>CM062813.1:544141230-546541230 GCA_031772625.1 Pinus tabuliformis | reverse complement strand
CGTCTTCCACATGTTGATTGCTATGTCATGCTTATGACCTTGTTCTGGTGATGTTCAAGATTGTATTTGAGTCATGTTCGCCATGTACACATGTATCACACTCACACATGATTATGTATGCATTGTCATGCAAGCGTCGTTGCGATCATTCAACAATCTATCACAAGTGTCACGCTTGTCGCTCACACTGTCGGTTAGTCACACTAAGTATATGTTGTCTTGATGGTTTGAGGTGTCTTTTCGTCGAGTTATCTTGAGTGTGTGTTTGCAAGGTCGTGTATGCACAAGTTCACTCACCCATTAGTCATTTTCCTGAAATTCGGACGACCGGATCACCCTCCAACAACTAGACCTTCATTGGGCCGCATTCCGTAGTTTCGGCCCTCAGTGATGATGTACTATCACCCAAAATTGCGCAGAGCTTGAGGTTGTGTGCTAAGTAGCCTGCACTCCGCAATCCTGGAATCGACCAGATTGAATGTCACCCAGAACAACGCAAAATTTGCTCAACAAGCCATTTCAATCTGTGTTGCACACAAGCACATCAACTAAGCCTCCAATTGGTCAATCAAAGAGTTTGACCGAGTAGTGACCCCAAGACTCACTCTCCCAAAAATTTGTGCAAAAGATGTAAAGATTTCCCGCTCTACTGACTAAAGAAATTATTCAGACCTGCCAGACAGACACCCTGTGTCCGTCACTGTCTCCTTAAAAAAATTGCGTAGTTTTTCTAGCACTTCACCCAGTCAGACAACCTGATGCTCACTTAGAAAACTACATAGTTTTCATGAGCAGTCACCCAGCTACCCAACATCCTAATCAACTTAGAAAATGCAAAAGGATGTTCAGTAGGCCAACCTCCTAACAATTGTGTAGTTTTTTCTAGTAGACTCCCGCAGCTCGCTGCCAGCTCCCCACAAAAATTGTGCAGCTTTTGTTGCTAGTCCCCCTCTCCTGCCTACACTGCCTCCTTGAAAAAATTTCACACATCTGCCCTCCACCTGAGCCAGATCCCGCAGATAGTCACTACTGATTTGGATTATCCATCTCTCTCTCCTAGTGACTTCGGTGCAATTTTCACTCGCAGTACCTAGAGCTCGCATCCTGGCTTGAAATCTACCTGACATAGTTTCAAAGCCTTTTCCTCTCCCTCCGTCACCTGCATCCGAAAGTGAATGATAATGCATCATGGTAGACTAGGAGATTTCTGGATTTGATGTCATCCCTTCATGAGTGATTGCAAATACAGGTACATGGATGAGACATGATGTGATGATGAATGGGATGAATAAGGAGAGCATGTGAGGAGATTCGTTCATGAATGGACGAATGAGGAATGCATGCAAGGAGATTTGTTCACAAACGAATGAACAAGGAATGCATGTGAGGATATTGTTTCTCAAACAAAATAATGAGGAATGCTTGCAAGGAAATTTTTTCGTGAACGGACGAACACATGAAGCATGTCAAAGTACAAGCGAAGGAGAAGCATGCATGTGAAAACATCAAGAGAACACCAAGACCATCGAAGACTTCTTTTAGGTCCCTATAATACTAGTGATTGCCCCATTACTATTGTAGTTGTATCCCTTATTAATATTTTTGTGCCCCTACTGTCCCCATATTGTTATTACTTGGCCCCATAGAATCCCTCTATTGTTATTTTTGTGGATTTATATTATTATTGTTTGGTCGGCTGGGTTATATTGTGACTCCTTAGACTCCTATATATAGAAAGGAGGTTTTGTCATTTGAATCATCCAAGAATTGTTCATTTATGTAATGTAAAGGAGGTTTCCCCTTCGAAGAGGCTGAATTCTAAGGCGTTGATCTATCTTTTCTATCTTTTCTTGAGCTGGTTTCATAACATTTGGTATCAGAGCTTTGGATTTTAGGGTTTCGCTACTCAAAATAAGTCACCGTGGAATTTTCCCTATAAATTTTTTCTGTGACGTTTCAGAAGATAAAAAAAAAAACCCATTTGAGGAGACATCACACTGAACCTCAGGTTCGAATTTTAGAGCTTCTTGCACTATATTTGTGGAGATATGATCTGAGGAAGTTGGTCTTTTTACGGACTCCTGAATTACATTCCAAACAGGTGACCTGGGAAAAATTGTCATAACTTTCTATCTGAGCATCGGATTAAAATTTCACAAGAAGGTCTAGAAAGATGAGGGACTGTAGTTTCTTACATATATTTTTCAGATCCAAATGTTCAAACAGTGACTCGTGGCATGTCGTACAAGTTCGCTCTATTGAACTAGTCTATAATTAGGTCACTGTGGGAGATTTGGCATAACTCTTCCCCGAAGAATCCAATTTGGATCAGACTGGTGGCATTAGAAAGAGGATGTAGAAATCTACCGCAGGTCACTATTTTAGAATTGGATGATTCAAAATTACAGAGATACATCAGATTCAATATCTAGCTCCTACAAAGTGAAAAAAGGTGTGTAAGTTTTTTCAATTTTTTTAATAAGCTTGGTTTGAAAAATTAGTTTGAAGGAATTGAAAGGGCATAGTAAAGCATTATTATTGATAATTGATGCCCCGAGGAAATAAAATGCAAACACCTAGTAAGCAACCTGAAAGCTCTAGCATGACTCATGAAGAAGAGGAAGAAATGCAACATGATATATCAAAATTACAAGAGCAAGTGCAACAAGTGTCACTTGCACAAAAAGCAACAGAATTTAAGATGGATGGTTTAAAGAAAGAAGTAGAAGCTAAAATGGATGGCTTAAAGAAAGGCGTAGAAGCTAAGATGGATTGTTTAAAGAAAGGCGTAGAAACTAAGATGAATGACGTGGAAGCTAAGATGGAAGATTTGAAGACAGGCATGGAAGATTTAAAGATAGATTTGAAGACAGATTTAACAAAGTTTCTACAAGAAATGCTTACTAATGGTGAAAGGGTAGTAAAGGAAACTCATGATGAGAACAAAAGAAATGTTAATCATGATTTCATAGACTCTAATGTTGGATCGAAAACCCACCATATTCCAAAAATCGATATGAGGAAGTTTGATGGCAAGGATCCCGCAACATGGATATTACAGATGGAGCAATTTTTCGATCTCAATAATGTGCAAAACACACAAAAGGTACACATTGCAACTTTATATTTGGAACCAAATCAGTTTGTATGGTATCAATGGCTTTGCTCTCATAAACAAATTATCACTTGGGCAATTTTTATGGAAGAATTGACAGCACATTATGAGGATACAAAAAGCAACACTTTTTTTAGCCAATTGATAAGTCTCAAACAAAATGGTTCAATAATGGAGCACATTGAGGAGTTCCAAAAATTGAACATAAGGGTAAAAAACATTCCAGAGGAGCATAGGATTGATGTGTTCATAGGGACTTTAAAGGATAATATCCAACATGATGTTCGCCTTTGGGAACCTGATTCATTAGAGAAGGCATTTAGGTTAGCAAGAAAAATGGGAAGAAAAATTATGGCAACCAGGAAGCATACCACTCACAACTATAAATATGGAAGTGTTGTTGCCCCTAGTCTTCCACAACCTATAAGGTTGACACCACAATAATTGGAAGAAAAAATAGCAAAAAGGCTTTGTTACAGTTGTGATAGCAAATACACTAAAGGTCATAAGTGTGCTGAGAATAAACTATTCTACATAGATTGTGAAGAGGAAGAAGAAAAGGAGCAAGAAAGGTCAAAAGAAGAGGATATACTCCAGGAACAAATCATATATAAAGAAGAAATGAATCCAACCATATCTTGTAATGCATTGACTAGAATTACCACTCCTCAAACCATCAAGATAGAAGGACAAATCAAGAAGAAAAAGGTAATAGTGTTGATTGATTCAGGAAGTACCCATAATTTTATTCATTGTAAGGTAGCAAAAGAATTGAATTGCTTCCTATATCCACACCAGAGTGTCAAGTGATGATTGCAAATGGAGGAACGATAAATTGCTCTGGAAAGTGCCATAATATTAAGCTATCCATGGGAGAATATGTATTGACCAGCCCAATGCTTTCCATTCCAATGCGAGGTGCTGATGTTGTGCTAGGAGTCCAATGGCTACAATCCTTGGGTACAATAGCTTTTAATTTTCAAGAACTTTTCATGAAATTTTCTGCGGAAGGAAAGGAAGTTGAATTAAGGGGTATTACAGGGAAACCAGGAAAGCTAATCAGATCTAACAGTATGACAAAGCTTCTAAAAAAGGAACAAATAGGTGTAATTGCACAATTATGTTCGCTAGATGTTTCGACATTAGAATCATCTATTTCTCCAGATCTCCAAAAAGTCTTGGGAAATCATTCCAAAGTATTTGAGACTCCCAAATGTCTCCCACCTATTCATGATCATGATCATGCTATTCATCTTATTCCAGGAAGTGTTCCTCCAAACATCAGGTCGTACAGATATCCCTATGCCCAAAAGGGTGAAATTGAACATATGGTTGCAGAAATGCTAGAGGCTGGTATAATTAAACCTAGTCAAAGTTCTTTCTCTGCTCTAGTAGTATTGGTGCACAAGAAGGATGGATCATGGCGCATGTGTCAGGATTATAGAGAGCTTAACAAGCTAACTATTAAATATAAGTTTCCAATTCCTGTGATTGATGAATTACTGGATGATTTGCATGGATCAATTTACTTCACCAAGTTGGATCTTCGTTCAAGATATCATCAAATCAGAATGAAGACTGAAGACATTCCGAAAACATCATTTAGAACTTATGAGTGTCATTATGAATTTTCGGTCATGCCTTTTGGCCTTACCAATGCACCTTCTACATTTCAAGGTTTGATGAATTCCATTTTCAAACCCTTAAAAAATTTGTGTTAGTATTTTTTGATGATATACTAATCTACAACAAGTCTTGGAAGGATCATGTTGAACATGTTAATAGGGTGCTACAACTATTGGAGGAGAAACAATTATATGCAAAAGGATCCAAATGTTTCTTTGGAGTACAAGAGGTGGAATATTTGGGTCATATTGTATCTCATGAAGGAGTTAAGGTAGACCCTAGCAAAATTAAAGCCATTAAGGAATGGAAAATCCCCACATCCATAAAGCATCTGCGAGGATTTCTCAGGTTGACAGGTTATTATCGCAAGTTTGTTAAGAATTATGGGAGAATAGCAGCACCTCTAATAAGATTCTTGAAAAAAGATGCATTTTCATGGACTCCAAAAGCAACAAAGGCCTTCGAACATCTTAAAGAAGCAATGTGCCAAGCACCGGTCTTAGCTACACCGGACTTCACAAAAACCTTTGTTGTGGACTGTGATGCTTTAGGAAATGGAATTGGTGTTGTTTTAATGCAAGATGAAAGACCCATTTCTTTTGAAAGTCGTCCAATCAAGGGAAAGTTTTTACACAAAGCTATTTATGAGGAGGAAATGTTGGCAATACTACATGCACTTAAGAAATGGTGACCCTACCTAATGGGGAGACACTTCAAGGTAAAAACGGATCATGATAGCCTTAAATACTTAGAACAAATATTATCCTCTGAAGAGCAACACAAGTGGGTCACAAAGATGTTGGGTTATGACTTTGAAATCATCTACAAAAAAGGGAAGCAAAATGTGGTGGTAGATGCACTCTCAAGAAAGGATGAGGATGTGGAAGCATTGTTGTGTGCCATTTCTATTATCCAACCAGATTGGATAAACGAAGCAAGGGAGGAATGGAAGAATGATGAAGAAGTGTGGGCACTTATTCGAAAGTTACAACAAGATTCCAGTACATCTGATACATTTAGCTGGAAAAATGATTCATTATGGTACAAAGATCGCTTATACCTCTGCAAGAATTCCCAACTCAAACAAAAGATTCTGACGGAATTGCACACTTCTCCCTTAGGAGGGCACTTAGGATTTTTAAAAACTTACCACAGGGTTAAGAAGGAATTCTTTTGGGATAGCCTTAAATTGGATATTCAAAAGTTTGTGGCAGAATGTTTGGTTTGCCAACAAAATAAATTTGAAACAATTAAGACCCCCTGTCTATTACAACCTTTATCCATTCCAAGCCAACATTGGGAGGAGGTCTCGATGGATTTTATCACAGGTTTACCCAAGTCTGAGGGAAAGAGTGTCATCACGGTGGTCGTTGACAGACTTACCAAGTATTCACAATTTTGTGCATTATCACATCCATTTAAAGCCAGTATAGTTTCTACTGCATTTATGGAAACAATTCAAAAGCTACATGGAAATCCAAAGATTATTGTAAGTGACAGAGATCCCATTTTCACTGGAAATTTTTGGACATAATTATTTTCTTGTCTTGGTACTCAGTTAGCTCATAGCTCATCTTATCATCCTCAATCTGATGGGCAAACTGAGATAGTAAACAAATGTTTGGAAGGATATCTTTGTTGCTTTATATATGATAAACAGACACAATGGGTCAAACGGTTGCCTTTGGTTGAATGGTGGTATAACACTTCCTTCCATACAGTAACAAAAATGACCCCATTTATGGAACTTTATGGATATCAGCCACCATCCATCACATCATATTTAAGAGAAAATTCTAAGGTTCAAGCAGTGGAACATCACATCGAACATCAACAACAAGTCCTCCAACTCTTAAAAGATAACCTCGTGTTGGCACAGAATAGAATGAAACAACAGGCAGATTAGCATCGCAGTGAAAGAAGTTTTGATGTAGGTGATTGGGTATTCCTACAGCTACAACCATATAAACAAATGTCCCTCAATCAAGCTAAGGAGGATGATAAATTATCACCAAAGTATTATGGTCCGCACAAGGTGTTGCAAAATATTGGTACTATGGCATACAAATTGGAGCTTCCTGCAGCTTCTCGAGTGCACCTAGTTTTCCATGTTTCATGTTTAAAGAAGGTTATAGGCAACAAGCTCCCAGTTCAAAAAATATTGTCAGAACTTGACGAGGAAGGAAAAATTATACTGGAACCGGAAGCAGTCACTGAAACAGTGTTACTTGGGAGTGGGAGCGGAAGCGGGGAGCGGGAGCGGAAGCGGGAGCGGGAGCGACCATTTTCAGAAGCTCCCGGTTTGGGAGCGAATCCCGGAGCGATTTTTTAAAAATATATATATTTTTTATATTTTTTAATTTTTGATACATATATGTCAACAAAAACATGTAGAATGATGAAATAGACATAAAAAACATAAAAAAACATAAATTGATCATTGAACCATATCACATCAATCATCTAGAAATTATAATCGTCATCAACCTTAGTAAAATAATAAATTAAAATAACATTCAATTCAATAACATTTATCATCATTGATCACCAAAGTAACAAGTTGTACTTGTAAGCCAAGTTTAACCATTACAAGAAGTAATATCGAAGATATTTCTAAGTCCTAACTTCTAACTGTTAATATGATATGAAATGTTAAAAATTTATAAAATGAAACATGAATAATGAGATGAAATGAAACAACTTTAGTCTTTCACAAAGCATCATATTCATAATTCACAATCATTACCAATGAGTTATAATTGCCAAGGCCCAACTTCAAACTTCAAATTTTCATTGTCACAGTGATATAATGTTTACAAAAAATATCATAATGTCATAATGATATGAAAGAGTCAAGAGTCAAGAGTCAAGGACTCAAAACTCAACACTGAACAGTTATAAAAACTAAAGTGACAAGTCTAATAGAAACTAAAAAAGACAAGTAAACTGTAAATCTACAAGTGGCCCTTGCCACGAGAGTCTCCAGGAGTATAAGTAGGTCGTGGTGGTCTTCTAGGAGTCTCCCGCCCAGACCGACGACTAGAACTAGAGCCTCCACGCGAGGGTGTCGATGGAGGTGGCGACATCAATGGAACAAGACTCGGGCCCCGAGAACTGCTACTGGATGGTGGAGGTGGAGGTGGCATGGCTACTGCAGCTGCTTCAGCTTCATCCCGTACAAGCTCATCTTCTAGTTCTTCCATATGTACAATGCCATCCTCCAAATTGTCGTCCTCAGGGTGATTGTCCCAAATTTTATATGTGGGATCTTCACTAGCCCGATCACAGTAATGGCTCAACAACCTCAAATTGTAGTGCACATAAACCAAGCTTTCTGCTCGGTTTTCGTTGAGCCTGTTTCTTTTCACATTATGTATATAACTGTAGGTGCTCCAACACCTCTCTGCAGAAGAAGAATTTACAACCTGTGCAAGAACTTTCAATGCCAATTTTCGCAAAAGTCCGTCGCCGCCATATGTTTCCCACCATGTGAGAGAATCAAATTTATCTTTGTCGTCCATTGCATGGAAGTTACCATACAAACCACTGCCAGTGAAGTATCTGCCTATTTCAAGGCGCACAGCTGCACATTCCTCGCTGTCAGGCACCAACTTTTCTAATGCATCCAGATATCCTTTAGTTACCTCTCGATCTAAATGGGGTTTGGTCCTAACACCACCCCCTGCTGTAGGTTTGCCCAACCAAGAATCTGAGTAGTATTTTGGCGTAAGGATATACGCCAAGCAATGTAGTGGAAGGTTAAGCCTTTTCCACCGTTCACACACACAATCGTGAATCAGATTGTACAAGTCGGGATCTCTGTTATTGACAATGTCTTTTATTTCCCCCAACATGGTATCCATTTGCTCATACACCTTGCCAATCACTGGTTTGTCTGTATCTGCAAACCGAATCATGTTATAAATTGGCTTGGTGAAATCCAATACCTGTCTCACAGTTGTCCAAAACTGCCCATCAAGAGCGGCCTCCTCCACCGTTTCAAAACCTGCAATGTCAGCTACATTTGTAGCCCTTTCCTTTAACACCTGCCAATTTGGACTTGATACCATGCTAGCTAAACCCTCTCTTACCTTCAAAAGGCGCCTGAAGGTGAGGTAATAGCTACCAAATCTAGTCCTCGCAATCTTCAGCAACTCCAATCTCGAGTGAATGCGGAAAAGGCCATGGGTATTGCTATGATTTGTAATAAATTTTATCATTTTTTTTCCTTTCTTGTACAAATCACCAATCGATTGGTATTGTTCATTTTTGTTTTTGACAATATCATGCAACAGAAGGTTCAATGTGTGAACCAAACATCCAGACCAAAATATGTTCGGGTATCTATCCTCAATAATTGCTCCCGCTGCCTTACAATTAGGAGCATTATCAGTGATGACTTGGATGACATTGTATGGGCCAATACGCTCAATTGTTTCAAGCAATGCTTCTGCAATGTTGATAGCGGTCTTGAACTTGTCTGAGTAATCATGTGCAGCTAGAAAAATGGGACCACTTCGGGACACAGCAAGAACACTTATCAATGGCTTGCCTTTTACATTTGTCCATCCATCAGATACAATGGACACCCCATTGTCAGTCCAAGAACTTGTCATTTTATTCAAAGAATGTGATATTTTTGCTTTTTCATGATCAAGGCCAACAGTTCTTGCCTTGTCATACCCAGGGCTCTTGTATCCTTTAGGGGCATCATTTATGGCAGAAACCATTTCGTGCCAATAAGGTGAGCGTAGAACATTGAATGGTATCCCATTTGCATAGAGGAACCTGTAAATTTTTGAATCCACATCATTCCTACACCCCTCATCAAGGAAATCTGATATGGTTCTACGGCGTAAAGATGATGACCCTGAGCCTCCATGTCCATATCCACTGCCTTGGGAGGATGCTGAAGGAGTTCTTTGTGAGCTTTCAAAGAAACCCCTTGATCTTTTTGCTCTGTATTGGGCGTCCTCCTCTTCCTTTATGTATTTGGCTCTATCTGCTGTTGACACCGCGTTGCAAGTTTTGATTCCTATTTGTTTCTCTCCATCCCATGCCCTTTTCCCGCAAAGGTGTCTTCTAGCACGGGTGTATGAGCCTGTGTAATCAGTGTTGCAATGGGGGCAATGAAATTTAGTGGTTCCACCCCCTCTCCCTGTTTCAGCCCTCTGAACATATTTCCACAATGGAGTTTGGTCTTGTTTAGTTTTTTGACCCTCATGTTCACCCTCCTCCACATCCTCCTCACTGGGGTTTTCACCTATTTGACTTCCTCCGGCTTCTTCATCCACCTCTTCAGTTTCAGGCCCCCTCCCTTTCCTACTCTCCACCACCATAATAACCAGAAAAGGGACCAGGAAGAGGAAAATGCCAATAAAAATCCCCAGGTCCATCGTGTTTGATGTTTGTAGGGTTTGAGTCTTGAATCTGCAAATTAATTTAGTCTATTGGGATTAATTCATTTAATTTATTAATTTAATTTAAATTAATGATCTTTAAACTCAAACAGGTAAATTAAACTAACCAAACTAACTACCTAACCAACTAAACTAACTAAATGATTAAGTTACTTACCTCTGCAAGCTTGCTCCTCGCTCCTTGGCACTTGCTCCTCGCTCCTCAGCTCTGGCTCGTTGCTCCTCAGCTCTTGCTCCTTGCTCCTTTGCTCTTCCTCAGCTCTCAAGCTCAAGCTCAATCTCATTGAAATGATTTTTTTTGGCCCATTGGGCTTATAAACCAAAACAAATTAGTTAAATTTTTTTGTTTTTTCGGGTCTGGCGGAATTTTTTTCCGCCGAACCGCTCCCGGTTTTTTAAAATTCGCTCCCGGAGCGTTTTTTAATGCCTGGGAGCGATCAGGGAGCGATCGCTCCCCGATCGCTCCCGGGCATTAAAAAGCTCTCCTGGAGCGCGGGAGCGATCACTCCCTGAAGCGCTCCCTCACAGACCAGGGAGCGCAAATTTTTTTACGGGAGCGCGCTCCCGAAAATCGCTCCCGTCCGGGAGCAATTTGGGGAGCGCGCTCCCGACCCACTCCCGAGCCGCTCCCGCCCGGAGCGCGCTCCCGACCCGCTCCCGACCCGCTCCCGCCCGGAGCGCGCTTCGGGAGCGGGTTCGAAGGGGGGGGGGGCGCTCCCCCGCAACACTGCACTGAAACAAGAACTCGACAGCTATGAAATCGATCAATTTCAGAGTATCTCATCAAGTGGAAGAACTTATCCGCTAAAGATTCCACATGGGAGGATGAGAATTTTATACATAAGCATCTAGAACTACTCAAGCTTTGAGGACAACACTTTTTTTTAAGGAGAGGGGCATGTTAGGTCCCTATAATACTAGTGATTGCTCCATTACTATTGTAGTTGTATCCCTTATTAATATTGTTGTGCCCCTAATGTCCCCATATTGTTATTACTGTGCCCCATAGAATCCCTTTATTGTTATTTTTGTGGCTTTATATTAATATTGTTAGGTCGGCTGGGTTATATTGTGACTCCTTAGACTCCTATATATAGAAAGGAGGTTTTTTCATTTGAATCATCGAAGAATTGTTCATTTATGTAATGTAAAGGAGGTTTCCCCCTCGAAGAGGCTGGATTCTAAGGCGTTGATCTATCTTTTCTATTTTTTCTTGAGCTGGTTTCATAACAACTTCAAACACCTTGCGATGTAGAGATGAGGCTATGATACACCAAGAGAACATCCATCACTCAACAACATTGCAGCTCGACATGGACACCACCAACATGGACATACCGGCACTGTTGTGTCGATTCGTGTCATGAGTCATCTCAGTCACATCACTATTGTGGGCCATACTGTTGTAATCAATGTAATGTAACATGGAAGTCCAAGAGAACCACATGTAAAGTTTAAGAGTCATGTAAGTCCAACAAGCATGAGGGAAGTTGAAGAGTCACAAGGGCCAGTTTCACCTTTGGCTATAAATACCCCTCATTTGTACACACAAAAGGCTTTTCAGCTTGGCTCCTCCTACATAGCCTTGAGATTCTGTAATATTTTATTTTAGGAGTGAGCAGTGGCTCCAATGCCCTGCTATCACGGTTAGTGATGTAATGGTGTACCGATGTGTCTTGGAACTTTCGCTTAATTCATAAGCTTGTTAATAGGCCATCACGTTTTTACAAATGTATTGCATTCGTTTGTAAGACTATTCTTTGGGTTCTTGTAATGCATGTTGCTTTAACTTGTATTAAGACAATTGAACTATTTCAGTTATTTTAGTACATATGTTGTTGGAAATCTTTTGTATAATTTGTTAATGTTGTCTCACCCGTGTGGGCTACCTCGCCAGACACTTGACAAAAGCATTCTCATAAAACTTGTTATAACGCTCGTTGCACTCGTTTGGACTATTCCTTTGGGTGTTGTACGTGCTATATGTTCACCTTATGTTTCTGACTACTACATTCATGTGGACTACTCTATCGGAAGTTGTGAATGTCCCATTATGTTGTGTGTCTCTAACAGATTTGAGACTATTCCCTTTCAACCTGAGACTCACTTCCACCTTCTCTCTTTGTAGTGAAAGAACTTTGACACAAGTAACACCAAGCACTCACTAGACATGTAAACCTCGCTGTTCAGAGACAAAGAAAACCACTCTCATGTGTTAACAAGCAAGAGATGAGGAATATCTTTAAGATAATGGAAACCGAGCCTCATATCGTATGGGACTCCTACACAAATTGGTGTGACGTCTAGTTGGGACTTCATACCAGGGAGATCCCCTGAATGTTGGCGGGTCTAGCACCGTCAGCAACTCTATAAAAATGAAAAAAATTGAAAGCTCTTGTCCTCAAGATGGACCTGAAAAAGCATTTGACAAGGTCAATTTGACCTTTCTAAGACATTTTATCCTTCATATTGGTCTAGGACTGGAGGTGACAAAATGGATTATGGGTTGCATATCCTTTGCCAATTTCTCCATTTTAATTAATGGCTCTCCCTCACGAAATTTCTACACTACTCGAGGACTCAGACATGGATCTCCACTGTTTCCTCTCCTGTTTTTGCTTGTGGTGGAAGGATTGATTCTTCTCTTGATGAAAGAAAAGAAGGAAGGTAATGTAAAAGGCATAAATTTATCACGTAAATAGTATATCAACAACCTCCTATTTGTGGATGATGTGTTGGTATTAGGATTGGGAATTGTTTTTGAATAGAGGGCCTTTCATAGAATTATCAATATTGTTTACAATTCCGCTGGCATGGAGGTCAACCGAAATAAATCCTCCTTCTACAAAAATGTTGTAAGTTCTAAAACATTCTAATTCATTCAATCCTTTTCTCCATCGTAGGCCTTTTCTTTAGAAATTGATATAAAATACCTTGGCTTCTTCCTAAAACCAAATGATTATCATAAAGGGGAATGGATGTGGCTGATTAGGAATGTTGAACAGAAGATAAACTTATGGTGTTACAATTGGTTGTCATTAGGGGGCAAAATTATTATAGTTAAATCAATGCTAGAAAATATTCTTGTCTACTAGTTATCCTTGGCCAAGATTCCCATGACTATTCTCAAATTCATTAGACAAAATATGTTTAGCTACCTGTGTACTGGTAAAACTTGTGAGGAAAGGATACATCTAATCAGTTTGGCCTCCCTATCCATTACAAAATATCTTGGAGGATGGGGTTTTAAAAATCTGACTTGGTTTAGAAAAGCTTCAATGGTGGATTAGCTTAGAGGACAAGTTAACAAACTTGCCAAAAGAGGTTTCATTGTTTGGAAAACACTCATTGCTTCTTTCCCTCTCCATACAACTGGCTAGATTAGAAAGCTCGAGATGGAAAGTAGGTTATTCTTGGTAAGGACCCTTTTATAGGTGGTGCCAGAGTTTACAAACTATCCCCAAATTTGATCCACTATTTGTATTCTAAAGGAATCTACCGCTTGTAAGATGTGAGAAGATTTGAGCTTTCTCTACCCATATAGAGCTATTGGTTGACCTCAATATAATTTTGTCTGATTGGTTAATTAGCAGAGGAATGGAATCATTTTGTTAAAGAATTAATTAGCAATAATCTGTGCTTAAAAAATACTAAGGACTTGTTGGTCTGGACCCGAGAATCCTCCTCTGGTAAAGTTAAAGACATTCAAGCCTATGAAGTTATTGCTCACATTGCTGCAACTCAGGATATCAAATGGTGGAATAAAATTATTTGGAAATGTACTTGATAAGATAAAATGATTTGCTTCACCAGTCTTACATAACAAAATTTTAACATGGGAGAGTCTTCAAAAAAGAGGATTTGTGGGACCAAACAGTTGTTGTCTATGTAGAGAATATGAGGAAATAGTGGGCTACCTATTTGTCAACTACCAAACAACTTAGAAAATTTGGTTCTTTGTCATGCAGATTCTGGAAATTAGAGAGAATATGGACCGACCCGCTTTTGAAGATTTTTTATGCTTATGGTCAAAGAAATATAAATTATTAAGTACTCTGCATATCTTTATTGCCTTGGGCATTTGGAACCTTAGAACATGGTTATATTTTAGAGAGATAACATAAGTATTCTCCTTCTATCTTCCAAGATCGTTTTTCTATTAAGAGAATACCTCTCCCAACAATTCAAAAGCCCTAGGAGGATTTTATTCCCATCTATCTCCTATAATCTATCTGCTGGTTTTTTTATGGAGCTAAGCAACATTATATTTGTGGTGGGGGAGACTAGATTAGATTGCCCGGAAGCAAATCTATTACATTCATAATAGGATTTGGAAATGGGACCAATACTAAACTAGAGTTGATAGCAAATTGGGAACTTATAACTTTACTTAAGAGAAAAAATTATGACTACTTCTAGATTCTTGGTGAATCCAGATGCATTATAGAGTGGTTGAGAGGTAAATCCCAGTTGGAGGTACTACACTTAGATGCTTAGAATCTCCAAACTGTAGAAGCAAAAAAATACTTTTTGAAGATCATGTTTCAACACATATACAAGGAATTTAATAAAACAACAGATAAGTGATCAAAAAGTGCCTTAACTTTGGACCCTAGAAACATCCTCATTGAGGAGAATTTTTATGGCTACATCCAAGATGTTCACTCCTCTCCTATTGATTTCATGCTTTAACTTGGATGTCTTTGCATTTTCCTTATCAATTATTCATTTCAACTTTCCAAAATAAGACTATCATAATTTTCAACGCAACATAATACATGTCCCTGCCTCTCTGAATTCCCAATTCTTCAACTCCTTATTGAATATTTTGATGGACATATTTTAGTGTTTGTATCACTGTTATATCAGGTTAAACAATTTAGTAAATATTTTTATTTATCCCCCTAGCATATCACATTTTGTGTAATTATATCACTTGGTTCTTAGTTATGTTTTGTTGTAACCAAAGGTTATGTTTTCTCTAGATAGATATGACTATGTTGAGTTGTGCAGCTTGTGGTATGAACTGAAAAATCATGTTAATACCAACATTTATGTACTTTTTTATTATTAATTATTTAATAACAAAAAAAAACCTTTTACAGTGAAAAAAAGAATTTATAATGTCAACCAAGTACACTTGTAAATTTAGCTAAGCATAATTACAATAATTCTAACATCATCCTAATAGCATATTTCAAATACTAGTAAGGATAAAAGGCATGACCAACACATTGACATAAAATGTGGGATTGCTGTGAATCCTCAACACCTAAAAAGTATAATAAAAACAAAGAGAAAAGGATCAGTATTCCCCATGGTTGTGTAGTAACCATTCTTATGTATGCCATCTATCCTTTGTTTTTAATATATAAACCAAAGACAACCAGAGACAATAAAACACAAATTATTATATGAAAAACGTCATTCTCACATTTTATTATCAATTAAGTTGTGCATTCTATGTTACTAAATTACAAGGTCATAAGGAAATGAAGGTTTTCTTTATAAAAGTAATCATCCATTTAATAATGACAACCTACATAATAGTCATATAATAATTCCAGGCACATGTACTAACAATCAAGAAATTTACAAATATACATCATCTCCTTAACCTTTACAACCTGGTAATTTATTACAACAAATATTCATATAGGCAATTTGTTTTAAAAACTAATGACACCACACACCAAGGGGAATGGGATCTCAATCTTAGGTCTATTTATTCTTTTGCTCCTTGATGTAACCCTAGTACACGTATGCAGATTTATGTGTCCAAACCGAACATTGCTGACTCACTGGTTGAACTCCAAGCCTACTGCTTGTGTACTCTTCTTCCCCACAGACCCCTAACTTGTGATGGGGCTATGAGATAGAGAAAGAACACTATCAAGTGCGGGAGAGCACTATGGCTCAATAGTTCCCACTCCAAGAGCTAATATGATTTGGTGAGGCTAATATTTCGTGTCACCCTCTATGGTGAGGCTAATCTTATTGGGGATCAAGGAACCTGCTTTGATGAGTGGTCCCTATTAAATCCTCATGACTGACTCAATTCCAGGCTCGCCCTGAAGGCATAATGAGATTCAAGGTGAAGGTATCCCATTTCCTTCTAGCCTAAGTTACGATGGGAGCATTGGTGGGTGTAATTATGGACATTTTCCCACCCCTCCCATGATGTGTCCTCTATCTTATACAACCCTATCGGCTATGTGCGAGTAATTCGACCGAGAAACTAACATGTGCTTGCAACCACTATCATGCCATTAGTAATCATAGTAGAATATCAATTAGTACTTTAAATTCTAGTGTTGAGAGTATGTAATGAATCAAACCAAAGGTTTTTGACTCATAACATGTAGGTGCATCTAAGTGGTTTCTTTCTACACTCAATAATAATTAGTAATATATGCTCATAATATTAGTATATATATAACTTTACATGTTAAATTATCATTATTTCATAATCATTAACATAATCATTAAATCTAAGCAATAAGCTAGTCCTTAGAATATGTAAACAGGACAACATTATGAATTCATCAACATGATTATAGATATTCATCAACAAGTCAATCACAACCATCATCATCATAGCCAATAGCTTCAATTAGGTACATCATGATCATCATCACATCTATTAATGACATGAATTAGGTAGCATCACAATTATCATCACATCCATTAATAATAATAGTAAGATAACCAAATCATCAACTTGATATCCTCAAATAATAATGTATATGTCATAAGACTATATCAAGGTTAAAATAATGTAAAACCAAACTAACTAGAGTGAGGCACTACAAATCACATGAAGTATTCGTTGAACCAAAAGATCATTTGAATACTGTAAACAAAATAACATGAAAGTAAAGAAAGTGAGAGAACTTAAGCCTATGTCACAAAAGTAAAACCATATATAGATTCAAACATAAAGAATTAAAAACAAAATGTCACTGTAAATTATTTTAGTTCCATCAAAATTCCATCTCCAAATCACTTGAATGTTGAGTTATAAAAAAAACTTGCCGCCCAAAATCCTTCTACATGGAGAAACTTCATGAATGAAGATATTAGTCACAAAAAATATTTCACTAACAGATTAGTTGGTGATCATGTTGAAGTTGTCTCGCAAAATACACCACTAAACTTGCATGAAGACATCAATTGGCAATCATGTGGAAGTTGCCTCATAGAATACAACACTAAAAAGAATCAACATCTATAGCACTACAAGGAACGAAATGAGAAGTCACACAAGACCTTTCACAAACACTAATGAGAAAGTTGTATCACTCAATATTACATGATGTTGAAAGGTTCACTATGTTGATATTTGTAGCTTGGGAGGCACTCCAAACCCCAGGCTATTAGGTTTTGGAGGAATGGTCACACAAGAATGACTTGTGGGCTTCGAACCCAAACCTGGGATTTGCACCCAAAGCTTTTGGGCTAAAAACGTGATGAGATTTCGACATGTGATTGATGGAGATGATAAAGGACCTCGAGAGAAACCAGAGGCATAAAAAAAAATTGAAATCAGAGTAATAGATCATGAGATATTAATTTTTTATTGTAGATGTGGGTTAATATGGCATCTAAAGTAGGTCACCTTGGTGTTTTATAGCGCCACAAGTTATGTTGGAGGACGCCACATGAAAAGGTATAACAAGGAGTGGCATTAGAGGTAATTCCTCACATCCAAGAGCATCAAAGTATCACTAATTCATCTCTGAGGCGGTCATAGTCACTTGAGGACAAGGCATGGAGAAAAATAGGATTGCTTTTGGTTGCATTTATCTCTATTACAGGTCTAAATAGTTGCAGGAGGATGCCACAGTATTAAGAGTGTTTTTAGGGATGTTTTGTGGTGAAATCTTGTGTGGAAAGCCTATGTTTAGGAAACCACATAGGCCTTTCATATTGCAAGAAGATGAAAGGATTTTTTAGAGGCTATTTGGGGTTGTTGTAGGGTTTTTCAAGCCTAAACAGAGAATGGGAGGAGAGTTGGGCACTTTGGAGAGGGTTGGAAGGCCTTATCTAGGTCTGGTTCCCCCCTAAACAAGAAATACTTGACAACATTAACAAGAAGGATGGTGAACACAGTTGTAGGAGAGGTTTTGATGGAGGAATTAGTTGTTGGAGAAACATGCTATCAACCCTAACTAGGACCAACACCTACAACAATTGAAATAGCCCCTAAACAGGGTATGTATTGGTGAAGTTATAATTGTTTTGACGCAGGTGGATGGTTTCCTAGGAAAGGACAAATTTGTGAAGTCCGTTGGCAACCATGAGGAAGGGTTTCCTAGGTGATGGGATGCCATAACTAGTGGGAGATGATATAATAGTCTATTGGAGCCTATATTAGTGCAATAACTCTTCTATTGTAGAACAAAGGGCAGATCTTCAGAGCTCTAGTTTGATTGTAGTTGAGCATATTTAGGGGACAATTGTTTTGTATGGTATTGGACTTTTTTTTTCTATTGGAGTGAAGCATGAAAGTTCCCAAGTATGGATCCCTAAGTGTAGTGCAAGGAAGGACACTTGGCTACTAGGAGTGACAGTTGTTGTAGCTCAAGGTTTGGTCAGCTGGAGGAGAAAATTATTGTCGCCCATGTTCATTGATGGAGAAGGGACATTCAATGATGATAGGTGGAAACCCTCCTACCCTATGTTAGTCTTCATTGGAGCAGTGTAGGAAGAAGACCTTGAGTAGTTGAGTAGCGGTAGTGGGTAGTTGTGAGTTGCTCAGAAACGAAGTTGTGAACAACTCAATAAGAGTCTCGCTGTGTTGATGCGTTGAGGGACTAACAATAAATGAGAGAGTAGATTGGATAGGCTGAGATTCAGTGGCTAGATGGAGTTGGAGCATTGATAGAGGTAGGTGTTGTAGATCGGAAGCCAAATGACCAGGAAAATGTGTATAGTGTACAACCAAGGCAGTTGTAAGGAGTTCTACATCAGCTAGATAGTTAGATTACTTTGTTCTAGTAGATTGGTGGTCATCACGACAAACACCAAGCCGTAGTTGTTGTATATATTGTATCGGTGGATGTATGAGGGTCATTGTCCTTGGTACGAGAGCCCTAGACTATTTTATTATTTAGTTGGATTAATATAACAAAGTTAGGTTATTGTACATAATTTGTGTAAAATGTTTTGTACATTTTGTGAACTAGTAGATTTGCTGATGTTTATATTTCACTGTGAAAAGTAGACTTGTTGTGATACTTGGTTTGGTAGTGTCAATGATTTAAGATTCTATCCTATACATCAGTATCGTGGAAAAACGACACATTATATCCAACATAACCAAAAATAGAGTATGTAATGAAGTAAGGCCTTACATGAACACAACTAACAACAATCATGAGCTCTCTACCTCACTTGATACTTAAGATGAGCATGTATCCAATGAACCCCATGGAACCTTCCATACTCTATTGATTCATGTACTCAACATAGTGGGAGGAACTGAATCATTTATTCATGGAATCTATATACTAATGAAGGTTTTAGTTGATCTTTTCACATGAGCCAAATCCATCACCTACCTTTTGAAAGAATTGAAAGTATTATTTGTATAGAACCTTGTACCTTTTATTTCCAATGACATTAATGGATCATCTACTGCGATGAATGTAATATTACCAACTCCATGGGTAACATTGTTGTATCATCCTTGGTGTAGAATTTATTTTAATTTATAAGATAATAAGTTATATGAGACTTTTGTCTAAATCATGGGAAATATAAAAAATGAATTATTACAAATAAATAGCATACCTTGTATATGAATACAATAATAAAGAGCATCAGCATGTCTTTGTTTGCATGTAAGAAGTGAGTATTCTGATGTAGACTCTATTCCAAAGAAAAAAGTTTAGTTTATTAAAAGGTAATGTGATCTTGTAGATGATACATAATATTTCAAATAAATAAAAGGTATCCAACATATTACTCAAGTGTCAACCTACTAAAATTCTCCAACATGAAATTTGGAGAAATTAAGCATGCTATAGAAACAAAATTCTATCTAAGGTACTATTGTTTGTGTTCAAAACATAGAAGGTCAAATAATGTTTCAAATCTCTTCATTATCTCTATGCACTACTATGTATTTAGGAATGGGGAATCCATATCCAATATGTTTTTGTATTGACATTTTAAATGATGGTTGAGTCAAATAACTCTACAAATTTTGTTAATATAATGCAAATTCATATAATTATCTTCAATTTACAAAGAATCTAATCTTGGAGGAATGCTAAGTATGAAAAGTATGAGGGGTGCTATGGTTTCATCATTTTTTGGAAATGAAATTTGTGCCACCAGTGAGCTCTTGTATGCATTTGGTGTTCATGGTGCCCATTTTATTGGGGAATATATGTTTTTTCATGGTTTTAGTACTGGATGTGGTAATTTTTTCTGACAATGAGAGGTGTATTGACCCATTCTATGTAGTTACACATCATTAGCCCCTTGTTGCCTTATGCCGTCGTGGTTCTAGGAATGTTTTCCTAGACAAGGTCCTTTCTTTGACTATTTTTTGTATGCAAAATGCAAACAAGTGGCAAAGTCTTTTACAATGAAGACACTTTTACCCTATTGCTGCGGTCATGGTGGGAACAACAGACTAATCTTTTGTATGTTCATTTTCTCCTACTTCTTTTCCTACGTTGTTAGAGAGATTTTGAGGTCTAAAATGGGCCTCCTAAGGAATAATATAGAATAATAGTAGAAATAATAAAATAAGATTAGATTACATCATCAAAAAATAGAGGGAAAAAAGAAAAAACTACTTTTTCAACTCATATTTTAAACTTATCTCCCTACTGTTTTACTCAAATTTCAAACTGGAGCACTTATTAGATGCAAAATTCAATTCCTCATCCAAGGAGTTCACATGTTGCATAATTTCAATGGACCCTGCTACACAAAATATGAGAAATACATGAAAAAATGTGATTGCAATTACATTTTTCATGTACTTCTCCTTTTTCATGTAGTGAGGTCCATTAAAAGTATGGACCATGGGTACTCCTTAGATGAGAAATTAAATCCACATCCAGCCAGTGATCCCACTTGAAATTTGAGTAAAACCGTAGGGAGATAAGTTGAAAATATGAGATGAAAAATTAGTTTCTTTATATTTCTATTTTTTAATATTTTTACTTTTTACTCCAAAAATGGTGAATCATCCCTCATGGTCAACATTATCATCTCAAATCATATTGGTTCTTATAAAGTTTATCTTGGTTGTACATTTTTGTTTTGAGGCCCATTTTTTACCTAAAAAATTCTCTAATGATATGTGCTTTGTTAGTTTAGTTGGGCAACCCAATGTGGAGAAGGATTCGACATTTTTGGACATTGCCTTCTCACAGTCTCCATGCCCTTTCTTGGTTGTCAAACAATCAGAGGAAAATAAGAGCCTATTTCAAATATTTATAAAAAATCTAAAGGGAAAGTCCATTCTCCTCTAGATTTGGGAAATAGACCTGGTGCAACATCTAAAATTAAGTATTCAAAATATTTTGGGCATTCCTATATCTTCCTAATGTCCAATTTTCCAAGGGAAACTAGTACAGAATCCATTTCATATGAAGGAACTTGGCATCTGAAGGAATGGAACTATTGTATTGAATTCAAGGCTGTGAGGAGGACCTTCTTAGTCTAGACATTACCAAGGATTCGTCTCTCTCAAAGATGTAGTGAAGGGGAAGGAATATATCCTTGTTGAACATATCCAAAATTTTCCAGGCCCGTGTATTGTTTAGAACACGCTCCAATCATGGAAGTACCTCCCAGAGGTAAAATCTCTCATCTCTGCTCTTCAATATAAGGTTCTTATTTGTCATTTTAATGGTTTTTGACCCAAATATGATGCATTGAATTAGTGGAATTTTTCTACTTAGAAATCTAATTGTGACCTCTATTTGTGTTCAAAAGCATTTTACATTGTATAATTTGATACACAAAAAGACTTGGAGTTTGTCTTGAATGAGGGGCCATGGTGCTGGGGTAGAACAGGCCTTTTCATTAATCCATGGTTCCCAAAATTCGACACCATAAAAATGGTGGTTACAACAATGTTGATTTGGGAAAGACTCCCAAAAATTCCACTTCCTTTCTGGCACCATAAAGTCCTAGAGATATTGGAAATACTATGGGAAAATTTAAAAGGATGGATCTAGAAAGAAGAAAACGTTTTTTCTCATTTCTCAGAATCCGTGATGAGATAGAACTTAGAAAAGGCATACCTTACCACATCCAATTGAATTGTAAAAATTTCAAGAGGACTTTATGAGAACATGGCTTTCAGATGGCCTGCATGTTTTCAAATAGATCACCTGTGAAACACATGCGCCCAGGAAAAAAATAATCTAGAAAATAAAAAGAGGTCAGTGCAAAAGTCAAAATCTTGGAAGATATCATAGCCTTACCCCACAAAAGAAGTAGAAGAATGAACTATCAAAAATTCAACCAAGTAAAACAAAAGCAGATGTAGAGGCTTAGTAGGGAAACCATGCAGAATAGGGTAGTAAGGAAAGGTCCAAAAATGTAGTCCATACCCTGATGGAAACCATCTCATTAGAGATTTAGGGTCTCAAGGGGTCGACTAGCACAAAACACACACATGTATCCTTGAACTTAGATTATGATAAAGAATCCAAACCATCAAAATCAAGAAAATATCTTGCATTGGTTCCTTTTGAACCAAAACCAAAGGGTTGGTAGAAAGTACAAAAAGATAAAGGAGAAAAAGAAAAGTTAAATGATCATTTCCACTCATAGTTTCTTTATGCTTTTTGTTTACATTCTTTCATTTCGATTGTTTCTTCCTTAATAGCTCAATTCCATGAGGTGTACTTCTAGAATGCATTAGTCATGTGCAAAATGTAATTTTGTTCTTTCTTTCTTATGAATAAAATTACATGTGTCTTTTCCTATGGAAAAATGATCTTCACTATTGGTCTTCTTCAACATTACTCTTACTTGACTTTCTAGCAAAGGAATCATCACCATATTGGCCATCCTTTATAGTTTGGAGGGTCGAGGTTTCCTTTATGGAATAGTTAAAGGAATTTCCTTTTGACAAGTCCCATGTACATGCAAAAGTTACATTCTTCAAATGTCAATATTAATTTCAATTCCATGTAAATCAATTAGTTAGATGTAATGGGTGTGGACTAAGAATTAGCTAAAATGATTTCGTTTTTTATGATACTTTGATTGTTTCATATGAATCTTCAAAAACAATTCTTAATGTAAATATAAAATTACAATTCTACCAAATTAAAATCTCAATTTAATCTTTCTATATTTATCTCTAAATAATTTTTCAAATTGCAACAAAAGTAGGGAATTTTAGTTTACAAGTAAGAAACAACAACTTAATGTATGGTTTTGCAAGTCCACCTTGTGTTAGGGCATCAAAATACCTCCTAAAACTACCAATGCACCTTTATTATTTGAATTACTGAAAACCATCAATTGCAAAGATCATTTTTTTATGTCATAGTAGTGAGTTAATGATCTGGATCTCTTCAACTACTAGAATTAACCAAGATATTTTACTTCTCTGATGTTAGCAGAATTTCATGTGAAAGAGTATGAAAATCCACATGTGAATTTTTTAAGGAAGATGAAACATAACGATAGACATCAAATAAAGAACACAAAACACATTGATAACAAAGTTCACCTAGTGTGGGTTACGTATCTAGGCTCGGTGTCAAGAGTGGGGAGGTCACTTCATTAAATGTTGCAAATGATGATGATGTACATGGTATATTCTTTGTCATTAGAAGGATAATCTCCCTAAAAAAGAGTGGCATGTCTCTCCATGAGACATTCTCCTTATACAAACTCTCACTCATATGGGATCTCCTTCAACATGAAAAGATAATAAATTTTCACATGATGTGGTATACAAGTCTCCTTCAACATAATGGTAACAAGGATCTCAACAAAAAAACATTATGTCAGAAAATCAATAGAAAAGCATGGAATCACTGCATCATATACCTCCACTTTTGGGGATGACCTAAAACTGAAAAGCTCTACTGCAGGAATGAACATCATCATTGAATTCATGGCGTAAAATCGTGTTGAACAACTTAAACTTGGTCCCTTTCTGACACCATCAAAATATGGACCCTCGGGAATCTCGAAGATTCCTTCCTAGAGATGGCCAAAAAATTTGTTGCTCGGATGAAGATTTTGAGCACACCATTGTTCTCCTTGTGAAATTATGAGAAAAATGACTATAAAGTCAGCATCATTATGCCTCTATAAAAAATCATCCTCCAAGGGAATCTTTTAGATTCCTCAAGATTCCTCATTGCTGATTGCCTGCTATTTTGCTGCTTAGATGACGAAATGGACCACACCATCATGTTCCCTATGAAATTATGATAAAAATGGCTATAAAGTTGATATCATTTCGCCTCTATAAAAAATCAGCCTCTAAGAGAATCTAAATATTCCTTAAGCAACAAAGAATTTTCTTGCAAGATTCTATCTTGAAAAATGTCCCAAGCATGGTTTTTCCTTGGCCATTGTGTCAAGGTTTCTTCTCGGCTCTCATGCAAACTATTGTGTTCTCTGTCCTCTGGTGAATGAAAGAACTTGGTTCTTAAATAATATTATGGGCGGAGTTGTCAAAGGAGCCTATTAGGCTATTGGAAGAGTGCTAAATTTGAAGGGGGCAGGCCTGAGTTCCAACCCCATGACCTCCCCCAAAATAGTCAATGATTTAAGTGTTAAATGGAGCGTTTTAGTTATAAGATTTTCACGTGGCAAATAACCGTTGGAGGTTACATATGGTGGACTGTTGTTATGATTATCGGTTGGCATATGTTATGTGGCATGTGTTGTTATTTATTGGTTGTTACATAAGTGACAGGGTGGCTTGGTGGTGGGTTGGCCCATTGGGCTGGGTGGGTTCAATCCCCACTAGCCTCATTTAAATTTAATTCTGTTATAAACGACCTATCTCTCTCTCTCTCTCTCTCTCTCTCTCTCTCTATATATATATATATATATATATATATATATATATATATATATATATATATATATATCTATATATATATATATATATGAAGGGGTGGCGAGTGTGGTGGCCCACCACCTCTTTGCTTAACATTTTTTTTTGTTTTTCTTGGTTAAAAAAACTATTAAATATTTTTCTACTGATTTTTAAGGGTCACTGGAAAGATTAACGAGGCAACAAATTCACCTATTCTAGCAGCCATAATTCGTGCACTAGGAAATTCCAAATTGTTACCTCATTAGTTATTGCAAATGAGCCTAGTTTGACAAAAATTTTGACCGCGAATATCTTGAGCATACAAACTGAGATTTGAGTGTTGTTCACGCTGTTGGAATTAGGTCGATGAGCACGAAAATTGGGTCCTAGTTTCACTTCAATCAGATATCTTTTAGTTTTGAGCTATTCTAAGATACTTCTGGATTCTGAGTGTTCCTAGAGCCACGTGGACCATTCGTCCCCACTATGGAGATTTTGGTCCTCCAAAAACATGAATATAATTTGAAACTACTCTGTTACATTGTCTACACAACAAGAGTCCTGACAGGTCACACGTCCTTATCCTTCACCCTTGTTCTTCAGAGCCAATCGACACATGCATCCTTTGCAAAAATGTAGTACAACATTTGTAAATTGCATGCTCAATTACATGACCAATCATGACCCAAGCATCCCCATACTTTCCAAGAGTTCATAACACACACTATTTGGTCAATTTTACATCATAATAGAAATAAATACCCCATCTATAAGCAAAAATGCGAAAAAAATCATCATTTCTTTAATAGGAGATGGAAAAAACATAATCACTTTTAAAATTATATCACAACACATGATTCTAAAATGCATCTATGACAAGCTACCATACCTAGTAAAACCATCTCTCACTCATCAAAGTGAATGGATCATCATCCTGTGGTAGTTTCGCTTGTTGAACATCTTCACTAGCTGGTTCCTGCATGAGCGCTTTGTCCTTAAGATGCTTCTCTGGATGGAGCCTTCAACATGTGACTCTTTGATGTCCATCTCTATTGAAATGATTGCAATAAATCTTCTTCCTCCGTACTTGCTTAACATTCTTCCTTCCCTAATCTAGAGAAGGCCTTTCATGCCTCATCATCTTGTTTGTTTCCATTCTTTTCTAGCACTCAGCAACCACATGATTATGCAAACCATAAAAACTATATGGTTTTCTACACCATGCTCTATGCTCATCATTAACAACATGCTTGTAAGAAAATGAACTTTAGAATGCTGATACCTTTTATACCTCACTTGGCTGTCTCTGATGCAATTCTAGCGATGAGAGCTTTCCTTAGCTCTTCCTCTACAATGTGCACTGTCATGGGAGGATTGTGATGTGTTCCAATCATCCTCTTTCCCTGATGGCTTTGACAATGCCTTGGAAACTTATGATGCCTTTGAGAACTCTCCCTCATTGTACCCCAAACCTGCAAATCAAGGTCTTTGTACAACCTTCAATGGTTAAGTCATTCCTTGGCCATTAACACCAAGTCCTCCTCCTTTATATCCCATCTTGGTAAGGAGTCTCATGCCAGTTCTTGAAATGGGTACCTCCATGTTTCCAATAGGAATAACATCATATGAAAATGAAACTAAAGAACTACCGACACTATTTACCTCAGTTGTCAATTTTGAAATAGGTGATGATTACTTTGCTAAGCCATCATTGCACTTCAACTTTTCCAAATCCTCTTCCATGGCTCGTAACTGAAGCTGCAATCAATGCTTCCCCTTTTTTCTTCTCATAGAAGTCTCCTCAATTCAACATTCTCTGCTTGAAGGCTCTAATTAATCTCCTCATTTGAATGATGAGAAGACGATGAAGAAGATGAATAATCAATGGAAGATGGAGATGAAGCATCGTCCTTTTCTCTTTCTTTCTCTCATTCCTCTCTCGCCATATTCTCCTCATAGTATGCATACATTAAATCTACCATGCGTGCCATCCTAAGGAGGCCTCATAGAAATCTTTGTTGTTCTCCATTTTCCTTCTTATATCACGTTCAATCTCTGGTTATCATTCACACTCGTAACTCACATTAGTAAGAAGACTGCTCTAATTCCAAACTTGATCTAGATCTCTTAAGCTGATGAAATTAACAAAGTTTTTTTATTTTTGTGATGTTAGCAAAATTGCATGTGAAAGAGTATGAAAAACGACATGTGCATGTTTTAAAGAATATGAAATATAATGATAGCCATCAAATCAAGAACACAAAACACATTTGACAATGGAGTTCATTGAGTGTGGGTTACGTCTCTGGGCACGGTGTCAAGAGTAGGGAGGCCGCTTCATTAAATGTTGCACATGATGATGATGTACATGGTATATTATTTGTCATTACAAGGATAAAATCCCTCAACAAGAGTGGCATGTCTCTCCACGAGACATTCTCCTTCTAGGAACTCTCACTCATATGGGTCATCCTTCAACATGACAAGATGATAAATTCTCACATGACATGGCATACAAGTATCCTTAAACATAATGGTAACAAGGATCTCAACAACAAAAGAATCATCTTAGAAAATGAAAAGAAAAACATGGCATCACTACATGATATACCTCCATTTTCAGGAATGGCCTGAAATTTCAAAGCTCTCCTGCAAAAGCAAACATCATCAATGAATTCATGGTGCGAAATCATGTTGAATGACTATAAACTTGGCCCATTTGTAACACTATCAAAATATGGACTCTCGGGAATCTTGAAGATCCCCCCAAAGATTCCTTCCTAGATATGGCCAAAAAACCGTTGCTCAGATGAAAATTATGAGCACACCACTGTGCTCCTTGTGAAATTCTGAGAAAAATAACTATAAATTCAACATCATTATACCTCTGTAAAAAAATCAGCCTCTAAGGGAATCTTTTAGATTCCTTAAGATTCTATAAAGTTTCCTCAATGTTGACTGCCTGAAATTTTGCTGCTTAGATGAATAAATAGACCACACCTTTGCATTCCGTGCGAAATTATGAGAAAAATAACTATAAATTCGTCACCATTCCACCTCTATTAAAAATTAGCCTCTAAGAGAATCTAAAGATTCCTAAGCAACAAAGAATATTATTTTAAGATTTTGTTGTGAAAAACATGCGAGGCATGGTCCCGCCTCAACCATTATGTCAAGGTTCCACCTCGTCCCTCGTGCACACTATTCTACGCTATGCCTTCTGGCGAATGAATTAATTTGGTTCTTAAATAATATTATAGGCAAAGTGGACTAAGGAGCCCATTGGGGTGTTGGCGGAGTGCTAAGTTGGGAGGGGGTAGGCTCGAGTTCCAACTCGCCCCCCCCCCCCTAAAATAGTTGATAGTTTAAATTTTAAATGGAGTGTTTTGGTTATAAGGTTGGAACGTGGCGGATAACCATTGTCGGTTAGATATGGTGGAGCGTCATTATGACTATCAGTTGGCATATGTTATGTGGCGTGTGTTGTTTTTTATTGATCATTACATAAGTGGCGGGCCCCCATTAGGCCAGGCACGTTCAATCCCCACTGGCCTTATTTAAGTTGAATTTCATTACAAATGGCATATATATATATATATATATATATATATATATATATATATATATATATATATATAGAGAGAGAGAGAGAGAGAGAGAGAGAGAGAGATATGGTGGGGGAAGTGGCTTGCGACCCCTTTATTTAAATTTTTTTTTGTTAAAACAAATATTAAAAATTTATCCACTAATTTTTAGGGGTAACTTGCAAAATTAACGGGTGGAAAATTCACCCGTTCCGTGGGCTGAAATCCGTGTGCTATAAAAATCTAAATTGTTGCCTTGTTAGTGGCTGCCACTGGTCCTAGATTGACCAATACTTTGACTGTGAATATCTTGAGCATACAAACTCGTATTTGAGTGTTGTTTTTGCCGTTGGAATTAGGACGATGAGCAAGTCTATGATCTGGTCCTAGTTTTACTTTAATCTGATGAATTTATTTTTGAGCTATTCTGAGCCACTTTTGAATTCTGAGTGTTCCTAGAGCCACCTGGATCAGTTAATAAGATGAGCCTACACATCACATGATTATAAATACTTATAGTTTCTCATTCAACTTATACACATTTCTTGGGTAATTCTTTTTCATACCATTAAGGCATACAATTTAACATCTTTCCATATGGTCGAGGGAAAATATAATGAATCTCCTCTATGAAATCTAGGTTTTGAGCATATACCACAATATGTAAAAGGGAATAATGAGAAATTACCAAAATTAAGTTTGGAATCTCGTTGTGAAGATCACCCCAAAAATAGTCCCTCAACAATTGTTACATTCATATAGACAATGGTTTCTTTGACACATGAATGCACATGAACAAACACATGCATTGCATAAGGGATGAGATGTATTATTCAAGAGGATGATTATGTTATGCATCAGACAATAGGTTAAATGGACTTTGATGTTTACTTGGAAGGGATATGTGGAAATTGCAAAACATGTCAACTTGAATATAAGTCTATATGTTGTTGAATTAAGGCTTTTGTGATCCATAACAAGTTATTGAGAAAAGTCTTAAACGAAAATCACATCATAATTAATATTGCCGATGTGTTTCAAACCAACGAGTGTGGTTCATCTTCAAGACGAGCTGAAGAACCAAATCAAGGCTACATGTTAAATAGGGAGAGCAGGTCATCCAACAGCTATATTTGACGGGAAATGACTAAATTTGATTGGGCAACTAGACTGGATCAATGATTACTAAGTAACGTCTATGATTGACTCGACAACAAGACCAAGGGATAAGAAAGGAAAATATAATTAGTTAATTATTTTTTTCAGTTATATTACCATAACTATTAAGATATTGAATTAATAATCTATTAAAATGCCTTTTTATTATTATTATTATTTATTTATTTAAACAAATGGTTAGTTAATTAGTTTAAGGGTTACTTTGTTATGTTTATTAAATATTCTAGAACCATAACCTATTAATAGGTCCATTAAATATTTTTAAAACCAACTAAATGAATAAAACATATATCAATGAAATAAATAATATTTAAATTAGTTAAAAAAGAAATCATACTAAATTAAAGGAATTGGATAATTAACGATTTTAACCACTTATATATATATATATATATATATATATATATATATATATATATATATATATATATATATATATATATATATATATATATAAATATAAAGGTCCCTTAATTACTAAGTGGGGTCGGAGGAAAATAAATAATTAGTATGCTAATTTCTTATGATTATTACCCTAAAGATGAGTAATAACCTAGACAAATAGTTAGTTAATTAATATAAGGGCTAGTTATTATATTTATATAAAGTATGTATGTAATTACTAAGAACCATAACCTATTAATATGTACATTTAGTATTATTAAAATGAATAAAACCCATATGAAATAAGAAAAGTTAAAATAGATGACTTCCTAATCTCCCTGTGCATCTATGGAACTTTGTTGTATTCCAAGGGATTGGCAATACTCTAGGTTGCTTTCTAACCACATACACCTCTAGAGGGGAAACGGGCATATACACCTTTGCCAGAATCTGTGCAGAAATAGACATGAGCAAAGGTCTACCCGATCAGATTAATCTCAAAATTGGAGACTTCCATTGGACTCAAACCCTGGATTATGAGAACACAGCCTTTCGCTACCGAAATTGCCATCATACAGGGCACCTTCAGAGCACTTGTCCCTCGATGCCTGCCCAAAAGAAGAAAGCCAATCCTAAGCCGAAATCCAAAAGCTGGAAACCTCATGATCCTCCCCCCATGGATGATTTGGATGATTTTGATTCCAGCTCAGATGAAGAGGAAGGGGATGCGGAAGGAATGGACGCAAAGCTGGCACAGGATCCGCCCTCGACTGGTCCTGAGGAATCTACTGGCCCACCAAACTCACAGAAAAGAACTCATGAGTCCTCTCCTACGGATTCATACAAGGAGACCTCTCTGTCAGCCCAGCTCAGTTTGCAAATCATGCCAGTTCAGCAGAGTCATCTTGGTTGGGTCAAAGTTGGTAAAAAGAAAGAAAAAAAATGCCGAATAGTTGATTCTACCCATGTTGGGTAGAATCGTTTGTTATGTTCTTGTTACTATGTTCTTCTTGTTACTTCTTGCTTATCACTGCTCTCTTCTTGTTTTCTCTTAGGGGTCGAGGTGGATAGTCTATCCTTTCTAGCTGCCTGTTTTCTTGATTCTCTTGGCTGTAAATTCATTTTGTACCATACGTCCTCTTAATAGAATTAGTTTTATGGAGAAAAAAAAAGAAAAGTTAAAATAGATATCTTTTTAAATTAGTTAAATAATGACCTCAAGCTAACTATAAGGAATCCAACCTAAATGGAAAAATAATTAAATTAGAAATAATATAGCTTCATTACTAGGCTAGTTAATTCTAAATTAATTTTATTCAGTAAAATTTAAAGGGTTGGTAAAAAATCATACCTTTGGAATCCTATCAACAATGTTTAGGAACATACAATAATAGGTATTATGTTAAAAAGGATTTTATAACCTACTTAAACATTTAGTTCTGAAATTTTAATCTAGAAGGAGTGAAATAAAACCCTAAAAATGAATAAAAGCCCAAGAGACGAGAAGGAAAAAAAGGAAAACAGATGACTAGGAAGAGAAGGGGTAAAAAACAAACAGGACCTCAAAGCAAAGGACAACCAAGGGATGGGGGTACGAGGTGAGAAAAGGGGGCCAACTAGGAAGAAAGGGCATGGATCCAACAATTGCTAATCTTCTAGCCATCATCTCTATTGAGAGTTCTTGGTCTTCTCTCAATTTCAATGGCCTCTCTAAATTTCTGGTGATGAAAGGGAGTAATCTTGGCAATGACCTGGGCCTCCTTAATGCATATGTGATGCTTGGTATTTTCTGCATGTTTAGCCAAGGTGGAAGACCTGGTCCTCCCATGTTTAATGTCAGCTGAGTGTTCTTGAATCCTTTGATTAATAGAACGCCTCGTCTCACCAACATAGGGGGTCCTACATCAGCAAGGAATAACGTAGACACCTTTCATGTCCTTGGGGTCAATGGGGCCTTTCACAGACCTTAGGGACCTATAGATGGTGCTAAGGGGTCTAAAGGTAGAGGGAACATTATGCTTTTTGAGGATCCTCACAATTTTATCAATGGTCCCCTAGATGAAAGGGAGATGAACCCCTGAGACTCAATCCTTAGGGTCTCCCTTAGCCTTGGCACCTTTACTGGCTTTTAGGAAATATTTCAGACCTTGCTACCTACTATAACCATTATTTACAAAGACGTTAAGGAGATGGTCTTTCTCCCTTTTGAGCTTCTTTTCATTGGAGATTCTCAGTGCACGAGTCACAAGTGTGTTGAGGACACCCAACTTCTGAGTAGGGAAATGATGGGAGCTAGCATGAAGATACTGCTCAGTGTGAGTTTTCTTCCTAAACACTTGGTGGGAGAAAGAACCATCATCATTCTTAGAAATGAGAACATCAAGGAAAGGTAAACACCTATCAACCTCTTGTTCCATAGTAAATTTTATGGAAGGGGATTGATTGTTGAGATGCTGGAAAAAATGGTCAACTTCTTCTTAGCCATGAGACCAGATGACATTAGTATTGTCAACAAACCTCTTCCAGAGTTTGGGCAAGAGACGAGCCAAGGCCAAAGCTTTGGATTCAAATTCTTCCATAAAGAGATTAGCAATGACCGGGGATAGGGGTGAGCCCATGGAAACCCCACAGGTTTGTTCATAGAATTCCCCTTCAAAGCTAAAAAAAGTGGAAGTGAGACAAACTTCTACTAAATGAGCGATATCAAGATCAGCAAGGCAGCTGATGACCTCAATGGCCTCCCTTATAGGAATGTAAGTATAAAAGGAAACCACATCGAAACTCATAAGAATGTCCTCAGTGTCAAATTTTAAGTCTTTAAGCTCTTTAACAAAGGATGAAGAGTCTTTGATGAATGACTCTGTAAGGCCAACAAGGGGTTTAAACTTCAAGGCAAGGTATTTAGCAAGGAGGTAGGTTGGGCCACCTGTGGTATTGAAAATCAGTCTTGGGGCCGCCCCTTCTTTGTGAATCTTTGGAAGACCATAGATCCAAGGAGTGATGGGGCTACTCTCAATAAGCTTGTGGCAAAAGGAACCCACAGTATTGCTAGATTTAATAGCTAGAGAAACAGTTCAGGAGACCTTCTTCAGGGGATTTTTGCTAAGATTTTTATAGCTGCCACTGTTACAAAGATGGTCCAACATTTTCTGACGATAATCCTCCTTATTAAGGATGATAGCAAGCCCTCCTTTGTCGACTTTGAGGACCACAATATCCTTGTTTTGGTTCAGGGATTTGAGGGCCTCAAATTCAGCCTTTCTAAGGTTTCTCCTAGGGGGCCTTGCCTTCCTAAGGACAACAACATAGTCTTGCCTAATCATGTCCTTAAAAATATCGAGCAAGCTTCTGATCCCAAACTCTACGTTACACATAATTTCTTCTATTGGGATCTTCTTGGGGGCGAGGGCAAAATTAAGACCCTTCTGTAGAAGGCTAAAGACGGAAGGAGGAAAAGAAAAATTTGAGAGATTAACAACCCTCTTATCATGAGAAGGCATATTATTACTATTTTTATTATTATAATTATTATTATTACTACTACTACTACTACTACCACTATTATTATTATTATTATTATTATTATTATTATTATTCACTTAGTAATTAAGGGACAATTATACTTATATATATATATATATATATATATATATATATATATATAATTAAGTGGTTAAAATTGTTAATTATCCAATTCCTTTAATTTAGTATGATATCTGTATTTAACTAATTTAAATATTATTTATTTCATTGATATATGTTTTATTCATTTAGTTGGATTTAACAATATTTGATGGACCTATTAATAGGTTATGGTTCTAGAATATTTAATAAACATAACAAAGTAACCCTTAAACTAATTAACTAACCATTTGTCTAAATAATAATAATAATAATAATAATAATAATAATAATAATAAGGAATTTTAATAGTTTTTTAATTCATTCTCTTAATAGTTATGGTAATATAACTGCAAAATTTAATTAACTAATTAATTTTTCCTTTCTTATCCCTTGGTCTTGTTTCCTAGTCAATCGTAGCCGTTACTTAGTAGTCATTGGTCCAGTCTAGTTGCCTAGTCAAATTTAGTCGTCTCCCAGTGAAATATAGCCACTGGATGACCTGCTCTCCCTATTTAACATGTAGCCCTGATCTGGTTCTTCAACTCGTCCTGAAGATGAACCACACTCGTTGGTTCGAAACGAATCGACACTCCGCCTCGATAAACGCCTCCGGAAATATCACGGGCGGCTCTGCTAGCTCGTGCTCATTCGGAAACAACCTTTGATTCTAGCAGTCACTTAAAGCGCCTTTTGACTATTTCACTTACTCTACAAATCTAGTCAACAACTTTAAAACTTTTGACTATTTAATTGACTTTCGAAATTTAATCAACCCTGGCATGCTGGATCTACATAAACTCAAGGGTTTGAGGCAATTGGAGATCATTGAATGTCCTAGAGTAAGTTTGTTTCCAACAGAATTTGGTCACAAAGGAGCATTTCCTCTTCTGGAAACATTTTCTCTTGCTTGGCTACATACATTAAAGGAGTTGCCTGTAATAGAGAAAGGTGCAATGGCTTCACTTAAAATATTTAATATAATGGCATGTACAACATTAAATATATTACCAGAGAGTTATATGGATCTGAAGACACTTCAGAAAGTAAGAATTTTTGGTTGTCCAATAAGAAATATAGGAACTAGAGAGAACACTAATGTAGAAGTGATGGCAATGTCTATGGTAGACATGGAAGAAATTACAAAGAGATATTCCCAATTGTGAGATAAAAGGGAAAGTTGGTTGTATGGTGAATTTTGGTGCAATGAGCTCTTCTTCTTCAAGTACTTCCCATGGCCCTGTTGTTCCAACAGGTTCTGAAAAGATGAAATTGATCGAAGAGCCCCTTATAGTGGGACAGGATAAAGCATTTTCGATTCTCGAAAAGCTGGTGTTGTTGACAAGGGTGGATCCGAAAAAACTCTTCTTTTGAAGACGCTCTTCAATAGCCAAAAGGTACGCAGTAATTCTAAGGATGGTTTATTACTTTGGCTCACTGTTTCCCAAATTCCCTCTTTTACAAGTCTTAGAAATGCACTCCGTACCCAAATAGCCACACAAAAAATGTAAATTTGGGCGAAAATATGAACGAAGAAGAGGTAAAGCGATGGTTGAATCAGACAGTGCACCAGAGCACCGGGCTTATTCTGTTCTTAGATGATGTATGGGGATGCAATGCTACAGAATTGTTAGAGGAATTAGGTGTACTGTGCCCTGTAAGGAACCACTCCACCTCCAAAGTCATTGTCAGTTCCAGGGTTTGCGCTGCACTCTTAAAAACAGGTGTCGCAGATAAATACACAATAACAATGGAGGACTTGTCGGAAGATGAGAGTTGGAAGTTGTTTGCTTGTCACACTTTTCCATATAATAATGGAAATCTGCCAGCAAACATAGAAGAGGGAAAAGCCAAGCTTGTGTCTAAAAGGTGCAGAGGGCTTCCCCTCACTATCAAAGTGGTTGGCAGGGCAATGGCCGGGAGTACTCATCCACGACAGTGGGAATGGGCTGTCCAAAGGCTACCAAACGTGGACAGTGTGTACAGTTGTGTTAGGTTGAGTTATGATGCACTTGGATATGAGGATACTGACCTGCAATTGTGCTATTTATATGGAAATCTGCCAGCAAGCATAGAAGAGGGAAAAGCCAAGCTTGTGTGTAAAAGGTGCAAAGGGCTTCCCCTCGCTATCAAAGTGGTAGGCAGGGCAATGGCCGGGAGTAATCATCCACAACAATGAGAATGAGCTGTCCAAAGGCTGCCAAATGTGGGCAGTGTGTACAATTCTGTTAGGTTAAGTTATGATGCACTCGGCTATGAGGATGCTGACCTGCAATTGTGCTTTTTATGTGTAGCTGCAAACATCTTGGAAGACGCAGTCGTTCATGTCCAGTTGGCGATTTAGGTATGGATAGGGGAAGGCTTAATTGCCAAGAAGACATTGGAACATGAGCATCGACCCGCTTATGATCCATTCGAGCTGGGAAGATATTATCTCAACATTTTAGCAGATCGTTGTTTGATCGAGCCAATGATGAGAGACTTTGATGGGAAAGTACTCTGTTTCAGGGTGCATGACTCCCTACGTGATATGGCAATCCGAATCGCAGAGGAGGAAGAAAATTTCTACTGCCGTGTGGGTAATGGTTTGACAGCTGTGAATGAAAATGAGTGTTTCGGCCGCATTCGGATTTTTTTGAGTGAGAACAGATTGACTTCTTTCCCCTAATCACATTGTCTACACAGATATGCTCATTGCTTCTCAGTGGAAATCCATATTTAACAAAGATCCCAACAAGGGTGGTCAGGAGTATGATCTCCCTTAAGGCGTTCTCTTTAAGTGGGACGTCATTGAAATCATTGCCAAAGAGTATTGGGTGTTTGGAGCAGCTAATATATTTGGGTTTAAGACACATGCCCATCAATACATTACCTGCATCTTTTACCAGTCTTGTAAATCTGGAGATCCTTGATCTTTCCTATTCTGCCATCCAAGAATTACCGTTCGCCATCCACATGTTGTGATCTTTAAGGAAATTAATCTTGGAGGGATGTAGAGATCTGCAATTTCTACCTCCCTGTATCTCAGGGCTTACCTCTTTGGAGCATTTGGAAACTTATGGTTGCAAGGCTTTTTTGGAAGAAAGATAAGGATACCAGATGGAAAAAAAACAGCTTCTATCAACAAATTGGCAAGTTTAACACAACTTAAAACATTACAACTACAAAATAATGAGGAAATTATTAGTGATGGCACCCTGGGAAAGATGACTCAAATGAAATCCCTCACATTGTCACTCATAAAGCTGGAAATTCTACCCAACAATATAAGAAACATGTCAAAATTGAGAAGACTGGTATTATTAGAATACTTTCACTTGGTTAAAATGGATTATAATTTTTATGACTTTCAATATTTGGGCTATCTTAAATTTGTTGGTTGTCATTTCTTGGAAGAACTTCCACATCTACATAAACTCAAGGGTTTGAGGCAATTGGAGATCATTGAATGTCCTAGAATAAGTTTGTTTCCAACAAAATTTGGTCGCAAAGGAGCATTTCCTCTTCTGGAAACATTTTCTCTTGCTTGGCTACCTACATTAAAGGAGTTGCCTGTAATAGAGAAAGGTGCAATGGCTTCACTTAAAATATTTACTATAATGGCATGTACAACATTAAATATATTACCAGAGAGTTATATGGATCTGAAGACACTTCAAAAAGTAAGAATTTTTGGTTGTCCAATAAGAAATATAGGAACTAGAGAGAACACTAATGTAGAAGTGATGGCAATGTCTATGGTAGACATGGCAGAAATTACAAAGAGATATTCCCAATTGTGGGATAAAAGGAAAAGTTGGTTGTATGGTGAATTTTGGTGCAATGAGCTCTTCTTCTTCAAGTACTTCCCATGGCCTTGTTGTTCCAACATGCTTTGCAAAGATGAAATTCTTCTTCAAGTACTTCCCATGGCCCTGTTGTTCCAACAGGCTCTGCAAAGATGAAATTGATCGAAGAGCCCCTTATAGTGGGACAGGATAAAGCATTTTCGATTCTCGAAAAGTTCCGGAAAAACTCTTCTTTTGAAGACGCTCTTCAATAGCCAAAAGGTACGCAGTAATTCTAAGGATGGTTTATTACTTTGGCTCACTCTTTCCCAAAGTCCCTCTTTTAAAAGTCTTAGAAATGCACTCCTTACCCAAATAGCCACACAAAAAAAGGTAAATTTTGGCGAAAATATGAACGAAGAAGAGGTAAAGCAATGGTTGAATCAGACAGTGCACCAGAGCACCGGGCTTATTCTCTTCTTAGATGATGTATGGGGATGGAATGTTGCAGAATTGTTAGAGGAATTAGGTGTACTGTGCCCTGTAAGGAACCACTCCACCTCCAAAGTCATTGTCAGTTCCAGGGATCGCGTTGCACTCTTAAAAACAGGTGTCGCAGATAAATACACAATAACAATGGAGGATTTGTCGGAAGATGAGAGTTGGATGTTGTTTGCTTGTCACACTTTTCCATATAATAATGGAAATCTGCCAGCAAACATAGAAGAGGGAAAAGCCAATCTTGTGTGTAAAAGGTGCAGAGGGCTTCCCCTCGCTATCAAAGTGGTTGGCAGGGCAATGGCCAGAAGTACTCATCCACAACAGTGGGAATGGGTTGTCCAAAGGCTGCCAAACGTGGACACTGTATACAATTGTGTTAGGTTGAGTTATGATGCACTCGGCTATGAGGATGCTGACCTGCAATTGTGCTTTTTATATGGAAATCTGCCAGCAAACATAGAAGAGGGAAAAGCCAAGATTGTGTGTAAAAGGTGCAAAGGGCTTCCCCTCGCTATCAAAGTGGTTGGCAGGGCAATGGCCAGGAGTACTCATCCACAACAGTGGGAATGGGCTGTCCAAAGGCTGCCAAATGTGGACAGTGTGTACAATTCTGTTAGGTTGAGTTATGATGCACTCGGCTATGAGGATGCTGACCTGCAATTATGCTTTTTATGTGTAGCTGCAAACATCTTGGAAGACACAGTCGTTCATGTCCAGTTGGCGATTCAGGTATGGATAGGGGAAGGCTTACTTGCCAAGAAGACGTTGGAACATGAGCATCGACCCGCTTATGATCCATTCAAGCTGGGAAGATATTATCTCAACATTTTAGCAGATCGTTGTTTGATCGAGCCAATGATGAGAGACTTTGATGGGCAAGTACTCTGTTTCAGGGTGCATGACTCCCTGCGTGATATGGCAATCCGAATCGCAGAGGAGGAAGAAAATTTCTACTGCCGTGTGGGTAAGGGTTTGACAGCTGTGAATGAAAATGAGTGTTTGGGCCGCATTTGGCTTAATCACATCGTCTACAGAAATATGCTCATTGCTTCTCAGTGGAAATCCATATTTAACAAAGATCCCAACAAGGGTGTCAGGAGTATGATATCCCTTAAGGCGTTCTCTTTAAGTGGAACGTCATTGAAATCATTGCCAAAGAGTTTTGGGTGTTTGGAGCAGCTAATATATTTGGGTTTAAGACACATACCCATCAATAGGTTTTACCTGCATCTTTTACCAGTCTTGTAAGTCTGGAGATCCTTGATCTTTCCTATTCTGCCATCCAAGAATTACCGTCCGCCATCCATATGCTGAGATCTTTAAGGAAATTAAGCTTGGAGGGATGTAGAGATCTGCAATTTCTACCTCCCAGTATCTCAGGGCTTACCTCTTTGGAAAATTTGGAAACTTACGGTTGCAAGGTTCTTTGGAAGAAAGATAAGGATACCAGATGGAAAAAAAAACAGCTTCTATCAACAATTTGGCAAGTTTAACACAACTTAAAACATTACAACTACAAAAAAATGGGGAAATTATTAGTGAGGGCACACTGGGAAAGATGACTCAAATGAACTCCCTCACATTGAAGCTGGAAATTCTACCCAACGATATAAGAAACATGTCAAAATTGAGAAGACTGGTATTATTAGAATACTTTCACTTGGTTAAAATGGATTATAATTTTTATGACTTTCAATATTTGGGCTATCTTAAATTTGTTGGTTGTCATTTCTTGGAAGAACTTCCACATCTACATAAACTCAAGGGTTTGAGGCAATTGGAGATCATTGAATGTCCTAGAGTAAGTAAGTTTCCAACAGAATTTGGTCACAAAGGAGCATTTCCTCTTCTGGAAACATTTTCTCTTGCTTGGCTACCTACATTAGAGGAGTTGCCTATGATAGAGAAAGGTGCAATGGCTTCACTTCAAATATTTACTATAATGGCATGTACAACATTAAATATATTACCAAAGAGTTATATGGATCTGAAGGCACTTCAGAAAGTAAGAATTTTTGGTTGTCCAATAAGAAATATAGGAACTAGAGAGAACACTAATGTAGAAGTGATGGCAATGTCTATGGTAGACATGGAAGAAATTACAAAGAGGTATTCCCAACTGTGGGATAAAAGGGAAAGTTGGTTGTATGGTGAATTTTGGTGCAATGAGCTCTTCTTATTCAGAAAGCTTAATACCATTATATGATTTATGATTTATGTTTTGGCCATTATCTTTATTTATTATCAAATTTTAGACAAAAATGTTTGACATTATAGAAATGAGCTTGATAAATAGTTCAAGAAACTTACGGTTGCAAGGTTCTTTGGAAGAAAGATAAGGATACCAGATGGAAAAAAAAACAGCTTCTATCAACAATTTGGCAAGTTTAACACAACTTAAAACATTACAACTACAAAAAAATGGGGAAATTATTAGTGAGGGCACACTGGGAAAGATGACTCAAATGAACTCCCTCACATTGAAGCTGGAAATTCTACCCAACGATATAAGAAACATGTCAAAATTGAGAAGACTGGTATTATTAGAATACTTTCACTTGGTTAAAATGGATTATAATTTTTATGACTTTCAATATTTGGGCTATCTTAAATTTGTTGGTTGTCATTTCTTGGAAGAACTTCCACATCTACATAAACTCAAGGGTTTGAGGCAATTGGAGATCATTGAATGTCCTAGAGTAAGTAAGTTTCCAACAGAATTTGGTCACAAAGGAGCATTTCCTCTTCTGGAAACATTTTCTCTTGCTTGGCTACCTACATTAAAGGAGTTGCCTGTAATAGAGAAAGGTGCAATGGCTTCACTTCAAATATTTACTATAATGGCATGTACAACATTAAATATATTACCAAAGAGTTATATGGATCTGAAGGCACTTCAGAAAGTAAGAATTTTTGGTTGTCCAATAAGAAATATAGGAACTAGGGTTGGTAAAAAATCATACCTTTGGAATCCTACCAACAATGTTTAGGAACAAACAATAATAGGTATTATGTTAAAAAGGATTTTATAACCTACTTAAACATTTAGTTCTAAAATTTTAAACTAGAAAGAGTGAAAAAAAAACCCTAAAAATGCATAAAAGCCCAAGAGACGAGAAGGAAAAAAAGGAAAACAGATGACTAGGAAGAGAAGGGGTAAAAAACAAACAGGACCTCAAAGCAAAGGACAACCAAGGGATGGGGGTACGAGGTGAGAAAAGGGGGCCAACTAGGAAGAAAGGGCATGGATCCAACAATTGCTAATCTTCTAGCCATCATCTCTATTGAGAGTTCTTGGTCTTCTCTCAATTTCAATGGCCTCTCTAAATTTCTGGTGATGAAAGGGAGTAATCTTGGCAATGACCTGGGCCTCCTTAATGCATATGTGATGCTTGGTTTTTTCTGCATGTTTTGCCAAGGTGGAAGACCTGGTCCTCCCATGTTTAATGTCAGCTGAGTGTTCGTGAATCCTTTGATTAATAGAACGCCTCGTCTCACCAACATAGGGGGTCCTACATCAGCAAGGAATAACGTAGACACCTTTCATGTCCTTGGGGTCAATGGGGTCTTTCACAGACCTTAGGGACCTATAGATGGTGCTAAGGGGTCTAAAGGTAGAGGGAACATTATGCTTTTTGAGGATCCTCACAATTTTATCCATGGTCCCCTAGATGAAAGGGAGATGAACCCCTGAGACTCAATCCTTAGGGTCTCCCTTAGCCTTGGGACCTTTACTGGCTTTTAGGAAATATTTCAGACCTTGCTACCTACTATAACCATTATTTACAAAGACGTTAAGGAGATGGTCTTTCTCCCTTTTGAGCTTCTTTTCATTGGAGATTCTCAGTGCACGAGTCACAAGTTTGTTGAGGACACCCAACTTCTGAGTAGGGAAATGGTAGGAGCTAGCATGAAGATACTGCTCAGTGTGAGTTTTCTTCCTAAATACTTGGTGGGAGAAAGAACCATCATCATTCTTAGAAATGAAAACATCAAGGAAAGGTAAACACCTATCAACCTCTTGTTCCATAGTAAATTTTATGGAAGGGGATTGATTGTTGAGATGCTGGAAAAAATGGTCAACTTCTTCTTAGCCATGAGACCAGATGACATTAGTATTGTCAACAAACCTCTTCCAGAGTTTGGGCAAGAGACGAGCCAAGGCCAAAGCTTTGGATTCAAATTCTTCCATAAAGAGATTAGCAATGACCGGGATAGGGGTGAGCCCATGGAAACCCCACAGGTTTGTTCATAGAATTCCCCTTCAAAGCTAAAAAAAGTGGAAGTGAGACAAACTTCTACTAAATGAGCGATATCAAGATCAGCAAGGCAGCTGATGACCTCAATGGCCTCCCTTATAGGAATGTAAGTATAAAAGGAAACCACATCGAAACTCATAAGAATGTCCTCAGTGTCAAATTTTAAGTCTTTAAGCTCTTTAACAAAGGATGAAGAGTCTTTGATGAATGACTCTGTAAGGCCAACAAGGGGTTTAAACTTCAAGGCAAGGTATTTAGCAAGGAGGTAGGTTGGGCCACCTGTGGTATTGAAAATCAGTCTTGGGGCCGCCCCTTCTTTGTGAATCTTTGGAAGACCATAGATCCAAGGAATGATGGGGCTACTCTCAATAAGCTTGTGGCAAAAGGAACCCACAGAATTGCTCGATATAGTAGGTAGAGAAACAGTTCAGGAGACCTTCTTCAGGGGATTTTTGCTAAGATTTTTATAGCTGCCACTGTTACAAAGATGGTCCAACATTTTCTGACGATAATCCTCCTTATTAAGGATGATAGCAAGCCCTCCTTTGTCGACTTTGAGGACCACAATATCCTTGTTTTGGTTCAGGGATTTGAGGGCCTCAAATTCAGCCTTTCTAATGTTTCTCCTAGGGGGCTTTGCCTTCCTAAGGACAACAACATAGTCTTGCCTAATCATGTCCTTAATATTATCGGGCAAGCTTCTGATCCCAAACTCTACGTCACACATAATTTCTTCTATTGGGATCTTCTTGGGGGCGAGGGCAAAATTAAGACCCTTCTCTAGAAGGCTAAAGACGGAAGGAGGAAAAGAAAAATTTGAGAGATTAACAACCCTCTTATTATGAGAAAGCTTATTATTATTATTTTTATTATTATAATTATTATTATTACTACTACTACTACTACTACCACTATTATTATTATTATTATTATTATTATTATTATTATTATTCACTTAGTAATTAAGGGACAATTATACTTATATATATATATATATATATATATATATATATATATATATATATATATATATATAATTAAGTGGTTAAAATTGTTAATTATCCAATTCCTTTAATTTAGTATGATATCTGTATTTAACTAATTTAAATATTATTTATTTCATTGATATATGTTTTATTCATTTAGTTGGATTTAACAATATTTGATGGACCTATTAATAGGTTATGGTTCTAGAATATTTAATAAACATAACAAAGTAACCCTTAAACTAATTAACTAACCATTTGTCTAAATAATAATAATAATAATAATAATAATAATAATAATAATAAGGAATTTTAATAGTTTTTTAATTCATTCTCTTAATAGTTATGGTAATATAACTGCAAAATTTAATTAACTAATTAATTTTTCCTTTCTTATCCCTTGGTCTTGTTTCCTAGTCAATCGTAGCCGTTACTTAGTAGTCATTGGTCCAGTCTAGTTGCCTAGTCAAATTTAGTCGTCTCCCAGTGAAATATAGCCACTGGATGACCTGCTCTCCCTATTTAACATGTAGCCCTGATCTGGTTCTTCAACTCGTCCTGAAGATGAACCACACTCGTTGGTTCGAAACGAATCGACACTCCGCCTCGATAAACGCCTCCGGAAATATCACGGGCGGCTCTGCTAGCTCGTGCTCATTCGGAAACAACCTTTGATTCTAGCAGTCACTTAAAGCGCCTTTTGACTATTTCACTTACTCTACAAATCTAGTCAACAACTTTAAAACTTTTGACTATTTAATTGACTTTCGAAATTTAATCAACCCTGGCATGCTGGATCTACATAAACTCAAGGGTTTGAGGCAATTGGAGATCATTGAATGTCCTAGAGTAAGTTTGTTTCCAACAGAATTTGGTCACAAAGGAGCATTTCCTCTTCTGGAAACATTTTCTCTTGCTTGGCTACATACATTAAAGGAGTTGCCTGTAATAGAGAAAGGTGCAATGGCTTCACTTAAAATATTTAATATAATGGCATGTACAACATTAAATATATTACCAGAGAGTTATATGGATCTGAAGACACTTCAGAAAGTAAGAATTTTTGGTTGTCCAATAAGAAATATAGGAACTAGAGAGAACACTAATGTAGAAGTGATGGCAATGTCTATGGTAGACATGGAAGAAATTACAAAGAGATATTCCCAATTGTGAGATAAAAGGGAAAGTTGGTTGTATGGTGAATTTTGGTGCAATGAGCTCTTCTTCTTCAAGTACTTCCCATGGCCCTGTTGTTCCAACAGGTTCTGAAAAGATGAAATTGATCGAAGAGCCCCTTATAGTGGGACAAGATAAAGCATTTTCGATTCTCGAAAAGCTGGTGTTGTTGACAAGGGTGGATCCGAAAAAACTCTTCTTTTGAAGACGCTCTTCAATAGCCAAAAGGTACGCAGTAATTCTAAGGATGGTTTATTACTTTGGCTCACTGTTTCCCAAATTCCCTCTTTTACAAGTCTTAGAAATGCACTCCGTACCCAAATAGCCACACAAAAAATGTAAATTTGGGCGAAAATATGAACGAAGAAGAGGTAAAGCGATGGTTGAATCAGACAGTGCACCAGAGCACCGGGCTTATTCTGTTCTTAGATGATGTATGGGGATGCAATGCTACAGAATTGTTAGAGGAATTAGGTGTACTGTGCCCTGTAAGGAACCACTCCACCTCCAAAGTCATTGTCAGTTCCAGGGTTTGCGCTGCACTCTTAAAAACAGGTGTCGCAGATAAATACACAATAACAATGGAGGACTTGTCGGAAGATGAGAGTTGGAAGTTGTTTGCTTGTCACACTTTTCCATATAATAATGGAAATCTGCCAGCAAACATAGAAGAGGGAAAAGCCAAGCTTGTGTCTAAAAGGTGCAGAGGGCTTCCCCTCACTATCAAAGTGGTTGGCAGGGCAATGGCCGGGAGTACTCATCCACGACAGTGGGAATGGGCTGTCCAAAGGCTACCAAACGTGGACAGTGTGTACAATTGTGTTAGGTTGAGTTATGATGCACTTGGATATGAGGATACTGACCTGCAATTGTGCTATTTATATGGAAATCTGCCAGCAAGCATAGAAGAGGGAAAAGCCAAGCTTGTGTGTAAAAGGTGCAAAGGGCTTCCCCTCGCTATCAAAGTGGTAGGCAGGGCAATGGCCGGGAGTAATCATCCACAACAATGAGAATGAGCTGTCCAAAGGCTGCCAAATGTGGGCAGTGTGTACAATTCTGTTAGGTTAAGTTATGATGCACTCGGCTATGAGGATGCTGACCTGCAATTGTGCTTTTTATGTGTAGCTGCAAACATCTTGGAAGACGCAGTCGTTCATGTCCAGTTGGCGATTTAGGTATGGATAGGGGAAGGCTTAATTGCCAAGAAGACATTGGAACATGAGCATCGACCCGCTTATGATCCATTCGAGCTGGGAAGATATTATCTCAACATTTTAGCAGATCGTTGTTTGATCGAGCCAATGATGAGAGACTTTGATGGGAAAGTACTCTGTTTCAGGGTGCATGACTCCCTACGTGATATGGCAATCCGAATCGCAGAGGAGGAAGAAAATTTCTACTGCCGTGTGGGTAATGGTTTGACAGCTGTGAATGAAAATGAGTGTTTCGGCCGCATTCGGATTTTTTTGAGTGAGAACAGATTGACTTCTTTCCCCTAATCACATTGTCTACACAGATATGCTCATTGCTTCTCAGTGGAAATCCATATTTAACAAAGATCCCAACAAGGGTGGTCAGGAGTATGATCTCCCTTAAGGCGTTCTCTTTAAGTGGGACGTCATTGAAATCATTGCCAAAGAGTATTGGGTGTTTGGAGCAGCTAATATATTTGGGTTTAAGACACATGCCCATCAATACATTACCTGCATCTTTTACCAGTCTTGTAAATCTGGAGATCCTTGATCTTTCCTATTCTGCCATCCAAGAATTACCGTTCGCCATCCACATGTTGTGATCTTTAAGGAAATTAATCTTGGAGGGATGTAGAGATCTGCAATTTCTACCTCCCTGTATCTCAGGGCTTACCTCTTTGGAGCATTTGGAAACTTATGGTTGCAAGGCTTTTTTGGAAGAAAGATAAGGATACCAGATGGAAAAAAAACAGCTTCTATCAACAAATTGGCAAGTTTAACACAACTTAAAACATTACAACTACAAAATAATGAGGAAATTATTAGTGATGGCACCCTGGGAAAGATGACTCAAATGAAATCCCTCACATTGTCACTCATAAAGCTGGAAATTCTACCCAACAATATAAGAAACATGTCAAAATTGAGAAGACTGGTATTATTAGAATACTTTCACTTGGTTAAAATGGATTATAATTTTTATGACTTTCAATATTTGGGCTATCTTAAATTTGTTGGTTGTCATTTCTTGGAAGAACTTCCACATCTACATAAACTCAAGGGTTTGAGGCAATTGGAGATCATTGAATGTCCTAGAATAAGTTTGTTTCCAACAAAATTTGGTCGCAAAGGAGCATTTCCTCTTCTGGAAACATTTTCTCTTGCTTGGCTACCTACATTAAAGGAGTTGCCTGTAATAGAGAAAGGTGCAATGGCTTCACTTAAAATATTTACTATAATGGCATGTACAACATTAAATATATTACCAGAGAGTTATATGGATCTGAAGACACTTCAAAAAGTAAGAATTTTTGGTTGTCCAATAAGAAATATAGGAACTAGAGAGAACACTAATGTAGAAGTGATGGCAATGTCTATGGTAGACATGGCAGAAATTACAAAGAGATATTCCCAATTGTGGGATAAAAGGAAAAGTTGGTTGTATGGTGAATTTTGGTGCAATGAGCTCTTCTTCTTCAAGTACTTCCCATGGCCTTGTTGTTCCAACATGCTTTGCAAAGATGAAATTCTTCTTCAAGTACTTCCCATGGCCCTGTTGTTCCAACAGGCTCTGCAAAGATGAAATTGATCGAAGAGCCCCTTATAGTGGGACAGGATAAAGCATTTTCGATTCTCGAAAAGTTCCGGAAAAACTCTTCTTTTGAAGACGCTCTTCAATAGCCAAAAGGTACGCAGTAATTCTAAGGATGGTTTATTACTTTGGCTCACTCTTTCCCAAAGTCCCTCTTTTAAAAGTCTTAGAAATGCACTCCTTACCCAAATAGCCACACAAAAAAAGGTAAATTTTGGCGAAAATATGAACGAAGAAGAGGTAAAGCAATGGTTGAATCAGACAGTGCACCAGAGCACCGGGCTTATTCTCTTCTTAGATGATGTATGGGGATGGAATGTTGCAGAATTGTTAGAGGAATTAGGTGTACTGTGCCCTGTAAGGAACCACTCCACCTCCAAAGTCATTGTCAGTTCCAGGGATCGCGTTGCACTCTTAAAAACAGGTGTCGCAGATAAATACACAATAACAATGGAGGATTTGTCGGAAGATGAGAGTTGGATGTTGTTTGCTTGTCACACTTTTCCATATAATAATGGAAATCTGCCAGCAAACATAGAAGAGGGAAAAGCCAATCTTGTGTGTAAAAGGTGCAGAGGGCTTCCCCTCGCTATCAAAGTGGTTGGCAGGGCAATGGCCAGAAGTACTCATCCACAACAGTGGGAATGGGTTGTCCAAAGGCTGCCAAACGTGGACACTGTATACAATTGTGTTAGGTTGAGTTATGATGCACTCGGCTATGAGGATGCTGACCTGCAATTGTGCTTTTTATATGGAAATCTGCCAGCAAACATAGAAGAGGGAAAAGCCAAGATTGTGTGTAAAAGGTGCAAAGGGCTTCCCCTCGCTATCAAAGTGGTTGGCAGGGCAATGGCCAGGAGTACTCATCCACAACAGTGGGAATGGGCTGTCCAAAGGCTGCCAAATGTGGACAGTGTGTACAATTCTGTTAGGTTGAGTTATGATGCACTCGGCTATGAGGATGCTGACCTGCAATTATGCTTTTTATGTGTAGCTGCAAACATCTTGGAAGACACAGTCGTTCATGTCCAGTTGGCGATTCAGGTATGGATAGGGGAAGGCTTACTTGCCAAGAAGACGTTGGAACATGAGCATCGACCCGCTTATGATCCATTCAAGCTGGGAAGATATTATCTCAACATTTTAGCAGATCGTTGTTTGATCGAGCCAATGATGAGAGACTTTGATGGGCAAGTACTCTGTTTCAGGGTGCATGACTCCCTGCGTGATATGGCAATCCGAATCGCAGAGGAGGAAGAAAATTTCTACTGCCGTGTGGGTAAGGGTTTGACAGCTGTGAATGAAAATGAGTGTTTGGGCCGCATTTGGCTTAATCACATCGTCTACAGAAATATGCTCATTGCTTCTCAGTGGAAATCCATATTTAACAAAGATCCCAACAAGGGTGTCAGGAGTATGATATCCCTTAAGGCGTTCTCTTTAAGTGGAACGTCATTGAAATCATTGCCAAAGAGTTTTGGGTGTTTGGAGTAGCTAATATATTTGGGTTTAAGACACATACCCATCAATAGGTTTTACCTGCATCTTTTACCAGTCTTGTAAGTCTGGAGATCCTTGATCTTTCCTATTCTGCCATCCAAGAATTACCGTCCGCCATCCATATGCTGAGATCTTTAAGGAAATTAAGCTTGGAGGGATGTAGAGATCTGCAATTTCTACCTCCCAGTATCTCAGGGCTTACCTCTTTGGAAAATTTGGAAACTTACGGTTGCAAGGTTCTTTGGAAGAAAGATAAGGATACCAGATGGAAAAAAAACAGCTTCTATCAACAATTTGGCAAGTTTAACACAACTTAAAACATTACAACTACAAAAAAATGGGGAAATTATTAGTGGGGGCACACTGGGAAAGATGACTCAAATGAACTCCCTCACATTGAAGCTGGAAATTCTACCCAACGATATAAGAAACATGTCAAAATTGAGAAGAGTGGTATTATTAGAATACTTTCACTTGGTTAAAATGGATTATAATTTTTATGACTTTCAATATTTGGGCTATCTTAAATTTGTTGGTTGTCATTTCTTGGAAGAACTTCCACATCTACATAAACTCAAGGGTTTGAGGCAATTGGAGATCATTGAATGTCCTAGAGTAAGTAAGTTTCCAACAGAATTTGGTCACAAAGGAGCATTTCCTCTTCTGGAAACATTTTCTCTTGCTTGGCTACCTACATTAAAGGAGTTGCCTATAATAGAGAAAGGTGCAATGGCTTCACTTCAAATATTTACTATAATGGCATGTACAACATTAAATATATTACCAAAGAGTTATATGGATCTGAAGGCACTTCAGAAAGTAAGAATTTTTGGTTGTCCAATAAGAAATATAGGAACTAGAGAGAACACTAATGTAGAAGTGATGGCAATGTCTATGGTAGACATGGAAGAAATTACAAAGAGGTATTCCCAACTGTGGGATAAAAGGGAAAGTTGGTTGTATGGTGAATTTTGGTGCAATGAGCTCTTCTTATTCAGAAAGCTTAATACCATTATATGATTTATGATTTATGTTTTGGCCATTATCTTTATTTATTATCAAATTTTAGACAAAAATGTTTGACATTATAGAAATGAGCTTGATAAATAGTTCAAGAAACTTACGGTTGCAAGGTTCTTTGGAAGAAAGATAAGGATACCAGATGGAAAAAAAACAGCTTCTATCAACAATTTGGCAAGTTTAACACAACTTAAAACATTACAACTACAAAAAAATGGGGAAATTATTAGTGAGGGCACACTGGGAAAGATGACTCAAATGAACTCCCTCACATTGAAGCTGGAAATTCTACCCAACGATATAAGAAACATGTCAAAATTGAGAAGAGTGGTATTATTAGAATACTTTCACTTGGTTAAAATGGATTATAATTTTTATGACTTTCAATATTTGGGCTATCTTAAATTTGTTGGTTGTCATTTCTTGGAAGAACTTCCACATCTACATAAACTCAAGGGTTTGAGGCAATTGGAGATCATTGAATGTCCTAGAGTAAGTAAGTTTCCAACAGAATTTGGTCACAAAGGAGCATTTCCTCTTCTGGAAACATTTTCTCTTGCTTGGCTACCTACATTAAAGGAGTTGCCTGTAATAGAGAAAGGTGCAATGGCTTCACTTCAAATATTTACTATAATGGCATGTACAACATTAAATATATTACCAAAGAGTTATATGGATCTGAAGGCACTTCAGAAAGTAAGAATTTTTGGTTGTCCAATAAGAAATATAGGAACTAGAGAGAACACTAATGTAGAAGTGATGGCAATGTCTATGGTAGACATGGAAGAAATTACAAAGAGGTATTCCCAACTGTGGGATAAAAGGGAAAGTTGGTTGTATGGTGAATTTTGGTGCAATGAGCTCTTCTTATTCAGAAAGCTTAATACCATTATATGATTTATGATTTATGTTTTGGCCATTATCTTTATTTATTATCAAATTTTAGACAAAAATGTTTGACATTATAGAAATGAGCTTGATAAATAGTTCATAATTATTTATAATTCTTTAGATTTTTATGACAATTTCAATTTTTTTTTTTTTTTTTTTAATCTCGAACTTAAAAAAAAACAATTCCAATTTCTTAATCTCTAACTTTAAAAAAAAACAAGAAGATGGAAATTCACTTGTACATGGCTATGAAAAAGGATGAGAAATAGCGGAGAAAAAGAGTGAATCTAGGGAAAAAGAAAAAAAAAAGAGGGGTCCATCTCAACAGCTTTTAAAATGACACTCCCTTGCAAGAAATAAATGTTTATTTGCAATGTCATAATGTATTAATCTTGTTATAGAAAAATATTCAATTGAATGACCAACCTCAAGGCCTTGGCCCAGTGAAATGGTATTCACGTCTCCATAGAGTAGAGCAGCTTCACATAGTTTTATCTCTTTGTGCAACTCTTTCAGATGCCCCCACTTCAGTTGCCTTATATTGCCTATAAGGATTACAGAGTACCACGATTATATAGAGGTATATATTTTATTTGTTTTTAGTTTGGAGAATGATTTTTATAGATTATTTTTACCTAAGATACAAGGCTGTGAGGGGCACATCTACAGTAAAAGTCACTCAGAATTTACACTCAGCATCATCTAACTTAATAGAAGACCAATCACTTTACTACTTGGGCTAGAGCACAATCCGGTAGGCACAGAGTACAACAAATTAAGCAAATATGGAACAGAGTACCAAAATTTCCAAATATGGACTCACAATGGTTCCTAGCTTTTCTCATTGTGAAAGGATAATTGAACCAGACTAAATTTTCAGCGCTATACAATCATGGTGCATATAATCGCCCACCTTACCCCCGCCCCAAAAAAACAACACTCACACAGTTTTAGTGCAGACATCCAAGCCTTTTTAAGTGAAAGCTTATGCAAGAATCTCTCATCAAATTTACAATACTTTGGATGACTATTTGAATTTGAAATCTGCTATACTTCAGATTGTAGCGGAGGCTTCTCATAGAAAAATATACCGTCCACTCCCAATTGGATGCATCAATGAAAAACACATTCACTAATGTCCTCATAGATGAAATCACACATTCATGTGGACGTTGCTGAGAAAGGAAACACATACATCAGAATTCTTTGTAGAATATACTGTTGCCTGCATATTCAACATAAGTTTGATGCCTACAGTCAGTGATTAGTTTCCATCTCAACAACTTTTAAAACGACACTCCCTTGCAAAAAATAAACGTTTATTTGCAATGTAATAATATAACAAATATTTAGATTTCAGTCACTTTCCTGAATATAATTGATTGGCAACTTGTGATAAGGATTCACCAACTTACTAATAACTACATGTGAATTATGTCATTGGAACTTACTTTTGAATGTAGGGAGATGCTAGTCATTACTTGAAGAAGAAGTAGTGTCCATGTGATGAAAAATATGTTCAAGACGGATGATGCTTTTGGAGCATACCAAATGTACATCAGTATGATTCCAGCCAGGGAAGCAGCATAGGCCATTGTTGACATTGTAATCACTAGGATCCGACTCTGTGAAATTAAATTTTCTTTGTTCATCAATTTTATGCCATATACGAAAACTGGGCGATAAAATAAATGTCATGATAAGGAGAAAATGGATCTCAATTAAAGAACAAAAAACTCTTAGATTAATAGCTTTTAAACAGGGGAGGTGGAAATTTGAATATGTTTTTGGATGCATTATAATCGATGTTTCCATGAGTTATAAAATTCAAATTTAGTACATTGGCATGTCAATTCAATATATAGAGTTGTGTTGAGCTGTGGAACAGATAAGGCAAGTTCTGTATTTTTAAGTTGGGATTTCAAGTAACAAAGTAAACGCCCATCTTCTGCTTATTCAGAAAGCTTAATACCATTATATGATTTATGATTTATGTTTTGGCCATTATCTTTATTTATTATCAAGTTTTAGACAAAAATAATTGACATTATAGAAATGAGCTTGATAAATAGTTCATAATTCTTTATAATTCTTTAGATTTTTATGACAATTTCAATTTTTTTTTTATCTCGAACTTTAAAAAAAACAATTTCAATTTCTTAATCTCTAACTTTAAAAAAAAACAAGAAGACGGAAATTCACTTGTACATGGCTATGAAAAAGGATGAGAAATAGCGGAGAAAAAGAGTGAATCTAGGGAAAAAGAAAAAAAACAGAGGGGTCCATCTCAATAGCTTTTAAAATGACACTCCCTTGCAAGAAATAAATGTTTATTTGCAATGTCATAATGTATTAATCTTGTTATAGAAAAATATTCAATTGAATGACCAACCTCAAGGCCTTGGCCCAGTGAAATGGTATTCACGTCTCCATAGAGTAGAGCAGCTTCACATAGTTTTATCTCTTTGTGCAACTCTTTCAGATGCCCCCACTTCGGTTGCCTTATATTGCCTATAAGGATTACAGAGTACCACGATTATATAGAGGTATATATTTTATTTGTTTTTAGTTTGGAGAATGATTTTTATAGATTATTTTTACCTAAGATACAAGGCTGTGAGGGGCACATCTACAGTAAAAGTCACTCAGAATTTACACTCAGCATCATCTAACTTAACAGAAGACCAATCACTTTACTACTTGGGCTAGACCACAATCCGGTAGGCACAGAGTACAACAAATTAAGCAAATATGGAACAGAGTACCAAAATTTCCAAATATGGACTCACAATGGTTCCTAGCTTTTCTCATTGTGAAAGGATAATTGAACCAGACTAAATTTTCAGTGCTATACAATCATGGTGCATATAATCCCCCTCCTTACCCCCGCCCCAAAAAAACAACACTCACACAGTTTCAGTGCAGACATCCAAGCCTTTTTAAGTGAAAGCTTATGCAAGAATCTCTCATCAAATTTACAATACTTTGGATGACTATTTGAATTTGAAATCTGCTATACTTCAGATTGTAGCAGAGGCTTCTCATAGAAAACTATACCGTCCACGCCCAATTGGATGCATCAACGAAAAATACATTCACTAATGTCCTCATAGATGAAATCACACATTCCTGTGGACGTTGCTGAGAAAGGAAACACATACATCAGAATTCTTTGTAGAATATACTATTGCCTGCATATTCAACATAAGTTTGATGCCTACAGTCAGTGATTAGTTTCCATCTCAACAACTTTTAAAACGACACTCCCTTGCAAAAAATAAACGTTTATTTGCAATGTAATAATATAACAAATATTTAGATTTCAGTCACTTTCCTGAATATAATTGATTGGCAACTTGTGATAAGGAATCACCAACTTACTAATAACTACATGTGAATTATGTCATTGGAACTTACTTTTGAATGTAGGGAGATGCTAGTCATTACTTGAAGAAGAAGTAGTGTCCATGTGATGAAAAATATGTTCAGGACGCATGATGCTTTTGGAGCATACCAAATGTACATCAGTATGATTCCAGCCAGGGAAGCAACATAGGCCATCGTTGACATTGTAATCACTAGGATCCGACTCTGCGAAATTAAATTTTCTTTGTTCATCAGTTTTATGCCATATACGAAAACTGGGCGATAAAATAAATGTCATGACAAGGAGAAAATGGATCTCAATTAAAGAACAAAAAACTCTTAGATTAATAGCTTTTAAACAGGGGAGGTGGAAATTTGAATATGTTTTTGGATGCATTATAATCGATGTTTCCATGAGTTATAAAATTCAGATTTAGTACATTGGCATGTCAATTCAATATATAGAGTTGTGTTGAGCTGTGGAACAGATAAGGCAAGTTCTGTATTTTTAAGTTGGGATTTCAAGTAACAAAGTAAACGCCCATCTTCTGCATTACTCAAATTTTCTTCACTTTCTTCACTTACTAAGGATGCTTCTCGTATTCGTCGATATGGTCATGAGGCAAATATGTGTGTATATCTGTAGATAGACATGGCTTTATTTTTCTAATCCTACTTAAATGTTCTTGATTCTGTTATCTCCTGATTTTTGACAAGATCCAAGAAAGCAAACTCTAAACCAAATCTACATATTGGAACTAAATGATAAATGGCCAAATGAATCTCAATTTAGGTATTAATAACCATATGCCTTATCTGCATCTCAACTATTTCTATGTTTTTGAATTTCCTTATAGGTTATTTTACCCATTAACATAATTAATACCAGTTCGTCATCCAGTAATTTTCCTTTTCTTTCCACTCTGTAAAAGGAATTTTTTGTTCAATCTAGGGATGGCTTCAGCTCGATGAAACTGATGGTAAAAAAATCTCCCAAATTCAAACTTCAATTTTTTAACATATCCATCTTCCTTGAAGTTAAAAGAAAAAAAACCGTGAACATGAGGGGAAAGAGTTGTACCATCGTTCAACATTTTTCTCCAATACCCAATATAATAATTCACCCAATATAATAATTCCCCCAGGTGATGAAATTGATCACACTGAAAAGTTGTATGATGAGAAATATCCTACCAAAAAAAAGAGAAATTTTGGCCCTGGTTAGTATTCCTTAACAAGCAATTAATTTTATCCTATAAGATAGAAAACATAATATCCATTTAGTGATTGATCAAACTATATCACCCAAATGTAACCAATGTAATCTTGAATTTACCATGGACAAATAGCATAGCATATACATATTCTCTTTTGGAAGACAAAGGTTATCTAGTCGTAGTATTTAGGTTAAAATTGCAAAAGACATTTTGATGACGTAGGTGATTGCTGTACGGGGGATTTGTTAGATATCATTGAACTAGTGAAACATTGCGTGAAAATATCACCAACCCCCACCACTGGATTTGTCATCAACAGTTTTCTACAAATCAGCAAATGTAAAATTGATTCTCCAGAAGTTAATTTATCCAAGGAGATTGTTTGTGTACTTAAAAGGCACATTGTATCCAAAAAAACGTGAAATGTAAAATTGATTCTCCAGAAGTTAATTTATCCAAGCAGATTGTTTGCGTACTTAAAGGCACATTGTATCCAAAAAAACGTGAAAGAAGAGAAGCATACCCGGCACCAAATCTAGCAACTTCACCTGCATCAATAGGCACATTGTATCCCAAAAAAAACGTGAAAGAAGAGAAGCATACCCGGCACCAAATCTAGCAACTTCACCTGCATCAATAGTTACAAAGACGTTAGTTTATGATACGCATTTTATGAAGTCCATGTTTGGGCAATTTTGATGTCTAATTGCAATTTGCCACAAAGTCATCAAACCTGTCTAATTTGAGCAGAAACAAGAGTAATTTAAGCAGAAACAAGAGTAAAAATTGGTAATTTGAACCAAATTTGGTATTGAAATAGATTGCTGAGAATCATTTTAAGTAAACTCACCATAGAATTGAATAAAAGCAGATGGAATAAAAAAGGGGATCACCATCATAGCAATCCACATAAGGCTCTTCAAGGGCCACCATCTTGAATGCCACGAGTCATGACATTCATGCAACTTCGTAGTTCCAACTGTTGTAAGAAACATAGCGAAATAAAATATCCGAGGTGATGTTAAGGTAAACAGTTCAGACTCCATAGGCCTATCGCTATGGTCCAATACTGTTGGGGAAAATAATGTGCTTGACATCGCACGAAGTGCCCGAGACGCATGTGCCACTTATAGTCAAATGGCATCGATACGCGGATATGATTTTATGTAAGTTATGTTGCCGTGGTCATGCATTTGAAAATTGCAAAGGCCACTTGCATGTTAAAGCCCCCAGAAATAATCTGGTTTGTAACCAATGGGTGGTTAGTTCTGCGTGAAAATTCAGACCTTGACACTGATCCGGATTTACCTTCTGTGAAAGACATGATGCCACTTCAAACTTAAAAAGGTCATGACAAGAAATTAGAATCCGGTATCCAACGTGTTTAAAAGCCAAACAACTTGTAAGGCATATAAATTTTGAAATTGGATACAAAGCAGCCCAGGCTTACTCGAAGCACACCTTCTGTACCCAACCAGTCATGACCTCCTTGACAGCCTTTCAAATCTGTAAAAACGAAGATCTCAAATTCATATATATAACGAAGAAAACGGCATACAATGTAAATTAGGTTCATTTTCCAAAGCCAAATGTAATTACATGTACATCAAAAGAATAATCATCTAAATGGATGCAGATAAGTTAAAGAGCTATTTGAAAAATTCACGATTTTATGCGTAATTAATACTACCCGCCATCATAACACATCCCACTAACACATCCCACTAGGTTGAGGGAGTGAACATCGCTTTTTCTAAATGCAATGACAGAATATTCTATATAACATTATCACTCTCTCCATCGAGCACTATCTTGTCGTGCACACTTCCAAAAAGTCTTGTTTTCTCATACACATTTCCCGCACACCAGCATTTCCGAACTTCACGAATTCGACGTTCAGTGGTAGGAACATCACAAATTCCATGAGGCACCGAATTAGAAGTCGGTTGGGAGGAAACCAACTCATGCAATCTGTGCACTGTGAAAGGCAAGGCCTAAAAATATGAGCAGACACATCGTTTTCATTAATATCAAACATTCACACAAATGTTGTTTCCTTCACCTAAATGTCATCTCATATCAAACAGTCAGACGCATGTTAATTCCTGAAACTCCAAGTATTGATAACAAAATAGACTCAAAAGCAAGCGTAAAACCAGGGATCTGAGTCAGATCGAGGATGTCTTTGGATGTAACAAAGCGTTTACTGGCCAACACAAAGGCCATGGACGATAGTTAAATACATCAAAGTGTAGATTTATTGGTCTATCTCATATCTGCAGGTTAGAATTCAGGGATATTTTAGAAATTTACCATTTAAATAAAAATAAAAATATTATAAATTCAAATTAGGTTATGATGATATTTCTCAAAATTCAAATAATTCAGTTGGAATACTTCTAAATTTCAAAATATTTTCAAAATTTACAATGGAGTTAAATTCAGGTTAAATAGACTTAAACCTTTACATGTATCTTGATTAAATTGAGAATATCAGCTGTACCATCTTGGAATTTTGCAGATGTCAAAGATGAGCGCTGCTTCTCTTTTCTTTGTTGTTGTGAGTGTTCATCTGTGCAATATACTGCACAGATCGGAATCCAAATGTAATCCAAAGTCGACAGTAGATTTTAGCAGAAAGAATTTCCCCCCTGGATTTGTATTTGGCACGGCCTCCTCAGCATTCCAGGTTCAAAATTTTCATTGGAACTCTACCTTTTCGCCTTGTATGAATATTCTGATGCTGAGCCATTTATGCTAATGTGCCACTTTGCAGTACGAGGGTGAAGTAGAAGAAGATGGGAGAGGACCCAGTGTATGGGATACCTATTCTCATAAAATTGGTATTGGTTTCCAAGAGCAAGCTGTGATCTTAATCCCTTTTTTTGTGCAAACAGTATAAACCATTTAAAATCATGTGAACACCATTGCTTTTACAGGGAGTATACTGGATTCCAGCAATGCAGACATTGCAGTCGACCACTATCATCGTTACAGGGTCAAATTTCCAACCTCCCAATAAAACCCTGCTGTAAGAAGGAATGTGTGTAGGGTAATAATCATATTTGAATACGTTGTGCAGGAAGATATCGGGCTAATAGTGGATATGGGGATGGATGCTTACAGATTTTCGATCTCCTGGTCACGCATATTTCCCGGTAAGATAAATCTTCTTTGTGAAGGTCTCTCCAGATTTGATCAAGACTTCCCCCGGCTGCAACGCTCACCTGGCGCTGCATGGCACAAGGTGGGGAGCTGAGAAGGCCGTCCTCCATGTTACTATTTCCTGCACTGCCATCGCCGTGAAGCTTCTATACCCGCCTTTCCAGGGGTTGCAAGAACCTGAATTCAGAAGGAGCGAGCACTGCCTGGGACCCCATATGGCTGATTCACGAGGTATCGGTTTCGGTTTCATTACCGCCCAGGGGAGGTCATGGCATGTGTAAGCGACGTGGAAATAAGGAATGGTGGCCACGGGCTCTGCAGGATACAGAGCAGAAGGAGCGTTCATGTAACTGTATCGATCTTCGCCGGAGTTAGTAACCACGTGGAGGTATGTATAGTTGCTGGTTAATCTGACGGTAGAAGATGCTTCTATCGTCTAACATAGATAATCGATGGTCCATAATCGTCCACGATAGCAGCTGGGGGTGTTGATTCCAGAGGGAACGCCTTACGGCGTAAAAATGGAGCTCCCACGCATCACCGAATATATCCCGGGAAAAATGGAAGCTTCCTCCCATTATTATTAAATTTGATTTACTATTAGCATCTTTGCATTAGCTTCCCAGAAAACACACTAAATTTGATTTGAAGTTTACTATTAGCATCTTTGCATTAGCTTCCCAGAAATATTAATGGGGCAATATTTAGAATTCATGACTTAGTATTTGCATGTCTAATGGCTATGGAGGCATGAATGCGTCATTCATTATGTAGGAATGATCGCAGGCTAGAAAAAAGTAGAAGGCCCTGGCTATAAGAAGAGAAGGATTTCCCTGGCATGTTCAGAGAAGTTTACTGGCAATTCGATTTGATTACAGGACATAATAGGGAGAGATGAATCTATAATAATTAATGGAGAGTTGCAATAGCTTAGAGCAAAAGGATAAAAAATATTATATAGCTCACTAGTCGACTTCAATGGATTCTATAATCAGTTTAATAAGAATGCAAGGTGAAATGGTCCTGTCAGAGTCTACAGCTTGTGTTGAGCTGATAAACAAAAAATTAAATTTTCTAGAGGTAAATAACGTACTTGAAGGTGGCGTATGACCAAATTAACATTAAGCTTGGAGCCTTGGTTTTTCCTTCCAAATTTGAAGATGCAGTGGATAATGGTAAATAAGAAGAAACATCTGGAGTGCAGTAGGAGATGATTATAGAATCTTAGGAAGTGGAACTCTCTCTGTCAGGCTTAAACAGTATTGGAAATAAAAACCTCCCAATTGAAGGGGTCATTTCTGTAGAATAGTGTTATTTTATAATGGTTAATTGTGTTTTGTAAGTACATAGATATATTAGGTGTGTTAGTATAATACTCTTAGAATAGCAGCATGTAGTAGAAGAAGTGTTACAAATAGTGTGTTTTTGAATATTTTGAAGGCTGAAGTTGAAAATAGTGTTTCTAGTATAAAAGGTTTTGATCTTTAAACCATCCAGTATTAATAGAAATCTTATAATTGTTTTTTTAAAAATGTATGTATTCACGAATTTTTTGAATATAAAGAATGGGTAATTTTTTTTTTCAAAAGTGCAATACATTTATAAACTTATATCAATGCATATAACAAATTAAAATTCAATAAATAGGTTGTGTTGTTGGCTTCGATCACATTATTATATTACAAATGATTTATATATATGATTTATATATTGTATGGTGGCAATGACATTAGAATATGTAAGAATGATGACATTGTTAATGCAATGTTGAACAAAACAGATCAAAGAACAAAATGCAGTCAACCTCTGTAAGACTTTGTTGTCGCGAAACACAACCCCCCCATTTTTCACTTATAAATGAAAAATGGGGACCCTTTTAATCGATCACTTGATAGTACTATTTTTGGAATTTGCAAATGAGGAAAGGCCTAAATGAGTTTGATTTCTCCTTATCTGTCTACATTAATTTGTCTTGACCTCATTTTGGATTAGTTGTTGTGAAATACACTTGTTTGAAGATTGGATGTGTTTTAGCTGCTTTGGTCTTCTATTTTGTATCTTACCCCATTTGTTTGATTTTAGATTTTTGTGAATATTTATCACAAGGAACCCTTCATTTTCCAACTCCCTTCTTTATTGGCATTTAAAAAAAAAATCCCGACTTTTTGAATCTTTACCACTTGCCTCGCTGATCATGTTGGTTTTGATCATATTTTGCACCTCCTCGTTGCCTTGTGCATTCATAGAAATCTTTTCATAAATGATCAATTGAAGACAAAGTGGCACCTTGGGTTGCCACATCACTTTGCTTTTGGTATTTGATTTTATTGGCTGCCATTTCCTCCACATGATTTGGCACATCATTTCGCATTCCACGTTTAGGTATATTGATTGTTTATCTCTTTCACTTGGTTTGACATATTCATTAATAAAGGAGTGAATCATTAATTTACCATATTATCCATTTTTATACCTTGTACATAAATGAATATAACTTCATTATTTTAATAATTTATAAAGTCATTAGATTAATTTAAAACTATATTTGCTTTCATTATTTAAAACATCAAAATCCAAAAATTAAAACATTTTATTTTGAATATTGTAAATATAAACTTTAAATATATTAAATTCTTTTAAAAACAAAATAAAATCCTAAAAAACATTTTAAATCAACAATTTTGTAAAGAGCTTTGACATATCGAATTGTACAAAAAAAGAAGGCTCAAAGATCCACTCATAACTGTTTACTTAGTGGATGGGAGATTTGAAATATATTTTTGATTTATTTTTAGCATGGGATCCAAATCAATTATTAATAATCGATTCTTCCATGTTTGCAGGGTAATCAACAATTTCGTAAAGGCTTTGACGTATTAAATTTTAAATCAGCTAACATTTTTGACGGCCTGCACTGGTTGGGCTGAAATGTCACGTCAGGCTAACTATAACCATTTTTAAGGCACCGCCAGTCCACCGCCCTTTTTTCATTGAAAACTGCCCAGCCCTCCTCATCCGTTTGTCTTTGAATCTCTATTACCTTATCTTCCAGCATGCTCTAAGTGCTCAAATCAAACAGTTTGTTTGTTTGTTAGGTGCCTAATTCATTAATTTCTGAGTAAGAAATTATTTATGCAAATTCATGCATCTACCTGTCATGGCCACGTTTCAGCACCACGAAGAAGTCCAAGAGTTATAAGATATTATGCCATTTTTCTTAGATTCCTTCGCATGTAAGCATGGTACATCGTTTAACTCCTAATTAGCAGATTATACGTGGATTAAACCAGCACAGATTACATGTGGATTGCCTCCATCTTTCGGTTCCACACCGTTATGTTATTAACCCATTAACGTGCGACAGCTGTATAAGTTTATTGTTGGATATCCTCTGCTCACTAATGCGTTAATAACCCTGTTAATATGAAAGAGCTATATATGTTCATATATTTGTTAATAGTAGAGTAACTAGCATTTGCATCTGGTGTTGCAAAGGAAACGCCGTAAGGCATAGAGTGTGGAAGAATAGGACATGTGAATGGGCATTGTTGAAAGCAAGGGTGGATGATAATGAGTTGCAATTGGAATTGTTAGTTATGTGTATGCTGAATATAGATATTTTGTAAATAATAGTGTGTAGAAGAATAGTGACATGTGAATGGACATTGTTGAAAGCAAGGGTGGATGATATTGAGTTACACTTGAAACTATTAGTTATGTGTGTTTTGAATATGGATAAGTAATAGTAGTGTGTAGAAGAATAGAAACATGTGAATGGACATTCTTGAAAGCAAGGGTGGATGATAATGAGTTATAGTTAATGTCATATAGAGGTTATCCATTATTCATGTAGCAGTTGTTGTTTATGTGAACATGTTTTTGTACATTATTTGAAGTTTTTTTTTTGTATTTAGAGATTTTGTTTTTGCATATGTTACATATTTAAGAATGAATTGTCACTTTTAAAGAGAGCACACAAGGTTGCTAGCTGTCACAAAATATTCCACTGATTATAAATATGATTTTATTTGTTGTATAATTCGATTTACCATCGTGTGAGTAAACATTAAATGTCCTTTTCCTACTACGTGGTTCTGTCAACTAGGGGTTTCCAAAAATACAAGTGAATGCCATCAAACTCCTAAATGAAATCAAACTCTTGGTGAAATTTTCGTAAATATAGGGATGCACAAATACCTTAACTTGCCAAAACTCTATTAAAATGACATTTTTCACTACTAACTTCATATGAGATGTCATGAACTTTCTTTTGGATAAAAATTCGAATGTGTTTTTAATATCGCAATTCATGTTCTGTAACGCTCGCTTTTAAAGGCTTGAAATGCAAATTATGGTTCAAGCCACAAATTTATAAGGAACATATGCCCAGAACATGCTTAGGACAACCAATGCAAATTATATCTGCATTATTTATCAAATCTTGCTTAGCAGAAACACTTGTGATAGCTATCAAATTGCCAATTTGTCTATCTTCAACTAAACCCCTCTGACAATACTGAGTTTTCCTAAGAAAGAGCAACTAGAATGAAATAACAAGTTGAATATCATCGAAAATCTATACCTCTGATGGTATATGATGGCTGAAATGTATTATAAAGATACACTTTTGTCAAAGATAGTTAAAATAATGCTAGAAAGTAGCAACCACAAGCTTAACTGACAACCTCTGCCCACTCATTTCCATTCAAATCCCATGGCAGCAAGGCCTAAAGTGCCTACCAATAAAAAATTGCTTCGATGAAATAAGTTGAAAAAGACCCCATCCGAGAATATACGATACGAATACTATCTTCCCCTGCCTGTCATAGACCAAAAAAGGCCACATATCATATACAATAAATGTAAATGTGTCAACTGAGAGACCCAATTACCCAATATTATAGATCAAGTCCTAACACGACTGCAAAAAAAGGCCACATATCATATACAGACCAAATTACCCAATATTATAGATCAAGTCCTAACACAACTCCAAAAAAAGGCCACATATCATATACAGTAAATGTGTCAGCTGAGAGACCCAATTACCCAGTATTACAGATGAAGTCCTAACACAACTCCATTGTTCTACGAGCTGGGTAGAATGGGAATGGTCACTGCACCAAACCCCTTTTTCTTGAGTACAATATATCCATTATAGTAAGTTTTAGATTAAATTTAAAACATGTTAATTAAATTTTAATATGAAATTTTGATGGTTATGAAGATGAAGCATTAATAATATGATTCCTTTCTAAAAAATTGTTTATAATTTTGTTAATATAAAAATGAAAAATTAATACAATAAATTGAATTAAACTGTTTTATTATTATTATTTTAATTTAATGTTTCGTTATGCATACTAAATATTTTTTTCATATAAAACTAAATTTTAAATGTTTACTCATTTACAAATACTACAACACATACCCCTTTTTCGGATTGATGTTTATGAGTAGTAGGCCAAAACTTGCCAAATGCTTCAATTTATTTTCCAAAATTTCAGAGATGCCTATTTGAAAACCCTTGATATATTAATGTTTGATCTGAACAGGTTTCGAACATACTGGTTGTTGGGTTATAGAGATTTCTGTAAATTGCTACCAAGCAAGGAAGAAGTCAAAAGCGGATTGGTATTAAAACCATGGCCGCAGGTCAAGGACTTGTGTTCTTGTCCCCAAATAAGACATTGCAACTGACATATGAGGGTGAGTTTTATGAGGTACTCATAGCAAAAGCCCAGCTCTCCGCCATAACAGAAAAAGGGGGCATACCCTCATCTACAGATACTATAAAGCAAATGTAGCCACATTTTGAATATTGCTATAGGGGCTTAGAGAATACTATATTTCAGGCTGTAATGACTCCACATTCAAAACAAAATGGAAAGATAAGATGAGAAAAATATTGGATCATAAAGCAATAGAGAGTATAGTGGAAGCATGGGATCCTTATAGTTATTCTTGGTCCTCCTTAAGCCTTGCTAGGATTGGTGGCTTAGGCAAGAAGAGTGATTTTCTAGGTATCATTTTCATTTTTTTGCTCCTATGGGGCTTCTTAGATTCAGAATTTGAAGGGACCCAACATGGGAAAAGTGTTGTTTGGTGGCTTGGGCCTGTAACACATGAACTGGTACCTAGCCTGCAAGATTTTCCCACGAATTTTATGAGGGTTGTTTTCCCTTATCGTTGTCCGATCAAGTATTCATAGATCCCATAAAGACCCACATTGTTTAAATAAAATGGAAAGGTAGGAGCTTACTGTCAGACATGGGATCAGGGGCGGGAGCCTATGCATTGGCATAAAGTGCGAACAGATTCATTACCAAGAAGGCAATGAAGAACATTAGTAAAGTAACAAGTACGGTGAAGGCGACCATCTCTGAAAATACCAGAGATGTCGATGTCTAATACTAAGAAAATCAAGAAATAAGATCGTAATGCCAAAAGAACACCCTCGTGGCAGTCCGTCCATCCCACACATTTCAATTTTTTGAGCAGGAGTGCTAAGTTTGAGGGTTTTGGCTGCTGATAATCTTGCAATTGATCCAGCTTGAAATCAGTTTCATAAGTTAGTGCTCCATCACATGAACACCCTCGTGGCAGTCCGTCCATCCCACACATTTCAATTTTTCGAGTAGGAGTGCTAAGTTTGAGGGTTTTGGCTGCTGATAATCTTGCAACTGAGCCAGCTTGAAATCAATTTCATAAGTTAGTGCTCCATCACATTCTATCAAGAAACGAGAACCGCCACCTACAACCGCCAGTTACAACCACCCGCGTCTAGTCTATGCAAGTTTCTAGCTAGTCACAACTATCACATGTAAATAAACAGATGATTATAATTCAATTGTCTAACAAAAGATCGAATGGTGTACAGTGAAGACAGGTACACAACAGGGGAGTTCGTCTCAGAGGGAAATGCTTTACGGCGTAAAAATGTCGCGTGATGCCATTAATAGTAAATGACATCCACCCATATTTTAAAATCATTGTGATGGCAAGCCACCGAGAGGTTGATCTGGTCGTCAGAATATTTCCCTGCTTTCCAAGTGTTATCGTCGGCTTCATCGTGCTGTAAGGAGCCACTATGTTGATTCTGTGCCAAAAATTTTCATCTGTTTAATACACATTTGCCTACTCAGTCATCTAAACTTACACTGAAAATAATTACCAGTGAATGATTTAAATATTGGAATTGTTATTCAATCTTTTGAATATACATAAAAAAGGATTAGATGATCTAGATTTTCTTTACCTCTCCTTTAGCTTTTGGAGGAAGCGTTGCACAGATAATTTTGGCACAATTTGCAGGCATGCCCACGAAAAAAGTTAAAAACAATGTTAAGAACCCAATTTTCAACCTTGAATTTTTTTTTATAATTTTTCACATTCTGTCGAATAGTATAAACCACATTTGTCAATATAAAATATTTTAGGATCCGCCTCTTGCCTATGGGAAGTATTTCAGGCTGATCTTCATTGTCAGTGTTCGATGCAGGCTTGGAAAGCAGTGGTTTCAATATCTGTTGGATTTTGTTGATATTAATCTGACATGTTCTTTTCTTGCTCGAGCTCATAGAGTCGGCAAGCCTAATAATGGCTTCTGCCTGCCACGGAAATGACGAAATAAGCCTGTGAATAAATTAAAGAACACCAAGAGAACTAAAGATGCAAACATTTCGCCAAAAAAATATACGAAATTTGTTGCTCAGATCAAAATAATACATTCTCAGCCTGCACATTGTAAACATTCACCATTCCATTATAAAAAATAACAAATTGACCTGTGGACTGCTGCTCGGGGGATTTTGCAAGAACTGATCTGTTGCAAATAGTGCTATAAACATGAAGTTGGCTGCTTTTTTTTTAGATGAAAAAAGCGATATATTGTATGGAAATTACATATGTTTCAAAGTCTGCATCTCATAAGAGCATATCAAAATTATATATCCAAGCTAATCTGCAAACATGTATAAAAATCAACCTTGTAATCAGACCAGGATACATTAAAGATTTTCTATGCTAATTCTAGGTTGTTTTTTGTATCTAGATAAATCAACATAGCATATTCTAGCATATGTTAGGCATACATCTGTATTTTTTCACAAACATGAAGAGCAAGATGTAATGCAGAGTAGTTAATCTACAATAAAAAAAGAGTATTTCTGGGTGTATTTATCCTGGTGAAGGCATAATCTCGGTCTCCAACCAAGTCTCATCCATCTTAATCTCTATGTGGAGTCCATCGAGATATTCCATGATGCCTTTTTGGAGAGGCAGTCCGCTTCTACATTGAAGTCCTTGCTGTATGGTGGAGTATTGGGGAGGGTTCCAGAGAGTAGAAATCTGTTGTAGCCAACACTGAAGAGAGGATTTGTTGATGTTGGCATTCCCACAGACATAATCAGTGATGACCTTTGAGTCCCCATAAATGTGGATAAATGTGGATAATAGGAATATTCGGATAATGTATGAACTAGAGGAGTCCCCATAATACCATGGCCTCAGCCTTCGTGTTGGAGCCCTTTCCTGCCCCCTAGTGTACTAGATTTGTTAACTCTGGCAAATATCGGATAATGAATCCACATCCACAACTGCTACACTATGATGTTCCATCAAAAAAGCTCATAGGGAAGGAGATCTGTGGCCAGATTTGGGTTTTTTGCTAAGAAAATCAAGAAATAAGATCGTAATGCCAAAAGAACACCCTCGTGGCAGTCCGTCCATCCCACACATTTCAATTTTTTGAGCAGGAGTGCTAAGTTTGAGGGTTTTGGCTGCTGATAATCTTGCAATTGATCCAGCTTGAAATCAGTTTCATAAGTTAGTGCTCCATCACATGAACACCCTCATGGCAGTCCGTCCATCCCACACATTTCAATTTTTCGAGTAGGAGTGCTAAGTTTGAGGGTTTTGGCTGCTGATAATCTTGCAACTGAGCCAGCTTGAAATCAATTTCATAAGTTAGTGCTCCATCACATTCTATCAAGAAACAAGAACCGCCACCTACAACCGCCAGTTACAACCACCCGCGTCTAGTCTATGCAAGTTTCTAGCTAGTCACAACTATCACATGTAAATAAACAGATGATTATAATTCAATTGTCTAACGAAAGATCGAATGGTGTACAGTGAAGACAGGTAGACAACAGGGGAGTTCGTCTCAGAGGGAAACGCCTTACGGCGTAAAAATGTCGCGTGATGCCATTAATAGTAAATGACATCCACCCATATTTTAAAATCATTGTGATGGCAAGCCACCGAGAGGTTGATCTGGTCGTCAGAATATTTCCCTGCTTTCCAAGTGTTATCGTCGGCTTCATCGTGCTGTAAGGAGCCACTATGTTGATTCTGTGCCAAAAATTTTCATCCGTTTAATACACATTTGCCTACTCAGTCATCTAAACTTACACTGAAAATAATTACCAGTGAATGATTTAAATATTGGAATTGTTATTCAATCTTTTGAATATACATAAAAAAGGATTAGATGATCTAGAGTTTCTTTACCTCTCCTTTAGCTTTTGGAGGAAGCGTTGCACAGATAATTTTGGCACAATTTGCAGGCATGCCCGCGAAAAAAGTTAAAAACAATGTTAAGAACCCAATTTTCAACCTTGAAAATCTTTTTATAATTTTTCACATTCTGTCGAATAGTATAAACCACATTTGTCAATATAAAATATTTTAGGATCCGCGTCTTGCCTACGGGAAGTCTTTCAGGCTGATCTTCATTGTCAGTGTTCGATGCAGGCTTGGAAAGCAGCGGTTTCAATATCTGTTGGATTTTGTTGATATTAATCTGACATGTTCTTTTCTTGCTCGAGCTCATAGAGTCGGCAAGCCTAATAATGGCTTCTGCCTGCCACGGAAATGACGAAATAAGCCTGTGAATAAATTAAAGAACGCCAAGAGAACTAAAGATGCAAACATTTCGCCAAAAAAATATACGAAATTTGTTGCTCAGATCAAAATAATACATTCTCAGCCTGCACATTGTAAACATTCACCATTCCATTATAAAAAATAACAAATTGACCTGTGGACTGCTGCTCGGGGGATTTTGCAAGAACTGATCTGTTGCAAATAGTGCTATAAACATGAAGTTGGCTGCTTTTTTTTTAGATGAAAAAAGCGATATATTGTATGTAAATTACATATGTTTCAAAGTCTGCATCTCATAAGAGCATATCAAAATTATATATCCAAGCTAATCTGCAAACATGCATAAAAATCAACCTTATAATCAGACCAGGATACATTAAAGATTTTCTATGCTAATTCTAGGTTGTTTTTTGTATCTAGATAAATCAGCATAGCATATTCTAGCATATGCTAGGCATACATCTGTATTTTTTCACAAACATGAAGAGGAAGATGTAATGCAGAGTAGTTAATCTGCAATAAAAAAAGAGTATTTCTGGGTGTATTTATCCTGGTGAAGGCATAATCTCGGTCTCCAACCAAGTCTCATCCATCTTAATCTCTATGTGGAGTCCATAAAGATATTCCATGATGCCTTTTTGGAGAGGCAGTCCGCTTCTACATTGAAGTCCTTGCTGTATGGTGGAGTATTGGAGAGGGTTCCAGAGAGTAGAAATCTGTTGTAGCCAACACTGAAGAGAGGATTTGTTGATGTTGGCATTCCCACAAACATAATCAGTGATGACCTTTGAGTCCCCATAAATGTGGATAAATGTGGATAGTAGGAATATTCGGATAATGTATGAACTAGAGGAGTCCCCATAATAGCATGGCCTCAGCCTTCGTGTTGGAGCCCTTTCCTGCCCCCTAGTGTACTAGATTTGTTAACTCTGGCAAATATCGGATAATGAATCCACATCCACAACTTCTACACTATGATGCTCCATCAAGAAAGCTCATAGGGAAGGAGATCTGTGGCCAGATTTGGGTTTTTTGCGCAATTTATTGGATGTACCAGCATGTATTTTAGCCGAGATTGTGCTTTGAATTTTTTCCATCACCACTACTCAGCTTTCACGATACTCATTGAAAATAATATTGTTCCTACACCTCCATATCTCCCAAAGAACAATGGGTGGAATGAAGCCCCTAGTGCCATGCTACGAACTCCACCATTCAAGACACTCTGGAATATCAGACAACAGTGGGAGCTGTAACCCAAATGAGACATCCAAGGTATTCCAAATTTTTGTAACCCTGGGGTAGCTTATGAACAGATGCAAATTGTCCACTTCCGCTTTTCTACATAAAACGCAAAACCCAGGTCCAGACTAGCACCTTTTTTGTAGATTTTCCCAAGTCAAGTTTTTGTTCCTCCAAACTAACCAGAGAAAAAGAGATTTTTTGGTAGGAATATGGGAGCTCCAGAATGTAGAAAACCAACATACCTCAGCCTGGTTGGTTTCTAAACAACATAGTCGATTGTATGTATCCGCCACCATTATATTATCAACCTTCATCTTTCCGCGCCATATGATCGAGTCTCTAGCCGAGTCTCTATGGATGCTATACCGTTGGAGTTGCAGACAAATCGAATTCCAATCCACAGTTGCCTATCCCTGCAGACCCAGTGCTGCAGAGGGCTTTCAGATGGGGCAATTATGTTGCCAAGTCGAGATGACTTGATTCCATAAGTAAATGCCCACTACATTTAGATCGAAAACGAGAGGGTCCGAGAGAGCATCGATATCCTCTAGTCCCCAGATATAGTCCATTCCAAGAGCGATGTCATGACCCATGCCTTGTCTCCATGAAAGCATAGGGAAAAATAGGTGATATATCTTCATGAAACTGTGCCACACCGCCGAACCAAAGTTGCAGCTGATTTGCCCCTGCACAACCAAACCTAAAAATCTACGTCTTTCAGATATTTATGTTTGATAATTTGATTCTAGATGCCATCACCGAAGATACCGCGCCATAATGATTTGAGCAAGAGAGCATGTCCAAATATTTTTTAATGCAAAATACTCCAACCGCCTTGCCGCTTCGGCATGGAGATATGGTCAAGTTTAGTGAGGTGGAATTTTTGTCGCTGCTGCATACCAGACCAAATAAAGTGAGCAATAATCCTGTTCAGTTTCTTGATGATGGATATTGGTAGATGGAATAAATGTGCCCAGTACACACCCATCTAGGTAATCACAGCTTCAGTGAGGATGATATTGGTAGATGGAATAAATGTTCCCAACACACACCCATTTGGGTAATCACGGCCTGAGTGAGGATGAATCGACCACCCATTGAAAGGCAACGGAATTCCAAACCCTATATTTTCCTATAAAACCTGTCAATAAGCCACTGCCAGTCTAGGACCCTCTAATTACAAGGCTTAATGTGGAAACCAAGATATTTAATCCCACCAGACATGTTCTCAAAAGCAATCCCAAATAGATTTAAGCTCGCTCAGCTATCACAAAGTTAGCCTTATCATACATTTAAGCTTGCTCAGCTATCAAGAATTAGAAAATATATCAAAATACAAATATCTCGACATGAAAATACCTGGAAACCAGATCAGCTTGGCTGAGTGCAAAAGGCCTGGTAATATTTCTCTTTGTAACTCTGGTGTTTGAACCAAAACCATTGCTTATGGGAAATAATTCCATCATTTTCATGTGACTGGATGCCTTAGAGAGTTCAGTAAAGCCCTTGGCCTCGTGATTAACATGAGCCAAATCACCTTGCTTCTCCTCTGAAAGTCTGATTGATGAAAGCACCTTTTGCATCATCTGCTGTTTTATCCGTGACAGATCTTGCACTATTGCATTCATCAAAATACATACAAAATCAATGAAAACATTTTGCTAAAACAAGAACAGAAGACAAATTTAAGGAAAGACTGCATATTTCACCAGTCGATTCGAAAATAAAGTTGCGAGACAAATTCAAGGCGTTTGGAAAAGAAAGCATACATCTCGGCTTGGCTTGTTGTTTTCCAGGTCCGAATTCCAAACTAGTACTGTAATTTACGCTTGGTCCGTTTGATTCAGAGTCTTTCTAAATGCGTACAAACTCGAAAGCTACAGATGCACTTGGAGACATAGCGAGCAAACTGAATTGTTCCTATAAATCACCAAAATTTCCGCTGCAGCCTACCTTTTCTCAAGGCTCTGATACTCCTGTAATTAATCAAAGAGTCGAATACATGTAGATTATTTTATTTTCTGCATCTAAGTAAACTCTTCCATCATGATATTTTCCTGGTGAGAGGTGATTTCGATCTGATAAAATCACTTGAGGAAAAGAAGGGTGGCATTTTCTATCTTGACACTAACTCACACCTCTTCCACAACATTATTAACTCGATGAACATGGTGGAAATCACTATCCACAATTGAATCCACAACTGGAACAACAACAAAGGAGGTAAACATCAAACATCAAATTTCTTGTTTGTCTAATCTATTTTTAATCTCTAAACCTTTTCTTGCTAAAGATATTTTCTTGGGAGCTTCTATTTTACCGAGCATGGGGTCAGTTTAATGACCCATTTTCCTTGAGCTTGACATCAAATAGGCCCCAATAACAGGCCATTTATATTTGAAGGCTTATGGCTGTAGGATCCTTCCTCTGTGGATAAATCCAAGGAATGGTGGAAGGAAATGGAACTCCGAATCCATTCCCCAATGCCAATATTCTAGAAAACACTAAAAGCCCTCAAGGCTCAAATCAAAAGATGGCTCCAAGGAAGAGTCTACAAATATTCTCCAAGAAAAAAACTAATTAAAAGTCCAAATGGGATATATACAGTAACAAATTATCCTAAAACTAATTAAAAGTCCAAATGGGATATATACAGTAACAAATTATCCTAGAGTGTCAATCTGAAGCCTTAGCTCAACAGAAAGGATCTATCTTGGTGCAATAATAAGAAAGAAGGAAACATGAAGAACAACTCTAGAAACATAAATCATAAATCAATTTGTTAAAAGAGGAAGAGAAAATTACTAGATTCTTCCACATATTTATGCTCTAGCATCACCACCACAACAAAATATTTTCCCTTCTAGAAAACTCTAGAAAAAAACTCACATATGCAAGCACTTGGAAGGGGAGCTCAGGAATTTCTACACTAATCTCTTGAAAGAACCCTCGACCAATAGGCTAACTTCCATTAGAAAAATAGTTCCCACATCCATTGTCTAGTTTCCCATGACCATAATGTCGCCCTCATGATAGAAATCACCCTTAAAGATCTGGAAGAGGTGGTCATGAGTATTCCTAAAAGTAAAGCCCCCAAGCCTAATGGCTTTACCACAAACTTCTTTCAAGTCTATTGACCATTCCTAGGCCTATAAATTTTAAAGTTGCCGAAGAATTCAGAAAGATGAGATTTGCCCTTCCTACTCTCAATGCAACCTTCCTCACTCTTATCCGCAAGTCACATAACTATGTAGCTTATGGCCTGTATCCCTTTGTAATGTCATTTATTAAACTATTTCAAAAATAATAGCCAACCATCTAAAATCCCTTCACCTCACTCATTTCAAGGAGCAATAAGGTTATGTAGAAGGGTGCCAAATCCTAGATGGCATCATTGTTGTGCATAAGCTCATCCACTCCTTGAAAATACTCAAGAAAGTGAGCATGGTTATTAATCTTGACTTTTCCAAAGCATTTGATAAACTAAGATAGTTGTACCTTTATCACCCCCTCAAAGCTTTCAGATTCTCTCAAAACTAAACTGATTGGATTTGTTTTGACTAAACTGATTGGATTTGTTTTCTCTTCTCATCACCTTTCTTTCTCCATTCTCCTCAATGGTTCTCCCACCAAAACCTTCAACTCTTCAAGGGGCATTAGGAAAGGATACCCCTATTTCCCTTCCTATTTGTCCTTGCAGTTGAATGTCTTGGTAGAGTGCTTCAAGCTAGTAGAAGGAGAGGCTTATTATCGTGTATTCGCCTCAGTAATTCCATGAATTGATATTATTTTATTTATATAGGAAGCTCATAAACGTAGCATGGAGCTTTGTCCACGGTAACTCTATTTTATTGAAAAATAAATACTTAAGGAAATACTCGGATTACATAATTATAAACGAATTGAAAAAGTAGGTGGGCTTATATGTTAATGTTGCATAATTATAAACCAAATAAAAATGTGAGTGCAGTTATACTAGATGACAACTTTACGTTATTAAAAATCACCAAATCAATCTATATTACCTAACAAATTTCATTACCGAGATTCCCATGAAATTTATATAGTTAGAAAATAACTAAATACTCGTGGACTTGTAAACATATTGCCAACGTACATGATGTACATTACCAACTTTCTACTCTTCATGTCCCATATAAGATCCGTCGAGAGATACACTTCATTTTTTTTATAATAAAATTATGAATAATCTATTTACAATAAATGGAAGAAAAAAGAAATTGCTCAGCAGCTCCAGGCTAACAACCGGAACGATGTGAAAATGCAGGCGGTGCTTGCTTCTGCTCACGGTGGTACTCGAGAGAAAACGCGTTCGTTCGCTCAATTTAATGTCGATGAAAACAATTTGGTTAAGATTAGAAAATGCCGCCTGATGCCATTAATGGTCAATACCATCCACCCACATCTTAAAATCATTGTGATGAGCAAGGCAACGAGAAGATGATCTGGTCGTCTGAATCTTTCCTGCCTTTCCAAGGAAATGTCACCGGCTTCATCGTGGTGCAAGGAGACACAATGTTAATTCTGTACCAAAAAAATTTCATCCTTTTAATACACATTTGCTTACTTAGTCATCTAAATTTACACTAAATATAATTATCGTAATTGATTTAAATGCTGGATTTGCTATTCAATCTTCTGAATATACATCATTTTAAAAAATGATATAGAGTTTATTTACCTCTCCGTTCGCTTTTGGAGGAAGCGTTGCACAGATAATTTTGGGACAATTTCCAGGCCTGAGCGCGAAAAAAGTTAAAAAAATAATGTTAAAAACACAATTTTCAATCTTGAAAACCTTTCTATACTTTTTACTTTCTGTCGAATAGTGTGAAGTTATAACCACATTTGTCAATATAAAATATTTCACGATAGGCGTCTCACCTACGGAAAGTCTTTCAGCCTGATCTTCGTTGTCAGCGTTCGATGCAGGCTTATGATGCAGCGGTTTCAATATCTGTTTGGATTTTGCGGATATTAGTCTGAGGTCTTCTTGTCTTCCTCGAACTTATAGAGCCGGCAAGCCTAATAATGGCTTCTCTTGTAGAAAAACGATAGTAACTGAAAAAGGAAGTTACCTTTGCTGAAATCACTTGTAGCCAGACCGTCGGAGGTTCGATTCCCGTCCACAACACGAATGCGTTCTTCCCACAATGTGAATGCGCCTCCTCCGTAATTGGTGCTCGAGGCAGCCCTGGTCACTTCTGGTTTTGTTTCTGCAACGTTTAAGTGGACCACAGGAATCTCAGACTTACCGTTCATCTGGTTGTAACCCGAAATGTGGCTTATAGTGTAAGTACCGATACCGCCCGGAAGAACATGCTCAACGGAAGAGGCAGGAGTTGCAGCGGAGGTCTCGGCGGATGAAACCTCCAGACCTTTCGTATTGCTATTTTTGCCGCCCCTTTCCAGAGGTTGTAAAAAATCCTGCGTCTTCAGGTGGGTGGAATTTGCTGCAAGAGGCGAGATAGTAGATGTTATTCGATGTCGGAGGTTTTCTTCCCTGAACATACGGGAAGACCAGATAGTTTACCTTGGCTAGATCTGTGTTCCACGCGGTTTGAAGAGGAGTCACCATACAATGAAAGAAAGTCGTGAGGCGGTTTCGAACCTGCGACCGCACTATCAATTAATTCGAAGTGCTAGCATTCTAAATAAATCTCATGAAGCCGAACATTTATCTTAGACGCTTGCGATTTCGTTACGAGAACAATCCAGGGAATTTTGAGTAATAAAATTTACCTTCGAAAGGAAGCTGAGGTTGGGGAAGCTCCATGCAATGGCTATTAGGAGGCGGTACTCTTTGCGTTCTGAAATCTTGAAAAGGAAAACCAAAACTAGAATTTCAATTTTTCCAGCAGGAGTGCTAAGTTTGAGGGTTTCGGCTGCTGATAATCTTGCAACCGATCCATCTTGAAATCAGAAAGGAGAACCGCCAGTTAGTGCTGTATCACATTCTATCAAGAAACGAGAAACGCCCGTTACAACCGCCCGCGTGTCGCGTCTAGTCATATGTAAATCAACGGCGGCTTATAATTCAATCGTCTAACGAAAGATCTAATGGTGTACAATGAAGACAGGTAGACAGCAGGGAAGTTAGTCTCAGAGGGAAACGCCTTACGGCGTAAATATTAGTTTCCATTACAATCAATATGCTATTAATCCATGCCCTGGTAGTCCATTAATACGTGGAAGTCACATCCATGCTGCAATAAGATTTTATTTTTTACAATAGGTTAATAAACATTTCCTAAATTCGGAGAGCCAATAAAAAGGAAATGAATTCACAGCCGAGTTTAAAAAAAAAAACGACTTCAAAAATTACCGCAGGAATTATACGTTAGAATAATAGGTTTTAAGTTAGGTTTAATATTTTATTTGAGTTTGTTTTTATATTTTTATTTTATTATTAATCACATTTATATAAATTTTATTAATAAGTTTTTGGTTGAAATTTTACAGAAAGTTTTGGAAACAAAAAATCTTGGAATCTAAAGATGAGGAATAATGGAGGATTTGAAGCCTTAGCTCAAGGAGAAGAAAAAAAATTAATTTGTTTAGCTATATAAGAAGGATGAATAAACATTAAGAAGGACGCTGAAAGGAGACTCTACAGGGCCAAAAAGATAGCCATTCTATTGGGGTGATCCAACATAGGGATTCTCTACTATTTTTGAATTTGTGCTTACGCACTTCTGTTTTGCACAGAGAAAGTGATTGTATAGATTGAAAGAGGGTTTTTGGCCTTGTTTTATTACTTAACACTATTCCATGTAGTAAGATCATAGGTCTCGAATTCTCAAGGACTGGGTATTTTGTAAAAAGCTTTGGCATTGTTTAAATGAATTTACATTCATGTGTACTATTACTAGAATGCTGAATTTTTATTCTTTATTTTTGTCCAAGTTTTGTAATTGATTTCGATCTTTACTAAATAGTATTTCTTGTTGATATCTGACACTATTGTTGGTTCAATTTTGATATGTTATTGAAGCTTTACAGGAACTATCTTCAAGAGGCAGAACGAGATCAAATCTATAATGAATTCATTGAAGTATATATATGAGATAAATGATAACTATTTATCACTTAATGGCAAATGTATTTTGCTTTTTATTCCATTAATTAATATGAATTATTTCTTTTAGTTAATGGAAATCACATGGTGAATTCGCTCATAAACCAGTCCTTCCTCCTATTTTATTTCATTTGCTCTTGGATTAGGAGAGGGCTATCCCATTCTAGTTCGAGATAGGATTTTCGTTTTAAATTAGTTTTGCATTTGTAAATTAATTTTGCATAAATTATTCTTTCGTTAGAGACAAACTTCTTGGTTCTCAGTGGAAAGATTGAGTCTTTATATTAGTCAACCTTCTTGATTGATTTTAATCTTTATTCAAAACACAAAAAAAATCAATCATTAGCATTAATGTAATATATTGTATATTAATTTATTTATTTTTAATCAATAGCACTTAACATTTGAAATTACTTTTCTTATTTTTTTTTTAGAGTTAACTTTAGCATATTAATTACTAAGTTTTCTAACATGAACTTTCAATAAATAATAATAACTTAAGGGAATTAGAATCATTTTAATTTTAATTAGGTAGTGTATTTAACTAGATCTTATTTTAATTAAATGTTTCCTTAGAATGATAATAACATTATTTAGTTAACATTCATTTTACAGTTTATCATAGATATATTATAATCTTATAATAAACTAGATTAAATATTTAGTATTATTGTTAGAACTATATTAGTGATATTTAGGAATATATTATAGTATAAGTGATTTTATTATAGAATAGTATTAGTATAGTATAAGGTATATTTCTTTATATAGTATAATTAGTTAATTAGTATAATATCATAGGATATATTAATTTAGATTTGACATATGAGATAAATATGAAATACTTTAGTACCTAACATGACTTTAATGATAGTGTAGTATTAATATAGCATTACTCTAGGATTAATAAATAGTATTAAACTAACAAGTTTCATAGTGATAACATTATCATAGTATCATATAAGATTAACAATTAATATTAACTTAATACCATAAAGTTAGTTAGGTTAGAATAAGTTAGGCTAATTGTAAGTCATAACTTAGTCGTGGCTTGGTTGAGCCCCAGATCAGCTTAAGGATCACTTTCTTGCCTAATCAACAAGAGGGCTGATCTGATGTCTCTTCTCCATTGATGAATGAAAGTCATATTTTAAGTCATCAGAGATTGAGAGAAGGTAATTGGACCTAGTTAAACCAGTCGGAGCCACTAATCCAAACGGATAAGGGACAGTATTCAAGTCCCTGACTGGGTGGTTTTCCCCCATGTTGTTGCAGTGATTTTCGAGGCATCAACATTTTTGGTGCTAGAAGGAGGGCCTCCGAAAAGTGTATTTGTTGAGTCTTGAATAATAAAGTCTAATTTTTCTAGATGACTCATACTAAACATTTTGTTTGGAGTTGTATCCCTCAACCCTTGAATTCTAACATTCCGATTGAAATCACAAAATGCTTGATGAAGGTAAAATTCGATGGTGAAGGTAATACCTCTGCATTTGAACATATTCTTCAATTTTTTGATTCAAATATTGATCTTGACGAACTTGTCTTATGTAGGATTTTTACCGTGACTCTTACAAGAGTTGCTAAACATTGGTGTGAATTGCTTCCGGTTGCCTCAATGCACAGTTGGGATGAGTATGCATCAATATTCCTTCATACATTTACAAATTGCAATCACGATCAGGTATGCGAAGAAATTGAAAATTCGATAAAGTTAGAAAACAAAGACTTAGTTGATTTCATTCTCAGATTCAAATTGGTATGTTTAAAATTCGATTATGAAGATCAACCTGCGAATGATGAATTTATACAATGGTTAGAAGAAGCCCTTTCTCTTCCTTCTTCCGTCCATTTTAAATAGCATGTCCAAATTAAATCAAATTAACAATGCACAATCTATAAATGATAAATCTTAGCAATGCATAGATCTACATCCTACTGTTGATCTTAATCTTCCTCTTGATAATATTGCTGACGATTTAAATGAATCCACTATTACTATTAATCGAGCAAATCAACAAGTGGAAATTATTAATGAAAATGATGTGCATTGTACAAATGATACTTTTGATTTATCTCATGCTATTGACCAGACTCAATTACAAATTCATTCTTAGAAAAATGAAAATGTTTTACAAAAACATGAATCTCGAAGTTGTTGTGAAACATGTTCAGATAGAGAATATTTCAAGTTCATCTCCTCAAACAATTATTTCTACCTTTACCCAGATTTATTTTGCAAAGACATTTCTTTTGCTAAATCATTATTGATTCCTTTTGACGCATACGATTTTAAAGAAGACAAAGGAATTACTTTAGAAATCATTAGTAATGAACTGTCACACAAATTTAATCGGGGTAATGAATTATCAATAGACTACAATTTTCATGATTTTGAGAATTTTCTTAAATTTGAATTTAATCATTTTGATGGATCTAAATGTTTTCCAAAGGACAATTTCAGTCAATTTATTCATCATAGTTATGCATAAGATGAAATAATTAAATAATTTTTTCATATCTCTCATATCCCATTGATCTAGACTTAAATAGGAACGCAGAAAATTACAGAGATAACCATAAACACAATGATGCAATGGAAATAATACTTCATTTCATTAATGTAAAATACTGAAATATGCTTACAAACAACAATGGAAATAGATCAGCTAGGGCGATGGTAGCTTATCTCTCAGAAGAGATGTGGTGGCTACATGCCTGTGAACTCTGTTACAATGAGGCTCGAAGGCCTATTTATTATTGAGAAACAATGGCAAACCCTTAACAACCCAGAACCTAAACCTAGAAGATGAAACGCCAAATTGTGGGCCCTGTTTGGGTAAATTGGTACATCAATTTCCCGGGGTCATAAATTTGATATATGATCTCCGATTGATGCGTACAATAGCTCATTAGAAAGATCTATCCGAGCACTAACACTTTGGGAAGGGAAACATTGGTCCATGGACCTAAGTTGCCCCCACATTTCCCAAAAAATGTCGTTTAGGGCCTCAAAATGGCTCTGGAAGTTCAGGACCCAAAAAACTGCTAAAAATAGTTAATTGTGCTACAAATTAGGAAACTGAAAAAACTGAAAGAGACAGTTGTGGGGGTCCAAATGGGATAAGTGGGTGGCCACCAACATCCACCTGGATTATTCCTCCCCCCTTAGGAAACAATCGTCCCCATTGTGTTGAGTTCCTCCCTGAGATGAGGAGGCTTCTGCTGAGTTGGGTCTTTGGTGAGCTATTCTGCAATCTCGGATGTGTCCAGTAATGGTGAGAAGCATGGTCGAGGTAAGTACACATTGAACACTTGGTGCGGGTGAAGGAATGGAGGAATGTTGTGCTCCAAAGGATTATTTCCCATGGCCTTAGTAATGGTGTAAGGACCATGTCGGCGTGGTCGGAGCTTCTGATGGGCTCTTGTAAGGTATTCTTTTTGTAGATGCAACCAGACTTTGTTGCCCACCTGAAGCTTGTGTGGTACCCCTGTGGGTGAGGAGAAGTTGTGCTGCTGCTACGTGGAGGAACCCTTCGTGAGAGTCATGGATATGGTGACAATTTTCCCCTTACTTTGGGAGCAAACCAGACAGAAAATAAATTTCCTAGTTTGTGAGATGAGATTGCTGCCTTTCTTGGCAGTGATCAAAGAGGTGGCAGTAAGTGGGGCTACCTCCAGTATCCTGTGTAATGAATTATTCAAATAAATAATGACAGCATGAGGCCTTGACTCATATACAACATGTCATCTCCAGAAGTATGGCTGGCCTAATAGTACATCACAAACATCTAGAGGTGTAACATCACACAATACCTTTTTTGTGAGAGGATTGATGTTGTAGGGAAGGTGGCACTGCCGATGAAATTTGAGATCTCGTCCTTCATGAAGCCACCCAATACTGTATGGCTGTGGGTGTGGTGTAGTCGGTAGACCCAACCGCTTCACGACCTCTGCTGAAATGAGGTTCTTTTGGCTGCCACTATCGACAATGAATTGTAGTGGTGAACCCTTCACCCACATCTGTGAATTGAAAAGATGCTCCCCCTCCACTGGATCTTCGGGTTCATTCTTTTGGATCTTGGTGGTGGCAATAGTGGCACTGGGCTCCGCATCAATGATCTGCTTCCCTTTTCCATTCCCCTTGTCGGGTTCTGGTTCAGGGTCATAACATGCATCTGATTCGGAAGCCTTCAACTCGACCACTAGTGACTGCTTCGTCCGACACTCACTTGTGTTGTGAGTGGGATTCTTGTGGAAATCACACCACTTTCCTCTGTCCTTCTTCGGCTTCGTCGTGTTGTTCTTTTCTTGCGGCTTCGAGAGGTTGTCTTGGGTCACCCCACCTTGGCTTTGTCCTTTGGGCTTCGAATTTGTAGATCCAAAGTCTCACTTCTTCTATTTGAACTTTTGCTCAATTCTGATAGCGTATCGGTATGCCGTGCCGGGCGAGGTGATATTCAGGAATTCCATAACTTCTTGGATGTATCTATGTAGGTAGCCACGATATTTGAGTACCAGATGCAAATCAGAATCTTTGATACCCAACTGTGTGCGAAGGGTATGAAAAATGTTTGTGAACTCTGGCCCATGTTGGTTCCTTCCCTGCAGCAATGTGGTCCATTTGATGTATTTGTCCTCATAGCTTTTGACAGGGTAGTACTGCTCCTTGATGGCATTCCGTAATGAATCCCAAGTGGGTGTGACTAAAAATATTGAGTCCACACTTTCATTCTTCTGCTCGCGGTAGGCTTCCCAATAGTCCTTGACGTCGGGGGCTCCTTTGAGAAGAGCGAAAACCATCTTTTCCCGATTCGAAAATTCATGAACAGAAAAATAACCCTCTAGAAGATTTAACCATTTATCTACGACATCTGCATTTATTTGACCCTCGAATATGGGGATTTCAAAATTAACTTGTACCTTAAATGGTGCGGATTTTCCAGAGTAGCTATTGGAAGCCGATGCGTCGCCTCTAGGTAGCCGCTGAAGGATCTGCTCAAAGCTATCCATCATCACATTCCTTTGTTGCTCGAGGGCTTCTTCGAGCAAGATTTTGATAAGATCTCCTACCCCCTTGTCTTTATTTTCATCTACCATGGGAGGACGTTAGGATTTGCGAGGCTAGTCTTGCAAAGGTCCAGTCAGTTCAAGCCCTAACCCCTTATATCCTGACCTCGTTGGGGACATGCAAAGAAAAACAAAGAAAAAGTAGACCACTCTGATACCACTAATCTGAATTTAAACATGAACAAAACCAATTATAGAGATAACCATAAACACAAAGATGCAACAGAAATAATACTTCACTTCATTAATGTAAAATACTGAAATATGCTTAGAAACAGCAATGGAAATAGACTAGCTAGGGCGATGGTAGCTTATCTCTGAGAAGAGATGTGGTGGATACATGGCTTTGAACTGTGTTACAATGAGGCTTGAAGGCCTATTTATTGTTGAGAAACAATGGAAAACCCTTAACATCCCAAAACCTAACCCTAGAAGATGAAATGCCAAATTGTGGGCCCCGTTTGGGTAAATTGGTACATCAATTTCCCGGGTTCATAACTTTGGCATACGATCTCCGTCTGATGCATACAATAGCTCGTTAGAAAGATCTATATGAGAACTACCACTTTGATAAGGGAAACACTGGCCCATGGACCTAGGTTGGCCCCATATTTCGCAAAAAATGTTGTTTAGGGCCTCAAAAAGGCTCCGGAAGTTCAGGACCTGACAAATTGCTAAAAATAGTAAATTGTGCTACAATTTAGGAAACTGAAATGACTGAAAGAGACAATTTTGGGGTTCCAAATGGGATATGTGGGTGGCCACCGACAACTACCTAGATCATTCCTCCCCCATTAGGAAGCAATGGTCCCCATTGCGTTGAGTTCCTCCCTGAGATGAGGAGGCTTCTGCTGAACTGGGTCTCTGGTGAGCTGTTCTGCAATCTCGGATGTGTCCAGTAATGGTAAGAAGCATGGTCAAGGGTGGTATACATTGAACACTTGGTGTAAGTGAAGGAATGGAGGAATGTTGTGCTCCAAAGCATTATTTCCCACAGCCTTAGTAATGGTGTAGGGACCATGTCGGCATGGTCGAAGCTTCTGATGGGCTCTTGTAAGGCATTCTTTTTGTAGATGCAACCAGACTTTGTTGCCCACTTGAAGCTTGTGTGGTACCCCTGTGGGTGAGGAGAAGTTGTTCCTGTGTTCTGTCATGACTATATTCCTTTGTTGCTGCTACTGCATGGAGGAACCCCTTTAAGGGAGTCATGGATGCAGTGACGATCTTCCCCTTACTTTGGGAGTGAACCAGACAGAAAATAAATTTCCTAGTCTATGAGATGAGCTTGCTGCCTTTCTTAGTAGTGATAAAAGAGGTGGCAGTAGGTGGGGCTACCTCCGGTATCGTGTATAATGAATTATTCAAAGAAATAATGACAACACGAGTCCTTGACTCATATACAGCATGGCTAGCCTAATAGTACATCACAAACATCTAGAGGTGTAACATCACACAATACCTTGTCTATGAAGGGCTTGATGTTGTAGAGAAGGCAACACTGCTGGCAAACTTTGAGATCTCATCATTCATGAAGCCACACAATATTGTATGGCTGTGGATGTGGTGTAGTTAGTAGTTCCAACCGCTTCACGACCTCTACTGAAATGAGGTTCTTTTGGCTGCCACTGTCGACAATGAATTGCAGTGTCAAACCCTTCAGCCACATCTGTGAATGGAAAAGAGGCTCCTCCTCTTCTAGATCTTTGGGTTCATTCTTCTAGATCTTGCCGGTGGCAACCATGGCACTAGGCTCCACATCAATGATCTACTTCCCTTTGCCATTCCCCTTGTCGAGTTCTAGCTCAAGGTCGGAACATGCATTTGATTCGGAAGCCTTCAACTCGACCACTAGCGACTGCTTAGCCTGACACTCACTTGTGTTATGAGTGGGACTCTTGTGGAACTCACACCACTTTCTTGTGTCCTTCTTCGGCTTCATTGTGTTGTTCTTTTCTTGATGCTTCGACGGGTTGTCTGGGGTCACCCTACCTTGGCTTTGTCCTTTGGGCTTCAGATTTGTAGATCCAAAGTCTCACTTTTTCTGTTTGAACTTTTGCTCGATTTTGAAAGCGTATTGGTACGTCGTGCCAAGCGAGGAGATGTTCAGGAACTCCATCTCTTCCTAGATGTATCTGTGTAGGCAGCCGTGCTATTTGAGTACCAGATGCAAATCAGAATCTTTGATACCAAACTATGTGTGAAGGGTATGAGAAATGTTTGTGAACTCTGGCACATCTTGTTCCCTTCCCTGTCATAGTGTGGTCCATTTGATGTATTTGTCCTCATAGCTTTTGACAGGGTAGCACTGCTCCTTGACGGCATCCTGGAATGAATCCCAAGTGGGTACAGCTGAAAATAGTGAGCCCGTACTTTCATTCTTCTGCTCGCAGTAGGTTTCCCACCAGTCCTTGACGTGGGGGGCTGCTTTGAGAAGAGCGAAAACAATCTTTCCTTGACTCGAAAATTCGTGAAGAGAAAAATAACCCTCTAGCAGATTAAACCATTTATCTACGACATCTGCGTCTATTTGACCCTCGAATATGGGGATTTCAAAATTAACTTGTACCTTAAATGGTGCGGCGTTTCCAGAGTAGCTATTGGAAGCCGATGCGTCACCTCTGGGTAGCAACTGAAGGATTTGCGCAAAGCTATTCATCATTGCATTCCATTGTCATTCGAGGGCTTCTTCGAGCAAGATTTTGATAGGATCTCCTGCCCCCTCGTCTTTCTTTTCATCCGCCATGGGAGGCCATCGGGATTTGCGAGGCTGGTCTTGCAAAGGTTCGGCCAGTTCAAGCCCTGACTCTTTATATCCTGACCTCGATGTGGACATGCAAAGAAAAATAGAGAAAAAGCAAACCACTCTCATACCACTATTCCGGATTTAAACATGAACGCAAAAACTTACAAAGATAACCATAAACACAAAAGATGCAGCAAAAATAATACTTCATTTCATTAATGTAAAATATTGAAATATGCTTAGAAATAGTAATGGAAATAGACTAGCTACGGCGATGGTAGCTTATCTCTGAGAAGAGATGTGGCGGCTACATGCCTCTGAACTGTGTTACAATGAGGCTCGAAGACCTATTTATTGTTGAGAAACAATGGAAAACCCTTAACATCCAAAAACCTAACCCTAGAAGATGAAACGCCAAATTGTGGGCTCTGTTTGGGTAAATTGGTACATCAAATTCTCGGGGTTGTAACTTTGGCATAAGACCTCCGTTTGACGTGTACAATAGCTCGTTAGAAAGATCTATCCGAGCACTAGAATTTTGGGAAGGAAAACAATAGTCCGTCGACCCAAGTTGCCCCTATATTTCCCAAAAATCATCGTTTAGGGCCACCAACATCCACCTGGATCATTCCTCCTCCCTTATGAAGCAATGGTCCCCATTGCGGTCAGTTCCTCCCTGAGATGAGGAGGCTTCTATTGAGCTGGGTCTCTGGTGGGCTGTTCTACAATCTCGGATGTGTCCAGTAATGTCGAGAAGCATGGTCGAGGGCAGTACACATTGAAAACTTGATGTAAGTGAAGGAATGGAGGAATGTTGTGCTCCAAAGCATTATTTCCCACAGCCTTAGTAATGGTGTAAGGACCATGTTGGCATGGTCAGAGCTTTTGATGGGCTCTTGTAAGGCATTCTTTTTGTAGATGCAACCACACTTTGTTGCCCACCTGAAACTTGTGTGGTACACTTATGGGTGAGGAGAAGTTGTTCCTGTGTTTTGTCATGATCGTATTCCTCTGTTGTTGCTGTTGTGCGGAGGATCCCTTCGTGGGAGTCATGGATGTGGTGATGATCTTCCCCTTACTTTGGGAGTGTACTAGATAGAAAATAAATTTCCTAGTCTATGAGATGAGCTTGCTACCTTTCTTGGCAGTGATCAAAGAGGTGGCAGTAGGTGGGGCTACCTCTGGTATCCTGTATAATGAATTATTCAAATAAATAATGACAGCACAAGGACTTGACTCATATATAGCATGTCGCCTCCACAAGTATGGCTGGCCTAATAGTACATCACAAACATCTAGAGGTGTAACATCACACAATACCTTGTCTGTGAAGGGCTTGACGTTGTAGGGAAGGCGGCACTACTGGCGAACTTTGAAATCTCTTACTTCATGAAGCCACCCAATATTGTATGGCTGTGGGTGTGGTGTAGTCAGTAGTCCCAACCGCTTCATGACCTCTACAAAAATGAGGTTCTTTTGGCTGCCACTGTCGACAATGAATTGCAGCGGCGAACCCTTCACCCACATTTGTGAGTGGAAAGGATGCTCACCCTCCTCTGGATCTTCGGTTCATTCTTCTGGATCTTGGTGGTGGCAACCGTGGCGCTGGGCTCCGCATCAATGATCTGCTTCCCTTTTCCATTCACCTTGTTGGGTTCTAGCTCAGGGTCGAAACATGCATCTGATTTGGAAGCCTTCAACTCGGCCACCAACGACTGCTTGGTCTGACACTCACTTGTGTTATGAGTGGGACTCTTGTGGAACTCACACCACTTTCCTGTGTCCATCTTCAGCTTCATTGTGTTATTCTTTTCTTGCAGCTTCGATGGGATGTCTTGGGTCACCCCACCTTGGCTTTGTCCTTTGGGCTTCAGATTTGTAGATCGAAAGTCTCTCTTCTTCTGTTTGAACTTTTGCTCGATTTTGACAGCATATCGGTATGCTATGCTGAGCGAGGAGATGTTCAGGAACTCCATCTCTTCATGGATGTATCTGTGTAGGCAGTTGCGTTATTTGAGAACCAGATGCAGATCAGAATATTTGATACCCAACTGTGTTCAAAGGGTATGAAAAACGTTTGTGAACTCTGGCACATCTTGGTTCCTTCCCTGCAATAGTGTGTTCCATTTGATGTATTTGTCCTCATAGCTTTTTACAAGGTAGTACTGCTCCTTGACGACATCCCAGAATGAATCCCAAGTGGGTGTGGCTGAAAATAGTGAGCCCTTACTTTCATTCTTTTGCTCGCAGTAGGTTTCCCACCAGTCCTTGACGTGGGGGGTTTCTTTGAGAAGAGCGAAAACAATCCTTTCCCGACTCAAAAATTCATGAACAGAAAAACAACCCTCTAGCAGATTTAACCATTTATCTACAACATCTTCATCTATTTGATCCTCGAATATGGGGATTTCAAAATCAACTTGTACCTTAAATGGTACAGCGTTTCCAGAGTAGCTATTGAAAGCTAGTGCATCGCCTTTGGGTAGTCGCTGAAGGATTTGCACAAAGCTATCCATCATCACATTCTTTTGTCGCTGGAGGGCTTCTTCGAGCAAGATTTTGATAGGATCTCATAACCCCTCATCTTTCTTTTCATCCGCCATGGGAGGCCATCTGGATTTGCGAGGCTAGTCTTGCAAAGGTTTGGCCAGTTCAAGCCCTAACTCCTTATATCCCGACCTCGTTGGGGAAATGCAAAGAAAAACAGAGAAAAAGCAGACCGCTCTAATACCACTGATCCATATTTAAACATGAACGGAACAAATTACAGAGATAACCATAAACACAAAGATGCAGTGGAAATAATACTTCATTTCATTAATGTAAAATACTGAAATATGCTTACAAACAACAATGGAAATAGACCAGCTACGACGATGGTAGCTTATCTCTGAGAAGAGATGTGGCGGCTACATGCCTCTCAACTATGTTACAACGAGGCTCGAAGGCCTATTTATTGTTGAGAAACAATGGAAAACCATTAACATCCAAAAACCTAACCCTAGAAGATGAAACGCAAAATTGTGGGCCCCGTTTGGGTAAATTGGTACATCAATTTCCCGAGGTCGTAACTTTGGCATACAATCTTTGTTTGACACGTACAATAGCTTGTTAGAAAGATCTATCCGAGCACTACCACTTTGGGAAGAGAAACAATGGCCCATGGACCCAAATTTCCCCCAAATTTCCCAAAAATGTCGTTTAGGGCCTCAAAATGGCTCTCAAAGTTCAGGACACGAAAAATTGCTAAAAACAGTAAATTGTGCTACAATTTAGGAAACTGAACAAACTGAAAGAGACAGTTGTGGGGGTCCAAATGGGATAGGTAGGTGGCCACCAACATCCACCTGGATCATTCCACCCCCCTTAGGAAGCAATGGTCCCCATTGCGTTGAGTTCCTCCGTTAGATGAGGAGGCTTCTGTTGAGCTGGGTCTCTGGTGAGCTGTTTTGCAATCTCGGATGTGTCCAGTAATGGTGAAAAGCATGGTTGAGGGCATTACACATTGAAAACTTGTTGCAGGTGAAGAAATGGAGGAATGTTGTGCTCCAAAGAATTATTTCCCACAACCTTAGTAATGGTGTAAGGACCATGTCAGAGTGGTCGGAGCTTCTGATGGGCTCTTGTAAGGCATTCTTTTTGTAGATGCAACCAGACTTTGTTGCCCACCTAAAGCTTGTGTGGTACCCCTGTGGGTGAGGAGAAGTTGTTCCTGTGTTCTGTCATGACCGTATTCCTTTGTTGCTACTGTTGTGTGGAGGAAACCTTCGCGGGAGTCATGGATGTGGTGACGGTCTTCCCTTTACTTTGGGAGCGAACCAGACAGAAAATAAATTTCCTAGTCTGTGAGATGAGCTTGCTGCCTTTCTTGGCAGTGATCAAAGAGGTGCCAGTAGGTGGGGTTACCTCGAGTATCCTGTATAATGAATTATTCAAAGAAATAATGACAACAAAATGCCTTGAATCATATACAACATGTCGCCTCCGCAAGTATGGCTGGCCTAATAGTACATCACAAATATCCAGAGGTCTAACATCACACAAACTGCTAAAAATAGTAAATTCGGCTACAATATAGGAAACTGGAAAAACTGAGAGAGACAATTGTGGGGGTCCAAATGGGATAGGTGGGCGGCCACTAACACCCATCTGGATCATTCCTGCCCCCTTAGGAAGCAATGGTCCCATTGCGGTCAGTTCCTCCCTGAGATGAGGAGGCTTCTGTTGAGCTGGGTCTCTGGTGAGATGTTCTACAATCTCGGATGTGTCCAGTAATGTTGAGAAGCATGGTCGAGGGTGGTACACATTGAACACTTGGTGCAGGTGAAGGAATGGAGGAATGTTGTGCTCCAAAGCATTATTTCCCAGAGCCTTAGTAATGGTGTAAGGACCATGTCGGCATGGTCAGAGCTTCTGACGGGCTCTTGTAAGGCATTCTTTTTATAGATGCAACCAGACTTTGTTGCCCACCTAAAGCTTGTGTGGTACCCTTGTGGGTGAGGAGAAGTTGTTTCTATGTTCTGTCATGACTGTATTCCTTTGTTGTTGCTGCTGCGTGGAGGAACCCTTTGCGGGAGTCATGGATGTGGTGATGATCTTCCCCTTACTTTGGGAGCGAACCAGATAGAAAATAATTTTCCTAGTCTGTGAGATGAGCTTGTTGCCTTTCTTGGTAGTGATCAAAGAGGTGGCAGTAGGTGGGCTACCTCCGGTATCCTGTATAATGAATTATTCAAATAAATAATGACAGCACGAGGCCTTGACTCATATGCAACATGTCGCCGCCACAAGTATGGATGTCCTAATAGTACATCACAAACATCTAGAGGTGTAACATCACATAATACCTCGTCTGTGAAGGGCTTGATGTTGTATGGAAGGCGGCACTACTGGCGAACTTTGAGATCTCCTCCTTCATGAAGCCACCCAATAATGTACAGCTGTAGGTGTGGTGTAGTCGGTAGACCCAACCACTTCACGACCTCTGCTAAAATGAGGTTCTTTCGGTTTCCATTGTCGACAATGAATTGCAGCAGCGAACCCTTCAACCACATCTTTGAGTGGAAAAGACGCCCCCCCTCCTCTGGATCTTTGGTTTGTTCTTCGGGATCATGGCAGTGGCAATCGTGGCGCTGGGCTCCACATCAATGATCTGCTTCCTTTTGCTTTTCCCCTTGTCGGGTTCTGGCTCAGGGTCGGAACATGCATCTGATTCGAAAGCCTTCGACTCGGCCACCAGCAACTGCTTGGTCTGACACTCACTTGTGTTATGAGTGAAACTCTTGTGGAAATCACACCACCTTCCTATGTCCTTCTTCGACTTCATTGTGTTGCTCTTTTCTTGTGGCTTTGACAGGTTGTCTTGGGTCAACCCACCTTGGCTTTGTCCTTTGGGCTTTAGATTTGTAGATCCAAAGTCTCACTTCTATTGTTTGAACTTGTGCTTGATTTTTACAGTGTTTCGCTACGCCGTGCCGAGCGAGGAGATGTTTAGGAACTCCATCTCTTCCAAGATGTATTTGTGTAGGCAGCCACGGTATTTGAGTACCAGATGCAGATCAAAATCTTTGATACCCAATTGTGTGCGAAGGGTATGAAAAATGTTTGTGAACTCTGGCACATCTTGGTCCCTTCCCTGTTGCAGTGTGGTCCATTTGATGTATTTGTCTTCATAGCTTTTGATAGGGTAGTACTGCTCCTTGACGGCATCCCAGAAAGAATCCCAAGAGGGTGCGGCTCAAAATAGTGAGCCCGTACTTTCATTCTTCTGCTCGTAGTAGGCTTCCCACCAATCCTTGACGTGGGGGGTTGCTTTAAGAAGAGCGAAAACAATATTTTCCCGACTTGAAAATTCATGAACAGAAAAGTAACCCTCTAGTAGATTTAACCATTTATCTACGGCATCTGCGTCTATTTGATTCTCGAATATGGGGATTTCAAAATTAACTTGTACCTTAAATGGTGCGGTGTTTCTAGAGTGGCTATTGGAAGCCAATGCGTCACGTCTGGGTAGTCGCTGAAGGATTTGCACAAAGCTATCCATCATCGCATTCTTTTGTCACTCGAGGGCTTCTTCGAGCAAGATTTTGATAGGATCTCCTGCCCCCTCGTCTTTCTTTTCATCCGCCATGGGAGGCCGTCGGGTTTTGCGAGGCTGGTCTTGGAAAGGTTCGGCCAGTTCAAGCCCTAACTCCTTATATCCTGACCTTGTCAGGGACATGAAAAGAAAAACAGAGAAAAAGTAGACCACTCTAATACCACTGATCCAGATTTAAACATGAATGCAACAAATTACAGAGATAGCCATAAAAAAAAATATGCAGTCGAAATAATACTTCATTTAATTAATGTAAAATACTGAAATATGCTTACAAACAGCAATGGAAATAGACTAGCTACGACGATGGTAGCTTATCTCTGAGAAGAGATGTGGTGGCTACATGCCTCTGAACTGTGCTACAATGAGGCCCGAAGGCCTATTTATTGTTGAGAAACAATGGAAAACCCTTAACATCCAAAAACCTAACCCTAGAAGATGAAACACTAAATTGTGGGCCCCGTTTGGGTAAATTGGTACATGAATTTCCCGAGGTCGTAACTTTGGCATACAATCTCTGCTTGACGCGTACAATAGCTTGTTAGAAAGATATATCTTAGCACTACCACTTTAGGAAGGGAAACATCGGTCCATGGTCCCATTTTTTCCCCAGACTTCCCAAAAAACGTCGTTCAGGGTCTCAAAATGGCTATGGAAGTTCAGGATCTGAAAAACTGCTAAAAATAGTAAATTGTGCTACAATTTAGGAAACTGAAAAAACTGAAAGAGATAGTTGTGGGGGCCGAAATGGGATAGGTGGGTGGCCACCACCATCCAACTGGATCATTCCTCCCCACTTAGGAAGCAATGGTCCCCATTGCATTGAGTTCCTCCATGAGATGAGGAGGCTTCTGTTGAGCTGGGTCTCTGGTGAGCTGTTCTGCAATCTCGGATGTGTCCAGTAATGATGAGAAGCATGGTTGAGAGCATTACACATTGAAAACTTGGTGTAGGTGAAGGAATGGAGGAATTTTGTGCTCCAAAGCATTATTTCCCACAACCTTAGTAATGGTGTAAGGACCATGTCGGCATGGTCGGAGCTTCTAATGGGCTCTTGTAAGGCATTATTTTTGTAGATGCAACCAGACTTTGTTGCCCACCTGAAGCTTGCGTGGTAACCCTGTGGCTGAGGAGAAGTTGTTCCTGTGTTCTGTCATGGCCCTATTCCTTTTTTGTTTCTGTTGCGTGGAGGAACCCTTCGCGGGTGTCATGGATGTGGTGACGATCTTCCCCTTACTTTGGGAGCGATCCAGACAGAAAATAAATTTCCTAGTCTGTGACATGAGCTTTCTGCCTTTCTTGCCAGTGATCAAAGAGGTGGCAGTAGGTGGGGATACCTCGGGTATCCTGTATAATGAATTATTCAAAGAAATAATGACAGCACGAGGCCTTGACTCATATACAACATGTCGCCTCTACAAGTATGGCTGGCCTAACAGTACATCACAAACATCCAAAGGTGTAACATCACACAATACCTCGTCTGTGAAGGGCCTGATGTTGTAGTGAAGGCGACACTACTGGCGAACTTTGAGATCTCATCTTTCATGAAGCCACCCAATACTGTACGGCTACGAATGTGGTGTAGTCGATAGGCCCAACCGCTTCAAGACCTCTATGGAAATGAGGTTCTTTTGGCTGCCACTTTCGACAATGAATTGCAACGGTGAACCCTTCACCCACATCTATGAGTGGAAAAGACACTCGCCCCTCCTCTGGATCTTTGGGTTCATTCTTCTGGATCTTGGCGGTGGCAACCATGGCGCTGGGCTCCGCATCAACGATCTGCTTCCCTTTGCCATTCCCCTTGTCAGGTTCTCACTCAGGGTCAGAACATGCATCTGATTCGGAAGCCTTCAACTTGGCCACCAGCGACTACTTGATCTGACACTCACTTATGTTATGAGTGGGACACTTGTGGAACTCACAGCACCTTCCTGTGTCCTTCTTCAACATCATTATGTTGTTCTTTTCTTGTGGCTTTGAAGGGTTGTCTTGGGTCACCCCGCCTTGGCTTTGTCCTTTCGGCTTCAGATTTGTAGATCCAAAGTCTCGCTTCTTCTGTTTGAACTTTTGCTCGATTTTGACCGTGTTTCGGTATGCTGTGCCGAGCGAGGAGATGTTCAGGAACTCCATCTCTTCCTGGATGTATTCGTGTAGGCAGCCACAGTATTTGAGTACCAGATGTAGATCAGAATCTTTCATACCCAACTCTGTGTGGAGGGTATGAAAAATGTTTGTGAACTCTCGCACATCTTGGTCCCTTCCCTGCCGCAGTGTGGTCCATTTGATGTATTTGTCCTTATAGCTTTTGATAGGGTAGTACTGCTCCTTGGCGACATCCTGGAATGAATCCCAAGTGGGTGTGGCTGAAAATAGTGAGCCTGTACTTTCATTGTTTTTCTCGCAGTAGGTTTCCCACTAGTCCTTGACATGGGGGGTAGCTTTGAGAAGAGTGAAAACAATCTTTTCCCGACTCGAAAATTCATGAACAAAAGATAACCCTCTAGCAGATTTAACCATTTATCTACAACATCTGCATCTATTTGATCCTCGAATATGGGGATTTCAAAATTAACTTGTACCTTAAATGGTGTGACGTTCCCAGAGTAGCTATTGGAAGCTAGTGCGTCGCGTCTGGGTAACTGCTGAAGGATTTGACAAAGCTATCCATCATCGCATTCTTTTGTCACTCGAGGGCTTCTTCGAGCAAGATTTTGATAGGATCTCCTGACCCTCATCTTTCTTTTCATCCACCATGGGAGGCCATTGGGATTTGTGAGGCTGGTCTTGCAAAGGTTCGGCCAATTGAAGCCCTAACTCCTTATATCCCGACCTCGTCGGGGACATGCAAAGAAAAATAGAGAAAAAGCAGACCGCTCTAATACCACTGATCCAGATTTAAACATCAATGCAACAAACTATAGAGATAGAAATAAACACAAAGATGCAGTGGAAATAATACTTCATTTCATTAATGTAAAATACTGAAATATGCTTACAAATAGCGATGGAAATAGACTAGCTACGGTGATGGTAACTTATCTTTGAGAAGAGATGTGGCAGCTACATGCCTCTGAACTATGTTACAATGAGGCTCGAAGGCCTATTTATTGTTGAGAAACAATGGAAAACCATTAACATCCAAAAACCTAACCCTAGAAGATGAAACGCCAAATTGTGGGCCTCATTTGGGTAAATTGGTACATCAATTTCCCGGGGTCGTAAATTTGGCATACAATCTCCATTTGATGCATATAATAGCTTGTTAGAAAGATCTATCCGAGCACTACCACTTTAGGAAGGGAAACATCGGTCCATGGACCCATTTTTCCCCCATATTTCCCAAAACACGTCATTTAGGGCCTCAAAATGGCTCTGGAAGTTAAAGACCTGAAAAGCTGCTAAAAATAGTAAATTGTTATACAATTTAGGAAACTGAACAAATTGCAAGAGATAGTTGTGGGGGTCCAAATGGGATAGGTGGGTGGCCACCACCATCCACCTGGATCATTCCTCCCCCCTTAGGAAGAAATGAACCCCATTGCGTTGAGTTCCTCCCTGAGATGAGGAGGCTTCTGTTGAGTTGGGTCTCTGGTGAGCTGTTCTACAATCTCAGATGTGTCCAGTAATGGTGAGAAGCATGGTTGAGGGTGTTACACATTGAAAAATTGGTGCAGGTAAAGGAATGGAGGAATTTTGTGCTGCAAAGAATTATTTCCCATAGCCTTAGTGATGTTGTAAGGACCATGTCGGCGTGATCAGAGATTTTGATGGGCTCATGTAAGGCATTCTTTTTGTAGATGCAACCAGACTTTGTTACCCACCTGAAGTTTGTGTGGTACCCCTGTGGGTGAGGACAAGTTTTTCCTGTGTTCTGTCATGACCGTATTCCTTTGTTGCTGTTGTTGCATGGAGGAACCCTTCGTGGGAGTCATGGATGTGGTGATGATCTTCCCCTTACTTTGGGAGCGAACCAGACAGAAAATAAATTTCCTAGTCTGTGAGATGAGCTTGCTACCTTTCTTGGCAGTGATCAAAGAGGTGGCAGTAGGTGGGGCTACCTCGGGTAACCTGTATAATGAATTATTCAAAGAAATAATGACAGCACAAGGCCTTGACTCATGTACAGCATGTCACCTCCACAAGTATCGCTGGCCTAATAGTACATCACAAACATCCAGAGGTGTAACATCCCACAATACCTTGTCTGTGAAGGGCCTGATGTTGTAGCGAAGGAGGCACTACTGGAAAACTTTGAGATCTCGTCCTTCATGAAGCCACCCAATACTATACGGCTGCAAAGGTGGTGTAGTCGATAGGCCCAACCAATTCACGATCTCTGCTGAAATGAGGTTCTTTTGGCTGCCACTGTCGACAATGAATTGCAGTGGCGAACCCTTCACCCACATTTGTGAGTGGAAAAGATGTTCCCCCCTCCTCTGGATCTTCAGGTTCATTCTTCTGGATCTTGGCGGTGGCAACCATGGCGCTGAGCTCCGCATCAATGATCTGCTTCCCTTTGCCATTTCCCTTGTCAGGTTCTGGCTAAGGGTCGGAACATGCATCTGATTTGGAAGCCTTCAACTCGGCCACCAGTGACTGCTTGGTCCGACACTCACTTGTGTTATGGGTGGGACTCTTGTGGAACTCACACCACTTTACTATGTTCTTCTTTGGCTTCATGGTGTTGTTATTTTCATATGGCTTCGAGGGGTTGTCTTGGGTCACCCCGCCTTATCTTTGTCCTTTGGGCTTCGGATTTATAGATCCAAAGTCTCGCTTCTTCTGTTTGACCTTTTGCTTGATTTTGACAGTGTATCGGTATGCCATGTCGAGCGAGGAGATGTTCAGGAACTCCATCTCTTCCTGGATGTATTTGTGTAGGCAGCCACGGTATTTGAGTACCAGATGCAGATCAGAATATTTGATACCCAACTAAGTGCGAAGGGTATGAAAAATGTTTGTGAACTGTAGCACATCTTGGTCCCTTCCCTGCTGTAGTGTGGTCAATTCAATGTATTTGTCCTCATAGCTTTTGATAGCGTAGTACTGCTCCTTGACGACATCCCGAAATGAACCCCAAGTGGGTGCGGCTGAAAATAGTGAGCCTGTACTTTCATTCTTCTATTCGCATTAGGTTTCCCACGAGTCCTTGACGTGGCGGACTGCTTTGAGAAGAGAGAAAACAATCTTTTCCTGACTCAAAAATTCATGAAGAGAAAAATAACCCTCTAGCAGATTTAACAATTTATCTATGGCATCTGCATCTATTTGACCCTCGAGTATGGGGATTTCAAAATTAACTTGTACCTTAAATGGTGTGGCATTTCTAGAGTAGCTATTGGAAGTCGATGCATCGCCTCTGGGTAGCCGCGGAAGGATTTGCGCAAAGCTATCCATCATCGTATTCTTCTGTCACTCTAGGGCTTCTTCGAGCAAGATTTTGATAGGATCTCCTGCCCCCTCATCTTTCTTTTCATCCGCCATGGGAGGCTGTTGGGTTTTGCGAGGCTAGTCTTGCAGAGGTTTGGCTAGTTCAAGCCCTAACTCCTTATATCCCTACCTCGTTGGGGACATGCAAAGAAAAACAGAGAAAAAGTAGACTGCTCTAATACCACTGATACAGATTTAAACATGAACGCAATGGAAATAGACCAACTATGGCAATTGCAGCTTATCTCTAAGAAGAGATGTGGCGGCTACATGCCTCTGAATTGTGTTACAATGAGGCTCGAAGGCCTATTTATCGTTGAGAAACAATGGAAAACCCTTAACATCCCAAAACCTAACCCTAGAAGATGAAACACCAAATTGTGGGCTCCATTTGGGAAATTGGTACATCAATTTCCTGGGGTCGTAACTTTGGCATACGATCTCCGTTTGACGTGTACAATAGCTCGTTAGAAAGATCTATCTGAGCACTACCATTTCGGGAATGTAAACATTGCTCCATGGACCCAAGTTGCCCCCAAATTTCCCAAAACACATTGTTTAGTGCCTCAAAACAGCTCTGGAAGTTCAGGACCTGAAAAATTGCTAAAAATAGTAAATTGTGCTACAATTTAGGAAACTAGAAAGACTGAAAGAGACAGTTGTGGGGGTCCAAATGGGATAGGTGGGTGGCCATCAACATCAACCTAGATCATTCCTACCCCCTTAGGAAGCAATGGTCCCCATTGAGGTCAGTTCCTCCCTAAGAGGAGGAGGCTTCTATTGAGCTGGGTCTCTCGTGAGCTGTTCTTCAATTTCGGATGTGTCCAGTAATGTTGAGAAGCATGGTCGAGGGTGGTACACATTGAACACTTGGTGCAGGTGAAGGAATGGAGGAATGTTGTGCTCCAAAGAATTATTTCCCACAACCTTAGTAATGGTGTAAGGACCACGTCGGCGTGGTCAGAGCTTCTGATGGGCTCTTGTAAGGCATTCCTTTTGTAGATGCAACCAAACTTTGTTGTCCACCTAAAGATTGTGTGGTACCCTTATGGGTGAGGAGAAGTTTTTCCTATGTTTTGTCATGACCATATTCCTTTGTTGTTGTTGCTGTGTCGAAGAACCCTTTGTGGGAGTCATGGATGTGGTGATGATCTTCCCCTTACTTTGGGAGCGAACCAGATAGAAAATAAATTTCCTAGTCTGTGAGATAAGCTTGGTGCCTTTCTTGGTAGTGATCAAAGAGGTGGCAGTAGGTGGGTGTTGGGCCGTTAATATGCCATTATTATTATCACTTTTGAACACTTATTCCACCCATTTCTATTATTCTTCATCATGTCATTTATTATAATTTTTTATATAAATCCATTTTATGATGATTTATGCTTCTATGAATGAATATTATTTATTCTCCTTTATTTCTAATAAATTGATGATTATGCATGATTTTATCAATGATAGTTTTAATAAATCAGTTGTAACATTATTCACCATTTTTAGCCTCCAAGATAATTTCCAGATTGAAGATTTGATCATTAAAATTGCCAACTCAGAAATTCGCTGGAATAAGAAGTGACGGTTTTGCGGTTGAGATTCTGAGCAAATGAAGCAAAATCTGGAAAATCCGGAACATGGGTTTTTGTCCAAAACGGACCCAATTAACTTTAGCACAGAACGGTTTGCCCAAATTCGGCTTGTACTAAGAGAAACACAGGGTTCTTTGAGCACGATTTTCTCAGATTTTTTGTTGCGGCCGTACTCCAAATCTCAGTTGCAAAGCCAAATTCATCTTGCTCTTGTTGAAAGCTGGATGGAAATATATCTTCTTGTTGATCAATTGGTTAGAAGCAAACCAAATTTGTAATAGAAATCATGTTGTACTTATCTTTATTGTAACTGCTCTTTGATCTCTCTTTATTTAAATCAGAACAGAGATCAGAGATAAGGATTTGGGGGATTCGAATGATGGAAAAATGATGGAATTGAGGATTTAGAATTAGAGATTTAGAATTAAGAATTCATGATAGGATAGGAGGAAGAAAGGATTGTTTCAGGATGTAAGCCTCAAAGCTACTGTTGTTGTAATGATTTTACCATTTAATGATTAATACCTGATTCGGGAGTTGTTGTTCATTCTTTTCATCTGAAGTAGCCCAGCAGCATCCGCTGGCGGCTAAGGGCCCAGCCTCTGGTGGAGTACACTGCTGTTGTGTATCATATATTTACAATTGCTGCTGTGTGATGGTTTGATTTATTTCCTATTCTTTTGAATTGCATCAATTTATAGTTTCATGTTTTTATAGTATGCTGTTAGAATATTTTATGGAGTTGTTTTATTGCACAAGTTGAGATTGAATCGCGTGGCTGTTATTTTCCATCATAACAGAGATTATTATCCTTTTCAACTTATATTGTTATGCTATTAATTTCAAATGTAAAGCTTCGCTGTTCATTTCACATTGTTGGTTATTCGATTCCACTAATCAGAGTTTGCTGTTCAGATTTATTAAATATGATTCGTTGTTTAATTCCTTTAATTATAAGTTTGTTGTCCATTTACTTCGCTGTTCAGTTTGCTTGATTAATTGCAAGAGTTTGCTTTTAAAGATTTTTCCTAGTTTAATTTCAAAGGAAGCTTTAGTTCAATTTCGATTTCCTTTTGATTGCTTTAAAGCAGGACTGTCAACTGTAGAGAACATTGGTTATTGCTTCCTCGTTCCCAGATTGATTGTCTTGTTCCGGTTTGATTTCAATTGCATCAATATCCAGAGGAATGAGTTATTGCTACTGTATCCTCGATTGATGGTTGTTTGAGTGAATGATTTAGTTTAGGAACATTTCAGTTTCTTGCTATTCCATTTCTTAATTGTTGTTCCATTTCTTATTTGTCGTTCCATTTTCTGTTATTCACATTATCTTTGCTTTGGTGTGAAGAACGGTCCGAAACTGTAGTGGGCATTGGCATTTGCTGTCTAGTCCCCAGATTGATGATCTGTTCCTTGATTACTTTTGGTTACATCAGTTTCCAAAGGGATGAGTTATTGCTACTGGACCCTTGACTGATACATTGCTTATTTTTCCGAATGCATGATTTAAGTCTTAAAGTGCTTTGTTGTAAGTAGATTTTATTTCCAGCTTTCATTTACTTTTGGATTTTGAGCACTATACTGCAAAACATTACTCTTGAGTAAATAGCCGCCTCAGACTGAGTACACTCTTGAAATAAAAAGTCGTCCCTGGGTTGATAATTATTGTGAAGGTGATTAGGAGTTCAAAAGACACCTTTTTATCGTTCCACATTTTGGCGCCGTTGCCAGGGAGAGTGTAGCCACTTCTAAAGAGTAGTGTGAATCTTATGAGTGCCTGCTAGGGAAGAGTTGGATCTGAAAAACGGAAGGTAAGAACCTACATGCGGAGCATGTAAAAGCCCTTCTCCACTGTCCGCTTTCCTAACAGATTTGCTGTTGCTTTGTTGGGTAGAAATAGATGTTTGAATTTTTGTGTGAATGAATTGAAAGAAAAAAATAGAAATTTTGAAAAACAAATCTCACGATTTCTCTCAAGTGGTGATGTAAGCACCACCCATTTCACTAACCGATTGACAGGAACATTTGAAGAAGGGGCCTCGAAGAAACACATGAAGAACATCTTCTATTATGGAGCAGCTCTCCGATGGTTCATGAGCCTAGGTGGGAATTGCATCCAAACATGAGAGGACATGAAGAACATATTCTTGAAGAAGTACCAAAACTATTGCAAATCCAATGAAGATATTTTCGGTATGATACAAGGGGAAGATGAAAGTTTGGAGGATTATGTAGATCGATTTCATTACAACCTTCAAAAATCAAAACATAAGTATTTGGAAAAAGAGATCCTAAAAGCACTCCTACTCAAAGGAATCAAAGATGAATTTTTAGAACTCTTAAATCTGATAGGAAAAGGTGATGTTTTTCAGTTATCATATGATGATGTTTGTGAGTTGTGCATAAGGTATTCAAGAGGAATCTTCAAGGCTGGTAAGAGTTCTAGAGATGTTTGTTCCTTATTTTCTAAATCTGCTACAAGAATAGGAGACATAAGAGTTGAAATCAATACTTTATTTGAAAATTTTAAAGTTGATTTTATTAGCTCTCTAAGTTCAAAATTGGATGCTTTGCAGGTTCGGAAAAATCAAGAATTTGATGAAGTGTTTTCCACTCATGACCGAAAGGAGCAGTCCATAGATAGTTGTTCTTCCTTATCTAGGATGGAAGTGTCATATCAAAGAGATGGGAAAGCTGCAACAAGGCCTACAGGTATGGTTCAAAACACTTTTTCTCCATTGTCATACTTGCATAATCCATTATGGAATAGTAATGTGTTAGGGCAGCCATGTCAATTTCAATATAACCACCAATCTTATCTACAAGTTTGGCATGGTTTACCTTATGATTGCATGACTACTCTCCCTCATCTTGTAGCACAAGCACATTCTACATATTCTCCACCAGCTCTTTCACAACATCCTGCTTGCATACCAAATTCATCCACTCAACCCAATCAACCACATCATCACAATGCTCCATTCCTTACACACTTTCCTGCTCAACTAATTCCACACCCTCACCATAATAAACCAGTACAACATGCTTACAATGTTGAACTGCCAAATTTACCCACCCTTCCCACCCATTCTATCTCACATGCGCCATTAGAGAAAACTTATAATGAGATTCAGAATGTTTCAAATTCAAAAATTGTAGAAGCTATGGAAGAAAATGAGGTTTCTTATAATATGTATCAACAAGCTATTTTAAAAGCTTAAGAACTTCATGATCTGATGGATATGAGAAATCAAGAAAGTAACAGATACATTGAAGATTGGTTTCACTCCATCATTTGTTTGCAACATCACTCTATGCTTCAACAATTTTTGATACCATTTTTTGAAGGGAAGTTGGCTTCTCATACCCTAATATCCATTAACATGCATTTTTCAAATTTGGGTATGTGCATACATGAAGCCCTATTTTGAAAATGGTTCCATTGGAAGTACTCCTATATGTAGTCATATTCATTTGTCAAATCAAAATAGGTTAGTGTAGAAAATAAAATAAATAAGGGAATAAATAAATGCATTTTTTTTTTTTTGTAAAACTAGTTGTTTCTTTTGTTACAACACGCTATTGAAATCAACATCGATGATAAATGTTTCAATTCGTTTGTGTATGTAGATTATTTTTAATAGAAATAAGAATCCTACAAACACTTATATTCATCTTTATCATCAATATGAAAAAATGGTTGAATATCATTTTTTTGGCTTGCGGGCTTGATGAGATTTCTGGAAAAACAGTCGGGACAGTCATGTTTTGAGGGACCAAAAGTGAATATTTTTAAAACCTGTTTCTACCCTATGTAGCCCTTGATTTCTACCTTCTAACCCAATTTGAACCACTCAATTGGATTTGAAACGAAAAAGTTAGAAACAAAACATTGACAGGGTGTCTAGTGGGCAGCGCAGGAACAGAGTTGGGATAGTCAGTTTTTGGAGGAATAAATGTTTGTATTTTTAAAACCTGTTACTATGGTAGATTCCCCTATGAATCTAGTTTACAATGCAATCAGAATCAATCATTTTTGATATCGTATGGGGAAGTTATGATCAAAATACTGACTATCTATCGTAAATCAGCACTCTTAAAACTTTGTTTTTCCAGCTGTTCCTTAAAGTATTTGACCTATCAATTCTTCTTGTCTTCAAATCCTGTTTCTATTGGAGATAAATAAATGAATATAATTTCATTTTCAATTTAAATCATTTGAATCCTACATTAAACGAAAAACCTATGCTTAAAACATTAACTGTTGGTCTAAGCTGGGTAATCGAAAATGACTCTGTTATGCAGGTTGTTCTAACTAAAATTGACATATCATATCATTGAATTTTTAAAACTTGTTTCTATTGGAGATACGCCTTTGAATTAGCTCTCATTTCGCTTTAGAATCACTCAATTTGGACGAAAAACAAAGAAGTTGTGATTAAAACACCGCTGGTTAGTATGGTCGACCACTGCTCTCCCGCAAGTGACAAATAAATTTTACTTTGTTATTTTCTCAATGGATTTGTTATACAGAGTAACTACTTGTTGTTTTTTGCATAATTCTTGGATTAGGGGAGCCCGATCACCTCTCCTTCTCCATGATTTAATGTTTTGTTGCAGGTAGACACTCGTTTTTTGCAGGTCCTAGGAGAAAAAGAAGGTCAATTTATGGACGAGTGATTCTTGAAACAAATTTTATTAAAACAAAGGAATTTCATCCAACTCATTACCAAACGGATTCATAATAGAACAAATGAAGAATTGATTTTCATTTGAAGATTCATGTCATGTCTTTGCTGGCCAAACATTTTTAAAAAAGATCATTTTTTTTACATAATATCATAGTTGTTGTAACTTAATTTATTTACATAATGTTTTTAAATAAAATGTTGTTTCTTTTCTAATTTCTCTTATATTTTGTATTTCGGGTGTTGCTTCATTCAAAGTGTAACTCATCCTCAACATCAATACAGTGAACAACGAATTCATTTTTTGCATGTTTGCATTTTATGATTGTCCATTTTGCTGTTCCTTTCTGAATGGAACAACACTTCTGCACTTTCATGTTTTGTTGTTCCTTTCTGAATGGAACAACACTTCTGCACTTTCACGTTTTGTTGTTCCTTTTCGAATGGAACAACACTTCTGCACTTTTCATTTTTGCTGTTCCTTTTCCAAAGGAACGACACTTTTCATTTTTGCTGTTCCTTTTCCAAAGGAACGGCATTTGCGTTTTTGCTGTTCCTTTTCCAAAGGAACGACACTTTTCATTTTTTCTATTCCTTTTCCAAAGGAACGGCACTTTCATTTTTGCTATTCCTTTTCCAAAGGAATGACACTTTTCATTTTTTCTATTCCTTTTCCAAAGGAACGACACTTGCGTTTTTGCTGTTCGTTTTCCAAAGGAACGACACTTTTCGTTTTTGTTGTTCCTTTTCCAAAGGAACGACACTTTCATTTTTGCTGTTGCTTTTCCAAAGGAATGACACTTTTGATTTTTGTTGTTCATTTTCCAAAGGAACGACACTTGCATTTTTGCTGTTCCTTTTCCAAAGGAACGACACTTTTGATTTTCGCTGTTCCTTTTCCAAAGGAACAACACTTGCGTTTTTGCTGTTCCTTTTCTAAAGGAACAACACTTTTAGTTTTTGCTGTTCCTTTTTCCAAAGGAACGACATTTGCATTTTCACAGTTTTTTTTGTGTGTATCTTTACTCTTTTTGTGTGCATTTCCTTTGCTGTTCCCCACACGGAACACCACTTTTTGAGTGTTTTTGTTGTTCCTTCAAAAGAGCAACACTTTAGGAGTATTTTCGAGAGCAACACTTCCTTCCTCTTGTGGAATTATTCTTAGTTCATCTCAACCACATTTTAGTGATTCCATTTCATTGCATGAAGTACACTATTTTTATGAAGACAAGAATTATGGATTCTTTTGAAGCGAGTTAATATCATTCATGTTATGATCTTTAACAGGACAACTCCTTGATGATAGCTTATTTTCAAAAGGGACACAATTATTTATATACTACTTTACTGCATTGTTTTCTGTTGTACATGATACTGATTGATCATCTTAATACCATGTTGGTTCCACCCTTCCTGGTTATAATCTTCTCTGTCTGTAATAAATGAGATTATGGGTATATTTTTTTTATATTGACATGTTCAACTTCTTTCGCCATCCCTGCTCTTAAGGAGTTTTGAGCCTCCCTCTTTTTATCATAAAAATATATAATAACAACAAAATTTTGTTCGCAGACGGAGGATAGGGGGTCTCATTACAAGCCAGCCTACCATGTTCATAAGGTTGTAAGAAAGTGACATTCCCATTATGGCCACCACACCAGGGCTATGATCCATTGGATAGCCAAATTATCCTTGGAACAGGAGGTCTCATCACGAGCTGGCCTGATCACTTTTACTACATCCCAGTGAATAGCAGTGTGATTATCTGGTTACCACTCCAGCACACTGATCTCTTTTGTAGAACAGCACTGTAACTCTCCATTTATAAATTGAGGATCCTGGCTCATATGGGTTAAAAAGCAACCCTGCCGAGGCTATGGACGCCTGCTGGCAGCGGAGGCTCTGCTTATGGTATTGAAGTTATATCTTATCGTCAATTATTACTATAATACCCTTTTTTTATTTTTATTTTTTTATCAGAGAAGTTATTTCCTTAATTGTTTTTTCCCTATTTTGAACCTTTATGCATGAGAAATTGTTTTATGATCAATCGCATCATTTTTAGCTAGCATACTATGAGTAAATCATCTTTTTGGCATATTGTTGTTCTCTTTATCTTTTTCATAACTTATCATCAATCCTAAGTGTCCTATCTCTTATTCATAACTATCTTTACATACTCTGCTCTCATTATAACCATAACTCTCGCTGTCCTATCATTGATAAGTGTACTCTGCTTCATTTACTGATATATTGTTCATTCCTGTGCCTTGCCATCAACATAACCCCATTCATACTCTTTATGGTCATGGAATTCATTTTCCAATTGGAGGGGGGGAATGTATGCATTATGGGATTGCATGCAATATGATTACTGTACTCTGCCATAACTTGTTGATTTGACAAAATATTAATAATGCATGTATACAAAAGTTTTTCTGACTCAAAGTTTTGCATGCATCTTATCTATTTCTCTTCAAAGCTAACACTATGGATTCAACAACATTGTATGCAAAATAGTGATTTGTTTACAGAAGAACAAATATGGGGGGAAACTCTATTCGCAGCATGACCACACTATTGCAACTAACAGAAGAGGCTCAAGCAACTCGTGAACGTGAACAATTCTTCAGACATGATGTGCTTACCTGGATTCCACCTTTTGCATCACTTTCAGCACCAACTCTGCCTACATCAGCTTCAACAAATGCTAGTCCATATATGTCATTCCACATTTTTGGAGGTAAAACTTGAGGTAAAATCGCATAATTTTCTGATTTATTACGAATTTAGGAGAATTTCATAAAAATCCATTTTGAGAATTATTTATCATACTTCAGTCCACATCCGTACCACTTCCCATTTTTCAGCGACATATCATATTTTAGTTTGGGGGAGTGTTGCTTTCATTCATTTCTTTCTTATAACCATGTTATTCATATTCTTTATCATCCATTGCTATTCTTATTCCTTCTCAACACCTCCCTTCTTCCATGTTGTTTTACACCAAGCATAGAATTCAACAGCTGGTAGCAACCACCTCTATTTGTTTTCTAGCATCGCATGAGGGCATGCTAATTTTTCAAAGAAGGGGAGGAATTGCTACGCATGATGGATGTTTGAATTGCTACGCATGATGGATGTTTTCTATTTTCTTTCTCATTTAAGGCATACAATTTCAGTGTAGAAATTGATTTCCATAATATTTTTAAAGCTATGAACTCAATTCTTGTGATTTCTGGAAAACACGGACGTATCATTAATAAAAACCTAGACAATTTCAAGATAAATTGGTTCATAAAATTTCGGAAATCATGCAGTCTCACCTATAGCCATTTTGTTTATATCTCATGATCCGTGAATCAAAATAGTCTGATTTTTTGGATCATAAAGGAATTCATATATTATAAATTTACTTGCCAAATTTCAACAAAAGTCGGTTTGTAGTTTTTGAGAAAATGGTTAATGAAGTTTGTTGTTACTTATATCATATTTTGTTGCAACTTCATATATACATATAGTTGAATGTCAATGTAAAAATTGTTATGCCTTCATCAAGATTACTAAAAGTGAATATTCATTAATTAAGGAAGAATTCATTTTTTCTATCCATTTCATGAGCTGAGAGGAACATATTTTTTATTGCTTGGTTAACACATGAGTTTTTGTCTTTGGGTTGCATGAGGACATGCAATATATTCAGTTTTCGTTTCATGAGGACATGCAACATATTGAGTGTGGGGGTATGCTGGCCGTTAATATGCCATTATTATTATCACTTTTGAACACTTATTCCACCCATTTCTATTATTCTTCATCATGTCATTTATTATAATTTATTATATAAATCCATTTTATGATGATTTATGCTTCTATGAATGAATATTATTTATTCTCCTTTATTTCTAATAAATTGATGATTATGCATGATTTTATCAATGATAGTTTTAATAAATCAGTTGTAACATTATTCACCATTTTTAGCCTCCAAGATAATTTCCAGATTGAAGATTTGATCATTAAAAGTGCCAACGCAGAAATTCACTGGAATAAGAAGTGATGGTTTTGCGGTTGAGATTCTGAGCAAATGAAGCAGAATCTGGAAAATCCGGAACATGGGTTTTGTCCAAAACGGACCCAATTAACTTTAACACAGAACGGTTTGCCCAAATTCGGCTTGTACTGAGAGAAACGCAGGGTTCTTTGAGCACGATTTTCTCAGATTTTTTGTTGCGGCCGTACTCCAAATCTCAGCTGCAAAGCCAAATTCGTCTTGCTCTCGTTGAAAGCTGAATGGAAATATATCTTCTTGTTCATCAATTGGTTAGAAGCAAACGAATTTTGTAATAGAAATCATGTTTTACTTATCTTTATTGTAACTGCTCTCTGATCTCTCTTTATTTAAATCAGAACAGAGATCAGAGATGAGGATTGGGGGGATTCGAATGATGGAAAAATGTTGGAATTGAGGATTTAGAATTAGAGATTTAGAAATAAGAATTCATGATAGGATAGGAGGAAGAAAGGATTGTTTCAGGCTGTAAGCCTCAAAGCTGCTGTTGTTGTAATGATTTTACCATTTAATGATTAATACCTGATTCGGGAGTTGTTGTTCATTCTTTTCATCTGAAGTAGCCCAACAACATCCGCTGGCGGCTAAGAGCCCAGCCTCTGGTGGAGTACGCTGCTGCTGTGTATCATATCTTTACAATTGTTGCTGTGTGATGGTTTGATTTATTTCCTATTCTTTTGAATTGCATTATTTTATAGTTTCATGTTTTTATAGTATGTTGTTAGAATATTTTATGGAATCGTTTTATTGCACAAGTTGAGATTGAATCGCGTGGCTGTTATTTTCCATCATAACAGAGATTATTATCCTTTTCAACTTATATTGTTATGCTGTTAATTTCAAATGTAAAGCTTCGCTGTTCATTTCACATTGTTGGTTATTCGATTCCACTAATCAGAGTTTGCTGTTCAGATTTATTAAATATGATTCATTGTTTAATTCCTTTAATTATAAGTTTGTTGTCCATTTACTTCACTGTTCAGTTTGGTTGATTAATTGCAAGAGTTTGCTTTTAAAGAGTTTTCCTAGTTTACTTTCAAAGGCAGCTTTAGTTCAATTTCGATTTCCTTTTGATTGCTTTAAAGCAGGACTGTCAACTGTAGAGAACATTGGTTATTGCTTCCTCGTTCCCAGATTGATTGTCTTGTTCCGGTTTGATTTCAATTGCATAAATATCCAGAGGAATGAGTTATTGCTACTGTATCCTCGATTGATGGTTGTTTGAGTGAATGATTTAATTGAAGAACATTTCAGTTTCTTGCTGTTCCATTTCTTAATTGTTGTTCCATTTCTTATTTGTCGTTCCATTTCCTGTTATTCGCATTATCTTTGCTTTGGTGTGAAGAACGGTCTGAAACTGTAGTGGGCATTGGCATTTGATGTCTAGTCCCCAGATTGATGATCTGTTCCTTGATTACTTTTGGTTACATCAGTTTCCAAAGGGATCAGTTATTGCTACTGGACCCTTGACTGATACATTGCTTATTTTTCCGAATGCATGATTTAAGTCTTAAAGTGCTTTGTTGTAAGTAGATTTTATTTCCAACTTTCATTTACTTTTGGATTTTGAGCACTATACTGCAAAACATTACTCTTGAGTAAATAGCCGCCTCAGACTGAGTACACTCTTGAAATAAAAAGTCATCCCTGGGTTGATAATTAATGTGAAGGTGATTAGGAGTTCAAAAGACACCTTTTTATCGTTCCACAGTGGGGCTGCCTCTGGTATCGTGTATAATGAATTATTCAAATAAATAATGACAACACGAGGCCTTGACTCATATACAGCATGTCGCCTCCAGAGGTATGGCTGGCCTAATAGTACATCACAAACATCTAGAGGTGTAACATCACACAATACCTCATCTGTGAAGGGCTTGATGTTGTAGGGAAGGCGACACTATTGGTGAACTTTGAGATCTCATCCTTCATGAAGCCACCCAATACTGTACGGCTGGGGATGTGGTGTAGTTGGTAGACCCAACTGCTTCACGACCTCTGCTGAAATGAGGTTCTTTTGGTTGCCACTATCAACAATGAATTGCATCGGCGAACCCTTCAACTACATCTATGAGTGGAAAAGACGCTCCCCCTCCTCTGGATCTTTGGTTCATTCTTCTGGATCTTGGCGGTGGCAACCGTGGCACTGGGCTCCACATCAATGATTTGCTTTCCTTTGCCATTTCCCTTGTCGGGTTCTGGCTCAGGGTTAGAACATGCATCTGATTCAGAAGCCTTCAATTCTGCCACCAGCAACTGCTTGGTCTGATACTAACTTGTGTTATAAATGGGACTCATGTGGAACACACACCACCTTCTTGTGTCCTTCTTCGGCTTCATTGTGTGGTTCTTTTCTTGTGGCTTTGACAGGTTGTCTTGGGTCACCCCGCCTTGGCTTTGTCCTTTGGGCTTTAGATTTGTAGATCCAAAGTCTCGCTTTTTCTATTTGAAATTTTTCTAGATTTTGACAGTGTTTTGGTACGCCGTACTGAGCGAGGAGATGTTCAGGAACTCCATCTCTTCCTGGATGTATCTGTGTAGGCAGCCGCGGTATTTCAGTACCAAATGCAGATCATAATTTTTGATAGTCAACTGTGTGTGAAGGGTATGAAAAATGTTTGTGAACTCTGGCACATATTGGTCCCTTCCCTGCTGCAGTGTGGTCCATTTGATGTATTTTTCCTCATAGCTTTTGACGGGGTAGTACTGCTCCTTGACGGCATCCCAGAATGAATCGCAAGTGGGTGCAGCTGAAAATAGTGAGCCCGTACTTTCATTCTTTTGCTCGTAGTAGGTTTCCCACCAGTCCTTGACGTGGGGGGTTGCTTTGAGAAGAGTGAAAACAATCTTTCCCCGACTCGAAAATTCATGAACAGAAAAATAACCCTCTAGCAGATTTAACCATTTATCCATGGCATCGCGTCTATTTGATCCTTGAATATCGGTATTTCAAAATTAACTTGTACCTTAAATAGTGCGACGTTTCCAAAGTAGCTAATGGAAGCCGATGCGTCGCCTCTGGGTAGCCACTAAAGGATTTGCGCAAAGCTATCCACCATCACATTCTTTTGTCACTCGAGGGTTTCTTCGAGCAAGATTTTGATAGGATCTCCTGCCCCCTCATCTTTCTTTTCAACTGCCATGGGAGGCCATTAGGATTTGTGAGGCTGGTCTTGCAAAGGTTTGGCCAGTTCAAGCCCTAACTCCTTATATCCTGGCCTCGTCAGCGACATGCAAAGAAAAACAGAGAAAAAGCAGACCGCTCTAATACCACTGATCCAGATTTAAACATGAATGCAAAAAATTATAGAGATAACCATAAACACAAAGATGTAATGGAAATATTACTTCATTTCATTAATGTAAAATACTGAAATATGCTTACAAACAACAATGTAAATAGACCAGCTACGACGATGATAGCTTATCTCTGAGAAGAGATGTGGTGGCTACATGCCTCTGAACTGTGTTATAATGAGGCTCAAGGGCCTATTTATTGTTGAGAAACAACGGAAAACCCTTAACATCCAAAAACCTAACCCTAGAAGATGAAACGCCAAATTGTGGGCCCCATTTGGGTAAATTGGTACATCAATTTCCCGGGGTCGTAACTTTGGCATACAATCTCCATTTGATCCGTACAATAGCTTGTTAGAAAGATCTATCCAAGCACTACCACTTTGGGAAGGGAAACATTGGTCCATGGACCCAAGCTTTCCCCAGATTTCCCAAAAAACGTCATTGAGGGCCTCAAAATGGCTCTGGAAGTTCAGGACCTAAAAAACTGCTAAAAATAGTAAATTGTGCTACACTTTAGGAAACTTAACAAACTGAAAGAGACAGTTGTGGGGGTCCAAATGGGATAGGTGGGTGGCAACCAGCATCCACCTAGATCATTCCTCCCCCCTTAGGAAGCAATGGTCCCCATTGCGTTGAGTTCCTCCCTGAGATGAGGAGGCTTCTGTTGAGCTGGGTCTCTGGTGAGCTGTTCTACAATCTTGGATGTGTCCAGTAATGGTGAGAAGCATGGTCGAGGGTGTTACACATTGAAAACTTGGTGCAGGTGAAGGAATGGAGGAATCTTGTGCTCTTAAGCATTATTTCCCACAGCCTTAGTAATGGTGTAAGGACCATGTCGGCGTGGTCGGAGCTTCTGATGGGCTCTTGTAAGGCATTCTTTTTGTACATGCAACCAGACTTTATGGCCCACCTGAAGCTTGTGTGTTACCCTTGTGGGTGAGGACAAGTTGTTCCTATGTTCTATCCTGACCGTATTCCTTTGTTGCTGCTATTGCGTGTAGGAACCCTTCGTGGGAGTCATGGATGTGGTGACGATCTTCCCCTTACTTTGGGAGCGAACCAAATAGAAAATAAATTTCATAGTCTATGAGATGAGCTTGCTACCTTTCTTGGCAATGATAAAAGAGGTGGCAGTAGGTGGGGCTACCTCAGGTATCCTGTATAATGAATTATTCAAAGAAATAATGACAACACAAGGCTTTGACTCATATACAGCATGTCGCCTCCACAAGTATGTCTGGCCTAATAGTACATCACAAACATCCAGAGGTGTAAAATCATACAATACCTCGTCCGTGAAGGGCTTGATGTTGTAGGGAAGGTAGTACTACTGGCGAACTTTGAAATCTCGTCCTTCATGAAGCCACCCAATACTGTACGGCTGTGGATGTGGTGTAGTCGATAGGCACAACTGCTTCATGACCTCTACTGAAATGAGGTTCTTTTGACTGCCACTGTCGACAATGAATTGCAGCGGCAAACCCTTCACCCACATCTGTGAGTGGAAAAGACGCTCCCCCCTCCTCTATATCTTCGGGTTCATTATTTTGGATCTTGGTGGTGGCAACCATGGCACTGGGCTCCACATCAATGATCTGCTTCCCTTTGCCATTCTCCTTGTCAAGTTCTGGCTCAAGGTTGGAACATGCATCTGATTCGAAAGCCTTCAACTTGGCCACCAGCAACTACTTGGTCTAACACTCACTTGTGTTATGAGTGGGACTCTTGTCGATTTACACCACTTTCCTATTTCATTTTTGGCTTCGTGGTGTTGTTCTTTCCTTGTGGCTTCGATGAGTTGCCTTTGGTAACCCCGCCTTCGCTTTGTCCTTTGGGCTTTGGATTTGTAGATCCAAAGTCTCGCTTTTCTATTTGAACTTTTGCTCGATTTTGACAGCATATCGGTACACTATGCCGAGTGAGGAGATGTTCAGGAACTCCATCTCTTCCTAGATGTATTTGTGTAGACAGCCGTGGTATTTGAGTACCAGATGCAGATCAGAATCTTTGATACCCAACTGAGTGCGAAGGGTATGAAAAATGTTTGTGAACTGTAGCACATCTTGGTCCCTTCTCTGCCGCAGTGTGGTCCATTCGATGTATTTGTCCTCATAGCTTTTAACATGGTATTACTACTCCTTGAAGGCATCTCGAAATGAATCCCAAGTGGGTGCAGCTAAAAATAGTGAGCCCGTACTTTCATTCTTCTGCTCACATTAGATTTCCCACTAGTCCTTGACATGGGGGGCTTCTTTGAGAAGAGCGAAAATAATCTTTTCCCGACTCGAAAATTCATGAACAGAAAAATAACCCTCTAGCAGATTTAACCATTTATCTACGACATCTGTGTCTATTTGACCCTCGAATATGGGGATTTCAAAATTAACTTGTACCTTAAATGGTTCGGCATTTCCAGAGTAGCTATTGGAAGTTGATGCGTCACCTCTGGGTAACCGCTGAAGGGTCTGCGCAAAGCTATCCATCATCGCATTCCCTTGTCACTCGAGGGCTTCTTCGAGCAAGATTTTGATAAGATCTCCTGCCCCCTCGTCTTTCTTTTCATCCGCCATGGGAGGTTATTGGGATTTGCGAGGCTGGTCTTGCAAAGGTTCGCCTAGTTCAAGCCCTAACTCCTTATATCCCGACCTAGTTGGGGACATGCAAGGAAAAACAAAGAAAAAGCAGACTGCTCTGATACCACTAATCTGGATTTAAATATGAATTTTTTTTTTTACAGAAATAACCATAAACACAAAGATGCAGCAGAAATAATACTTCATTTCATTAATGTAAAATATTGAAATATGCTTACAAATAACAATGGAAATAGACCAGCTAGGGTGATGGTAGCTTATCTCTGAGAAGAGATGTGGCAGCGACATGCCTCTGAACTGTGTTACGATGAGGCTCTAAGGCATATTTATTGTTGAGAAACAATGGAAAACCCTTAACATCCCAAACCCTAACCCTAGAAGATGAAACACCAAATTGTGGGCCCCGTTTGGGTAAATTGGTACATCAATTTCCCAGGGTCGTAACTTTGGCATACAATCTCCATTCGACACGTACAATAGCTTGCTAGAAAGATCTATTTGAGCACTACCATTTTTGGAAAGGCAACATTAGACCCATGTTGTGTCCATATTTCCCAAAAAACGTCGTTTAGGGCCTCAAAACGGTTCTGAAAGTTGAGGACCCGAAAAACTGTTAAAAATAGTAAATTGTGCTACAATTTAGGAAACTGAAAAAACTGAAAGAGACAGTTGTGGGGGTCCAAATGGGATAGGTTGGTGGCCACCAACATCCACCTGGATCACTCATGTATGTTTCAAAATGAATATTTTCCTTTTACCAATCTTACCAATGAAGAATTGCATTTTGAAACTGCATCAAATTGTAATGACCTTTCCCATCACATTTCGATTTTAAACTTCCTATCTTTGATCTTCATTTTCAACCTTTATCATTTTTTCAAGTTGATGTTTACACTCTTAATGATTATATCATTTAAATCTAAACTTGTGGGAAGGAAATTTTTGTGAATTAGTCTCAATTGTCATTTAACCATAGGGAAAATACTAATGGTTGGCAGTCTGAAGAAACGAACATTAAATACTTATCGAGTGTATCATTAAAAGTGCATAGACTTCATAATCCAATTAATCAACACTTATTTTTTCAAACACTTGATAATATAAATTCATCATTCTGCCAATCACCTCACTCATCCAATGATCCCCTTAAGAATTCATTTCAAGGTCATTTGGATGACTCAGTTCATAATTTCACTTATGTACATAACATTAATGTTTGTTCATCCATTCTTCCATTTAATCTCCTTCACTCTCTAATGAATATTCATCCATACTTTTACGATCCATTAGAAATTTGGTTGGAGGACATTTTTCAAGAAAGGGTGATTGCAAATAAAATTCTTTTTGTAAATATATTAACAATATATGCACATAAGTCTTCTTTTAATATTTCGATATTTGTTGAATTTTTGTTACTAATGTACATAATGTATATTTTTGCAGATAGTAAGGAATTCGCTTGGTTACATTGGAAGTTTGATCTTACGTAGCCATAATTCTTTTTTCGATTAGATTAGGAATAGTTTAAATTTCTTTTTGTTTTATAGCTTGAATAAAAGATGATTCGTAATAGATACATGGAAGAGAATGAACACCTATGAGGTAAATTATTTCTCGAATTATTTCAGGTATGTATCATTATTATCATCTGTTTGTTTTTATTTCAGTTTGTTTAAGTTCCCATTCTGTTTTTCTTTCTTATATTTGGTGTCCTTTTTGCAGGTTTGTATTAGTTCAACTTTTGTGAATAAGATAGTTGTGATGAAAACAAAATGCTTAAAGGAGAAGTATTTAAAGACTTGTTCAGGGAGTTTTTCTTAATCTGATATTTCCCTTATCATTGTTATGATATGTTTTTAAAGTAAGTCATGATTAAGGAAAATTATCCCTGTTAAAACCCACAAAAGCAATTGTTAATCACAACTCGTCATTAGTTCATTTTTAATAAAGCTAGGAATGTGATAGCTCTTTAAACAAGACAATAATTCAACTTGACGAATATTTATAAACACAATTTTTAATGCTTTTATGTCAAGTCATCATCATCTTGTTTGAGTCATTTTGATTCCATGCTTTTGATTTTATCAACTTGTTTGTTTTGATTCTCATTTGGTTTGTTGTCTTTTTTGCCCCTTTTCATGGAGTTGATTTCATGATATATCTTTTTCGATCCCTTTGAAAATCCTTGTGCATATTCTTTTAGTAATATTATTAACTTTTAGTTAAAGGAATTTTCAATCCAACTCTGGTTTCATACATCAGAAATCTTTGAACTCTTTCTATTCCAATGAATTTCATCTATTATTAAAGGCATATCCTTATGGAACCATAAGACTATCTTGCTTCAAATATTTTTTATTAGGGAACACACACCCTTACTAAGTGATTGACTTTACTTTTTCAAGGAAAAATTTGATTTGAGTTTAACACAATGAATCCCTCCCACCCCTCCACATAAAAGCCTCAAATTGATAGTTCTAGGGAAAGAATTTGGAGTGAACATTATGAAAGTATTATGTCCATTAAACATAAATATCTATTACCATCCCACCTCTTTTACTCAAATACATCATAAAATAAAAGCTTGCAAATGCGCTTATCAAAAGAGTTATTAAAGAGGAAGCATGGGAACTACAAGTAAACCCGTCAGGGCTATGGACGCTCGCTGGCAGTGGAACTAGGTTTGTATGGCATAAAAGAAAACTTCGTCGGGGTACTTTTCAGGCTTGCTGGCAGCGAAGCGATGTCAGAGACAATCATAAAATGGATATATGATTTATCAAAAACTCATATCTCTACCTTCTTCTATTTTTAATATGAGGTAGATTTAAAACAAATTTTCCTAAATCTGGATTCATGACTTTTACTCGAATCTGTTTTGAGTACTTATCTTTACAAACTCATATTACTTAATCTATTTATGTGGGACCTATGGAGATGTTTTACTATTAGACGGTTTCATGAACTCCATTATTTGTAACCTTTGGGTAAATCAAAGTTCATTATCTTCATACCTAGATAGCTAGTTCTTCCCAGTATGCCGCCATTGTTGTGGTGAAACACAACCCCCCCATTTTTCACTTATAAATGAAAAATGGGAACCCTTTTAACCGATCACTTGATAGTACTTTTTTTGGAATTTGAAAATGAGGAAAGGCCTAAATGAGTTTGATTTCTCCTTATCTATCTATATTAATTTGTTTTGACCTCATTTTGGAGTAGTTGTTGTGAAATACACTTGTTTGAAGATTCGATGTGTTTTAGCTGCTTTGGTTTTTTATTTTGTATATTACCCCATTTGTTTGATTTTAGATTTTTGTGAATATTTATCACAAGGAACCCTTCATTTTCCAACTCCCTTCTTTATTGGCATTTAAAAAAAAAAATCTCGACTTTTTGAATCTTTACCACTTGCCTCACGGTTGTACAATCATGTTGGTTTTGACAATATTTTGCACCTCCTTATTGCCTTGTGCATTCATAGAAATATTTTCAAAAATGATCAATTGAAGACAAAGTGGCACCTTCCGTTGCCACATCACCTCGCATTTGGTATTTGATTTTATTGGTTGGCATTTCCTCCACATGAATTGGCACATCATTTCGCATTCCACGTTTAAGTATATTGATTGTTTATCTCCTTCACTTGGTTTGACATATCCATTAATAAAGGAGTGAATTGTTAATTTACCATATTATCCATTTTAATACCTTGTACATAAATGAATATAACTTCATTATTTTAATAATTTATAAAATCATTAGATTAATTTAAAACTATATTTGCTTTCATTATTTAAAACATCAAAATCCAAAAAATAAAACATTTTATTTTGAATGTTGTAAATATAAACTGTAAATATATTAAATTCTTTTAAAAACAAAAGAAAATCACAAAAAACATTTTCTACAACGGAAATCATATTTTGGATTTATTTTTAGCATGGTATCCAAATCAATTATTAATAATCGATTCTTCCATGTTTGCAGGGAAATCAAAAATTTCTTAAAGGATTTGACGTATTAAATTTTAAATCAGCTCACATTTTTGATGGCCTGGACTGGTTGGGCTGGAATGTCATGTCAGGCTAACTATAACCATTTTTAAGGCACCGCCTGTTCATCGCCCTTTTTTCATCGAAAACTGCCCGGCCCTCCTCTTTCGTTTGTCTTCGAATCTCCATTATCTTATCTTCCAGCATGCTCTAAGTGCTCAGATCAGGCAACAGATTGCAAATAGCAAACAATTTGTTTGTTTGTTAGGTGCCTAATTTATTAATTTCTGAGTAAGAAATTATTTATGCAAATTCATGCATCTGCCTGTCATGGCCACATTTCAGCACCACGAAGAAGTCCAAGAGTTATAAGATATTATGCCATTTTTCTTGGATGCCTTAACATGTAAGCATGGTACATCGGTTCACTCCCAATTAGCAGATTATACGCGGATTAAACCAGCGCAGATTACATGTGGATTGCCTCCATCTTTCGGTTCCACACCATTATGTTATTAACCCATTAACGTGCGGCAGCTGTATAAGTTTATTGTTGGATATCCTCTGCTCAGTGATGCGTTAATAACCCTGTTAATATGCAAGAGCTGTATATGTTCATATATTCGTTAATAGTAGAGTAAATATTAGTTTCCATTACAATCAATATGCTATTAATCCATGCCCTGGTAGTCCATTAATATGTGGAAGTCACATCCCTGCTGCAATAAGATTTTATTTTTTACAATAGGATCAAATGAATTCCAAAACCTCGTGGCGAGTTAATAAACATTTCCTAAATGCGGAGAGCCAATAAAAAGAAAATGAATTCACTGTCGAGTTTTCAAAAAAAAAAACGACTTCAAGAATTACTAGTGGAAAAAACTTACGGAAAAAAAGAAGTCTTATACGTTAGAATAATAGGTTTTAAGTTAGGTTTAATATTTTATTTGAGTTTTTAGATTTTATTTAAAAAAATCTTTTATTTTTGTTTTTATATTTCCATTTTATTATTAATCATATTTATATAAATTTTATTAATAAGTTTTTGGTTGAAATTTTACAGAAAGTTCTGGAAAAATAAAAAATTTTGGAATCTAAAGAAGAGGAATAATGGAAGATTTGAAGCCTTACCTCAAGGAGAAGAAAATAAATTAATTTTTTTAGCTATATAAGGAGGATGAATAAACATTAAGAAGGATGCTGAAAGGAGACTCTATAGGACTAGAAGGATAGCCATTCTAGGATAGCCATTCTACTAGGGCGATCCAGCATAGGGGATTCTCTACTATGATTGAATTTGTGCTTATGCACTTCTGTTTTGCACAGAGAAAGTGATTGTAGAGATTGAAAGAGGGTCTTTGGCCTTGTTTTTTTGCTTAGCACTATTGAATGCAGTAAGATCATAGCTCTCAAATTCTCAAGGACTGGGTATTTTGTAAAAAGCTTTGGCATTGTTTAAATGAATTTCCATTCATGTGTACTATTACTGCAATTCTGAATTTTTATTTTTTTTATTTTTGTCCAAGTTTTGTAATTGATTGCGATCTTTATTCTAAATAGTATTTCTTGTGGATATCTAACACTATTGTTGGTTCAATTTTGTTATGTTATTGAAGCTTTACATGAGCTATCTCCAAGAGGCAGAACAAGATCGAATCTATAATGAATTCATTGAAGTATATATGAGATAAATGATAACTAGTTATCATTTAATCACAAATGTATTTTGTTTTTTTATTCCATTAATTAATATGAATTATTTCTTTTAGTTAATGGAAATCACATGGTGAATTCACTCATAAACCAATCCTTTCTCCTGTTTTATTTCATTTGCTCTTGGATTAGGAGAGGGCTATCCCATTCTAGTTCGAGATAGGATTTTGGGTTTAAATTAGTTTTGCATTTGTAAATTAATTGTGCATAAAGTTCTCTTTGTTAGAGACAAACATCTTGGTTCTCAGTGGCAAGATTGAGTCCTTATATTAGTCAATCTTCTTGATTGGTTTTAATCTTTATTCAAAACACTAAAAAATCAATCATGAGCATTAATGTAATATATTGTATATTAATTTATTTATTTTAATCAATAACACTTAACATTTGAAATTACTTTTCTTATTTTTTTTTAGAGTTAACTTTAGCATAGTAATTACTAATTAGTTTTCTAACATGAACTTTCAATAAATAATAAAAACTTAAGGAAATTAGAATAATTTTAATTTTAATTAGGTAGTGTATTTGACTAGATCTTATTTTAATTAAATGTTTCCTTAGAATGATAATAACATTATTTAGTTTAATTAAAATTCATTTTACAGTTTATCATAGATATATTATAATCTTTTAATAAACTAGATTAAATATTTAGTATTATTGTTAGAACTATATTAGTGATATTTAAGAATATATTATAGTATAAGTGATTTTATTATACAATAGTATTAGCATAGTATAAGGTACATTTATTTATATAGTATAATTAGTTAATTAGTATAATATCATAGGATATATTAGTTTAGATTTGACACATGAGATAAATGTGAAATACTTTAGTACCTAGCATGACTTTAATGATAGTGTAGTATTAATATAATGTTACTCTAGGATTAATAAATAGTATTAAACTAGCAAGTTTCATAGTGATAGCATTATCATAGTATCATATAAGACTAACAATCAATATTAACTTAATACCATAAAGTTAGTTAGGATAGAATAAGTTAGGCTAATTGTAAGTCATAACTTAGTCGTGGCTTGGTTGAGCCCCAGATCAACTTAAGGATCACTTTCTTTCCTAATCAACAAGAAGGCTCATTTGATGTCTCTTCTCCATTGATGAATGAAATTCATATTTTAAGTCATCGGAGATTAAGAGAAGGTAACTAGACCAAGTTAAACCAGTCGGAGCCACTAATCCAAACAGATAAGGGACGGTATTCAAGTCCCTGATCGGGTGGTTTTCCCCCATGTTGTTGCAGCGATTTTCAAGGCATCAACAGACTTCTAGATCATAATCCAACCTTTATTAATACAAAATCTACCTATCTCTTTAAAAAACAAGTTTGTACATTAATTTACATTGAAATTCATTTCAAAATCTACATTTCACATTTATATATGAGTATTAGTGCATATAAGTAAATATAAATTAATAAAATTAACTTTTCGCGTCAATGTATCATATAAGATGACTTTAATGACAAATTTCATTTAAGAATGCAAATTAAATTACATAATTACTGTTAGCTCTGAGGTCCAGCACTGCCAGTTTGAAGACTAAAGGAAGAAGATGGTTTGCTTTGCTGTCCGGAAAGTGCCCCAGACTGGCCATCACTCCATTTTTCCCCACTCCTCCACTTACATTTTATCTTGCTCATATCTCAACCCGACCCTCACTTCATAAAAAAACCCTCTTCCGCCTTAGCCTTCACTAAATTAACCCAAAAACCCCCAAAAAACCTTACCTTTCCGCCCATACGTACCCCCCCACACATTTTCCGAGGACATCCCGTACCTCAGTGTCCCCCGCCATCAATCTTTCCCCCGCCGATCTGATGGCCCATGTTTCACTCGATCGACAAAACATGCTCGATTGATCTCTGTCATTAGATCACTCTCGCTAGATCTAACGACTGTCGTTCATATCACGCGGGCAACTAGCGAGAGGAGTACCCGCCCGATAAAGGTGGTTTCTGTTGGGTCCCTATAATACTAGTGATTACCCCATTACTATTGTAGTTATACCCCCTATTTATATTGTTGTGCCCCTATTACCCCCATATTGTTATTTCTGTGCCCCATAGAATCCCTCTATTGTTATTTTTGTGGCTTTATATTATTATTGTTAGGTCGGCTGGATTATATTGTGACTCCTTAAACTCCTATATATAGAAAGAAGGTTTTGTCATTTGTATCATCCAAGAATTGTTCATTTATGTAATGCAAAGGAGGTTGCCCCCTCGAAGAGGCTGAATTCTAAGGCGTGGATTTATCTTTTCTATCTTTTCTTGAGCTGGTTTCATAACATTTGGTATCACAGCTTTGGATTCTAGGGTTTCGCTGCTCCAAACAGGTCATCGTGGAATTTTCGCTATAACTTTTTTTCTGTGATGTTTCAGAAGTCGCAAAAAAAACCCATTTGAGAAGAATTGGCGCTAAACCTTGGGTCCGAATTTTAGATCTTTGCGCGCGATAGTTTCAGAGATATGATCTAAGGAAGTTGGCCTTTTGGCAGACTCCTGAATTACATTCAAAACAGGTGACCTGGGGAAAATCGTCATAACTCTCTCTCTGAGGATCGGATTGAAATTTCGTAAAAAGGTACAGAAAGAGGACGGACTGTAGTTTCGTGTATGTGCGTTTCAGATTCAAAGGTTGAAAAAGTGACTCGTGGCACGTCGTACAAGTTCGCTCTACTGAACCAGTCTAAAAGTAAGTCACTGTGGGATATTTCCCATAACTCTTCCTTGGAGAATCCAATTTGGCTCAGACTTGTGGCATTGGAAAGAGGACGCAGAAGGCTAATGCAGGTAGCATTTTCAGAATTGGATGATCCGAAATTACAGAGATACATCAGATTCAATATCAGGCTTCTATAAAGTGAAAAAAGGTGTGTAGTTTTTTATTTATTTTTGTGTAAGCTTGGTTTAACAGAATTCAAAGGGCATAGTAAAACATTATTATCGGTAACTGATGCCCCGAGGAAAGAAAATGAAAACACCTAGTAAGGAACCTGAAAGCTCTAGCATGACTCATGAAGAAGAGGAAGAAATGCTACATGATATATCAAAATTACAAGAACAAGTGCAACAAATGTCACGCTCACAAAAGCTAACAGAAGCTAAGATAAGTGGCGTGGAATCTACGGTAAATGGCGTGGAATCTAAGATAAAGGGCATGGAAACTAAGATGGATGGCATGGAAGCTAAGGTGAATGGCATGGACGCTAAAATTGATGGCATGGATGATAAGATGGATGAATTGAAGAAGTTGCTACAAGAAAGGGTCACTAATGGTGAAAAGGTAGTAAAGGAAACTCATGATGAGAATAAAATAAATGTTAATCATGATTCCATAGACTCTAATGTTGGATCGAAGACTCACCATGTTCCAAAAATCGATATGAGGAAGTTTTATGGCAAGGATCCCGCCACATGGATATTACAGATGGAGCAATTCTTCGATCTCAATAATGTGCAAAACACACAAAAGGTACGTATGGCAACTTTATAATTGGAACCAAATCAGTTTGTATGGTATCAATGGCTTTGTTCTCGTAAACAATTTATCACTTGGGCAATTTTTACGGAAGAATTGATAGCACATTATGAGGATACAAAAAGCAACACTTTTTTTAGCCAATTGATAAGTCTCAAACAAAAGGGTTCAATAATGGAGCACATTGAGGAGTTCCAAAAATTGAACATAAGGGTAAAAGATATTCCAGAGGAGCATAGGATTGATGTGTTCATAGGGTCTTTAAAGGATAATATCCAACATGATGTGCGCCTTTGGGAACCTGATTCATTAGAGAAGGCATTCAGGTTAGCAAGAAAAATGGAAAGCAAAATTATGGCAACTAGGAAGCATACCGTTCACAACTATAAAGACGGAAGTGTTGTTGCCCATAGTCTTCCACAACCTACAAGGTTGACACCACAACAATTGGAAGAAAAAAAGCAAAAGGGCTTTGTTACAATTGTGATAGCAAATACACAAAAGGTCATAAGTGTGCTGAGAAGAAATTATTCTACATAGATTGTGAAGAGGAAGAAGAAAAGGAGCAAGAAAGGTCAAAAGAAGAGGATATATTCCAGGAACAAAGCCTAGATGAAGAACAAATAAATCCGACCATATCTTGTAATGCATTGGCGGGAATTACCACTCCTCAAACCATCAAGATAAAAGGACAAATCAAGAAGAAAAAGGTAATAGTGTTGATTGATTCAGGAAGCACCCACAATTTTATTCATTGTAGGGTAGCAAAAGAATTGAATTGCTTCCTATATCCAGCACCAGAGTGTCAAGTGATGATTGCAAATGGAGGAACAATAAATTGTTCTGGAAAGTGCCATAATATCAAGCTATCCATGGGAGAATATGTATTGACTAGCCCAATGCTTTCCATTCCAATGGGAGGTGCTGATGTTGTACTAGGAGTCCAATGGCTACAATCCTTGGGTACAATAGCTTTTAATTTTCAAGAACTTTTCATGAAATTTTCTGTGGAAGGAAAGGAAGTTGAATTAAGGGGTATTGCAGGGAAACCAGGAAAGATAATCAGCTCTAATGGCATGACAAAGCTTCTAAAAAAGGAGCAAAGAGGTGTAATTGCACAATTATGTTCGCTAGATGTTTCCACATTGGAATCATCTATTTCTCCAGATCTCCAAAAAGTCCTGGACAATCATTCCAAGGTATTTGAGACTCCCAAAGGTCTCCCACCTATGCGTGATCATGATCATGCTATTCATCTGATTCCAGGAAGTGTTCCTCCAAACATCAGGCCGTACAGATATCCATATGTCCAAAAAAGTGAAATTGAATGTATGGTTGCAGAAATGCTAGAGGCTGGTATAATTCAACCGAGTCAAAGTTCTTTCTCAGCTCCAGTAGTATTGGTGCACAAGAAGGATGGATCATGGCGCATGTGTCCAGATTATAGGGAGCTCAACAAGCTCACTATTAAAGATAAGTTCCCCATTCCTGTTATTGATGAATTACTGGATGAATTGCATGGATCAATTTACTTCACCAAGTTGGATCTTCGTTCGGGATATCATCAAATTAGAATGAAGATTGAAGACATTCCGAAAACAGCATTTAGAACTCATGAGGGTCATTATGAATTTTTGGTCATGCCTTTTGGCCTTACCAATGCACCTTCAACATTTCAAGGTTTGATGAATTCAATTTTCAAACCATTCCTTAGAAAATTTGTGTTAGTATTTTTTGATGATATACTAATCTACAGCAAGTCTTGGAAGGATCATGTTGAACATGTTGACAGGGTGTTACAACTATTGGAGGAGAAACAATTATATGCAAAAAGATCCAAATGTTTCTTTGGAGTCCAGGAGGTGGAATATTTGGGTCATATTGTATCTCATGAAGGAGTTAAGGTAGACCCTAGCAAAATTAAAGCCATTAAGGAATGGAAAATCCCCACATCCATAAAGCATCTGCGAGGATTTCTTGGGTTGACAGGGTATTATCGCAAGTTTGTTAAGAATTATGGGAGAATAGCAGCACCTCTAACAACATTATTGAAGAAAGATTCATTTTCATGGACTTCGGAAGCAACAAAGGCCTTTGAACATCTTAAAGAGGCAATGTGCCAAGCACCGGTCTTAGCTACACCGGACTTCACAAAAACCTTTATTGTGGAATGTGATGCTTCAGGAAATGGAATTGGTGCTGTTCTAATGCAAGATGAAAGACCCATTGCTTTTGAAAGTCGTCCAATCAAGGGAAAGTTTTTAAGCAAAGCTATTTATGAGAAGGAAATGTTGGCAATACTCCATGCACTTAAGAAATGGCGACCCTACCTAATGGGAAGACACTTCAAGGTAAAAACGGATCATGATAGCCTTAAATACTTTTTAGAACAAAGATTATCCTCTGGTGGCAGATGCACTCTCAAGAAAGGATGAGGATGTGGAAGCATTGTTGTGTGCCATTTCTATTATCCAACCAGATTGGATAAACGAAGCAAGGGAGGAATGGAAGAACGACGAAGAAGTGTGGGCACTTATTCAAAAGCTACAACAAGATTCCAGTACTTCTGATACATTTAGCTGGCAAAATGATTCGTTATGGTACAAAGATCGCTTATACCTCTGTAAGAATTCCCAGCTAAAACAAAAGATTCTTATGGAATTGCACACTTCTCCCTTAGGAGGGCACTCAGGATTTTTAAAAACTTACCACAGGGTTAAGAAGGAATTTTTTTGGGATGGCCTTAAATCAGATATTCAAAAGTTTGTGGCGGAATGTTTGGTTTGCCAGCAAAATAAAGTTGAAACAATTAAGACACCAGGTCTATTACAACCTTTATCCATTCCAAGCCAACGTTGGGAGGAGGTTTCAATGGATTTTATCACAGGTTTACCCAAGTCTGAGGGAAAGAGTGTCATCATGGTGGTAGTTGACAGACTTACCAAGTATGCACACTTTTGTGCATTATCACATCCATTTAAAGCCAGTACAGTTTCTACTGCATTTATGGAAACAGTTCAAAAGCTACATGGAAACCCAAAGATTATTGTAAGTGACAGAGATCCCATTTTCACTGGAAATTTTTGGACAGAATTATTTTCTTGTCTTGGTACTCAGTTAGCTCATAGCTCATCTTATCATCCTCAATCTGATGGGCAAACTGAGATAGTAAACAAATGTTTGGAAGGATATCTTCGTTGCTTTGTATCTGATAAACAGACACAATGGGTCAAATGGTTGCCTCTAGCTGAATGGTGGTATAACACTTCCTTCCATACAACAACAAAAATGACCCCATTTATGGCACTTTATGGGTATCAACCACCATCCATCACATCATATTTAAGAGAAAATTCTAAGGTTCAGGCAGTGGAACATCACATCGAACATCAACAACAAGTCCTCCAACTCTTAAAGGATAACCTCGTGTTGGCACAAAATAGAATGAAACAACAGGCAGATCAACATCGCAGTGAAAGAAGTTTTGATGTAGGTGATTGGGTATTCCTATGGCTACAACCATATAAGAAAATGTCCCTAAAGCAAGCTAAGAAGGATAATAAATTATCACCAAAGTATTATGGTCCGTACAAGGTGTTGGAAAAGATTGGTACTATGGCATACAAATTGGAGCTTCCTGCAGCTTCTCGATTGCACCCAGTTTTCCATGTTTCATGTTTAAAGAAGGTTATAGGTGACAAGCTCCCAATTCAAACAATATTGCCAGAACTTGACGAGGAAGGAAAAATTATATTGGAACCGGAAGCAATCACAGAAACAAGAACTCGACAGCTACGAAATCGATCAATTTTAGAGTATCTTATCAAGTGGAAGAACTTATCCGATGAAGATTCCACATGGGAGGATGAGAATTTTATGCAGAAGTATCTAGAACTGCTCAAGCGTTGAGGACAACACTTTTTTGAAGGAGAGGGGCATGTTGGGTCCCTATAATACTAGTGATTACCCCATTACTATTGTAGTTATACCCCCTATTTATATTGTTGTGCCCCTATTACCCCCATATTGTTATTTATGTGCCCCATAGAATCCCTCTATTGTTATTTTTGTGGCTTTATATTATTATTGTTAGGTCGGCTGGATTATATTGTGACTCCTTAGACTCCTATATACAGAAAGGAGGTTTTGTCATTTGTATCATCCAAGAATTGTTCATTTATGTAATGCAAAGGAGGTTGCCCCCTCGAAGAGGCTGAATTCTAAGGCGTGGATTTATCTTTTCTATCTTTTCTTGAGCTGGTTTCATAACAGTTTCTCTCTCTCCTCATCCACTACGTGGCATGCAATGAGTGGCATTGAGCACACTCCACCCTTTACCACTTACCACCCGATGAGCACCCGATAAAAACCATAACCACCCAATCCAAACCACCCACCGGGCGCTATCGTCCAGGCACCTCCTTCGCTCGATAGCCGTCCGATCTGCCCAGCCGAGATCCCATGGCTTGGACTTAACCCACTTCAACCATGATTGCAAGCCTCATGCAATTGATCTCCTCCATCCATTCCTTCCGATCCAACGACCCTCATTCATGACTTCTCCTGCTTGTCCTTGACCACCTTGCCATTACTCTATCCATCCGAGGTATATCATCCAATAGCTACCCGCCTATCCTCCGCCACCCTGCCATTGCCCTGTTATTCTTAATTAGCACATCCAACTGCCCATGCACCTCATACTCTACTTCCTGCCAGTTACCCGAGGAGGAAGGTGGTTGACTCTGTCAGTATCGTGACAGTCAGGCCGCTGAACTGAATTAACTGAAAGTATGGCCAAAAGAGGAAGGATGCAACATGATGCAGGCAAACAGAATTAAACAGTCATGGGGCCTCACTGGCACAATCAAGCCAACCACCTAACAGAGCAACATTGTACCAGAATTAATTATCGTTTTCGTGATGGAAGGAGAATTGTGTCCTTGCACGCAATCAGGCAGTTAAAGACAGTAGGAGTATGTTAAGACACCTCAAGCCCTAAAAAGATCGAGAGAATTATAAAGAGCTATAAATAGTTGAAAGTAAGATGTAATCACGGTTCAACTTCTGGAGATTGTTAAGACTCTGCTACTCAAGCTTCCAATCTTCATTCATTAGTAATACAAGTTTCTTTTGATGTCATATGTTCAATATTCCAATTTATCTTCTGTTCCAAGCTTGCGCTTGAACAGGACGTTCAGGTTTCTTATGTATCCAATGCCAGATAACTGTCATCTTATCTTTGCGTTGGTGTATTAGATTTGCAGGTTTCTTTACTTTCTGTAGTTGGCCATCATATGTTTGTGTATGTATCTGATGGTATGGTTAGTATTCTTCGTTCATTCATCCAATCTACAAACTATTAAGAATTGGTGGTCTAAATCCTTGTAGGTTGAGGGTGTTCATGCATGTCTTGAGTAATAACAGAGTCAAAGTGGTTATCTGGCTTGATCCAAACCATTATTTATTCCAATAGTTCAGAGAACAATATTGAAGATTATATGTTACCAGGCATCTCTGAGCCACAACCATAGGAGAGTTTCCTGGAGAGCTAACATAATTGGTGCCGTTGCCGAGGAGAGGAGATTGAAGCTCAGTTTCCCTAGGAGACGACACAGATCCAACTTTGATGATGGAAAAAGTCTAGACACTATTCTGCTTGTAATCATCTACCTGGTGACTCTACTAGAGGACATACCTCTTGGCGACTCCACTCCATAATTCTGGCTCAATTTCGAAGGCATACTCGAAGAAATCCTCAGAAGTCACAAGCTGACCCAATACCTGAACCTGAAAATATCATCAAAGATAGAAAGGTTTTCCAGAAGGGAGCATCAGGTTCAGGTAATCCTAAACAATATTATATACATATTCAATAAAATCCTGTGATAGAACAAACTTGTGTTGAGAATATAGTATCTAGTACTAGCAGTGAAGGAAAAATATCAGAGATACATAAAGCTCCCGATTCTTTAGGTCCTCCTTTTGTTGTAAGTCCAAGGGGAACCTCACCTCCTATCCATCATTCCCCTTTAATCTTATCAGTCACTCCTCAGCCCTCTGTCATTCAGACTTCTAGTAGCCTTCTAGCCACCACAACTATGGCAGGTCCACAAGCACCCACCAAAATGGAAAGAATTATAGCTGCTAGGTATGGACCTCTAGTACTACCTATTCCCCTGAATGCTATGCCTAATTTTTCTGGGACAGAAGGGGTTACAGTTGAAGAACATCTTGAATCATTCTATAGCTATGCTGATAATCTAGACATTAGTGAAGATGATGTATGGATGAGAGTATTTTTCCAAATCCTAGATGGAGAGGCTAGAAAATGGTTCAGAGAATTGACCCCGAGGTCTATAACAGATATTGAAGCATTAGATGATGTATTCTTGAATCATTGGGGGGATAAGAAAGACCTTCTCTACTACCATACTAAGTTTGGGAACATGAAAAGCGAAAATGGTGAGTCACTATCTGATTTTAGTAAAAGGTTTAGCCGCATGTATAGAAAGATACCAGCTGAAGTGAAACCCACCCCTACCTCTGCTAAACTCACCTATGCCAATGCTTTTGATTTTGACTTCTGTCTACTATTGAGAGAGAGAAGATGTGCCACTTTGGCTGAGATGTAGGATGCAACCTTAGAGGTAGAATCCAACATCATGGCTACAGAGAAACTCAAGGGACATGTTGATCGGAGGAGACAGAGGGGTGAATCTTCATCATCTTCAGATCCAAATTTAGATAAGATGACCAAGATAATAGAATCATTAGCCTATAAAATCTCTAAGCTAAATATGGAACAACACTCTAGGAAAGGAAGAGCTCCTAATGCCTTTGCTTCTAGAAATCCGAACACATACAGAAAAGCTAATGAGTAGTTGCAAGTTCCTCAAAGAAACAAAGATGGAAATGAGGACCAAAGGATGAATACCACCTTTTAGAATGTTTTCATGGATGAAGATCAGTATGAGGAAGACGATGAGATCCATTGTCTGGAAGGCAAGGGCAGTGCCTCCTTTTTCACCCTAGTTGCGTATGAGGAGTCACTATCCAAGGACCAAAGCAACGAAGAGTGGGATGGTGGAGCTATTCTACAAAATGATGACCAAGACAGATACAATCTGGGGTCCAAGGCGACTACTGCCCAACAAGCCCCTGTTTAGAGGGCTACCATCCCTACAATGTAGCAAACCAACAAGAAAAAATGACCAGTAGCTGATCCCATCATTCTCAAAGCTCGAGCAACGGAGGTAAGAGGTCCTGATAAGTTCCCTTCTCCTTTCAGTTTTGAATCAGAAATCCAAAAGCTAAAAATATCTATACCTCTACTGGAACTAGTCAAGAATTAATCCTTTAAGAGACCCATTCTTGAGGCCCTTGACCTTAAAACCACACAAGCACCCAATGACTATGTGAATTTGCAAGATGACAAGCCAGTTGTTGTCCTCAACCCAATGATTGAACATCTTGGTGATAATTCCCCATCATTCTGTGTCACCTTGACTATTCATGACAAAATCCTCCATAATTTTCTACTGGACACAAGTGCCAGCCATAATCTAATGCCCAAGGCTGTCATGGAAGAGTTAGGCTTGGACATCACTAGGCCATATCATGACTTGTTTTCTTTTGACTCTAGAAAGGTGAAATATTTGGGGTTAATAAAAGATCTAGCCATCACCTTGTCCCAGCTGCCCATGAAGAGCATGATGATGGATATTGTGGTAGCAGATGTTTCCCCTAAGTTTGGCATGTTACTTTCTAGAGGATGGATTAATAGATTAGGTGGGACATTGCAGAATGACCTGTCCTATGCCACCATCCCAGTCTTTGGAGGTGAAAGTAGGAGATTATATAGAGAGGCTCAGTTAGCTTATATCATCAGTGATGAAAGGAACCCTACTAATCATCCCATCTATGCTGTTGATACTGATTTTGGGTCTTGTATTCTTCAAGTAGAAAAATCACAGCTGGCCCCCATGCAACTTAGAAAGTCAGTTTTCCATATCAAAGAGGAGGAAGGCCCACAAATATGGAAAATGTTCTTTTATGGAGCTTGCTCTAAAGAAGCTGCAGGAGCAGGTGTAGTTCTTGTATCTCCCACACAAGAATACATACATCTATCTTTCAAGCTAACTTTTCAGGTCACCAATAACATAGCAGAATATGAAGCCCTGATGTTAGGCCTAAACGCTGCTAAAGGAATGGGCATCAATGATTTGAAAGTATTTGGAGATGTAGATGTTGCACAAAATATTATCACCATGACATTCTGCAATCAGTGTGAGTCTATCACCACTCATACTTTCCTCCTTTACAAGTCTTAAACCTCAGTTCTTCATGTCAAGGCTTGAAAAATAAGAGAAAGCCCTTAAAAATATTTAAAACTCTCATTCTGCACTTTCTCTTAGCATTACCTGCGGTCTCGCACCTACTGGTCATGTCCCCTGCATACCTGACTGCTCTGTTTCTGTGTAATGAGTGCGGACCCTTGTAAAAGTAAAAAAGGTGCAAGTACATTCTTAAAAACTCACTTTGGGTTGTTTTTGGAAGCTTCTAGAGGGAATCTTGAGGTGGCAAATTCGCTCCTTTAAGGTTCATGCATCCCATACCTTAAAGAGCGAACCCCTTGATGTGAGGAGCTTATCCCTTTGAAGGAGGAGTCTATCCCTTCATAGGTGGACCTGTAACCTCCTTCCTTTGCACTATAAAATGAGGCATTGCGCTGGTTACTAAGGAGGTTGAAAGCTGAATATTTTTTAGGGTAAATGTTGTTGGAATTTAGTCTTCCTAATTGAGCTTGAGAGGAGAGGTTACATACCTTTTTTGATCTCATTGGGAAGAGTGTGAGGCTTGTCAAAGTAGAGGAGATTCTTGCTTGGACTCTGGGAGGAGCTTATACAACATCAAGGCACCAAAGGTTGTAAAGTTCTTCTTATTTTTCAAAGTTAATACAATCAAGTTTATTTTTCTCAATAAGCTGTCTTGTATGGTTTATTTCATGGATTCCTTGATCACCATGATGAATATGATTTATTATATTAGATATGCAGGTGTTATTTGATGTGTTCTTGTTTGCATTTGCAGGTTCTCAAAAGGAAACTCATTCCAACGCTATTTTGTGGCAACCACGCTTCGACCGTCCAAATGAGTTTCCTTTTGAGAACTTGCAAACACAAACAAGCACACATCAAATAACACCTGCATAGATAATATAATAAATCATATTCATCATGGTGATTAAGGAATCCATGAAATAAACCATACAAGACAACTTATTGAGAAAGATAAACTTGATTGTATTAACTTTGAAAAATAAGAAGAACATTACAACCTTTGGTGCCTTGATGTTGTACAAGCTCCTCCTCGGATCCAAGCAAGAATCTCCTCTACTTTGACAAGCCTCACACTCTTCCCAATGAGATCAAAAAAGGTATGTAATCTCCCCTCTCAAGCTCAATTAGGAAGACTAAATTCCAACATCATTTACCCTAAAAAATATTCAGCTTTCAACCTTCTCAGTAACCAGTTCAATGCCTCATTTTATAGTGCAAAGGAAGGAGGTTACAGGTCCACCTATGAAGGGATAGAGTCCTCCTTCAAAGGGATAAGCTCCTCACATCAAGGGGTTAGCTCCTTAAGGTATGGGATGCATGAACCTTATAGGAGTGAACTTGCCACCTCAACATTCCCTCTAGAAGCTTCCAGAAATAACCCAAAGTGAGTTTTTAAGAATGTACTTGCGCCTTTTTTACTTTTACAGGGGTTCGCACCCATTACACAGAAATAGAGCGGTCAGGTATGTAGGGGACATGACCAGTAGGTGCGGGACCACAGTTAATGCTAAGAGAAAGTGTGGAACCAGAGTTTTAGAGATTTTTAAGGGCTTTCTCTTATTTTTCAAGGCTTGACATGAAGAACTGAGGTTTAAGAATTGCAAAGGACGAAAGTATGAGTGGTGATAGACTCACACTGATTGTAGAATGTCATGGTGACAATATTTTGTGCAACAACAGATCTAATTATTCGACAGGTGAATAGGACATTCCAAGCAAAGCACCCTAGGCTGAAGGCATACAGAGATGAGGTATGGAAGCTCGAGGATTCTTTCAATAGCTTTAGTATTTCGTATATCCCTAGAGCTAAGAATCAGCTTGCTGATTCCATTGCTGTGTCTGCTAGCACTTTCATCCCTCCTTTGCCTCCAAAATTGACTTATGAAATCCAAGTGAAATATAAACCGTCTTTGCCTGACAATGTCAAGTACTGGAAAGTTTTTGAAGATGATGATGAAATCAATAGGTTTCTACAGGTCATTGATGAATTTCCTGAAATGCAAATTGACCAAGAGAATGAAGCCATTGAGGAATGTAACTAGTCCAGTCTGAGAGACAAAATTGGCCAGGATAGTATTGTGCAACTGCCTAGTAATCATATACCCAAAGGGTTGGTGCCCTTAGAGAGTTTGTTTGACCATAACGATGGACCTTATAAACCTGCCAAAAAAGAAAGTAAGTCTGCAGTTCAGGAGCATAATATAGGGAGTCCATCCCATCCAAAGTATGTCAACTTGTCCACTCACTTGTCCTTGGCCCAAAGCACTCAGTATTGCACCTTGATGAAACAATTTCCTGATGTATTCGCTTAGGAATACAGTGACCTTAAGACCTATGACACTAGCATTATTCAGCATAAGATTCCATTGAAGAAGAACACCATTCCCTTCAAGTAGAACTTGAGGTCGATCAACCCTCTCTTATTACCTTTGATTGAAAAGGAGATCAAGAAGTTGCTAATTGCAAAATCATAGTTCCCTTAAGGTACTCGAAGTGGATTGCTAACCTTGTGATAGTGAGGAAGAAGAATGGAGAAATTGGGCTTTGTGTTGATTTCAAGAATCTGAACAAGTGCTCTAATAAAGATAACTACTCTCCTGCCCAAGATGGAACATTTGCGGCAAAAAGTTTCAGGGGCTAGAGTCATGTCTTTCTTGGATGGATTTTCAGGCTACAATCAGATTGCCGTACACCCAGAAGACCAAGAAAGGATTGCATTCACTACTCCCTAGGGCACTTTCATGTACTCTAAGATGCCTTTTGGACTGATGAATGCTAGGTCTACTTTTCAGAGGGCCATGGGCATAGCCTTCGTGGGAGAGAAGGACAAGTTTGTCCTTATTTATCTTGATGACATAACAATTTTCTCTAGCAGTCACAAGGATCATTTACAGCAGTTGAGGAAGGTGTTCATAAAGTGTAGAAGGTTTGAAATTTCAGTAAATACAAAGAAGTCACAGTCTCCTCTTGAAGAAGGAAAACTTTTAGGGCATATTGTTTCTACTGTAGGTGTCAAAATTGATCCAGAAGGAGTTAAAGCAATACAAACATTGTCTATCCCAAGGTCAAAAAGGGACATTCAATCCTTTCTAGGTAGAATAAAATTTGTGAGGAGGTTTATTGCCAACTTCGCAAAGCTGGTGAAGCACATCACTTCCATGCTAAAAAAGGGGGCATAGGTAAAATGGATAGAGGCTGCAAGAAGATCTTTCTAAGCCATGAAAAGAGCTATCATGGAAACTCCCACTTTAATCAGCCCAGACTACACCAAGGAGTTTTATATCTTCTCTTTTGCCTCTTATGATACAGTCGTAGCAATCTTGTTGTAGATAAATGGTGAAGATGTAGAGCACCGAGTGGCTTTCTTCAACAAAAATTTGAGGGATGTTGAATTAAGGTGTGACCTTATTGAAAAACAGGCATATGCTCTTATAAATTCTTTAAAAGCATTACAAATTTACGTTCTGCACTCCAAGGTGGTTGCCTATGTACCTTCAGCTTCAGTAAAGGATGTCCTGACCCGGCCAGATGTTGATGAAAGAAGAGCCAAATGGATTGAAGCTATACCAAATAAGAAGGCTGATCACCAGGTTGTCATGAAGTTCCTAACCAAGAATATTTTCACTAGGTTTGGCTGCCCAACCAATCTAGTCGTTGACAATGTAGCAACTTTCATAGCAAAGGAATTGGTGGACATGTATGAATCAGTGGGCTTGGCAAAATCGTCAAATAAGAGCTTGTTAAGGATAATCATAAAACTACTGGAAGACAACAAAAGGAGCTAGGATTCTAGGCTGAAGTTTTCATTGTGGGCTGATAGAGTTACCACCAAGAAATCCATAGGGAACTCTCCATTCAAGCTGGTGTATGGTACTGAGGTTGTTTTTCCTATCCAATTGACCCTCCCTGTGGCCAAGTTCTTGTAAGAGGAGCAAGATGAAGAAAATGACATGGCAAGGAGGATGAGTGACTTGGTTGAAGTCTAGTAGATTAAGGAACAACTAATTGAGAAGTCAGCAGTACATCAAAGGAAGATCAAGGAGGTCTTTGATAAAAAGGAAAAGATGGACAATTTTCAGGATGGTGACTGGGTCCTCAAGTGGGATGCATTCAAATAAAAGAAGGGTAATCATGGAAAATTCGACGCCTTGTGGACAAGACCTTTTGTCATTGCTCAGGCTCACACAAACAACACCTTTGTCCTTCATAATCTGGAGGGGGAAAGTGTTTACGATGGCCTAGTCAATGGGTGTTTTCTCAAGCTTTATTTCGTTTAAAGGTTGTAAATGCCTTAGCATTGTAAACATGCTTTTATTTCGGTTTTTATTTTCATGCAAAATAGACTCCATGCCCAATGGAACACTAGGAGGAGGATTTGATTTTAGTTTTACTGGAAAGGCAGTGGTCTACAGTTCTCGAAACCTCATAGGGAGGCTTTCGTCCCTAGAAGGAGCTAGTGTTAGCTCTGAGGTCCAGCACTGCTAGTTTGAAGACTAAAGGAAGAAGATGGTTTTCTTTGCTGTCCTGGAAAGGGCCCCACATGGGCCATCACTCCACTTTTCCCCACCCCTCCACTTACATTCTATCCCGCTCATATCTCAACTCGACCCTCACTTCATAACAAAACCCTCTTCTGCCTTAGCCTTAACTAAATTAACCCAAAAACCCCTAAAAAACCTTACCTTTCCACCCATACGTGCCCCCCCACACATTTTCCAAGGACATCCCATACCTCCGTGTCCCCTCGTTGTCGATCTTCCCCCCGCCGATCTGACGGCCCACGTTTCACCCGATCGACGAAACATGCTCGATCGATCTCCGCCGTTAGATCGCTCCCACTAGATCTAACAGTTGTCGCTCATATCGCACAGGAAACTAGTGAAGGGAGTACCCGCCCAATAAAGACGGTTTGTCTCTCTCCTCCTCCGCTACATGGCATGCAATGAGTTGCATCAGACAGACTCCACCCATTACCGCTTACTGTCGGATGAGCGCCTGATAAAAACCATAACCACCCAAGCCAAACCACCCCCCGGGCGCTATTGTCTTGGCACCTCCTCAACCCGATAGTCGTCCGATATGCCCAACCGAGATCCAACAGCTCAGACTTAACCCGCTGCTACCATGACTGCAAGCCTCATTGAATCGATCTCCTCCGTCCATTCCTTCTGATCCAGCAGCCCTAATTCATGACTGCTGCCGCTTGTCCTTCGCCACCTTGCCATTAATCTATCTGTCTGAGGTAATTCATCTAACAGCTACCCGCCTATCCTCCACCACCCTACCATTACCCTGCTCTTCCTAATTAGCACGTCTAGCCAACCATGCACCTCATACTCTACTTCCTGTCAATTACTCAAGGAGGAAGGTGGTTGACTCTGTCAGTAGTGTGACAGTCAGGTTGCCGAATTGAATTAACTAAAAGTATGGCTGAAAGAGAAAGGACGCAGTGATGCAGGCAAATAGAATTAAACAGTCATGGGACCTCACTAGTACAATCAAGCCAGCCACCTAACAGAGCAACATTGTACCAAAATTAATTATCGTTTTCGTGATGGAAGGAGAATTGTGTCCTTGCACGCAATCAGCTAGTTAAAGTCAGTAGGAGTAGGTCAAGACACCTCAAGCCCTAAAAATCTTGAGAGCATTGTAAAGAGCTATAAATAGTTGAATGTAAGATGTAATCAGTGTTCAACTTCTCGAGACTGTTAAGACTCTGCTACTCAAGCTTCTCATCTTCACTCATTAGTAATACAAGCTTCTTTTGCTGTCATATGTTCAATATTCCAATTTATCTTATGTTCCAAGCTTGCGCTTGGACAGGCCATTCAGGTTTCTTATGTGTACAATGCTAGATAATTGTCATCTTATCTCTGCATTGATGTATTAGATTTGCGAGTTTCTTTACTTTCTGTAGCTGGCCATCATATGTTTGTGTATGTATCTATTGGTACGGTTAGTATTCTTTGTTCATCCACCTAATCTACAAACTATTGAGCATTGGTGGTCTAAAGCCTTGGAGGCTAAGGGTGTTCATGCATGTCTTGAGTAATAACTGATTCAAAGTGGTTATCTGGCTTGATCCAAACCATTATTTATTCCAATACTTTAGAGAACAATATTGAAGATTATATGTTACGAGGCATCTCCGAGCCACAACCATAGGAGAGTTTCCTCGAGAGTGAACAATTACCAAGTTTGGTTGTATTGGCCCCATAAATTAAAAAAATCACCCATTCCATTCATTCGAGCCAAAAATTGGTAATTCAAATTCAATTTGGACCTTTTTAATATAAATTTTATATTATAAAAATAATTTTTTCCTATAACAAAGCCAAGGTGGGGTGACCCAAGCCAACCCATTGAAGCCACAAGAAAATAAAAACACCATGAAGTCAAAGAAGGCCACAGGAAAGTGGTGTGAGTTCCACAAGAGTCCCACTCGTAACACAAATGAGTGTCGGACCAATCAGTCGCTGGTGGCCAAGTTGAAGGCTTCCGAATTAGATGCATGTTCTGACCTTGAGTCAGAACTTGACAAGGGGAATGACAAAGGGAAGAAGATCATTGACGTGGAGCCTAACACCACTATTTCCACCACCAAGATCCAGAAGAATGAGCGTGAAGATCCAGAGGAGGGAGAGTGTATTTTCCACTCACAGATGTGGGGGAAGGGTTCGCTGCTGCAATTCATTGTCGACAGTGGAAGCCAAAAGAACCTCATTTCAGTATAGGTCATGAAGCGGTTGGGCCTACTGACTACAGCACACCCTCAGCCCTACAGTATTGGGTGGCTTCATGAAGGACGAGATCTCCGAGTCTGCCAGCAATGTTGCCTTCTCTACAGCATCAAGCCTTTCACAGATGAGGTATTGTGTGATGTTACACCGCTTGATGTTTGTGATGTCTTATTAGGCCAACCATACTTATGGAGGCGACATGTTGTGTATGAGTCAAGGCCTCGCGCTGTTATTATTTCTTTGGGTAATTCATTATACAGGATACTGGAGGTAGCCCCACCTACCGCCAGCTCTTTGGTTGCTGCTAAGAAAGGAAGCAAGCTCATCTCACAGACTAGGAAATTCATTTTTTGTCTAGTTCACTCCCAAAGAAAGGGGAAGATCATTGCCACATCCATGATCCCCATGAACGGTTCCTCCACACAGCAGCAGTAACAGAGGGATACGGTCATGAAAGAACACATGAACAACTTATCCTCACCCATAGGGCTACCACACAAGTTTCGAGTAGGTGGCCAAGTTTGGTTGCATCGATAGAAAGAACGCCTTACCAGAACCCATCAGAAGCTCAGACCACTCTAACATGGTCCTTACACCATTAGCAAGGTTATGGGAAAAAATGCTTTGGAGCACAACAGTCCCTCATTCCTTCACCTGCACCAAGTGTTCAATGTGTACCGCCCTCGATCATGCTTCCCACCATTACTGGACACATCAGTGATTGTAGAACAACTCACTAGGGACCAAGTTCAGTAGATGGAGGAACTCAACGCAATGGGGACCATTGCTTCCTAAGGGGGGAGGAATGATCCAAGTGGATGTTGGTGGCCACCCACCTATCCCACTTGGACCCCCACAACTATCTCTTTCAGTTTTTTAGTTTCTGTAATTGTAGCACGATTTACTATTTTTAGTAGTTTTTCCGGGTCCTGAACTTCTGGAGCCGTTTTGAGGCCCTAAACGACATTTTTTGGGAAAATCGCGAGCAACATGGGTCACAAACTGATGTTTCTCTTCCCAAAGTTATAATCGTTGGATAGATATTTCTAACAAGCTATTGTACATGTCAAACGAAAATCAGATGCCAAAGTTACGACCCTGGGAAGTTGATGTACCAATTTACCTAAATGGGGCCAACAGTTTGGTGTTTCATCTTCTAGGGCTAGGTTTTGGGATGTTAGGGGTTTTGTATTGTTTCTCAACAATAAATAGGCCTTCGAGCCTCATTGTAACATAATTCACAGGCATGTAGCTGCCACATCTTTTCTCAGAGATATGCTACCATCGCCCTAGCTAGTTTATTTCCATTTCTGTTTGTAAGCATATTTCAGTATTTTACATTAATGAAATGAAGTATTATTTCCACTGCATCTCTATGTTTATGGTTATCTCTGTAATTTGTTGCGTTCCTATTTAAATCTAGATCAGGTAAGTTGGCACTTGTTAAAATCAATGAATTTTAATAAGAGGTGGAATAGTAAGTTCAATTTTGTTCCTCATTATTTCTAAACCATTTCAAATAGAAGGTGTTGATAAGATCAAAGATAGAAAAAAGGTTAATATTATGAAAATTGAAGTTTCAAATATAATGGTTGTTGATTTAAATTTAATATATATATATATATTTTGAAAAAATAACATGTTGTAATTTACAAGATATATACTTTCAAATTTTTTCTGTATTGAATTTTACGTAGTTGATTTTTTTTCCTTATCTAATCGAATCCAAATTTAAATTTGAATTAAAAATTGGTAACTATGAATTAAAATACACATATAAATTAGAAAGAAAAAAACATTAGAAAAACAAAACAAATGCAAATGATTACAAATTTCCAAATAAAAAATCATATAAATTTATTCACAAAAAACTATGTCCAATTCGCATTGAAAAATTGGAATGTCATTGTGACCAAATTTATTAAAACAAATTATCTTCATCCATTACAATGAAGTACATGTTCTATTGAACATTTGAATGTACTCATGTTTCTCTTTGATACGAATAAGTGTCTTAAAAAATGGAAATAAAACCTACATAAGCCAAGTATCTTGATCTTGTCATGTATAATATTTTATTAAAATATGATTTGACTGATATCTTATGAATCGGTGCAGATGCTTTGGTGTATCTATTAGCAACACATTTGATTCTTCATATTTATCTCCATATTGGGACCACACATTAGTCAACCTTTTCTCATAGAATTGTATTGTTCTCCAAACTTTCTCTTCCGTTTGCAAATAGAAATGAGACCTGTCCCATATGAATTTAAAGTCCCCTATATCAATATTTCATTTTTCAAGTATTTGTAGGATGTACTTGTTAGTGACATCTCATGTCCATATTGCAACATCATAATTGTTAAGCAATATTATAGTACTTTGACTTAGAAGGCATAAAAAAATAAGACCTATCACCAAACTGCCAATCTGGTTCTCTTTAAATATGGAAAATTGGTTCATTTGTAGTGTATGATTGGAAGAATACTCCAACCATTTCAAATATCAACAACATCTTTCCACTTACATTATTGGTGATCTGCATTTGCACTACAAACACATACATGACATTAAAATATCACCACTTCAACACTTTGTTACTTAAGAACATCAAACCATAGCACTTCAAAATATTTTAAAAATGATGTTAGTATATATTATGATTTTTTCAATTTGTAACAAAGCGAATTTTATGAGTTGAATAGGGATGAAAAAACATATATATTGGCCCCATTTAAGTGAAAAAAATAATTATATGTCCACTTATTTTCCTGGAAAATGATATGTCTACTTACATACAACCTAATACCTTTTAAATTTAATTTGAATTGAACAGGTGTTAATGAGCATATTTACCCACCATTTAAATAATTGATTTTATTAGTAGGAATTATTTGTTCAGTTACAATTGACGAAAATTATTTGAATAGTCCAAATCAAGTAGAAATATTAATTATATGTTAATTTCCAGATCAAGCTAATACACTTTCTAAATTTCAAACATACTAATAAATTATATATTATTTTCAGTAATGTATCCCTTAGTTGCTTTTGGTGTTTTCTTTAGTGCAAGGTCTACTTCTTGGTGTTGCCTCCAACATAATATAGTTTTTTTAACTTTAATGGATTAAGAGAAATTATAAGAAAAAAATAAAAATAAAAATTATTTCTATAAATGCCAAACCAAAGCACCAATATTTCTTTTGGTATCATGAAATAAAAATCATATTAAATTAATAGAGGTTACAAAATACAATAAAAAATCATGATGCCATAAATAGAAGTATCATGAATTCATATTATAGATAGTATATATACATTTATCCATTAAATACACATTTGTCATCTAAATATCCTTCAAATTAACTCACATATCTATTTCCTTGATCAATTTATTCAACATTGTCCATAGCACATCAATCAACCAATTCTCATTATTGTTTGTTATAGTTAATGTAGTAGAAAGAAACACATTTTCTTTGGGGATTTCTTTCACATTATCAGATGAACAATCCACTACCACAATATTAGTAGCATCTTATTGGGTATGCTTTTCCCACAATTTTTCAGTGAGTTAGGGGTACATTTTCCGGATTGTTAGTGATCTTATGTCCCTTCTATGGTTTACAAGCTGAAGTAGTATGCATAAACAGAAGTTGATCCAATTTTGATTTTTTTGAAACCAACTTTTTTAGAAGTATAGATGTTGTTTGTTTCAAAGTTGTCATCAAAATTGAAATTTCAAGAGATTTACTTAACAAAAACGTTTCAAGAAAATATTTTTCACGTGGTCGAAACCAGAATAATTTTTTCTCTATTGAGCAATTTTCCTTCTTTCCAATTTTCTCAATATCGCCCTCTATTGCACTATCATCACTTCCGTAATAGAAAATTTCCTTTAACTCAAAATTAACTAATTTATTTCCATTTGTTTTGGTCACAACACAATAACAAATAATCTAGTCAGGCTAGTTTACTCATGCCACAAAAATTGCTAAGAAAACATTGTTGAAAAGGTACAATTGCCTTGAATATTTTTCCCACTATTTACAAATGATCCAATATTTTTTTCTCTTATATTCATAGGACCTGAATAAAATATGTCAAAACTTCATTCAAATGCCGAGAATACTAGTTATGACAAAATTGTGTAATATAATACAATTCAATGCAACATTGAAAATGAAATATAAGCATTAGCAATGCAACACACACACACACACATTTAACTTCTAGTTGTTAGTTTTTCTCCTTTAGTTTGTTCCTATAATAAACATATGAAATTTTATGATTATTAACAACATTAAAATCTAAAAAAGTAACAAGTGAAACAATAAGACAAGTTATAAGTACCTGATATGCCATCATCTTCATAATTATAATATTGCTCCAGATCACGTAATTTGTCCTCATTTGTCACTACAATAAACATATAAAATGTTTCAAATTTGTAGAAATGAATAAATATCATTGAATAATGTGGAAATATAGTTGACAGGTTATAAATACTTGATATTTGTTTCACTCTCAGTTTTTTAATGTCACTGTTCGCCTTACTTATTACTATTATTGAAATATGGCAACAAGAATATTCCAATTTAATTTGTCCTTGAATTAAATTGTGAATTAAAATTGAATTTAGTGTCAACAACTACTTGGAAATAATTAATTTATTTATTTTAAATTAATTAGTTGGAGAAATTCAAATTAGAAGTCCTTCTGAAGTCATGCAACAGTTATCCCTTAAATTAAGGATATAAGATTGAGTTATAGTTGAGTTGTAATTAGTTAACTTAGTTTACTAAATTAAGTCTAGTTAAATTAGTTCCAAACTGTTTGAGGAACTAATAGTGAGTTAACAGTCACTTGATGCATTAATGCACTCAACTAGTCCTACTCCAGTTAACTGAATATTCCCTCATCAGAAACATATGCATGTCTATTCTGAGAAAGACCCACTTTTGATAAATGTTCAAGGACAATGTACTATCAGTTGGATGTGTTTTCTCATGGAGAAAACTCATGCATGTAGTCAAGGATTCATCCTTGAGGATTGCACAGTTTTGAAGGATTGGTTTTCCACTTGATAATAGGCTAATCATCCACAAGAAACATCGCAAGGAAATAGGAGCTTGGAGGGTAGAGAGGAAGGCCGGAGAGAAGCCAAGATTTCCTGTGAGCATCTGTGAGGATTGTACTAAGAGCTGGCTAGCTATGAGAGATAAGGCTTTGTATAATTCCTATGTATTTCCACCATGTTTGATAATACAATAGTGTGGGGTTTTTAGCTTAGGCTTTCCCCAAAGTATTTTCATGTGTATTGTGCCATTGAGTCTTCTTCTTCTCCTGATTATATTGTTTAGGTCGATCTTTAAGATTCCGCAAATTGATAGTAGAAGTAGGTTATAGTCTTTTGCTTTGATTTATATTGCATTATTAGGTTAATCTATCACAAATTTTCTACATGGTATCAGAGCTATGAATAGTATATTGAGAAGAGAATTCGAAGTTTGAAGTTCAGGGTTGCAGGTGCAAATCAAATTCATATCATACTTCAAGGTTAGCGAATGGCATTCTATGGCTTGAGACTCAAGTATGCCTTGGAAGGTAGCTCAAATTACATAGCATGGAAAGATAGAATGGTGGCTATATTAGAAGACAATGGCTTGAAGGAATTCATTGATTAAGAAATCCCAAAGATAACTTCAACTAATGCACAAGAGTTGGTTGAGTGGAAGAAGTGTGTGGCGAAGGCAAGACGGATCATCCTTGAGGGAGTGCGAGACCAATTGTCTCGAGTATCCATGGGAAGGATACTCCATTTTCAATATGGAAGACATTGAAGGACCTCTACCAAAATAGTAGCGACCAAAGGAAATTGGCGCTCAAGGATAATCTTCGAAGAATCAAGATGGAGAAGGGCGATACTATTTCCACATATCTGAACAAGCTCACCACCTGCCGAGATGAGCTTTGCAGTGTGGAAATAACTACTGCCGATGATGATATGGTGAACCTTGCTCTCCTTGGCCTTCCAAAGAGTTGGAATAGCTATCAGGACTCTGCGAATGGGAGGGAGAAACTGCCTAATTGGGAACGAATATGGTCGGATCTTATGCAGGATGAGATTACGAGGAGCACACGAGATGGTTCTTCATCTAAGAATGATGATGAAGAAAATCTGGCCTTAGCAAGTAAGGCGAGGAAAGGGAAGGGGAAGGGGAAGGATTCCCATTTCAAATCAAGTTCTTCTCATGGAGGGAAGAATGGTGACAATTCTAAAGTAAGATGCCTTAATTTTCACAAGATGGGACATTATGTGACTGATTTCCCATCGAAGAAGTCCAAGAAAGGATACCCGGAAGGATCGGAAGCTGAGGCATTTAACCTCTCAGTTCGAAATCGAATTTACCCTCATCTCATGTATGGTGTCATCGATGATGGGTTGTGTTTGGTATCTTGACAGTGGAGCCTCATTCCACACGACTGGTGATAAAAATTTATTCAGTGCCTTAGAGGAGAAAGACCTTAAGATGCACATAGAGATGGGTGACGATGGAAGGTATAGTGTTTCAGGAGTGGGCACGATTTCTTTTCAAAGGGAGCATGGAGCTCCTCTCACCTTGACAAATGTGATGTATGTGCCTAGACTGAAGAAGAACTTGGTATTGGTTGCGATATTGGAGGAAAAAGTCTGCGATGTTGTCTTCAGTAAAGGAAAGGTGTTCCTAAGACACGTAGCCATGGATCAGACCAAGAGGATAGGGATTAGGGTGAAGAATTTCTATAAACTAGAGGTAGATGATTGTGCAGCATTGAGTACAAAAGAAGAATCGGTGCAAAGCCAAGACATTGGCAAGTTGTGGCATAGGTGGTTGGGCCATTTGCGTCATGGGGCTTTGAAGATAATGCAACAGATATCTACATGAATTTCCAAAGGTAAGATTGAGCAAGTTGACACATGCAAAGGTTGTACCTTCGGAAAGTACACCATCTTCCTTTAATGATGGAGACATTTGAGCAGAGGATATTCCTAGAGCGAGTTCATACTAATTTGTGTGGACCATTCTTGATGGCATCCACAATGAAGCAAAGGTATTATGTGATTTTCATTGATGACTATTCTCATAAATGCTGGATTTATTTCATGTAGAAGAAGGACCAAAACTTCACAAAGTTTTGTGAGTTCAAAGGTTTGGTCGACAAAAGAGTCAGGGAAGAAGATCAAGGCCTTAAGAAGTGACAACGATGGAGAATATGTCTCTCAAGAATTTAAGGACTTCTATGCAGTGGAAGGAATTAAATGAGAGTTGATGGCACCTCATAACCCACAGTAGAATGGGATGGCCGAGAGGAAGAATAGAACTATTGTAGGGGTAGCATGGGAAATGTTGCATGACCAAGGCCTACCTCTTCACTTGTGGGCTGAGGCATGCAGCACAATGGTCTATTTGCAGAATAGAAGCCCACATCGCGTACTTGGGATGAAGATACCAGAGGAAGCTTTCTCCCATAAGAGACCAAATGTGGGTCACTTCAAGATCTTTGGATCATGGGCATATCTCCATGTGACAAGCGATGCACAGAAGAAGCTTGAGCCAAAAACAGAGTTGGGGATATTTGTGGGGTACACTGATACAACTCACAACTATCGGGTGTACTTTTTTACCAGTAGGAGGACAGTGGTTCGTAAAGATCTCAAGTTTGATGAGCAGAAGGCCATGCGAGTTTCCCTTGAGAGGGAGATCAAACTACAGGTTGTGGAGGAACTGTTGGTTCTTAAGGAGGAGGAGCCTCAGATTGATGCAGAGAAGCCACATGCAGAGGTTCTAGGAGTGGAGACATCCACTCAAGCAGACTCTTCCAGAGATGGACAAAACTGCACAAAAGAAGCTGACAAATTGTTGGAGAATGCGAGAGAAAATGTAGGAGCACCATCTTCTCAGCGTAGACAGAGGAGGTTAGCTGAGAGGTACACTGGATACATGGCCCTTACTGGGGAATGTGTTGAGACCGAGCCATCTTCCTTTGAGGAAACAATGCAACAGCTGGTTTGGGTTGATGCTATGGTGGAGGAGTATGACTCCATAGTTTGTAACAATGTGTGGGATGTGGTTTTGAGACAGGAGAACAAGTCAATTGTGAGTTCTCGTTGGCTTTACAAGGTAAAGCAAGCTGTTGATGGTAGTGTGGAGAAGCATAAGGCAATATTTGCTGCCCGTGGCTTTCCACAGGTCGAGGGGATTGACTATGATGAAACTTTTGCTCTTGTCGCAAGGTACTCATCTATCAGATCTATGTTGGCACTATCAACACAGATGGGTTGGAAGATCCATTAGATGGATGTGAAGACTACATTCCTCAATGGCCAGATTTCAGGAAGAGGTTTACATAGAGCAGCCAAAAGGTTTTGAGACCTTTGATCATGAGTTGCATATGTGCCGACTCAAGAGAGCATTGTACAGGCTAAAGCAAGCACTTCGTGCTTGGTACACTAGGATAGACAACTACTTCACTGGGTTTGGCTTCACAAAGATTGAAGCGGATGCGATCCTCTACCACATCGAGGTGAAAGGTAAGATGTTGATCATCATACTTTATGTTGATGATATCATATTGACTCGTCATGATCAGTTGATCGTGTCTTGCAAGGAAGGCCTTGTAAGAGAATTTGAGATGAAAGACATGGGTCTCATGCATTACTTCCTTGGCATGGAAATGTGGTAGAAGGATGGGGAGTTATTTGTGTCTTAGGGAAAATATGCCAATGAGATACTCAAGAGATTCCACACAGAGAAGTGCAAGACCATGCATAATCCTCTAGCAATTAACTAGAGGAAGGACGTTGCTAGTTCAAGAGAAGTTGTAGAGGCTCTTGTGTAGAGGTAGCTTGTGGGTTCACTGATGTACTTAATGAACACAAGACTAGATTTGGGCTATGTGGTGAACCAGCTGAGTCAAGCAATGGTTCAGCCTACCAAGATGTTTTGGAAGGCAACAAAGCATGTATTGAGATACCTCAGAGGCACATCTTAGTATGGATTATGGTGCAAACGAATAGAGGGAGTGAAGCTATTGGGCTTCACCGATGCAGATTGGGCAAGGAGTCCATCAGATCAGAAGATCACATCAGGAGGGATTTTCAACCTTGGGTCAACGATAGTTTCTTGGTATAACAGAAAATAGAGATCGGTTGCACTCATCTCGGCAGAGGCAAAACACATGGCTGCAAGTTAGGTAGCATGTGAGGCCATCTATATGCGGAAAATCCTAGCTGGTTTTTTTGATCAGAGGATGGATCCAACTATGATCTATTGTGATAATTAGAGTTGTATCAAACTCTCTAAGAATCCAGTATTTCATGATAGGTTCAAGCACATCAACATATGGTATCATCATCTCAGAGACTATGTAGCGAGGAGGATCATGTTGCTGTAGTATATTTTGACAGAGGAGAAAGATGCTGAAATTTTGACAAAGGCATTGTCAAAGTGTAAATTCGAGTTCCAAAGAGATAGGATCAGGGTGGCAGATAATCCCTTTCTTATTGAGAGGGAGTGTTGAAATATGGAAACAAGAATATTCCAGTTTAATTTGACCTTGAATTAAATTGTGAATTAAAATCGAATTTAGTCTTAACAACTACTTGGAAATAATTAATTAATTTATTTTAAATTAATTAGTTGGAGAAATTCAAGTTAGAAGTCTTTATGAAGTCATGCAAGAGTTATCCGTTAAATTAAGGACATAATATTGAGTTATATTTGAGTTGTAATTAGTTAACTCAGTTAACTCAGTTAAGTCTAGTTAAACTAGTTCCAAACTATTTGAGGAACTAATAGTGAGTTAACGATCAGTTGATACATTAATGCACTCAACTAGTGCTACTCCAGTTAACTGAAGATTCCCTCATCAGAAACTGATGGTTGTCTATTCTAAGAAAGACCCAGTTGAGATAACTGTTCAAGGACAATGTACTATCAGTTGAGTGTGCTTTCTCATGGAGAAAACTCATGCATGCAGTCAAGGATTCATCCTTGAGGATTGCGCAGTTTTGAAGGATTGGTTTTCCACTTGGTAATAGGATAATCATCCACAAAGAACAACGCAAGGAAATAGGAGCTTGGAGGGAAGAGAGGAAGGTTGGATAGAAGCCAAGATTGCTTCTGAGCATCTATGAGGATTGTACTAAGATCTGGCTAGCTGTGAGCGCTAAGGCTTTGTATAATTCCTATGTATTTTCACCATGTATGATAATACAATAGTGTGGGGTTTTTAGCTGAGGCTTTCCCCAAAGTGTTTTCATGTGTATTGTGCCATTGATTCTTCTTCTTTTGGTTATATTATTCAGCTAAATCTTTAAGCTTCCACAAATTGATAGTAGAAGTAGGCTATAGTATTCTACTTTGATTTATATTGCATTATCGGGTTAACCTATCACAAATTTTCTATAGCTATAATAAACATAATAAGTGTTATAAATTGTGACAATGAATATAATTCATAACTAAATAGCCAAATGATGAATCATGTTAAATTGTCAATATAATATTTTGATAGTTTTGTAGGACATTTCACTTTTCGTTGGAGTTATTCAGGTTATTTTTAACTATATTAATCATATGAAATACTATGAAACATGCCAATGAAAACAATAATTGTAGAGAGAGAGAGAGAGAGGGTTACAACGATTAACACTCATTTCCATTCCATCACTTCATGCTCATTGTCTTGATCATTTTTATTTTCCTTACTTTCAACATTCTCTTTCACCATTAGTAATTCTAAGAAATAAAATATCCAAATAATTTTAAGTGGAGCAAGAAAGGTGGTGCAATACCTAAATTATTGAGGAAGTTAATGGTTCTTGGGTTTGATGGTGGAAATATTTATAAATATTCAACAACTTTTCCATCTGTGACTCTACTTGGATAATGCATGAAATTTTTCATCCATATGTACTAGAAGCCTTAATTAAATTTGTCCCCACATAAAGCGAAATAATCACATTTCCACTGCTACATTGTTGGTGCTTTTCCAATGAATTTACCCAAAAATCATAATCTCTGTCTTTTTCATTAGTTGTGTCTTCAACAGCGTGAGAGTATTTTGAACCCTCCAATTTTTTCAAATGTGATGTATAGAAATGTATAGTTAAAACTATATCATATCTATATATATATATATATCTATATATATATATATATATATATATATATATATATATATATATATATATATATATATATATATATATATATATATATATATATATATATATATTTATATACACACACACACCTATTCTGGGACTCATATTCATAAATTCCATTAGTCATTTTATAGTTGAACTTGGAGTTCTTTATGGCAATTTCCAAAGCCTTGTGTACTACATGATAAGACCAAAGTTCCACTAAGAGAACCATAGTAAAGTCATTCAACTCATTTTTTTCGATAAAATATCGAAAAAAATCAATATAATATCCCCTGTTTAATGGTTCTTCTTTCAAATCCAATGTATCCAAGAAAATAATGTCACTGTATAACGTTGGTTCCAACTTACAAGGAAAAAGAGTGCAAAATTGTTGTCAAAAGATAAGGCCCTCTAGAATGACAACCAAATTGAAAATTGTTGTCAATTTCTTGTAATCTTGTTGATCCATGTATTATTCTGTTGAGGATTCTACATGCTTGTTGAGAAAGGGTCTCTATTTTTGTATTTCTTGTTCCTTTTACATAAGTAGACCACTGGGAATGCTCTACAAAAGTTGAAAAATGAAATATCACTTATTTGATAATGCTCGAGAATATTAGATGTAGTAAGATCCATATCTCTTAATTTATCATCATGATTTATATGATATGTGACCATTGCATACATTGTTATTTTTTGGTGTTTCAATTTATTGAAATAATATTTCAGTTTTATGGCACTTTCTGGATGATAAAGTGGAATAGAAAACCAAGCTATTCCATCCAATAGATTATATACTATTGAAGCAACTTATTTTGTAGATAGTCCTTGAAACGGGTGAAGATATGTAAATGTTAAAGTGTGTAGACTATTTGTCTTGTACTTCTCTAATTCAAGTTGACTTGGATAACATTTCAATGTTCGTAGTTTGTAACAACTGGAAACTGTGTCCCATTTATCCCAAGTAGCTTGATCAAGATATAGGAGATTTTTTTATTAGCAAAATTCAAACTTAGGCATTCAAAGAAGGAGCACAACATTTCATCATTAACCTGATAAAAATAAAAAAATGAAACTATTAAGAATTCAATGTAGATATGAAAATATGAATTATATTTTGAAATAAAATAAGGAAATATAAACTAATGCAAATTAATTGTAAACATGATAAAATATTACTTATATTATCAACTTAAATAAGTCATGATGTTTAATAATTTGTGTAAAATAAAGAGAGATATGATAATAAGTGATAAGTGCAAAAATAGTTAAAATTTCATACCTTGTCTTTAACTGTCTTATAATATCCAACCCTACTTTTGTTTAATTGTCATTCACAGTTAAGAAGTGTCTTGCAGAGCACACATAATCAATAAATGGTGTTTTATAGAACACATTGTTTGCATAATTGAGTTTACAACAAATCCTAATAACCTCACTTAGTTCAACTAATGGGTCCAAGAAATGAACATTAGGTCTTTGATTTTTTCTATTTTCCTCCACAAATACACTATATATTATATTTTTTATAACTTCTTTCACTGCTTGAATGGTGTGTTGACCATCAACTATCCAAAAGTTGATGTTTTCAACATCTAAATCTGTTTCATTTGCAATCTTTACATGATTGAGTAGTGGATCAGACTCATTATCATCAAATGGGATCACAGGTGCATCGTGAAATGATACTTGAAATTTCTTTAGGAATGGTTTGACTAAAAGTTTATCATTTGAATCATTCTGTGACCTCAATTTAAACACTTTGGGGGATTTTCTACATCTTTGAAAATCCACCATTATAATCAAAGAGTTTGAAAATAAATAACAGTGCTTGAATTTTTCATGAATTTCATCACATTGATCTGGAAGCTTCGTTGTCTCAGATTCAACTTTCCTATATTTTTGAAATTAAACAATAGGTTTCAAATAAATTTCTTCAATGATCTATTCTAACTTGTTTAAATATACTCTCCCCAGAGAAGTTAATTGAGCATCAAGTTTATAATATGGTATTTTATACAAATTTTTACCTCTTTGTTGCAAATAAATAAGTACAAATGATTTTATTACACATTTTATCTAGCGATATTTTAGAACTTTAGTGATATGTTCTAAAAGATCTATGCAACCCTTGGTACCATATTTGGAGAAGATATCATAGATATCCAACTTTACATTGAATTGTTTAGTGATTCTGGAAAATCATTACTTGAAACTTCAATCAAGTTGGGTCTAAATTTTGTATACTTCACTTCACAAGAAACAAAATTTACTTCATTTTCTCCAATATACTCCACTTAGAAGTTGATCTCAATATCATTGTCAGCATAAAAAGTAACAATTATTCCTAATTTTTTTTGTTTGATTCCATCTATGCACTTAAATAGATACTTTTGTAGCGGCTACAACCACCCTCCAAAATTTTTCCTTCGTGCTCCGTTTTGGAGCCTCCCTACCAACCTTCCACAATAGCATGTCTTGCTTTGTCAAGTACATGAGCTTCAAGTTTTTTCTTGTAGAAAGGAAGCCTATCATCAAAGCTTGATGCATTCGCCTCAAAAGCTATTTGTCCGGACTTGGTCTATCTGTAGTCTAAGAAGCTCCTTCAAGAAATTGCTCAATTTTGGAGGGCAACCAAACTTCCCTCCAGAAATTGCAAAATTCAGTTTGGCAGCCTACTGGGCTCCAAAATTGCGCAATTTTGCTAGTCAGGCTTCATCTAGAAAATTTCACAATTCTTCCCAGTAGGGCTACTCAACCCAGGAATTGCACAATCCTAGGCAGCAGTCATCTACTCTTCCCAGAAATTGCGAAAATCTCCTGGGTAGTCAAACCAGATCCCATCCAGAAATGCGCATTTTCTCCCAGTAGTTGAGCAACCTCCGACATGTATAGTTGAGGTGACTGTTTCCCTCCAGGACTGAGAAAACTAATTTGTATGCATGGACTACTTCTCTACAAGGAGCATGAAAGCACATCCCTTTATTCAAGAATCTACTTTTAGCAGCCAGAGTTTGCATGAAAGGAGCATTTCAGAAACCTCCCACAAAGTGTCGCTCTTCCTAGATATGTGGCATGCACGTCACATCTTCGATTTCATCAAAACTCATGAACCAAACGCTGTAGAGATAAGTCCTCAAATCAACCTTGCAGCTCTAACATCCCACATCGCATCTAGGAGTCATTGACACATTCAACTCAACTGCTTTTGGTTAAGCCTATCTTCCATGTCTTGAGTTTCATTTTTGACGCTTTTTGTGTTCCTCTTTGTATGAATGTTGTCTGCTCGATTTCAGTGAGCGCTTGCTGTCATTTTGATACATACTATCTTGTACGAGCACCATTTCATTTTTCGTCAACATCTGTTGTCGCATACAAGAAACTATTTTTCATGAACGGTCAGAGATTTAGCGACTCACCTCACCCACATGCATGTTGTTCCATTTTATGAATCTATCATTCACCGTTTGCATGCATGATTATTCACTTATGCTTACACTCAGTATCATCATGCATTCACATTCACATTCGCTTCCAGTTTCCTGTCGGTGGGTCTCGGCAACCTTGGCCCAGACTCTGCCTCACCGAGACAGCTTTGCGCAATCTTGAGAGGGAAGGCTTCATCTTCATCTCAAGAAAGGCACATTTCTTCCTAGTGACTGTCCTCAAGTCTTGCATTGCACAATTCTGAGGGACGATAACTGCTGGCCCAGAAAATTGCACAATGAAGTCACTCCACTGAGATTGCGCATTGCACAATTGCAGCAGTCAGCAGCTAGGCTAGACTGTGCATTGTGGAGTTTGAGTAGCCAGTCAGCCTCTTGATATCCTGGAGTGTGCCTTGCACATTCTTGGAAGTCATTCTCTCGACCTCCTCACGGAAATTGCACAACCTTCATGATCAGTCACACAGGTATGTTGCAAGTCACTTCTCAAGTTCATTTTGGTTTTTGACTGACAAATTGCTTGTCCTGAGCATTTCCATGTCTCCAGGTATCACAGGTGTTCATTTGCCTCTCAGCAGCATAGGTACAATGGTTTCTAGGAGAGAGTCGAAGACACCATTTAGAGCTCACTTGGGAATGCAGTTGATCAAGTGTCTATGAACTTTCCTACCCACAAAGACATCAAGTTGTTCGTAGACAAGTACATCAAGATATGACGACAACAACATCACATCAAGTAGCACCATGAAAAACAGATGAAGGTAGCATACTAGATGCAACGAACACAAGAGGAAGGTTGTTGACAACACAAAGGTAGAAAAATTTTGCAAGCTCAAGAAGATCTATTTGTGGTGAAAGAAAATTTGGAGACTGAGGCTATGAGGTGACTGCTCGACATGAAGGTCACGTAAAGGTAGAGAACGAAACAGAGAAGGAGTTGCATGTGCTCAAGCAACAACTCAAGGAAGAACAAGAGCTGCAAAAATGAGAGAATGAGTTGCAGCAAGAACAGGTACAGCAAGGGGCGCAACTTGCACCCATCGGATGAAACTGCACCCATACAAGCTATAGATCCATCCCAACAGCTGGCATGGAGCAAGCAAGGTGAGTAGTGTTGTCGATCACATTGTTTCTCAGAAAATTAGTATTCCTAAAGAATGCTAGCCCTCTAGGTTTGGCAGCTACCCTAGAAACAACAGTTTAAATCAATTCAACAATTTCTTCTATGTGTAATAGATAAGAGAAAGATAATGGAACCAACCTGGAACTTCCGCTTAATCCCTTGCTTGCTCTCTCTCCCCTTTGACAGATCCTGCAACTCCTCCCTGTACTTAACACACTTGAAAAGTACCTGCACAAGTACAGCAACAAAGAATTGTCAAAGCATCATGATATATTACAACATAAACATTACAGAATCAGATATATAATGAACAAATGATAACATTCACAAATGATAACATTAACAATTGCACAATCATATGGAAGAAAACTTGAAGAACTTTATTAATAGAAGGGAGAATTACAACCCAGTTGTCTGATCCAACATCATTCTCCCAGCTTCAATCCTTCTTCACCTCATGAAATAGCAAGATCACTCCAACAATACAATGTTCTTTCCTCAATTACAAATTATCATCACTTCCTTGCAATTCACAACATTCCAGCCTCTGGATATCTTGGATGAGGGATCCATGTATATATGTTTGCAAGGATGTGAGTCATCCATGGGGTTTGATTAGTGTCATTCCACTTGTTACAATGGGTTGCACAAGAGAAGGGATTGGAGATTTCTTAGATACCTTATTCATCCTTGGGCGAATTCAGAGAAGCAAGTGGCATAGGAGAAAGTTCTGGAAGATTTCATGAACAATCAACTGACAAATGTCCCGGACATTTGTCCATCCTCACCCATCACACCGTACAAAAGGCCTAAACAGTATGCATCTCACCCTGGCAGTGTACCACTCAGTAAACATCGCACTTGGCCAGTGGAGCAATCAGTATGGTTCAATTTAGGCAATTTCTGGATGGTTTCTCAAATGGAAATTTTGGGGAATGATGTATTTAGATGACTATGTTCCTTTAGTGTATGAAACAACTCTTTTAGGGGTTGATGAGCCCTAATAAATTGGCATATAATTTTGGGGTTGATGTGCCCAAATATGCCTATAATAGTTGCCCCCTAAAGCATGAGGTCGTAAATTTTCATGTCGGGTGAAATGCTTTATCATGAGGATCCGAAGTTTTGAACTGGAAGGTGACCTACATAATTTACAATACAATACGTTATCATAATATGATTTTCATGAACCAGCTGAGGGAGGCATTCCCATACTCAGCTTTATAAATTTCATTTCATGTACATAGATCAGATAGTCGTCTGTAGATATAGATTGGTGATTCTTCAAATATAGAGTCATCATCCATGGTTAGGATGACCATCTATGTAGAGCCTTTGTACATTTGAGTTTTTTATATTCCTTAATATATCACAGCCTGGATGGATGAAACTAGATCCGGTGTCTTCAAAACTCGTTCAATCTTCGCTCGATGTACAAGTCAATCCATGTGAAGAGATGTTCTGAAGTCAAACATGGAAAGAAATCTCCTGATTACCAGCCAATGATGTGAGTTGTTAACAGACACGAGAGGAATCACCAATAATGGTAATGACCCTCAAGTTACTACAGTACAATTCATGTGGTGTGAATACATGATCCAATGTTGAACACCACGCAAAATATTTCAGTTGAAGGCCATTGATGTCAACCTGTCGTAGAAGTGAGAAACTTGCCATTGATGTACGCAAGCTTCAAAGTAGTGAAAGGGTTGTTTCTAAGTCAACTTATTGGATAATGAGCTGATGTTGACAAGAAGCAACTCATCATAGGAGGGCCTTGATGTATCCCACATCTACGACATGAAACAAAGCAAATGATTTCTGGAGTGAAAACAAACTGACGACATAAGGTTCAGGAATGGTAGTCATGAAAAAATGAAGGTTGGAGGTATTACAGTGGATGAGACATTAACTGGATGGTGGTTTCTCAACTGAATGAATTCTCTTGAACATGTTGGCGACGCTGAGATGAATTGGTCGTGTTAACCCCAAAATATGGATAGTATGAAAGACCAATGGTGAGATGACTGGTGAATGGAAAACCCAACACAACTCAATAATGGTGATGAAGTTAAAGTGTCATGTTCAAGAGCGACTTGCTACCATAAATTCTTCAAGTTTCTTCCCCTTTTCCCTAGTCATTGCTAACCAACACCTCTTCATTTTTGTCAAGCTTGAGGAGGATAACATATGCTTGTTCTATAATTTTCCCTTCGGGAAAACTTGTCACTATTTAATGTTTTAACGAGTCTAGTGATAGTGAAACTCGATCTCTTCTAGATGGACAAGTTTGTCGCTATTGTTTTAACGAGTTTAACGACAAGGATAACTCGGTCCTTTTCATGTTTAGAGAGATGGAAAAGAGACAAAAAGAAAACTCCATAAGTTCTTGATCATAAAATAATCCCTCAGGTCTGAAAGAGGATAAAATAATATAGGAGGGATGACATTTCCAATACTTTAACGAGCTAGAAAAGACAAGCGCTTGACAATCTTTTCATATTTAACGAGTCTGAAAAGGGTTTAAAGGGGACTCTATTTTGAGGAATGAGTGGTGTATAGGGTGTTAGTGTCACTCTTTTAAACCTTCCACCAATGATCAAATATGCTCTTACAAAGTGGTCTTAGGGTGTCAAAGTCAAATTTTGTCATCTTAGTGAGTCTTCAAGTAAAATTTGGTTACTAGGTATTAGGTCTAGGGTTTGTTTTCACTCCTTCCAAAGTTTTCCAAGTGTTGGTCCATGTCACTATTCAGCTGAGTGTACCATCATCCAAAGAGTTTTCATCATCATTTCAGGTTTCAATGGGTCATTTTACACCTTGTTCATGCTTTAGTTGTGCCTAGGTAAGATTCATTTCCCTCTCCTAGGGTTTTGAAGGTAATTTCTCTTGGATGGTCAAATAATCAACAAAACTTGTATTTTGATGCTCATACACCTTCCCCTATCCTTAATGTACCTTGTTAAACACTTCCCATCACTGATATCCCTCAAATTCATCATTTTCCGACAAACCCTAGCTTGTTGTTACAATTTGACAATTTTCTAGGCTAGGCCTTTGTTTTTCCCTTTTGAACCCCTTACCCTCACTAAAAATTTGAAATTTCACTTTCTTCTGCTTCCTAACATCTCTTCCTACTTCCGAAAATTTTCTCAAGAATTTAGAAGCCCCTTATCTGCTTCATTTCACTTCATTTCGACAAATCCCGTGTTCCACACATCGGGATAGGTTTTACTCAAATGATGTTTCTGAGCAAGAAAAAATGAATTTGGAAAATGTGAGAGAGGTTTTTGTCCATAATAGGCCAAGGAAGAAAAAATTACTTCACTTTTTACATAGGTTTCATGGTTTTATAGAAATGTCAAAAATAAAGTTGCTTGAGGAGGGTTGCTGCACCTCTGGAGTGGCCTTGGGAAAATCAATATTTAGCCTACTTTGGTTGGCCAAATGACTTTTATGATGAGTGAAATGATAACTAGACACAAAGAGATTTCTAATGAGCTATCATGAGCTCAATTTGGAGTTGAGGAAGACCTTCAAAATTTGACTACAACAGCACTCTGCATTTAGGCAGCCTCATTTTGCACATTTTGACCCGTCTTGGGAGATTTGATTTTTGACTGGGCAAATAAACTCCAAACTGAAAAATTCAAGATGTTTTAGAAAGTACACTCAATAGTATTTCTAACTAGCTATCCTACACCCAATTTGGACACTAGGAAGACCTCCAAAATTGGTCCAAAAAAGGGCGTTGTGCATCAAATCAGTGGCGCTGCGCATCAAATTTTGCAACACAGGAAATTTCCGCTGATGCGCAGTGCCACTGGCACTGTGCATTGGATTGGATCACTCTTTTGCCAAATGGCTTACAGTTTTGGATTCAGCATGAAAAAAAACCAAACCTAGAAAATTTCATCAAATTTGGAGGAGATCTTGGCCACCAAAAGGACAAAAAACACTCAAAAAGTGCCCTCTCTGCCACTTTTTGGACACACAGGAACCGGTGTTGGGAGAATCCACTTTTGAGGTGGAAAATGACCTCCAAATCAGAACATTCAAACTGTTCTAGAAACTAGACATGCAGAGTCTTCAAAAAAACTATCTTGGGCCTAATTTGGTGATGCGAAAGACCTCTAAAAGCAGCCTTGAAGCAGTGCTATGCATTAGGCTCAGAGTGCTGCATGTCAGGCAAATTTTTGGTAATTTTGCATAAAACTCAGAATTTCACCCAGTTTCTTTATTGGTTGAATTTTATTCTTTTCTTGGTAAATTTATACATAGTAAATGTTGTGTTTGATGTAAATATTGATTAAAATCACCTCATAGGGTATATAGATCAAGTTTCAAGTGGTTTTGAGCTGTAATGAATTGGTTTCCTTGGTTTTAGAGGCAAGCTATTCCACTGCCTATATTCCCATTCTTAGTTTAGATATGGTTGAAACTACCCCTTTCCTCATTGATTTTACCTTGATAGCTAGCATGAGTGGTTTCCCTGCCTATATTATGTAATTTCTTAGTCATTTGTAAAGGTTGGACTTTGGCAGAAGTGTTGGACTCATTGAACATTTTGTTTCAGTAGTTTGGCAAGGAATAAAACCAGGTTTCACAGCTATTTTTGTGGGATTCTTGTGATAGTGATTTTATGTATTGTTTCTTCTTTGTAATTAATTTTTTTGATATTTCCACATCTCTCTCTTTCTTCTAAACTAAATTAATCAAGGTGAATAGACAAAATACATTAAATTTACAGTGCTTTGTCTTGGGAATGCGTTTAGTTTTCAATGTTTTCACCGTTTGAAGAGGATTCATAGTTTATTATGCCCTCATCAGCTCCTCATCTATCTACTCTACCATCTCAAAGCCATTTCTAGTACATAAATTCTTGTCTACCTCACTCCACAGAATATGACTGTATCCCTGAGTTGATTTCCTGGACCCAATCTGCCTTCTCCTATTTATCCAGCAACCAAAACCTAAAATCAAAATAGAAACCCTAATCTTCTATACCTAGCCTAAAATCAGTATTCATTTTAGTTATCTCAAGCCCTAATTGCCAATATCCTAATTGATATTGACAAGGAGAGAGCCCTCTCCAGACCTGGTAGGGCTAGCTACCAGGTTAAGTGTGGTTTGATGTTACCCTAGACCTGCCTTCTTTCAGCCTCAGGTAGATGTAGGCACTAACATAGTGGCAACCATACTAGGGAATGTAGTGTTATGTTCTTTAGTAAAATGCATCAAGTTCAGATCTAATTGTTGATGGTGGACAACAATCAGATACCGGAAGGCTAAAATCATTCACCTGGCAACTCTAGTGTCAAAAAATCCCAAGCTTCAGAAAGTTTTATGGCAACTCTACTCTTCAAGAACCAGTAGCCTGAAGAATTTCTTGGTGAATTCATTGTTATCAAAATGGATTTGTTTGCTCAAAGGTATGCTCCCATGAGCCGAGATCATATTCCAGGTTTTCCAAATAAAATTCCGAAGGTAGATTGGAAAATGAATTTGCCTATGTTTAAAGATGATGATAGGAAAGATGCTGCTTTACATCTGGTTAGATTTCACATGCATATTCACAAGTTGAAGGCTAATTTTCCTGAAGACTTCTTGATGAAGATATTCATGGCAACTCTAGAAGGTGAAGCCTGATCTTGGTATGAAAGTTTGTCGCCTGCTTGTATTTACTGTTTAAAAGATTTTCATACTATGTTCTTTGAAAGGTATAAAGAATCTTATCCATCCTTAATATTAGTTCAGAACTGTTGCAAACATGTTTATAGTTTTATTGAAAATCTTGAGAGAATTTATGAAGATGATGACTTCATGGACGATGAGATCATGGAAGCCCTGTATGAAAATCCATTTCAGCAGCATAAAGAGAGCGATACTTATCAAGATGATCAGGAAAATTTGCAGCAAGTTCAAGATCTTAGTACAATTGAAAATGATGAAAGAGAAGGTCTTACTTCCGATCTGCTCATAGCAGAAGATAGTATGTAGGGAAATCAAGTTTCAATTTCAAATTGTGATAAAGTCAAGTTGACTAATTCAGATCTAGATTTAGATCATGATGATGAAGAAGATTCACTTCATGATGATGAGGAAATCATTGAAACCAGTCACTTTTTTACACAAGATCATAATCAACATATAGTAGCTTCTTCTTTGCTTGAAGATGAAGGAATTTTGCATCTTGATAGTCAAGAAGGTGTTAACAAAGCTTCTTCCACTTTTGAAACTGATAACAGCCTTGAAATTAGATTTATAGATCAACGAACAGATATTGTTTTCTTTCCTGAAGATGATAGGGTTGTCATGTTTGATAATCTTGAAGAATGTTTTCTATTTAAGAATGGGTTAGACTATGAAATTAAGGAGTATGAGCTTGGGAAAGATAGTATGCCAGAATCCAAATCAGAATCTCTAATGGTAGAGGAATTTATAGCTAGCACTCAGATAGCTAAAGCTTATACTGCTCTATGCCTTCCTATCAATCAACAACCAACTCTTTTTTCAGATCATAATGAAGGGAGTACTTGTATTTTTGTTGTTAGATATCAAGACAAGTTAGTGCTTCAGGATTTTCAAGATCCCTTCGGCATTCTTTTGCAAGCACTAGAGAAGATGGGCGTTTCCTACTTTGTTGCTAGCATAAGCCTTGGTTTCAGTTGTTATTGTGAGTTTCCTACATGTACATCATTCTACCCGCTTGGCGAAAGTGAGAGCAGAATTTCAGCGAGTAGCAATTTGTTGGATTGGTTACATTGGAAGGCCCACTTCAGATGATTGTACATATTTCATTAGTAAGCAAGTGGTTGTCATCATGATTTTAAGCCCTCAAATCTCGATGGACTGCTGCCATTAAAAAGCTTTGTAAGTACTTGTTTCAGTTAAGTAAGTCTTGAGTCATTTTTTGTTTTCATCACTTTTGAGATAGTTTCATCTATTGAGTGTCTAGTTTCAGCTGTTGAGTGTCTATTTTCAACTTTTGAGTGTCTTGTTTTAGTTTTGAGTTAGTCTTATATCTTAGTCATTTCAGTTATAAGTCTTGAGCCTTTCGTCTTGAGTTTTGATGTTTTTGTTGCCAAGATGTTGATTCCATATTGCTCAATGGATAAGGCACTAGTTTGCTCTCCCAATGATCTACAGTGTTCTTCGCACCTCCAAGGAGCTACCATCCCCATTGGAGCCAATGTTAGTGTCATTATTTGAAACCTTCCACCAATGATCAAATATGCTCTTACAAAGTGTTATTAGGGTGTCAAAGTCAAATTTTGTCATTTCAGTGAGTCTTCAAGTAAAATTTGGTCACTAGGTATTAGGTCTACGGTTTGTTTTCACTCCTTCCAAAGTTTTCCAAGTGTCGGTCCATGTTACTATTCACCTAAGTGTGCCATCATTCAAAGAGTTTTCATCATCATTTCAGGTTTCAATGGGTCATTTTACACCTTCTTCATGCTTTAGTTGTGCCTAGGTAGATTCATTTCCCTCTCTTAGGGTTATGAAGGTAATTTCTCTTGGATGGTCAAATAATCAACAAAACTTGTATTCTGATGCTCATACACCTTCCCCTATCCTTAATGTACCTTATTAAACACTTCCCAGCACTGATATCCTTCAAATTCATCATTTTCCTACAAACCCTAGCTTGTTACTATAAGTTGACATTTTTCTAGGCTAGGCCTATGTTTTTCCCTTTTGAACCCCTTCCATCACTCAACATTTGAAATTTCACTTTCCCTTGCTTCCTAACATCCATCCCTACTTCCCAAAACTTTCTCAATAATTTAGAAGCCCCTTATCCCCTTCATTTTACTTCATTTCGACAAATCCCTTGTTCCACACATCGGGATAGGTTTTACTCAAATGATGTTTCTGAGCAAGAAAAAATGAATTTGGAGAAAGTGAGAGAGGTTTTTTTCCATAATAGGCCAAGGAATAAAAATTTCCTTCACTTTTACATAGGTTTCATGGTTTTATAGAAATGTCAAAAATAAAGTTGGCTCAGGAGAGTGTTGCACCTTTGGAATGGCCTTGGGAAAATCACGATTTCTCCTAGCTTGGTTGGCCAAATGACTTGCTTGATGAGTGAAATGATAAATAAACACAAATATATTTCTAATGAGCTATCATGAGCTCAATTTGGAGTTGAGGAAGATCTTCAAAACTTTACTGAAACATCACTTGGCATTTAGGCAGCCTCATTTTGTACATTTTGACCAGTCTTGGGAGATTTGACTTTTGATAGCGAAAATGAACTCCAAATTGAAAAGTGCAAGACTTTTATAAAGTAGACTCAATAAGCTTTCCAATTAGTTATCCTAAACCCAATTTTGACACCGGGAAGGCCTCCAAAATCGGTCTAAAAAAGGGCGTTGCGCATCAAATCAGTGGTGTTGCACATCAAATTTTGCAACACAAGAAATTTCAGTGGTGGCGCTGTGCATTGGATTTGCTCACTCTTTTGCCAAATGGCTTGTATTTTTGGATTTAGCATGAAAAAACAACCAAACTCAGAAAATTTCATCAAATTTGGAGGAGATCTTGGCCACCAAAAGGACAAAAAACACTCAAAAAGTGCCCTCTTTGCCAATTTTTGGACACACAGGAACTAGTCTTGGGAGAATCCAATTTTAAGGGGGAAAATAACCTCCAAATCAGAAAATTAAAATTTTTCTAGAAATTAGACAAGAGATTTCCAACAAGCTATCGTAGGCCTTATTTGGTGAAGTGAAAGGCCTCCAAAAGAAGCCATGAAGCAAAGCTGTGCATTAGGCTCAGGGCGCTGTGCATCAGGCAAATTTTTGCTAATTTTGTGTAAAACTCAGAATTTTGCCCAGTTTCTTTAGCGGTTGACTTTTCTTCTTTTCTTGGTAAATGTATACATGGTAAATGATGTGTTTGATGTAAATATTTATGAAAATAATGTCATAGGGTAGATACATCAAGTTCCAAGTGGTTTTGAGTTGTAATGAATTGGTTTCCTTGGTTTTAGAGGCAAGCTGCTCCACTGCCTATATTCCTATTCTTAGTTTAGATATGGTTGAAACCACCCCTTTTCTCATGGATTCGACCCTAATAGCTAGCATGAGTGGTTTCTTTCCCTATATTATGTAATTTCTTAGTCATTTGTAAATGTTGGACTTTGGCAAAAGTTTTGCACTCACTGAACATTTTGTATCAGCAGTTTGGCAAGGAATAAAATCAGGTTTCATAGCTATTTTTGTGGGATTCTTGTGATAGTGAGTTTATGTATTGTTTCTTCTTCGTAATGAGTTTTTTCTGATGTTTCCACATCTCTCTCTTTCTTCTAAACTAAATGAGTAAAGGTGAATAGACAAAATACATTAAATTTACAATGCTTTGTCTTGGGAATGCATTTAGTTTTCAATGATTTCACTGTTTGAAGAGGATTCATAGTTTCTCATGCCCTCCTCAGCTCCTCAGCTATCTACTCTACCATCTCAAGGCCATTTCTAGTACATAAATGCTTGTCTACCTCACCCCACAGAACATGACTATATCCCTGAGTTGATTTCCCAAATCCAATCTGCCTTAGCCAATTGATCCAGCAACCAAAACCTAAAATCAAACCAGAAACCCTAATCTTCTATACCTAGCCTAAAATTAGCATTCATTTCAGTTATCTCAAGCCCTAATTGCCAATATCCTAATTGAGATTGACAAGGAGAGAGCCCTCTCCTGACCTGGTAGGGATAGCTACCAGGTTAAGCATGGTTTGATGTTACCCTAGACCTACCTTCATTTAGCCTGAGGTAGATATAGGCACTAACATAGGGTAGCAACTGGTTCTAGTGATTTTGGAACTTCTCAAAACATGTCGATTTACGTGAAGAGGCTGGCTAATAAGACCACTCATTGCAACTATACCTCAAAAAGGGTAAAAAAACCAAGTGAAAGCATATGATCGGCTTAAGAGATGGTGGTGATGAGATGAAAATAGCCAAGGCTCAAAAGGCTGATAGAATGGAAATCACAAGGGTTTAAAAAATGAAAATTGGTTCATTTTTAGACAAGCTTGAACCATAGGGAACTATGCTTGGATTTAGTTTCATGTTTACACAGGCTGGAAATGAAAAAACTATGCTTGGATTCAGTTTCATTTTTATACAAGCTCGAAATGAAAAAACTATGCTTGGTGGTCAAAGATGTTCAATTCACTGTTTAGCACATCAGATTCTTTCATCAGTCATTCAACCTACTCAAAACTCCATCACATGATTAGAAATACATATATATGGACAAAAAAATGAACTAAAACTAACATTTCATTCTGAAGTACATGAATAATAAACATAAAAAAGTAGTTTTACCTTTCACTTTCATCATTTCATTTCAAATTTGGGATTCTAGAGCTCTGGAGCAGTTTTCCCTCTCAAATTTCACGACTCAATTTCAGGAGATCTTGTGGACCATTTTCCATGCCGTCAAGACCAGGTAGGAGCTATCCTTGAGCTCTTCATTTTCATTCCATTTTTTCTTGATTCTGAGCAAGATTTTCCACTTTTCTGGGCCCCTGGGGTTTAAAGATTTCATTCCTCAATCATCGCACCTAGCTAGTATCGAAAGGTGTGATGTATACTGAGCTGCCAATAGGCCAGTCAATATGCATCTCATCTTGCTCAAAGGCAGGGTGCGATGGGCACAGAAAGGTAACTTTATGCACTGTTTTTTCATCAAAGTTTTACCTGTTTTGGTCAAAATTGGATCCTAACTCATCTACTATTTGCATTTCAAATATTTGTTGGATTAAGATGGTTGTCACATGGTATGAATGAGAACATGAAGAGGAGGATATGATTGATTTACATGACCAGGGCACAGTGGATGCATTAAGAAACTGTGGCTTATTGAAGTTTTTCCGCATATCCAACATGAGACAACAAATCAGTTTGTTGCAGTATCTTCTCAATGCTTGGGATCCTATTGACCAAGTATTCTAGATTAGAGTTAAATCTATTCCTTTTACGGGCGAGGATATTTACTTTTTGACAGGTTTGTTAAGGCGTGGTGCCCTTATTTCACTATCAGGATTTGCTCATGGGGGTGAATCTGTGAAATATTACATTCGTCAGTTCTGCAGGGATGGATCTCAACCCAGTAGAGATGGTAAGATTAATATCTGGGATGTTACTGATCGACCTTTGAGGACCATTCTATTTACCTTTGCTAGATTGGCTGGTAGCGTAGCCTTACATTTACCAAACAGATCTTACATGCAGTATGCCCTGGAATGCTTGGAACCAAAGCTGTTCAGTTTATGTGAGGCGATACTTCCTGTCATAAAAAAAAAAATGTCCAAAGTAAAGAATGGAAGAACCAAGAAATTTGGTTATGGATCCATATTGACTGCTTCTGATTTGGAAAGAATTCCACTGACGTAACCTCAAAACATTTCACTGGGATTGCCTGCACCAAGAGAACCATAGATGCAGAGATGGGTGGATCTTATGGCTATACATGCTGGCCAGTCATAGATCTCCTTCTCTGATGCCTTTTTCAAGTGGTTCAACCACCAGGACATGGTGTTTGCGGAGTATCCATATGTCGAGATGGATTTCCGAGGCAATCCGGATTTGGCATTACCAGTTGGTGAGTAGTGGAGTGCTATAGGTAAAAAGATTCGACCACATCTTTGTTTTTTGAGTTTTATAATGTTCTTGTTTTTTTGATGTTACCAAGACTAAACAAACTCATATGTGTGTGCAGATATTGGACCAGTGCAGCCAGTGGCACACCCACGGGAGGCAGATGACCCTCCAACAGGAGAGGTTGTAGGGAGGGCCGTCCTTCAGGATCTAGACATATCAGAGACCATGGCAGTGTTGCAGGATCAAATTGAGGGCCTCACTCTCGACATTCAGGATGTCAGGACTGATGAGTTACCTTTGAGGCTATAGCGCCATACTACTAGTGTAGTGAGTCGCTGGACTAGGCTCCTGTGCATGATAGCATAGGCAGTGACATGTTATCACCAACATCACTAGTCTAGGATTTTTTTCTACATTCCTTTTGATTTTTTTGGTTAGATGACCGATTTTGTCTTAGACACAGAACATTTTGTAAAAACTATAAAAAACTATCTACTTTCCTTGCAAATGCTACAAATCTCTATTTAACACATAGTTTGCTAATGAATCAGTCAATGTGTTTAAGTTTCTGGAAATGTGTTAATATTGAACAGAATCAAAATGTCTTTCCATAATCCTAACTCTGAAGCAATAAATAGCTGGGTTCAGAACGGAATAAATGCCAGTAAGCTGTAAAATGACAAGTTGTGAATCTAGCCTGACAATGAGTTAGCGTATGCCATGTGAAATGGCATCAGAGAGAAGTTCAATCAATGCGCTATACTTAGCGATGTTGTTCGTCGATCGACCAATACATATCCCCCTGAAACTCACTAACTCGCCGCTTGGAGCAAAGATGGCCTAGGCCACAGAAGATAGGTTCTGTATACTATGACTAGCTATATTGGCATACCCAACAAATGGTTCCAAAAATCCTGACATGTACAACAAATGCAAAGTGGATTACCTAACCAAAATGACAACTTTAAAAGAAAATACTCAAAAATGCAATAAAGCAAATGTACAATGAGTTTACTATACTTAATGAAGCATAGTAAGGTTTAAGTTACAACCCGTTTTGGGGCTGTGACAGTGGAATCCCATCATAATCAACTAGCCCGTAGGCTGCTTTTGTCAATACACGCTTAACAATGTAAGGGCCCATCCATAATGGTTCAAATTTACCTACTCCTAATTTGTCAGAATCCTGATCGTAAAGCAAGATTAGGTCACCTTCTGAGAAGACACGAGGCTTAACATTTTTGTCATATTCTACCTTGATTTGTTTCTTATGTGCTTCGCTAGCCAATGCGACATCACGATGGATTTCATCTAGATGGATTAATTCCAAGAAGCGAGCCTATTCTTCAGAAGTTTCGGGAAGCAGATCAATTGCAAGCTTGAGGGATGAGATTTCGCACTGAATTGGTAAGACTACTTCCAGACCATACACCAACAGAAAGGGCATAAATCTGGTTTCATTTCTCACCGAAGTCCTATATGCCCACAGAGCTGAGTACAATATTAAATGACAATTCTGTTTATGGACTCCAATCATTCTCTGCAGCATGCGCTTTAGGACTTTGTTGATTGCCTCAACTTGTTTGTTAGCTTGCAGATAATATGGAGTAGAACTATCATGGGACAGTCCTAATTTGGCAGTTAATTTGATCATCATGTGATTGCGAAAATGCGACCCATGATCTGTGACTATAGCCTATGGTACACCAAATCTAAAAACTACATGATTGAAAAATAAAAGAGCAGCTGTTTCGCCACTGTTGTTCAATGTAAGCATCGCCTCGGCCCATTTTGTAAAATAGTCAACAACGACTATAATATACCCATGCCCCCTGGTTGAGGTGGGGTTACATGTCATGAAATCAATGCCCCATTTAGCGAATGGGACAACAGTAATGACTGGATGTAGTGTTGCAAGCAGTAATATGGTTTTGCAATAAAAAATTTGACAAGCATGGCAACTTCTGACTGCAATTATGTAATCTTTGAATATGGTGGGCTAGACGTAACCAGCTCGTAAGATCTTTTGTGCAGTAGCATAACCAGATAGATTCCCCCCACAAGCACCTGAATGACAATCATTCAAAACTTTTTCAGCCTCCTCATGCGTGAGGCACCTTCGTAAAATTGTATCGATACCACGACAATAAAGTGTATCACCAATGATCAGATAGTCTTTGGCTTGGTATCGAGTATGTCACTATTCAGAGTGAGAGGTGTTAGGCCTAAAAGTTTGGGTCTAGAGATAGACCAGTATATCCCTGTACCACGGATCACTTGACGATATCAGAAATAGAGTCTCATCCACGATTGATGCTTTTGATGTTAAATCATTGGAGGATGAGGGAAAGTCGCAAAGTAACTCTGCAAAGATGAGAGACTTCTTTGATTTGGATTTAGTGAATTCCAAATCAAACTCCTGCAAAATGGCTATCCATTTGGAATATTTTCCCCCCAGCAATTGACGTGACAAAATGTATGTCATAGGGTTGCAATCTGACACAATGGTAGTTTTGCGAAAGAGTACATAGTGTCGAAATCTCTATACTGCTTGAACGGCTGCTAAAGCCAACTTTTCAACATAAGAGTACTTGCTTTCTGTATCATTAAGATTACGACTTAAATAATATATAGGATGTTCAATTCCGTTATCTTCTTGCACTAAAACCATAGCGATGGTTGTATCTATAGTGGCGAGATACAGGTTGAAGTCTTTTTGATAGTCAGGAGCATAAATTAATGATGCTTTTATCACGGAATCTTTTAAAGCATCAAAAGAAGCTTGCTTAACCTAATCCCAATGGAAGGGTACCCCTTTCTTCAAAAAACGTGTATGACCTTTAGTGAGCTCAGCATAATGTGGAATGAACCTCCTCAGAAAGTTAGCTTTCCCTTAGAGTCTCTAAATCTGAATCAAATTTGAAGGTGGAGGCATGTCAAGGATTGCGTGAACCTTAAATGGGTCGAGTCAAATTCCATCATTAGAAACTACAAAACCATGTAATTGACCAGAACCAACACAAAACACACATTTGTGCAGATTGAGTCATATCTTGTAGTTTTGGCAACATAAAAATATGGCTCTCAAATGCTGTGGATGATCAGTCCATTTTCGTGAATGAGAAGGCATATCGTCGAGATATGGTTGAATGATGTGTTTGATGTCATGGAAGGCGTAATTCATTTCCCTCTGAAAAGTTGCCCCTGTGTTCTTCAAACCGAAAGGTAATTTACAATATGTGAATGTGCCCCACAGACATATAAATGTAGTTTTTGACTGGTCTTGTGGGCAGATATTGATTTGATTGTATCCGGAAAATCAATCCATGAATGAAAAGATTTCACATCTAGCACATTCATCAATAATCTGGTCGATAAAGGATGTAGGATAGTTATCTTTTAGACATGCTTGATTTACATCTCTATAATCGATGCACACTCTAATCGTTCCTTGTTTTTTCATCACAGGAACAATATTCGATACCCAGTGAGAGGAATAGGGTAAATGAAGCTAGAACGCAAAAATTTTTCAACCTCTGCTTTAATGGTAGCGGCTTTCTTTGGATTAACAGGTCGAAGCCATTGTCATACTAGTTTGACATCTGGATACATCTTGATTTCATGTTCAACAATTCTTGAGTCAATGCCTGGCATTTCTTCATGTAGGTTTTAACCTCGTACATAAATTACCTACATACGAATTCTAAATCACAGAAAAATAAACAATGTGAGAGCATAACACATAAAACACATATACACAGAGATTTTCCCCTGGATCCCAAAACCGGGACTACCAGCTTGATTTTTCATTATATTCCTTTCAATGTTACAATACATATTTATACATGCCGAAGCATCTAATACCATGGACCGAAAACCATTGCATCCAAAACCATGGACCGAAAGGCATAGGTAGGTTCGCCCAACCTAATATACGATCCAAAAAACATTTTTCCCGGGGCACTGCCCCGGACCTCGTAGAGGGGGGCTACCTGCCCCTCTCAAACCCCCCGGACAGGGGGGCCTACCGCCCCCCCTGTGACCCCCCCGCTGCACAATCGGCGCAAGGGGGGGCTCCGCCTCCCCTCTAACCCCCCCGGTTCACTACGTGGGTTAGTCGTGGAAAGAATATAACACAACCCAACAATCTCCCACTTGTTATTTTCTTTCCACACAGGGCCACAGGAGAGCTTACTCATTTTTCGAGCCCTGAAATGCCCATTGTTTCTCTACACCAAGAGAACTTCTCAGAGCTCACAGATTTTGTCAATGCATCTGCAGTATTCTTCAAAGTGTCCACCTTTACCAGCAACACCTTTTTGTCTTCTATCATATCCCTCACAAAGTGATACTGAACATCAATGTGCTTTGTATTTGAATGATAAGCAGGGTATTTGCCAAGAAAATTGCACTTTGGCTGTCACAGTATATTCTTATAGCTCCCTGTACTAACCCCATACTTGAACACAATCTCTGCAACCAAACTGCTTCCTTGTTTGCATGAGTGGCTGCCATGTATTCTGCCTCTGTAGTTGATAGTGTCACTACAGATTGTTTCTTACTCATCCAACTGACTGCACCTCCAAATAGGTTAAACACATACCCACTTGTAGATCTTCTCTGATCCAGATCTCCAACCCAGTCTGCATCAACAAAGCCATGAATATCCAACACTCTATCCAATCCTGGTCTTCCTTGATAGCACAAACCATAATTACTAGTGCCACGCAAATACCTGAAAACCCGCTTCACTGTTGTCCAGTGCTCCTTCCTGCTCAATACTTCCACTGCATGTGCAATGCCTAGTCTAGTATAGACCATTGAATACATTAGGCTACCAACTGCACTCGCATATGGAACATGGGACATGTCCTCTTCCTCTTCTTGTGTCTTGGGACACTGTTCATCAGATAACCTCACACCTACATGAATAGGAACCTTCACCAGTTTACTATCCTGCATATTAAACCTCTGCAGGATTGTCTTGACATACTTCCTCTGGTTTAACTAGAGCTTCCTCTTTGCCCGATCTCTTTTAATTTCCATGCCCAAAATATAGTTTGCAGCACCAAGATCTTTCATGTCGAATTTGGAGGACAATTGGGTCTTCAAATCCTGGATAATTTTTTTGTCATTTCCAACCAGCAACATATCATCCACATACAAGACCAGATAAATAACACGATCACCAACTAATTTTAAATACACACAGTGATCTGCTTTGCTTCTGGTGAAGCCAAGTCTCCGTATAAATGTATCAAATTTCTGATGCCACATCCTCGGTGACTGTTTTAACCCATACAGGGACTTCTTTAACTTGCATACTAGTTCTTTCTTACCCTTCACCACAAAGCCTTCAGGTTGCTTCATGTAGATTTCCTCTTCCAAATCCCTGTGAAGAAATGCTATCTTCACATCCATCTGTTCTACCTCAAAATCAAAAGCAGCAGCAACAAATAAAAGTAATCTAATAGAAGTTACGTTGGCAACAAGAGAAAAAATATCACCAAAATCAATTCCCGGCACTTGGGAATATCCTTTTTCTACCAACTGAGCTTTGTATTTCTCCACCTTCCCTTCTGCATTTGTCTTCCTTTTGAACACCCATTTGCTGCCAATGGGTTTCCTTCCAGTTGGCAACTCCACTAGATCCCAAGCCTCATTTTTGTGCAAAGATGCCATTTCATCAACCATGGCCTCTTTCCAGAGTTTTCCATCCTCTGAATCTTCTACTTCCTTCACAGTTCTGGGATCATCATCAGTAATAGACAAAGCAAAATTTGAACAAAAAGCAGAAGGACTATACCTTTCTGGCTGCCTTCTTTCTCGAACTGATCTTCTCACAGCCGGAGTTTGTGGCTCTTCATCTTCCAATTCCTCCTCTGCTGCCGAGTCTAATTCTTCCTCCTTTAGCTCAAACTCTATCTTCTCAGGTTCCTTTGGTTGGACTTCATGTTTAATAACATCTTTTACCTCTCTGAACACCACATCTCGGCTGTACACAACCTTCCGTGTGACTGGGTTCCAAAGCTTATAACCTTTTAAACCATCCTTATACCCAATAAAGATGCACTTTTTAGATTTACTATCCAACTTGGTTCATTTCTCCTTTGGAATATGTACATATGCATCACATCCAAATACCCTCAGATGTGAAAGAGAGGGTTTCTTACCAGTCCATACTTCTTGTGGAGTCTTATCCTCCAATGCTGATGAAGGTGACCTGTTGACCAAGTAACATGCAGTATCCACTGCCTCTGCCCAGAATTCCTGTCCTAACCCAGCACCACTGAGCATGCTTCTTGCCCTTTCCATCAACGTCTTGTTCATTCTTTCTGCGACTCCATTTTGCTGAGGTGTATATGGAGTAGTCTTCTGCCCTACTATACCACACTTCTTACAGAATTCTTCAGATTCCTTGCTGCAAAACTCTCCACCATTATCTGTCCTCAGCACCTTTATCTTCTTCTCTGTCTGATTTTCCACCACAGCCTTAAATTCTTTAAACCTGTCAAAGACTTCAGATTTCTTCTTAAGGAAATATATCCATGTATTCCTTGAGAAGTCATCTAAAAATGATACATAGTACACAGACTTGCCCAGTGATGGAACTTTCATAGGTCCAAACACATCACTGTGCACAAGCTCTAATATCTGTTTCGCCCTCTTAGCACCAGATAGGAAACTCACTCGATTCTGCTTCCCATATACACAATTTTCACAGAAATCAAAATCTAGAGAGCTATTACTCATACCTTTTACCATACCTTTACCATGAATTATTCGAAGGCCCTTCTCTCCAATATGTCCAAGCCTTTGATGCCACAGCATGGTCTTCTCTCCAGAGACCACTAGATTTTCAGCTCCACTTTTAGGAACCACAGAACTGTTGCACCCATCAACAACAGTGCTACCTTGCAGCTTGTACAAAGTTCTAGTCCGAACTCCCCGCATCAATACCAGTGCTCCCTGAACCATCTTGCAGGTATCCTTCTCGAACACTGTTTTTACACCTGCATCATCCAACTTGCTTACAGAAATTAGATTTCTGGCCAATGCAGGAATATGCAGAACACCCGGAAGTCTTCTAACCCTTCCACCTTGCAACTTCACCTTTACTTTTTCGCGACCAATGATTCTAGCCTTCCTATCATCTCCTAAGAAGACATCACCACCATCGTATTTCTGATACTCGCAGAACCACTCTCTATGGGGAGTGAAGTGAAAGGATGCACCTGAGTCAATCAACCATGCCTCATGATCTACATGTGTACTTGAAGAAGCCAAGTACACATCCCCACCTTCATCTGAGGTGGTTTTCGCCTCTGTAGAAGGAGCATCATCAGATCCCTTTCCTTTATCAGGAGCTTTAGATTTACAGTCCCTTTTGAAGTGCCCTTCCTTTCTGCATTTCCAACACACCACCTTTACAGGTTTTCCTGGAGATTTAGATCTCCCTCTAGATTTAGATCTCCCACTCGATGATTTATTTTTGTTTCTATTCTGGGACCGTCCTCATACAGACAAGGCATCACCATTCTAGCTCTCCATATTTTTCCATCTCATCTCCTTCGTCAGCAAGGCTGAGACTATTTCATCAAACTGCAAAGCAGTTGCATTGCTACCTATTGCAATAACCAGACTATCCCACGAATCTGGTAGAGAACACAATAAACTGATGCACTTATCTTCATCTGAAATTTTAATATCAACAGATGCTAACTGACTTACCACAGTATTAAATGCATTCAGATGCTCTGTCACCGAGTCTCCATCTTTCATCCTCAGGTTATACAGCTTTTTCCGCAGGACCAGTTTATTCACCAGAGACTTAGATTTGTACAAAGTCCCTAACTTGTCCCACAAAGCCTTCGCCGTAGCTTCCCCTGATACATTCAACAATACTGAATCTGAGACACACAATCGTATTGTGCTTTTTGCCTTCCGATCCAACTTCTTCCATTCTTCATCGGTCACACCCATTGGTTTAGTACCTGGATCTACTGCGATCCACTGATCTTTATCCACCAACAGATCCTCCATCTTGAGTTTCCACAACTCAAAACTCTGACCATTGAACTTCTCGATCTCTATCTTTCTGCTACTTGCCATCTTCTTTCACCACCAGAATCAATCCCACAGATCTTCCACTGAACAGGGTCTACCACAGGCCCGAGCGAAACCCCTCAGCAACAAAGGTGTCCCCTTGAAGCCAAAACATCTCCGATACCAAATGTAGGTTTTAACCCCGTATAGAAATTACCTGCATACGAATTCTAAATCACAGAAAAATAAACAATGCGAGAGCATAACACATAAAACACATATACACAGGGATTTTCCCCTGGATCCCAAAACCGGGACTACCAGCTTGATTTTTCATTATATTCCTTTCAATGTTACAATACATATTTATACATGCCGAAGCATCCAATACCATGGACCAAAAACCATTGCGTCCAAAACCATGGACCGAAAAACATAGGTAGGTTCGCCCAACCTAATATAGGGTCCAAAAAAAAAATTTCCCGAGGCGCTGCCCCGAACCCCGTAGAGGGGGGCTACTCGCCCCCCTCAAACCCCCCGAACAGGGGGGGCTGCCGCCCCCCTTGTGAACCCCTCGCTGCGCAATCAACGCAACGAAGGGGGGGCTCCGCCCCCCCTCTAGCCCCCCGGTTCACTACGTGGGTTAGTCATGGAAAGAATATAACACATCCCAACACTTCATATGACCATGCAAAGACATATCTGAATTCGTGAAAAAGAGCACAATAGTTTTCTCGTTCTAATGGAGAACAAGATTTGCCAACATGAATATTTTCTGCAACATTAGGTTTGGTTGAAATATTAATGGCGATAGTTTCTTTAATGTTGGATAGATTTCGCTCGGAATCTACTGTATTTACGGAATTTAATAAAAAATCAACAATTGAGGGGTGATTGAGGTCATTTGAATAAATTTCATTTTCATCTTGAAGGTGGGAACGATAATGGTAATATTCCTATGGCATCTCTCCTATCATCATTATTTGGATGATTCTTTTGTCTATAGTATGTATGCGAGACCAAGGACCAGAAGAGGTACCATATTCTAATGACCTATCTACCCAAACACTCATCGAGTGCTGATTCGGGTTTGCCACCCAAGCTTAGAAAATTGATTTCTACAAAGATTCGATGGGGCTCGGTGGGAACTCCTCGTGATGATCCTCACTATCAAAATAGTTAGAACTCTTCTTAAACTTAGATTATGTAAAAGAGATCATATCACAGGTTTCCACTGTGGCCACTTCCATGAAACTAGATGGAGACGGGAGGGAAAAAGTACGCATTAAGGAAGGGTCTTTTAGGAGGCCTACTCCAACATTTTGAAGTGATTGTGAACTTCCATGGATCAATGGAATGCTTCCAGTAGTTTGTGAAATGTTAGTGAAAAAGGCTAGTTGGCCAACGACTGTGATTCCACCTTGGAAGGGAAATGCAGTCTTTCTAAAATATGTAAACACAACGGCAGCCATAGCATAAACCCAGGGCCTTCCTAGTAAAATATTGTAGTCAAGGAGTCCATCAATGACCTTGACTTCAATATCTAATGTCTTGCCCCCCAGTTCAACTTGCAAGCTACTTAAAATCCCATACGGAGTGTACGTTCTTCCATCGAATGCTTTTAATGTTGTTGGTGATTGTGACAAGGTTGGTGAACCAAGAATTTTCCAGCAACTCATCGACATAATATAGGTAGATGCCCCCTCATCAATGATGGTTCGATGAACATTTTTATTGAGGGATTTTACCTATATAAGGAATGCGAGTTGGGCCAGTAACTGAGGTGTATATCCTTTCTGATTAAATGCCACAAGATTGGAATCCATTGGATTGATCCCACCTATTGCTGATAACAAAGCTTGCTTTTCGGAGGGGCAATTTTGCAATAACTCAAGTGTTGACGTAGCGGATGGCGATTGGGCTAGATCCTCCACTATATTATAATTCTGAGTAGCTCAAGCACGAGGATTAAATGTTGATTTTTGTATGACTCCCTTTGGTGGCTTTATAGTTAATTCAGGAATAATGGGTGGAACTACTTTTGGTGAAGTCATTGTTGAACCACTAGGTTGATCTGTAGCCTAGTTTTTTGACGACGATGGATTCCCATAATCTTTATTCCTTGTCGATATCAAAACATCATTTTTCTTGTTTGCGATGGATAGCATAAGCACTTGGGATGTGGAAGCATTATCGATAGCAACCAGATTAGTTTCTGGGTTTGGAAACAGATCAATCAACACCGCTCAGGTATTTGAAGTCTTCAAAAGTTTTGAAACCTCAGCTCGATTTGGACAGTCTCTAATAAAATGCTCCTCGTTACATATCAAACATGGATAATGAGGAGTTTTCCTTGCCACAGTAGGGTTCTCAGATGATTTTTCAGGAGTGGAATTCTCCTGTTTCTTCTTATTATTTTTCCCTTTCTTCTTGCCCCTTGGTTGCTTTGGATTTTTGCCTTTATCAGATGACACGACATTAATCTCCAAGGCAAGAGAATTTTCATTTGCATTTTGACTAGAAATAGCAAGAGCTTGACCATATGGAACTCTTGCAGTTTGCATGCTTGAGGCACTGATCACTCTGTCACCGGCATGAGAGTCCCTACTTGATTTAGGAGGAGGAGGAACAGAAAAAGCTGGTCTAGGAGAATCAGGAATTTTGTTGTAGAGTGTGCTAGATTGTGTATAGATCAAATCTAAATATTGGGCACGAGCAATGACTTGTTCTTCAGTGATAGCTCCTCCTTTTGCCACGTCCTCAGTGATAGATGGAAATAAGGACTTAATAAACCACTTAGCTAAACGCTGATCGGGAATATACATCTTTACCATTCGATGACGATGCCACCACTCATGAATATGATAAGATATGTGAGTGGATGTGGTTTGTTCAAAATTGTTAAGGAGTTTTGTTGCAGTTTCGTACCTAATGGGTAACTAAAAGTGGGTTAGAATAGTAGTGGCAAGGATGGTGAAGTTATCAAAAGAAGCTCTAGGCAATTCAATATACCATTTCACTGCTAAACCAGTGAGTTTTCTATGAAAAAGGCGAAGTCTTATCAAATCATCATTCAGAGTGTTAGATGAGCACCACAAATGAAAAGTCATTACATGATTCGATGGATCTTCACCTGGATTTCCATTAAACTTAGGAATATCATAGTAGAGTTTATGAGGAATCGCTGGCCACAAAGGGGTGTATGCAATTGGATCATTTTTCAACCAGTTCAAATCTGGTAATTCTAGAGTTGTTACAAAAAGGCAACTACTAATTCAGGTTAGGTGGAGCATACCCAGGATAAGATGGAATCGCCTAAGCAGTAGGTCTTTGCATACCAGCAGAATGTATCTATTGTTGATAACTTTGATGAGGTTGTTGGACATAACCAGTATAGTGTGGTAGTCCATAACCTACAAAGCCTTTTTGCCCAGGTCCTCAGTAGGCTTGATATTGACCAAATCCAGTCTGAGCTTGTAAACCAAGTTTGAGCTGAGGTTGGGTTAGCTGGAATTACGGTTGTTGGTATTTTGCCAGCCATAGTTTTTGGACCATTTGCTGTTGCCCAATACCGCAGGATTGACCAAGTTTCATATTGACAATACCCGCTTGTGTCTAAGTTGTTCCATATAAAGAATCACTAACCTAAGGTTGTGGTTGAGCGGTAGAGACAAGTGGCTGTTTTATCACAACCTAAGATATTTGAGTCTTCTGCCTCGAAACTTGAGGTCGTAAGGAAGAAGGAACAGGTTGAGGTTGAGACACAACAGGTTGTGCTTGTGTTTGTGTAGAGCCATAATAGTAGGTGTAGTGGGAATATTCGACACAAGTCAGATCAGTTGCATTGGATATACAACCCTTGGTTATTCTGGCAGTATTGGTATCCAACCACTAGATGTAATTCTAGTTTGACTTGAATGTTGTTGGAAACTCTCATATGGTTGTTCCCGAGGAGGGAACAATGAAAAGGCATACTGCTCTCCGTATGGCGGCAGTCCAGTGTTTAAAGGATATATCGGTCTTTGAAAACTGGTTTTCCAAATTGATATTGGCATGCAAGATCATGTTACTGAGTTTTAACATAAGAAAGACCAGATGGGACTCCGGATGAATAAATAGGAGCAGACCATGGTGCCGAAGTAGCCCCTGAGTGGACTCCAACTAGTGATTGATAACCAACTGGAACAAATGGCATACTGTATAAATATGACTCAGGTGGCCCAGAAAACATTGTAGGAATAACAGCAGAAGGTTCCACAACAACTGCGTTAGATGACACATTCCTAGATGTCGATTGTTGTTTAGACATGTTTAATCTATCCAAAAGCTCTCCAAGCTATTTGACAAGAACTTGTGATGAAGGAGGATTAAAAGAAACAAACTTAGGAGTAGATGGACACAAAGGAATCCTAGTTCCAAAATGTAATGGGGTACTAGATGGGGGATCCTCTACTATCTCCTCTATAGCAATCAGACCAAGTGGAAGAGGTAGACCGTCAGGTCCATAAAAGATTTCTGGAGCCGAAAAAGGTCTAGCTTCTGCAGTGACAGATACTGGAGGGGTGACACCCTCTGAATACTGAAACTCAATGTCTAGATGTTTAGGTAAATGAACTTCAGTCCTAACGGGAGGTTCTTGAACAATTGCTGGTTGAAATGTAGCCTCGGTTTGAACTGAGATGGTTTCTGGATCAACTCTAGATGGGGTTGTTTAGGTATAGAAGTGTCTACCGTTATACTAGGATCAGTTCTAATGTCCTCTTGTAACTGTGAAACTTCTTCTCTAAAGGCAGATGTACCTGAAATAATCGGAGTAACTGGACTCTCTGATGATGTTGAAACTAAAATTTCAAATAAACCAGATGAATTGGACTCTGTTAAACGAAACCATTTTGCCCGAATTGGCTTCTCTTTTGGAGGCAAAGACGGTTGACTCGCTAGTCTCAGCGAACAATGGGGTTTTGATTGACTTTCTTCCACGATTGTGGATTACTTGATCAACTCAAAATTAAGGGGAAAAATGATGTTATTCCAAATTCAATTAATTTTAATGACACTTGGACATAAATTTGCTTTTTTAGTTTCTAAGAGTCGAGAAAAAGCTAAATATGACTCTATTCTCCTTCGATTTTTAATGAGCCTGAAAGGAAAAGTGCTCAGATGGACCTTTTCTTTTAAAGAGTCGAAAAGGAACGAAAGTGACCACTATGGAAAATCTAGATAGAAGGATTACCAAACCAATTGCAAAACTGCAATATACACCTTAGTGATAAATTAAAAAGAAATTACGAAGGGCTTATGTACGACAATCAATCTTCCCGAATGCTGTGTTCAGTGCATTGCGATCAATAAGGCGGTAGACTCAGTTTCCTATGGATAAATGATATAAGCCTATTGTGGTCTCCCAATATATACGTGATGGTACGTGGAGCACAAGTCCATGCTAGCACTTGTCGTATCAAGGAGGAGGAATCACCCAACCTTCAATGAAAACGACAGTCACTAGTTTTAACGACGTCAGAACATGTCTCTAGCCTAGACCTCTAGATATGTTGCGTTAAGTTCCAAAGTGTTGTTAGGTCCATTGAAATTTATTTTAAAGTTGATCTTGTTTAGAGTTTTCCTTTTAATGGTTCACCGTGTGATGATGATCTGAAATTCCTAACATGCAATCTATAATGATAAACAATTTTTGTTTATTTGACCAATGAAAATCCTAGCTACTAGGGAGAGAAGATAATAGTGCTTTTGAGCAAAGAGCAAAGAGCACCCACTAGTGCATTTCCCTAAATCATATTTTAGCACACAAAGCAAAAAAATAATGCCAAATGCAAATTCATGTATTTGTTTTCATTTTCCTTAATGTGAAAAATGCCAAAAAGGAAAATGTAGCAAAGATCTGAAATATTTCACTCAAAATGACATTTTCAACAATTTCTTCTTCAAAAGAGAAAGGAAGACTCGAAACGACACTTTTCAATTTTGAATAAAAATGCTTTCGAAACTTTGAATATAAACAAATAAAATCAAATACATGAAGAAAATTTCAATCAATTATCAAGAGAAGGAAGAATTCGTGACACTTCTCTTTTCGACACAAAACGACAATTACGACACTTTTTGTACCAAAGTGACAAATCGATTTAAGAAACTTTTCAGCAAAGGATTGTAAATGATGAACAAACACACAAAAAACATTCACTAATCCTAATGTAATTGAGGCTGATCTAAGTGATGCAAGTAAGTTTCAATAAAGAGGCACTGTTCATTTGCAGCAAAAAAACCAAACAAAACTAAAAACAAGGTCAAAAACCTTCAATTTCTAGAATGGAAAAAGAGTTCAGTCAATCATCGCACCTGGTCTTCACAGAAATAGAGATGCATCGCACTTACTACACTCGGGAAGTGCGATGCATACTGAGTTACTATGGAAGAGAGTGCGATGGTCCAGGGAGCGCAAATGAAATGGGTTTTGGCTAAAATGAGCAGTTGTTTTCAGTGGCTTAAGCTGGGTTTTGATGAAAGAGAAAAGTATGAAGGAATGTCTTGAGAGGTTACTGAGCTACTAAAAGGGTATCTAGATGTGCTTGTAAGTAAAACATTTAATTCATAAACTAAACCAGAGATTGACTGAAGCAGCATTCATCTACTATGCAATTGTAGAGCAAGAGCAGTTCGAAGGCTACCTGGCTGACTTCAGACTCTATATATAGTTTATAAAACAAACCATAACAACAAACAAACATCTGTTCATTCCCCAGTGGAGTTGCCAATTTTCTTCTAGGAAAACTGGTATTCCTAAAGAATGCTATCCCTCTAGGTTTGGCAACTATCCTAGAAACAATAGTTTAAAGCAATTCAACAATTTCTTCTATGTGTAACAGATAAGAGAAAGATAATGGAACCAACCTGGAACTTCCACTTAATCCCTTGCTTGCGCTCTCTCCCCTTTGACATATCCTGCAACTCCTCCCCATAATTAACATGCTTGGAGAGTACCTGCACAAGTACAGCAACAAAGAACCGTCAAAGCATCGTGATCTATTACAACATAAACATTACAGAATTAGATATATAATGAACAAATGATAGCATTCAAAAATGATAACATTCACAATTGCACAATCATATGGAAGAAAACTTGAAGAACTTTATTAATAGAAGGGAGAATTACAACCCAGTTGTCTGATTCAGCATCATCCTCCCAGCTTCAATCCTTCTTAACCCCATGAAATAGCAATATCACTTCAACAATACAATGCTCTTTCTTCAATTACAAACTATCAGCACTTCCTTACAATTCACAACATTCCAGCCTCTAGATCTCTTGGATGAGGGATCCATTTATAGATGTTTGCAAGGGTGTGAGTCATCCATAGGGTTTGATTAGTGTCATTCCACTTGTTACAATGGGTTCCACAAGAGAAGGGATTGGAGATTTCTTAGATCCCTTATTCATCCTTGGGAGAATTCAGAGAGGCAAGTGGCATAGGAGAAAGTTCTGGAAGATTTCAAGAACAATCAACTAACAAATGTCCCAGACATTTGTCCATCATCGCCCGTCACACCCTATAGAAGGTATAAACAATATGCATTGCACCCTAGCAGTGTACCACTTAGTATGCATCACACTTGGCCAGTGGAGCAGTCAGTATGGTTCAATTTAGGTAGTTTCTGTATGGTTTGTTAGATAGAACTTTTGGGGAATGATGTATTTAGATGACTATGTTCCTTTAGGGTATGAAACAACTATTTTAGGGGTTGATGAGCTCTAATACATTGAAATATAAGTAGGGGTTGATGTGCCCAAATATTTCTATAACACACACGCAATGGAATGTAGCAGCATGCATGTCAGTGTGCGCATGCATGCAATCCCACCCATTCAGCACACTCATAGAGGCGAAGACAAGAAGCAAGTCTGATTGTAGTTGAACATGTACTTCGACAAGTTGATGTGCATGACCACCAGCACACACTTGAAGATCAACAGAGACAATATGTGTCACTGTGTTGCTGGTTCAGCCACACCCAGAAGACCATGCACATGCTATCAAACGTGTTGGATGGAGGAGCCATACCAATGCACCCGGATGCAACAGAGGCAAGAGTTCCCTTCAGTAAGATGTCACCATGGAACACAAGTAGACCATCATGGATGAACAATCTTGGCATCAACTCACCACCTTGACCATCGCAAGCATGTGAAAGAGTTGGTCTTACCATAACAGACCAAGTGTCAGCGATGTCTTGCATGGCTTGCTTAAGCCATTTTGTCTCACATGGGCACATGTGAATTGTAATGTAACGTCTTATCAAGTGGAACTTCAAATGTCGATAATTGGATGTAACAATCATAGAGTAGATGAAGAGTCATGATGGTAGATGAACTGTCACAAAGGGGAATGTCAAGGATCACCCCACCTTTTGTTGTAAATAGAACCTTATAACTCATTATAAAGGCTTTTGGTCAGCCAAGCTTAGATAAGAGTATTTTAGAGAAAGCTTGGACAATATTGTAATGAGCCTTGGCTTCTCCACTGTGTAGAGCTAGTACATCTCTTTGGAGGAGTAGGCGGTTGTGGTTGTAACATTTTGCTATCGGAACTAGTGGTTGGACATGGATGAATTGTATGACTGCAACTTACACTTCTTAATATAACAGAGCCAACACATTTCATGCAGATGTTGTATTGTATTCTATGTTATCTAGTTTACACTAAATGATATATGTATTTGTTTGCATACAAATGCATCTATGAACTATTCTATATAAGTATATATGAATCTTTTTGAAATGTGTTGTTGGTTTAACCATCACTTTGTATTTCTCTCTAACTTGCTTTCCAACTTGTGATGCATATTCACTCATTTGTTCCCTTCGAAGCTGCGTACTATTACAGGTTTCCAAGGGGTGCACTCACCTCACCCTAAGTGTTTTAGAACCTCTCATCCACCTTCCTTGACTTACTACAGCTGTCACACCCTTCCTACTAACGAGGACATCTTACTTGCCTCTATGCAAAAATGCAGTAAAGGCATTACTGTATGACCCACTACAGAGAATCCTACACCAAACGGCCTGAGGTCTAATTGGGACTTCTTACTGGGGAGATCCCCTGACATGTTGGTAGGTCTAGCACCATCAACATTTTTGGTGCTAGAAGGAGGGCCAGATGACAATCTCTATCCTCTCATCCTGTTTTGAACCTTTGCATATCTATCATGGATTCTTGCACTCTTCTCCCTCTGCAATGTTTTTCGAACAATGAAGATGTCACCATCATGAGAGAGTTCTTTGATCTCTTGTCCACTTAAACGTATGATGGTGAAGGCGAAGTGTCCTGGCTTGAGTTCTTACATGACTTTATTTCCATGCTTCATGAGGAAGATGGATCTTCTAATGAATAGGATAGCTTGCTACTTGCATACACACTTCGCGAATCTCCACATCGATGGCTATGTAGCCTACCAGCTAACAGTGTGCACTCACTTGAGCACTTTTGTGATCTCATTGAAGACACTTTCTATCATTTTGATCCAGAACATCTTGACCAAAAACTTTTACAACAATGGAAGGCTTCGCATGAATCGACTATGGATTTTTGGTAGCGCTTCTATGATTTGCAGTTTCAAGCTCCGAAGAGCCAAATGAAGCTTTTCTATCTTTGGGACTGGTTCGAGTATCGCAATAAGAAATTTTCTCATCCTAAGAAGAAGTTTGAAATCAAGCCTCACTCAACATTCTTTAGTGATGGAGCTGCGTAATCTTAGATGGATGTGGTCACTGTCACAAGTGACTGTCCACCATCCCTTCATCAAATAGCTCCATCACTCCATAGTGATTTTGAGGATCAAGCTCACACACCTGTTTAGCTGTCAAATCCTCCCAACATCACTTCACTTAATTTTCACGCAGATTTGGTTGTGAGTCCATCAAGTTGTCATATGCATTTTGTTCCACAACCTCTGTCTTTGCACTTGGTTGTTCCCCTAGATGATACTATCTTGTGTTCTTCCATTCCAGACTCTACACATGTTGTGAATGAGGAACAAGCCACTAACAGAGTTGGTGTTGACAACCAACATGCACTATCATTCATGAAGAGTATGAGTGGGAGCTTGAGCATAAACACTCGACGAAGGATGACTCCCTTCCGTCCAAGCCCCCTCCATTCCTTGAGATATTTGGTGAACCTGCCATCCATGATTTCATATGTGTATCTTCATCCATGGATGCACCCATTGTTGATCACTCGTAGGACACACCTAATGTCATTCCATCATTCGACAACAGAGAGGATGAGTTATTCATTGAAAATCCACTTGATCTTTCTTCTGCCATTTATGGAAACAAAAAGGATGAATTTGTTCGCTTCTCATCTACCCCTCTGTTTGATTCATCAGATAATGAGGATGCCAATGAAATCATTGATTTTCCTGATCATGGATGTCATTATCCATTTACTCCCACATTTGATCACGATCATGATGCTATTATAGTTAATTTTTTGAAGCCACCGGTCTATGATGATCTATATGACAATGAAGTTGAAACACTCTAGGCTGTCGAGGCAGTTCAACCCAAGATGATGCTTATGTCAGGCCCTCACCATCTGGAGGTTGGTTTCACTTCCGATCAGGATACTGATCAATCACCCAAGGCTCCTCGTCACTCATCTGTATGCATTGAAGATCAATATCACACAAAAATCATGCTTCCTCCACTCAAACTACATGATCCCATCGCTCATGCATTAGAGGAACCTTACAGTGCAATCACATGTGCATGGTGCAAGTTTTCTTTGTTTCTTTCATTTGCTTGCATGTCAGAGTCAAGAGTGTGCTTATGCTACAAAGCTGCACGTAGTATCTCACAACAACATGATAAGTCCACGAAATTCTTGTCATGCACTTCCACTTACGTCATGTGGAAACTTTTAAACACGAAGTGTGGTTGTCTTCATTGTTATATCTTTCTTGCTTACTGGTTCACATTACTTGGTTGCTCGCGGATGAAGCCTTCACCAACATCGGTCAACCAATGCACCAGTGGTTGCATTGGAAATATCACTTCATGTGATTAGGCCCATGCACCGTTAGTTTAGTAGTAGGAGTAGTGTTTGCTTTCAATCAGTTTGCTTGCATGCTTGTTTGCTTACTTGCTTTGTTTGTTTGCTTGCTTGCTTGTTTTCTTAGTAGCTTTGTTTTCACATTTTCTTCTGCTCTTGCTTTGCTTTGTTGTTCGTTTGTTTGCTTTTTTTGTTCGTAGGTAGTTTTGCATGAAACCATGCATGACTCTTGAAACAAGCTGGGTAAGGTACAAGAGTTCTTGTAATGTTTTCACTACTTGGTTATCTATCATCCTGCCTCTATATGAAGAACTGGTTACTTTTAGTCCATGATACGTCAAAGGAAAATATGTATTGTTTGAAGTGAACCTTGGTGAAAACATAACGCTTGTGCACTATCTAGTATCACCTACTCTAGTCGGTTTTTTTTGGGTTAACCCTTGTTAGCTCATTCAAGTAGAGTAATGTGAGGAGGAAAGCCCTAACAGGCATGTCAGAGATATAATAAACTACTTCCCTACTGGAACAACCTCTTCTGCTCTCAATAAGTTGGGATCCCTCTCCCGCCTTTGAAATGAATAAGTGTTATGCACATTTATGAAAAATGAAAAAAATGAAAAAAATGAAACAATGAAAAGTGAAAAAATGAAAAATGAAAAATGAATAAGGTGAAAGAAGTGAAAGGATTTCTGTACAGAGAGGTGATGCAAGTAACTCCACCAAGGTACTGACCAGGCTCGGTGGCACCAGATCCATGCTTGTGTTCCTATGTGACTCCGTCGGGGTACCGTCCAAGCCTGCTGGCAGCGGAGAAACACCAGAGATAAAACTAAAACTCTGATGACTATAATGCTTGCGCATAAATATACCCCTCAACTCCCATCAAAAAGATTGTGTTTCTTTGGCCTGGAATGTGCGTCAATCCGCCAAGAGTTTGGCAGATGCTACATCTTATAATCAGGCTAGTGTGAAACTAAGACCAACTAAGAACTAAACAATACTTCCAGAGGTGTTAGCATTTCTTTTCATGAACAAGGTCCAATGAGAGAGCTGGAGTTCTACCAGTGTGTTGCCAAGTGTTGTAGCAGCTACAACCACCCTCCAAAATTTTTCCTTAGCTTCATTTTGGAGCCTCCCTACCAATCTTTCACAACATGTCTTGCTTTGTCAAGTACACAAGCTTCAATGTCTTTCTTGCAGAAAGGCAGCCTGTCCATTAGAGCTTGATGCATCCCCCTCAAAGGCTATTTGTCTAGACTTGGTGTAGCTGCAGGATGAGCAGATCCTTCAAGAAATTGCACAATTCTAGAGGGAAACCAACTTTCCCTCCATAAATTGTGCAATTCAATCTGGCAGCCTTCTGGGATCTAGAATTGGGCAATTTTTCCAGTTAGGCTTCATCCAGAAAATTACTTAATTCTTCCCAGTAGGGCTACTCAGCCCAAGAATTGCGCAATCCTGGTTTGTAGTCAGCTGCTCTGCCTAGAAATTGCACAAATCTCCTGGGAAGACAACCCAGCTCCCATCCAAAAATGCGCATTTTCTCCCAGTAGTTGAGCAGCCTCCTGCATGCGCAGTTTAGTTGACTGGTTCCCTCTGGGATCGAGAAAAACTGATTTTCATGCATTGGATGCTTCTCCCAAGGAAACATGCAAATGCATCCCTTGATTCAAGGATCTACTTTTAGCATCTAGATTTTTCATGTAAGGATCATTTCAGAAACCTCCCACTAAGTGTCGCTCTTCGTATATCTGTGGTATGCACCTCACATTTTTTATTTCATCAAAACTCATGAACCAGATGCTTTAGAGCTCATTCCTCACATCAACTTGTAACTCTGACATACCACATCACATCTAGGAGTCTTCGGCACATTCATCTCAACTTTTTGGGGGTAAGCCAACCTTCCATGTCTTGTGTTTCATTTTTGGCACTTTTTGTGTTTCACTTCATATGCATGTTGTCTGCTTGATTTCAGTGAGCACTTGTTGTTGTTTTGATACATACTATCTCATACTAGAACCATTTTAGTTTCTGTCAAAATCTCACTACTGTCATATGCATGAAATTGTTTTTCATGAACGGTCGATGATTCAGCATCTCGCCTCACCCACATGCATGTTGTTCCATTTTCTGAATTTGTCATTCACTGTTTGCATGCATGATCATTCGCTTATGCTTACACTCAGTCACATTCGCTTTTAGTTGCCAGTCAGTGGGTCTGGGCAGCCTTGGCTCGGACTCTGCCTCACCAAGACAACATTGCGCAATCCTGAGAGGGAAGGCTCTATCTTCCTCTCAGGAAATGTGAATTTCTTCCCAGTGACTGTCCTCCAGTCTTGCATTGTGTAATTCTGAGGGACAATCGCTGTTGGCCCAAAAAATTGCACAATGCAGTCACTGACCTTCAACCATTTCCGGTTGAAATTGTGCATTGCACAATTTCAGCAGTTAGCAGCTAGGCTGGACTATGCATTGTGTAGATTTAGCAACCAATCAGACTCTTGATAGCCTGTACTATGGCTTGCACAGCCTTGGTAGTTAGTCTCCTGACCTCTCGGCAGAAATTGTGCAACCTTCATGATCAATCAAACAAGTATGTTGCAAGTCAGTTCTCAAGTTCATTTTGGTTTTTGACTAGCAAATTGCTTGCCATGAGTGTTTCCATGTCTCCTAGTATCACAAGTGTTCATATGCCTCTTAGTAGCAAAGGTTCAATGGTTTCCAGGAGAGCAGAGTTGAAGACAGCATTTAGAGCACACTTGGGGATGCAGTCGATCAAGTGTCTATGAACTTGCCTATCTACGAAGACATTAAGTTTTTTGTAGACAAGTACATCAAGATATGATGGCAACAACATCATAGAAAGAAACACCATGAACAATAGCTAAAGGCAGCATACTGGATGCAATGAATGAAAGAGGAAGGTTGTTCACAACATAGAGGCGAAACAAAGTTGCAATATCAAGCAGATCTACTTATGGTGAAAGAAACTTTGGAGACTCATGATATGAGGTGATGATGTGACATGAAGGTCATGCGAAGGCAGAGGTCATGCGAAGGCAGAGAATAGAACATAGAAGGAGTTGCAAGTGCTTAAGTAGCAACTCAAATAAGAACATGAGTTGCATAGATGAGATAAGAGTTGCAACAGGAACATGTACAACAGGGGGCACAACATGCAGTCACAGATGAAACTGTGCCCATACAAGTTATAGACCCATCCGAGTAGCTGGCATGGAGCAAGAAAGGTGAGCAGTGTTGTCGATTGCATGCAAGGGAATGTAGCAGCATGCATGCTATTGTGTGCACACATGTGATCCCACTAATTCGGCACACTCATTGAGGTGAAGACAAGAAGCAAGTGTGACTGGAGTTGAACATGTACTTTGACAAGTTGATGCACATGACCACAAGCATACACTTGAATATCAGCATAGACACTATGCATCAATGTGTTGCCGGTTCAACCGTACAAAGAATACCATGCACATGCTATCAGACGAGTTGGATGGAGAAGCCATACCAATGCACCTAGATGCAATGGAGGCAAGAGTTTTCTTCAACAAGATGTCACCATGGAACACATGCAAACCATCATGGACGACCAAGCTTAGCATCAACTCAACACCTTGACCATCACAAGCATGTCAAAGACTTGGTCTCACCACAACGGACCAAGTGTTAGTGATGTATTGCATGGCTTTCTCAAGCCATTTTGTCTCGCATGGGCACATGTGCATTGTAATGTAATGTAGTTTTGAGTGGAAGTTCAAGTGTCGATAGTTGGATGTAAGAATCAGAGAGTAGATGAAGAGTCATGAGGGTAGATGAACTCTCACAAAGGGGAATGTTAAGGGTAACCCCACCCTTTGCTATAAATAGAACGTCATAAATCATTGTAAAGACTTTTGATTAGCCAAGCTTTGCTAGGAGTATCTTAGAGAAAGCTTGGACAATATTGTAATGAGCCTTGGCTTCTCCACTGTGAAAAGTTAGTACATCTCTTTGGAGGAGTAGGCAGTTGTGGCTGTAACATTCTACTATCGAAACTAGTGGTTGGACATGGATGTATTGTATGACTGGAACTTACACTTCTTAATATAATAGAGACAACATGTTTTATTCATATGTTGCATTTTATTCTATGCTATCTTGTTTATTCTAAATTATATATGTATTTTTTTTCTTACGCATGCATGTATGGACTATTTTGTATATGTATCAATCTTTCTGAAATGTTATGTTGGTTTAACCATCACTTTGGATTGCTTGCTAACTTGCTTTCTAGCTTGTGATGCAACTTCGCTCATGTGTTCCCTTCCAAGCTGCGTACTATTACAGGTTTTCAAGGGGTGCACTCACCTCACCCTTAGTGTGTTAGAACCTCTCATCCTCCTTCCATGACTTACTGCAGCTGTCACACCCTTTCTAACAACATGGACATCTTACTTTCCTCTATGTGAAATCGTAGTCAAGGAATTACCGTATGACCCATTGCTGGGAATCCTACACCAAATCGTTTGAGGTCTAACTGAGACTTCTTATCGGGGAGCTCCCCTGACATGTTGGCGTGTCCAACACTGTCAAGTTGACAAGTTGTGTCCTCTCATCTTGTTTGGAACCTTTGCATATCTATCATGGATTCTTGCACCCTTCTCCCTCTGTAATGTTTTTCGAACCACAAATATGTCACCATCATGAAGGAGTTCTTTGATATCATGTCCACTTACATGTATGATGGTGAAGGCAAAGTGGCCTGGCTTGACTTCTTATGTGACTTTCTTTCCATGCCTCATGAGGAAGATGGATGTTCTAACGAACAGGCTAGCTTGTTACTTGCATACAAAATTCACAAATATCCACATCGATGGTTGTGCAGCCTACCGACTGACAGCATGCACTCACTTGAGCACTTCTGTGATCTCATTGAAGACACTTTCTATCATTTTGATCCAGAAAATCTTAACCAAAAACTGTTACAACAAGGGAAGGTTCCACATGAATCAACTATGGATTTTTGGCAATGCTTCCTTGATTTGCAGTTTCAAGCTTTGAAGAGACAGATGAAGTTTTTCTATCTTTGGGACCGATTCAAGTATTGCATTAAGAAATTTTCTCATCCCAGGAAGAAGTTTGAAATCAAGCCTCGCTCAACACTCTTTAGTGATGAAGCTGCGCAATCTCAGATGGATGCAGTCACTGTCACAAGTGACTGTTTTCCATCCCTTCATAAAAATGCTCCATCACTACACAGTGATTTTGAGGATCAAGCTCACACACATGTTCAAATATCACATCCTCCTAACATCACTTCACTTAATTTTTGCACAGATTTGTTTGTGAGTCCATTGAGTTCTCATATGCATTTGTTCCACAACCTCTGTCTTCGCACTTGGCTGTTCCTTTGGATGATACTATATTTTGTTCTTCCATTCTGGACTCTACACTTGTTGTGAACAAGTAACAAGCCACTGATGGAGTTGGTGTTGGAAAACCAACATGCACTGTCATTCCTGAAGAGTATGAGTAGGAGCTTGAGCATCAACACTCGGCGAAGGATGACTCCCTTCTGTCTGAGCCTCCTCTGTTCCTTCCTGGCATCTTTGGTGAACCCGCCATCCATGATTTCGCATGTGTATCTTCATCCGCGGATACACCCATTGTTGATCACTCACAGGACACATCGGATGTCAGTCCATCATTCGACAATGGAGAGGATGAATTATTCATTGAAAATCCACTTGATCTTTCATCTACCTTTTCTAGAAAAATAGAGGATGAATTTGTTCATTTCTCATCTACCCCTTTGTTTGATTCATTAGATCATGAGGATGCCGATGAAATCATTGACTATTTTGATTGTGGTTGTCATGATCCATTTACTCCCATATTCGATCATGATCATGATTCTATCACAGTTGATTTTATGAAGCCATCGGTCCATGATAATCTATCTGACGATGAAGCTGAAACACTCCAGGCTGTTGATGCACTTCAGCCCGAGCTAATGGTTATGTCAGGCCCTCGATATCCAGAGGTCGATCTCACTTCTGATCAGGAAATTAATCAATTACCTAAGACTATTCATCACTCATCTGTATGCATTGAAGATCAATCTCACACATAGATCATGCTTCCTCCACTCGAACTACATGATCCCATCCCTCATGAATTGGAGGAACCTTGCATTGCAAGCGCACATGCAGGACACAAGTTTTCTTTCTTTATTTTTTTCTTGCATTTCACAGTCAAGAGTGTGCCTATACTTCCAAGTTACATGCAATGTCACATAACACCATGATAAGTCCACAGACTGCTTGTCATCCAGTTCCACTTTCTTATGTCAAGTGGAAACTTTCAAGCACGAAGTGTGGTTGTCTTCATTGTTATCTCTTTCTTTCTTTCTTGCTGGTTCACATAATTGGGTTGCTCACATACCAAGCCTTCACCAACATGGGTCAACCAATGCGCTGGTGGCTGCATTGGAAATATCACTTCACATGATCAGCCCCATGCACCGTTAGTTTAGGAGTAGGAGTAGTGCTTGCTTTTAGTCAGTTTTCTTGCATGCTTGTTTGCTTACTAGCTTTGTTTGTTTGCTTGTTTGTTTTCTTGTTTTATTAATAGCTTTGCTTTCACCTTTGCTTCTTCTCTTGCTTTGCTTTGTTTTTTGTTTGTTTTCTTGTTTTGTTTGTAGGTAGTTTCTCATGAAACCATGTATGACTCTTGAAAAAAGATGGGTAAGGTACAAGAGGCCTTGTACTGCTATCAATACTTGGTTATCTATCATTTTTCCTCTCTATGAATAACTTGTTACTTTTAGTCCATGATACGTAAAAGGAAAATGTGTATTATTTGAAGTGAACCTTCATGAAAACACAACACTTTTGTGCTATCTAGTATCACCTACTCTTGTCGGTTGTTTTTGGGTTAACCCATGTTAGCTCAGTCAAGTAGAGTAAGGTGAGGGGGGAAACCTTAACATGCATGTCAGAGATATAATAAACTACTTCTCTGCTGGAACAACTTCTTCTACTCTCAATAAGTCAAGATCCCTCTTCCACCTCTGAAATGAATAAGTGCTATGAAAATTTATGAAAAGTTAAAAAATTAAAAAATGAAAAGTGAAAAATTTCAAAATTTCAAAATGAATAAGGTGAAAGAAGAGAAAGGATTTCTGTGTAGAGAGTTGATGCAAGTAACTTTGTCAGGGTATTGACCAGGCTCACTGGTAGTAGAGCAATGCTTGCGTTCGTATGTGACTCCGCTGGGGTATTGTCCAGTCTTCCTGGCAGCAGAGCAACACCAGAGATGAAACTAAGTCTCTAACGAATATACTGCTTGTGCATCAATACACCCCTCAACCTCAATCGAAACAACTGTGTTGCCTTGGCTTGGAATGTGTGTCAATCGACCAAGAGTTTGGTAGATGCAACATCTTACAATCATGCTAGTGTGAAACCAAGAATAACTAAGAATTGAACAATACTTCCGAAGGTGTTAGACTTTCTTTTCATGAACAAGGTCTATTCAGAGAGTTGGAGTTCTACCATTGTGTCGCCAAGTGTTGTAGTGGCTATAACCACCCTCCAAAATTATCACTTAGCTTTGATTTGGAGCCTCCCTACAAACCTTTCACAACAACATGTCTTGCTTCGTCAAGTACACAAGCTTCATTATTTTTACTGCAGAAAGGCAGCTTGTCCATTAGAGCTTGATGCATCCCCCTCACAGGTTGTTTGTCCAGAATTGGTGTAGCTGTAGGCTGAGCAGCTCCTTCAAGAAGTTGTGCAATTCTAGAGGGAAACCAACCTTCCCTCCAGAGATTGTGCAATTTAGTATAGTAGCCTGCTGGGCTCCAGAATTGCAAAATTCTTCCAGTCAGGCTTCATCCATAAAATTGCGCATTTCTTCCTAGCAGGGCTACTCAACCGAGGAATTGTGCAATCTTGGGTAGTATTCAGCTGCTCTGCCCATAAATTGTGCACATCTACTGGGTAGTTAGCCCAGATCCCATCCAGAAATGTGCATTTTCTCCTAGTAGTTGAGAAGCCTCTAGCATGCACAGTTGAGTTGATCGGTTCCCTCCAGGACTGAGAAAAACCTATTTTCATGCATGGGTTGCTTCTTCTAAGGTAGCATGCAAAGGTATCCCTTGATGTAGGGATCTCCTTTTAGCAGCCGGAGTTTGCATGCAAGGATTATGTCATAAACCTCCCACCAAGTCTCGCTCTTCCTATATTTGTGGCATGTGTGTCACATCTTCGATTTCATCAACACTCATGAATCGGACACTACAGAACTCATTCCTAATATCAAACTTACAACTTTGACATCCCACATCACATCGAGGAGTCATCAGCACATTTATCTCGGTTGTTTTTGGGTAAGCTCGCCTTCCATGTCTTGTGTTGCATTTCTGGCAATTTTTGTGTTTCACTTCGTATGCATGTTGTTTGCTTGATTTCAGTGAGTTATTACTGTTGTTTTGATACATACTAGCTTGTACTACCACCATTTCAGTGTTCGTTAAAATCTCATTGTTGTCACATGCATGAAACTGTTATTCATGAAAGGGCGGTGATTCGATGACTTGCCTCACCCACATGCACGTTGTTCTGTTTTCTCAATATGTCATTCACCATTTTCATGCATGATCATTCGCTTATGCTTACACTTTGTATATCCATTCATTCACATTAACATTCACTTTCAGTTGCCAGCTGGCAGGTCTGGGCAACCTTGGCCTAGACTCGGCCTCACCAAGATAGCATTGCATAATCCTAAGAGGGAAGGCTCTGTCTTCCTCTCAGGAAATGTGAATTTCTTGCAAGTGGCTATCCTGTAGTCTTGCATTGTGCAATTATGAGGGATAGTGATTGCTCGCCCAGAAAATTGCGCAATGCAGTGAGCCTGCAACCATTGCTGGGTGAGATTGCTCAATTCCAGTATTCAGAAGTTAGGCTGGACTGTACATTGCACAGTTCCAGGAACCAGTCAGCCTCTTGATAGCTTGGACTATGCCTTGCATAGTCTTGGTAGTTAGTTTCTCGACCTCCCAACGGAAATTGCACAACCTTCATGATCAATCACAAAGGTATGTTGCAAGTCAGTTCTCAAGTTCATTTTGGTTTTTGACTGATAGATTGCTTGCCACGAGTGTTTCCATGTCTCTAGGTGTCACAGGTGTTCATATGCCTCTTAGTAGCATAGGAACAATGGTTTCAAGGAGAGCAAAGTTGAAGACACTGTTTAGAGCATGCTTGGGTATGCAGTTGATCAAGTGTCTATGAACTTGCCTACCCATGAAGACATCAAGTTGTTCGTAGACAAGTACATCAAGATATGACAACAAAAACATCACATCAAGCACCATCATGAACAACAAATGAAGGCAACATACTGGATGCAATGAACACAAGAGGAAGGTTTTTGACAACATAAAGGTGGAACAAAGTTGCAAGCTCAAGAATATCTACTTGTGGTGAATGCAACTTTGGAGACTCAGGCTATGAGGTGACAACATGACATGAAGGTCATGCGAAGGAAGATAATGGAATAGAGAAGGAGTTGCATGTTCTCAAGCAACAACTCAAGGAAGAACAGGAGCTGCATAGACGAGAGAATGAGTTGCAGCAAGAACAGGTACAACAAGGGGTGCAACATGCACTGACATATGAAACTACACTTGTACAAGTTATAGATCCACCCCAACAGTTGGCACGGAGCAAGCAAGGTGAGTAGTGTTGTCAATCACATGCAAGGGAATGTAGCTGTATGCATGTCATTATGCGCACGCATGTGATCCCACCCATTCTGCACACTCATGGACGCGAAGACAAGAAGAAATTCTGACTGGAGAAAAACATGTACTTCGACAAGTTAATGTGCATGAACACTAGCCCACACTTGAAGATCAACCTGGCCATTATGCATCAGTGTGTTGTCGATTCAGCTGCACCCAAAAGACCATGCACATGCTATCAGATGAGTTGGATGGAGGAGCCATACCAATGCACTTGGATGTAATGGAGGCAAGAGTTCGCTTTAGCAAGATGTCACCATGGAACACATGCACACCATCAAAAGCAACCAAGCTTGGCATCAGCTCACCACCTTGACCATCACAAGCACGTCAAAGAGTCGGTCTCACCACAACGGACGGAGTGTCAGTGATATCTTGCATGGCTTGCTGAAGCCATTTTTTCTCACATGGGAACATGTGTATTGTAATGTAACATCTTGTCAAGTGGAAGTTCAAGTGTCGATAGTTGGATGTAATAACCATAGAGTAGATGAAGAGTCATGAGGGTAGATGAACTATCACAAGGGGGAATGTCAAGGGTCACCAAACCCTTTGCTATAAATAGAACCTCATAACTCATTGTAAAGGATTTTGGTTAGCCAAGATTCGATGGGAGTATCTTACAGAAAGCTTGGACAGTATTGTAACGAGCCTTAGCTTCTCCACTGCGTAGAGCTAGTACATCTCTTTGGAGGAGTAGGTGGTTGTGGCTGTAACGTTCTGCTATTGGAACTAGTGGCTGGACATGGATGTATTGTATGACTAGAACTTACACTTCTTAATATAACATAGCCAACACATTTCAGGCATATGTTATATTATATTCTATGCTATCTGGTTTACTCTAAATGATATATGTATTTGTTTGCTTACGCATGCATGTATGGACTATTCTGTATAAGTATGTATGAATATTTCTAAAATGTGCTTTTGGCTTAACCATCACTTTGGATTTCTCACTAACTTTCTTTCCATCTTTTGATGCATCTTCACTCGTGTGTTCCCTTCCAAGCCGCGTACTATTACAGGTTTCCAGGTGGCGCACTCACCTCACTCTGAGTGTGTTAGAACCTGTCATCCACCATGCTTGACTTACTACATTTGTCACACCCTTGCTACCAACAGGGACATCTTACTTGCCTTTGTACGAAATCGCGGTCAAGGCATTATCGTACGACCCACTGCTAGGACTCCTACACCAAACGGTCTAAGGTCTAATTGGGACTTCTTACCAGGGAGATCCCTTGACATGTTGGTGGGTCCAACACCGCCAACAGATACATATCAAGAAACATATTTATGGGATTTTCTATCTGAACATACTAATCTAACACAAACTCAAATGTTTTGGATGCATTGTACTTTCATATCATTTAAAAAGTACAAGTAGAAGCTATTCTTGAAACTGCAGTTTGAGTTGGAATACTTTTTAGTTTCTTAGATGATGTTTGTAATGTTTTGTTTGATTTGGGGTGATGTGACTACGCAAACAATCGTAAAAGACTTATTATAAAAAATGAAAAATGAAATTCTAGTTCCAAACATTGTCATATAGTGTTCTATTAAAATTTGACAGGACCAACTAATCTAACCATTTCTAAGGGAGTATAAATAATATATAAGGTCACTATACCAAATAATGGAGCCATTTTTTGTGTATCACTTGATTTTCGTTTTCCCTCCACTTCTTTACTTAGAATTTTGGATACAATCAATTCCATAGTTTGTTAAAGCTAGGGTATTTTTTAAGGACTAAATATTGTTCTTATATATAGTATTGTAGGCAACTATTCTGGTTTAAAAATTCATATGTTTAGAGTGTGGAATAATATTAAATAAAAACATGTAATTTACTTTTAAAATTAGTAATTTTTTGGTGAATATCATCCATTTAATCATATATATGTAAAAAATAGGCAAAGTTTTAACCAAATTGGCGAATTATTTTTTTCTGAAAATGTTGAAAAATGGCCTATTTGTAAAATTTCACCCCTAAAATTCTCCCTACTGAAAATAATTATGGAAATCATGAAATACCAAATATTAATAAAATATTTGACAATACATTATATGCATTTACATGCATAAGAACAAAGAAGCACACATGTAATGCAAGCTTACTACCCATATAATGATATATTGAAATTCATCCAATTTGTAACTGCATAACAAAATATTGTCTAACTATTTTGTAAATGAGTATAAATTAGATTTGAAAATGTCATACTAGCTTTAGGAGACTTGTGTTGTGTCATATTTGCATTCTTCTTTTTCTTCGATGTTTCTTTTTGGAATCTCAATTGTAGAGTCATTCTTAGAAACTGAAAACATTTGTAGAGATACATATGATAATTTCAAACTAAATAAAAATATCACAAGTTAAAAAATATTATGTAATCATATTCTACAATGTCGCATTTGACACATATGTGTAAGAATGAGGAATTTAAGTCTATATGTAGGCTCACTGCTAGAAAACAATAGCTCAAGCTTCATTGATCAACATTCATTTATTTGCATAATTGATAACCATATGAAGAAAAGTATAAAAAAATTTACTTCCTTAGGTTCATATTCCATGGTTTTTGAAAGTAAAAGTAAGAATTTGTTACGAAACTAATTATTAACAGAATTATTAACTATAAACTATCATTGCTTCCACCACTATATTAGTATTAAAAGAACAAGAATAATATCAATATTAGAAGGAAAAATGAATCTAGTGCATGGTACATATCCTCCTTGCACAAACAAAAGCACATTGAACAATGAAACATATCTAGCACACACTTGATTTGTTTTACCGTGTAATATGGTTTTATTTGTACAAGGAGTATATCTATCATGTGCTAGTTTGGTTTACTTTACAATGTGTGAGCGCTAGATTTGTTTCACCATGTAATGTTCTTTTGTTTGCGCAAGGAGGATATCTACACTGCACTAGTTTGTTTTACTTTACAATTCTTATGTATGTGCTAAAAATAAATCTACCAAGTGCTATATTTGTTTAACTTGCAATGTTTGTGTCCATACTATAAGAAAATCTAACACATTTTAGAATTATTTTACCTTGCAATGCTTGTGTTCATGCTAGAAGAAAATATAATGCATTTTATATCACATTTACCTTACAATGATGGTGTTTGTGCTAGAAACAAATATAGCTTGAGTTATATTTTTTTACTTTGAAATGCTTGTGTTTTTTGATGTAGGAGCATCACTCCACATCTGTTCTGACGACAAAATTTGTAGATATCTTGTAGTTAGTTTTTCATATGTGTCCCTAGAGGGAAAACTATGATAGTTTGTTTCTTTAGTCTTAGTAGACATGTTCCTTTTATGGGACGAATGTTTTTTTTGTTAAATAGTCACTTCTAGAACAAGGTCCATTATCGAATTTACATATTTTGTTAATTGATATTCCTCTTTTATCATGTTATATAATTCTATGTAATCTTGGAGCCTCACTAGCACAAGGAGAATAAAAAGAAAAGAAATGAACAATTTCATTGGTGTTTCGACTGAACTTGATCTATGTTTTGTTTGCCAAATTTCTAGCTTAAGATAACCTACATATTTTCATATTTTAAAATTGTGAAGCCTGTACTAATGGGACTACTGTAGTGTAAATTCATATGGCTATGTAGCTTATTAGTAATCACCAAAATCGTGTCAACGGGTATGATAGTGAAACAAAGTTGCACTCAACATCACAGTGCTAAAATTTATTCTAGTGTTAGGAAGGGGTCCCCTGGGGTCAGTTTTGGGGTAAAAGCCAAAGTTTTGATGTAAAAAGATGTAAAGTCTCCACAAATTTTGGTCGCGGAGCACATATCTACTAAAGAGTCAAAAAGGGTTTTACCCTCCCTTATGTTATCCTGAATCGGTTTTTGAAGATCTACACATGGTCCATAAACCATGGGATTGTATAAATAGGTGTGTCTTAGAGAGTCTAAGGAAAGCAGTCTAAGTTTGTCTATGGGTACGAGCGAAGAGGTCTAGCACAGAGAAGTAAGTTTTAGAGGGGGAATAGGCCCTGTAGCTGAGTGTGCAAAGGACTAGAGTAGTGTCCTCAATTGAGTGCACGGACCCCTGCAACTGAGTGCACAGGAAGTATTGAGTCTGTAAACTTATACTAAAGATCAATAAAGAAGATTGTTACAAAAATTCCTGTGTTTTATCTCTTTATTTCTGTTATGTATGGTTGTGATATTTTTTGTGATGAAAGATGTCCTTATGAAATAATGATGCATTGATGTGCAACTTTACTTGATCTATATTACAATCTAAACGCAGTTATTTTTAAGTGATTAAGCAAAGATCCTAACACTTTCTGTTAAAGTTATTGAACACTTAGGTAGATATGAGTAAATACTAATCCAAGGGTAATCTAGGGTGCACAAAAACAACTAATTGGCTTGTTTAGAGTCTGCAAAAGCCAGTCATAGACCTTCGCGGAGGTATATAGAGGCTGATTAAAGGAATTTACAGTGATAAGCCAGAAGGGCTTAGAGATCTATGCGAAGGTAGATCTAGGTCGCAGAAGAACATTACACTGATCTCTTGGTGCAGAAAATTAGTTCCAACATTCCCCCATACTGATTTGCATGAGACTTTAGTCCGCACATTACGGATTGATGTTGAAAGGGCCAGTAGTGTAGTTATTTGTTTGGAGCAACTAACTCCAAACCTAGGCCAGGACCACCTAAGCCAACAAATGGTTCCGTTACTGGGACCAGGATTTCCATAAAGAGATGTGTGATGTCGAATCACTGGAATCCAACTAGGAAGGAAATTGAGAAGTGGTTTGATAGAAAGATCCAAGAATTCATGGTGCAGGAAAATAGGAATCTGTGCCTAACGAAAGAATGTTGGTTGGACATATATTTGTACATAGAAATACATGAAATTTTCTTTTGCACCTTCTCGATTGAACTATATAAGTGGATAGCTAAATTGGCAGACAACCAAGGGACGTGGAAGCTTGACGGTCCAATAGTGTGGACTCCAGAATTAGTGCAAAAGCTAGAAGCTTATGAAGATAAGATCGCAGGTGCTATTGACCATTGGCTTGGTCAGGTTATAGGAGGATTTGTTACAAATTTTGCAGTCGAAACCTCAGTCAATTACAGCGAAGCAGAGCACCCCTTCTTCAAAGGACTACGAGGTAAGTATCTAAGATATTTGAATACTTGGATTAAGATGTTGTTGTGTGAGAAATGTGTTATGCCGCTGCCTTGATGTTTGGAGATACACAAAGTGGGAAGCTCTTCAGGTATAGGGGAAGAACATGCCCTTAATATAGCCTATTGATGGAACCTCCTGTGAGTGATGATGAGGGAGCAGCATAGGCATCACCGTAGAGCACTGTCTAGATTATAAGGCAGGGTTTTCCATGGATACCTCATCCATACACACCACCTCCACCTTCACCTCCACAACATACACCTTTGCCCACATTGCCACCACCACAGTCGCTGGTCAACATGTTGAATACAATGAAGTTGCTAGTTTTCAAGGGCTTAGGAAGTGAGGATCCAGATTATTTTTGGTTTGTTGCGAAGGCTATGTGGACATCACAAAAAATTAGAAATGATAATATAAAATAGGCGTAGTTGGTCACTGCTCTGTAGGATCGCGCGCTGACATGGTACGTTAAGTACTGCATTGAGAATCTATTGGCATCATTAGCAGATACTCAGACCACTTTGAACAAATAATTTGGTATGCCTAAGTGAAACGCCATGGGAGCTACACCAAAGACTGAAGTGAGGGATCCATGAAGCTAATATGAATCTCACAGATAGTCAACTCCATGAAATTTTTATAGCTGTGCTCCTGCCCCACCTAAGGATTACTTTATCACAACAAAAGATAGGAACTCATGCAGAAGCTCTAGAAATCGCAATGAGATTGCATGAGATACCTATTCACGACGTGTCTTGGGGAGTCCAATAAATTCACTCGCACTTGCAAAACCTCTGTTTGGAACTACAGAGCTTTAAAAAAGAAAAAGAGGCTAGGACATAGGTGCGCAAAGAAGTCTAGTGCCTCAAGTGTAAGAGCCAAGGGCATGATAAGGATCATTGCCATGTCTTTGCAAACTATATTACAGGGGGAGGGCCGATGCTGCTGAGACATGAAGCTCCAGCAGGACCAAGTATGGGGCTCGTGCTATGGTATGCTCTTTGTCAAGTGGTCGGAAAACATGTCACAAATAATTGTTATTTGCTGCAAAAGTTTGTATAGGCAGCACAACAATTGTTTTGCGATTTCTGCAAATCGGCGGGTCACGATGAGCACCACTGTTGAAGCTATGAATTAATGATGGAGAGGATGCCTATGTATCAAATGCAAGTGGAAAATCAGCCTCTTGATCAAGGCATTGGGGGAGCATGTAGAGGATATTAGGGATGTAGACAACACCAAAGAGGTTGAGGACCTGGTAGGGGTCATGGGTAGTTCATTTGCTACAATTTCAGAATGCCATGACATTACACGTGGGAGTGTATGAATCAGAAACACCCATCATGTCAATACTGCACTCAGTTTGACCACGCAATCGAAGAATGTCATGTGATGATTGCCAAGATGTAGGAGAAGAAGGCACATCCTCCCATCCTACCCAGAACTTACAGATGATGAGGGCTCAACCCCGCAAAGAGGACCCAAATGTGAATATCGTGGTGCAAAGTGAGATCACGACCAGTGAAGATAAGGGAAAATAACCCAAAGAAGGTGGATGGGTCCGCAAGGCCACAAAAAAGGAGATTAGTTTTGATCTAGAGTGCGTGAAGGAAACATTCATGGAAACAAAGAAAAGCTTCATTGAAGCCTTTACATTAGGGAGTCTGAACAAACTGTGAGACACCAGCGTGCCTACAGAGGTTGACCCCTCTATGCTTACCACCTTCTTGGAGACTTGTATGAAACTACTACGTGATAGCAAGGCTATGAAAGGACTACAGGAGTTGATAAAAAAGTGTGCTAATAAGGATAATTCTCTTGATGGACCCTGCGTAGTCAGAAAGATTGGTAAGCATAAGGCAAGAACTGGGCACGAGAAGAGGCTTACCACACAAATAGGAGACTATGAGATGGACCAAGTTATTTTGGATTTAGGGTCTGACGTGAACATATTTCTTAAACAGACATGGGAGATGACGGGGAGACCTGTGCTGCAATGGTCTCCGATTCAGTTGAGGATGGAGAACCAACAGAAGATTATCCTATTAGACATCTACATGGAGTCACTATAGATATAGAAGGTGCGAGTGCGCTGGCAGATTTTGAAGTAATCGAGGTTGCGGATGACAAAAATGCATACCCTACACTCCTTTGAATTGATTTGGCTATTGATATGAATGGGGTAATTAATTTGAAGAAGCGTAGAATGTCATTTGAAAGAAAATCGCTCTGCATTGTAGTACCATTGGACCCTATAGAAGGGTTGTGCTATATTGAACCGGTTTGCGACTATGAGGAAAGTGATGATGATTTGGATCAGATCTATAAAACAATAGCGCAAGACCATGATTGGGTTGACCCAATGGCTAATGTATGGATTACATGGGACCGTGAATGTTTTTGTACCTCAAATTCAGATGAAGAGTTGGAACATTGGCAAAACAGGTTGCATGAAGTATCCACACTGTGCTACAACATGATGACCAAATCGCCCCATTGTGTGTCATCGTAGGTAATACATTTACCTTATTATGATGGTTTAACCGAAGTAGATAAGTTTTTGGATTCTTTTAAAAGAGAATTTCCAGGCGACCACTGCTTTTAGGCACTGGATTTGGCACTACATGCTACGTCTGATCGGTGGTGGCATACGCACAAAGACAACTTTGATGAGAGGCACGATTACAGGAGGATGATGAGGATGTGATTTGGTCATCCTAAAGTACGGTTAATTGAGAAATAATATGGGAGGAATGATCTGCATGATCATTTTGCAAAATGGACAAAAGTGTATGGAACATCCAAAATGGGTGCATTTATTCTGTCACACTATGGATATAATCCCTATGAATTGGTATTTGGAACACATAAGCACCGTCGAGTGGGATATCTTAAGAGAAGGATTCTTGATGACCTTCAACTTTGAAGATGGGTTCAAAAGCATTGATGAAGTGCTGCAGGATGTTAAGGTAGTGATCTTCTGAATTCCATAGGATCCTTTGGAATTGGTCCAACCAGATTGAAGCACCCAGCTACACCATGCACTGGAATGATATACCATGACTGCTGAAGGGGAGGATGAGGATCCACAGAATATCAATATCTGAGAAATAGAAGGCTGCTGCAAGATCGAAGGTCGGCAAATAGAGAACTTGGATATTACCATGCCACTGAAAACTAGGTAGGTAAACATTGCTACTAAAGCAAAGCCTAAGTTCCTGAAGATCGGATATTATTGGGATGATGCCACAATGGATAAAGATGTTGAGTTGCTCCGCAAGTACCGGGATCTTTTTCCTACAAAATTTTCGAAAATGAAAGGCATCATAGGCGATTTTGGAGTGATGAAAATAACTTTGAAACTGGATGCGAAGCCCATTAAGAAGAGGCCATATTGCCTTAATCCCAAATACAAGGAAAAGGTCCACTTGGAATTGGACAAGATGCTTGAGGTAGGTATTATTGAATCATTGGAGGACTCTGATTAGGTGAGCCCAATGGTAGTTTAGGAAAAGAAGCAGAAGGGAGAGATAAGGATTTGTGTAGATCTAAGAAAGCTTAACGATGCCTGCATCCATGATGCTTTTCCGACATCATTTACTGATGAGGTACTGGACAATGTTGGAGGGAAGGAGGCCTACTCATTTACTAATGGGTTCTCTGGATATTATTAGATTAAGATCACATCAAAAGACATGAGTAAAATAATCTTCATGATGGAATGGGGGTGTTTTCAGTATACGGTGAAGCCATTCGGACTTAAGAATGGGCTGACGATATTCTCTCACGTGGTCATTGCGACGTTCAAGGAATTTATTCACAAATTCTTGGAGGTATATTTTGATGAATGGACAATGTTTGGGTTGGTCAAGCACCATGTAGCCAGCCTATGATTAATGTTGGATACATGCCGAAGATAACATATCACGCTGAAATTGAATAAGTGCTTGTTTTGTGTCTCCTTTGGAATTTTTCTAGGTCATGTGGTATGCAAGCAAGGAATGATGGTCGACCCTGCCAAGATCATGGTCATAATCAACTTAAAAGCCCCGTGGAGTGTCAAATCACTGCGTGCAATGCTGGGCCATACTGGATATTATCGAAAGTTCATCAAACATATGCCTATATTATTGTGCCCATGGAGAAGTTACTGAAGAAGAATGCTACATTTTGTTGGGATAAAGAATGTTAGCACAGTCTAGATGTCTTCAAGGAAAAGATGGTCACTGCGTTGATCTTGGTCTTCCCGGAGTGGAAGAATGAATTCCATGTGCATGTTGCTTCCTTGTGTATTACGTTGGGAGCAGTGCTGACACAGGCTAGTGAAGGAGAGATGGATCACCCTATAGCATTTGCAAGCAAAAAGTTGTCAAAGACTGAGAAGAACTACTCAACAATATAGCACGAGGGATTGGCAATTGTGTATGTGCTCCAAAAGGTTAGGCACTATTTTTTGGGCAAATATTTCAAGATGTATACAGACCAATCCTCTTTGAGGTACCTAGTAAATAAGCCTGTGTTGGGGGGGAAGATATGCCGAGGGATACTATTGTTTCAAGAATATGAATTTGAGGTAATTGTCAAGCTAGGAGGGTTGAATTCAGGACTTGACCATTTGTCACAAATTGAAACGAGGGAGGAGCCTACTAATTTGGAGGAAGGTTTGCCCGATGCACAACTATTCACGGTGTGCGTAACGACAACCACTTTGCGGATATTATCCACTTTTTGACCACAAATACAACTCTAGAAGGCTACACTAGTCGACAAAAGAAAGAACTGGTAGTACGCGTGATTGATTTCTCAATAATTGCCAAAAATTTGAATAAGAGAGTATCGGACGAGATACTCCAACGATATGTGCATGATTTTGAAGGAAATAGCATCCTCTCTGAAGGTCATGGAGGAGCTATGGGAGGACATTATGAAGGAAAAGCAACAACGCAGAAGGTTTTGCATGCTGGGTTGTGGTGGCCTACGGTGCATAAAGATTCTAAAGCCTATTATAGGGCATGTGATGCATGCCAGAGAATGGGTAGGCCATCGTGAAGGGATGAGTTTCCTCTGAATCCTCAGGTATCATTACAACCATTTCAGAAATGGGCTATTGACTTTGCAGGACCAATCCAGCCCCTAGGTAACAAAACATGTGCACGCTATATCATCACTATGACAGAGTATCTGACCAGATGGGTTGAGGCAAATCTTATAAAGGATTGTACAAGGGCTACAATAGATAAATTTTTGTTTGAGTACGCGTTAACGAGGTTCGGTTGCTTGAAAGTGTTGATGAATTATCACAGTAGACACTTCCTCAATGAAAGGATCAACGTACTGACCGAAGAATTCCAGGTTTATCATGTAAAGAGTATGCTATATCATCCTCAGGCTAATGGAATAGTGGGGGCCTTCAATAAGATATTCGAGAGTGCGTTGACAAAGATTTTCAACGTGCAGCAGAATGATTGGGACATGTGCATACCGGTAGTATTATGGGCATACAAGACTACTTGCAAAAAACTAACAGGTTAGACACCTTTCCAGTTGGTCTATGGTGTAGAAGTTGTGATGCCTATGGAATATATCATGCCTAGTCTACACATAGCAGCCTTCATAAGGATGGCAGACTGTAGAGCCTTGGAAGAACGACTCGTGCAGTTGATGGAGCTCGAAGAGGACAGATTCTTCGCTTGATTTCATCAGCAACTATAAAAGGAACGTGAAAAGGCATGGCACAATCGACACATCAAGATGTGCACATTCAAGGTAAATGACTTGGTTTTATTATATGGTAGTAAGTTCGCTAAATTTCTAGGAAAGTTGTAGATGTATTGGTTGGGGCCATATGTCATCAAAGAAATCATAGATGGGGGCTCGGTTTAGCTCACAAATCTGAACGAAGAACCTTTTCAGGGAAAAGTGAATGGGAGCCAGTTGAAGCCATATGCAGGAGATCTAGCTCAATGACTACATGACAGTAGCACAATCTTAGTGCTCCAGAAAGTTTCAAGGGAGTGCGGGACTATAAACTACACTACTCAATTTCCAAAGCTACATGACAGAGGGGTTGAACGAAAAAGGATGATGTCACAGTACCAGAAGCAGCACGAAGGGAGCTGTGCTATTAAGGGAGATATAACACAACATAATCAGAAAATGACTATTAGGGTCACTGCTCATGATTTGACAGCCAAGAGACAGTTAAAAAGAGCAGGAAGAAACATTTAAGGCTGAAATCTTTGAAGATCTGCCATGAATTCAACATTAATGGATGGATTTTGGGGCAAACAGTCAAATTTGAATTTAAAATATCCTATAAATTACGTGTGGCTGTCCAGCAGAGAAAACTTTGCATCTTAAAAAATTTTGCGTTGTACTCTCTGTCGCATATGAATCACAAGTTTTTCGAGGATTTGGTTGCAAGTTCTATGTTTTATAATCTACCCGAGGAAACCCAACAATTTATTCACAGCACTATGTAAGGACTAGGAGAGACTGCAAGGACTTGAGGAACTATTGCCTCTAAAGGAGTGGCTCTAGAAGTTGTGAGAATGGAGGCTTTGGCTCCTGGGCCTACGACACCACGGTCACCTAGGCCAAAGAGTACACCAGTGCGCAAGACCCGTAAGCCAAAGAAAGACAAGAAGAAATAGTTGGTTCTAGTGTGCAAGTAACTTAGAAAGCATTATGTTACCCAGGCACAGAAAAAGGAAAAGCAACCTAAGAAGGTTGTAGACTTGGAGAACAAAGAGGGCGCGAAAGATATAGACGCTGAGGGTGTGGAGCCCATCTCCAATTTTCTAGAGTATATCCCTTTGTGAAAGGAAAGGTGAAGGTCACCAAGGACCCAGACGTGGAGAAATTAGACATTTACATGTCCCTGTTGACAGAAAATATAACCTTTGAAGGTCCATGCCTGGCAAGGGTTCCCCTTTTCAAGGTAGAGAACTAGAACTTGGCTGACAATGAGAAGTTTCCCCACCTTGCGACAGAGAATTACATGAAACGAGTGTATTACAAAGAATCTGGTGTCACTGCATTGGAAAAAGTTGAGTGCGTTCACGAAGTAAATCAACCAGGGTTGTTGAACCTATTGTGGATGCCTCACTATCAATGCTCCAACATCAATACCATCTACATAAGGAAATTACTGACTCTGGTGCATGATGGGTGTTTATGACTTGGCATACCTATCTCCATCATGGACATGCTTATCCATCGAATCATGCTCCTGCCAACAAAAGGCTTGAATCCGACCAAGGAGTTTGATGGAAAGACAAGCAGGAGGGACTTGGCAGAGAATATGAAGAAGAAATTTGAGCTTGTTAAGAAGTTGCGCGGGTACTCCATAACATCCATCATGGACCCTACGGTGAAAATTGCCACGCAGATACTAGCTAGCAAGGTCATGAAGAAGTGACGTGCATATGAGGTTCCAGCACCCGTGATCTTGTTAGATGCGAGTAAGTGACGTGCATATGAGGTTCCAACACCCGTGATCTTGTTAGATGCACAATGTACGGAGGGTGTGTAGTTTAACTAGTTGTGCTATCTATGTAGCAAGTTCCTTGAATATTGTCGCGAGGCTCAAGACAAGCGAAAGACCTTCCAGTATGCGTGGTTGCTGCTCTCTATTGTGCTGGTTGCTTGGGAGTTGCCGGAGGATAGTCAGTTCCCCCCATTGGAGGAAGGCTTACCAAAGGCTACACAGGTTTCCTCCCTTTGGGCCATGAAGGACCCCGTATGGGTCATAGAAATAAAAATCTTTTGGGTTTTGATGGAGGTGAGAATTTGCATGGTCATCAACCAGCGGCCAAGGTTGTCCCCAATTGTGTATGAGTAGTTATAAGAGTATGCAGAGTTCAAGACAGATTTCCACCGCATCTATATTAGGGCGTGGAAGGACCCAGAGTAGAAATGGTTTGATCTACCATATCTCACCATTGAGGATGTGATGCAGAATGTAATCAAGCATTGGCCAGTAGATTAACATACTTTGTTTGACTTGGCCGTGGGTGTAAGAAAAGGTGTGGGGAGCTCCGTAGAGAAAAAGAGGAAGGAGGCAGTGAAATAGGTGTATAGAAGTTGGTTGTACAATGAAGGAAGGAGGCCGAGGAGAAGACCTAACTAGAAAAGGAGTGCACTGCAAAGTAGCAGGCTGAATAAGAGTAGCGCAACTCCGAATGAAGCGATAATCCTTTTCGCCCTAGACTGAGGAGGAAGAGTAGTCAACATAGGGTGGTGGTGGTGATGAAGGATATATCACTCCATTTCGGGTAAAGAGGTACAAAGAATAGCAGAAGGAGGGGACCAGGAAGAAGTTAAAGGTGACTAAGCCACCATTGTATCCCATTACGTTGACAGAGGGTGACCTCGACGAAATTAGGCACAAAGTGTGCGACACCACCACTAAACTATTACAACATCACCTGCAATCATTAGGTACTATTCAAAAGGATTGGAGTGACCTGCAGATCTAGACCGGGACGATACAGGTGGGAGTAGGTCAGGTGGGCGCTGCACATATGAGCCTGGCTGCAGGGATAAGTCAGGCTGCAGAACTTGTCAGGTTAGTGGACCTCAGTATAGTCGTGCTACCAAAAGGATCCCTAAGTGCAGAATCAGCCGATGACAAGGTCATTGTAAGCACTCTCAAGAATATCGACCTCAACATTGCAGTGCTCCCCAACGAATAACTTCACGCACTATAGACTGGTGTGATAGTAGAATTGAGAGCACAGGAGAAGCACACCCTCAATTTAATCAGTGAGTATAGGGTGAACAATGAGTAAATGTTTGCTGAAAAGATAGAGAACCTGAAGGTAAAGGAAACAATCCAGGAATAGAACTCCAAGCTATCGTTCGCAGTTGGAGAGATATGCATGACAGTGTTAGAGTTCCACATACCTAAGGAGGCACCGCTTGAGGCTAAGATCTGAAAACTTATCATGGGCATCTGTGATGCTAAGGCAAAGGTGGCTAGATTTCAATTTGAACTTAATATGAAAATCACAGAACTGGAGCTTAAGTCACAACCTCCGACTCTGCTAGAAGTTAGGGAACAATGTGAAGCTGCTGTTAAGGAAGGGATAGCTACTGTGGATTCCGCGGCTGTTGATTGCACATCTTTGTTTGAACATGCCATGGAAGTGGTTATGACCATGCAGGAAGAGCTCACCCTACAGATATTAAATACAAATATCTGTGAGCTCCAACAATAGTATGACGAAGTGAGGGCAATGGCACGCTCCATTGCTACAGCACAGCGCTTCGCCAAGTTACAAGAGGCAAAGCAACTTCTTGCATAGGTGGAGGTAGTGTAGAAAAAAGAAGTAGTCCTTAAGTTCAGGTTGGGTCCTTGGTTGGATGAAGCCTACCTAGTCTTGGCCAACATATAGGAAAAGTTAGCGAACTTGTATCTTACACAACAGAAGATCAAGTGAGTCAGTGAAGGACCAGCCACAGAGTAGTTGGTGGAGCAAGTAAAGTAGGCAGCCAAATAGAGTACGGCTGAAGTAGAGGTTATACAGGTAGAGCTAGGGTATCTTCATAGCAAGATCATTGTGCTAGTAAAGTGACTCGAGGGCAAGTCACGACCTTTGTGTTGGGGGCTTGTTGGGATGGGGTCCCCTGGGGTTAGTTTTGGGGAAAAAGCATAAGTTTTTATGTAAAAAGATGTAAAGCCTCTGCAAATTGTGGTCACAAAGGGCATAGCTAGTTAAGATTCGAAAATGGTTTTACCCTCCTTTATGTAAGCTTGAGTCGGTTTTTGAAGATCTACCCATGGTTCGCAAACCATGGGATTGTATAAATAGGTGTTTCTTAGAGAGTCTAACAAATAGTCTAAGTTTGTCTATGGGTACGAGTGAATAAGTCTAGCATAGAGAAGTAAGTTTTAGAGGCGGAATAGACTCTGTAGATAAGTGCGTGGACCCCTACAACTGAGTGCGCAGGAAGTATTGAGTCTGTAAACTTATACTGAAGATCAATAAAGAGTATTGTTACAAAAATTCTTGTGTTTTATCTCTTTATTTCTGTTATGTATGATTGCAATATTTGTTATGATGAATGATGTCCTTATGAAATAATGATGCATTGATGCATGAATTTACTTGATCTATATTACTATCTGAACATAGTAAATGTTAAGTGATTACATGAAGATCCTAACATTTTATGTTAAAGTTATTAAACACGTAGGTAGATCTAAGTAAATACTGATCCAAGGGTAATCTAGGGCATGCGTAAACAATTAATTGGTCTATTCAGGGTTCAAAAAGCTAGTCGTAGACCTTTGCGGAGATCTAGAGGCTAATTAAAGGAAGTTAAAATGATAAGCCATAAACGCTTAGAGATCTGTGCGAAGGTAGGTCTAGGTTGCAGAAGGAAATCACATTGATCTCTGGGTGTGGAAAATTGGTTCCAACATCCCCCCATACTATTTCGGGTGATACTATAGTCTGCACATGACAAATTGATGCCGAAAGGGCTAGTAGTGTAGGGATTTGTTTGGCGCAACTAACTCGGAGCCTGGGTCAGGACCCCCTAAGCCAACATGTAGAAATAGTGTTGGCATTATGATTAATGTGTTGTCCTTGATGGAAACCTACTTGATAAAGATGTCAAAATTATGGTTAAGCAGATTCTACAGGTGAGGTAGACAAAGGAATATCAATTTAGAGAAGAAAATCCACTTACATATGCAGGTATGATGAAGAGAAGTCACGTACAGTTTCTGCACCATGGTATTATGAATACCAGGGATCTTTACTATGGTATTGGCCTATAGTAATGAGCGCGAAAATGGATATTTGATCCCATCAAAGAATATCGTCGACATTACTAAAGGATTTTCTTAAGGTATTGGCTAAGGCTTACACTATTTAAGGATATGGATATCAAGTGTTATGGTGTGTACGTGATGGGTTATTTATGAATGACTTGATCTGAAATAGGTGTGCATGACAGAGCATGGAGATGGATCAAATCTAATATATCTGAAATGGCCAGATATTGAATAATATTTTTAACATTTGCTAGATCTGTGATGATGCTATTATGATGTGTGGCTGCAATATTTTGCATACTGAGATTTGGGTTTTACAGATGTTGAGTTGCTGCGAAGGTGTGTCTCATTGATTACAAATATATATGCGGGTTTGAAACTGAGAAGTCACATACATACGCAGATCTACTTTTGGGTAGTCACATATATATTTTATAGTATGGACAAATTTGTATGTAGGTGTGTGGAATGCGAAGAACATACATACACGGAAGTGATTTATAAGAGTCACATACATTTTCTAGGGTTTTGTAGTATGAGTTGTTAATGATGTCTGATCAGTTTTGTTATGTTTTCTACTGTATGTCAATGATGTCTCTCTCATGATAATCTGTGTTTGATAGTTCTGGTTGGGTTATGGAATGATATGTTGACTAGAGATGATGCTACTATGTGATGATATATATCTCAGTTTAGTATGTGATTCAATGATTGATTCAGTGTGACAATGATTTAGACTCAATTGTTTAGTATTTTGAGATCTGTGTACAAGTCCTCTTAAGGAGAAGCGTTTACATATGCAGTTATGAATAAAAAGAATAACATATATATTTTGACATATGGTTGATCAGGGTTTTACAGTGGCAACAATTGGATTTTGTGATGGGTAACAATGTTGGCTTATTGATGAGTTGTTGTGCATTGATATGACCTATCTTGGTTTAGTTTGATCTAGTTATATTGATTGATTAAGATTCAATGATTGCTTTGATGATTCAGTTGGTTCAGTGATTTGATACAATTATTGGTTTCATAATTGTTATTTGGTATTGGGATTAAATTGCGATGGTAGGTCTAGTCTAAAAATTTGATGGAAAGTTACCTATAGGTTTGATGTTTTGGATCAAGTGGATCTAGTATGAAATACTATGAAACATGTTCCACAAAGGTGCTGAGGGTTAGAGCCTTTAATGAGGGAGCCAAATCTTCCTTCCAATAGTAGCTGGAAAATATGATCATGAGGTTGGAGTTCCTTTCTGATAAGTGCTGACAAATGAGATGAGGGTGTTAGAGTTTCTTTCCAGTGGGTACTGGAGAATGAGAAAAGGTTGTAGCCTTTTGTAGGTGGGTGCCTACATACTGGTATGCTTCTACACCAGTACAAGATTGTAAGATGTTTCCTTTATAATAAGATGAAGACAAAGATGAAGAAAACGATGGTTTTCTCCCACATTGGGTTTCCACCTAAAAGGCATGGTGTCCTCATGTGTTTCTGTGTTGCTTATGTGTGATGGTTTATTCTATTCTTACTGATCATTGTTATTTTTTAATTAAAGGCTGATGAAGTAATGATACACTAATTAAAGTAGAACATATGATGAAATGCATGAAAATATAGTTAACTAGATATACGTTGTTTCCTTCATCACAGTTGTGTACATACTCTAGTTTACTTAATGACAATAGCGTACAAAAATTTGAATAATAAATTGAATGGTTTAAGTGAGTTTCAAAATACTGATTCACCGCACCCCCCCCCCCCAAGTATTTTTCCCAACAATTGGAACTAGAGCAAGTCACTTCAGATAAAGCTTAACTGCTTGTTGTGGATCAAGGATGATGGGAAAGAAGAAGATAGCTCAAAGGAAGGAGTTATAAAATTGTCGTAGTGACAATGATATATCAGATGTAGTGACAGTTACAAATCTAAACAAATATTTAGTTTTGGGAGCACCCCTCTTTCTATTGATCAAGAATGAAGGAGATTGTAACAAAGAATTATCAGGTATCGATTTTTTTTCTAATTGTTGTCCATTTCCTTGTCTATGTAATAATGATGATAGTGAAGATGGAAGTGGATCAAATGAACTTGCACTCATGGGTAAAAGTGAAAGTAAATACTTTAAATAGAAAATAGATTAAAAAATGGTAGCCCTAGAAGCAAAAGAACAAGGCAAGTCAGAAACAATGGACAATGAATGTGTACATATGCTAAGTAATGATAATTACCAAAAATGGAAAGAAAATATGAAGTTTAATCCAATGACCCTTGATGTTTTGTATTTAGAATGTGATGGATTCACCAAAATTCCTCCATAAGTCGAAGAAGTGCAAAATAATAGTAAGGCATTAAGTGAAATCATTAATAGTATACATGATTCAATATTAAATAGGGTTATGCATTATGCAAATGAAAAGGAAGTACGGGATAAGATATAGGAAATCCATGAAGAAAAACCAAAGGAAGGTTGTTCATCAAAATAACTACCAGGTAACCTAATTTCTAATTTGTCAAAATATGAAAGTGATGATAATAAAACCTTTGTTATGTCAGATGGAGTCACTGATTCAGAAGAAGACAAGTTATAATTTATTTATTTATTTATTTTTATTTTTTATCTTCTAAGAAAACTTGATCTTGATTTGAAAAATATTATCAATATTAAATATAAGTTGCAAGAATGTGATAACATGGATCATATTAAATCAGTAAATGCTTCTGTAGAACCTAAACAATATTGTGAAGGTCTTGAAGCTAAGATCATCTCTCTAAGGGGAGATTTGAAAAAATAGACAAGTGAAATGAAGAGATACTTCAAGCATTTTAAGAACAAGAGACTGGGCTAAAGAAAGATATTCTTAAATTAATGGAGCAAGTGGAAGAACGAAGAAAGCTTGAAGAAGGAATGATAGAGAAATATCTAGAAAAGGAAGAGAAATACCAAAGAATGGAGGTTCAGGTAAACATTCTAAAAGGTAAATTAGAAGAAAATGATAAAAATTTGAGATTTCAAGATAGTACTAAGATTTTGGATAATATTCTTAGTATTGAAAGGTCTCCCGCTATTAAATCTAGTCTTGGTTTTCATGAAACTATTAAAGGAGAATCTATTTCACAAGTTAGTGCAAGGATTCTAAAGGGTAACAATGCAAAACCTGAAGTGCTCAATAAAAAGATAAGAAGTCAATCTAATCAACAAACAAGGAAAGTGAATCTTCAAAGGAAATCATCTGCTCATAACCATAGAAGTGTTAATCAATTCTCTCCCCTAATCAATAATGTTGAATGCTTCATAGTCATAATTATGGACATGTTGTAGCCAATTTCAAAAGCAGATTGTATCAAGAAAGGATTCATCTCATAAGAAGTACATTAGCTCCCAGGTCTCAGGTTTCTTCAAGGGATATTGTTTTACTTGCAACATATTTGGTCACAAAGCTATTGATTGCAATAGAAGGAATATGAGACATAAATATTATGATTCCTATGCTCTCTTTTATGGTCATATAAGATGTTATGTTCGTAACAAGTTTAGACATGTAGCAAAAGAATGCAGGAAAAAATAAATGAATCTCCATAGAAAACATGACAAGCAATCTGATAAGAATATTAATAGCCATGAAGATGATGAATCCTCCAACATTTCTAATAATAAGAGGAAAGAAGAAGAATGGATAAGGTGTGGTATTTCTCTCTTCTTGTTTGAAGATGAATATGAATGGTACATAGACATCAGATGCTATCATCACATGACTGAAGATAAGAGTAATATGGAGTCTCTCAGGAAAAACCAAGATGGTAAGGCTATTCTTGGAAATAGTGCTCCATCAAAAGTTCTAGGAAAAGGTAGAGCCAGAATTAATAAACATAGAAGAGAAACTAGTACTTTATTAGTTCAAGGGCTAAAGAAGAATATTCTGAATGTAGGTAAAATGGAGGATAAAGGAAATGTAATTATGTTTACATCAACCAAATGGAAGGTAATAGATGAACAAAATAGAAAGTTCATAGCAAAATGATATAGAAATATAGACAAATTATACATGTTTAAAGAGATAAATTCTCGCAGAAATGAGGAGAACTAGTTCCTTTATTTAGACTCATAGTAAAAGAAGATAGTCTCTAATGTAGTACATTTTTCACTCACAGTGACTACAGAAGTGATGTGAGGTACCTCATGAGAGTAGAAGATGATTATCAAGTCCTTATGATTAGTGATGTATGCTATTAAGGGGAGGAATACATATGTTATCTTGATGATGATTCCCCTGTTTATTTTATATTCATGTTTCTTACATTATTGACAGTGCATTTGATTTAGTAACAATGAAACATGAACATACAATATAGTCTGAGGTGGAGCTATGCCTATGAAAGTTCAACAATTTAATTTTTGTACGTGTATCTCATGAAGGACAGTTGCATATATACACAAGTTTTGGCCTAGACAATCATGGATTTTTATCTGAGATGAATAAACTGTGGGACAGACTCAGGGATAAGTTCTGATATGCTTCAGTTAGTTATTATTTGGAATTTTGGTTTTGACATTGGTTTGTTATAGTCTATTGATGCTCAGATACTACTTAGAGGTAGTATTGTCTTATGATGGTTTTTTAGTTGCTGCAATATGAAATTGCTTCTTTGGTTCTTTTGATGGATTTATTAATTGATGAATATGGATATGATCATACTCGAAGTGAATAGTTGGCATAGGTTCAGGGGGAGCATTTCCTATGCTTCTAATGGTGCATTGTTTATGTTGGGAACGGGATCCCCCAAGGATAGTTTTGGGGCTAAAAGCTCACGTTTTGGGTCAAATTTTGTAATAAAGTTGTAAAGTTAGAGAAAGATTTCGGCGAAAATCACATGGAATCTCATTTTTCGATGCGTTTCGAACCAACCAGTGTGGTTCATCGTCAGGACAAGTTGAAGAAACAGATCCAGCTTAGCATGTTAAATAGACCGAGCAGAGCCTCCAACGGCTAGTTTGACCAACCATAAATATTGACCAATGGACCGAGATCAAAACATTTCTAATAAAAAAGGAGATAAGTTATATAGGAGACCAATAAATCATTTAAATTAGTGATAATAGTTTATTAATAAATAGTTAAAAATTATAGGTTAAATATTTTAAAAGGAAAATTAGATGCAGAGGACCGCTTCTATGAATAAATTAAATGTGAATACGAGCTAAATGGGAGTAAAAATAACTAAATGAATAAAATAATAATAAAATAATAAATAAATAATAATAAAAATAATAACAAAATAAATAACAATAAAATAAATAAATAACTAAATGAATAAAATAAAAATATAAAATAAATTAAAAATAAATAAATAAATAAATACAAATAAAATAAATAAAAAATAAAAATAAAATAAAACGATAAAATAAAATGTGAATACGAGTCAAATGGGAATAAAAATAACTAAATGAATAAAATAATAATAAAAATAATAAACAAAATAAATAACAATAAAATAAATAAATAACTAAATGAATAAAATAAAAATAAATTAGATGCAGAGGACCGCTTCTATGAATAAATTAAATGTGAATACGAGCTAAATGGGAGTAAAAATAACTAAATGAATAAAATAATAATAAAAATAATAAATAAATAATAATAAAAATAATAACAAAATAAATAACAATAAAATAAATAAATAACTAAATGAATAAAATAAAAATAAAAATATAAAATAAATAAAAAATAAATAAATAAAAATAAAAATAAAAATAAAATAAAAAGATAAACTAAAATGTGAATACGAGTAAAATGGGAATAAAAATAACTAAATGAATAAAAATAAAAATAATAAATAAATAAATAATAATAAATACAAATAAAATAAAAATAAAATAAATAAATAAATAAAATAAATAAATAAAAACAAAAACAAAAATAAATAAATAAATAAAAATAAAATAAAAATAGATAAAATAATAAATAAATAATAATAAAATAAATAACAATAAATAAATAAAAATAAAAATAAAATAATAAAGGAAAAATTAGATGTATAGAGTAATGTATAAAATTAATTTTATTTAAAAATATTAAAAATTGTGTGTTAATAAAGGTAATAAAGAAAATCAAAGGATGATAAGATATATCGGAAATTAGTTAAAAATATAAGTAGTAAAGAATTAGAAAGGAAATTAGTTATACGGAGGCCGTTAAATAAAATAATCAATAAAATAATAGGAATGGAAAAAAAGGCATCAGAAGAAATAGGTAGCTATATACACGCTAAATAAATAAAATAAATAAATAAGTGAAAATAAAGATAAAAGAACACCAAGAAACCAAAGAGGACGACAAAACGACTAGGAAGAGAGGGCTGGGACCCAACACCTACTGACTTTCCAACCATCCTCTCTATTGAGATTGGTCTCTTTTCGATCTCAAGCGCTTCCCTGAATTTTCGATGATGGAAATGCGAAACCTTAGCAATGACACTGGCTTCTTCAATACAAACATGATGATTGGTTTTCTCAGCATGTTCAGCCAAAGCGGAAGACTTAGATCTCCTATGCTTCAGATCCGCTGCGTGCTCGCTAATCCTCTGATTAATGGAACGACCAGTCTCCCCAATATAGGGGGTCCCAAAGTTGTAAAGTCTCCACATTTTGTGGTTGAGGAGCACGAAGGTTTCATGAGTCATAAAGGGTTGTCCACCCTTGTTTTGTAAAGTAAATTTGGTTGTAAAAGAACCATGGGATTGTATAAAAAGAGCTAAGTAAGTAAGATCTAAGTAGTTCGGATGGAACATAGGTTGTAGCATGAGTCTTGAGTGATAAGGAGAGAAGTCTAAGTTTTGGGTCTTAGGGTATGTAGAGGCTCTGCAGCTAAGTGCGTAGAGGCCTAGGGTAGAAGTCTGTAGCTGAGTGCGCGGATCCCTGCAACTATGTGCGCAGGGTGGATAGAGTCTGTAATTGTTTGAAGATATCGATAAACAGAAGCATTTTACAAATGTTGTGTCTTTGTTCCTGTTAATGCATCTTGTCATACTGTGTATGAATTTCATTTGTAATTCTTATATGATGTGTGAATGTATCTAATTACATTGGATAATTGAACACAAGTAAGGATATTTGTTTACGCGACGCTAACTGTGATTGTTTAATAAGACAAGTAAGATACTTAAGCTAGTTTTGGAATCTACACAGCACGCTGCCCTAACAGCATGAAAGTACCTGAACTATAGGTTATTCTGCGTGAAGGTCAATCATACCCCTTCGTGAAGGTACTGAAGGACATAATAAAGGGCTAGACAGGAAGAGCCCTAAAATTTAACAACCTGCGTAAGAGCAAGAATAGAAGGAATAAACCGACATCATGACCATCTCAGGGTGCAAAAACTTGGTTCCAGCATCCCCTCATACTGCTTCTGGTGAGACTTTGGTCCACGTTCTGCAGGATGATGCCGAAAGGGCTAATAGTGTAGGGATTTGTTTGTCTAACTAATGCTGAACCTGGGTCAAGCCCCACCAAGCCAATAGTTTGCATTATTATTTCTTGAGAATTCCTTGTTGCATGATGATGTTCATATATATATATATATATATATAGATATATCATTGATGATATTTAGTTATTCCTACTGAAGACACATATGATATTCTATCATTAGTGATGATAAAGTCTTGGAAAATATTGTACTTAGTGGAGTTAATTCTACATGAAGAGGATATGCATGCCATGGTCCTTATTGACATTAGTTGATGATGATGAGTTTCACCCACTACTTATATGCTACTGTCATTATGTCTTCAATGATGCATAGGTTGTATATGGTGCATTTATGGATGATGCTTATAGTGATGTTCTTGGTTCTCGCATATGTCACATGGTGATGATATATGTACATGATATGATACACATGGTATACTACTTGGGGGTATATAAAACATGTTGATTGTGATGAGATCAAGGATATGGGATACTAACATAGCTTGCTTGTACAATCTCATGTTATGATTGGTTGATGATGAATTCTTACATATTTTTATCTCTATGTCATGGGATATCAATAAATTGTAGATACAAATCTTATGGATGATCACTTGAGTTGCCTATGGTGTGATGATTCTTATTGATAAACTTGATTGATGTTAAAGGTTGTCCTTATCTTTATATGATGAAATTAAGAGCATGATTATTGATATACAACTACTACAACTACTGGGTGATGCTTGGATTCATTGCATATTTAGTCATGTATTGATAAATTTGGTTATATGGTGGTGCTAATGAGGATTGATGCTACATTGTCCTATATTAACTTATGATGATATTCATGGTTCTCACATATGTTGTGGACGCATGAAGAGATATGTTGTTGTGCTGCAAAATATCTATATGTCTTTGATGTATGTAGATTAAGGCTCCTCCTACAAAGGGAAAGATCAAGTTGACATTTATAAGGTCAAGGGGATGAGTTGATAACAGATCTATACTGAACAATATTATGATGCTACATACTTGGTCACAAGTTGATGATATTGAAGCTACATTGTCTTATCTTGCATATTGATGATGAGATGTCCATGTTGTTTTTCATATTGCTTCTATCTATGTTGTAAGATACTATGATGACTATTATGGCCTTGCTACCACATGATAGGGGTCCTTGTCTTTGGTTTTGGTCATAAATGTCATACCTGTCTCTTGAAGTAAAGGCCCTGATGTAATCATTGTAATATTTTGTCTTGTTTTGATTATTGGAGTCAAGTTAATTATGTATATAATCCCATTATTTTGGAAAATTTATGTAATGTTGATTCAAATATGTAACCCCAATGTGTTGGGTGATTGACATAAGCATGTGTTTTTGGTGATAAGAAGGGTCATATTTGGTTGATTCATAGAGTCATGTACTTCCTTGAAAATCTTCTAGAAGATTCAATATATGCTCAAGGGGAGAATGGTCAGTGTTCAGATTTAGTAGATCAGACCTACATTGACCCTCTCTACAAAGAGAGAAAGAAGTTTTCATTCAACATTGATCAACCATTTCCCTTGGTGTCAAAGGGGGAGTGTAGCTTGGTGTTTGGAAAAGAATGTTTGGAGAGAAGTTTGGTGTGTTTATAAATGTGTTTACAGGTATCTATAGGTAGTGGTGACCAAACACCAAAGTGGTTTCCACCAAGTCCAAAGGGGGAGATTGTTGGAATTATGACTAATGTATTGTCCTTGATGGAAACATACTTAATAAAGATGTTAACGTGATGGTTATGTGGATGTTGTTCTACCTCTGCGATAGTAGTAGCTCAAGCTACCAATGACAAAGCATCTAAAATAATTGTTTTGGGGGTTTTTGGTTTTAATTTTGGAAGACTAATGAAAGAAGACACATGTAGGATTGAAGTAATTAATCCTTTGGGATATATTAATTACTTTAGAAGAGGGCTGCCATAAGACTTTACACAGTGATATAGATCAAAATAGTGGTAATTAGAAGATAGCAAAAAAAACGATTATCACAATTTCCATACTGTAAAATAGAACAATCATAAGTTGGAAAACCTTCTGAATTACTTCAAAAGATTCAAGGCAGTATACTTAAGCTTACAGAAGATGCTGATGATTTATGATTAGAGGGGATTTAGAGGCACAGATAGTTTCATTAACCATTCTATTAATAGATGATCAATTCAGGAGCTTATAGGAATCAATTGATACTCTAATTGTTCCTACCTAGATATCTCTGCAAGTCATAAGCATATGAAGAAAACACATGATGATTTAAAACTGGAAGAACTTACAGGATAACAAAGAACTATGTAAAACCAGATTCAGAATCCTCTGTTTTGTATTAAGGCCCCATAAAGACTGAGTACAACAAGTATCTACAAAAGCTTCCTTCAAAGGTGACTTCCAGGTTCAAAGTGGAACCAACAGTCAAGACTTTACAAGCAATGCTCTATGAATCTTCAACTCCGAACCCATAACATCTCAAAAAGAGAGTTATTTATACAATAATAAAACTACAAATATCTAAAAACTGTTTAAGATTTATTCAAGGAATGGAGAAGATCTTCTTGGCAAGAAGATAGGGGCAGCTATTGAACTGCTTCTTGCTGTCCCCTTTTATTCAGGTTGTGCTGGCTTTCTGTTTGATATTTTTCCCCTTTAGCTGGTGTGTCCTCTACGCTGGCAGATTTCTTCATTTTGATCTTTCACCTGTCTTCTTTAAACTCTGTAATTTTGGCTTTCACCTGGCTGAGTGATTATGACTGCGCATTCCAGTTTTTACTGTTATTTTTAACAGTAAATCTTCATATTCATTTCAAACTATTATGCAGGCTCGTTTTCTTATAAACCTGCAACAACAGTCTTCCCTGTAAAAAAATAAAATTTATTAATAAAAATATGTGACAGAGGAGGTCTTGATGGCTCTGTTGAGCTCGAAATGCTATCGAAAGGAGTCTGGGGCTTATAATGGCTGCAAAGGAATTATTGGGCTTGTGCTGTGTAAAATAGGCAGAACAGGGCAAAAATGGCCTTGAAACAGTTAAATAGTCTCCTTTTGAACTATCGAGCGAAGGTGAATCAATGGTGGAGTGAAAATAGGAATACGGAGGGATTAATTCATGGCGGGAATGATTTAATGGTGGTAAAAACTGTGATTAACAATAAAAATGATGCTTTGGGTCATTTCCGTATTTAAATCATAAATCAATTTAACACAGAAAATCATCACAAAACACATATGGTGGACTTGAAATTTTATTAACCCGAGCGGATAACGGCATCGGGTCTAGGTGGATATCGCTTATCGCAATCGGAGTTGGCGGGTGGGAGGCCCATTACAAAGGACCGCAATAGGGGCCAATTGCGACATAACATTGAACTGTATTATATATTGGGTCAGGTTTGGGCTCCTTCTCGCATATCGGCAATCGCAACGACAGAGGTGTATTGTTTCGGTGGGGAGTTATGATGATGTGGATGTGATGTGGCATTAACTGCAATATATATATCCATCGGGTCTAGGTTTCCCTTCGTATATCACAATCAAGGTTAGCAGTGCGGGGGGTGCATTCATATGGAAGACTTGCGATGCAATATTGTTTGAATACATAGTTTTATAATAAAACTATGGTATATGCATTGTTTTAAAAGGCCTGTGGTCCCACCAATATGCGATGCGATATTTGTATATAATGCATAGTTTCTAACGAAACTAAAGGGTTTTCGGGATATTTAATGAAGGGAGTTATATATACGGGAAAAGGAAAATTATGGATTTAATACTATATGTTAATGTTAATATGAAAATATGAGCGGAAAGGGAAAATGACTAAGTATAATGCTTGTTAATGAATCATTTGACTTTTCATATAACATCAATACTTAGGGAAAAAATATTTTTATGGGTTTTTACTTTTCCTAGGTAAAAAGGATTTTTACCATAGGAAAAGGGATTTTTAGTGGAAAATGGATGATTATGGATATATGAAGGGGAAATTAGTAAATATATGAATAAATGGAGATGAATGGGAAGTTAATTAATTGATCTGTAGACCTTCATTTGCCTTGTATAATTGCCTTATGAGCATAGAAGTATGATTAAATATTCTATTTAATCAGAAAAAAAAATGCTACAACAGATGCTACATGTAAGATAGAAAAAGGAATATCAGTTCAAAGGCAAAAATAGGATAAAGGTGAAGTTTATGAAAGTATATGTGGTTTTTGGGAAGAAAAGTCACGTTCATACACGGGTATGATGAAGAGATGTCACGTACAGTTTCCGCACCATGGTATTATGAATACCAAGGGTATTTGCCATGGTATTAGCCCATAGTAATGAACACGACAACGGATATTTTATTCCACCAAAGAATACCATCAACAATTCTAAAGGATTTGCATATGGTATTAGCTAAGGCTTATACTATTTAAGGAGATGCAGATCAAGTTTTATGGTGTGTATGCGATGGGTTATTTATGAATGATTTGATCTGAAATAGGAGTACACCATGGAGCATGGAGATAGATTAGATATAATAGAGATGAAATGGCCACATATTGAATAATATTTTTAACATTTGATAGATCTATGATGATGATATTATGATGTGTGCCTGTAACAATTTGCATGTCGTGATTTGGGTTTGACAGATGTTCTGCTGCAGCGAAGGTGTGTCTAAGTGATTACAGATATTTACGTAGGTTTGAAACAGAAAAGTCGCAAAAATACGTGGATATACTTCTGGGTAGTCACGTATATATTCTACAGAATGGACATATCTGTACATAGGTGTGGTGAATGAGAAGCACATACATACATGGAAGTGATTTATAAGAGTCACATACATTTGCTAGGGTTTTGTAGTATGAGTTGTTAATGATGTTTGATCAGTTTTATTACGTTTGCTACTATTTTTCAATGATGTCTCTCTCATGATAATCTGTGTTTGATAGTTTTGTTTGGGTTATGGAATGATATGTTGACCAAAGATGATTCTACTGCGTGATGATATATATTTGGGTTTGTTATGTGATTCAACAATTGATTTAGTGTGACAATGATTTAGACTCAGTTGTTCAGTATTTTGAGATCTATGTGTAGGTCCTCTTAAGGAGAAGCGTGTACATAGGTAGGTATGACTCAAAACAATAACATATATATTTTAACATATGGTTGATCAGGGTTTTGCAGTAGCAACATTTGGATTTTTTGATGGTTACCAATATTTGCCTTATTGATGGGTAATTGTGAATTGATATGATCTATCTTGGTTTAGTTTGATCTAATTGTATTGATTGATTAAGATTCCATGTGTTCTTTGATGATTCAGATAGCTCAGTGATTGAGTGATTTGATATCGTGATTGGTTTCAAAATTGTTATTTGGTATTGGGCTTAAATGATGGTGGTGGGTCTAGTCTAAAAATATGATGACAAGTGGCCTACGGATTTGATGTTTTGGATTAGGTGGATCTAGTATGAAATATTATGAAATGTGGTCCACAAAGGTGTTAAGGGTTGGAGCCTTTAATAAGGGATTCGAAGCTTCCTTCCAATAGTAGTTAGTAAATCTGATCAGGGGGTTGGAGATCCCTTCTGGTGGGTGCCAATAAACGAGATTAGGAGGTTAGAGCCCCCTTCTAGTGGGTGTTGGAGAATGAGAGAAGGTTGTAGCATTTTGTAGGTGGGTGCATGAGTATGTGCTAGTACAACATTGTAATATCTTTTCCTTTATAATAAGATGAACATAGAGACGACGATAATGGTGGTTTTCTCCCACATTGGGTTTCCACCTAAAAATACCGATTTCCTTATGTGTTGTTGTGTTTCTTATGTGTGATGGTTTATCCTATTTTTACTTCTCATGGTTACTGTTTAATTAAAGGTTAATTAAGTAATGATACATTTGTTAAAGTAGAACATATGATGAAATGCATGAAAAGGTAGCTATTTGGATATACATTATTTTCCTTCATCATAGTCGTGTACATATGTTGATTTAGTTAATGATGATATTGTACAAAAATATGAATAAGAAATTTAAATGTTTAAGTGAGTTTTAAAATCTTGACTCACCCCCCTCCCCCCCACAAGTATTTTTCCCAACATAGACTTCAAAGTCACATCACAAAGCAATAATCCATGGTGATGGAGGCAACCATTGTTTATTTTCCATTCCTTAAGTGATCCACTATAGTTGACGAGAGCACCATTAATTGGAGGTTGATCCCTCTATAACCTCTACAAGGGACAAATCATTCAACCCGACCCCTACCTTGTATTGTGGGTCCACCATGTAGTCGGACTAGCCAACATAAGTCCCAGCTAAATTCAGAGTGATAACCCAACTAAAGGTTTTGTTGGTTATTCAGAGTCAGAAGGAATTTGTGTAAGAACTAGGTGGCCAAAAGATAAGCCCCAACCTCCAACTTATGTGCGAGATAATGTGGGTAATCATTGAAAGTTAGGAAATTGTATGAGAACGTGTTTGGTGAAATTTTGTTTATTTTTTTAAAAAGAGAAATGAAGATCGAAAGGGATTTTCTCTCGTGGGAAAAATCAAGGGGTGAGAACGCATGGAAAATTGAGAGTGTTAAAAGGGTTTCCATGAGTTTTTTTTGTTTAAAGTTTTACTAAGAAAAGAAAGACCACGTTGCGGCTACATTATTTGTTGTAGAAGGAAATCTAGCAGACAATACATTTGTTTTACACTGCAATGCTGGTGTTGATGTAATAAACATATCTTGCCCCGAGGAGATTTGTTTTTCCTTGAAAATATTTTGTTTTTTAATAAGGAAATATAATGTGTAATAGATAATTTTGACCTTAAAATACTTTTTCTTGTGCTAAAACAAATCTAGCGAATGCTAGATTTGTTTTACCTTGCATTGTGTTTATTTGTGCTAGAAACAAATCTAGCACTTGCTAGATTTATTTACCTTGAAATGCTTGATTGTGTGTTAGAAACAATTCTTATCTGTGCTATGTTTGTTTATATTGTAATACTTTTGTTTGTGCTAAAAATAATTCTAGCACATGCTAGATTTCTTTTACCTTGGAATGTTTGTTTTTTTGCTGAGAACTTCCTCTAGAGAGAGAGAGTGCACTAGATTTGTTTTACTTTGTGATGCTTGTTTTTGTGCTAGAAACAAATGTAATGCACATTATATTTTTTTTAATTTGAGATAGACACCACCTACCTTCGCCCACTTCTGCATGAAAAATGGGACCATACATGCCTCATACTGCCAATTTGGTAGGGTAGATAATAACCGTTCGATGGGAGGGGAGGAACCAAGAGGCAGAACTACAATAGCAGGATCCCCCCTCGTCGTATGTCAAACATGACTATAACCCTAGACATACTTTTGATTTGGTTAGGAAAATAATATCCATTTGATGGAAGGTGAAAAACCTTGATAACAGAACTCCCCCTCCTCCCTATGGCTAATGACATAAGTTCGCCCCCCCCCCCCCCACTATTCAATTCTGACCGTCGAATTATCTTCCAAAATGGGGCCATCAATATCGCCATATAAAAATAATTGTGTTTTTCCTTGTGGATTGAAGGAAAACATAAGGGGGTGATAAACCGTATGTACATGTCATATATTCACATTTATTACACTAGGTTTCTAGGGAGAATGAAAGGGATATAACAATTCACATAGTTTTTGCGGTTTCCATTTCATTTCAAGAGTTGATTCTCAGAAAAAGTGTCTAATTTCAATACTTGTAAGATTCAAGTTCTGATATGACCCATAGGCTCATGTCTTCTCACTTTGGATTACCATCCTTCCAATGGTCCATGTAACATGACTGGTCTCAATCTTCCATGTCTTCTCAGAGAGATGATCTCAAAAATTTCTTAAACAAATACCCTTTGACTTTTCAGAGATGACATCAGAAGCCATGTCATATCACACATCAACCTACCCTCCAATCTGTGCATGACACTTTTCTATCCCATGTGCTTCCTTCTCCACTTGGATATCGTTGAAAGGTACATCTTTGAATTTAAATTTATCTCTTGCGGTTTTAATTAAAGTTAATTTACTCTGCATGTTGCAACATTTTCTTGTTAAAAGTGGTTCAATTTTTATTTTTTTTTAAATTTTTATTGCATTTTATAGATATTATTATATATATGGTTTCCTATAATAAAGAACTATGTGTATGATTAATTTATATTGGAGGGAATTTTATGAAAGTTGTGTAAAAAATGAAAAAGTGTAATATCCATTGTTGCTGCTTAGGTCTTGCCTCTTATGCAAAAGGTATTTGATAACAAAAGTTATTTATTCCACCAAAGATGTGTATACGTTGTGCCTGGCTGCTTTGTTATAACAAGTGTTGTTGTATAACTAACATGAGCATAGTTTAGAATCCAACGATATGGAATTATATTTTTTTGTTTGGTCTTTGATTATAAATCTGATGGCATGGTGTTCCATTTTTGGCCTTCATTGAAAAGTCATGGGTTGTTGTTAGAATTTTCTATATATTTATTTATGTTAGATTTAGCCATCATGGTCTTTGAGTTTTTTTAGAGTTATAAATTTTGAATCTATCAAAGATTTATTAATATTGTTTTTTTTTTCAACAGAATGAATAGTATCATTTCTATTTATAAAAACTAGGAGAGGGCCCAAATCCTTTACTTATGATGTATGAGAAAATAAATACATATTCAATGAAGTATACAAAAATGTTTACTACCTCGAGGGTTGACTAACTAGTTAGGAAAAATGAGATGGCAACTAAAAATTATACAGTAAGAACCCAACTAATGAATATATTTACAAAAACACATTATACAATAAGATAGTTGGCATAAACTAAGCTACAAAACCAAAATTGATCCCCAAGGAATGCAACATACATCAATAAGTGCCTCGACCGTTAAAATTCAATCCCCTTGGGTGGCGAGACCTCTTACGGGAAATTGGGGTTGCAAGGCCAATGTTATTAGGAGTGGTCCCACCAAAAGAGGAGGATGAAACTTCCAAAGTTGCAGCTCGAGAGCTATGCTGATGAATTTCTTTCCTAATTCCATTAAGGGAGAGTTCCATTTTAGCATGGTGAACAAGTAGCTTGTCCTTTAGGAATAGCTAGAAGGAACATCTTTGATGCTCCACCATATCTTCCAACTTCTGGATAGTGGAAATTAGGGCTTGGGAGGAATCCAACATTCTATTAATGATGTCAGATGGAAAAATATTTTCCAAAGGGATGGAAATTTCCTCCATTCTGTGGAGAGAACTATGAACTCCAAGGATTGCCACTGGGGAATTCACATATGCTTGATCCATAACTTGGAAAGAAAATAAAACCCAATAACCAAACACAAGGAGAAACCAAGATGAGAACAGAGTGTTTGGAGGAGATGATAAACAGGAAGAACTTGAACACTGACATGATCCATCCCATGACAAAAAGACTCAAATTTACACATGAAATTTGCTTGAATGGAATGATGGTGGTATAAGATCATAGAAGGATAGAAGAAATAACTTCATGCTCAATCAAACTACACTAGTTGCTTAAGTCGAGAGGGAATTCATTAATGCAAGCTTACAACAAATTAAATAGATGTGATCCCCTAAGACTAGAGGAGCTAGGAAAGGGAGCTATCTGCTCACCAAAAAGTGACACGTGGGAATTTTCATAATAAGTCAAGGCCAAAACTGACATGTGTAACTCTTCATAAGTTCATAGGTCAGAATCATTTGTTCGAAACATGTTCATTTTAATGTCCTGATTCTCAACCTTTCCCAAATAAGGACCTTTTATGTTTCTGCTGTTTTCATATTCTGTCATTTTTCAAATTTTTGTTTATTTGATAGTTTAAAGTATTTAATAAATAGGGCATTGTCTATCCAAATGGAAAATTTTCCTTGATGACCAAAAAAGGCCAGAATATGGCAATTGTTTTAATAAAAAATATGGTGGGGAAATGTTTAAATTGTGTTTTTGATGGTGGAAATGGATTCAACACCATCAAAAACACACGAGGCACCCAAAATATTAAATATGATTATTGTAATATGGATTTAAAAAAAATTCTATCACATTTTTTCAAAATCACGTCAGAATTTCCGTGGGATTTATGAGGAGTCTAAAGAGGTGACAATTTTGTCCAAAAAATGATAGGAATTCTGGCTAGATTTTGAGAAAATTTGGTAGGAATTTTTGAAAAATTGGGTTATAGTTGTCAATATTAAAAATTTTGGGTGCCTTTGGAGTTCCTGATGGTGCTAAATCCATTTATTCCATAAAATAAATGATTTAAACACTTCCATAGTTATACTTTTGAAAAAACAAATTCGCCAGATTCTAATGGAAACTTGTTTTCGTAGCCAAATGGTGGCCTTAGTAGACAATGCCTTTTACATCATCCAAGCACATTAATCAACCAATTATGAACATTATCCATAAATCATTGATAAATCATGTCATTTTTATGAAAATTTATGGCTACCTACCATGCATTTATAATTTTAGTTTTACGAGACTTTTCAAGTATTTGTTCAAGATTTACTCTTAAAATTTACATTTTCATTGTAAATTTTAAAGTTTTCTACCTAAATTTTTATCTTAAGTTGCATCTTGAATTGTTAAGAAATTTGGATGAATACACTTTTTTTGGTCCATATTAGGTTAATTGAGAAGTTAATTTCTTCCATCACTGTTCTATCTATTTTGAATTTCTTGCTTATTGCAGGCTGTAAAATGGGGAAAAAAGGAAATTCACCCACCTCCAAACAGGATGTTGAGGAAATAAAAGCTAAAGCAAAGTCAGTTGAGGAACCAGGGCCAAAGGAAATTTATCAAAAACCCTCATTAATCTCAGATACTACATATAAAACTCAAGATGTAGGTAAGAGCTCTTAGGAAAATATTTTCAATTTCTTTGAAAAAAGAGAATGGCAACAATCAAATAGTTCAGATTATGATAATTCAGATGAGGAATCTCCCTTTGATTATGAATCCATTAGGAAAACTGAATTACATAAAATTACAACTACAGCTACCATTTTTCATTACTACGATATTATTAGATAAAAACACAATTGCCTCATGGAAAATTAAAGTGCTAGATGCAATTTATAAAATCAATCCTCTTGAAATATTTTTAAAATACTTTCTAGGTCAAATCAGTAACACTATCTTGAAGGAAGCAAAAGGACACTATAATTCGATTGATAGAGAGTGGCTTAGGGATGATAAACACAAACTCAAGATAGGGAAAGATTATCCTATTGTTGTTTTTAAAATACCTTTTAGGTTTATAATTAAAATGTTGTCTAGGATTTATGGGGAAGTTGACCCTGAACATTGCAAAGTTGAATGGGTGCCCCTAATTCATGGAATTTACACTCAATCACCAACATTCAATTAGGTAGATATTTTTTCCAAAATCTTGTCAGACACTATCACAGTTTTATTATCATCCGCTCTAGGTTCTGAGCTATTTTCTGTGTGTCTGCTTATTTGTTAGATATTCTAATAGCTTCAATACCATTTCCTTTAATGGGATGGAGTTATTCATTTGTTAATCAACAAGCCATTCAAGATTATTTGGCTATTTTATGGGAAAGTAACTGTAAAGGTCATTTTTATGACATATGTGACAAGATAATGATTCCTTTACATCAAATTTTGTTTGGAACTTCTCCTCCTAGAATCAATAAAGATTTTCAGGAAGTTGTATCTCAGATTAGGGACTCGTTTGTTGAAGATAATTTTTCCTATATCAAAATATATGGTAGTGAGGTTGGACCCCATGTTCTACCCAAATTTATTCCTGATAGAATAGCTATCTGAGAAATAGCCAATCAAACTACATTATATGGGCAAGCTAGGAAATTGAGCAAACTACAAAAGAAAGTTTGGCCTAGTTTCCTTATTAAGATTGGTCAAATGACTCTAAGAGATAGAGGTCATGCTAAAGTCAAAGAATAAACACTCTAGAATGTTTGGTTGCATACATTTCCCTTTTATAGCTATGACCCTGTGAGTGTTATCAATAATCATTATAAATCAGTTTATTATTCCAAAACTTATCAACACTAGGATCCTCCATTTGATCATCTATTCATTTGTGTTGATAGTTTTGAATAGGTTATTGATAGGGGTCATTTTTTAAAGGATAAATAAAAAATCAAGTACAAAAGTTTAAATAGGAAACTTATGAGGAATTTCTTAACCAAAGGAGTCTTCCAGGTTCAACTTCTTTTGAAAAAGTTAATTTATTAGATAATTTTTCTTTTGATTTTACTAAAACTCCATCCAAACAAGAATTTTAGATTACAAATTAATTAAAATATGTTGATACATTTCATATCTCCTCTTTATTTCCAGAAGCAGATAAAGATAACAACAGTTTGAAGAAATTCAAGGAGATTCAATATGAAAGGGAGAATTGTCCTACTGAAAATGATCTTTCTAGAGAATCACAACTAGCTAAAAAACAAATCACTCAAGAGACATTGATTATTGATGTTATTTCACCTATGAAAACAAATCATCTTGAAAATCCTATCCAAAATCCTATTGATCAGGTGAAGGCAAAGCATAATGTCAACATTGAAGGATAGTTGGCGACAACACCAACAGTTCTAAATGATTTTGAAACAACTTTCATGTCTTTTGAGACTCTTGACTTGTTTGTAAAGATTTTGTCTCCAAAGATGTCGTTGACACTTATTTCAACCAACATTCCTCTCAATGTTGATATTTTTAAACTCTTATTTGAGGTTTAACTAGTAATTGATACAATACCTTCTCTTATTGATTATTATTATAATAGTCAAACAAAATCAATTATAAAAAGGACCAAAAAGAGAAAGTTGGATGGGGTGGAAACAGTATCAAAGTTTAGTTGGCAAGCCACAGGTGATCCAAAAAAAAAATTACAAGAATCTACTCGGGCTAATGGAGCCTTTTTTAATTTCCAACAAGAGTTAATTAGTGACTTGTTTGTTTATTATGATATAAAAGTTCATTAAAAAATTGGAGGTAGAGCTAGAAAAAAGTAAAATTTTCAATGAAGAGTAGTGGCAAGCACACTCTGATGCTCTCAAAGAAGGTTTTAATTTATCTCAACAACAAATATAAGAAAAATTCAATGCAGAAAGGATAGATTGGCAAATCAAGTTACAAAGAAAGTTGACAGAAATGGAGATCATGCATAGTCAATAGATAGAATTATGAAGTTCAAGTGAGGATTATAAATGAAGAATCCAAAACTCAAATACAGGTGTTTTCTACTGCATTAAATCAACATGTTAAAAATCTAAAATTTTAGGCAAGGTAGAATCAAGAGATTTATTAGAGTATGAACATTTTCAAAGAACAAGCCCTACAAGTTAATCGGTTGTAAGTCCAATTTATTGAGTTAAATTAGAGGACGTATTTTAATATCAATCTAGGTTGGTAAACTTAGAAATAGACCCAAAGTATATGGATCTAACTCGTTTAGGAAGTAGTTTCTTAGATACTCAAAAGAATGGAAATGCATATTACAAATAGAAAGCTACAAGTATGAAATGTTGAAAGTGAAGAAAGCATAAAAAATGTTGAGCTTATGAATCATATGAAAAAATGAATAATGATTTTATTTAGTTTCAGTTAACAAGGAAGAGGCTCTTATCTCAAAGGCCCTAGTTGTCCTTCCTTATCGCTCGATTCATTCGACAAAACCAATTTCATCATCTAAGTTACCAAAGCATAAAACATCTAATGTAAGAAATCATGAAGAAATGAATGCAGAAATATAGATTCCAATCCAATCTTCGCTAACAAAGAAGAGGCTCTAACTTAGAGACTTGGTTTTTCCTTCCTTATTGAAACTAATCAATTGAGATAAATCATTTCCACTATCTTAATAACCATGGAAAACAAGTTAGTTTATACAAGAAATATTCACAATATTGACAAAGAAATTAAACTCCTTACATTTATGCACATAATTTAACAATAGTGTACTTAGCTTAGAATGGGAGCCCTCCACATTTTCCTGGTACACCTTAAGAAAATTAGCTACAACAAATCACCATTCACATCACAAATAAATGTATGCACAAGAAATATATGGCAAGTCCCAAATTGTATTCAGTAAATAACAATCACAATATATGTCCATAGTTGCTTGGTAGATTTACCTAAATAGGCTAAGAATATAACATTATGGTATATATTGCTGTAACAACTAACAAGATCCCTACTCCATCTCATAAGGTCAAGAACATCCCTTTGTTACAAAAAATATGGAAAAATTCCACAAAATCCCAAAATTGCCCCTAAATAAGGGGATTTCCTGTGTGACTGGTCAAGTTTGACCAGCATTGACCAAGCCTATTCTAACTTATTTGGAGCGAGCGAATGGGAGTCCCTCCATCCTTGGTTCATTTAGTTTCTAAATATGCCTTTAGTCCGTGCCCAGGTGTCCTATACATTGTAGTGTCCTATTTTTCTAGTATAGTTTTGTCACTCCTATCAAGGGTTATATATATATGATAGGTTGATCACTTGATTGAGGAATGATGTTTTACATACATAGCTATATTTCCTTTTATGTTTATGTATGATGGATTGATCACTTGATTGGGGAACAATGTTTTATATAGTTATATTTCCTCTTATGTGTGGCATCATTGATTATCTATATTAGATGGTTTTGGTTAAGTAAAATGTTATACATATGTTTTTCTGTTTGTATCTAATTTATGAAGTAGGTGTATGACATGGATGGTGATCCAAGATTGAGACTCATGTACACATGGATTCTCAAGGTTATACAGAATAGATGGTTAATTATGATTTATGGATGATACATGATTTATGTGATTATATATGTCTAATATTGTACTAAGCTGGATGTGGTAGGGTACCTAGTCATTTTCCAACAAGGATGTTCAATTATGAATGACTGTGGAAGTCATTTATTCAAAACCAAAATGGGTGTGGAAGCCATGCACCATTCTCGGTAAAATGTGATTAAGTTAATTTCATTATGAAATTCATTTGATTCCTTTGATTTATGAGATTATAATGTGTGCAGGACTTTGAACAAGGCCTTACCAATGAACCATTAGATGGGTAAAAGATCACAATCAATACCATAAGGAGAAACACAAAGTTTTGAAGCAGAGTAGATGAGAGGGCATGGAAATTAGGGCGTGGAGTCCTAAATCAAAGAAAGATAAAGACGTGGAGTCTTTTGCATTTGGGGCGTGGAATCTTGAATATTTAAAAAGATCAAGTTGTGGAATCTTGGATCTTTGGAGTAGATCAGGGCATGGAGTCCTCAATCTACTAAGACACAAAGATGCATGAAATAGGGGAGCGGAATCCCTATTCTCTAGAATAAAAATACCACTCATGGATGAGTTTCCTTAAATAAAATTTCATTCTCACAATTTTGGAATGACTTTCTAAAAATAGAAAGTCATGTCCAGCATCTCAAGCACAACTTTCTGAAAATATTAAATCACTTTACATAAATTGGTAATCAAGTGGAGTTGAAGGAAAATGAATTAACTTATCATTAATCAATCCTAATAGTCCAATCTTGATTGAATCTTGAACATTATTAATATTATTATTATCTTTTATGAGACTATGATATTGTTATTAAAAAGGAATTACAAGTCAATTTTAACTCCTCAATCAATTGACACATCTCCTTCACGACTCTCATGGCTCTATGTAACTCTATCTCTCTCTCACTCTCTCTCTCTCTCTCTCTCTCTCTCTCTCTCTCTCTCTCTTTTAAATAATTCATTATACTGTATTTTATGCACTCGTTAAAGAATGGCATATTCCTTTTCACTCATTAAAAATATGTCATAAAATATTCCTCTTACGCTCTCTTTAATGCATATGTTACACTCTCCTTAACTAAGGCATGCATACCTCTCCTTAATGGCATAAGTTACACTCCTCTAAATGGAATCCAATGCATGCACATTACTAATCCTTTATGACAAGAATTGGTTGCTCCTCCTATATGTGAGTCTCATGTATTCTCTCGCTTGGGGATTATGAGGCCAAGAGTGGAAGGGACTTGAGGAAAATAGTGAGAGGGAAAGATATGGAGTTGCTTCCATAATAAATCTAAAATTATTGTTTAAATCCTAATATCTCTAGCTATTGAGGTTGGCCATGAGTGTTATTGAGAGGAAGTGAAAATTTTCTTCCTTAGTTCGCCTTGAAAATATCTCTACTATTGTCTTTTGGTACTTCTTGTGAGCTTTTTTAGCTTGGGGGTTCAAGGGGGAGAAGTTCTTCTTGGATATGGTTGCAAGGAAAAATGGGTGGTTCACAATGAGTTAGTAAGGATATCGGAGCTAGAGCATACTCCCATTTTTTTGAGTTGTATAAATTCACTGCTAGGTATGTTGACAATATTATATTGTGTTTCCTTTTGTAGTTCATTACATGGTTTTGCTTATTTGGTTGTTGACTGAAACTTAGATCTATACCAAATGCTGCACACTAAATGTTGAAGGATTTTTCAATAACTGTAGTTTATTTTATGTAATTTTATTTTGTATAGTTTGATTACAAGTTGATTTACATCATGTCTTAATGGCTGAAGCATTTAGGCTGTCATGAGTTGTATGAAAACATGTTAATAGCATAAATTTGCTTTTTCCTTCTCTTTTTATAGTTGTAGATAAGTTTGCATAGTATATGTTTGACAAAAGGGATAAATGAGATAGTATGAATTTGTTTTTGGTTGTGGTTTTAAATAATCACATTTCTGGACGTTCCTGTTTCGCTTTATTTTAACTTCAGGGGGTATCTGTACCTTATGACCATGTCGCCCCAACTTTGATTTCAAAAAACAGAGTTTTAGAATCCGGTTCTATAATCTTCTATATTTTACAAATTTGCAGCTACTGCCTGGTGGTTTGTCTTGCTGCTTTTTTTTTTAGTTGCGATTTACCTGGTAATCTCTTTTTATGAAACCAGTCTATTATATAAACTTGGAATTATTATTTTAAAGTATCAATGGTTAATAGATTGATAGTTTAATAAACTTGTGACTGCCTGTTTGATAGCTTAATAGCTAGCAACTTGTTTTACGATTGCTAACCATTGTTCAAAATTCCCAATCGCTGTAGCTACATCGCTGCAATCTATTTGTAAAAGTTCTTAAATATTTATAGTCGTTATGTGCCTAAATTTTTTTATATGTAGCAATCAATATGGATGACAGTTCTACTTATGTATTAGGTTCACTTCTTGACATTACTGACAAATAAAAATAAATTATGTAATCTTAGATTCATGTTAGTTAATTTTGGTGAAATTGCCCTAAGGGCTATGGTTGTAGGTGTTTGAAACAATGCCTCAATGGCTGTACATTTCATTCTTGCAAACTTATTGACATAATGCTTCAATGGTTGTAGCTAATTACATTTATGAATTGTCTATAAAAGTGACTAAGTAAATTTAGGATTTGCAACCAAGGTGTTTTTGGAAATATCTCAAAGAATAAGCATGATGATTCTATTCAATTAAAAATCCATGGAAGGAAAATTGGTTAGGTGAAATGTTGTAATTGTTAGCTCACATATGAATTCATAATAATTGGAAACCACTCCTTCAGAAGTTGAATTATCTTGTTTTTCTTCCCCTTGTTTTACCAAAGAATTCATAGGCATATTATTTAGAACAAAATCAAATTAGTCACTCTTAAACACGCTTAATTGCAATAGAATGAACAATTATCTTATTGGAAATTGTAGTTTGTAAATATTGATATTCTTTATCCACCTAAGGTTCTATCATTTAAATGTGATTTTAAGACTTATGGTTGTAAGTTTTGGATCTTGAGGAACCATGACCCTGTAGCCTTAATGAGAAGTTTAATATTACCATGGGTTAGTTAGTTAGTAGAAATTAGTATGTAGTGTAAAGAATACCAATAAAAATAAAAATAAAAAATATAGATATATGACCTTGCATTAATTTTTACATCTTAAAAATTTAAAATTAATTCTCATTTTGAGTCAGCCTTAATATAATATTGATGGTTGGTAAGGTGGGACCTTACATATGGTATTAGAGCCAAGTTAAAACTCTAGGACCTAGTGCTTGCATTCTAATATTTATTTGCTTACCTAATTTCTTCTTTGGTAAGGTTATGTAATCATGGAGAGAACATCAAGGAGGAGGAAGGAAGTCTCATTTCCACCTCCCCAAGATAAAGAATTTGAGCAAATATCCATCAGGGAAGTAAGGGATATGATGCTGTCTTTCCAAAAGATGACTGAAGTCTTGATTAGTCGGGTTGGGGAAAATCCTTCAGTGCATGGTTCTTCATCTCAATTAGAGAGGCAAGAAACACCATCTGATGGATATGTACATAGAGAGTTGAACAAATTTAAGCTTCCTATCTTTAAGGGTACCACAAAAGGGGAGGTAGAAGAAGCTTGGTTGGAAAACATGTGCCTATGTTTTGAGTTGTGGAATTATTCTAGCAACCAAAAGGCAAAGTTGGCTATATACCAACTTAAGGAGAATTCACTATTATGGTGGAGGAACTTAGAATCCCAATTGGGATACTCGATGTCTACCTTGACATGGGAACGATTTGAAGAGGAATTTCAAGCAAAGTACCTTTCTGTTGAATACTTGGAGAGGAAATTGAATTAGTTCCATGATCTTAAGCAAAGAAATAAGACAATCCTTGAATATGAAGCACAATTCATGGAGTTGCTTAGATATGCTACCCATCTAAACACTGAAGCCCCCAAGGTAAACAAGTTTTTGTATGGATTGAATCCTATTATAAAGGAAAAGGTGCACATTTTGAGGCCTACTACGTTGCATGAGGTACTGCAACAAGAAATTATAGCCGAGGAAGAATTATTGGGGAACAAAGGGGGGATAAAACCCCAAATCTATCATTACATGGGAAATCTCCTCAAAGGGGAGGCTAATATGTAAAACATAAGCCAGGTGGTTCACATCATTAGGGATTTCAAAGGAATCATACTTTTAATAACCAAAGAAATAACCCAAGGCAACATCTTGAACAAAGAATCCTCACACTCAAGAATCACCTAGTAAAAGGGTCAAATTTATGAAAACAACTCCCACTAATGGATGTTGTATTTGTGGAGGACCTCATTATGAGTGAGATTTCCCTGAAAAGAAGGTTGAAGCACAATCAGAGTAGGAACAAGCCACTATTAGAGGTATAGGAAAAGCCCATAGGATTCATGTAGTTGTGCAAGATCGCCAAGTCGAGCATCAATCTATAGTGCTTGAAGCATCAAGTAAGCTAAATGGTATGGTTGTTACTATTTTGATTGATCCTGGCGCAATTGAAATTTTTATTGCTTCTAATGCTTTATTGAAATGTAAATTGGTGGCGATAGAGAAAAGTTATTTTGATTAGGTTCAGGTGGCCTAAGGGCAATCTCAAAAGGTTGAATGCTTAGTGCAAGAGTTCCCTTTAGACTTGGGAGTGTGTGTCTCACAAATTTGAATCTTTATGTGATGCCACTTGGTCACTATGATGTGATAACTGGAATGGACTGGATTGAAGCCCATTGGGCCGTGCTTAGTTGTTGAAGTAAAACCATTCTTTTTTTGAGTGATGAGGGTGAATCTATGGTTATCCATGGGGTAAGGAGACCTGTTTCTTTGAGACTTATCTCATTCTTGCAGATGAAGAGAATTCTTAGGAAAAGATGTCAAATGTATGTTGTAATCACTTTAAATGAGGGAGAGATTTCATCCTTTGAACAATATCCTTTCCTTTCAGAATTCTCCGATGTCTTTCTAGAAGAGTTGCCTAGTTTACCTCCAAAGCGAGAGATTGACTTCTCCATAGAGCTAAAGCCTGGTACCAAACTTATATCCAAAGCTCCCTACCGAATGTATGTTGTTGAACTTGGTGAGTTGCAAGTGCAACTTCAAGAGTTATTGGATAGGGGTATGATTAGATGTACCTTGGGGAGCAATAATGATATTTGTAAAGAAGAAGGATGCATCCCTTCGGCTCTGTGTTGACTACAGGAAATTGAATCGAGTAACTATTATAAATCAATGTCCTTTGCCTTGCATTGGCAATCTATTTGATCAAATGAAGGGAGCCACCGTATTCTCCAAGATTGATCTTCGATCTGGATATCATCAACTCAGAGTAAAAGAAGAGAATATTTCCAAAACTACTTTTTGAGTTCATGGTAATTATGAGTTCATGGTTGTTCCTTTTGGGTTATCTAATGCACAAGGAGTGTTTATGATTATGATGGAAGGTGTATTTATGAATTCCTTGGACACATTTGTACAAGTGTTCCTCGATGACATCCTAATCTATTCAAAGTCCTCAGAAGAGCATGAGAAACAACTGAGATTGGTGTTACAATGCTTAAGAGAAAATAAACTTTATGCAAAAATGTCCAAATGTTCTTTTTTCCAATCAAAAATCCATTATCTTGGACACATTATCTCCAGTGAAGGCATTGTTGTTGACTCAGCAAAGATTGATGCAATTTTAGAATGGCCAACACCCTCTAATGTGCAAGAAGTGCATAGCTTCATGGGTATGGCAAGATGTTATCAGAGATTTGTGGAAGGGGTTTTCAAAAAGAGCCAGCCCTATCACTTCATTGCTTAGGAAGGGATTATGATTTAATTGGACAAATGAGTGTTAGCAAGCACTTTCCAAGCTCAAACAATGTTTGACTACAACTCCAATACTTAAGGTTTCAGATATGGATAGACCATTCATAGTATGTACTGATGCGTCAAAAGATGGATTGGGTGCGGTATTATCACAAGATGGTAGGGCGATTGCATATGCATCTTGGAAGTTAAGGACGCACGAGGAAAACTAAGAAACCCATAATCTTGAACTAGCAGCTATAGTTCATGCCTTACGACTTTGGTGACATTATCTGGTGGGAAAGTAATTTGAATTGAAAAAAGATCACAGAGGTTTGCAACATATATTTACTCAAAGTGATCTAAATGCTAGGCAAAGAAGGTAGTTAGAACTCCTAAGTGAATATTATTTTGACATAACTTACATCAAGGGTACATTGAACAAAGTAGCTGATGCACTTAGTCGAAGACCACGAATATTTTCAGTAATTCCATTGAATATTGATTTACAGGAGTGCATCTTGAGGGCACAAGATGTAGATGAATGGTGCAAGGAAGTTAAAGTTTCTCTTTCTGGGGAGGGGGCTAAGAAAAACAAGGTAGAAGGGTATTCTTGTGATGATGACGGTATGGTGAGATTCATGCAAAAGATTGTAGTTCCAGATCAAGATGGGCTTCGTGAGTTCATTTTGAAAGAAGCTCACTGTGAAACATATATGGCTCACCCAGGAGTCCAGAAGATGTATGTTGATTTAAAGAAAATTTTCTTTTGGGCAGGCATGAAGAAGGATGTAGAAAATTTTGTGGCAAAATGTTTGGAATGTCAGCTAGTTAAAGCAAAACATGGTCATCCAGTAGGATCATTTTAGCCGCATAGCATTCATGAGTCCAAATGGGAAGAAATATCTATGGACTTTATTGTTGAATTACCTAAAACAACCAAAAGGCATAGCTCCATTTTGGTGGTGGTAGATAAACTTACTAAGAGTGCCCATTTTATACCCATTAGAGATACTTACAAAGCATCTGAAATACCACAAGTATTTATCACGGAGGTGGTTAGACTTCATGGTTTCCCTAGGAAAATCATATCAGATAGGGCCTCTATATTTATGGGAAGATTTTGGACTAGTTTCCAGGGAGCCCTTCAGACATAATTAAATTTCAGTACAGCTTATCATCCGGAGACGGATGGTAGTAAATCAAGTGTTAGAGGGCATGCTTAGAATGTATGTAATGGATCAACAATCTAAGTGGGAAGATTATCTTCCTCTAGTGGAGTTTGCTTACAATAACAGTTATCATCGCTCCCTTGGTACAACACCTTATGAGTTATTGTATGGAAGACCATGCAGAACACCTTTAACTTGGGAAAGATTAGAGGACAAAATCTTAGTAGGTCCTGGAATTCTTCAAGAAATGCAAGAAAAAGTGTGTCGTATAAGGCAAATATTAAAGCAGGAACAAGATAGACAGAAGAGCTATACTGATATGAATAGAGTGGATCGTATTTTTAAAGAAGGGGAATTTGCTTTTCTTCGAGTAAAACCTTAGAAAAGCTCTATTAGGTTGGGGAAAGGATCTAAGCTCTCTCCTCGATTTTTTGGGCATTTTGAGATCATCAAAAGGGTTGAACCTCTGGCATATCTTCTTTCTTTACCACCAATTTTGCAACGCATGCATGATGTATTTCATATTTCGGTACTACGTAAGTATGTTCATGATCCTTCTCACATTTTAGATTGGCATCAATTACATGTAACAGACAAAGGAACTCTTAAGGTAGAACTAGTTTTCATTTTGGACCATCGCAATCGATAGCTCATACGTCACATGGTGGACCAAGTAAAGGTCTAATGGGACTTGTACAGTCCTAGTTCTGCCACTTTGGAAGATGTATCTTCTATGTGTCTTGAGTTTCCTTTTTTGTTTAGTTAAACTTTGGGGCAAGTTTACTCCGAGATGGGGAGTATGTAGTGTCCTATTTTTTTAGTATAGTTTTGTCACAACTATCAAGGGTTATATATATATATGATAGGTTGATCACTTGATTGAGGAATAATGTTTTACATAGATAGTTATATTTCCTTTTTATGTTTATGTATGATAGATAGATCACTGGATTGGGGAAAAAAATTATATAGTTATATTTCCTCTTATATGTGGCATCATTGATTATCTGTATTAGATGGTTTTGGTTAAGTAAAATGTTATACATATGTTTTTCTGTTTGTATCTGATTTATGAAGCAGGTGTATGACATGGATGGTGATTCAAGATTGAGACACATATACCCATGGATTCTCATGGTTATGTGGAATATATGGTTAATTATGATTTATGGATGACACATGATTTGTGTGATTATATATGTCTAATATTGTACTAAGCAGGATGTGCTAGGGTACCTAGTCATTTTCCAACAAGGATGTTCAATTATGAATGACTGTGGAAACCATGCACCATTCTGGGTAAAATACGATTAAGTTAATTTCATTATGAAATTCATTTGATTCCTTTGATCTATGAGATTGTAACGTGTGCAAGTCTTTCAACAAGGCCTTACCAACGAACCATCAGATGGGTAAAAGCTCACAATTAGTACCATAAGGAGAAACACGAAGTTTCAAAGCAAAGTAGATGAGAGGGCATGGAAATTAGGGTGTGGAGTCCTAAATCCAAGAAATATAAAAACGTGGAGTCTTGTATATTTAGGGTGTGGAGTCCTGAATATTTAAAAATATCAAGTTGTGGAATCTTGGATCTTTAGAGTAGATCAGGGCGCGGAGTCCTCAATCTACTAAGGAATGGAGATGCATGAAATAGGGGTGCGGAATCCCTATTCTCCAAAATAAAAATACCACTCATGGATGAATTTCCTTAAATAAAATTTCATTCTGACAATTCTAGAATGAGTTTCTAAAAATAGAAAGTCATGTCTAGCATCTCAAGCACGACTTTCTAAAAATAATAAATCACTTTACATAAATTGGTAATCAAGCGGAGTTGAAGAAAAACTAATTAACTTATCATTAATCAATCCTAATATTTTAATCTTGATTGAATCCTCAATATTATTAATATTATTATTATCTTTTACGAGACTATGATATTATTATTAAAAAGGAATTACAAGTCAATTTTATCTCCTTAATGAATTCGCAAATCTCCTTCATGACTCTCATGGCTGTATGTAACTCTCTCTCTCTCTCTCTCTCTCTCTCTCTCTCTCTCTCTCTCTCTCTCTCTTAAATAATTCGTTATACTCTATTTTGTGCACTCATCAAAGAATGGCATATTCCTTTTCACTCATTAACAATATGTCATAAAATATTCTTCTTACGCTCTCTTTAATGCATATGTTATACTCTCCTTAACTAAGGCATGTATACCTCTCCTTAATGGCATAAGTTACACTCCTCTAAATGGAATAAAATGCATGCACATTACTCCTCCTTTATGACAAGAATTTGTTGCTCCTCCTATATATGAGTCTCATGTATTCTCACTTGGGGATTATGAGGACAAGAGTGGAAGAGACTTGAGGAAAATAGTGAGAGGGAGAGATATGGAGACTATCCAATTGCTTCCATAATTATTCTCACTTGGGAATTACGAGGACAAGAGTAGAAGAGACTTGAGGAAAATAGTGAGAGGGAGAGATATGGAGACTAGCCAATTGCTTCCATAATAAATCTGAAATTATTGTTAAAATCCTAAGATCTCTAGCTATTGAGGTTGGCCATGAGTGGTATTGAGAGGAAGTGAAAATTTACTTCCTTAGTTTGCCTTGCAAATCTCTCTACTGTTTTCTTTTGGTACTACTTGTGAGCTTTTGCAGCTCGGGGGTTCCAAGGGGAGAAGTTCTTCCTAGATATGGTTGGGAGGAAAATCAGGTGGTTCACAATGAGTTGGTAAGGATATCGGAGCTGGAGCATACTTTCATTGCAGTTGGAGTATACTCCCATTTTTTTGAGTTGTATAAATTCATTGCCAGGTATGTTGAAAACATTGTATTGTGTTTCTTTTTGTAGTTCATTACATGGTTTTGTTTATTTGTTTGTTGACTGAAACTTAAATGTATACCAAATGATGCACACTAAATGTTGAAGGAATTTTGCAATAACTGTAGTTTTTATTATGTAAGTTTTTTTTTTGTACAGTTTCATTGCAAGTTGATTTACATCATGTCTTAATGGCTGAAGCATTCAGGCTGTCATGAGTTGTATGAAAACATGTTTATAGCATAAATTTGGTTTTTCCTTCTCTTTATACAACTATAGATAAGTTTGCACGATATACCTTTGACAAAAGGGATAAATGAGATAGTATGAATTTGTTTTTGGTTGTGGATTTAAATAATTGCATTTTTGCGTGTTTTTGTTTCGATTTATTTTAGCTTCATGGTGTATCTATACCTTATGACCATGTTGCCCCAACTTTGATTTCAAAAAGCAGAGTTTCAGAATCCGGTTTTGTAATCTTCTATATTTTACAGATTTGTTGTTGCAGCCTCGCGGTTTATTTTGCTGCTTTTTTTCTTGTAGCTATGATTTACCTGTTAATCTCTTTTAATGAAACCAGTCTAGTATATAAAATTGGAATTATTATTTTAAAGTATCAATGGTTAATACATTGATATTTTAATAAACTTGTGATTTCTTGTTTGATAGTTTAATAGCTAGCAGCTTGTTTTGTGATTGCTAACCATTGTTCAAGATTCCCAATGGATGTAGCTACATCATTGCGATCTATTTGTAAAAATTCTTAAATATTTATAGTCATTATGTGCCTCAATTTTTGTATATGCAGCAATCAAGATGGATGACAGTTCTACTTATGTATTAGGTTCACTTCTTGGCATTACTGACAAAGAAAAATAAATTATGTAATCTTAGATTCATGTTAGTTAATTTTGGTGAAATTTCCTTAAGGGTTATGGTTGTAAGTGTTTGGAAAATGCCTCAATGGTTGTACATTTCATGCTTGCAAACTGTTTGACATAAATCTTCAATGGTTAGGTTAGGTTAAATGTTGTAGTTGTTAGCTCACATATGAATTCATAATAATTGGAAACCACTCCTTTAGAAGTTGAATTATCTTGTTTTTCCTCCCTTTCTTTTACCAAAGAATTCATAGGCATATTATCGAACAAAATCAATTAGTCACTCTTAAACACGCTTAATTGCAATTGAATGAACAATTAGCTTATTGGAAATTGTGGTCTATAAAGATTGATATTATTTATCCCACTAAAGACTTTATCATTTAAATGTGATTTTATGACTCATGGTTGTAATTTTTGGATCTTGAGGAACCATGACCCTGTAGCCTGAATGAGAAGTTTAATATTACCATGGGTTATTTAGTTAGTAGAAATTAGTATGTAGTGTAAAGAATACCAATAAAAATAAAAATAAAAAATATAGATATATGACCTTGCATTAACTTTTACATCTTAAAAAATTAAACTTAAATCGCATTTTGAGTCCGCCTTAATATAATATTGATGGTTGGTAAGGTGGGACCTTACATACATATGACTTTAATAAAGACATTACTGGAAATTCTGTTTCTACCAAAAATAAATTTTAATCCTCAATTTTTACTAAAAACTCTAAAAATAAAAAAAACTTAATTAATTTACCTTGGTGTACAAAAATATGTGAAATTTGGCAAATATGATTGAAATATAATGATAAAGGACGGTAAAATGATTGAATAGTGTTATGTGGAATTTTTCATCTATAGATAAACACAACTTCCCTAAGTGGGTAGCTACACTTAGAACAATAGAATTAAAGAGTTTAACCTTTTCCTATAGAATATAAATAACACAAGGGACCTACTTGTTATCTTTCACTTCCCTTTGTCTCCTTTGAATAACTCCCATCACTCCTTCTCGAACTAAAACTGTTTGATCAGTACCTGTAATCATAAACAAAGGATGAAAGCCAATCAAATCAAGAGATCTATCTACTATAAGCAAATGGAATCGAAAGAATTTACACATGCAATCATCATACATAAAGACAAGAATATGGGAAAAGGTATAAAAAACTTTATTAAGTAGAAGGAAGAGTTAGAACAAAAGAAGTTCGATCCCATGTCGCTCATCCAGCTTGAGTTCCATCCTTCATCACACCAAAAGCACAACACTTTGGCAACATAATAATACTTTCTTATGATCTCAAACCTCAAACCAACATTATCTCCTTACAATTCTTTATATTCCAGCCCCTGATCACTATGATGAGTGCTCAATCTATAGGGAAATGGAGGTGGTTTTATCATAAATTGGGCATTGAATGGATTTCCAATTTGGGAGTTAGTTTCCATGGAGGAAGGGATGAGAGGATAGGAGGTTATTTGATCATTCCCTATCCAATTTTGAGCTCATAGGAGAGGATAATAGGTGGGAATCTTCTAGAATGATCTAAAATGTATGAATATTTCACTTAATCTCACCCAACTCAGGTCAAAGTGGCCTAGGTGCTCTGTAGAGCAAGCTTGAATGGGCCTAAGTGCTCTGCAAAGCATTTACCCCTGAAAAAGGCTGTGCTGGTCCCTCAAGGAGTCATTTCAGGATGTCTTCAGGCCAAGAAACTCTCAGGAATGATGGCGTTCAATGGGATGACTTTTCTAGGGCATGTAGCAACTGAATTAGGGTTTGATGAGACCTAATAGTACTAATCTGAATGTTGGGTGTTATCACAAAATCAACCCCTGATAGGCTGCTAATAAGGAAGACTCTGAGTAACTATTTCAAACCAACTTCTGGCCGAGGCTTAGCCTCCTCGACCTAAGAGGGCTTTCTCACTAGGTTAAAGATTTTGATAATGGATTATATGGCTAACTCTATTAAACAGATGAAGAAGTGTGAATGGTTGAAACACAACCAATAAACATCCATTGGGCTTACGGAGTCAAAAAAGCTTAGTATGACAAAAATATTAGCTAAACATGGAAATCGGGGCATCAAAAGTTCAATATATCAGTTAAGACCTAGAGACATGTAGGAAACACAGTCTATAAATGTATGAAGGAAGTTAGAGCATGTCAATGAATTCTAAGTATCATACATTCATACTACTGCAAATAAGGAAATAAGGACAAACATAAAACAAGCCACCATTGAACTCTTTCTGAATCTTGAGAAGTAAAGCCAAAGTCTGTATTCATAAAAACATGATCTTCTACAATGACACAATATGAGTGTTTCTCTGAAAATTTCCAACCCTTAGTGCATTACATCTTCTCCCATATATAGAGTTCATTACATGACTTAGATTCCTTCCTCCAGCATGAGGGGAATTTGAATTCTTCCTAATTTGACACCTATTGACACTTAAAACCAACTATTTAATATAATTGACTGTTAACTAGCAGTTCTAGAGACCTAATACAACTAGGAGTGTAACTCCTTATTATGATTACAACAACCTTATCTAGGAATTAAACATTCCTTTTGACACCTATAAATCCCTGAATTCAAATTTGATGGAGCCTCCCACGTTGTCACCTTGCTGCTGATGATAAACCCTAGGAATTAGGGAACATGTTTCCCTGTTTTTATGTTCAGGATCCTTGAAAATTAGCATGTGGGACAGAGCCTTTATCTTCTCATCCATGACATATTTTACAAAACTGAAGGAGGTTTTCGTAGTCCATGTTGTCTAGAACAAAAAACTCTCTTTGTTTTTTAAAACACTTCTTCAGCTGTCTAGAATCTGTCCTTGAAAAGCTCGTGTAAAATAGGAAAAATCTGTTTGTGAAAAACTGCACCTACAACAGTTTCATAGTGCAAGTTGGGTCATTCATTTCTCCTAGATCATAATGAATTTGAAGAAACTAGAAGAGATTTTTGTATTTTAGTATGTTAGGAAGAAAATCCTCTTTCAGTTTTCAAAATTGAGTTCTCAGCTGCTCAGGAACCCTTCTAGAAGTTGACTAGTAAAAGCAATTTTTTTCTATTAAAAAAGGCTGCTTTAGTGATTTCGTAGTGCAAAACAAGATTTTTACACTGTCTGCGCTATGAAAACATGGATTCGTAGCTAGTTACAAAATTTCTTCAAAATGGCTAAACACATGACTTTCAAAACATGGTATGGGATCCATAAAGTGTAAAACAAGGTTGTTGAACTTTATTTGATGATGAAAATGAGACTCTAACCCTATGACTTAGACTCTAAAAACCATAAACGTGACTTAATCACCATCTAACATTATGACTTAGGAAAAAATGTAAACTATTCAAGTTTTATAGAATTTTAGGGTGATAATATTGGGAGTGATGTGACAAAATAGACCTGTAACAGTTTCCCCCTAAGGCATGAAGTCAAAAATGATAATTTTGAGTGATATGCTTTAAAATGTGATGAGGAGGTTCTGAAGTAGATGGTGACATGCATTAATTACAATTTCATGATATTTTGGACTTTTCATGAATCATTGTGTGAAGGCATACCCATGCTTAGCATATAAAATTTCATTACATGTACATAGATAGTCATCTACATATATAGATCTATGATGGGATGACCATCGATGTAAATCCATCATACAGATGATTTAGTACTCTCCTAAAATCACAGCCCAAATGGATGAAACTAGATTCGGGGTCTTCCATCTCATCCAATCGTTTGCTCAAGTACAAGTCTAACCATGTGAATATGTGATCTGAAGTCAAACATGGGAAGACACCATATGACTACTAGGCAAAGACGTAAGCCATTAACATATGCGAGATAAATCACTGATAATGCTAATGATCCTCAAGGTACTATAGTACATTCTACATGGTGTGAATGGATGTTCTGATTTCAAACACCATACAAAGTCTTTTGGCCAAAGGCCAGTGATGTCAACCTATCTCTAGAAGAGAGAAACTTGTCATTGATGTATGCAAGCCTCAAGGTACTGGAAGGGTGTTTCTAAGTCAACTTCATGGATAATGTGCTCATGTCGATAAGAAGAGATTCATCGTAGGAGGGCCTTGATGTATCCCACATCAATGACACGAAACGAGTGTAATGATTATTGGAGACAGAATGTGACTGACGACACAAGGTTCAGGAATGGCAGTCATGAAAATGAAGGTTTATGAGTATTGCAAAGGACAAGGTTTTACTGAATGACTTCTCTTGAACATGTCGGCGACACTAAATGAATTGGTAGAACTGACCCAAAATGAAAGAAATGTATGGTATGATAGACCGTAGGTGTGATAACCATCAAGAAGATAACCCAACCCAAGTAGTCACAGAGATGAAGTGAAAGTGTCATGTTCAAGAGAGACCTGCTACCATAAAGTGGTTTACCCCTTTTCCCATTTTCCCCAGTCATTGCTAACCAGTACCTTTTTATTTTTTATCAAGCTTGAGGAGGATAACATATGCTTGTTGTATAATTCCGCCCTTCAGGTGAATCCATCGCTATGTGATGTTTTAACAAGTCTAGCGAAGGTGAAACTCGGTCTCGTCATAATGGACAAGTTTGTTGCTATTTGATGTTTTAATGAGTTTAATGACAATGATAACTTGGTCCTTTTCATGTTTAGAGAGTTTGAAAAGGGACAAAAAGAAAATTCCACAAGTTCTTTTTTGTAGATTTGTCTCTCAAGTCTGAAAAAGCATAAAATAATACGAGAGAGAACCTATTGACCATGTTTGATCAACATATTCCTTTTCATAAATAGTCTATCTCAGTCTAGAAAATGTCTAAACTTATACTGAGTAGATGTCATTTCCAATCCATTAACAAGCTAAAAACGAAAAGCGCTTGGCAATCTTTTCATATTTTGAGAGTCTTAAAAGAGCTTAAAGAGGACTCCAAGGGGGTTCTTTTTTCTATGTTTAACAGAGCTCCAAAAAGAGAAAAAAGTATGCTCTGTGGTCAAAGGTACAATTCATGTTCATGCAGGTCAAATTTAATAAGTCAGTTGTAAACCTACTCAAAGAACCACCAAACGGATTAAACATACCTATTTCATTGGTAAAAATAGGTAAAGGCTAAAGTTTATTCATTTAATGATCAAGAAATAAACATAAAACAATAATTTACCATGTCATTTTCACCATTTGATATTTACCATTCATAATTGTGCTTTGAACCAGTTTTTTATCTCGAACTTCAGCAGCTGATTGTGAGAGATTCTGTGCATAAGTTCTCATGTCGTGCGGACTAGGTAGAAGATCTACCCCTTCTCTTTATTTTCATGTCATTCTTTTGCAGTTTCAGGCAAATGTTTTATGTTTTTGGGGCCGCTGGGGTTAATATATTTCACCCTAGGATCAATACAACCTTCTACATCAAAAACTATGTTGTAGAGCGCCAAAATAGAAGGGTACCTGCTCTACAATGCACTGTCTCCTGACCTCGGCTGTGCTGGGCGAGTTTCACAAATTTGTTTTACCTATTTGACCCAAAATTTCTCTAGTTTTTTGTATGAAATGGATCCTAACTAAGCTTATGGTTTGATTTTAGGCTTTTATCGGATCACATTGTCTATTACTTAGCAAGAAAGAGAGCATGAAGAGCAACACATGGTTTCCCTAAATGATCTGGTTACTGTTGAGGCCCTTAGAAACTGTGGGTTGCTCACAAACTTCAAGTTGTTCAGGATGAGGCAATAATTAGAACTATTGCAGTTCTTAGTTCATGCATGGGATCCAACAGATCAAGCTTTTCACATAAGGGACAAAGTGGTCCCTATTATGAATGATGATGTTTAATTTATTACCGGGTTGTTGAGATGTGGTGCCCCCATTTATCTTTCAGGATTTTCCTGTGAGGGTGAAATGGTGAGGGACTACATTCGATAGTTTTGTTGGCCAGGTACACAACTTGGGAAGAATGGGAAAATAAACATCAGGGATGTACGTGATTTTCCTTTGAGAACAATCCTTTTCACTATCACAAAGTTGGCAGGTAGTGTGACACTTCATCTGGCGAATAGATCATACATGCAGTATGTGCTTGAGTGTCTTGAGCCAACTGTATTCAACTAGTGTGAGGCCATACTTTATTCAATGAAAGAGTAGTTGATAAAGGTAAAGCACGGTAAGACAAATAATTTTAGCTATGGATCGCTCTTAATCACTTTTACCTTAGAGAGAATTCCATTAATGCAACCTCTACGTGTAACACTGGGTGTAGTTGGTCCTAGAGATCCACAGATGCAGAGGTGGGTCAAATTGTTGGCTAGACATGTTGGTCAGTCATCAATCACATTTTCTACTACATTCTTTAGTTGGCTTGATCGACAATACATTGTCATTGAGGAGCATCCATACACAGGGATGGATTTTCATGGAGATCCATGTTTGATTTTATGAGTAGGCACTCAATGGGGTGCTATAGGTAATTTTTTTTGAACAAATGTTTTTTATTCTTAAGTTTCTACATGTTTTTGTGTTTTTGATGTTTCCAAGAATAAACTAAAATTGATCTCATGCAAATAGATGTTGGTACTATTCGATCTATTGGACATCAATAGGAGGTAGGTGGACCAATGTGGAGAAATGTTGGGAGAGCAGTTCTCCAGGATTTGGATTTGACCGAGATACTGGCAGAGTTGTAGGATCATGTAGAGGGGTTAACCCTCGGTATTCCAAATGTTCGAATCGAGGAGTTACCTATGAGGTTGCAGTGCCATACAATTGGTGCTCCTAGCCATTGGATGAGGCTATTGAGCATGATATCTCAGGCTATGACCTGTTATCACGAGCATCCCTAGGTCTACTTAGGATGATTTTTGTATGCATTTTGATTTTGAGGTCAGATGACCAGACATGTCTTGGACACAAATTTTGTAAAATTTAAAACATCTATCTATTTTTACTTTCAGAGTTTTTATATATGGTTATGTGCAACCCTATTCAAATAATGATGTGAATTGAAAATTTACTTTTACATGTGTCGCAAATGTATGTTTAACACATAGTTTGCTAATGAATCAGTTAATGTGTTAAAGTTTCTGGAAATATGTTGATTTTGAATGTACTCAAAATGTCTTTCCAAAATATGAACTCTAAGGAACATATGAAGAATAGTTGGGTTTCAAACAGTATAAACACTTGTAAGTTTTAGTACGACAAGTTGTGAGTCTAGCCTAATGATGATTCGGTGAATGCCAAGTGAAATGGCATTAGAGAGAAGTTCGATCAATGCTCTATACTCAACGTTATTTTTTGTAGAATGAATGATACAAATCCCTTGAAAAGTCACTAACTCGCCATGTGGAATGAAAATGGCCCATGCTGTAGAAGATAGGTTTTGTGTACTATGACTAACAACATCGGCGTAACCCACAAATGGTTCCAAAGATTCCAACATATGCAACAATGCAAAGTGGATTACTTAACCACATAAAAACTCTAAAAGAAACACAACACACACATGCAATTAAAGCACATATATATTGATTTTACTACACTCAATTAAGCATATTAACATTTGGGATACAACCCATTTCGGTGCCGCGACAATGGAATTCCATCATAATCCACAACTCGTAGGCACCTTTTGCTAGAACACGCTTGACAATGTAAGGGCCCATCCATAGTGGCTCAAATTTTCCTGCACCTGGTATATCATCTTCCTGATCATAAAGGAAGACTAGGTCTCCTTCTAAGAAATGTGAGGCTTTACATTTCAGTCGTATTGTTCCATGATTCATTCATTATGTGCTTCGTTAGCCAATGCGGCTTTATGGTGGGTTTCATCCAGATGGATTAGTTATAAGAAATGCACTTCTTCATCAGAAGTGTTGGGTAATAGGTCAACTACAAGTTGAAGAGATTAAATTTCACATTGTATTGGCAAGATTTCCTCCAAACCATACACCAATTGAAAGGGAGTGAATCCAGTTGCATTCCTTACTGAGGTTTGGTATGCCCACAAAGTAGAGTACATGATTAAATTATAGTTTCATTTATGAACCCCTATCATTCTTTGAAGCATTTGCTTAAGGAATTTGGTGATGGCCTCAACTTGTCCATTAGCTTATGTATAATAAGGAGTAGAATTATCATGTGAAAGTCCTAACTTGGTAGTTAACTCAGTCATCATGTGATTGCGAAAATGTGACCCATGATCTGTAACTATAGCATATGGTACACCAAACCAAGCAACCACGTGGTTGAAAAAGAAAAGTGCAGTCGTCTAGCCATTGTTGTTTAATGTAGGCATCACCTCGGCCCATTTTGTGAAATAGTCAATGACGACTATAATGTACCAATGCACTCGGCCAAGTGAGGGTTACATGTCGTGAAGTCAATGCCCCATTTGGAAAATGGTCTAAAAACGATGACATGTAGTGGTGTAGATGGTAATCTAGCTTTATGATCATAGATATGGCATGTATGACAGCTTCTGACAGCAATAATGCAACCTTTGAATATGGTAGGCCAGAATGAACTAGCACAAAGAATTCTCTATGCGGTAGCATAACCAGATAAGTGTCCACCACAAGCACCTGAATGGAAATCATTCAAAACTTTCTCAGCTTCCTTACATGTGAGGCACCTCTGTAAAATCATATCGATACCATGACATTAAAGAGTGTTGCCAATGATCAGATAATCTCTTGCTTGGTATCAGATACATCAGTGTTGCAAGTGAGAGGTATCGGGCTAGAAAGTTTGTTTCTAGAGATCAATCAGTATATCTTCATACCATGGGTCAGATGAGGAAATCAGGAATAGAGACTCATCTGGAATTGATGGTTCTGATGTTGAATCAATGGCATTCGAGGGAAGGTCGCAAAGAAGCTCGCCGAAAACTAGAGATTTCTTTGATTTGGATTTGATGAATTCCAAATCAAATTCCTGCAAAATGACGATCCACTTTAAGTATTTTCCCCCCAGCAATTGACGTGAAAAAATATATGTCATAGGGTTGCAATCCAAAATAATAGTGGTCTTTCAAAGCAGGATCTAGTGGAAAAATATCTGTACAGCTTGAACAACAACCAAAGCTAACTTTTTGATGTAAGAGTACTTAACTTCTGTATCATTGAGACTGTGACGCAAATAATACATCGCATGTTCAATCCCATATTCTTCTTGGACTAAGACCATTGCAATGGTTGTATCTGCAATGGCGAGATACAAGAAATAGTCATTTTGATTGAGGGAAGAAATTAATGAGGCTCTAATCAAGGTATCTTTAATAGTGTCAAAGGAAGCTTGCACAACCTGATCCCAATGGAAGGGTATCCCTTTTTTCAAAAGATGAGTAAATCCTTTATCCATTTCAGCATAATTCGAAATGAACATCCTCATAAATTTAGCCTTCCTTTGGAGTCTCTGTAACTGTAGTAGATTGGAAGGTGGAGGCAAGTCAAGAATTGCTGGAACCTTAAGAGGTTTGAGTTGAATTCCTTCCTTAGACACTACGAAACCAAGAAAATGACCAAAACCAACATAAAACACACATTTGTGTGGATTGAGTCGAATTTTGTACTGTCGGCACCGTAAAAATATAGCTCCCAATTTCCGCAGGTGATCAATTCGCTTTCATGAATGAGAAGGTAAGTCATCAAGGTATGGTTGAACAATATGCTTGATGTCATGGAAGGCATAGTTCATTTCCCTCTGAAAAGTGGCCCTTGTGTTCATCAAACCAAAAGGAAGTTTCCTGTAGGAGAATGTGCCCCATGGAAAAATAAAAGCAATTTTAGATTGGCCTCTCGGTGGATATTGATTTGATTATAGCCGGAAAAGCCATCCATAAATAAAAATATTTCACATTCAGCAGATTCGTCAATAATCTAGTCGATAGAGGGAGTGGGATAATTGTCTTTTAGATAAGCCTTATTAACATCCCTATAATGGATTCACACTCATATTGTCCCTTATTTCTTTATGACAAGAACAATATTGGAAACCCAATTAGTAAGAGGAACATGGTATATGAAACCATCATGCAAAGTTTTTCAACTTCTATTTTAATGGCAGCAACCTTCTTTGGATGAATAGGTTGGAGGCGCTATATCACAAGTTTGACATTAGGATACATTTTAATTTCATGTTCAACTATACTAGAGTCAATACCTAGGATCTCCTCATATGAGATGCAAATATATCTCAAAATTCACGAAAGAGAGCACGACAAATATCAAGTTCTAATGGAGAACAATATTTTCCAACATGAATTTTTTCTAAAACTTTAGGTTTGGTCGAAATATTGATAGAAATAGTTTCTTTAATATTTGACAAGTTTTGCTCAGAATCAACTGTATCTATAAAAACATAATTCGAAAGAAAATCAACAACTAAAGGGTGCTTAAGTTCATTTGAAAAATCTAGCCCCACGGGGGTAGGCAAGTTGGTAATCACACTGCGGTCAAGTTTGTTAGAAAGGCGAGCTCTGTATTGAAGGTCGCGAGTTCAATTCCCCTGGACTAACCCTACACTGTGGAGAGGGGCAGGTGCAGCTCCCAGTGGTTATAGAGGTAGTGGTCAGAATCAATCCCATGTAACGTGAGTCGTGAGGCTGCCCCTGTTGCCGATTCCACTATATACAAAAAAAAAGGTTCATTTGAAAAATCTTCTATGTGTTTTGGAAGATGGGAATGATGATGATAATCTTCCCATGGTTCTTCTTCTATCATCACTGATTGGATGATTCTTTCATTAGTAGAAAATATATGTGAAAAAGGATTAGAGGAAGTACTGTATTCTAATGAATGATCTACCCATACAATTGGCAAAGATGGATTTGGGTTCACCGCGCAAGCCAGAAATATTGGTTGCTATGCAAGCTCAATGGGGCTTAGTGACATGATTTCATTACTACTATCAACTTTAGAACTGTTGGTTATCTTCCTTAAATCAGATGAAGTAAAAGATATCTATTGCAAGTCTCAAATTTTGCAATTTCCTCCATATGTGATGGTGATGGTAGCGAAAAAGTACCCATTAGGGAATAATCCTTGAAGAGACCTATGCCAATGTTTTGAAGAGATAGTGGGGGTCTGTGAATTAACAAAATGCTTCCAATAGCATGTGAAATAGAGGCGAAGAAAGCGAGTTGATCAATAACTGTGATTTCACCTTTACGAGGGAATGCAATCATATGAAAGTATGTCGAAACCACAACAGCCATAGCATAAACCCATAGTTTTCCTAGCAAAATGTTGTATTCAAGGGGTCCATCAACGACCTCAAATTCAACAGTTACTATTTTTCGCCCTAGTTTGATTTGCAGTTTACTCAAAATTCCACAAGGCGTATATGTGTGTTTGTAAAAAGCTTTTAACGTTGTTGGTGAATGTGATAAAGGTGGTGAGCCAAGTGTTTTCCAGCAATTCACTGACATAATACAAGTAGATTCCCCCTTGTCAATAATGGTTCAGTGAATAAGTTTTTTCAAGGTATTTACTTGAATCAAAAATTCTAATTGCGATGGTAACTGTGGCGTATAACCTGCATGGTTAAAAACAACAAGATTGGAATCCATTGGATAGATTCTACCAATTGCTGACAACAAAGCCTACTTTTGGGAGGGACAATTTTGAAGCACCTTAAGCATTGACATAGCAAAAAGTGACTGAGCCATATCTTCTACTATGTTATAGTTCTATGTTGCTCAAGCTCGAGGGTTAAATGTTGATTTATGTACTACTCCCTTAGGTGGTTTTATTGTTAACTCTGGTGAAATAGGTGGTCAAATAGAATCAGACGAAGTCGAAGTTGAAGGATTAGGTTGATCAGTGGCCTAGTTATTCGATGCTGACGGTGGATTACCATAATATTTACCTCATATTGACACCAAAACATCAATTTTATGCTTAGAGGCGGATAACATAACCACTTGGGAAGTGGAAGCATGATCTGTAGCAACCATATGTGTCTCCGGGTTCGGAAAAGGATCAGTCAACACTGCAGACGTACTAGAAGTCTTAAGAAGTTTTGAGACTTTAGACTGTTGAGGACAACCTCACATAAAGTGCTCATTGTTATAGATTAAACATGGGTAATGAGGTTTCCTAGCCGAAGGAGAGGAATCAGATGATTTCTCTTGAGGGGGATTATTTTGTTTCTTCTTATTTTTCCCCTTCTTCTTGCTTCCTGGTTGCATTTCATTCTTGCATTTGTCAGATGACACGACATTAATTTTGAAGCAAGAGTGTTATCAAATGCATTTGAAGTTTGATTGGAAATGGCAAGTGTTTGACCATATGGTCTACCTATCGTTTGTGTGCTCGGAGAGCCAATCACATCATCACTGGCATGAGAGTCCTTACTCAATGGTGGTGGAGGAACAATATAAGTTGGTTTGGGTACACTTGGGATCTTGTCATAGAGTGTGCTAGACTGTGTATAAATCAAGTCAAAATATTGGGCACGGGAAATTACTTGCTCTTCAGTAACAACTCCACCTTTCACCACATCCTCAGTGATAGATGGACACAAGGATTTTATAAACCACTCAGCTAAAAGTTGATCAAGAATATAAGTTTTGACCATTCGATGACCGCGATGCCACTCATGAATATGATCAGAGACATGAGTAACAGTAGTTTGTTTAAAGTTGTTCAATAGTTCCGTTCCAATTTCATATTGTATGGGTAACTGGAAGTGGGTTAAAAACGTGGTAGCTAAGGATGTAAAGTTATCAAAAGAAGCTCATGGTAAATCAATGTACCACTTTGCAGCTAGACCGGTAAGTGTTCTCTAGAAAAGACGTAGTCTAACTGAATCATCATTCAGGGAGTTTGATGAACACCATAAATGAAATGTCATGACATGCTTCGACAGGTGTTCTCCAGGGTTTCCGTTGAATATCGGAATATCGGAAGGTAATTTATGAGGAATCACTGGCCACCAAGGTGCATAAAGAATGGGATCATTGGTAAGCCAATATAGATATGGTAATTCACGTGTTGCAACAAAAGGCAACTGTCTATTGAGGTCAGGTTGAGTATAACCAGGGTAAGATGGGATTTCCTGGGAAATAGGCCTTTGCATGCCAGCATAAGGCATCTTCTACTGCTAACCTTGATAGGGGTAAGTTTGTTGAGAAAACCCAGTATAAGGTGGTTTCTGAGTACCATGATACATTTGTTGTTTTCCAAACCCAACATAGGCTTGTTGACCAGGACCTGGGTAAACTTGTTGTTGACCAAACCTAGCATAGGCTTGTTAACCAAGTCCAAGATGAGGTTGTTACTACTGGAATTGTTGTTGCTGATATTGGGGCTACCAAAGCTATTGGAGCAACTGTTGTTGTTGTTGATACAACGGTTGTTGATATAACTGTTGTTGCCCACCAATGTAAGTTTGACCAGGTTGCGAATACACTAAACCAGTGTAAGTCTGAGTCATTCTAGTAAAAGGTAAACTAGCCTAAGGTTGTTGGAGTCCAGGCACAAACAGTTGTTGTAAAACTACCTAAGAAGGCTGAATCTATAAACCTGAAACTTGGGGGTCTGAGGTTGAAGGAACAACTTGCACAGGTTGAGATACAATTAACTGAGCTTGCAATTGAAGTAAAGTTGTAACAACAGGCGTAGTAGGTATGGATGGGACAGATTGAATATGTTGTGATGGATACAAAAGCCTTGGTTGAACGGGCATTGTTGGCTGCCACTAATAAAAAATCATCTTAGGCTGACCTAAAGACGATGACATAATGCCATATGGTTTCCCCCCAGAAAATGGGGGATAAGGAGATTGTGCATATTTTTCTCCATATGGGGGTAATCCAATGTAAAGTGGATAGATTGGATGGTAATCAGATGAACCAACTTGATATTGAATTGATGGGTCAAGCTGTTCAGTATCCGTTAATGAAGAACCAGATAAAATTCCTATAGAGGACATGGGTGAAGACCATGGACTAGAAGCAACACATGAGTGGGTTCCATATAAAGATTGGTAACTTGGTGGGATGAATGGAACACCATACAAATGTGACTCAGGTGTCGTAGTAAACATTGAAGAGGTAGCGACAGAAGATTCTACCATAGTTGTAATAGATGGTACAGTCTAGGATGTTGACTTTGCCATAGTCAAATGTCCTAATAAATTTCCTAACAAATCAGCGGGGGTATGAAAGTAATTAGGATCAAAAGGAGCAGTAAAATGAGGAGTAGGAGGATAAAGATAAAGCCCAATTCCAAAATGAACTAGAGTTTTGGGTGTTTCTTCCTTAGGTTCCTCTTCTATCGAAATCAAACAAGGTGAAAGGATTTCACCGTCAGGTCCGTAATAGATTTCTGGTATTTGTTCCTGAGGAAAAGGGGAAGTCTTGATAGTTACAAATGTCTGAGGATGAAGGAGTTGATCGTCTTATGGTATGGTAACAACTTCTGATTATTGAACTTCAAGATCCAAGTGTTCTGGTAAAAGAATACCAAGTTCAGGTTGGGCTTCTTGAACAACTTCTAGTTCATAAGTAACTTTTGATTGAATGGTGATAGGTTCATATCAACTTCTGGTTGAACAACTTGGGTTACCATTTCACTAGGTTCACTTCTAGTGTCCTGAGGTAATTGTGGAGATTCCACTTCAGTAACAGATGTACTAGGAATTGTAGGAGTAATTGGGGTCACTGTACTTACAGGTATAGGTGTTTCTGGTAATTCAAATGAAGAACCAAAAGTTTAGGATGTACTAGATTCAGTCAAGCGAGACTGCTTTGACAGACTAAGTGTAGCTTTAGGTGGTAAAGGCAGTTAACTTGCTGTCCTCTGTGAACCAAGGTGTAAGGGTTGATGTTCTTCCATGATTTTTGATTTATTTTATTACAAAAAATAAATAATCAAAAAGGGGTAAGCTAGGTAAAAGGATTACCAAGCCACTGTGAGCTTCAGAATACCTCCCGGCGAACCGATAAGTACGGGCAAGTAAATTCCCCGAATGTTCTGTTTAGTGTATCACAATGCACAAGGCGACCGACTCGGTTACCTAAGGATGGATAGAAACCTAATGTAGTCCTCCCATATATACTCGAAAATACGGGGAGGCCCAATCTGTGTTAGCACTGTCTAGTGCGAAATCGCACAGTGAGAGCATCCCTTTATACTTTACGTACTGTAACACCGCCCTATATACCCGAAGGTACGTGTACAAGCTACGATATACTCACGTACATGGAATGAGGTATTACACTCAAAATATATCGCAGACAAGTTAGTGACACCTGCTATGTTTTACGACACCAGAACATGTCTCTAGCCTAGAACCTCTAAATGTTTTGTGTTAGGTGACAATGCTCCATTAGCTTAAAGAGATTAATTTTGAGTTGGTCTTGATTAAGAGTTTGTTTTTCAAGTTTCACCGCATGATGTCTTTGAAATTCCTAGAATGCAACTAATATTATAAGCATTCTTTACTTTCAATTTTGAATCATGAAAACCTTAACTAATAGGGATAGAGCAATCTAATTCTTTTAATCAAAGAGCAATCATATTCTTGTTACATTCTGCGAAACCAGAGATTCTGGGTTTGATTCCTAGTGGAGTCACCAACAAGTTCCCTAAGTGGGTAGCTACACTTAGAACAATAGAATTAAAGAGTTTAACATTTTCTTATAGAAGATAAATAAGACAAGCGACCTACTTGTTATCTTTCGCTTCCCTTTGTCTCCTTTAAATAGCTCCCATCACTCCTTCTCGAACTAAATCTGCTCGATTAGTACTTGCAATCATAAACATAGGACAAAAACCAATCAAAGAAAGAGATCTATCTACTATAATCAAATGGAATCGAAAGCATTTACACATATAATCATCATAAATAAAGACAAGAATATGGGAAAAGGTATAAACAACTTTATTAAGTAGAAGGAAGAGTTACAACCAAAGAAGTCTCATCACATGTCACTCATCCAGCTTGAGTTCCATCCTTCATCTCACGAAAATCACAACACTTCGGCAGCATAAAAATAGTTTCTTATGATCTCAAACCTCAAACCAACATTATCTCCTTACATTTCTTCAAAGTCTAGCCCATGATCACTATGATCAGTGCTCAATTTATAGGGAAACGGAGGTGGTTTTGTCATAAATTGGGCATTGAATGGATTTCCAGTTTGGGAGTTAGTTTCCATGGAGGAAGGGATGAGAGGATAGGAGGTGGGAATCTTCTAGAATGGTCTAGAATGTAGGAATATTCCTAGAACCCTGTGAAGATTTCGCTCAATCTCACCCAGCACAGGTCAAAGTGGGCGTAGGTGCTCTGTAGAGCAGGCTTGAATAGGCCTAAGTGCTATGCAGCGCATTTACCCCTGACCAAGGCTGCACTGGTCCCTTAAGGAGTCATTTCATGATGTCTTCAAGCCAAGAAACTCTCAAGAATGATGGCATTCAATGTGATGACTTTTCAAGTGCATGTAGCAACTGAATTAGGGTTTGATGAGCCCTAATAGTATTGATATGAATGTTGGGAGTGATGTGCCAAAATAGACCTGTAACAAATACGTATGGTAAAAAGGGATCAAAATCGAGAGCTAACACTCCCCCTTGTTGACTCGAAAGCATGTCCTCACGGTTGTCTAGACTTCTTGGACCTTCTTCCCTTGCCCATTGATCCCCGTTCTGACCTGCTTTTTGATCTTCCTACTAATGTAGATGCTTCAATTTGTGCTGCTTGTAGGAGTATATCAATTCCCTCTTTGCTCCTCTTTTTCCCTTTTATAAATTTCATTTTTTACCTATTGTTCCTCATATTTGTATTGCCAATGCTAATTTTCCATCAACCATCTGAATGCTTGCTTAGAAATGAGAAGGTTTTGTGTTTCCAGCTTCTTTTTTTCTTCTAGAGCTACTTGTTCTCCTTGACAATTTTGTTATTTTGTTTCTTGTACATCTCATTCTCCTTTTTCAAATGCCTTTCCATTATTTCAGTGACTTGAAGCTTTTTCTTTAACTCTTCTAACTCCTTTGCCTTGGTATCTTCCTCCTTATGACTCTTTGATGTTTCTCCATAAGTCTCCTCAGAGATCTTTTTGATTTTCTTAGTTATATTTGCATATGTTGAATAAGAGGATGATTCCTCTTTTTCACTTTCTTCATACCAAGGATCTCTTTCCATTTCTTTGAGTTTTTCCTGTGCTTGTTTTTCCAATTTCTCAATAAGATCATGATGTAACTGTTGAGCCCTATCAAGAGGCAGTTCTTCTGGAATTTCTTCTTCAATAATGTTTTGGTCCTCTTTAGAAGGTTCTTCTGACACTCTTTTCCTTGACTTTCTAGGAAAGGATGTGAAGGAATTCTCTCTCAATACTTATCCCTTCCTGTTTCTTCTTTGATATTGTCATTGGATAAGATGGAGCCTACAAGATTTATTTGGAAATATGGAATTGTTCAATGGCTCCCACATCTTTTAGTAGATCCTCTTCTTCCTAAAATTCCACAAGATTGTTTCTCTCAAGAAAACTTTTCCAAGTCTCCTCTCTGTTTCTTAACTGATGTTCAATAAGAACCTTGATCAAACCATGATGATAATAACTAACCTCTTTATTTTCATTCTTTTTCTTTACTCCATCAATCATCTTCAATAAACTCATTGAAAAAAGAAGGAAGATTGATCTTAATATCCCCTTTGATGTGCTCGAGAAGCCTTCTATGATGTAAATGCACTACACTATATCTACCATCACAAGTGAAATACTTCTAAATAATAAGGGTTAATTCAGCCCATGGTTCCTTGAGCCATTCTCTTGGAATTCCTTTTGACCTATCAAATGTTCCTTTTCTTGGTCTTTCTAGGAAATAATTCCAACCTTTTTCTTTGAAATGATTCCCTTTGTGTTATTTCTCTCATGTTAATGGTAAACCTATAGCATTAGCAAGGTATTCCTCTGTAATTGGAATAGTTACATCCCCTACAGTTGTCTCTTCATCATGATAATTTGATACAAATGTTTCTATCACCTTGGTATTGTAACCATCAAATTTTCTCAAAAATTCTAGTAAACCAGCTTGGTAAAGCTTTTCCAAAGTTTCCTTGGTCCATTTTTCAGGGTGAAACCCTTTAGGTTCCAATTTGTGTTCCATCTCTCAGTTTTGATGATTGTTTTTTTTGTTTATTGTTTTTTGTTTTTTTCGTACCACTATAAATTCCTTTCAATGGTAAATAATTTCATGGAAAAACCCTTCTCTAAAATGATTCCCTTAAGAGAAAACTTTTAATTGCATTATCCTTTCGAATCTCAGAGAATTCTGTGTTGAGAAACAATTTTTAAGGAGGTATTTTACCTACTAGCACTCCTGAGATTTTGAATAGAGATGTTTTTTATGCTACTGCATCTGTATCACTGTTATTATTTCCTCTCCTTACACCCCTCCATACGCTGAGAAATGGATTCTGGAGGTCATGATGGAATCCGGAAATTTACTTATTACGCCCCTGAAACAGACTTTTGGTAGTCACAAATTACCCGTCTATCCTCCTTTTTGAAATGCCTTTTCAATACAGAAAATGCTAAATAATGCACATGCAATCTAGATTTTTAGGTTGGATTTTAGCTGCATATGTAGCTAGCTAGCTGATTGACTCGTTAAATCCACTTAAATCACACGATTTCAATCCCAACTCAACTCAATATTTTCAAAATTCACTGGATTTGGGGGATTTCCTATGGAAACTCAGATTTACTAGAGTCTTTGGGATCTGAACGTATGCCCTATATTTTTTTACATAGTCAACTCATTCAATAGATTTTGGGCTACAAAATCAATTTTGATCTCTGTTTTTTCATTTCTTACCTTGCTTCTTAGCTGCATCTCTGAGTCTCCCTATTCGATTCCAAGCCTTTAGTTAAAAATAGGTGTTCCTGAGCCTTAACATTTAGCCTTGGAGTATTCCTTTAGTGTTCCTTTAGAGTTTCTTTATATTTCATATAGCTACATTTTTTTATTCTTTTATTTTCAACCTTTTGTCTCTTCTTGCCCTGAATCAATGGTGTCTAGTATTCACTAAGTTCTCGTACTCCAGAGGACACTTATTACTCCATGCAGCCTTGTTGAATACACTTATCACTCCATACCTATTGAATATACTTATCACTTCATGCAGCTTTCAATCACATATTGTAGTATTGTAGGATTTTAGAAGTCATGATTTCATATCTTATGATTTCACTATTGTGAATTCATTTATTTGTACATGCCTTAAACATATTCGATTGCATAGTTATAGCAAGTTATTCAAAAGAATTTGCATATCATTTTTTTGTCATATCACTTGTTGAAAAGTTTGAAGGTTCCATGATTGTTTTGACCTTCTTCTAAATATCACTGTACAATCATCAATATTACATTTTTCATATGTTTTCTTTAATGATTGTCTTTGAAATGACCATTTCAAGGTCATTTCAAAGTCATTTCAGAGCATTCTTTCTTCTTGTACCTTGTTTATTTCCTTGATTTCATAGCTTGCCTTAGTGGTAAGTGCATTAGATCATAAGTGATAAGTGATAAGTTCATTGTAGCTAACTTCTTTCAAATAATAATATGATTCAATCCTTATGACAACTCACTTTGTTTTCGATACTAACATAGGTTTGCAGAAAAGACAAGCATGTTGAGATTCTCTTTGCAGGGAAGGTTCTCTCATCGATTTTGTGAAGGGTAAAAGGATAAATGGTAAGGTAAAAGATTGTATGCAGGGTTTTGGAAATGAAGTTTTTACACTCTTTGCACCAAGGTTAACTAGTCTTCTAATTACAAGAGTTTTTTTCAAAATCAAAAGCATTAAAATATATTTTTTTACTTACAATACTTTTCAATAATTCCTTTGATCAATTCATGCAATGACATGGGTTTCCCAACAACTCATGTAGTTTACAATTTGAGATGAAGTCTTATTTGCTTTATATTTATGTCCCTTTTTGTATTTTCCAAACTTGAGCTTCAGGTCCCTCTGTGAAGTATACTTTTTTCATATTTAGGTCCCCTTTGATATTTTTGAGCTTCAGAATTACAATGTCTTATGTTAGTTTCAGTCTTTCCAGCCTTCCTCTAGTGATCAAACATGCTCTTACAAAGTGATTTTAAGGGTTCAAAGTCAAATTTTATATTGCAGTGAGTCTGCAAGTAAAATTTGGTCACTAGGCATTAGGTCTAGGGTTTGCTTTCACTCCTTTCAAAGTTGTGCAAATGTTGGTCTATGTCACTATTCAGCTGATTCTACCATCATTCAGAGGGTTTCCATCATCATGTCAGGTTCCAAGGGGTAATTTTACACCTTGTTCATGCTTTAGTTGCGCCTAGGTAAGGTCATTTCCCTCTCCTAGGGTTTTGAAGGAAATTTCTCTTGGACGGTCAAATCATCAGCAAAAATTGTATCCTGATGTTCATCCACCTTCCCCTATCCTTAATGTACCTTATTAAACACTTCCCATCACTGAGATCCCCCAAATTCCTCATTTTCGCACAAACCCTAGTTTCTTGCTACAACGTGGCAATTTTCTAGGTTGGACCTGTGTTTTACCTTTTTGGACCCCTTCCCCTCACTCAATCTTTGAAATTCCACTTTCCCCTGCTTCTTAACATCCCTCCCTACTTCCAATAATTTTCCCAAGAATTTAGAAGCCGCTTATCCCCTTCATTTTACTTCATTTCGAAAAATCTCTTGTTCCACACATCGGGATAGGTTTTACTCTAATGATGTTTTTGAGCAATAACAGATGAATTTGGGAAACCTGAGAGAAATTTTTGTACAAAATAATCCAAGGAATAAAAACCTCCTTCAATATTTACACAGGTGTCATGGTTTTAGAGAAATGTCAAAAATACAATTGCCTCGGGAGAATTGATGCACCTCTAAAGTGACCTTGGGAAAATCCCGTTTTCTCCTAGCTCGGTTGGCCAAATGACTTTCTTGATGGGCCAAATGATAACTACACAGAAAGAGATTTCCAATGAGCTATTATGAGCTCAATTTGGAGTTGACAAAGGCATTCAAATGTTGACTGTAACAGCACTCTTCCTTGAGGCAGCCTCATTTGGCACATTTTGACCAGTCTTGGGAGATTTGATTTTTGACAGGGAAAATGAACTCCAAATTGAAAAATTCCAATTGGGTTGGAGATTATACAGGCATGGATTTCCAAAAATAACACTTGGGCTCAATTTTGACTTCCGAAAGGGCCTCAAACCCAGCTCCAAAGTAGTGCGACGCATACATTTTTTGGTGCGAAACACAGACACCCAAAGGCCAAAATCGCGCCCGCTTCGCGAAATTTCGATTCGCAATTTTCTCCAAGTGGGCCTGCTCAGTTGCAATAATTTTTTCCCGAGATCAAAAGAAAATTTTAAAAATCATTTTTGGCTTCTATCCAAGTGGCCAAATGAAGGCGAACAACCACCCACAAAATCTATGCTCATATTTGCTTTTTTCTAATTGGTCTTCATAGAAAATTAAATGTAACTACTGATGGTTGGCTCTTCTTTGCCTGGGTTTATCAACCTTCTCATGGCAAAGCTTATTTATTGTATTTAGAGTCATTTTGTAAAGGGTTGGAATTTCTAGGAAACTGTACGAGATAAACCCAGTCACTCACTGTACATTTTGACAGAGAATTAATGAAAGGTTGCAACTTTGGTTCATGAGATTCCTGTGGTGTGAGTTTAGCAAATGTATCTTCTTTATGTTTCATATGTATTTCATTATGTTTCATATTTTCATTCATATTCATTTCCAGTGAAAGCTTTCTAAGTAAAAAGGTAGAATTCAGTGTGCTGCTCTGCCTTGGGATAGTTTTCACGTTCTATGTTTTCTTCTATTGAAAAGGGTTCATGTATTTATGCCCTTTTCACACTCTCAAACAATCTCTCCACTTCATATTATTTCAAATCTAATTGCTAGACTTTCCACCTGTCTTGCCTCACAAAATAACCTGCATCTTTGAGTTAAATTCTCTACTTATGTTGTTCCTTGGCCCCACACATCCCAGAAAACTCAGTCATTTATCAAAATACCTCCATCATATTTATTTACCTAGCCTAAAATCAATATTCATTTTTGAGTCATCTCAGACCCTATTGTTTATTTTCCTGAGCGTGACCTGGAGAGAGACCTCTCCTGTTCTGGTAGGGCTAGCTACCAGACTGAGCGTGGTTTGTGGTTACCCTGAATGTTGCCTTCCTTCAGCCTAAGGTAGATTTAGGCTCTAACATATTCCATGTTGAATGAGTACTTTTTCAAAATTTGATTTGAAAAGGATAAAAAGGAATTTTAGTAATGCACTTGTTTTCCTCTTTCTTCCCCTTTACTTATTCTAAGACTTGTCCTCAAGTCTTCACATTGGACTATTTATTTTGCAAAGAATAAATTATTCTAGCATAAAGTTGAAAATATGAGACAATGAAATGAATTAAAAGAATTTTATTTTTTAAGTATTTATATTAGCCAAGTAACTTGTTTTCCCAATATGAATGCAGGTTTGTACTGCGCCAGAAATCTACGTTTTCACAACCAAACCCCTTTATTATTTTTGACCTTATTTTTTTTTAAATTTGAATGTAGGGAAGCCACATCAGTGTTCTTTTCCACCACTTCCAATTCTTCTTCTGTTGCTAGTTTCTTGAGAAAATCTTATTTATTCATAGGCTTGTTATAAATTTTTAGCCTGTGTCCACTGACAAAAAATGATGTAGTTGATTCTTCTATAGTTTTGACTTTTACTAATCCATTGTCGTAAAATTTTCCAATTTCATAAGGCCCTAACCAATGAGTAGTGAATTTTTCCTTCAAGTCTTTGTATTTTTAATCAAATAATAGTGCCCAGTATCCTACATGAAAGCTTTTAATTTTAATGAACTTGTCATGCCATTTTGTCCTTTGTTGCTGAATCAATAATGTATGTTCCACAACTTCTTTTTATGATTTCATCTAATTCATTTAACTACATGATCTTTTGTTATTGTGCCTCTGATAGGTCCAATCCTAGTTCAACTACAAGTCTATATGTTTGGATTTGAAATTCAATTGGTAGAAGAACTTATTTTCCATACACAAGTTGATAAGGGTTGAATCCAGTAGTGTTTTTCCATGTTATTCTATAGGCCCATAGTGCTTCATTTAACTTTTTTGACTAGTCCTTCCTATGCATCTTTACTGTCTTTGTCATGATATTTTCAAGAACTTTGTTTGTTGACTCCACCTATCCATTTTCCTGTGGGTGATATGGAATTGATTTTTTGTGCTTGATTTTGTACTTTTCTGTAAGATCTCTGACAAGCTTTGAAGTGAATTGTGCTCCTTGATCTATGACAATTTGTCTTGGTACTCCAAATCTAACAAATATCTCTTCAAAGAGAAAACATACTACTACATTATATATTTCCTTTGTAATTTCTTTTGATTGCACTCATTTTGTAACATAGTCATTACATACTAAGTTGTACTTCTTTCCATTAGATGGTGGATTAATAGGACCCACAAAATCAAGAGCCCATTGTTAAAATGGCTCTATAAGAACTTGCAGCTTCAATGGAATTTCATGAGAAGGTACAAGTATGACTATCCTTTGACATCTATCACATTTCTTGACATAAGTTTTTGAACCTTTGAATATAGATGGCCAATAATAGCCTAGATTTAGTACCTTATATGCTATCCTTTTATCTGCAAAATGACCACCACACAACTCATCATGACATGCTTTTAAAATTTATAAAATCTCATCTTCTCTTTGAAATTTTCTGAATAGTAGATCAGGTTTAGTATAGAAAATATCTCCATTAATCTAACTATATCTGGCACTATCTTTAATTATTTTCCTTTTTTGTGTATTTGTGAAATGAGAAGGAAATATTTTAGATCACCAATAATTAACTATGTCATCAAACCATGGAGTTGTAACTGATAGGGAAAATAAGTTTACATCAAGAAAGTTATCTGAAACTAGAACAATCTTACTAGGAGGATGAAGGCTTGAAATAAAGTTTACCACTTGATTCTCCTTTCCTGGTCGATCCAACACAGTAATGTTAAATTCCTACATTAATAATAACCATCTTGTAATCCTTCCATTTATAATTCATATTTTCATTAGATACTTAATGGTTGAGTGATCAATGTGAATGAAAACTTTATATCCTATGATATAATGTCTGAATTTGTTCAATGCATGGGCTACATCTAAGATCTCTTATTTAGTAAATATGTAATTCAACTCAGCAGGGGTTAAGTTTTTTCTAATAAAATAGATAACACAGTTCAATTTATTTTCTTTTTTTCCTATAGATGACCCTATTGCTATGTCTAATGCATCTGTAGAGATGTGACCTGGTAGTGTCCAATTTGGTCCTCTCAGAATTGATGTTGTAGACAGTTTTTGTTTGAGTTTTTCAAAAGCCATTTGACAACTATCATTCCAATTGAATGGTATATCTTTTGCAAGTAGTTTGAATCAGGGTAAGTCCATTTTACTAAAGTTTCCAATGAATCTTCAATAATAGCCTGCACATCCTAGAAATATTCTTACATCTTTTGGATCCATTGGTGTTGTCAAATTTACAATGATTTGAATTTTTGCTGGATCTACCTTTATTCCAGAAGAGGAAATATGACGTCCCAAGACTATTCCTTTTGTTAACATCATGAAACATTGTTCATTACTCAGAGATAAATTTGTTTCAATGCATCTCTTTAAAACCTTTTTCAAAATTTTCAAACAATCATCAAAGGTATTTCCATACATAGTGAAATCATCCATATAAAATTCTACGCATTCATGTATCAAATCAGTAAAAAGGCCAAAACTGCTTTTTGAAAAGTAGTTGGTGCATTGCATAATCGCAAGGGTAATTCATTATAAGAATATGTATCTCAGGGACATGTAAAAGTAGTTTTTTTCTGGTCCTCTAATGCTATTTTGATTTGATTATATCCACTAAATCCATCTAGGAAGAAGAAAAACTTTTTCCCAGCTAGTGAATCTAGGACATGATATATGAATGATAATGGAAAATGATGTTTAAGAGTTTCTTTGTTCAATTCCCTGTAATATACAAAAACTCTCCACTTCCCATTTTTCTTTGGAACCACTACCAAAGGAGAAACCTATTGATTACCTGAGATAGGGTAGATAAATTCTTCTTGTAATAATTTTTGGAATTCCTCCTTAACTATCTCTTTCACCATTGGACGCATCCTTCATTGTGGTTGCATTACAAGTTTGACACTATTATCTGTGTAAATATGGTGAGTACATGTTTCAGGATGAATTCCTTGCATATCAGTGTAGTCCCAAGGAAATGCCTTCGAATATTTCTTTAATAATGCAATCAATTGTTCTTCTTGTGATGTTTGAAAATTATTACCAATGTTAAGACATTTTGCAGGACTAATTTCAATTATTTTGCTTTGGGAATGTGTGACTGAATCAACAGGAAATATAATATCAAATGATATTTGTAGAGAATTGGTTGTGCAATTTTCCTGAAAATATTGTTCTATAATTTAACTTGTAACATGATATTGCATAGTTCTTAATTGCTTTGAAATATATGGTTCTGAAATGAAGAAATCTATTAAATCCTCATTATCTTCTTATCTGAAATCAAAATCTTGATTAATGCTTAAAATAAGTATAATTTCTTCCTTTTTTTGTTCTACTTCATCAGGCCATGATAACAAAGAAGGTGATTGAGTAGGAGGATAAAGTGTTATATGCTTTCTTTCATTTCCATGTGAAATAATCATGCTTCCTGATCTACAACCAATGAAGGCATCAGTTGTGGCTAACCAAGGTCTTCCAAGAATTAATGGGTATCCTCCTAAGTTTGATTTTGGTTGAAGAACTAAGAAGTCTACTTGATACTCCCAAGAATCCAAAGAAACGATGATATCTTCAAGTACTCCTTCTGGCACTACTTTGGATCTATCAGCTAGTTCCAAAATTGTAGTGGTAGGTTGGATATTTAGAAAATTCAAATCTTTCATTGTTTCTATTGTCATCACATTAATAGCAGCTCCCAAGTCAATTAAAGTTTTAGAAACTGAAAAATTGTTAATTGAAATTGTCACCATTGGTATTCTAGGATCAACATATTTTTCAATTGTGGTATTTGTTGACATGAGGCTAGCTAGCTTTCTAATCACTTGAATTGTCAGTGGATCCTTCTTTCCTTTACCAGTTTTCTTTGTGCATAATTCCTTAATTTCTTTTGTATAGATTGGAATATCTTTAACCACTTGCAACATGATAATTTTCACATAAGAATTTTTCAACTCATCTAAGATATCAAATTCAGGAAGAGAAATTAAAGATTTTTTCTCTACTAACCTTTCTGGAAAGGGAGGTGTTTGAGTCATCATTGTTTTATTCATTTGAATTTGATTGTATTTCATCACATGCTCTGTGTTGGATTTTTCAGGATTACTCTCCTTCTCTGCGTGTTCTTCTATGATGACAAGAGAGTCCTTTTGTCGAAATTTTATAGACCTTAAGTGAATATTTTTGAATAGGAAGGATTAAACATGAAGTTTCTTCCTCAATATTATATATTGATCCTTATACTTTGTTACTTAGATTTTCCACTGTCTGGGCTAGTAATTGAGTTGGTCTGGGTGGTGGTCAGTTAGATGGCAGTTGAAGCTACTGAGGTTGGTTTAATGGTGGTGCAGGTAATGATTTTTGTGGAAATGGATTTGGTTGTTGGGATTGCTGAAATTGTTGGTATGGAAAATATTGTTGAGGATAAGATTGATAAGTTTGTTGGTATGGCTAAGAATAGAATTGTTGAGGAAGTTGGGTTCCATAAGAATATCCTCACCAACCTTGAGAATATTGGTTTTGGGTTTGCTGTGGAGGCCAAGATTTCCAAGGCATAGGAGTATTCCATAAATTATGAACAAAATACTAATAATTTTGAGAAAATTGGTGAGAAAATTATTGAGTAGGATTTTGAGGCATGCCTGCAAATTGTGGTTGCCAAGATCTTCTTGGTGCTAAATAATAAAGAGATTCCATTTCTTGACTTTCTCTTATTTGGGTTGCCTATAATTCCTTTAAATTTGGACAATCATCGATTGCATGATTTTCAGTATAAATTCCACAAGCATGAATATTGTCTAAAGGAATTTCTCTAAATGGATGCTTCTTTCTACACTTAGGACAAAAAATTGATAATACTTGATTTTATTCTTCTTCTTTCTTTCTTGTTTTTAGTATATGAACTTGTCTCATAATGTACTTAAGGTATCCGTTTTGAAATATTCAAACAAGTTTCCTAGTTCAACTCTTGTTATACTTCATGTTGTTGATTTGGTAACTTTAGAATATGCATCTTTCTTTCCCGTTTTAGTTCTACCTCTTGAGTGTTTTTGACATAAATCTACAATTTCATCAAATGGTAAATATGAAATGTCTCCTTTGTCCATCCCATTAAGAATATCTAGATACTCATCTCGTATGCCTTTTAAAAATATTGTTCGAATAGTTTCAGGGTTTAAAGAATGATGCTTAGATTTTTGTAAGTTATAGGGAAACCATTCTAAATATTCCTCTATACTTTCATCTTCTTGTTGAGACATTCTAAAAATATCATCCTTTGAATCTCTAGGCCTACAGTATGCTTAATATTTCTTAAGGAAAAAATTTCTCATGGCTTCATAACTGGTAATAGTATGTTCACCTAGTCCCATGAACCATTTTAATGAATATACTTTAAGAGTAGTAGGTAAAAGATGAAGCTTATGTGTATCATCGGTATAACGATAGTCATGAAATAGAATATCAAGTTCAAACAAGAATGAGTCAGGATCTTCAAAAGACATACCATAGAAAACTGGTAAAACAGAAGGTGGAATATTTTTCATTTTTATCTCTTCTCCCAAAATTTCTCTAGTGTACAAGATTAGAAGTCCAAAAGTAGCCTCTTGGTCATATTCTACTCTTTCATCCTCCTATTATTTCCATTTTCTCTTCTGGTATCCTCTTCTTTTTTTCTCTCTTCTTCTCTTTTCCCTTCCCATTCTTTTTTTGTTTTTTATATTGTAGTCATTATTCCACAATTAGTCCTGGAGTATTGGATCCTTGTGCTTCTTTTGCCATTTCTTTTTCAGTTATTTCAAATGTTTCAGTAAAAATCTGAGTTTTTAGTTCTTCAACTTTCTCTAGTTGTTCAAGAATAGGTTGATCATTTGGTTGCTCTAATTGCTCCAGGACAGGTTGAACAATTGGTTTTCTTGTTTCTTTTTGTTTTCCTATAGAACATGTTTATGCTTGTGTTTGTTTTCTCTTTAATTCATAAGCCAACAAAGTTTGTCTTTCAACAAGATTTAACATTTTCCTTGAACATTGCATTTCCTCTAACTCTTCTAAAGGTTGTTTTCTAGAAATTGATGTAGTTTGTTCAAATGTATTCCTGCTCCCCCTGATGGTTGAGTGGTTGCGGGGTTTTGTTTTATATATCTACCTTTTTCATCTATTTGTCTAGGCATGAATAACCATAATGAAAAATCCTAAAATATTTTTGTTTTTATATATCCTTGCTATTTTTGTGTTTTGTGTTTTTATGTTTTCTAAACAAGCTTCCTAACTAGCTGTATCTAAGTGTTATTCCCCAGCAACAACGCCAAAAATGTAAGTCCAATTGATTGAGATAAATTAGAGCATGTATTCTAATATCAATCCAGGTCAGTAAAATTAGAAACACACCCAACGCCTATGGATCTTAGATCTAATTAGTTTAGGAATTAGTTGCTTAGATACTGAAAAGAATGGAAATGCATATTACAAATAGAAAGATACAAGTATGAAACACTGAATGTGAAGAAAGCATAAAAAATTCTAATCTTATGAAGCATATGAAAAAGTGAATAATGATTTTATTCAATTCTAGTTAACAAGGAAGAGGCTCTTGTAATTTATATTCATTCAACAAGACCAATTTCACCATCTAAGTTACCAAATAATAAAACATCTAATGTAAGAAAGCAGGAAGAAATGAATGCACAAATACTGATTTCAATCCAATCTTAGTTAACAAATAAGAGGCTCTAACTTAGAGACTTGGTTTTTCCTTCCTTATTGAAACTAATCAATTGAGAGAAATCATTTCCACTATCTCAATAACCATGACAAGCAAGTTAGTTTATACAAGAAATATTCACAATATTAACAAAGAAAATAAAATGCTAACATACATTTATGCACATAATTTAACAATAGTGTACTTAGCTTAGAATGGGGGCCCTCCACCTTTGCTTGGTACACATTAAGACAATCATCTACAACAAATCACCATTCACATCACACATAAATGTATGCAGAAGAAATAAAAGGCAAGTCTCAAATTGTATTCAGAAAATAATAATCATAATATATGTTCATAGTTGCTTGGTAGCTTTGCTTAAATAGGCTAAGAATATAACAATATGAGCTATAATTGTTGTAACAACTAACAAGAGTCCTATTCCATCTCATAAGGTCAATTTCATCCCTTTGTTACAGAAAATATAGAAAAAACCCAAAGCTGCCCTTGAATCACAGGATTTCCTGTGTGACTGGTCAAGTTCGACCAGTGTTGACCAAGCCTGTTCTAACTGATTTGGAACGAGCCAATAGGAGTCCCTCCATCCTTGGTTCCTATATTTTCTGAATATGATTTTATTTTATGCCCAAGTGTCCTGCACATATGACTTGAATAAAGTCATTACAGGAAATTCTATTTCTACCAAAAAAACATTTTAATGCTCATTTTTTACTAAAAACTCTAAAAATAAAAGAACTTAATTAATTTACCTTGGTGTACAAAAAGTGGTGAAATGTGGCAAATATGATTGAAATATAATGATAAATGATGGTAAAATGATGGAATAGGTATGGTAAAAAAGGGTCAAAGTTGAGAGCTAACATCAGTCACTGCTATAAAATGAAAGTAAAATTTATAAGTAGTTAGAAAAGATATACACATTTTATCATGACATTATTAATCTTAGTGATAAGCTTGAATCTTTGATTGAAGAAGATAAAAACATTAAGAAAAGGTTCATTTTAATTTTGGATTGGGAAAAACAATTCAACCCTGAAAATATTAATAAAATTCCCAAAAAAGATGAAAATCTTATGTTTTCCTCACTGGGGCAAAGAGAATTTGATTCCAAGGAAATTCAAGAATGGATCAAAGAAACTATTTAGCGTTGTGATACAACCTAGGACTTTGGTTCTGATATTATGGAAAAATTTGATTTACCAAACCTAGGGCCTCTAAGAGAAGCAATGTTAGGCATCCCCCATCAACTGGAAGTTAAATAGAAAAGAGAAAATGATGATAGATTAATCAAGATAATTAAGTTATCGAATGAATAGGACTTTCAAAAGTACCTTCAGTTTCCATTTGAACAATTCAAAGTGATCTCAATATTTTCTACCACTTATAAAAAGGAAAAATTATACATTCAAAATATGATTGCCAATTGTCAGATAAGCATTAATCATTTCATTCCTATCTACTTTTCCTCAACCAATCAATGCTTTTTAGACTGGGCAACCTACATTGAAGCTACTCCTCCAAACCAGTTGTGGACAAAATCCTCCAAAGAAACTCAAATCTAGGAGGAGAATTAAAACGACCCACCCACTTTTCAAGTGATAATATTTTGAGGATAAGAGTTTTATTTTTAGAAATATTTTTGAAAATCCTTCAGATTTTCTATCTTTAGCTAAAAATAAAATCTTATCCTATTTTTGTTTTTCTTATCCATATGATCTATTACATTGGAGTAAGGGTCAAAAATTGTGAAGACTAAAGACTCTTGATTTTATAATCAGACTTTTGCTTTGAAGCTTTTTGAAGACCACTTTCAGAAATTGATGTGTTCTTGAGATATGAGCTTGATATCTTGCGATATTTTTAATTACTTAATAGATGCTTCTATGCTCCAACTTATTTACATATTACTTTATGTGGAATGTTGGGATATACTATTAAATATTTCTTTTGAAGCATTGCAATATATTTTATTGTCAAAATTGATAAACATTTCAGATATATTATTTGTTTAGTTATCATTGATGATAATAGCTAATATTCAAATGTAAGTTGATTGATTAGCTCTCATTTTTAGGATATAATTTGGTATATTGCATGAAAATTTATTTAAAAATTCTTTATATTTTTTAATAAATCAATCATTCCCATGGTCTTTCAAGAGTCTTCAAAAATTATCATGTGTGGTTAAGTGGACACAAATTCCATCTAGATTCAAACACACATGAAATAGTGACTTCTGCTACATTAGCCTCGACCGTGACCTCATACGCATGTGAAATCCTACGTTAGAGGCTGGCCTTGACTCCAACACAAATTTTATTTTGTCACGTTGGTCTTGAGCCTCACTACCTCTTACCATTGTGTCACGAGGTTCCTTGACCCCAACTTACTTCACATAGCCATTATATTTTCCCTAGCCATGACCCTGTCAATGAGGTCATGCCTCTGGTCATCAGAGCCAAAGGAAAAAGGGGGCTAAAAATGGCTGCTTCTTATAAAGGCACATCCCATGCTTCATTTTCCACTGTGATATTATACATTTGGCCTACAAGCGTGATAAGGAAACCCTATTGCATACATAGAGTCATCTTCTCATCGCGATAGCAACACTTTTAACCTAACATGGGCCTTATAAGCCATAAAGGGACATACTTGATAGTATCAACTGTGACTTGAACTTGGTGGTTCTATAACCATTTGGACTTGTGACAAATTTCGACCCTTAACCTTTGGGTTTTGTGAAGCACATATAGGTGCTATCCCTCTTGAGCTTACAACCAAGTTTCCCCTTCTTGGTCTGCATAGAACATATGGTGCCAAAAGGCCATAAAGAGGCAAATACACACTAGGTCATTAGGAATCCCTCTATCAAAGTTCAACCATAGGAATCAAGCATGGATATGAATACATAGGTGTCTATACAAAGAGCCCACGAGCATTTCATTCCTGCTCGGAGCTCCAAGGACCTCTCTTTAGAAACTAACAGACACCAAAGGTTGTTAGAGACAACCAGGAACATATGGTATCAAGAAGGGTTCCAAGAAGATTGAAATTTGGTGAAAAGGTTGAAGGATCCCTCCTCAATCTCACTAATCATCATGGCCCATATATGTAGGGACATAAGCCTAAGTAGTACCAATATAAAGAACAAGGATGCAACACTTGTGAAAGGTTTATAAGAAACTTGGTTATTAGTAGGGACACATAAATGGTGATCAAACCTCATCCTTGCAAGAAATAATTATTAATAAAGGAGGGACTTATGTCACCAAAAACATAGACTAAATCTAGTGTCGGATTCAAAGACGAACATGGAATCCATCAAGTTAATTAGCTTGACTATAATCAACCATTCCATCAAGGATAACTAAGGTGTTCCAACATTGGGACAAGATATAGGCTAAAACTCCTAGGCTTGAAGGAATAATTCATCAATTCATTCATATCATAAGTGCCACATCATCGAGCCGTGCTCCACATCTCACAACATATGGAGCTACTAGTTTGAGAAATTAAAGCAATTATTGTGTATACCCTAAACCAGGGTATACATCTTGATTACTGGAAGATGACTCTCATACAAGGTCAGAAGTTAACATGGATAACAAGGAGAAAACTTCATCATGCCTCCTTCCAAAGTCTTTAACCACACCAGTCTGTTGTATGCTCCTTGAAGATTTTTTCGAGAGTCTGATTTAAATTCTTCCTATTTTCGAGTTATGCATGCTTCTATAAAGATGGAAATCAGTTGCAAGATTCATTTGCAACAATTTTTTCTAAGGATTAGAATTCCAAATCAGGCTTGTTATTATAACAAGTTCCCTATTTTTATCCCTTTTCTAGGATTTTGAAGAAAATTGAGGAAGCGTAACTTCCTTCCTTGTAGTTGTAATAAAACTATTAAGTATATGTTTGGCTCAGTGGTTCTGGACTTTTGAATAAAAATTCCTAGTTACACTATTGTATTGTTTCTTTCTAATTGGAAGCATTGAACCATTTTGATTATATGTCTCAATAGTGCAGAGCAAAATTGGTACTATTATTGATTTTGTGTTGCTTTTATCTTTGATTGGAATCATTTCAATTATTTATGTTTATATCTAAATGATTTAATAATACACTATTGTTTTGTTTTATCTTTCTTTTGTAAGCATAATGATTTATAGTTATATGTGAATTTTGTTTGTGTTACAATTTAATTAACTATTTAATTGAATCAGTTATCATATGTAGATGGTTTAATTAATGATTTAACAAGAAGATCTACATATCTGGTTATTTAGTTTCTTTCTGATTTTACATATATAAAAGTTACCCAGGATATTTATTAGATGATAGTTTAGTTATAGTTTATTCATATTATTTCATTTCCTATGCATAGAATCATTATCCAACTTTCTATATTTCCCATTTGATTACTATATTTTTAAGTCTCTGTTCACTGGAGCATCTTTCATAAAAATAAACATTAAGCAAATCTATTTTTCTAATCAATACCAAACCAATGGATGATTCAAGTTATTTCATAGCACACGGTTAAACTAATAATCTACCACATCTTAAAATTTTGTAAAAGACTGAAAATGAGATAATGGGTAGGCCATAAAAGCTAACTAATTGAACAAATCAATGCTTATAATAGAAGGTTGAAGATATTCATCAACTTCCCAACATGAAATGTATTGTAATCACACTTTAATTTAAACAACGTAAACATTGAAATGGAAACTGTAAACTCAAAACAAGAACTCTAGTAAAAAAAACCCCCAAAAAACATGAAAAAATAACCCAAAAATGAAAACTGTGTATTCTGGAAAGTTTTTGTTTTTGTTTTAAGGGTAAATTTTAAACATTTTTTAAAAATGGCAGTAAAAGCTGATTTTTTGTGCAAAAACGATGAAGAAAAAACGAAAAAGAAAAAATTTTGATATTAGAATAACAATTTATTTATTTATTTTTATTTTTATTTTTTATTTTTTATTTTTTATTTTTATTTTTTCAAGGTACAATTTCAACATCTTTTAGCAATGGCATTAAAGATAAAATAGTGGGACCCAAAAAATCTTAAAATTCCAACAATTTTCATCCATGTTGTTAAAGATGAAATATCATGACCCTAAAAAACCCTAAAATTCTAATTGTTTTCAACCATAACATTAAAGAAAAATATCATAACTCAGAAAAACCTTAAAATTTTGATAATTTTTCAACCATAGAATTAAAAAACCTTAAGTTTTCAACATATTTGAGCCATCACATTATGAAAAAATTATATGACTAAGGAATGTTTTCATTATGACTAATGTGTTGTCCTTGATGGAAACCTACTTATAAAGTTGTCAACATGATGGGTATGCAGATGCTATAGGTGAGATAGATAAAGGAATATCATTTTAAGGATAGATAGATGATAAAAATGAAGTTTGGAAAGTATATACGGGTCTGGCGAATAAAGGTCACATACATACATGGGTATGGTAAATAAATGTCACATAAAATTTCCACATGATGGTGTTGTCAATACCAAGGGTCTTTACCATGGTATTGACCCATAATAATGAGTGCGATAATGAATATTTGATCTTGTCTAAGAATACCATCAAAATTACGAAGGGACTGGCCTAAGGTATTGGCTAAGGCCTAAGCTATATAAAGAGTTGGACATACAAGTGTTAGGTGTGCAATTTTTATGCTTTCTATGAATGATTTGATCTGAAACATGTGTGCACCAAGGACCAAGGAAAGACATAGATCTGAAAAATATGAAGTATGGTATCCTATGTACTTTCTTGATTTATTTATGAAGAATATCTAACTGTGATAGATCTATGGTGTTAAGGATATTCTAACATAAATATGAGACTATAAGGGGTGCAGAGTATATTATTTTTTGTAGAGAAGGTATGTCTCAGTGGTTGCAAATATGTATGTGAGTTTGACACTGAGAAGTCATGTACATATGAATATCTGCTACTGGATAGCCATGTATATATTCTGCAATATGGATAGATATGTATGTAGGTGTGGCAAATGATAAGAACATATATATGCATATATACCTTATAAGAGTCACATACATGTAGTAGGGTTTTGTAGGATGAGATAATGATAATGGTTGATCTATTGTGTTATGTTTACTATTGTCTGTAGATGAGAATTTCTTATAACAATATGTGTTTGATGGTATTGTTTGGTCTGAATTGATTATGAATTAGAATTTGAATAAGTGATGATACTACCATGTGATAATCTATATTTGGTTTAGCGATATATGTTGGCTTTGGTATCTATTTGGGTGATTGATTCAGTAGTGATTCAGATTTAGTTATCAATATTTTTAGATCTATACAGGGGTATTCTTAAGGAGAAGTGTGTACATATGCAGGTATGATCAATAACACTAACATATACAATCTAATGAATGTTTGATCAGGGTTCACAATGGCAACAATTGGTTTTTGTGATGGTTAATAGTGTTTGACTTGGTATATTGATGAGTGGGTACGCATTGGCATGATTTATATTGAATTATTCAAGTTGCATTGGTTACATTAGAATATTTGATGATCTAGTTTTTTAGTAGTTGATTTCAGAATTTTTGAGAGTGGATCCAGTTTCAAACATTTTAAAAAGTGATCCACAAAGAGCTGAGGATAACAGTCATCACAAAGGGGGTTGTATCTCCCTTTTAGTAGGAGTTGGAAAATGGGAGAAGGTTGTAGCCTTCTACAGGTATGAGCCTGCATACTGGTTAAATTCTGCACTAATACAATATTGTAAAATTATTATTTTTAACAAAAGAAGAGGACATAGAAAAAAACAATGGTGGTTTTATCCCATATTGGGTTTCCACCTAAAAATCCTAGTGTTCATATGGTTATGTGTTTTTATGTTCTATCTCCTTCTTAACTGCTCATACTTACTGATTAATTGATGAATAATTGAATAATATTGCACTGATTAATGTCCTATATATTATCAAATAATTTATCTAGATATACGTGAGTTTCTATAGTGACAGTGGCGTACATACACTAGTTTCCTTTACAACACTCACATATAATAATTATAATAAACATTTGAAATTGAAAGTGTGTAAAATACTGATTGACCCCCCACCCCCCGATTATTTTTCTTAACAATTGGACTTAGAGCATGTCCTTCAGAAGAATTTTGATCGGTTGAAGGAAGATTCACCAAGAGGAGAAATCAAGAGGGAGGATCATCTATCATGCCACCATTGTTTAATGGAACCAACTTGTTTTTATGGAAATTTAGAACAAGAGCTTATCTATAGTCACTTGGAGTTGATGTTTGGGAAATCATTGGAGGAGGCTACCAATATCCATCCTCCATTCCTACAGATGAATCAATAAAAAAAAATATGAGACCAATGCAAAGGTTTTCAATGCTCTAGTGGGAAGCTTGGCAGAATCATAATTTGTTATGGTTATGTAGTTGAATACATTTAAGGCTATATGGGACAAGATCATCCAAATTTATGAAGGTGATACTAATGTAAAAATTGCCAAACTTCAAACATTTAGAATTCAATATGAAACTCTCAGAATGCATAGTGATGAATATATTGCAATTTTCTTTCTTAGGGTAGATGAGATCATTAATTCAATGAGAAATCTTGGTGATAAAGTCAAATATCCAATTCTTGAAAAAATACTAAGATATATAACCCCAAAATTCGATTCGAAAGAATTTGTAATTGAAGAAATGTGGGATGTGAAGAACCTTAATGTTGAACAACTTCATGGGATATTAAAAACTTATGAAATGAGAAAGGGGAGTCCCTCAGATATCAGAGAAGAAACATTCAAAGCTACTCCTAAAGGAAAAGAAAAGGAGGAGCTTAAGGAATCAATTTTCGTATCAGATGAAGAAGAGGAAAAATTTATAAAGAAACTCCAAGTAGGAACTGACAAATTTATAAGTAAGCTTCCTTCCAAATGCTTTTCCTGTGGAAGGGTTGGTCATTATGCTGTTGAATTCCCTTGTAAAGGAAACCATGGAAAGGGAAGAATTCTGCAAAAATAAATTTTAGAGGAAGGTTTAAAAACAAGAAAATTTTATACGCACACAAAGATAGTGATGGTCTTTCAAATGGTGAAGAAGGTGAGTCTCATCAAGAATATAAATTACTTATCGCATTTGAAGACAAATATATTGATGAGCCTGATGATGTTTTTATGGATGTGCTAGAAGAAAAGGATAATCTCACTGAAGAAATAACTCAACTTAAAATTTGTATAGAGAAAGATAAATTGGCAAAAGAGGCACTAAAGAAACAAATTCTAGAAAGGGACAGACATAATGAAAACTTAGAACTAGAAATATTAATTCTAAGAAATAAACTTGAGAAATAAAAATTTCTAAACCTTAGATTTGCTAAAGGATATGAAACCCTAGAAGAAATCATCAAAATACAACACTCCTCTCTAATAAAAAATGGTCTTCAATACAATGGAGAATCATCAAAGACTGTAAAATCTTCTAAAACAGGTACATGAAGCTATATCAATGTAGTAAAGGGAAGAAATCAACAAAATTCCAACTCTCAGCAAAGGAATGAGGGATCAAATGTCTCTCAGGTAAAACATCCTTACCACATTCAAAAAGGAAACTACACAAAAGGTACTATACTCCCAATTTTTTTAGGTCAATGGTCAATGATTCACTTGTCATAATTTTGGTCATAAGGCTACTCAATGTGTCACTTGTAAAACTATCATGACTAGATAAGTAAGAAAACAAAAGAATGAGATTAGATCAAAGAAACACTCTTACTACTTTCTCACCTCTTCGAGATTAAACAAAATGTTCATTTCTCAATAACTTTGGGTATACAGAGATTGAATGCAAAAGAAAAATGAGACGAACTCCTCAGAATGAACAAAAGGAAACAACATGCAAGGTATGGAAAAAGAAAACCATAGAATTTGAAAATTGTGGCTTAGCTTTGTATGCAGGAGAGAGAAAATCTATGGTACATTGAAAGTGGATGCTCAAAGCATATGATGGGTGATAAAGATAAGTTTATGTCCTTTAATGAAATAAAGAAAGAAAATAATGTAACCTTTGGTAATAACTCACCTACCATTATTAAAGGGAAAGGAACTATTTTGCTAAAGGGTAAGGTTAAAGCTATAAATGTTTTGTTTGTTGATGGATTAAGACATAACTTGTTGAGTGTTAGTCAAATTTGTGGTCAACATCATGAAGTTTTTTTTAGATCAAAGAATCATGTGGTACATAATCTTGATACGGGTAAGATCATAAGAAAGGGAACAGTAACTCCATGTAATGTCTATATCTTTGAAGGTGTCCAAGAGCATTGTTACTTGAGAAAATCAAAAGAAAGATGGCTTTGGCACATAATATTGGGACATCTAAGCTTCACCCAATTACACAAGTCAATCAGAATGGGAGCAGTACGTGACTTTTCTAACATCTCTCTACCAGAAATAAACATAGGCAAATCATGTCAATTTCGTAAGAAAACGAAAGTTCAGTTTAATGCTAAAGAAGGTACTTCAAATAAGCCACTTGAAATTATTCATACTAATTTGTGTGGACTTATGAGAAAAAATTCTCCTCGAGGTGAACAATACTTCATCTTATTCAGTGATGATTTTACTAGAATGTGTTGGATTGGCTTATTAAAGCATAAAGATGAAGCATTTGATAAATTTAAAGTCTTCAAAGATCTAGTATAAAATGAATTAGATTTAAAAATAAAATGTCTTAGATTTGATAGAGGAGGAGAGTTTAGATCATATGACCTTTTTCAACTTTTTTGAACAACATGGTATTAAGAGGCAATTTTATATAGCTAAAACTCCTCAACAGAATAGAGTGGCAAAAATAATTAACAGAATGATCCAAAAAATGACATGTTCCATGCTTGATGAGTTTGAAGTGCCTCATACCTTTTGGGGGGAAGAAGTAAATACATCTGTGAATATCATCAACAAATCTAATATTCGTGTAAATAACTCCTTGTTAACTATGGTTTGGTAAGCTTCCAACTATCAAACATTTTATATTTTTTGGAAGAAAATGTTACATAAAGAATAATGATGATAAGCTTCGAAAGTTTGAATCTAGAGCTGATGAAGGAATTATCCTCAGATACTCCTAGAAGAAAAAGAAATAAATGCTACAATAAAAGGATTCAAAATATTATTGAAAGCATTGATGAAGCATCCATAGGTACCAAAGAGAAGCACCAACAGATGATAGACTTGTTTCTACAACAAGCAAAGAGGTTGTAGGAGAGGGAACTTATGAAGCACCAGAAGAATTAATTGAAAACATAGAAGCATCAGAAAAGACTTTGTCAAGGTATGTTCAAAAAAATCATCTGGAATCTCAAATTCTAGGTGAAAAGGAATATGGAGTACAAAATAGAAGAACTCTTGTTGGAACTATTAATTACCTAGCTTTACTATCCACAATTGAACCTCAAAATGTAAATCAAGCAAGAAAAGATGAATGTTGGGTTAACACAATGGATGAATAACTTGATCAAATAGAAAAGAACCATACATGGAGTTAGTACCAAGACCTCATGATAAAAATAGTATTCGGACAAAATGGGTGTTCAAAAAAAAACTAAATGAAAATGGAGAAGTTTTTAGAAACAAGGCAAGACTTGTTTGTAAAGGCTATTCTCAACAGAAAGGAATAGAATTTGAAGAAACATTTGTACCTGTAACTAGAATTGAAGCCATAAGATTTTTTCTTGCACTTTCAAACTTTCATAACTTCAAAGTATTTCAAATGGATGTTAAATCTTCGTTTTTAAATGGGGATCTACAAGAAGAAGTTTATATTGAACAACCTGAAGAATTTGTCCTAGGCAATGATAAAAATCTTGTTTGCAAGCTTAAGAAGGTTATGTATGGATTAAATCATACTCCTCATGCATGGCATTCTTGTCTTGACAATTATCTTCAACAAGAAGCTTTCAAAAAGGTGTTAGCAGATAACAACTTATATATAAAATTTGATACATATAAACTTTTAATAGTTATTGTGTTGGCTTCTTGGGGTCTGACCTAGGTTTGGAGTTAATTAGCCAAACAAATCCCTATACTACTAGCCCTTTCGGCAACAGTCCAAGGAGCGCAGACTAAGGTCTCACCTGAAGTAGTATGGGGGGGTGCTGGAACCAGGTTTCCGTGCCTTTGAAATTTCTGAGAGGTTGAACTAGTCCAACTGTTAGTCCCTTCGCGCAGGTTGCTTCACGCACTTCCCTGACCTTCGCAGCCTGATATACTTGCCTTCATGCAGCCCTACCCAGGCGCTTTGGGGCTTCTGCACTGCTGGAGCAACGCTCTACACTATTTCTCTAAGTTGCACTTGAGATCTTACCTATCTTCCTTCACCAGTTAGTTACCTCGAGTAAATAAAAGCCTTGAGTTATATTTATTTATACAACATACACATATAATTTCGTGCAGCAAATAAATAGTACACTTGCAATTCATACCCAATAATACATTAAATAGGAAAAAATATACAGAAATATGGTAAACTTCTCTTTATTAATTACCCCAATCAGTTACAGACTCGACCTACCCTGTGCACTCAGCTGCAGGGGTCCGCACACTCAGACGTAGACTACTAGGCCTCTACGCACTCAGCTACAGAGCCTTCTCCTACTCTGCAACCCAAGAAAACACTTTACACTTCAATTCAATCTCTTAGACTCATCTTGCTTCTTCCAGCTACTCTATCTTCTACACTTAGAGCCTCACTCTATTTATACAATCCCATGGTCCGTGGACCATGGGTAGGTCTATCAAGCTGACATTACATTACAAAAAAAATGGTTGACAACCCTGTGGCTCTATTATGATTTTGCCCTCGCACCCACAATTCAAGAAGATTTTATAAAGGACTTGGTCAAAACTTGGGATTTAAGCCCCAAAACATGCCTTGGGGGGGTTCCATGCCCAACAGGCCCATAAGACAAACATCGTGACTCGCCCTCGAGTCACTCTATCAGCGCAAATATGTTCATGCAGAGTCCCTCTAATTCTGTCTGAGTCAGTACAAGATTGGCAGTGCACTGAGCGGTTGCTTGCTAGGTCTCTTGTATGTGTTGTTTCGGGATCGCGGTGTTGGAACTGCTTCCCTGCATCTGTTCCTACATCCCTGACATTTTTTTATAGTCCTACACCTTCGTCCGGATCCTTGGAGTGAGAAGACTGTGCTTCTGCTAGCTAGTTAGATAGTCGAGCCACCTGTGTAGGGCTTTAATCAGTAGCCATTCACTTTTCCTGGGAAAGGCTCTCCATTTAGCTTGACCAGCTATACCGTACCTCCATCTGTAACCTCATTAACAACGTATGATCCCAACCAATGCATTCTAAACTTTCATGTGAATTTATCAAACTTACTATCATACATGAGCACTAAATCATTTACCTTGAAGGTGCGCAACTTAATATGGTGATCGTGCCAAGCCTTCTCGCACTGATTTTGTACCTGCTGATGGAAGCCAGCTAGGAACCGTTCCCCTTCAAGTTCTTCCAACTGTGAGAGGCTCTCTTCTAGGGCTTTGCGGTCAATCATACCTGTGAGCATTGCTATGCATGGACTAGGTACAATATACTCCATTGGCATGACATCTTCCACACCATAAACCAATTAGAAAGGTGTCTATCCCATCAGTTTATTGCACGTTGTCCTATAAGCCCATAGTACTATAGGGACGTGTTGTACCCAATCATTCTGCTGTGCATTGCATACTTTGGTCAGCGCAGTCTCCAGTATTTTGTTGAATGCCTCTACTGTCCCATTGGCTTGTGGGTGATATGGTGTGCTTTTATGATGATACATCTAAAATTATTTTGTTAGCGCACTAATGGTTTCATTTCGGAAATGTGTACCGCGATCACTCGTCAAGATTTTTGGACATCCAAATCTTTTCACTATGTGTTGAAATAGAAACTTCGCAGCCATGTAGTCTTTAACTAGTTGCGCTCCTACCCAATGAGTCATGTACTCTATTGTGGTGATAATGTATCTCGTGCCCATCTTTCCTTGAGGTTTGATAGGTCCTATGAAGTCGATTGCCCATTTTTCGAAGGGCTAAAACATCATTTGTGGATTCAAAGGCATCTCATCCCTCCACGATGGTTTACCTGTCATTTGACATATATCAGAGGCCTTACAATGTTCTTTTGAATCTTGATGAAGGGTTGGCCACCACAACCCTGCATGGAGAATCTTTTGTGCAATCGTTCACCCTACATAGTGTCCTCCTGCAGTGCCCCCATGCACTTCTGTGAGGATCTGACTTCGTTGAAATTCAGGTACATACCTTCGCAGTATCTCATTATTACCCATCTTATATAGGTGCCCTGTGATGATAGAAAAATCAGCCACACGCAGCACCAGTTCCTTCTTCTACTAGATAGAGTATTCCTTCGTCTCAATCCCCATTGTCAAAAAGTGGATTATATCTTCAAAGTGTCCATCTGCTACGTGCATAGCAAGGAGCTGTGCATCAGGTAATCCTTCCTCCAAATTAGTAGGTTCCTCACCCGTCTCATTTCATGACAAATGATTCGGTCCTGTTTTTAGGTGTACAGGCTTCACAAGAACCTCAAAATCATATTCTTAGAACAATAAGGGACACTTGCATATCCACCCCCCCAACACAGTCTTATTGACCAAGTATTTTAGTGTGGAATGGTCTGTATACATCTTGAAGTGTCCCCCTAGCAAATACTGCTGATATTTTTGGAGCGTGTACACCATAGCTTACCCCTCGCATTTGGTTGTGGAATAGTTATTTTCTACTTTAGACAACTTGCGACTCACAAATGCGATAGGGTGATCCAAACCCTCTCCACCCTCCTGTGTTAGTACCGCTGCCACACGAAACATCAACATGGACATGAAACTCCACATCCCATTTTGGGAAGGCCAGGATTGGCACGGAGGCCAATTTCACTTTTAGTACATCCAGGCTCTTCATGCAATCATCATTCCAGTAGAACGTGACATCCTTTTTCAATAGTTTTTCCATTGACGCGGGAATCTGGGAATAGCTTTTGATGAACTTCTTATACTACCTTATATGTCCCAGGGTAGCACATAGTTGCTTAACACTTCATGGTGCTTCCAAATTTAGAATCACTGCAATCTTCTTGGGGTCTACCATCATTCCCTATTTGCATATCACATGTCCCAATAGGTTCCCAAAGGGAACGAGGAACATACACTTCTTGAGGTTCAGCGTGATTTGGTGTCGTTGGTAGGTATGTAGCATCAATCGTAAGTTCACTACATGGTACTTAATCAATCCAAATACAGTCCAATCATCCAGGTATACCTCCAGGAATTTGTGAATATATTCTTTGAATGTTGCAACAACTATGCGTGAAAATATGGCTGGCGCGTTCTTTAACCCAAACGACATAACGGTGTATTGAAAGTAGCCCCACTCAATTGTGAGGGTAGTCTTTCTCCTGTCTTCTAACATGATTTTGATCTGGTGGTACCCTGAGAACCCATCAGTAAAAGAATATGCTTCTTGCCCGTTGAAATTTTCCAATACTTCATCTCTGAACGGAGTTAGGAATGGGTCATGCATACATGCATCATTCAATTTCCTGAGGTCCACGCATATTCTTATCCTGCCCTTTTGTTTCTTTTCCTGCACTACCATAAGGCTTACCCAGTCGGATTCTTCCACTGGCTCAATTATTCTAGCTGCAAGCATTTTGTCTAGTTCTACGTGGACCTTTTCCTTGTACTTAGGATTCAAGTGGTAAGGCCTCTTCTTAACTGGCTTTGTGTCAAGTTTTAAGGTGATCTTCATCATCCCTAAATCGCCAACGATCCCTTTTAATTCCATGATCTTGGTAGAGAATAACTCTTGGTACTTGTGGAGTAACTCAGTGACGTTATCCACCATCACGTCATCCCAGTAGTCACCGAGCATTACATACTTAGGTTCAGCTTCCATACCAATGTTCACCTACTTTGTCTTTACCAGTGCGATTATGTCAGGGTCTTCAATTAATGGCCCTTGAACCTCACAATAGACTTCTATTTCTGGAATGTTAAATTTTCAGGGATCTTCTTCATCTTCTTCAGTATTCACGTTGTAACACTCTAGCGTGCATCTTAGCTGGGTCACCCATTCAGGTTAAAGCACTTCTATCAGCTCTTGGGGTATTTTAAAGATCGCTGCTTTTACTGCTTGTAGCGCATCATCAGCAATATCCCACCAATGATCCTCAAACGTGAAGGTTAACAGAAATCATTCGCACAAGATATCCCATTCACTCATTCCATGGCCGAGCTCCATCTTTATATACCAGTTCATGGGTATAATATAGAGGGTATGATAGAATAGGTGCACCCACTTAGGTTGTGACTCTTCCCCATAGACTTTTGTCCATTTGGCGAGGTGCGCGTGTGGATCATCCCATCTGTCATACTTGTATTTTGACCACATCTGAGGCTTCCCAAACCACATGCACATCATCCTTCTACATTTGTTCCAATCCTCGAAGCTCCTTTGGTGCATACCCCACCACCTTGCGGGTATAGCATGCAGTACCCATTTCAAAGCTTCAAAACATTGTTGTTCTAGCACCTCACTTTCAAATCTGTTCAGGAAGTCATCTACTTCACTTAACCCATCATACATAAGAAAATCCCTTACTTCCATCGATACCCAACGCAACGATCTCATCATCATCTTACAGTTCAGTGTGGTTACCTCATGTAACTTGTTCTGCCATCATTCTATCTCTTTGTTAGAATCTGATGTGTAGGAGATTTCGCACTCCCATGAGATTCGTCCATCCACGGTTGGATTCACCTAGTCTTGTTCTCACATGGTTATCTTGTAGATGCAATCCAAATCATCGTCGATCTCGTAGTCATGCACTGGCTCTATGTAGTGCGATCCTTCTGCAGGGTCCAAAGGTACAGCTACACGCAGAGAATTTTTTTCAGAAATCATCTTGCACTTCTTCAGATTTATCACCCCATTCATGTTAGTGGCCCAATCTATTCCTAATAGCGTGGGGTAGGTATTGTTGTCGTAAAATATCTCTATCACTTTGAAATATGCTAGCATGCTTGCTCCTTCAATATCTACTATGATTCCCTGCAATCTCCCCATAGGGAGGATCTTTTGCTGGTTCACCATTCGCAGTTGGATAGGAAACCATTGCAGTGTAGGCCTTCCCATGTGGTCCTATGTCTGCTTCGGCAAGACATTCACGTCCGATCCTAGATCCATAATCACTTGGTCCATCTCATATTCCCCAATATTCGCAGTCAATCTCATCTCCCTTCCTGTTCATGTCATGTGCTTTCCAAGATTCTAGACTACACACGGTTCTCTTGGAATGGTCCCAGCGCATCTATTTATGAGTTCCTACATCCCCTTTATAGCCTTGCTATCACACAGTAGCTTCATGCATGTTTCAAGGAACGTGGTGAGCATCGATGGGTCCATTTACAGTTCTGGTCTATCTTTACGTCCTAAAGTGGAGGCATCAACAAATCTCTTCTTGGCTTTCATGAAGGTTTCCTTAGCGCGCTTCAAATCAAACTCTGGTTCTTTCATTGGAGCACTGCGAACCTAAGTACTTTCTTCAGACTACATGCCTTCGTCATCCCCTATCATAATTCCACTTCAGAGCACAATATTTACATTATGGTCTTCCTCGCATGGCATAGACCTCATCATTTGTAGGTTCTGAGTCATGGGAGGTTGGGGTGCTCCTTTATCGCGCAACCTCACTATCAGTGTGGGACAATCCTTCATCTCATGATCAAACAATGTGCAATACAAGCATGATGGTCCCATTGGATTTGTACAATCGTGGCCATAATGTCCTGGACCTCGGCAATTGTAACATATCAGTTGTCTGCGACCTCATCCTGGTCCTCCACCACCTCGGCCTCATCCACGCCCCTAAAACTTGGTTTGTGTCATCCCTATATTCTGGTCAAGGGCCCATGTTTCTACCTGAACTCTATAGGTAGGAGTCTAATCCATCATCAGCTCATAACTTCTACAAGTGCGCTCATCATGTCCCACTGATCTATAGAAATTACAGAATAATTGCTGTGAATTCTGCGTTTACTTTTGAAATAAATGGCAGTTATCTATAGCATGCTTTCCTCCTATCTAACAAATCATGCACCATAATGTAGTCGTCATGCTCGGTCCTACTTGTGCCTCTAGTCTCAATGGCATTGGTTCTCTTCCTGTGAGGTAATTTGCGAACACCAGGTAGTGGTCCTTGTCATGTCCCTGACCCTTGCACTTTACGCATCATACCTCATTGCGCAATTCTGGGAGAGCTATCCTATCCTATTTCAAACTTTGCATCTCAAGGCACAAGTTTTTCAACTGTGCATGAATCTGTTGAACTCCCAGGTTGGGATTCTGTATCGGAGTCTTGTAAAATCTCATCGTGACCTCCAAGGCCTCAGCCTGAGTTGTTATCCTCTGTTGTGACAATGCATTCCTTATATGTAGTGTTAACGATGCTACAAACCATTCGCGGTGTTGTCCATCCATCAACATCATGTTAGCTTCACGAATTGAGCACTTCAGACTCTGATCCAACTCCCAAGGGGTCTACCCTGGTAGCATTGTGATTTCCTTGAATCCAATGATCAACTGCACCTCTGACTTCGCCCTGCTAAATTCTTTGTTTAGCGCAGTTTGAATATCTACGATCCCCGCATTCGGATTGTCATTGGAATGCTTAATAAACCAGGTCAGTGCGCAATCCTACAGAGCAATGACTATTGGCATTATGATGTACTTTTTGTACTTGTATGATGTATGTGTTGAACTTGATGGCAACCCACTTATAGAAAAACAACTCACTTGTATATGGTAACTAGATGAATCTACATAAGCAATATTAGATGTGATAGAAAGCATGACAGTAGTGTTTACAGATGTGATGAAATGCAGGGTAGCTTCAACGAATCAGTTCAAAAGGAAACTCACTTAGATGAAAGATCACAACATACCAAGTTAACAGAATGGAGTTACAGATCAGACTGCACAAAATGAAGAAAGAGAGGTATATGCAGGTTCACCATTGGCCAAGACGCGTATACATGTCGGTTCACTATATACAAGTTGCGTATATGTACACACGCACTTTCACAGAAGGAAAAGCGCATATGCCTTGGAAAACTAAGTTTTTGGCCTGAAGTATTTGGTCCATGGTATTTTGATCCATGGTATTGGTCCATGGTATTTGGTCTGAGGTATTGACCCTAGGTATTTGATCCAAGGTATTGGTCCTAAGTGGTTTTGGTCCATGGTATAGAGGAAGGCCTAAAACTATAAAAGGAGGAGAAGATCATGAGGCCAAGAGACACAGGCATTGAATATCTGATGAAGTGTGAGATCTAGTATGCAGGTTATTTCGATTATGGTGCATTGATATCTCAAGGCTTGAAGTGAATAATGTTTATGTGATTTGAACATGTATCTGAATAAATGACACATGTTGTAGTCTGTAAATATGATTATCTAGGTATGTCTAACATTTGGAATAGTTGTAATGTTTAAATCATCATTTACATATCTTTACGCAGGTTCACTTTAGAAAAGGAGCATATACACGCTGGTTCTGCATATCAAACCAGCGTATACATCATAAATTTGATTTGTAGCTCTGTACGTTGGTTCACATTGAGGAAAGCACATATGCACGCAGGTTCGACACATGGAAGTAGTGTATACCTTATAAAATATGTTTTAGTTTCTTTTGGTTGCTGTTGCAGTGTTCTGGGTTCTGGCTTGGGTTCTGGTTACTGTATTTTGGTGATAGTATTCTGAATAATTAGATTGATGGGTTGTCAAAGTGATATATTGATTCGGTTCTGGTAGGTTCAAAAGGTGATTAGTTGATGCAGATATATTTGATATGATTTTGTTGATGGATCCAGTCTAAAAATTTATGAAACGTGGTCCCTGGAAGAAAAAGGAGAAAGCCGTAGCCTTCTTTAGGTTGACGCCTACATACTGCTAAACACATCAGCTAGTACAAGAGCTAGGGGGTTATATCTCCCTTGCAGTAGAAGCTGGAGAATAAGAGAAAGTTGTAGCCTTCTACAGGTAGAAGCCAGCGTATTGGTATAAGATTGCACCGGTACAAAACTATCAATATAATTTTCTTATTAAAAGAAGACAGAGACGATTGCAGTAGGTGATTTTCACCCACATTGGGTTTCCACCTTATATCTTGGTGTTCATGTGTTTTTCTTATGTGTGATGCTTTAATATGATTTTACTACACTGTCTAATGAATTCCTGATATACTGATTAAAGTTCAATACATCATAATTTGGGTAAATCAAAAGATCTCTACATATACGCTGGTTGCATTAAGTATAGTCACATATACACACTAGTTCACTGAACTAAAGTAGCATATATAAATCAGTTTTGAAAATTAAATTATTGATCTAATAATACTGATTCACCCCCCCTCTCAATATTATTTCCAACAATTAGTATTAGAGCAGGTCCTTCAGAAGAAGCTTGATCGCTTGAAGGAAGATCCATCATCATGAGTAATCAAGAAAGCAGGGGATCCATCAGACCACCAATATTAGATGGGAGAAACTTTGTTTATTGGAAGGTAAGAATCACAACCTATCTTCAATCTCTTGGAATAGATGTCTGGGAAATAGTGGAAGGGGGATATACATTTCCATCAGCAATTCCTACAGATATAGTAGGTAAAAAGCAATATGAAAACAATGCCAAGGATATCAATACATTATTGGGAAGTCTTTCACAATAAGAGTTTGTCAAAGTTATGGAGCTCAAATCCTCCAAAGAAATATGGGACAAAATCATTCTAAGCTATGAAGGAGACTCTCAGGTAAAGCGTACTAAACTGCAAACTCTCAAAATTCAATATGAAACTCTCAAGATGCACAATGATGAAAGTATAGCTAGTTACTTCTTACGTATAGATGAAATTGTTAATTGCATGAACAATATGGGTGAGGAGATAAAGGAAGTTACTTTAGTTGAAAAGGTTTTAAGATCCTTGTCTGCTAAGTTTGAATCAAAAGTATCTGCCATAGAAGAAAAGCAGGATCTACAGACTATTACTATGACACAGCTGCATGAAATCTTAACTGCCTTTGAAATGAGAAAAGGAGGTCCATCAGATATGAGAGAAGCCACATTTAAAGCTTCAATGAAAGGAAAAGAAGAACTCAATGAATTAGGACATATTTCAGAAGGAGAAGAAGAAGCAAACTTTGTCAAGAACCTTCAACGGGGTTTCAGAAGATTTAGAGGTAAACTACCTTTCAAATGTTTTGCCTGTGGTAGAGTCGGTCATTATGCTGCTAAATGTCCTCATAAAGATAAATATGATAAAGGGAAGGAATTTTCAAAATGGAATATAAAACAAAGTGTAAGTAAAAAGAGCTACTATACTCATGAAGATAGAAATGGTTTACCAAATAGTGATGAACATGAAAATAGTAATGACTATAGACTTTTGGTGGCTTATGAAGATGATGACTTTTTGGATGCTTTAGATGAAGATGACCTTTATAAAGAAATCTCTAAACTCAAGATCTCTTTAGAAGAAAAGAATATGATTATAGATACCTCGACATACCAACTTGCTGAAAGAGAAAAACAAAATGAAAAACTAGAATGTGAAATTGTGGGTCTAAGAAAGGATCTTGAGAAAACAAAAGCTCTCAATCTTAGATCTGCTAAAGGATCGGAAACTTTAAATGAAATTATCAAAGTGCAGAGTTCTGCTCTGATAAAGATAGGTCTTGGATATACTGAAGAAGCATCTCAAGCACAGAAGCTGTCAATCTCCACTAAAAGCTATCTTGATGCAACAAAGAGCAGTGAACAGTTTGACAATCATCAACAAAGGCATAAAGCATACCACAAGGTAAAACAGGCTCAATATACTTTAAGGATGAACAAAAGCCACAACTAACCTTAGGTAAATCATACTCAATTTTCTTCAAAGATGAATATCAATTGAAACTACAATCACCATGTTAGTAGATTCGATAATCGCAGGAGCTTCTTTAATGTTCAATGTTTCTCATGTCATAATTTTGGACACAAAGCTGCTCAATGTGTTGCTTACAAAACCATCATGACTAGAGAAGCATGAAATCAAAGGAATGTGACAGGGATCAAGAAAAGTTCCTATAATAAATTTTCTCTACATGAAAATGAAATAGAATGCTCAATCTATAACAACTTTTGCCATAAAGAATATGAATTCAAGAGCAAATTTCGGCAAATATCTCAAAAGGAGCAAACTCCGTTAAATCCCAAAATATGGAGAAAGAAAGAACCACAAACAGAAATATGTGGTATAGCCTTGTATGCAGAAGGACAAGAAAACTAGTGGTACATCAACAGTGAATGCTCAAAACACATGACAGGTGACAAAGAAAAACTACACTTATATAATGCCTTAGAAAAGGAAAAGAGTGTCTCATTTGGAAATGACACTTATGCTGTCATAAAAGGTAAAGGCTCTATTTTCTTGAAAGAAAAAGTTAAAACTAGAAATGTTATGTATGTTGATGGCTTATAGCATAACATGTTGAGTGTGAGTCAAATGTGTGATCAAGGAAATGAAGTAGTGTTCTGATCAAATGGATGTGTTGCTCGTGAGCTTGATATAGGAGAAACCGTGATTAAAGGTACAAGAACTCCAAACAACCTATACATACTCAAGGGAGGACAACAACAGTGTTATCTAAGCAAAAATGATGAAACTGGCTATGGCATAGAAGATTGGGACATCTAAGCTTTTCTCAAATAAGAAAAGCATGCAAATTCCAGGTTGTTCGAGATCTTCTTGATATCAACATTCCTGAAAATAATATATGCAAATCATGTCAATTTGTTAAGCAAACCAAATCTCAATTCATTGAAAACGAAGGATTAGCTAGTAAGCCTCTTGAACTTGTTCATATTGATTTATGTGGACCATCAAGGAAAAAGTCACCTCGAGGAGAAGAATACTTTATATTGTTCATTGATGATTTTTCCAGAATGTGTTGGATAGGTCTTCTAAAGCATAAAGATGAAGCATTTGAAAATTTCAAAGCTTTCAAAGATTTGGTTGAAAATGAATCATATCGCAAAATCAAATGCTTCAGATCTGATCGAGGAGGGAATTTACCTCGGATGAATTCTTTGACTTCTGTGAACAACATGGAATAAAAAGACAGTTCTCCACTACAAGGACTCCTAAACAAAATGGAGTGGTAGAAAGGATGAGCATAACGGTTCAACAAATGGCTTGTGCTATGCTAGATGAATCTGGAATTCTTACAACCTTCTAGGGTGAAGCTACATTCACCGCCATCACTATTCTCAACCGAGCAAATGTTCGGGTAAACAACACTCAAACTCCACATGAACTTTGGTATGGTAAAAATCCTACTGTAAAGTAATTCAAAGTTTTTGGAAGCAAATGTTACATCAAAATGACTGAAGAAAAACTTGGTAAGTTTGAACCTACAACAGATAAAGGTATTACTCTTGGCTATTCTTCCTGAAGTAAAGGCTATAAATGTTGTAATAAAAGACTTGGGAAAATTATTGAAAGTATTGATGTTGTAGTTGATGAAGCATGCAAAAATCCAAAACAGATAAAAACCGGAGATCATGACAATGAAGAAGATGAGGATCATTTTGACACATCAAATCACATCAATTCTGAAGAAGAAACCAATGAAGCACCAGAAGAAGAGATAACGATAGAAGAAAATACTCCATCCAGGTATGCTTAGAAAAATCATCCAGAAACTCAAAATTTGGGGGAAAAAGGGGCAGGTGTGCAGACAAGAAGAAATATTGCCAAAACCTCAAGCTATCTAGCATTACTATCTTCCACTAAACCTCAAAATGTAAATGAAGCATGCAGAGATGAATGTTGGGTCAAGGCCATGAGTGAAGAACTTGAGCAAATTGAAAAGAATAATACTTTGGAATTAGTTCCTAGACCTCGTGATAAGAATATTATAGGAACTAAATGGATATTCAAAAACAAGCTAAACGAAAATGGAGAAGTTATTAGAAACAAGGCTAGACTTCTTTGAAAAGGATATGCTCAACAAGAAGGTATAGATTTTGAAGAAAATTTTGCACCTGTTGCTAGACTTGAAGCCATAAGAATGTTTCTTGCTCTTTCTAGTTTTCAGAAATTCAAAGTATACCAAATGGATGTAAAATCTGCCTTTCTTAACGGAGACTTAGGAGAAGAAGTCTATATTGAACAACTAGAAGGATTCCTTCTTGGAAATGATGCAAAACTTGTATGAAAACTCAGAAAAGCTCTCTATGGTCTAAAATAGGCTCCAAGAGCATGGTATTACCATCTTGACAAATATCTCCATGAACAAGGTTTTTCAGAGGGGTCAGCAGATAGAAATCTATATACAATGATGGACACTGATAAATTTCTAATAATTGTTGTGTATATTGATGATATTATTTTTGGTAGAAATGAAGAATCCATGAGTTAAAATTTTGCCTCAGTAATGCAACAAGAATTTGAAATGTCCTTGCTTGGAGAGCTTACCTATTTTCTTTGTCTACAAGTTCAACAAAATAAAGATGGTATTTTTCTCTCACAAACCAAATATCTCAAAAAGATCTTGAAAGAGTATGGCATGGAATACTCTAAACCTGTATGTACCCCAATGGTAATGGGATGTAGTCTTAGCTCAAATGATCAATCAGCAGTAGTAGATCAACCAACTTATAGATCCATGATTGGCAGTCTTCTTTATCTAACAGGTACCTGACTGGACATCATGCATGCAGTGGGAATAGTTGGAAGATTCCAAACAAATACTAAGGAAGCACACCTTTAGGCAATCAAAAGGATTTTCAAATATCTCCAAGGAACACAAAGCTTTGGTTTATGGTATCCTAGAGATATTGATCTTACACTTCATGCATATACAGATGCAGATTGGGCAGGAAATGTTGATGACAGAAAAATCACTAGTGGTGGTGCATTCTATATGGGTTCCAAGTTAGTGTCTTGGTTCAACAAGAAACAAAGTTCAATTGCATTATCTACAACTAAAGCAGAATATGTGGTTGCTGCATGTTGCTGCACCCAACTACTTCAGATGATGCAAACCTTGCAAGACATTCATATCACATGTACACCACCTATCTCCATTCTATGTGATAATACAAGTGCCATCAGTATTTCAAAGAATCCAGTCATGCACTCCAAGACCAAGCGCATACCCATCAAATATCATTTTCTACGTGAACAACTGCCTGAAAAAAAATTCAAACTAGAATATGTTCCCTCCAAAGAACAAGTTGCTGATATATTCACTAAACCATTTCCTAAAGAGACATTTGAATATCTCAGGCAAAGGCTAGGAGTAATTGCTGCACCATTCTACTGTTAAATCTGATTTTCTTCAAAGAAAGTTGGTTATATGCGAGTTTCATAAAGCATAGTCATGTATGTATGTGGGTTTTTGTGGGATCAGTCACGTATATGCTGGTTTGAAGGAAAACAATGGGCTAGACTAAAAAAAAAGTGTCTGCCACGGTTCTATTAATTATATACTCTATTTGATAATGGTTTCACTCTGCTGATAACATGTGGAAATATATTGGTTCTCATAAGTTGTTGATAACTTGATGAATCTCTCATTGATGATGATGCTTTGATATCTCTTACTGACATATGCAATGATCATATCTGACAGTGAACAGGTGGAACAAGTTCAAGGGGAGAACATGGTTGATGATAGTTTGGGAACTAATGATGGACATATGCAGGTTGCTAGTCTGGATGCTAATTAACATATGCCGCTGATGGTGCAGATCATATGATAGTTGGTGATGACTATCATGGTTTTTTTCTACATATTTGGTCTCTGTTATATAATTCATGTACATCTTTTAATGTAAAGGTCATGAAAAGACCTAATTTGTAACCCCACTATGCATGGGATGGATGATGTAATGTTTGTGACAATTGTATATCCCCACTTGGTTGGGTGGATGAGTCAAATTTGGTATATCCCCACTTGGTTGGGAGATGGATGTATGTATGAGTCATTGGTGATAGGAAGGTCATTTGTGATGTATGTATAGAGTCGTGTTCTTCTTTAGAACATCTTTTTGTAGAATTTACTAATGCTCAGGGGGAGCATGGAATCGATCATGGGAGCTCAATCAGCACACTTTAGCATATCAGAGATTTCAGCATGCACTCAGGGGGAGCATGACCCTTTGCCCTTGATGTCAAAGGGGGAGAGTGACTTGGTGTGGTTGTTGTCGCCATCAAGTCCAAAGAGGGAGATTGTGGGCATTATGATGTATGTGTTGTACTTGTATGATGTATGTGTTGTAATTGATGGAAACCCACTTATAGCAAAACAACTCACTTGTATATGGTAACTAGATGAATCTACAGAAGAGATATCAGATGTGACAGAATACATGACAGTAATGTTTACATATGTGATGAAATGGAGGGCAGCTTCAAGGAATTAGTTTAGAAGGCAACTCACTCAGATGAAAAATCACAGTAATCAAGGTTAACAGCACAGAGTTACAGATTAGACTGCACAAAATGAAGAAGAGAGGTATACATAGGTTCACCATTGGCCAAGCTACATATACACATGGGTTCACTGTATACAAGTCGCGTATACGTACACATGCACTTTCATAAAAGGAAAAGTGTGTATACCTTGGAAACTTAAGTTTTTGGTTCGAAGTATTTGGTCCATGGTATTTTCATCCATGGTATTTTGATCCATGGTATTGGTCCATGGTTATTGGTCTAAGGTATTGACCCTAGGTATTTGATCCAGGGTATTGGTCCTAAGTGGTTTTGGTCCATGGTATTCAAAAAGGCCTAAAACTATAAAAGGAGGAGAAGATCATGAGGCCAATAGACACAAGCATTGAATATATAATGATGTGTGAGATCTAGAATGCAAGTTATTTTGGTTATGGTTCATTGCTAGATCTGAACCAAGGAGGAACCTTAGCATTTGATGAAAGATAAGATCTAATGATGTATTAGGATCTCAAGGCTTGAAGTGAATTATCTTTATGTGATTTGATCATGTATCTGAATAACTAGCACTGTTGTAGTCTGTAAATATGATGATCTGAGTATGACTAAAGTCTGGAATAGTTGTAATGTTTAAATCATCATTTACAGATCTGTACGTGGGTTCACTTTAGAAAAGGAGCATATACACACTGGTTCTGCATATCAAAGCAGTGTATACATCATAAATTTGATTTGCAGATCTGTACGTTGGTTCACTTTGAGGAAAGTGCATATGCACACAGATTCGACACATGGAAGTAGCGTGCACCTTATAAAATATTCTTTAGTTACTTTTGGTTGTTGTTGCAGTGTTCTGGGTTCTGGCTTGGATCCGGGTTCTGTATTTTTGTGACAGTATTCTAAATAATCAGATTGATGGGTTGTCAAAGTGATAGACTGATTTGGTTGTGGTTGGTTCAAAAGGTCATTGGTTGATGCAGATATATTTTATATGATGTTGTTCATGGATCCAGTCTGAAAATTTATGAAACGTGGTCCATAGAAGAAAAAGGATAAGGTTGTAGCCTTCTGTAGGTCAGCGCCTATGTACTAGTAAACACATCAGCTAGTATAAGAGATAGGGAGTTGTAGCTCCCTTTGAGTAGAAGCTGCAGAATGAGAGAAGGTTGTAGCCTTCTACAGGTAGAAGCCTGTGTACTGGTATAAGACTACACCAGTGCAAAAACTGTAAACATAATTTTCTTATTAAAAGAAGACAGAGACAATTGCAGTAGGTGGTTTTCACCCACATTGGGTTTCCACCTTATATCTTGGTGTTTATGTGTGTTTCTTATGTGTGATGTTTTAATATATTTTTACTGCACTATCTAATGAATTCTTGACATACTGATTAAATTTCAATACATGATCATTTGGGTAAATCAAAAGATCTCTACATATACGCTGGTTGCATTAAGTACAGTCGCGTATACATGCTATTTCACTAAGCTGAAGTAGCGTATACAAATCAGTGTTGAAAATTAAATTATTGATATGATAATACTGATTCGACCCCCCTCTCAGTATTATTTCCAACAATGACCAATGTCGCTTTCTTTATATTGTCTTCCATGACTCCCTACGCTTCCCATACAGCTTTTATTATGAACCAAAACTAGTCTGGATCTTCATTCCCTATTCCCTTGAACACTGGTAACTTTATTGCGCTCTCCATATTGATTCGTAGTGGTGGCGGAGGTGGTATTGGCGAATGTGGGGGTGAAGACGGTGAAACTGGTGTCAATGTGGGTCGGGGTGGTATGCACGAAATCCTCTGCCTTATCAAATTGATCGCACTTCTTGGTGAGACCTTCACGAGCTCTTCCTCGCTAGTTCGCAGAGGTGAAATCAAGGGACTAGTTTCTAGTTCTGTGCTACCTTTATTTCTGTATATTCTCCCACTTCGTGTAGCCCCAAACATCAATTTATTCACATAACCTGTTTTTCACACAGTAGCATTTTAATCCAACTATTCAAAGATTTAACGTACTTACCTTGCGGCCCTTTGAGGAAGTGTCGTTTTGCCTCGCTATAGCTGACTGGAGTATCTACCATGAACTCAGTGATGAATCCTCCTATAATTCAATCAAGCAAGTGACCAACAGCATGTGTGATCTTATCCTCCTATGCTTCCACTCTACGCACCAATTCTGGAGTCCACATAATAGGTTTGTCGAGCTTACACCTTCCCTGGATATCTGCTAGCTTCACGATCCACTCGGATAGCTCAGTAGGGAAAGATACAAAGAAACTTTCATGGATATCTGTGTATAAGTATCAGTCTAACCACTCTTCCTTTGATAGTCATATATTCCTATTTTCCTTCGCCGCGAACTCATGAATCTTTTTCTCCAACCAATCTTCAATTCCTTTCTTTGTTGGATTACAGTGATACGACATTAGACATCTCTATGAAAATCCTAGTCCTAGCAACAAAAACCATTTGTTGGATTGTTGGGGCCTGACCTAGGTTTGGAGTTAATTAGCCAAACAAATCCCTGTACTACTGGCCCTTTCGATAACAATCCGCGGAGTGTGGACTGAGGTCTCACTCGTAGTAGTATGGGAGGGTGCTGGAACTAGGTTTCCACACCCTTGATATGTCTAAGAGGTTGAACTAGTCCAACTGTTAGTCCCTTTGCACACTTCCCTGACCTTCACACCCTAATATACTTGCCTTCGTGCAACCCTACCTAGGGGTTGTGGGACTTCCGTGCTGCTGAAGTAGTGCTCTGCACTATTTCCCTAAGTTGCACCTGAGATATTCCCTATCTTCCTTCACCAGTTAATTACCTTCAGGTAAATAGAAGACTTGTGTTATATTTATTTATACAACATACACATATAAGTTTGTGCAGCAAATAAACAGTAGACTTGCAATTTATACCCAATAATACATTAAACAGGAAAAGATATATAGAAATATGGTACACTTCTCTTTATTGATTCCTCCAATTGGTTACTGACTCGACCTGCCTTGCGCACTCAGTTGTGAACTACTAGGCCTTTGTGCACTCAGTTGCGGACCCTTCTCCTACTCTACGACCCAAGGGCACACTTTACACTTTGATTCAATATCTTAGACTCATCTTGCTTCTTCTAGCTACTCTATCTTCTACACTTAGAGCCTCGCTCTTTTTATACAATCCCATGGTCTGTACACCATGGGTAGGTCTATCAAGCTGACATTACATTACAAAAACAAGGGCAGACAACCCTATGGCTCTATTATGACTTCATGCTCCGCGCCCACAATTCGCGGAGCTTTTACAAAGGACTTGGTCAAAACTTGGGCTTTAAGCCCCAAAACATGCCTTGGGGGGATTCCATGCCCAAAAACTTATATATAAAATTTGATACATATAAACTTTTAATATTTATTGTTTATGTAGATCACATCATATTTCGAAAGTAATGTAGAAACTATGAGTCAAGAATTTGCTTCAGTCATGCAGCAAGAATTTGAGATGTCTTTACTTGATGAACTAACATACTTTCTTGGTCTTCAAGCTCAATAAACAAAGAATGGTATCTTTTTCTCACAAACCAACTACCTAAAGTATATTTTGAAGAAATATGGAATGGAAGACTACAATCCTGTATGCACACCAATTGTAACAGGATGCAATGCTAGTTCATTTGATGATTCTCCTTCAGTGAATAAACAATAATACATATCTATGATCGAAATCTTCCTCTACCTTACATGCGTGAGACCAGATATTATGCATACAGTCGGGATTGTTGGACAATTTCAAGCAAATCCTAAACACAATAAACTCCATGTAGTCAAGAGGATATTCAAGTACTTACAAGGAACTCAATATTTTGGTCTATGGTATCCCAAAGATGCAGATTTTTCACTTCATGCTTACACAAATGAAAATTGGGCAAGTAATATTGATGATCGAAATAGTACTAGTGGATGAGAATTTTATTTGGGATCTTAGTTGGTATCATGGTTCAGAAAAAATAAAATAAAAGATACATTGCTTTATTTACTACTGAGGCATAATATATTGTTAGTGCATCATATTGTACTCAACTTCTGTGGATGATGAAAGCATTGCAAGACATTCAAATCACTTGTCCTCAACCTATACCTATTTTGTGTGATAATACTAGTGCCATAAGAATTTCAAAAAATCTTGTCATGCACTAAAAAACCAAGCATATGCCCATCAAATATCCTGAGAGAATAGGTGTTGCAGATATACTTACAAAGCCTCTTCCACGTGATTCCTTTGAATATCTTAGATAGAAACTAGAGTGGTCTCTACCTCATCATGTTTTTAATTATTATGACAAATATTTCATGTTCAGTTGGAATTGAGACTAAAAATTATTATAGTTTACTTTTTGTACACAGATCTCATGAAGGACAATAGAGTATATAAGCAAGTTTGATTCTAGACAATAGCATATGTTTCTCTATGATGAAGAAACAGTGGGACAGTCTCAGGGAGAGGTTCTGGCATATTTCAGTCAGTTGTTCTTTGGACCTCTAGTTTTGGTATTGGTTGGTTATAGTCTATTGATATTCAAATGCTACTTAGAAGTGATATTGGCTTATGATGATTAAGAGTTGATTCTACTATTTTGAATTTACTAATTAATGAGTTGGACGTGATCAAAATGACAGTGAATAAGTTAGCACAGGTTCAGGGGGAGCATTTGCTATATTTCTAGATGTACATTGTTGGCATTATGATTTCTTGAGAATTTCTTGTTACATAATGATGCTTATGATTAGTGATGTTGATGAAGTTTTCGATGATGAATATATGTTGCTTGAGAAGCTGATTATGTTATGCTATTTTATGATGATGATACATGACGATGATGTAGGATCCTATATGGTATATAACCGTTGTTGAAGACCCTCATGATCCTACTTTGATTTTCGTCATAAATATCATATATGTCTCTTGATGTAAAGGTCATGTAAAGACCCACGATGTAATCATTGTAAAACTTAGCCTTGTTTGGAGTATTGGAGTCAAGTCAATTATGTACATAATCCCATTATTTTGGGCATTTGATGTAATGTTGATTCAAATATGTAACCCCACTGAGTTGGGTGATTAATCTAAGCATGATTCCTTTGTGATAGGAAAAAACATATTTAGTTTAGCCATAAAGTCATGTACTTCCTTGAAAATGTTTAAGAAGATTTAACATATGCTCATAGGGAGCATGATCCATATTCATATTCGGCAAATCAGCCCTATAGTGATTCTCTCTAAAAAGGGAGAAAGCAGTCTTCATTTAGCATTGATCATCCATTTTCCCTTGATGTCAAAGGGTGAGAGTAGGTTGGTCTTTGGAGAAAAATGCTTGGAGAGAAGCTTGGTATGTCTACAAATGTGTTTACTGGTATATATGAGTAGTGGCGACCAAACACCAAATTGGTTGCAATTAAGTCCAAAGGGGAAGATTGTTGGCTTATGACTAATGTGTTTTCCTTGATGGCAACCTACTTGATAAAGCTGTCAACATGATGGGTATGTAGATACTACATGTGGGATAGACAAAGTAATATTAGTTCAAAGAAAGAGAAATGATAAAATAAAGTTTGGAAAGTATACACAGGTCCTGTGAACAAAGGTTGTGTACATGCGTGGGTATCGTAAAGCAAAGTCACACATAGTTTCCACACTATGGTATTTTCAATACTAGATTTCTTTACCATGGTATTGGCCCATAGTAATGAGCACAATAATGAATATTTTATCCCATCAAATAATACCATCAACATTACTAAGGGATCGGCCTAAGGTATTGGCTAAGGCCTAAGCTATATAAGGAGATGGAGATCCAAGTGTTAGGTGTGCAAGTTTTGTGCTTTCTATGAATGATTTGGTCTGAATCAAGTGTGTGCTAAGGAGCAAGGAAAAGACATAGATTGAAGTATGGTGGCATATGTACTTGATTGATCTATTTATTAAGAATATCTAACTATGATAGATCTATGGTGTTAATGATATTCATACATAAATATGAGACAGTAAGGGGTGAAAAGTATATTATGTGTTGTAGAGAAAGTATGTCTCAATGGTTGCAGATCTGTACATGAGTTTGACATTGAGAAGTCATGTACATATGAAATTCCACTACTGGATAGTCATGTATATATTTTGCAGTATGGACATATCTGTACACAGGTGTGGTGATTGATAAGAATTTATATATGTGGATGTTCCTTATAAGATTCACATACATCTACTAGGGTTTTACATGATGAGCTGATGATAACGGTTTATCTCTCCTATAATGTTTATTGTTGTTTGTCGATGAATTCTTTCTTATAATAATCTGTGTTTGACAATCTTGTTTGGGCTGAATTGATTATGCATTAGAAGTTTACTATGTAATGATATTTTTGTGTAAATAAATGTTTTTGGTTCAGTGATTGATGTTGGCTTTGATATCTGTTTGGGTGATTGATTTAGTAGAATATTGATTTAGATTCAGTTATCAATACTTCGAGATCTATACATGTGTATTCTTCAGGAGGAGCACATTCATATGCAAGTATGATTAGTAATAGTAGCATATACAATCTAATGCATGTCTAATTAGGGTTGACAGTGGCAGTAGTTGGTTTCTATGATTGATGAGTGGGTATACATTGGTATGAATTATATTGAATTGTTCAAGTTCCATTGGTTACATTAGAATATTTGATGATCTAGTTTTTGAGTAGTTTATTTCAAAATTGTTGAGAGTGGATCCAGTTTGAAACATTATGAAATGTGATCCACAAAGAGCTAAGGATAAAATTCTTCATAAAGGGTGTTGTATATCCCGTCTAGTAGGAGATGGAAAACGAGGGAAGGTTGTAGCCTTCTATAGGTAGGATCCTGCGTACTGGTTAAAGTCTGCACTAATACAATATTGTAAGAATATTATTTTTAATAAAAGAAGAATATTGTCAGGCCAGTAGGTGAATCCTCAAATGAATTGCATTTATTCGTTAAGATTACTCATGGTTATATACATGAGGGGGTAACTCTTGGGCTTCACCTCCCGATGGTTCTTTAGTTTCCATTATTTATTACTTACATTATTTACAATTGTTCACCCAATCCTAATGATTAGGTGTCAACATTCCCCCCCTTAATCTGAAGGGATGTTGGTGAGTCCAAGCATCATTCTGAATCTTTCAAGATTTTCTCTTCCAAGTGCTTTGGTGAAGATGTCTGCGATCTTCTCATTAGTGGAAAAATGGTGTAGAAGGATTGTCTTGGTCTCAACAAGATGTCGAATTAGATGGTATTTTGTATTGATGTGCTTCGTTTGACCATGGAACTTTGGGTTCTTGGCCAACTCTATTGCAAAGGTGTTGTCAATCATGAGAGTAGTTGAATGTACTTGTTTTACCTACAAGTCTTCCAGAATTTTCTTGAGCCACATAATATCTTTTGTTGCCTCAATTGTCGCCACATATTTTGGCTCTGTTGTGGAATCTGCTCGAACTAATTTTTGTGTGATCTCTAGGAGACAACTCCTGATCCAAGACTCATAACATAACTTGAAGTAGATAACCTAGTTTCTTTGTCTCCATCGAAGTTTCAATTGGATTATCCAATCAAGCTGAAGTCACCCACCTATGTAAGTCCAAAGCATTGAGTTCCCTTGAAGTACTTTGGAACTCTTTTTGTAGTATACCAATGTCCCTCACAAGGATTTTTTGTAAACCTATCGAGGATCCAACAAAAAATAAAATGTATGGTCTGGTAGTGGTCAGGTAGTTGAGACTTCCTAGAAGTTGCCTATACCTTTAATTCATCCTTAAATTCTTTTCCTTCAATGTATGTGAGCTTTAAGTTTTGTTCCATTGGAGTAGTCAGAGGATTGAACTCAATCATGCTAAACCTTTTCAACAGATATCCAATGTACTTCTTTTGCGAGAGGAATATAGAATTTGAATGTTGAGTTACTTCAATTCCAAGATAGTAGTGAACATAGCCCAGGTCAGTCATTTCAAAACTTTTCCTCAATTCCTTCTTTATGGATGTAATGTAGATTTCATTGTTCCCTGTCATCAAAAGATCATGTACATATACCACAAGATATACAACTATTTTTCCAACTTTCTTGACAAACAAAGTTGCATCATCAAGATTATAATGTTTTAAGTTGAGTTTCAGAAGGTGCTTAGTTAAATTTTCATACCAAGATCGTGGTGCTTCCTTGAGGCCATAAAAGGATTCAAAAAGTTTTCATACTTTATTTTCATGTCCCTTCACAAAAAATCCTTCAGATTAGGACATAAAAACATTCTCTTTCAAATCTCCATTCAAGAAAGCAATTTTTACATCCATTTGATCGATTTTCCAACCATTAAGAGTTGCTAAGGCAAAGAGTGTCTGGATGGTAACCCATTTTGTTGTGGGGGAATGAGTATCCTCATAATCGACCCCTTCCTTCTGTGCAAAACCTTTTTCCACAAACCTGGCTTTGTTCTTGTCAAGTGAGCCATCATCTTTAGACTTGTCTTGTAGACCCACTTGTAGCCAATTGGTTTGGTTCCCAATACAGAATCAACTAGCTTCTAAGTTCCATTCTCTGTCAAGGCATCATACTCCTTTTCATTGCTTATTTCCATTCATCGTGAGAAGCGACTTCTTTGAAGGAAGTTGGTTCACAATCTATAGACAAATTCAGTTTACAATCATAAGAAACATCCATATCAATAGGTGAATCAGAATCATCTACATCACCTCCATTTTGCCTAGTTGAATTTCTTGTTCCTTTCTTTCCAACCTCATCAGTATGAACACTTTCAATTGTTTTTGTCAGCCACTTTGGGGGACCTTTCTGAGATGGTCCAAGCTTCTCAGTTGATTGATTTGGGATTGAATCAAGATTGAGTCTCCCAAATCTGTCAATCACATCACTCAAAGTATCACTAGTGGTTGGAGTTTCATGTGGGGGAGTGAGTGCTTCACAAGAAGATTCCATAGATTGATCTAGTATAGGAATCCCCCATTCAAGATGTGGAATATGATTATCACATTGTTGAAATTATTTTTCGTGTCTGAATCTATCCAAACAATCAAGTTGCCACTCAACAACATTGTCAACTTTGGAAGATTCAAGAAATATTACATCTCTAGATACATTTTTTTTTTATTAACTTCATCATAGAGACGGTATGCTTTGGAGGTATTTTAATACCCCAAGAAGATACACTTACAACTCCTTGCACCAAGTTTGTTTCTATGTACCTTTGGTATCAAGGCATAACAAGTGGAACCAAAGACCTTGAGATGCTTTACCGAAGGAATGTGGCCATACCACATTTCATAAGGAGTCTTGTTTCTAATAGCATTAGATGGACATATATTCCTTACATATACAACACAAAGAAATGCATCAGCCCAGAACATCAATTTTACATTCTTGAAAAACATCATGGAACATACCATATTTAAGATTGTCCTATGCATTCTTTCAGCTACTCCGTTTTGTTGGGGATTATAAGGCATAGTTGTTTGATGATTGATCCCATGTTGGAGAAGATAGTTTTCAAATTCATTTGGAGTGTATTCTTTTCCATTATCAGTGCTAGTAGAGCCAATATGAGATTGTGCATCATTTTCAATGCATGTATGAAAGTTCTTGAATGTTTGAAAAGCATCAAATTTTTTCTTCAATAAATAAACCCAACACATTCTGGTGTAGTCATCAATAAATGTCATCATATATTTATTTCCATTTTCAGAAGGAACAGGTATTGGACCACATAAATCTGGATGAATGAGTTCAAGTTTCCTATGTTCTCTAGAATTTGAATCATGAAAAGACTTTTTTCTATGCTTTCCTAGAACAAAACCATCACATTGCTGAAGTTTCCTAGGAATTGTTGGCAAACCAATAAGACTACTTTTCTTCAACAAGTGAAGGTTTTCATAGTTCAGGTGTCCAAATCTAGCATGCCATAATAGACTTGATGGAAATGTACCTTCATCATAATGAGAACTGTATGAGAAATTTTTTGCAAGAGAAGAGGTAGTTTGCAGCTTGAGAATTTTTTCTTCTTCTCTCCCCGTCATGACAAGTGAGTGATCTGATGCTTTTCTCACCTCAACCTTGCCATAAAACATATGAATGGAGTGTCTTTGCTAGCAGATGTGGACCAAGGACATCAAGTTTCTCCTTAGCTGTGGGAGATATAAAACATCATGCAGAAGAAATTCTAGAAGACCAGGCAATTTGAGCCTGATTGTGCCAAGCCATGATGGCTTGAGTTTTGATTTGTGTGCAAAGTATATTTCACCATCAACACTGCCAATAAATTATTCAAAAAAAACTTTTCTAAAATTCATGTGGCAAGTTTCTCCTGAATCAAGAAACCAATCATTTTTCTAAGAAGTAAGTGAAGCATTAAACAAGTATTCATTTACTCCAATATTACAATGTGCCACAACATAGTGAGTGGATTCAGGTGCTTTACCTTTCTCTTTGTCATTAGTTTTACCATTAGGTTGATTTATTTCCTGCTCAATTCTGTCCCAAGGAAACTTGGATGTGGATACATCATGTGATCCATCTCTATTGTAACATATGAAATGTAGATCAGACTTTTCTCCTTAAGAGTGTCTGACTGCCTACCTCTGAAATTTCTTCTTCCTCTTCCTATTCAACCACCTCTTCCTATGGAAGAATCTTGAGCATGATTCTTCTCTCTATGTGCAAGACACACAACTTCTTCAGAGGACTGAGGAGTTGTCTTCTTCCCAAAATCTTTCTCTCTCTCAACAAATTCATTTACAAGGGAGTCAAAGGTAATTTCTTTGAGGTTTCCATTTTCTTGCAATGAATCAAGATAATTTGAATAAGTGGGATAAAGTTCCTTGAAAAAATCTATCAGAGGAATGTCTAGCTCAACATTAGTGGCTTTGATATCATTCATAATATATTTTACTTCTAATGCAAGAGCAAGAGGATCATAACTTTTTAATACAAGGCTGAAGAATTTAATCATCAATTAGGCAAATTCAAGTGCAAAGTGTGAGTCATAGAGTTTATTCAAATTTTGTAAGGCTTCAAAATAATTTGAAAATGGTGAAATATGGTGACTAACCTCTTCATTTATAGATGCTCCAATCAAGTCATAGGCCATGCTGTTCTTGTTTTCCCAAATGGAAAATTCCTTGTCTGACGTAGGCTTTGCTAGTTCATTGTCTCCTTCTTCTACACAAACTCCTTTCCACAACTCTTTGAAAATGAGAGTGTGCTTGATCTTCTGAGACCACTCAGGATAGTTCTCCTTCCCATTGAGAACCACTCCCATAATAGATATGAACGAGTGCATTTTAAAATCTGTGTACCGTAAAAAAAATACTTTTGTTGCCAATGTATAAACTTTGCACAACTAGGGTAAGAAAAAAGGCAGTTTTGGTGTAAACTTGTAGAAAAAAATTCACTTTGATATGTATGAAAGAGGTAATATTTTAGGGAGTTATTAACATGTATTATGAAGGAGAAGCATTCAAATGTATATGGAGTAGTGTATGGGAGGAGTATGAGGTGCTGAGTGGTATTATGAAGGAGCGTCGTTCAACTGTATATGGAGCAGTGTATGGGAGGAGTTAGCGTATGGGAGGGTATGAGGTGCTACATATACCTCACCAGGAGAATTTAGCTACAAATGATCTGGAAAACAAGGGAATTCATCAACAACCCATGGATACATTTTTTTAAAATACGTTAATGCAAGTTTGCATTTATTTTCGATGTCCATACATATCCCATCCAACACATAATATAAAAGAACCAGAATTATATATATCAGCATGAACATAATGCATACCAAACATATGTAAGCATATTAGTATATGAAGTAAGCTAATACACAAATAATGGAGCTCACTGCATACCATACGCAACAGGCCACAACCTTCACAAATGAACTCACATCATTACTCACATACCTTTAACACAATGTGGGACTACATCACAAGACTTCACTAGAATTTCATACACGGTCATACCATTTCAACGCATATAATTCCACCCAATTTAACGTAGAGGTAACTATAAGTTTAATGCAATTGTATGTAGAGGTCTCAACGAATTATCACACACCATTCAACACAGAGATACCACAAGTAGGAACACCCAGTACTCAAATAAACTCCAAGGGATTTGAATTAACAAAATATGGAAGAGAACAGAGGGACATAATAATGGAAAATATTACAGACTGCAAAAATGGCAGAAGGGAGTTACAAGGGAAGAAAGGGATTCCAAAAATGAGGGTGGCTCTGATACCATGTCAGGCCAGAAGGTAACTCCTGAAATGAATTGCATTTATTCATTAAGATTACTCATGGTTATATACATGAGGTAGTGACTCTTGGGCTTCACCTCCCGATGGCTATTTATTTTCCATTATTTACTATTTACATTATTTACAAGTGTTCACCCAATCCCAATGATTAGCTGTCAACATTAGAAAAAGACAACAATAATGGTGGGTTTTTCCCTCATTGCGTTTACACCTAAAAATATCAGTTCTCATATGGTTGTGTGTGTTTATGTTCTATTTGGTTCTTAACTACTCATACTTACTGATTAATTGACGAATAATAGAACAATAATGCATTGATTAATGATGTACATATGATCAAATAAGTTATCTATATATACGCGGGTTTCTATAGTAAAAATCGCGTACATACGCTAGTTGCCTTTACAACGGTCAAGTATAATAATCAAAATAAGAAATTGAAATTGAAAATGTGTAAAATACTGATTCACCACCTCCCCCCCAGAGTATTTTTCTTAACAAAAAAGTCTTAAAAATGAACACCTGAATGAAGTAATCATTATTGCAAGAGTGATTTTTATTTTAAAGGCTAAAAGTATAGATTTTTTCAAATCTTAGCCTAAGACAAATTATCCCATTATAGCAAAAACATAAAAATCAACCATCCAAATGAAGTATCCCCTTTTAATGGGGCATTAAAATTGAAACATTTTTTTAACTATGGCATTAATCAAATGATAACAATAAATAATATCATGGCAATATCATTGTATAATTTAAAAATTCATCACTAATTTCTCAATTTTTTTTAGTTTTAATAGAAATATCAACACTTGTCGATTGAATGAAATATAAACTATTTATCTAAGTTCTTATTGCATTGTGGATATTATAAACAAATGAATTCATCATAATTAAAACATGTAATCCAACAAACATAAAAATGACTCATAACTTCATGTAAGATGATATGGAAGTTAAAACATTTATTTCAAGCTACCATGCAAACATCATTTACACAAAATGTCTTAGACAATTATTTACAATCGCTCATATGTTCCGGCACAACATTAGACTATAATATGTATTCAAATGAATTAATGGATGCAGATGAAGATGACCCATATTCTTCTCTTTCATAAAATAGTGGCCCATTTGAGTCAACATGTATACCCACCATTTTAGGTTTCAAAAGTCTTCTAGATATTTGATTAGGTTCAATAGTCTCCCATCTCAACATTGTTTGTTATGGTAGAAACCTCTTTAGAATATATATCATACTAAAGTGAAGAGTTCCTCTCTTTGTTAAATTGAAGTCATAAACAAGTATGTCAACATCCTCCAACTTTAAGAGGTTTGGGCAACGACAATTTATATTTCTACCCTTTATTTTTCTCTTTCTACCAAATTTTTTTATCAACTACCATCTCTAGCTTGTACACACCATTGAATGTATATGTATTTTTGGCATACTAATGTACTTCAACACCTATAACATATTCATTTTATTTAATGACCTTTATAACCTTGGAAACCCAGAATGGATAACCATGAGGATCTCCATTTTTTAACAATGTGATCACTCAACCCTCATTAACATCATGTACATAACCCCTATAAAGGTATTCCACGACTTCACTTTTTGCACAAGATATTTTGGAACCAATATACATTTCTCTTTCCTGTACCTATGAGGAATTGATAATACCTTGAGATTGTTGTTCAACAATGTTTCTCTCCTCATGGTCATTTGACACATTTTATGGCCAAATAAATAGAGTCTTTAAAATTATATTTTCATTTATTTATCATGAAATGATATCACTTTGATTATTGAAAAAAGATTTTCACCAAACATAATCAATAAGACCAAAGTACTCATATGCATATCTAATATATTTTTGAATTTTTTCCAGGCATTCAAAATAATTTATATCTCTGTTCTGCTTTCGTGCCTTTTTAATTTCAACAACTGATTTTAATAACAATTTATTTGATGAAAATTTTGGATGATCTGGAATAAACTTAGAAAATGTCAAACTTGATGACAACCCCCATTCTGCGGTAGTTGAATACTTCTTTCTGCATATAAGTGTTTTCCCATCAATTTTTTTGATACAAAATTGATGTTAGACCCTAATGTCATTAAGTCGTTCAATGAATTTCTCCTCACCATGTGATCCCATGATAAATCTTTGCATGTCAGTAGTTTCTTCCAACAAATGAAAAATATACTCTAGAATGCACGATTTCTGAATAAATTCAATTAATGATGGTAGGATCCCAACATGCCTCCTCCTCATTGTTACTGAAAAATGACTAAAAATTTTATCAATATGGTCATGAGTATGCCTAACAAGAAGGAAACCAACCTTTACCTTTTGAAAAATTCCCAATTCAACCAGCATGTTAAAATATCCAAAGGCAATCTGGTTTTTGTTTTCATGACAAGTGTGGCCCAATTGCAGATAGAAAACATTTGGAAGATTACCATACCAATGATAAAGCACATAATGAATTATGGTTATTGTCATATTTTCATCATTATGAATATTTGGAGTTGTGAAGTAAACCCTTGGCGACATTTTCCCATTAAATACCATACAATCAACCAAGTAAAACTGAATAAAATTTTCCTCATGTAATTTTTTTGTTGTGTGAACAAAATGTGGTAGAAGTGTTTTCTTCTGATCCATACCATCAATTATCAAACCAAAATATTTATTTGGATTATGATAACACTTATTTCGATGCTTGTACAACTTTTTTCCTTTCACTTGTTTTCTGATCGCGATGCTCTTAAGTGCTTTGAAAATGGAATATGCATATAACATAAAAGAAACCTATTAATAAATAAATTTTCATTGTTGATAACTATACAATTTTTAAAATTAATGTTATAAATGCATACCTCTTTATACCCCTTGAAAATTATCCCTTTTTATTTAAGAGAATCACATGTGTTGCAAACCGCCTTCCTTATCTTCCTAGGAATACACACATTGTTGAATTGTCTCCTCCATATCCTAATAAAATATTGATATGTAATACAATTACCATCTCATTCAACACATTATGCATATTATTTGTATAATTTATAGATTTATCGTCTTGAGAAATCATCTGTAATATGTATTTTGTCTCTATTTGGCATACATTCTCCATGCTTTGAAAATAAGTCTTCAATCCATGATAGTGCAGTATTTGCTAATGGCCCAAACTATCGTTTATGATGTACTTCGGAAAAAATGTCGGATATTTTTCCAAATTTTCTTGGATTGTTGACAAACAAAAATTCCTAATTTAATGAAACATTTTGAAATCCTTTCTATAGATAAATAAAGACCCAACATGATAATCATACACTAACAATGTAGATTTTATACACCCCACTAAATATGAATTTTTCATGCTTTTATTCATTGAAAAATATCTCTTTCTTTTCTCCAGTGCAAACTTGAAATCCATATGTTTCAAGAAATCATTTTGAAAACATTCAGTTGAAATTAGATTGCTGATAGAACTTCTTCTTCTGAGATATTCTGTCCTACCCCTTGTATAATTTGAAGATCTTGGATTGATATGAAAAGGTGTACTCCTACTCTTAGATACAATATTTTCTAGCAACATCTCCATCATTTCATCATCCTCTCTATAAGAATTTTCATCATCATTAGGAGGAATATTATCCTCACTATGATCATTCGGAACATAGCTAGGAAATTCATCACCATCATTGCTTGGAAAATATTCATTACCATCCTCACTTGCATGGAATTCTTCACTACCATCATCTGTGCTTTTGAAATACTAACTTGGAAGATATTATTAATCATCTTCATCTTTCCCTTTGTCAGTTCTTCCCTCATAGTTCGTAGAATTAATACTAAGTGGAAAATTTGACTCTCCATTTACTATAAATTCTTTATCTTGCCCTTCGTCACTACTGCTCTAATAGTCCTTAGGATTAGGACTAAGTGGAAAATGTGTCTGTCTATTTACTAGAAATTATTCATCTTGCCCTTCATCACTTTTACTCTCATAGTCCTTAGGATTAGGACTATGGAAATTTAATGGAAATTATTCATCCCGCTCTTCGTCACTGCTGCTATCATAGTCCTTAGGATTAGGACTAAGTGGAAAATGTGACTCTCTATTTATTGGAAATTATTCCTCATGCCCTTCATCAATCTTCCTCTCATAGCCATTAGGATTAGGACAAAGTAGACAATTTGACTCTATTCATAGTGAAAGAATTCTTATTATATTCAGCAATATGAATAAAGTGTTTACATGATGAAGATGTTGATGCTCCATAGAGAGAAACTTCATTATCAAAAGAATCCATGAATTTCAAATAGAATATGTTTAATGATACAAATGTGCTATCCCCAATGACAATTTAGAATTTAAATAATGAAAAATTCACTCCTCGTTTTCACCGAAAAAATTTCGTCGAAATGTTTCCCTCCAAAAATTTCGTTTCAAATAATTCTGTCCAAAATTTCCTTCTATAATCTATTTGAAAACATTCTACTAAATTTTTTCCTTCAAAATTTTGACCCTACTTTCCATTCAAATTTTTAACATATTCCTTCAAAATTAAAATAAATCTTTCACTTAAATTGTTTAATATTTATTAGATAGTCAAGTTATCTTTTATAATTTATATTATATCTTTTATCCCACATTTAACAAAAGTTAGTGTATCATCATAATATTAACTATATATTATTTTTTTCTAATTTTAATTTAATCCCACATTCAAGAAGCGATAAAGCAATCCCATGATCTCGTTTATATAATAACTTTCGTAGTTAGTATTCCTTATATCACATCAAGTCTTTTGGAGGTTTTGTTAAAAAATTCAGAGTGATTTTACATTGTCATCGACAAGACATTCAATGGGATATTTCACATATCAAAGGTTAGCTTCCATTCTATTTCAACCATTTAAAGAGTAATTTGGGGAATATAGGTTGTTTTATGTTGAAAAATCTTATTTATTTATTTATTGTCTTTGTCTTGGGAGGGAACTCAAGTCATTAATTTGAAATTTAGGAAATTGTTGAAACAAGGCATACCTAAGTTTAATGGCATATCTAAGTTCAAATCTCATTGAGTACAAGGCATACCTAAGTTTAATGGCATATCTAAGTTCAAATCTCATTGAGTACAGTTCGTAAACCTAGCAGTTACATGTCAAGCGGATTGCAACCCATAGAGATTTGCAGTTACATGTCAAGCGGATTGCAACCCATAGAGACTTACTAGCAGTTACATGTCAAGCGGATTGCTAGGTTCCTCTAGGATAGCAAAAAGAAAATCCTATTCCATAATTTTTATTTTCTACATTTATTTAAATAAATATATATTTCTTTTCAAAATAAAAAATTAAATTCTTTTTGCACTTGGGCCAGATTCGGTTGCCCCCACGATAAGGGAGCGTTTTTCCCACGATAAGGGAGCGTTTTTCCCACTGCTCTCATATTTAATTTTCTGTAATTATTTAATTAAAGAATCTAGGATTTTCTAGAATTAGTGAGTGATTCTATAATTAATGAGGAGATAGAGAAGTTATGATAGAATCCTAAAAATGAGAAGATAACTCTCAACTTCCTCCAAATATCTAGGAAGAAGTTTCTCTGGAGCAATACTAGATACTCCTCTCCTATAAATAAAGACCCATGTAATTGTTGGTAATGCTTATGTTTGGAGTGTGATTTAATTTGATGAAATTTTATATTGTTTTAAGTTTTTAGCGTTGCACCATTTTTGGTATTAGAGCCATAAGGTTGAGCGTTGAGTGAAATTATTTGCAGTTAGTTTGAGAAATCTCACGCTAGCCTGTGTGTGAGAGTGGGTCAAGAAGGCGAATAATCCAGTTAAGGAGGAGGATCATGTGTGTGAGGCGACGGAATGGAAGAATAAAATTGTGTGCTCTCTTTAATCTACAAGTTGATTTAACGTTGGACGTAAGGTAACGTGGACTGCATTATTTTGGAACGAGAGCGTACCTACTACTGCACTGGTCACCACCACAATTCAGTTACAAATAATTCTGCACCAATTTTATTGGGATCCATCACTCTATTCAGAAGAAAAATCGACAAATAATGCTCCCTCCTCCATCGCGTCGTTTTCAGTTTACATGTGGCAGTTTCTTTGCAGTTTGCCTGTGGTAGCTGTCTACTCCAATGCGCAGAAAGGCACCGTCGTTTGGAAAATAACACTGTATGGAGAGAATAGGTATGAGAAACTCGTGTTGGGCATGAAACAAATGCGTGGAGCAGTGCTGGTATGATAGAAACTCTTGCAAACCCGAGTGCGTGAATTATTATGAAGTCTGTGGAAGGAGTCATATTGAAGTAAATTAATTTTCACGTTGGTAGTTGGTAATTTATGTAAGCATGAAATTCCATATGTGGAGATGTAATTTGAAATGCTCACGTATGTCCATGAGAGATAATAAGTGGAGGAGAGATATAATGAGTAAGGTGAACACTCCATTTATTTTGAAAAACATTCCATATATATTCATTTAAAGGAGAAGATTATTTAAGGTGAATGCTCCATAAAGCACTTTATAATATTTAATTATTATTTTAAAAGTCATAAAATTTATGAAGTGTTGTGGTCATTAAAAGAGAATTTAAGTAACGATTATTGTTTTTTATTTTAATTAAAATATAATATGGCTCGTAGAGTTAGGGGAGCTAGAGGATCCAGAGGAACTGGAATTAGTCGAGGAAGACCAAATGCAAACTAAGTCTTACTCAATGAAGTAAGACATATTAGAACCATATTGGACGCATTGGAGACAACACGTCAAAGAGATGTTGACATCGGTGATATCAGTGAAGCGGAAGAAAGATCAGAAGAAGAAGCTGAAGAAGAAACTCCAAAAGAGAAGATGGTCAAGATGATCGCGAGAATAAGTTCCAAGCCAAGATTGGATGTGCCTATGTATGAAGGTAGTTTAAATCCTGAAGAATTGATCGATTGGATCAGCGCCATTGATAAATATTTTGATTATGAAAGTGTAGCAGATGAGAAGAAAGTTAAGTTCGTAGTGACTAGATTAAAGGGACATGTTGCATTATGGTGGGACAACGTACAAGCTGAAAAGAGAAATCAAAACAAAGGAAAGATCAATAGTTGGGATCAAATGGTGGCTAAACTCAAAGGTAAATTTCTTCCTCGAGATTATCAATTAAATTTCTTTCACCAGATGCAAAACCTTAAGCAGAAATTTATGTCTATAAAAGAATATACAAATTGAGTTTTATAGATTGAGTATAAGATCTATTCATCTAGAAACTGATGAAGAAAAAATATCTAGATACATCAATGGGTTAAAATTCGAAATACAAGATGAATTGAATATTTTGTCTCTAAAAACAGTCAAAGAAGCTTACGGGATAGCTCTTAAGGTTGAAGAAAAATTGGCAAGAAAGTAGAGTCAAAGAGAAAGAGGATGAAGCAGAGGATCATCAAGTTGAGGAAAATCAAGAAGAGGAAGTTTTAGTGGAAGATTTCAAAGAGAAGAAGGCAACAATTCACAATAGGTAGAATCATCAAGAGGAGACTTCAGAGGACGGAAACCATATCAAGGAGGCAGAGGTTGATCTTTTGTGGTAAGATGTTATATATGAAACAAGGTTGGTCATAAGGCTAATGAATTTCTAGAAAGATTTTCTAATCAACGAAGCACACATATAACACAAACTGATACAAAAAGTGTACAATCCTCTACACATGAAAATGCACCTGAAACTGGTGAATCTTTGATGATGAAAATAACTTTAATGAAGACTATTGAAGTAGTAAAGGAACTGACACACAACAAAACATTGTTCAAAATTGTTTGTAAATCAGGAGGAAAGTGTTGTAAAGTCATTATTGATAGTGGGAGTACTGATAATCTAGTATCCACAAAAATGGTAGAAAAGTTGAATTTAAAGAAAACTAAACATCCTACTCCCTACAAAGTTTCATGGTTGCAAAAAGGACATCAGATACTAGTTAATGAACAATGTGAAGTGGAGTTTCAAATAGGAAGTTATAAGGATAAATTTCTTTGTGATGTTATGCCTATGGATGTATGTCATATCTTGCTTGGAAGGCCATGGCAATATGACAAGAAAGCAATGCATGATGGAAGGAGCAATACCTACACTTTTGAAAATGATGGTGAAAAGCATGTACTTTTGCCTTTGAAAAATGAAAAAGCACCAAAAGAAGACCAATCCAAGGTAATGTTACTTAGTGGGAAATAATTTCTTCAAGAAATCAAGCATGAGGAGATAAATTTTTCCTTGATCGGTAAGCCAAAGGTAATCCTCACTAATACAACTTTGAATGATATTCCAGAAGAAATGAAAAACATGTTGAATGAATTTATTGATATCGTAGTGGATGAATTGCCTCCCATTAGAAGTATAGCCATCATATTGACCTCATTCCAGGTGCTAGCCTACCAAACAAAGCAACTTACAGAACGAATCCAAAAGAGAATGAAGAGATTAAAAATCAAGTGCAGGAATTGTTGGATAAAGGTCTTATTCGAGAAATCTTAAGTTCGTGTGTTGTTCCAACAGTATTAACTCCAAAGAAGGATGGTGGATGGAGAATGTGCACAAATTCTTGAGAAATCAACAAAATCACAATCAGGTACAAGTTTCCATTACCCCATATTGATGATCTTATAGATTGTCTAAGTGGTGCTACATATTTTTCTAAAATAGATTTAAAAAGTGGATATCATCATATTAGAGTCAGAGAAGGTGATAAAAGGAAAACAAAATTTAAAACTAATAATGGTTTATATGAATGGTTGGTAATGCCCTTTGGACTTACCAATGTTCCCAACACTTTTATGAGGCTAATGAATGAAGTTTTAAAAGAATTCACTGGAATATTTTTTATAGTTTACCTTGATGATATCTTAATCTACAATAAATGAAAAGAAGAGCACCTGAGACATCTTAAGAAGGTTTTAATGAAGCTATAATAAGAGAAACGTTTTATTAATCTAAAGAAGTGTAGTTTCATGAAGACATAACTATTGTACTCAGGCTTTTTCATTTCAAGGGAAGGACTAAAGATGGACTAGGAGAAAGTGAAGACCATAATCAATTGGACAACTCCAAAAAGAATTTCAGAGGTTGATATTGATGCTAGTTGAACTGCAATAGGAGATGTTCTAAGTCAGAAAGGAAAACCACTTGCCTACTACAATGAAAAGATTAATCAAGCCAAGAAAAAATACTCTTCCTATGATAAATAATTCTATGTCATCATACGAACTTTAAAGAAACAGAGACAGAAGGTGAGATACAGGTTTAAAGAAGAACTTAGAGTAGTTGAATATGAGGAAGCAACTCACAAAGGATGTTATATAGGTGATGAACAATCTTTTCAAACTATCGTGAAGATTGAGAAAGATGAAGAAAGAGAACAAAAATCGAATTTTGTTCTTATCAGAGATGAAGAACAATACTTGAATGGAATGATCATCATATATTATGAACCAAAGATAGAATGTAAGGATGGACAACTTCTAAAAGTTGTTGTAAATCTGAAGATTGAAAAATTCGTTGGCAACATCGAGACAAATTTCAATCAACTAGAACAAAGAGTTCAGGAAACAAATTTACAAGCATGGGATAACAGTAAAGGTATACTGGTTTGGTCATGTATTCTTCTTTTGATGGTTTTCATGGTTAGGAAAATTCCTCTTGAAACAGTGAGCAGAAGCATGGTGTAAAAAAATGTTTTGCAGCAAGAAAAGCAAGAGGAGAGTTACATTAAAGTTTGAGAAGCAGATGTAAAAGGACAAGAACATGAAAAAAATTATATATGGGATCCAGGAAGACATGACAACAAGACTCATGGTCAGGAGGCCATGGAAATTTTCTACTTGGACAGTATGATGTAGGAGCATATCATGTTTAATTTTATGTAATTATTTAATTAAAGAATCTAGGATTTTCTAGAATTAGTGAGTCATTCTAGAATTAATTAGGAGATAGGGAAGCTACAATAGAATCCTAAAATTGAGATGATAGCTCTCAACTTCCTCCAACTATCTAGGAGGAAGTTTCTCTAGAAGAAATATGAGAGACTTCTCTCCTCTAAATAAATAGTCATGTAATTGTTTGTAATGCTCATGTTTGGAGTGTGATTTAATTTAATGAAATTTTATATTGTTTTAAGCTTTTAGTGCTACAACATTGTGCCACCAACACACCCATCTAGACGCACCTGTAGCATAGCAACCCCCTGGCAGGAAGGGGGTTGATTCTAAGAATTGTACTCCTTCCTACTAGGGGGTCACTATGTTGCAGATGGATGCAGCAACCCCCTGGCAAGTAGTGGGTTGATTCTTAAAATCAGCTGCCTACCTGTCGAGGGCATGAATCACGGAATCGGTCCCCTACCTGCCAGGGGGCCGATGTGCCATAGTTGTGTAATGACCCCCTAACAGGGAGGGGTATGATTTTAGGAATCGACCCCTTGTCTGCTAGGGTGCCAATTCCAGTGAAGGGGCCATTGTACTGTGGACACGCTTGAAGGAGGATGAGCCTTACCGAGGTGCAAAATTTATAAAAGATAAAAGGTTATTTTTTATTTTCATTTTCAATTTAAAATATAAAGTTAAAATTAAAATAGTTTTTTTTCTTCTTTCAAGTTTAAAATTTAAAATTAATTTTTTTTTTGACAAAAGTATTTTAAGTGATCTATTTGTATCTAGTGTTTTTTTTTTTTTTTTGTTTTTTTTTGTGTTTTTTGTTTTTAAGATATGTATTTTTTTTCATATATATATATATATATATATATATATATATATATATATATATATATATATATATATATATATATATATATATATATATATATATATATATATATAATTTTTGCAAGAAAATGGCTTCAAGGAAGGTCCCCATGAACCTTCTAGACCAAAGGTAGTGATTACATCATCTAAAGTTGTAGGTGGACCCTCAATGAATATTGTTGAATGAACTGACTTGTGCCACATGGTAAAAATCTAATAAGTGGCTCCTCAAAGGAAAAGAAGATGATTTCATATTAGATGAAATCACGAGAAATGAGTTGTACAAAATTTGCATGGTATGTGAAAGATAGAGAAGGTGAAGAAGATCTGTAGATATATCTATATGTTGGTATGATTTACGATGGTGGAAGTTATGAGGTGTTGGGAAAAGTACTAGACATATGTTTGATGTCGAATACATACGTTATTTATGTACTTACAAAACTGCCCAAGTCACATGAGAAAATTATATATCGTTTTGATACAAGGATATTAAACAAATCATAAATGACATTGCACAAAATAAAGCGAGTTTTCTTATTTTTATTTTTGTGTTTTTTGTTATTGTAACTATATCATTATATCTTTTATAACTTACTTAATGTTGACATATTATATTTTTATTGATAGAATTTTGTTGAGGATCTCTCAATTATGTTGGGGGGAGTTTATTTTATAGAGCAAGATATTAAGGATGTGATCAGTTGTTTCCACACAAATTCAGAAGAAGATATGAGAAAGAAGCAAACAAAATTACTTCATGATGCTACTAGACTACATACATGGGATCAACAAAGAATGCCTATAGTGGATCAATCTAGTAAAGGTAGACTTGTTACTTTTGAAGATGAGGAAGATGAAGCTGAGGAATATGTTTCCATTGCTCAAAATGAGATGAGAACTGATGTTGGAAAGGAGAAAATATATAAAATTCCAAAAACAAAAATGGCTAGTAATGTTTCTCTTCTAGTTGATGATGAGGATATTTCTTATGTAGAAGAAAATATGATAAGCCAAATGAGGAAGAAATCAAAAGTTGGTCATTCTGAAAAAATCACGGGCAACAATGAATATCAAAGTGAAATCTTTAAGGGAAGCATGGAAATCATAACACCAAGTGTTGTTCTAAAGGATGGAATTATGAAAAGAAAACAAAATGGCATTCGAATTTGGTTAGCAAAGACAATCTTAGTTGAGGGTGGTCATACATTTCAACTTAATGTCATCCAATTCTATAACCCAAATGAAGAAAAACCTAAATATCAAGTTAAAAAGCCACAGCACCTGCATGTTCATAACTTGAAAACATTGTTCAGGGACAATCCATATGCACATGTGCTTGCTTATGTGGTAATTGTTGATCTAATTCATATTCTCATTAAAGGGGAATTTGAGCAATCAAAATATTTGAATATAAATATTATGTAATTGAGGGGAGCCATTCTGCAGAGGCTAGAAGACAATTGAGGGAGGAATATCCCAATAATTATGATTTTGAAATAGTGAGATGTATCATTTATGCTAGTTTAATAGATACAAAAGAAAAGTTATTGGCATGAGATAATAATACATATAATGAGTATAGGATATCTATGAATTTCATCCAAAGGGTTAGATTATTCATAGTGAATTTGAAGAAAAATGTGGTGGGGATAAGACAAAGGTTAGTCTAGCCTTTCGAAAGGAATGTTGTATGGAAATAAGTTATCAGATTGAAGAAAAAATCAATTCAAAAGGTGACAAAGTAAATTCATAGATATTCATAGGTATGGATAACATTTTTCAGTTGGGATTTATAACTTGAGAGATATGGGAATTGATTAATGATATTTTTGAGATGTGGGAGAACATTGCCATAAAACACAAGAATGTTAAGAAGTATAAACCAATGATATGTATGAACAGTAAGTTAGGTCCTGAAATGAAGCACCTTCTAGATGGTATGACTGTCACAACTTCCAGAACATTGCAAGGAGTGAAGGGTGACAAACTTTTGAAATCAATATTATCCCGTGTGAAGTAAAGTGAATTATCATTAAACGAAATGTGCAAGGAATTTCAAAAGTAAGTTCATTGAATTATTTTTACTTATTTTTTGATTATAATTTTATTTTAGATATAACATATTGTTGTTCATAGTATTTGATATACATATCACTATATTAACATTTTTTACTTTATTTATTTAGTCACAAGGTAGCTTATATTAAAATACAAGAACAAATGGTTAAATTGTTGAATGAAGATAGTTGGGAGAATGTTGTATGTAACTACCCAGATTCAAGTTATACATCAACACTAAAATATTTTTATCTTGCATTTAAAAAGGCATATTTATTTATAAATTCATTTATATATATATATATGTGTATTATTTTTATTTTATAACTTATAAATATATTTTTTTATTTCAATAAATATGTTGAAGAAGTATGAAAATGGAGTACCAGAAGTTTAAAAAGCTTTATTGAAACAATTTAAGTTTGAATGGTCGAAAAAACATCTTAGGAATGTTGAAATTGATCCTCGTCTTACTCATTTCATTTGGAACGGATTCAACACTATTCAATATCAAATAATACAAGGAGATTGTAAATAGATTACAAAACTCATACCTAATAGGGGTTATTCCCTAGTTATTGTAGATATTCCTCATGGTTTCAATTGTAGGTTTTAACCCCATACAGAAATTACCTGCATACAAATTCTAAAACATAGAAAATAAACAATGCGAGAGCATAACACATAAAACACATACATATAGATATTTTCCATTGGATCCCAAAATCGGGACTACCAGCTTGATTTTTCATTATGTTCCTTTCAATGTTACAATACATATTTATACATGTCGAAGCATCCAATACCATGGACCGAAAACCATCACGTCCAAAACCATCGACCGAAAACCATCACGTCCAAAACCATGGACCGAAAACCATCGCGTCCAAAACCATGTGCAAAAAATCATGCACAAAACCATAGGTAGGTCCACCCAACCTTATATACGATCTAAAAACAAAATTTTCTAGGGTGGTGCTCCAAACTCCATAGAGTGGGGTTACCTGCACCCCTCAAACCCCCTATGACCCCCCCCCCCCCCCCCACCCCCTCCACTACCCAATCGACGGAACAAATGGGGGGCTCCACCCCCGTTCTAACCCCTTGGTTAACTACGTGGGCTAATCGTGGAAAGAATATAACACAACCCAACATTTTCCAACCTTTTGTTTTCTTTGCACAAGGGGCCACAAGAGAGCTTAGTCATTTATCCAACCGTGCAATGCCCATTGTTTCTCTACACCAAGAGAACTTCTCAGAGCTCATAGATTTTGTCAAAGCATCTGCAGTATTCTTCAAAGTGTCTACCTTTACGTGAAAAATCTTTTTGTCTTCTATAATATCCCTCACAAAGTGATATTGAACATTAATGTGCTTTGTCTTTGAATGATATGCAGGGTTCTTTGCCAAGAAAATTGAACTTTGGCTATCACAGTCTATCCTTATAGCTCCCTACACTAACCCCATACCTGAACACAATCTCTGCAACCAAACTACTTCCTTGCTTGCATGAGTGGCTACGATGTATTTTGCCTCTGTAGTAGATAGTGCCACTACAGATTGTTTCTTACTCATCCAAATGACTACACCTCAAAATAGGTTAAACACATACCCACTTGTAGATCTTCTCTGATCCAGATCTCCAGCCCAGTCTGTCCAACACTATATCCGTGAATATCCAACACTCTAACCAATCCTAGTCTTCCTTGGTAGCACAAACCATAATCACTAGTGCCACACAAATACCTAAAAACCCGCTTCACTACTGTCCAGTGCTCCTTCCCTAGTTTTGACATAAACCTTCTCAATACTCCCACTACATGTGCAATGTCTGGTCTATTACAGACCATTGCATACATCAAGCTACCGACTGCACTTGCATATGGAACATGGGACATGTCCTCTTCCTCTTCTTGTGTCTTGGGACACTGTTCAGCACATAACCTCACACCTACAGGAATTGGAACCTTCACCGGCTTACTATCCTGCATATTATATCTCTGCAATATTGTCTCGACATACTTACTCTGGTTTAACCAAATCTTCCTCTTTGTCTGACCTCTTTTAATTTCCATGCCCAAAATATATTTTGCAGCACCAAGATCTTTCATGTCAAATTTGGAGGACAATTAGGTCTTCAAATCCTGGATAATTTCTTTGTCATTTCCAACCAGCAACATATCATCCACAGACAAGACTAGATAAATAACACGGTCATCAATTAATTTAAAATACATACAATGATCTACTTTGCTTCTGGTGAAGCCAAGTCACTATATAAATGTATCAAATTTCTGATACCACATCCTTGGTGGCTGTTTTAACCCATACAAAGACTTCTTTAACTTGCATACCAGTTCTTTCTTACCCTTCACCGCAAAAACTTCAGGTTGCTTCATGTAGATCTCCTCTTCCAGATCCCCATGAAGAAATGTTGTCTTCACATCCATCTGTTCTACCTCAAAATCAAAAGTAGCAGCAATAGATAAAAGTAATCTAATAAAAGTTACCTTGGCAACAGGAGAAAGAATATCACCAAAATCAATTGTCGGCACCTAGGAATAACCTTTTACTACCAACTAAGCTTTGTATTTCTCCACCTTTCCTTTTGCATTTGTCTTCTTCTTGAACACCCATTTGCTTCCAATGGCTTTCCTTCCAGCCGGCAACTCCACGAGATCCCAAGCCTCATTTTTGTGCAAAGATGCCATTTCATCAACGATGGCCTCTTTCCAGAGTTTTCCATCATCTGAATCTACTACTTCCTTTACATTTCTTGGATCATCATCAGTAATAGATAAAGAAAAATTTGAACAAAAAGCAAATGGACTATGCCTTTCTAGCTACCTTCTTTCTCGAACTGATCTTCTCACACCCAGAGTTTGTGGCTCTTCATCTTCTGACTCCTCCTCTGTTACAGAGTCTGATTTTTCCTCCTTAAGGTCAAACTATATCTTCTCAGGTTTCTTTGGTTGGAATTCATGTTTAATAACATCTTTCACCTCCCTAAACACCACATCTCAACTGTACACAACCTTCCTTGTTATTGGGTTCCAAAGCTTATAACACTAAAAACCATCCTTATACCTAATAAAGATGCACTTTTTAGATTTACTATCCAGCTTGGTTCTTTTCTCCTTTGGAACATGTACATATGCATCACATCAAAATACAATCAGATGCGAAAGAGAAGGTTTCTTACCAGTCCATACGTCTTGTGGAGTCTTATCTTCCAATGCTGATGAAGGTGATCTGTTGACCATGAAACATACAGTCTCCACCACCTCTGCCTAGAATTCTTGTCCTACCCTAGCACCCTTGAGCATGTGCTAGCTAATAAAAGGTGCCTTTTAAAACTCCTAACTATCCCACATTAATTATCAACCCAGGCAAGTCCTCTTAGAGTGTACACAGTATGTCGTTGCTATTAATTCAGAGAGTAATATTTCCTAAATTGGAGTATAGATCTTTAAATACAAGAGTAAAAGGATGCATCTAATAAATTCCAATTGTAATCATCAAAGGAAATATAACATCTAGACTTCAAGACTCAATCTTCTACTGAAATTATAATCAATCCTTACTCAAGCAATTCAACTAGAAATGGCATTAGCTGAGAGTATAGTAGCAATAACTCATCTCTTCTTAACTGATTTAATCCAAATCAAACACAATCTCTAGTAAACAATCCAAATAGCAACAATATCAATCTGAGAGTCCAATAGCAATAATCAAACTCTTTACAGTTGATTACATCAATGCGATTCACTATCTAGATAATATTCTCTGTAATAAACATAACTGGAATCAATTGACAACACTGTAACTTATAAATAGAGCATACACTATTTCAGTCCAAGAAAGTAACGAACAACAAATAAAGTAAACTCACAAAAATAGGAAATTATCAAACCAACCAAACTTTAGAAGAATCAGAATATAACACAAGAAAGCAGTTAAATCCACCAGAGGCTAGGCCCTTAGCCGCCAACGAACACTGCTAAGCTACTTCAGATGATGTGAGGGAATAGAAACTTCAATTATGTATTAATCATCGAATGTAAGTAATATTACAATATAACAGTGTTCTCTCAACAATGATATTCTGTAATTAAAATTAAAATTCTAGTAATAATAGAGATTCCTCCCTTTCTTCTTACAATCGTCTTCTTTTATAATCAGAAAGGGTAAAAGATAAATTGTAAATGTGATCCCTCAGGATCTCCCGATCCTGAGAGATTCTCAACCGATTTCTAACTTCAAACATCCTTTCCTTTCTAGCATTGACCCTCCTCATTCGCCTTTAGCCTTGTCTACAACCATTGTGTTCCTTCCTTTGCTTGTTGGTTTATGCTATTCCTTTGTTACGGAACATCAATTGTCTCTTTTGTTGTTTTCCTGCATAAAGAAGGGTAAAACTTAGCTAAATCGTAACTGCAAATAAGTCCTTCATTTCTTACCATAATTCCTCAATATATTAACGCATTAAGATATAGAAAAGATAAGAATAAAGGAAAAGGATGATGAGATTAATAGTAATTACATACCCATTTCGTGACTCAACAACATGCTTCTTTCCCTTTCCATCAACGTCTTGTTCATTATTTCTGCAACTCCATTTTGCTGAGGTGTATATGGAGTAGTCTTCTGTCGTGCTATACCACACTTCTTACAGAATTATTCAAATTCCTTACTAAAAAACTCTCCACCATTATCTGTCCTCAACACCTTTATCTTCTTCTTTGTCCAGTTCTCCACCAGAGCCTTAAATTCTTTAAACCTATAAAATACTTCAGATTTATTCTTAAGGATATATAGCCATGTATTCATTGAGAAGTCATCTATAAATGATAAATAGTACACAGACTTACGCAATGATGGAACCTTCACAGGTCCAAACACATCACTGTGTACAAATTCTAATATATGTTTCGCCCTTTTACCACCATAGGGGAAACTCACCTGATTCTTCTTCCCGTCTACACAATTTTCACAGAAATCAAAATCCAGAGAGCTATCACGCATACATTCTACCATACCTTTACCATGAAGTATTCGAAGGCCCTTCTCTCCAATATGTCTAAGCCTTTTATGCCATAGCATGGTCTTCTCTCAAGAGACCACTAGATTTTCTGCTCCATTTTCAGGAACCACAAAACTATTGCACCCATCAACAACAGTGCTACCTTATAGCCTGTACAGAGTTCAAATTAAAACACCCCGCATCAATACCAATGCCCCCAGAACCATCTTGCAGGTATCCTTCTCGAACAATGTTTTTACACCTACACCATCTAGCTTGCTTATAGAAATCAGATTTCTGGCCAATGCAGGAATATGAAGAACACCCGGAAGTGTTATAACCCTTCCACCTTGCAACTTCAACTTTACTTTTCCGTGACCAATGATTCTATCCTTCCTATCATCCCCTAAGAAGACATCACCACCATCGTATTTCTCATACTCGCTGAACCACTCTCTATGGGGAGTGAAGTGAAAGGATGCACCTGAGTCAATCAACCATGCCTCATGATCTACATGTGTACTTGAAGAAGCCAAGTACACATCCCCACCTTCATCTGAGGTTGTTTTCGCCTCTGCAGAAGGAGCATCATCAGATCCCTTTCCTTTATCAGGAGCTTTAGATTTACAATCCCTTCTGTAGTGCCCTTCCTTTCCGCATTTCTAGCACGCCACCTTTAAATGTTTTCCTAGAGATTTAGATCTCCCACTCGATGAGTTATTTTTATTTCTGTTCTGGGACCGTCCTCGTACAGACAAGGCATCACCATTCTGGCTCTACATACTTTTCCGTCTCATCACCTCTGTCAGCAAGGATGAGACTATTTCATCAAACTGCAAGGCAATTGCATTGCTACCTATTTCAATAACCAAATTGTCACATGAATCTGGTAGAGAACACAACAAACTAATGCACTTATCTTCATCTGAAATTTTAATATCAACAGATAATAACTGACTTACCATAGTATTAAATGCGCTCTGATGCTCTGTCACCGAGTCTCCATCTTTCATCCTCAGGTTATATAACGTTTTTCGTAGGAACAGTTTATTCACCAGAGACTTAGATTGGTACAAAGTCCCCAACTTATCCCACAAAGCCTTAGTTGTAGCTTCCCCTGATACATTCAAAAATACTGAATTTGAGACACACAATCGTATTGTGCTCTTTTCCTTTCGATCTAACTTCTTCCATTCTTCATCAGACACTACCATTGGTTTAGTACCTAGATCTATTGATTCACTGATCTTTATCCACCAATAGATCCTCCATATTGTGTTTCCACAACTCAAAACTCTGACCATTAAATTTCTCGATCTTTATCTTTCCACTGCTCGCCATCTTCTTTTACCACTAGAATCAATCTCGTAGATCTCCCACTGAATAGGGTCTACCATAGGCCTGAGTGAAACCCCTTAGAAAGAAGGGCGTCCCCTTGAATCCAAAACAACTCTGATACCAACTGTAGGTTTTAACCCTGTACAAAAATTACCTGCATACGAATTCTAAAACACAGAAAATAAACAATGTGAGAGCATAACACATAAAACACATACATAGAGATTTTCCCTTGGATCTCAAAACTGGGACTACCAGCATGATTTTTCATTATGTTCCTTTCAATGTTACAATACATATTTATACATGCTGAAGCATCCGATACCACGGACCGAAAACCATCACGTTGAAAACCATGGACCAAAAACCATCGTGTCCAAAACCATGTGCGAAAAATCATGTACAAAACCATAGGTAGGTCCGCCCAACCTAATATAGGGTCCAAAAACAAAATTTTCCAGGGCGCTGCCATGGACCCCATAGAGTGGGGTTACCTACACCCCTCAAACCACCTGTGACCCTCACCCCCGATGCTCCCCCCATTCCCCCCTACTACATAATCGACACAACGAAGCCCCCCTTCTAACCCCCCGGTTAACTATGTGGGCTAGTCATGGAAAGAATATAACACAACCCAACATCGATATCCCAAGAATTGAATATGATAGTAAGCCTTATATTTATCAAGCTTTTAGTAAAGTGGTTATGAGATTTTCATAAGTCAGAACACCACAATTTTGAGATTTGTGACATTTCATTTAGACAAACAATTTGGAATGTTATTAACAAACTTCAAGGGAAAATCAAACTCAAGGACACAACTTACATGGTAAGACATTGAAATTGTGTGTTTTATTAATGTTAAAAAAAATGTTTACATAAAATTTAATTGAACTTTTACTATTTCTTGTTACAAGCAAAAGTCAAATCTTATTGGTTGCATAGATTAGGCAATTATAAGTGATTGTGAGTTTAGTCATGTTGAATGTTGGACAAAAGATGATAGTTATAAGCCTATGCTTCTGAATCAGGTAGATGGAAAGATTCATAGCCAAGCACTGGTTCATGATGCTGCTGTAAAAAAAGAACATATGAAGATAAAGAAGCAAAACGAAAGATAGTTAAGTTTTATAAAAAACCACAGTCACTGATTAACTATCTTATAGACTTATGTTCAAATGAAAAATATTGGGTTTTGGATTTATTCTAAGATTTAGGTAAGTTTTATTATATAAAATTTAATTTTAATATTTCATTCTTTAGTTTTTTTATATTTATACAAATTTAATTAATTATTTATTTTGTACTTGATGATTAGGTACAATGCTAACAGGTTTCCCACAAAAAGGAAGAAATTTCATTTTCATTGAAAAAGTCTCACTACAATGCAACTTTATTCAACAAAGAATTAATGTTATTCAATTTCTTCTAGATACAATGCAAGAAGATGGTTTGAGGAAAAGGGATTATAATGAATCACGTGTGGCAAAAAAACCAAAGGAACCTCAACCACCGTTGGATGGAATGACTCGAAAGGGATACATTGGGAGATTTGCAGACATCAAAGATCTGTGAAAAGAGTGAAATGACGAAACTGAAGTAGAAAATATTATGGAATAAGAGAATAATGAAACTCTAGGAGATGATGAAGATGGATTATATGATATTCCTGATTAAATTTAAGTTATGCTTACAAATCAAGCTCATTTTTTGGAACTATTCATTAGTTATATTTGTAATGTTTTAACTTTTAGATTTTATGAGAAGAATAGTATTCAATTATTGTTGTTATATGTTTAATATTTGTATTATGTGATTTTCACTTTAATTTTTATGGGAATCATTATTTTTTGAAAAAACAACTGTGATTATTATTAATTTTTGACACAAAATTCATAAAAATTGCTATTTTTTAAACTTTTTCTGTTAATTTTTTCCCACAAGGATCGTTTATTTTACATGTCATTGTTAGAAAAAAAAGTTTCAAAATGTGTAATTTTTTGTTATATCTATATTGAAAATGTGTTTTTCTATGTCAAATGTTAAAATTTATTGCTATTTTAGTGACAATTATTTCATGTGCATTGAAATTTTAATTAACAATAGATACATATATAGAAAATCGTAACTTTAAAATATACAATGCAAGAAAACAAAGATCTCACTAAAAAAAGGATGAAAAGAAAAATAAAAAAACACAAACCTGAAAAACGCTTCAAAATAAATATACCAGGGAAGAAGAAGAAGAAGAAAAATATGACTACTTCAAAACTTGTTAAATTTAAAAAATAATTATCCACACTTAATACATAAGAAAATTTAAAATGTCGAAAATAAATCTTTTGAAAAAGGGGTTGATGTCACATCAATACTTTTCAAAATTTGCATGAAAATCACTAACAATTTTAAAAATAATTTTCATACTTGATACATAAGAAAATCTAAAGTGTCAAAAATATGCTAAAAAGAAAGAGGTGTATTCTGAATCAACTCTTTTCAAAATCAGATGATTTTTTTCTACTTAAAAAAAAAAGGGTACTCAGTATAGTTCCTATTTTAAAGTTTACGTTGGCTTTATAAATAGTACATATAGACATAATTAACTTGGGTAGTTGTAGGGTGAAACACAAATTTTTTGTGCCCACCATTGCACCATCTTCCCCACGATGGGAAACCATTTTTGCTCATTAGGTTCCCCAAACCTCATGATGGGAAGGAGTGTTGGAAAGATTGGCTTGTAATATCCCTTTTTTATTTAATCACAACATTTGCAAAAAAAAGTATAGATCAAGAAACAATGGAGGTAGGGTTTTTGTAAACATTGAGGTGGTAATTACTATTACTGCTAGTGCGCCCACTCTTCATATTGTAGGCGAGGCAACAAAGCAAACAATCCTTCCTCTTCTATAAAGTCGATTCACCGTTAAATCAACAATATCATCATTAGGCGAGCCTTCAAATTCTCTAAATTCAGTTTAATCAACAAGATCAATCATCAGACAAGCCTTCCACTTCAATGAAGCTGCTTCAATTAGAAAACAAGGTGGGTGGCAGGAACATTAACAAGATTTCGAGTTTCATGCCTTTGACACATTTATTGTAATTACATAGCTCAGATAACTAGATATTACAGGAGATTCACAATACCACACCGATATCTTAGGATCATAAATGCAACCACCAAATGGGTATCAACAATTATGAAAGGTCCCTTCAAAATTGAAATTTGAAATCAATAGGTTGGAGATTTTAATACCTATCATTTATGACGTGTAATTTTTCAGTATACATGTCAAATATGGGAAATCACACTATAATAATTCAATAGATGATGAGTTCATATAAACTCCATATTATGAGATTAACATATAAGCTTTCTATGTATAAATAATACCACAAAACTAATTTTCAAAAATAAATCATTCATATTAATTATAGATAATAAATGGTTACAAAATTTATCTATTTTAAAAACATAACCTAACTTGATTTAATATATTAAAAGAATTTTTATCATTTTTTTGCAAAAAAACATATCTATTTTTCTCAGAGTTAAATTATTGTTATCTAATGAATCTTATATAAAAATATGATCTATTAGTTGGAATTTTAGAACTAATAGAATTTTAAAATATTAAATTAATTATAATGTTAATTTGGAAATGTATAAATAAAATATTATCATTTGTATATATATTATTATTTTACAATAACAAATTACATATAAATATTGCTTTGAACAATATTTTGGTAAAGATAATTTGATAAATATTTTTTAAATACTAAATATAAAGTACTTTTGAAAATAAATGTCAAATTAATTTAGGTCATAATGATATTACAAACATTTCACATTCTCAATTAACAAAATTAATATATTACAATTAATTATATAACATATTCCTCGTAAAAGGTCACATGTTCAAATCCATAAGGGGTAGAGTATGTACATGCATGTATAATTCACAATCAAATACCTACTCAGAGTGGGTCCCTTGTCCCACAAACAAAGGAGTCTCATACACCAATTTGGTGTCTATTTGGCCAAGACCTTCAAAATATATCATCATCATCATCATATGGATATAACCTAATGGAGTCACAAATATTTTATATGATTAATTATATAAAAATAATGATATATATCAACTAATTCTATAGCAAGTAGTCTAATGAGGCCACCATTTTGCCCAGAAAATAGTGGAAATTCCAACATTATTTTTGCAAAAAATCTAGGTTACAACTATCAAGCTTTAGGATATTGGGTTCCCCAAGGGTTTTTTATGGCATTGAATCCATTTCCAACATCAAAAACATGATTCAAATGCTCCCATGGTCATATTTTTTGAAAAAAAAATATATAGATTCCGACAATAAATGGTTTTCTGGGTCAAATTGTGGCCTCCATAGAAAACACCATTTTATAATAGTGTAGCATAACTAATGGATGTTTTCTCTAGTTTAGAGTAATTTTTTCCCAAATTTTTGTAAATATCTTTTAGAATTGTAAGTTTGAGTTGTATAACCTACTAAATCTGAATGCCCCAAGGTTTTCTAGGTTGTTGAATCTAGTTATAGATTCAAAACACATTTTTAGTAACAAGGAATCTCATTCTTGCCCAAAAGTGGCCCAAAATCTCCCCCTCCCCATAAGAGCTTCCACCTTCACAAAATTGATATATAATAACTAATTCTATAATAGTGTAGTCTAACTAATAGATGGTTTTTCTCTTTTATGGTAAATTTTGCCCAAATTGTGGTAAATATCTCTTAGTGTTACACTAAAAAATGTCACCATGACTATTTACAGTTAGTATGGCTCTATCAACAGTCATGCTATCCTCTTAGGCAAGTCTTATGCCTCTGCTCTCCATGTCAAACTCCAAAAAGAGAGAAAGTCTTTATAAATGTATTTATCTCTGGGTACGCAGGTTCTCTAAACCTTACCTGCGGGTATGCATCCAATGTTCACAAAACCTGCGTACTTGTACGCTCTGTATGTAAAGGGGCAGGTGCGTCCCCCTGTAAAGGTCAAAATGCGCAAGTTTCATCTTTAAAAAGTTACTTGTGGTCATTTCTAGAGCATTCTAGAAGGTTGTTCGATGTGTATTGAGCGCCTCCAGATGGTTCATGTACCCCTACCAAAGAGGAACTTATCCCATCAATGAGGGAGCTATCCCATCCAAAGAGGGGATTATCCCATTGATGGTGGACCTGAATAACTTCCTCTAGAGCATTATAAATACAGGCATTGGGCCAGAAGGAGGAGAGGTTGGAAGCTAAACATTTCTAAGGGTAGATGCTGCTGGAATTAGGACTCCCATTTAGAAGCTTGTGAGGAGAGATTGCCATCTTTGCTTGTTCTATTTGGAAGTGGGTGAGCTTTGTCAAAGTAAAGGAGAACTCTTGATGGACCCTGGGAGGGACTTGCACAACACCAAGGCTCAGGTTGTATTTGTTCCTTTTGTTACCTATTAATGCAAATGAGTCCATTCTTCTCAATAACTTGTTATTTATGAGTTGTTTCATGTACTCCTTGGTCTATGTGTTAAATATGTTTTATTTTATGAGATTATCAAGTGCTATTTAATCGTTTGATTGTTAGTGAATGCAGGTTTCGAAGTGAAGGAGGAGCTCATCCGGATCAGCGAGGCTGGACTGCTACAACAATGTTGGACTATAGGTAGGATCTAAACACTTGATTTCTTATATAATAAATGCATGTTTAGAGAAGGATTGCTCTCATTTGTCTTGTTTGTCACTAGAGAGTCTTAGGCTCCTAGGGAGGTTGGTTGTGTCCGCACTATCGACTCTTTCCGCCTGACAAAATGGCGACTCCGCTGGGGACTCCATGAATGTGTTTGAGTTCTTTTTGATTTGATATTTTGGTCTGAGAAAACTTGCTTGTTTTCTGATTTTTGGTTGTCTAGCTGTGTATTTGGGTGGGTTAACTTAGAGTCAATTTAGTTTTTTATTTTTCTTAACCTTGCCAGCAGTACGCAGTCTCTGGGTTTAACACAGTGCGTACTTGTACGCACTGCGTCTTTGTGCACAGTGCGTACCCGCGCCTGTGTAAACAGATGACCTGCGTACCCCTGTCAATTTTGAGAAAATTTCAATTTTTTGCTTTTTGCTCTTTTAGATTTTGCTTTTACTTTGTTTTTACTGCCCAGATCCATCAGGTTACCTGCCATAAATCTTCACCTAAGCTTGTTTCATTAGCATTCCTACTCTAAGCTTTCATCAATTGGGTGTCTTGAGTCTCTTTTTGAGAAATTCTTGATTTGTTTTCCTTTGGTCATTACTTGGAGGTTTCTCTCAGTCTTTTCACAATTTTGCATCTTTTTGCTTCTGTTTTTGCAAAAAAAATTCCCCCTCATTCGCAAATTGTGTATGAGTGTTAATCGCCTCTGAGTGTTTTTATTTTTTGATCTTTGGAACTCTCACCCAATTTTCTCAACTTGCACTTGATTGGTTCTTAGATCACATTAGAATCGTCTTGTGTTTGAGAATTCTCTTGCATAGATCACATTTGTATAATTAGAATTCTCATTTTCAGAATATGAATGAAAAATGTGCATAGATTACATTTGCATACTTTTCAAGTGAATTGTGCATAGATTACAATTGCATAGTTTACATTCTGAAAAATCAATCGTAGATTTAGATTAGTTTTCTTTGATTTGAATTTACACAAAAATAAAAATAAAAAAAGATTTTGGAATTGATTTGCATTAGTTTTTCTTGATGAAATTAGTGCATCAGAGAATTTGCTATATTTTCTCTTAGTGATCAATTTTTTGCATTGTTGGAAGTGAATGGAAAGTCTCTCCTTACTTTATTTAGGATTCATCGAATTGAAAAGATTACATTATCATATTCGATTGCATTCAGTTGAGTCGGGTCATAACACCATTGGTTTCATATCCATTTACCCATTTGAGTAATAACAGCCTTAATAACATAGCGCTTAATTAAAATTCATCTAGTAATTTTTACATTTCTAGGGCTCTGAAACACCAACATAGATCAGGCTAGTGTCTTGGAGTAGGAGAGTAATTAACTCTCCAAGACAGCAAAACCAAACAAGTAGCTCATCTTGTGGTAGGATAAATCCAACTGTTACATTTATGCTCTGGAAAGCTCCTCTTAAAGGAGAAGCACGAGACCGTGTCCGAACCAGTGACGGGATCAATCCTCCTTCATTGGGAAAGACGCCAGATACGCACGTACTACAAACGGTAAACCTCGGATTATTGTTGAGGAGCCTGGGGTCACTTGTCGGTAAACCTTGGATTATTGTCAAGGAGCCAGCAAGGGGATTGAGCTTGTTACTCTGCCCTTGCGTGCTATCGGGTCGTAGACTGTTCACCCAGGTGTATTTGTTGTTGTTGGTGACCTTAGTGACCATTATCTTTAGGGTTCTACCCAAGGTGACGGTGGAGGGAAGATCCCACTGTACCTGGAGCAGACGTCGGCTAGACTCACTTGGATTTTCTGGGGGGTTCACTTCACTCGAGACGGTTAAAGTGGAGGAACTTGGTCCATTCTATTCATTAAGCAGGTTGTCGGGGTAACTGTTCCACCCGCCACTTCTGTATGGAATTTTGCGATGTTGGATTTCATCCCCAACTAGTGTTCTCGGTCCGGAATGCTACTGTTTATGTGTGGTTTGACTCCTAGATTTGACAGCGCGTGTTAATTTGTTTGTTTTTACTTTTAGAGACCATAGGTGTGAATTGTGAATTTTAATTGTTAGGTGTGAATTGTGAATTGTTAATTTTAGTTATAAATTGTTAATAAAATTCACTGAAGTTGAATATAATGGCAAATGTTCTGGAATTTACCAACCTAGGAACCCCTCCTAACAAGAATCCTAGTACTTTTCCTTACTTTGGAAATGTTGGTCCTCCTTATATGGCTACTTTTTCATTACCTGGATTTACAATAGGTTTACTGATATGGTTATTTTCAACTTCGTTGGCCCAAGATACTCCAATTGTTCCATCTCAACTGGATGCTTCACCTCGACAGAGTTCACCATCTCAACATCACCAACCTTCTGTTGACCCTTTACCTTCTTCGCCTAATTTTTCTTCCTCCATTTCTTCCTCTTCGCCTGGTAAAAGCCTTGATGCTAGTAACCAGGAGGTTAAGAAGAAGAAGAAAGGGAAGAAGAAGAAGAAGAAGAAGAAGCAAGCTAAGAAAGAAGTCAACCAACCACCCACGACTGTAAGTGTTAGTGGTGTTGAGGAAAATTCCGACATGCATCGTAAACCCAAATACCCTTGCAGGCTTTGTAAGGGTGACCACTTCCTTGTCAATTGTCCTGGTATACCAAAGGTCTTGGAAGTATGGTCAGAAAAATCTCATCAACTTTCCGTTGATCCATCAACCAGTGATAGTCAGGTTCCTGGGAAAAAGGGTAAAGTTAGGTTTCCTTGTAAGTTATGCAAAGGGAGTCATCAAACTCACATTTGCCCTCACATGGATGAAGCCTCAACATTGTTGGAAAGCCTTGCTGTTCCACAAAAAAAATTTCCAACTGGTTACCGTAAACTTTCTCCCAACCTACCATCAACTGACGGAGTGATTGATCTAAATTCAAGTACGGTCGATCACACTCTTCCATTGGAGAGTGAAACTCATGTCACTCGGGTTGATGATCAATTAGTTGATCAAGTGGTCGATTCAATTTCACATTCGATCGATCCCACTTTCCCTTTAGAAAGTGAATTTCATACCGCTGAGGTTCTTCTTGTTACATCAGATTCTTCTATGCCACGGGGCATTTCACCTATTTCTATAGAACCCCCTCCAAGCACTGAGGTCTTTTCCTTTGATTGGAATAGACTGACAGAACCTCGTCTTCCTTCCTCCATCCCTTTCCAAATCATTGTCAAGGCTGGTGGTAGGGACATACATTGTACTCAGGTAGATGAGGGTGCTTCTGTTAGTATTTTATCCTCAATTGTTTGGAAAGCTTTGGGTTCCCCTCAGCTTGCGCCTATTACGCAGAATCTGAAAGCTTTTAACAAAACCATTAGTGAACCTTTAGGGATCCTTCCTAAGTTTTCTATTACCTTGGAAGGTAAAACTGTCTGTACTGATCTTATGGTAGTTCGAGGTCCCTTGGATTTCAATTTACTCCTTGGGCAAGACTATGTTTATGCAATGAAAGCTGTCGTATCGACACTCTTTCGCGTGATGTCTTTCCCTCACAATGGCAGTATTGTGACTGTAGACCAGCTTTCGTTCCCTAGTCTTGTTTCGACTACCAATAATATGACACCCCTAAATGTTCCTGATTCTAAAGTGGTATCTACCCTGCCACGGGTTAATTATGTGGCAATTGGTCCCATGTTTTCAGTTATCGATGTAAGCGAGCCTCTCACTGTTTGCTCATCTTCCTTTGATTTAGATCCGGTAATTGACATGGAAAACTCTATGGGATTATTTGAACACGATGTTCTTATCCCTTTTGAGTCCCTTGGCATGTGTTCCTTCCAGAGAACTATTCTTCCTTCTGATGAAGACCTTTTGAAAGCCATGATCAAGGTGTGTCCATTGATCAGTTGGAAGCTAAACATTTCTAAGGGTAGATGCTGCTGGAATTAGGACTCCCATTTAGAAGCTTGTGAGGAGAGATTGCCATCTTTGCTTGTTCTATTTGGAAGTGGGTGAGCTTTGTCAAAGTAAAGGAGAACTCTTGATGGACCCTGGGAGGGACTTGCACAACACCAAGGCTCAGGTTGTATTTGTTCCTTTTGTTACCTATTAATGCAAATGAGTCCATTCTTCTCAATAACTTGTTATTTATGAGTTGTTTCATGTACTCCTTGGTCTATGTGTTAAATATGTTTTATTTTATGAGATTATCAAGTGCTATTTAATCGTTTGATTGTTAGTGAATGCAGGTTTTGAAGTGAAGGAGGAGCTCATCCGTATCAGCGAGGCTGGACTGCTACAACAGCGTTGGACTATAGGTAGGATCTAAACACTTGATTTCTTATATAATAAATGCATGTTTAGAGAAGGATTGTTCTCATTTGTCTTGTTTGTCACTAGAGAGTCTTAGGCTCCTAGGGAGGTTGGTTGTGTCCGCACTATCGACTCTTTCCGCCTGACAAAATGGCGACTCCGCTGGGGATCGAACCCAGAATCTCTGGTTTCACAGACCAGATCAGTTGGAAGCCATGATCAGTGTGAGTGAGGAAAGTTCCTTTTACTGTGTCAACCTCGTTAAAAAATGAATCAGTGAGTACGAGGAAAGTTCCTTTTACTGTGTCGACCTCGTTAAAAAATGAATCAGTGAGTACGAGGAAAGTTCCTTTTACTGTGTCAACCTCGTTAAAAAATGAATCAGTGAGTGCGAGGATAGTTTTTTCCTGTATCAACCTCGTTAAAAAATGAAACAGGCTGCCACGAGGATAGTTTTTTCCTGTATCAACCTCGTTAAAAAATGAAACAGGCTAGTATGAGGATAGTTCTTTTACTGATTCAACCTCATTAAAAAATGAATCAGGTAGATTTTAGGATATGTAGGTAGATTGTAGAAAGTATGGTTTTGAGGATAGTTCCTGTTACTGAGTCAACCTCGTTAAAAAATGAATCAGGTATGAGGATAGTTCTTTTCTTGTGTCAACCTCCTTAAAAATGAAACAACTCCCTTTTCAAGTTAAATATTGAAAGTAAACCTTCATTCCTTTCATCCATCTGGTTGAATGCAATGAAGCCTGGGGGGCATGTACCTCGCTTTGCATCATTATACTGGGGGCATGCGAACTTTTTGATCATAGTTCCTTGTCTTGTGTCAAGCTCGTTAAAAAATGAAACAAGGATAGGTTAAGTAGGTAGATTGTAGAGAATAATCATGAGCATAGTTCCTTGTCTTGTGTCAAACTCATTAAAAAATGAATCAAGAATTTTAGAGCACAGTTCCTTGTCTTGTGTCAAGCTCGTTAAAAAATGAATCAAGGTTTTTTTAGGGTATAGTTCTTTGTTAGGTAGATTGTAGAGTAGTTATGAGCATAGTTCCTTATCTTGTGTCAAGCTCGTTTAAAAAATGAAACAAGGGTTTTGAGGATAGTTCTTTTCCTGTGTCAACCTCACTAAAAAATGAAACATCTCCCACAAGTCTTTCCAAGATCTTGAAAGTAAAGCTTCATTCCATCCACCTCATTGAATGCAATGAAGCTTGGGGGACATGTACCTCGATTTGCGTCATTATGCTGGGGGCATGTGAACTTATAACAAGCATAGTTTTTTGTTCCAAGCTTGCGTAAACATGAAACTGAATCTGAGCATAGTTCTTTTCCTGTGTCAAGCTCATTAAAAAATGAAACAAATCCTCCTCTACTTGAGTCGAGAGATTGACTAGATCTCGTAAATGTTAAGTTGTATATTTAGGTTAGTTATTTCAGTGTTTTGCATAATTTTCTTCCAGTTTTAGGTTGAGTCTTTCAAACGATCTCGCACATGAACCTTCATTCCATCCAGCTTGTACTTAGTTGAATGAAATGAAGCTGGGGGGCATGCGCTCTAGCAGTTATGCTTAGGGGGCATCAAGCACAGTTTTCTCTCTGTTTCAAGCTTCTGTAAAAATGAAACTACTTTAAAGCATAGTTTTTCTCTATTTCAAGCTTTTGTAAAAATGAAACCTATCTCGAGTCAATTTCAGTTATTTTCAAGACTCGTTAAACTCATGAAAATCTCGAGATTATTTTGCTATCTTTCATTCTCATAAAACAAATGAAAATGCCGAGTTCTTTCCGTCTTTTCCTGCTCGTAAATTAAATTGAAAGTCGGCCATATGAGTACATTTTTATCATTTTTTCGAACTCATTAAAACTTACGAAAAAAGTGAAAACCATGAGTACATTTTTATCATTTTTTCGAACTCGTTAAAACTTACGAAAAAGTGAAACCTCAGAGTCATCTTTTAAGCCCTTTTCTGACTCCTAAAATATGAAAAGATTGCCGAGCGTTTCTTTTACACTCGTTAAAACGGAATTAAAAGACGGTCCCCTTATAGCCCTTTTCTGACCGTAAAAACAAGAAAAGATTGCGGGGTTTTTGTCGTTTCAAACTCGATACAGAAATAAAACGACGTGTCCTTGATCGCTTTTTACTTTTCAGGTCAGAGACACTAATTATGAAAGTACTCCTTGGTCGCAAGATCAAGCGGTTCCCCCAGGTATTATTTTATACTTTTTCGGGCTTGAGGGACACAAATTTACGAAAAAGTTCGACTTAGAGTCTTCTTAAGTTTTTCAGACTCTCTAAAATTGAAAAACACCGAGTTTCTCCTATACTGGGCTCGTTAAACATTTCACAGTAAAGGACCTGTTCAATTACAAACAGGAACGAACCACTCCTTCCTAGGGTTCGAATCAAAACTAGGTTGGACTCATCCGAAGGATGAGCTTATAATCAAGCATATGTTATCCTCCTCGAGCTTGTTAAAAATAAAGAGGTACTTGCCAGAAATGGTGGGGGAAAAGAGAGAAGAATGAGCCTATTTGTTATCTTTTGTCTCAGAAGGAGCTTTATTACCACTCTTGGACACGACACTTTTCATTCACCTGGGTTGGGAAATCCTTTACCTCACAGTTGATCAAACCACTTTGAAAGTCTTCAGCCGGGTTCCGGGGATTAAATTTGAGTCGTTTATCACCAAGCCATCTTTTGTGTCGTTATGTGTTCAAGAGGTCTGCAAGCAAAACTTTCATCTGCAAAATACTTGTCATCCATTTGACCATCCCTGAGTCAGTCCTTACAACAACATTTCTTCAACTTGAACAATGATTTCGTGTTGTGGGCTTGCCTGCAACGGGTCGCTTTCTATCGACATCAACACATTATCTAGAGAGATGACTTAGAAATCGTTAGTACCTTGAAGTCTGCATGCATTAATGGTAGGTTTCTCGCCTTTGACGTCAGTTCACATCATTGACTTTCGATCGAAGGATTCCGTGAAATGTTCGACATCAACTCATTCATTCACATCTCATGGATTGTACTGGGTACTTTGAGAACCATTGACATTACTGGTGGTCTCTCTCACACTTGTTAACAGTTTACATCATCGACTGGTAATCAAGTGGTTTCTACCATGTTCGACATCAACCCATTTAATCGCATGGCTAGAATCGTACCAATTCAGGAAGCAGAAATGAAGACCCTGGATCTAGTTTCCACCATCCAGGCTGCAAGGAGTTTTGTATTCATTATCTAAGTAGACTAATCATAAACAGATGGCTGCGCCCATACTGTGTCTACAAAAGTCTATAATTATGATGTACTGCAAGATCATTCCTGTATCAGAGTAGATAGTCCGTTAGTTAAAGTTTTGATCTGAGTATGGGAATGCCTACCTCAGTGATGATATAATCTTATACATGTATTTTGTGTTGAAAATTGCAGGTTCTGACCAGGCTCTCCACGAGATAATCCTTGAAATGATAAAGCGTTTCACCCTTCCTAGATAATACAAAACCCTAATCTATTACAGGCTTCGCACTTTAGGGGGCAATCTGTTACACTAAAAAATGTCACCATGACTATTTACAGTTAGTATGGCTCTATCAACAGTCATGTTATCCTCTTAGGCAAGTCTTATGCCTCTGCTCTCCATGTCAAACTCCAAAAAGAGAGAAAGTCTTTATAAATGTATTTATCTCTGGGTACGCAGGTTCTCTCAACCTTACCTGCGAGTACGCACCCAATGTTCACAAAAGCTGCGTACTTGTACGCTCTGTATGTAAAGGGGCAGGTGCGTCCCCCTGTAAATGTCAAAATGCACAAGTTTCATCTTTAAAAAGTTACTTGTGGTCATTTCTAGAGCATTCTAGAAGGTTGTTCGACGTGTATTGAGCGCCTCCAGATGGTTCATGTACCCCTACCAAAGAGGAACTTATCCCATCAATGAGGGAGCTATCCCATCCAAAGAGGGGATTATCCCATTGATGGTGGACCTAAATAACTTCCTCTAGAGCACTATAAATACAGGCATTGGGCCAGAAGGAGGAGAGGTTGGAAGCTAAACATTTCTAAGGGTAGATGCTGCTGGAATTAGGACTCCCATTTAGAAGCTTGTGAGGAGAGATTTCCATCTTTGCTTGTTCTATTTGGAAGTGGGTGAGCTTTGTCAAAGTAAAGGAGAACTCTTGATGGACCCTGGGAGGGACTTGCACAACACCAAGGCTCAGGTTGTATTTGTTCCTTTTGTTACCTATTAATGCAAATGAGTCCATTCTTCTCAATAACTTGTTATTTATGAGTTGTTTCATGTACTCCTTGGTCTATGTGTTAAATATGTTTTATTTTATGAGATTATCAAGTGCTATTTAATCGTTTGATTGTTAGTGAATGCAGGTTTCGAAGTGAAGGAGGAGCTCATCCGGATCAGCGACGCTGGACTGCTACAACAGCGTTGGACTATAGGTAGGATCTAAACACTTGATTTCTTATATAATAAATGCATGTTTAGAGAAGGATTGCTCTCATTTGTCTTGTTTGTCACTAGAGAGTCTTAGGCTCCTAGGGAGGTTGGTTGTGTCTGCACTATCGACTCTTTCCGCCTGACACTTAGAATCGTAAGTTTGAGTTGTATAATCAACTAAATCTAAATTCCCAAAAGTTCTATAGGTTGTTGAATCCTGTTATAGATTCATAACAAATATTTAGTATATAGAAATCACATTCTTGTCCAAAAGTGGGCCAAAATCCCCCCTGAATAAGAGCTTACACCTTCACAAAATTGATGCATAATAACCAATTCCATAATAGTGAATCTAACTCATAGATGGTTTTTCTCTTTTACAGTCAATTTAACTCAAAAATTTGCTAAAGATATTTTAGAATCATAAGTTTGAGTTGCTACTAAATCTGAATTTCCCAAGGTTTTATAAGTTGTTGAATCTAGTTATAGATTCAAAACACATTTTTAGTATCTAGAAATCACATTCTTGCCCAACATTCTCCCATACCGCCACCCCCACCCCCCCACCACATAGGAGCTTCCACCTTTACATGGCTGGCCCTATTCATTAGGGAATAAATAAGGGTTCAAATAATCTTGGAACAAATTTGCCTCAATCCAATAGAGCAACAACAAAGTCAATGTTGACTTGTTGCTGCTTCGCCAAATCAAGGGAGGTTTGCTCCAAGATTAGACTACTCCAAGAAATTATTCTTGAAACCAATAGGAGCTCATTCAAGTACTCATGCACTAAAGTGATCTGTATTATTATTTAGTCATAAAAATGTTTCTTAATTTATTAATTAATTTATTTTTATTCTTTGATTATCTCCAACTTTTTAAGTCCTATTTTCCTTTTGATTAAGTCAACATTTTCTTGTAGCACTTGCATCTCATCAAAAGGTAGCTTTACATCTAGGCCTTCAGGCCCAACAACAAGTGTTTCATCCTTTTGAACCTAAAAAATGGCATGCATTGTTTAAGAATTATTTTACAATCAACAAGTTGTCCAATAGGTTTGTCCTTCAAAGAATGAATATTCCTTGGTTGCAACAACTACCCTTATCATACTTTGCTTGGAGAATATTCAAGCATTACTTTTTCCAAACTTCATACTTTTCTATGACATAGAGTAATCCTATAGTTTTAATTTACTCTTCAACTATTGTTTCAATGTTTGTTCGACCTTTTGTGGAGTTATTTGGAGAAAACGTTTTCTTCTAGAGAAGATTCCTCATGGAAACAATTGTATATAAATATAGATATTTATTGGCTCACTAAAGGGTAAGATCAAGGAGATCTATAGTTGGCCACCCTGATTTGAATACAAATCCATCCTTCTCCAAAACCTTTTTCCAAACATGTTCTACATAATCAGGGCATATGAGAGTGATTAACCTTTTTTGGACATCCATGAATCTCCATAGTAAGTCTACATTTATTCAGCTTAAAGCATTGGACAATCTGTACTCATCTTCAGTAGCCTAAACATCATTGAATTTTATTTGAATTTACTCAACTTGACTACAATGTTTATTTCATTAAAAAATACCCAATCTACAAAAGTTGAAGGAGGGTCTTCCTTTAAGGATGACCCTGTAGCCAAAATACCCTCCATCCATGCAATCTCTCTTTTCAAACTGAGAATCACATCATTGGAAGTCTCATAAAAAATTTGGCATCTCCATGCCATTTTCGCATCAGCCAAATAAAAATGAGTGGTATATGAAGGGAAGTCTTTTATTTCCTCATGTAATATTTCGAGATTTCCTATAGACTTTGACATTTTTCTCCAAATTCGACATAAAGTGCCCATTGCATCTAAATGAATGGGGCTATTTATCCTTAGGGAATATGGAAGTGTGATTGTAAATACAAAATATCAAATGGTTCTAAATTAAATCGTTGCTGGATACTCACAAATCAAAAGGATACCAATATTCAAACTCTTTCTTCACATGTTTCACAAGATATGAGGGAATTTATAATTGTGGGTCCCTCAAGGAATATATAATCCCAAACGTGAGATGTCATTTGCTATGGATTTATTAGAGCAACATTCCTACAATAATGTCCCCATTTTTCAAAACATGGGAAGTTGTGTAAGAGGTCATGAATATTGTGGAATTTGATATTATGACTCAATGAGAAATTGTCCATCCCACTAAATTATTGTTCCAAGGGAAAATGTTCGATATAGAACAGACCCATCCAACTTAATATATTCTTAAATCTATGCCTAGCCTCATCGTAATACAACTCTATCTTGGTAAAACATTCTACTGCCTTTTCTTTCCACCCAGGTTCACCATAAGTTATCCACCATTGGTTGGTAAAGGCCATAATACAATCATCACCTGATATATATTTTACCTTTTTTCATAGGCTTCCTATACATGAATACCTCCCTTGTCTCCAAAAGCTTTAACTTGAATATAGGTAGACTTGCTTCTTGAAATTTTGTTCCCTTGAACCCCCACTATCATTGTTCCATCTATGAAATCTATAAGATAAGTTAATCTCTTTTTCTTTGCAAGTTTGTCACTGTAATTTGATCTCTTTTCTTTAAATCAACACATACCTTTTTAGATGACTTGTCCCCAAAATCTAGAGTGTTAATTATAGGGATTACATTAAATGGTAAAACCCATTCATCCTTCACAAGGAACTGGGCACTCAAGGAAGGTTTTAACTTTAGATTCAATAGGTCCATATAATGATTTGCTAAATCACTTAGGATACTAGTTGCTATCGTAGTTCCTTTTCGTGTTACAACTGTGTGGATGGGAAGAGCATAAACAACCCCATTGACTACCTGAGGTGACTTAAATGATAAACCAAATAAATCATGGCCATATACCTCTAACAAGAATGGGGGTTATTAGTTATCTTATACATATGTTTATATGAAAGATTAAGGGAAGTGGTCTCAATGATAATAAACACATCAATATCATTGATTTCAAATGCACCATAATTATGATTTTATTAATTATTGAAGGACATGAACCTTCAATGTCACAATTTTGTCGTGGAAACTTCTCAATGAGAATATCACACTTGCAAATTGTCTTCAAAAACTGGCTGTAATGACTCAATCACTTTCAAAGTAAAATATTTTGAATTACGATAATAACTTTCACTCAAAAAAACTTCACTTATCACTCCAAATTTACAAAACGCTTATCACTCCAACTTGCTTCAAATATCGTTAAAGCACTTTCATATACCCCTGAAAATACTTCTTTCCTTAAACTTAAAAAAAAATTGTGCCACTAAAAAATAATTCCATAGGTAGGAAATATACTCCATTAAAAATGGACAGAAGAGTGTTGTGAAAAGTTTGACTTTGGAGATTTTCTTTGCATGAGGGAGGCAGGAGCATGAATAATCGAAGAAGGGCATGCATTAAAATCAGAATTGAAATAGAAGTTGAAGCAAAAGAATACCTTTCAAATCAAGTTTTCTTTCAATTCTCTATAGCCTCACATGCCCTACAGACCCTATTACAGCAACGTTGCTTCAGTAAGTGACTTCCAACTCGGATGAACTGGGAGCTGATATGTGGTTGTATTACTTGGATTGTGAAATCTAGTTAAACGCTGCAATCAATTGGCAAGGAATCGACTTTGGCTCAGAATCCATGGATTCTATTTATTATATACATTGTTATCAATCAACAGAAAGGAGAAAGTTAAAATTGATCTCACAAAATATAATCTTGCTGAAACAAATCTTGAGAAAAGAAAATTTTGTAGGACACGATGACGGAGCCTCCACCATTTCATGAGGCTGGGCGTTGTGATGTTTGCAAGTGTATTTTCAATGCATTCAAGCATCAACACCATTGTCGTTCCTCCGGTAGGACTTTTTGTTTTGAGCATTTATCAAAGCAAATTCTATTGCCAGAGTTTGGAATAAATTCTGTTCTTAAAGTATGCCATGACTGCTTCAACAATGCTACACAGTCATCTTCAACAAATACGCAAACCAACTCCTATGACATTGATAAAATGGCCTCATATGACGTTGACGCAACAGTTTCTGATGGCATTGATGCATCCACTGATAAATTATCTAGAGTTGATTTTAATGAAGTCATTTCACACACTGTTCCTCCAATATTGACTACTCTTGTGCAACAGGTACATACCGCACATTGAAACAAACATTGGACATACGTCATCACAATATTAGTAGCTCGTGGTCTCCACCCAATATATTTACTTGATTGTTAGTGGGCACGTAGACGTCCTCGTCAATAACGCTGGCGTGCACTCTGTTTGGCCTCTTGCCGAGCTGCACTTGGCTCTCCTCCAGTTGACTTTTGAGACAAATGTATACGGTTTAATGCATGTTATAAAAGAGGTGGCTCCTCACATGATATCCTGGGCAAAGGGAAAAATAGCGTAGATTAGAAGTGTCACGACATTAACTCCTGGACCGTCGGCTGGTGCCCACGCCACTTCCAAGGAAGCAATTCATTCTTTATCCGACACTCCGAGAGTTGAATTGGATCCTTTTGAGATAGATGTTATCACAGTGGCTCTAGGGGCAATCAAATCCAGCTGCAACTGAGTGCCATCAGCTTCGACCTCCTCTTTAGAAAACAACAATTGGAAAATATCCAACGATAATAGTCAATTAAAGGCTCAAATTGAAGGCCTCAAGCCCCTCCATTGATCTGCAACAACCTCAGAGTTGGTGCACTTAATTCGATTTGCATAATCGTTTGTCACAATCCTAGCAGTCCTTCTGCTAGGAGAACTATTAGTCTCTCTGCAAACCCTGACAGAGAATTTCTTGAGCTATTTGTCGAAAAATTTGATCAGAACAATTAGCCAACACGATCTGATAGCCTTTAAGTTATTTTGTGAGATTCATATTAAACGTAGCTTCATTTCTGGAACACTTTGAACTGATTTCCTTCAAGTATATGAATTATCATATCACTGGAATATGATAAACTCGAACAATCAATAGAACATGCGATATGCGAGTTTTGTGCCTCTGATCCCAGAATTATTTGCACAATTAGTCACATCCTAGAATTAATCACTTCCTCTAATACCACATGAAGAAGAAATACAAATCCATATAACCATATGCACAACAAATTAACACACAAAAATTAAACTGGCTGAAAAGGCGGAGAGCCATTATGTGGTCTCTCATGCTCATGTAATTCATATTCTTCAAAAAATTTAATAATACATTTAAATACATGAGTAAGTGGTATTAATATAGTGCGTCTATCTTACACTCACTTGGTTGCACACTAAATTAGGAGAGCTAGTTAGAGAGAATCTCTCATCGCAACTAGACTCCTCAGGTTGAGGAATTCTCATGATTCTATTTATTTAATTTAATAATTGGATTTATTATTGATTTTTAAGAGAGTGAGGCTAACACACACACACACATATATATATTACATGTGAAATTAGTGATTTTGGTAGGAAAGATTTGGGAAACAAACACTTTTGTCACATTATTGGAGTGGGAGATCTCCAAATCAAGACATAGGATGGACAAGTGATCTTGTTTAAATAGGTTAGTTTTTCTCCAAAGATGCATATGAGTTTGATCTCAGTGGGACGATTGAATAATGAAGGTTACTCCATAAGCTCATGGAAAGGTGGCTAAAAAATTAGTAAAGCGATGTTGGTCATGGGTAGAGGACTCAAGATATGAACCTTATATATGTTAAGGGTAATGATAAAAATATTATATGTGGATGTTGTTGCAAAATAAGGAAAATCAGTGGATTTTTGGCATATGCACTTGGGTCACATGAGAAAAAATGACCTAATGTCCTTGTTGGAAAATATTTGCTTCTACACTTGACCTTTGTGAGCATTGTATATATGGTAGGCAATGAAGAGTTTTATTTATGAGATGTGGCTATGAAAGGAAAGAAAATTTATTAATTAGTACACTTTGATGTGTTTGGTCAAGTCAATATTATGTCTTTAGGGCAAGCCTCATACATTTTCAAATTAATATATGATGCATCTAAGAAGTTTTAAGCCTATCCCATGAAAATTAAAGGCGAGGTGTTTAAGATATTTCAAAGAGTCATGTCTTTGTTGAAAGTGATACTAACAAAATGCTCAAGTGTTTGAGGATAGATAGTGGTGCAGAGCATTGCTCCAATGCATTCAAGTATTATTATAATAGGCCTGACAAAAACCATCGGGACATTTTCCTTAGTACTCAACTAAATGGTAATAAAGAAACAATGAATCACACTATCATGGAGAAGGTGAAGAGTTTATTGTCAAATTGTAGATTTGAAAAACAATTTTGCATAGAATCACTAAGGGAATGCCATTATGTAACCAATCATCCACTTACTACAAGCCTAAATAGTGACCATGCATTCCTAAAGAACTTTGGACTAGTAAGAAGGTAAAATATTCTCACTTGATTTTTTTTTGTTGTGAAGTGACTGGGTATAATCCCAAAGGAAATATAGTGAAGTTTGATGATAAATTCATTGAATGTATTTTTTGGGACATGTGGATGCTGAGTTTTGCTTTTTTCTATGGTATTTGGTTAAACACGTCTTTTTAGAAGCAAGGATGTCATATTTAATGGGCTACAAATGTTTAAAAGGTCTACGGGTGATATGGTGGTCAAAATTGTTGGCAAGTTTACAAAAAAAAATCCCACCTTTATAAGTAATTAGCAGTCAATTTAAGAACATGATGGAAAATAAGTGAAAAATGATCGATAGTAAGAGGAAGAAACTTTGTCATAGCCTTTACAAGAGGTCCAACTAGAAAAATCACCACCAATAGTTAGCTTGTGGATCTATTAGTTCTCATAAGCCCTCACAAAGATATCCTCCTTCAAATTATATTTTGTTAACTAATGAAGGTGAACTGGATTATTTTTAGGACGGTTGTAAAGGTGAAACCAGTAAAGAGTGGAAGAAAGCAGTGGAGGAAAAAATGGACTACTTGTTGGACAAGAAAACTTGGGAGCTAGTAAAGCTTCAAAAAGGAAGAAAAATCCTATAAAAAAGGGGTATATAGGATTAAAAGTTATGGTGAAGGGAAGAATAAAACATACAAGGAAAGGTTGGTGTTGAAGGGATTTACCCATAATGGAGGTATTTACTTTACTAAAATATTTTAACCTACTGGTAAAATTTCATCGATAAGAACAAATTTTGATCTTATTTCTACTTTAAATCACGAATGTGAATAGTTACATGTAAAGACAACCTTCCTTGTTGACGACAAACAAAAGGAGGAAATAAGTAAGATTCCTCATGTTTTGGCACTTTACAGCTAGATGTATGCTATGGTATGTACACAATTGGACCTTTAACATTTAGTAGGATTTGTGAGTTAGCTCCTTTCTTATCGAGGGAAACAACATTTGCAAGTGATAAAGTGGACATTAAGGTATCTTAAGGGTACTAGTCATTATTGTTTATATTTTGATAATAATGAATTATCATTGAATATTTCATAGATGTATATATGCCTAGAGATGTGGACATAAAAAATTCCACCACTAGTTATTTGTATACATTTGTAGGTGCAATAGTGTCTTGGGTATTTTAATCTTTAGATGACATTAAATATCTTGACACAAGATGTACAATGCATAGTTTTAGTGGAAGCTGAAAAAGAGATGTTGTGGATGCAACGATTCCTAAGAGAGCTAGTAATAAAATAATACAAGTATGTATTGTATTGGGACAGTCAAGACATGATTATGTTGGTGAAAAACATAATGTATCATATAAATACCAAGCATATTGAACCTAGGTACCATTGGATTTGACATGTATTGGAGGAAAAGTATTTACACAAAAAAAATCATACAACCAATAATCCTAATAATATGTTCACCAAAATTATTCCAAGATACAATAAAGTATTTTGTAGAAGTATTGTTGACCTAGGGGTGAATTGATGAGAAGGCTTGGAACATCGGAAAATTGATCTATTATACTATAATTAAACCATATGAAACATGTTATCACATCTATCATCATGAGGTACAAAATATCCTTCATAACGAGTGCTAAGGCAGTAACTCAATGGAATCATGACTGTCATAGATTCTCGATATAGCAAGAATGTGTAGTGCTTATCAGAGTATCATGTCAGTGTCATGGAATTTCATCATCATCAAATCATTTAGAGGAGTCATCAATATCATGCCTCGACTAGTCGTCTATTCATGTGCATCATCTCATAATGTTGCATCTCAACTAGTGGGCTCCTTAGAGACCTACCCCAAAACATATAGAATAGATATCAATGGTGATACCATCAAGGTAATTCTTCCTCGAATAAATCATCCCATGACATCACATATACATGATAATTATACAATATTGTTTAGCTTAAGACATAACATCAATGTCAGCTGGATGGCTGCCAAGTACATATACCAGAACTACAATAAAACATTAAAAGTATCATATGTCATGAGCCATGATGCAATGCATTCTACCAATGCAACTATATTCCCTACTCTAACAAAACAGAGTATCAATATGATAGGGAATAATTATAAGAATATATCCTTAGTATATTATTCCTCTCAGTTTATTTGACTTCTTTATTTGCATGGGCTCTATCCTTCCACTTTGTATCTTTCCTTGAATTAGGCTCTTTCACTAGCTTTGGAAAATTTCTTTTGTAGTGTCCCAGCTTGTTATATTTGAAGCACCTTGCATTGTCTTTCTTCCTCAGATGTTGATACCTTCCAAACTTTGCTTTGCCTAATGTGCTCATCCTTGCTGCATATGCCTAAGTTTTTCCTAGAGGATCATTTTCCTCTTTGACCTTCAAACAGGATGCATTGAGACCATAGATCATCAAAACCGAAGGTCTCTTCCAATGCATAAATGAGCTCATTCTTGAGGAAGACTATTGAAGATAATTCTTGTTATATTTGCATTGGAGATCATATCTCCAAGGTCCGGCAACCGATCCTTAATTCAACTAAATAAGTTGTGATACCTTTATCAAATGAAATCTTAATCTTGTACAACCTATTCTTGCAGTGGGCTTTAATTTTTGGATACCATAGATTTCATCAATTATGGATTTATTTTACTGTGCTTAATTATATATTTTTCTACTCTAAGTACAGTTCACTACTATCCTTTCTCTTGCACATATCTAGGAACATATGACTGTCATCCTGCTAAGTCCCTCTACTATATTTTCAAGGTCAATGAACCTTTGCTTCTCTCCTTACCATTACAGTCCTCATAAAATTGGGAGCAACAATTTAATCCTCATTTTTCTTCTAGGTGTCAGTTTCACAATGATTGCAAACAAACAACACTACCGAGAATTGATACAGTTGTGACCTCACAACTAACTGAAGCTTTCCTTCCATCTAATGGGATCAAACTTTCACTGATGTCTGTACCCTAGGATAAGGTTTTTAATGTAGACCCTTAATCAATAAAAACCATATTAGCTATTGCACAAGTCAGCTTCAACACACATGACTAATTCAAGATGTGTATATATGTTAATGTCATTTTAAGGAATAAACAATTTTTAATTAATTAGAAGGTATTGTTCAGGACTGTGAATAAGGGTGTGGTATTTATCTCTAACGTCAAGAGGCTCAGTTCCTTGATATGCCAATGGCCTTACTTAAATTTTCACAAAGTTTCAGATTACAGTTTCAATTTCATTAAGCACATGTATACATCTTGATTAAGACAACTTGTACGTTGACTTCCTTAACTCATTGTTTCAAGCTTGAGAGAATAAAATTTTATATATATGGAGACTATAAAGTTCCAGACTCCACGAGCTTAAGATCCATTGTTCAGAGTGATTTTAAACTCGGTTTATGCTTGTATAGAGATATAGTATCTCGACCTCCCTACCCAAGACATCGATACAATTTTGAGTTGAAACTCAACCGAGAGAAATATACCATATATTGTTGTGTAGAAGGATAAGCCATAGTGCCAAGACTTAATGGATAGGAAATATATATAGATATATATTACCCATATTAAAGACTATTTTTCATACATATCGTAGAGATCCACGAGATAGTATACCATACACATCACAAAGTAGAGTAAGGACCATACCATAGAGGATACACCCAGAGACCATACATATTGCAGAGATTAATAGACTGTGTCGACATCGATACCAATCATACATATCTATAAACCTCTATGCCAAGGAACACATATACCAACCATTGTTATTGTACCATATATTAAACAAGGAACGAGATCGAGAGTCTTATTCGAGAGGGAAATATCATTATGCCAAGAGTCCTGTAGTAAAGTGAGAGAGAGAGAGATCCAAATATATCTGAGATTTTTAAATTTTGATGAGATCTACCTTCCTATTGTTTGAGAATATGCCTCTCAGACCCTTAAGATAGAGCTATAATAGTCTCACTCCCTTGAGAAGACTGTGGTCTTGTCATGGAGAGAAGGGCTAATATGTATGCCCGAAAACCTTCTATCTATCTATCAAAAGATGCGAATTTGAAAGAAATATTTGATTAGCATTAAGTCACAGGTCACTATGACCTCATCTCCTAGAAAGTGATATTCTTCCCGCCCATTTTACAAAACCTAGATTTGAAATGATGTTGAGAAATCAAGGGCAGACAAATGAGGCAAGAAAGAATTTAATTTGATTCCTCTATATTATTTACATTTACTTGTGATATATTATAGTTACATATAGAATATCATAATCCAAACATAAGAACACCAAAAGTAGGCTCCAAATCAAGGAAAAATCCCAAGAGCAGAAAACCCAAAAAAATATCTCTTCTTATAGAATCTATCCAATGAAAAAATGCCAAGACCAATACAAGGCCAAACCCTAAAGAGTAAGCCACCCAAAACCTTAAACAAATCTCTAGAACATAATCACTCGGGAAACCCTACTTCCTCCAAGTAACTCTCACGATTGAACAACCATAACAGATATATGTTTTTCTTCCTTAATATGCATAGAAATTCACTCCTCTTGCTTGCTACTTTGTTGAATCAGACAACCTTATATTTTTCACATGGAGAAGATATGTCTTCTTCATGTGTGTATCCAAATGAGGTAAGGCTCCTCTTTAAATAGAATTTTCATGAGAGTGTATTTTCCTTCCTTGAGTCAACATGAGGAGAACTGGTCGACTTATCCTTAAAGACTTCTAGACACATTATTTTACAATATTAAACTATCTCTTTGATACATGAGCCCTCCAAGGGCTAGTACATCATGACTTTGACCTTATGACTTGGAAATAAGACCCATAGAGAACTTAAAGGGTGCATTGACCTAGGATCACAACATAATGGGCAAGAAACCCATTTCAATAGTAATTATTTTTATTTTATAAATAAATTTTCCCTTTTCTTTTCTTTTGACAAGTACATCAATAACTACATCATCTTTTGTCACGTACGATATTAAGTCATGAATAAAGTAAAATAAATGAAGACCGATCCTAGTTACTTCTTCAACATTTGTCATATGGACTCCGTACCCAATCTGCATGTGTAAAGCATTGGTGTATCACACCAACAATCCTCCTGTACCATAGCCCAAAATTTGGTGTGCCTCTAAGGTATCTAAGCACATGTTTTTCTACTTTCCAGTGAAGCTTGGTAAGCTTCACCAAAAACTGAATCAATTGATTAACTGTATAACATATGCTGGGCCTTGTGTTCACAAGATATATCAATGACCCCACTAGCCATTTGTAAATTGTAGCATCTACTATCTCTCTCGTAGAAGCATCCCCCTTCCTCCAATTGCAAGCTAGAGGAATGTCCATAGGCTTGCGATGCTTATGATCATGGTCAAGAATGAATGAAAAACCCTCCTATTTATAACAAAGTTATGAATTAATCTAAAAAATGGAGAATAATAAAATAATTTTAACCAAATTAAGATCTAACAGCTTGGAATACTTTATTATATTTATTGGAGAGAGAAAATATAATTAACATGGTTAAATATCTTTATTTAGAAATAATTAACAAATAAAATGATTTATTAATTATTTCGCGAGAAATAAGAAAGTTGTGAAATCAAAATAATTATTAAATAATTATTTAATAATGATTCTAATAGCAAAAATGAGGAAAAAATTTTGGAGCTCTTGAGACCTGAAAGTAGAAAAACCCCAATGGTTCGGTGGCCACGAGGTAGGTGGTGCAGGAACCAAAAAAATACAGTAAGCAACAGACACAAAAAACAAGAAACAGTAGTAATTACAAAGGGAGAAATGAGGGGAGAGGTCCCCTCCTATCGAGATGCAGCAGCAGGGGAAGGTCAGAACAATAGCAACTAAGCGGAAGAAATAAAAAAGCAGGGACCTGTCCTTGGAGCTAGATGGCAGGTAGGAAGTAGAGGTAAGCGTTTACCATGTGCGGTGGAGAAACCAAGATTCATAATCCCCATGAACAAGCTAGAGCGATATAAAAGCTACATGAAAGATCATGCTTTAATCTGCAAATTCATCAGAGTTTTGCCGACCGAAAAGGACCTCACCATATGGATCCATCAAAAATGGTAACCCTGAGGACACATCGAGCTGCAGCTGGGAGAAAAAGGCTTCTTCATAGTATTTTTTTCAAACCTGCAAGATAAAGAAAAAGTGTTTGAAAATGGTCCATATTTCCATTATAATGCAAGACTATTTATGAGATACTGGGAGGAATGTAATAACCTAGATAAAGAAAAATTCCTAGTAGCTCCAGTGTGCGTAAGACTAATTGGATTACCAATAGACTTCTGGGATCCTGAAATCTTAGAAGGAATAGGAAATACAATAGGTAGCTTTGTTAAAATAGTTGAAACAAAAAAAAAAAGTAAGATACACCTCATATGCTAGAATTTGTGTTTATATGAATATTGTTGACCCTATTCTAGATACAGTTGAACTAGAGTATCATGAGGAAGTATGGAAACAAACCCTAGACTATGAGCACATACCCTTCCGATGCAGAAGATGTCATGAGTATGGACACATGTTCAAGGAATGCCCACTCATATTAGAAGAGGAGGAGAGGATAAACAAACAACAGAGGAAAAATCAAGAAGATCAGGAAGAGTTCCAAGAAGTAAAAAGAAAAAGAAGATATATAAGAGAGAATCCTAGTGAAGGAAGGAAAGGAAAACAAACCAAACCAAGCAACACTAATAGCTTTGAAATCATATAAGAAGAAGAAGAATACAATGAGACCCAAACAATGGATTATCAGGGAGAAAAGGGAAAGGAAAGTAGTACTAGTCAAGGCAAATCACAAATGAAGAGAAAGGCACAATGTGACCCAATCAAAAAGGAGGAAAAGGAAGTGGGAGAGAAAATGGAAAACGTAGGGATGGAAATTGATACAAGCAAAGGAGAAGGACTAAGCACAGAGGAAGAAGTATTACGGAAACTTCTAGATGAATGGAGACACTTTGATGGAATATTCATTCCAGAAGAGAAAAAAAGAGTCTATAGAGAAATGTTCCAATAGTACAAAGAAAAATAGGACAGGGCAAGCTAGAAATGGTAGAACAACTAGGCATCCATTAGGATAATACTCGAGATCAACATAGTAAAACAAAATGGGGGGAAAGAGGTAGGAGGAATATACAGGAATCAGTTCAGATCATGGGAGAAATGCTAGTGAACACAGGAAGAGTAGTGTCGCTATTGGCAGTATTCCATAAGCTAAATCAAGTAATGTAATGATAATAACATCCAGGAATATAAGAGCCCTAAATAGTAAAGGCAAGCAGAGACTCTTAGGGGATAGGCTAAGAAAAGAAAAAACCCAAATAATGTTGGTACAGGAAACAAAAAGCTCAGGAAGGAAAATGGAGGAGATCATGAGCAAAATCAAACCAAAGTATGAAAGTATGACCATAGATGTGAAAGGTAGCGCGGGAGGTATCGCAATACTATGGAACCCCACAGTTATCCTAGCAGACTATTAGGTAGGAATGAAAAGAATACTCATAGGGAAGTTCAGTTTAATAGGAAATCGAGAGTGGTTCCTAGTGTCGGCAGTGTATGGACCACATACACTAGTGAAAAGAGGAAGCTTCCTCAATCAACTACAACAGCTAGGAAACCTGCATAAAGAAAAGTTGTGGTTGATAGCAAGTGAATTCAATATGACAACATCAAAAGATGAGAAGAAAGGAGGACTTCAAATAGAAGAGCCAAATATGGAGAAATTCAGAGACCTTCAGATAGAACTGAAGATGGTTGACATACCAACTATAAATGGAAAATATACATGGAACAATTGAAGAGGAGGGATCAGACAAATCACATCAACACTAGACATATTCCTGGCATCAAAACACTTAACTAGAAAAGATATCTTCTATGAAGCATCTATTGTTCCATGTCTAGGGTCGGATCATTGGCCCATCAAACTAGAAATTGCCATGAACCAACAAAACCAAAATAGACCTTTCAGGTTCGAGGCATTCTGGCTGAGAGATCCCAACTTCATAGAAAAATGAAGAATTGGTGGAAAGAGATAGAGACTGGGAGGGAAGGAAGAAATAAAATTCATACTCTCCAACTAAGATTAAAATATCTAGAAGGAAATCTTAAGAAATGGAACAAAGAAGAATTTGGAAATATCCACAAGGAATAAGAATCGCTCCAGACAACAATGACAAGAATCCAACAGAAAAACATAGATGAAGGGAGAAGTGACGAACTGGCAGAGGAAGAAGGACTGGTGCTAAATAAACTAGAGGAAAGAAGAAAACAAGCGGAGATCTTATGGAAACAAAAATCAAGAATTGAATGGCGAAAAGAAGGGGAGAGAAATACAAAATTCTTCCATAAGGCAATGTTGCAACGCAAACAACAGAATAGAATATTCTCCCTAAAAGAAGAACAGGGTAACAGGATAATACAGAAAGAAGAAATGGAAAACTTGCTGGTACAACATTTCAAAGAGCTCCTGACAGAACCCAATATCAGAAGGGAGGCAGATATTGAAAGAATCAGTCAACATATCCCTAAATTGGTGAACAGAGACTAGAACTTGGCACTCCTAAGGGTAATAACGAAAGAAGAAGTGGAAGAGGTAATAAAGAAGATGACAAAGAATAAAGCACCAGGGCCGGATGGCTTCACAACAGAATTCTATCAAGCCACGTGGGACTTCATGAGTCAGGATATAGTGAATGCAATAGAAGAATCTTGATGCACCAAAAGAATGCACCCGACATTAAATGCGACCTTCCTAGCTCTGATACCAAAGACAGAGAATTCATAAGAACCACAACGGTTTATGCCGATAGCACTCTGCAACGTCATATATAAGATCCTAGCCACTATAATGGTGAATAGATTAAAACAAATACTTCCATAATTGATATCCCAGGAACAAACGGGGTTTGTTAAAGGAAAACAGAAAACTGATGGAATAGTAGTAGCATAAGAAGCAATCCATTCTTTGAAGAATACAAAAACCAAAGGGATGCTGATAAAACTTGATCTAGCAAAAGCGTATGATAGACTTAGCTAGGGATACCTACAACAAATCTTAAAGGCATACAACTTTGAGGACAGGTGGGTAAATTTGGTAATGTCAATGATCAACACGTTAGTTATGTCAATCCTATTAAATTGATCACCATCAGAAGCCTTCAATCCATCCAGAGGACTCAAGCAGGGAAACCTGCTATCCCCATTCTTGTTCATAATTGCAGTAGATGGTCTAGGAAGATTAATAAAAGACAAAGTGCAAAGCAGACAACTGCAAGGATTATGAATATGGGGAAATGGTCTACCTCTCACCCATCAATAATTTGTTGATGATGTTATGTTATACGGCCAGGGAATACTTAAAGAAGAAAAACAATTAATGGGAATTCTCACGGAATTTATGAAGGCATTGGGGACATAAATAAGTAAAGAGAAATCAGAAAACTACTTCTTCAATACACAAGCTTCCTCCCAAGCTTTCCTGGCAAGAACAATGGGCTTCAAAGTTGGGAAATTCCCTACAAAATTCCTAGGTACTCTGTTAAGTGACCAACAAAACAGAGTGGCTAACTGGGGAACATTGATAGGCAAGATGCAAAAGAGAATGCAAAACTAGACATTTAGGGCATTGAACATCCTGAGCCTCATAATCCATCTTAAGTCGGTGCTACAAGCCATACTGATTTACCAACTGACCAGCCAAGCTACACCTAAAACAATCTACGAGAAAATGGTCAATATGTTTAAAAAGTTCCTTTGGAAAGGGTCGAGAAAGATAAAAAAATGGGCACTGCTATCCTAGAATTGGTTAAGTAAATCAATAAAAGAAGGATGATTAGCCCTGAGAGACCCATATATGCTAAATCCGGTAATGGGGCTATGTTGTGGTGGCGCTGGATATAGGGAGGTAAAAACCTATGGAAAAAACTATTGGAGAACAAATATGAGACGACCAGGTCTCCAGAAGGTAAATTGAGAAGCCAAACTGAGAGGAAAGGTTCGGAAATCTGGAACTTGGAAAGAACCAATAAGGAAGTAATCAGAGAGCAAAGTTTCTAGGAAGTAAGAGAAGGGGACAAAGCGAAATTCTGGGAAGAGGCATGGCAACGGAGAGGAAAACTAAACCAATAGCCCCTACTCCAAGAGATATATCAGTCACCATTTAAACAGAGGGCAACAAAGTATGTAATTACTGGAGCGCAAAGTCGGACGGCTACTGGAGGAAGTGGAAACAAAAGGAAAACTGGCAAGAAGCACCAGGAGAAGATAACTGGGAAATATATAAAAGGGAAATGGAATCAAGGAAAATAGCAGTCAAAGAAGGGATTGACACACTAAGGTGGGGAAACAGAATTAAAGGTATGTTCACTATAGCAGAGGAATACTATTTAAAAGTAGGATACAATAAACAAATAGAAACAAAAAAATGGGAAAACATATGGAAAATGAAAACATGGCCGAAGTTGACATTCTTTACCTGGATATTAAGCCATGAGAGAGCGCTAACTTGGGACCAACTGAGGAAAAATGGAATGCAGGGTCCATTGTGATGTGCCCTTTATCGCAATGGGTAGAGGAGATACACCTCTCGAGAGTATGGGGGAGGTGACCGGGGTGAATGACAATGAGGAGGGCAGGGCAGAGAGTAGACAGGTGCGTAGAAGCATGACACCAAGTGGCAAAACAAGGATAGTCGTAACACGGCAAGAGCAGCTGGGAGAAAGTGGGAATTTATGAGAGGAAATAGTAGAAAGGACGGAAGGGTAGCATCCTGAGACAAAGGTGAAGGGATCCGTGCCGGTAACAAAGGTTGACAGGTGGTAGTTATGATAAGGGATAGGTGGAAGAGAGGGATAAAAATAAATGAAAATAAGAAAAAGACAAAGTGCATGCAAACGAAGACGTGGAAAACTGACGAGAAGGAAGGTGGCAAAAGAGAGAAGACACAAGTGGCCGAAAGAAGGAGAAATAGATCAACAAGTTGGTATGTTACACTCTCGTTCCATATTCTTGTTAAATTCAATAGTATTATTAGTAGGAATCCACCCAGGTTCACCATAAGTTATGTACCATTGGTTGGTAAAGGCCATAATACAATCATCACCTGATATATATTTTACCTTTTTTCATAGGCTTCCTATGCATGAATACCTCCCTTGTCTCCAAAAGCTTAAACTTCAATAGAGGTAGACTTGCTTCTTGAAAATTTGTGCCCTTGAACTCCCCCACTATCATTGTTCCATCTATGAAATCTATAAGATAAGTTAATCTCTTTTTCTTTGCAAGTTTGTCACTGTAATTTGATCTCTTTTCTTTAAATCAACACATACCTTTTTATATGACTTTTCCCCAAAATCTAGATTGTTAATTATAGGGATTACGTTAAATGGTAAAACCCATTCATCCTTCACAAGGAACTGGGCACTCAGGGAAGGTTTTAACTTTAGATTCAATAAGTCCATATAATGATTTGCTAAATCACTTAGTATACTACTTGCTATCCTAGTTCCTTTTCGTGTTACAACTGTGTGGATGGGAAGAGCATAAACAACCACATTGACTACCTGAGGTGACTTAAATGATAAACCAAATAAATCATGGTCATATACCTCTAACAAGCATGTGGGGTTATTAGTTATCTTATACATATGTTTATATGAAAGATTAAGGGAAGTGGTCTTAATGCTAATAAGCACATCAATATCATTGATTTCAAATGCACCATAATCACTCAAAAACTTCACTTATCTCTCCAAATTTACAAAACACTTATCACTCCAATTTGCTTCAAATATTGTTAAAGCACTTTCATATACCTGTGAAAATACTTCTTTCCTTAAAATTAAAAAAAAAAAATTGTGCCACTAAAAAATAATTCCATAGGTAGGAAATATACTCCATTAAAAAATGGACGGAAGAGTGTTGTGAAAAGTTTGACTTTGGAGATTTTCTTTGCATGAGGGAGGCAGGAGCATGAATAATTGAAGAAGGGCAGGCATTAAAATCAGAATTGAAATAGAAGTTGAAGTAAAAGAATACCTTTCAAATCTGGTTTTCTTTCAATTCTCTATAGCCTCACATGCCCTGCAGATCCTATTACAGCAATGCTACTTCAGTAAGTGACTTCCAACTCGGAGAAACGAGGGAGTTGATATGTGGTTGTATTACTTGGACTGTGAAATCTAGTTAAACGCTACAATCAATTGGCAAGGAATCGACTTTGGCTCAAAATCCATGGATTCTATTTATTATATACATTGTTATCAATCAACAGAAAGGAGAAACTTAAAATTGATCTCACAAAATATAATTTTGCTGAAACAAATCTTGAGAAAAGAAAATTTTGTAGGACATAATGGCGGAGCCTCCACCATTTCAAGAGGCTGCGCGTTGTGATGTATGCAAGTGTATTTTCAATGCATTCAGGTGTTGGCAACATTGTCATTCCTATGGTAGGACTTTTTTTTTGAGCATTTATCAAAGCAAATTCTGTTGCCAGAGTTTGGAATACATTTTATTGTTAAAGTATGCCATGACTACTTCAACAATGCTACACAGTCATCTTCAACAAATACACAAACCAAATCCTATGACATTGATAAAATGGCCTCAGATGACATTGATGCAACAGTTTCTGATGGCATTGATGCATCCACTGATAAATTATCTAGTGTTGATTTGAATGAAGTCATTTCACACACCGTTCCTCCAATATTGACTACTCTTGTGCAACAGGCACATACCGCACATTGAAACAAACATTGGACATACCTCATCACAATATTAGTAGCTCGTGGTCCCCACCCAACATATTTACTCGATTGTTAGTGGGCACATAGACATCCTTGTCTATAATGTTGGCGTGCACTATGTTCAGCCTCTTGCCGAGCTGCCCTTGGCTCTCCTCCAGTTGACTTTCGAGACCAATGTATACAATTTAATGCATGTTATAAAAGAGGTGGCGCCTCACATGATATCCTGGGCGAAGGGAAAAATAGCGCATATTGGAAGCGTCATGACTTTAACTCCTGGACCGTGGACTGGTGCCTACGCCGCTTCCAAGGAAGCTCTTCATTATTTATCCAATACTTTGAGAGTTGAATTGAAGCCTTTTTGGATAGATGTTATCAATCCCATATGTGATATGCGAGTTTTGTGCCTCTGATCCCAGAATTATTTGCACAATTAGTCACATCCTAGAATTAATCACTTCCTCTAATACCACATGAAGAAGAATCACAAATCCATATAACCATATGCACAGCAAATTAACACACAAAAATTAAACTGGATGAAAAGGCAGAGAGCCATCATGTGGTCTCTCATGCTCATGTAATTCACATTCTTCAAAAAATTAAATAATACATTTAAATACATGAGTAAGTGGTCTTAAGATAGTGTGTCTATCTTAGACTCACTTGGTTGCGACAATTTCTCACCTTACACACTAATTTAGGAGAGCTAGTTGGAGAGAATCTCTCATCCAAACTAGACTCCTCAGTTTGATGAATTCTCATGATTCTATTTATTTAATTTAATAATTGGATTTATTATTGATTTTTAAGAGAGTGAGGCTAACACACACACACACACACACATATGTTACATGTGAAACTAGTGATTTTGGTAGGAAAGATTTGGGAAACAAACACTTTTGTCACATTATTGGAGTGGGAGATCTCCAAATCAATACACAGGATGGACATGTGATCTTGTCTAAATAGGTTAGTTTTTCTCCAAAGATGCATATGAGTTTGATCTCAGTGGGATGATTGAATAATGAAGGTTACTCCATAAGCTCATGGAATGGTGGCTAAAAAATTAGTAAAGGGATGTTGGTCATGGGTAGAGGACTCAAGATATGAACCTTATATATGTTAAGGGTAATGATGGAAATATTATATGTGGATTTTGTTGCAAAATAAGGAAACTTAGTGGATTTTTGGCATATGTGTTACACTAAAATTTTTCACCATGACTATTTGCAGTTAGTATGGCTCCATCAATAACCATACTATCCTCCTTGGCAAGTCTTATACCTCTGCTCCTCATGTCAAACTCCAAAAAAGAGAGAAAGCCTTTAAAAATCAATATAACTCTGGTTCCGCACTTTCTCTTACTCTTACCTGTGTGTACGCACCTCAAGTACATAATACCTGCGTACTTGTATGCTCTGTCTGTAAAGGGGTGGGTGTGTACTCCTATAAAGGTCAAAAGGCGCAAGTTTTACTTCAAAAAACTTACTTGCGGTCGATTCTAGAGCATTCTAGAAGATGGTTTGGTTCTCCTTCACTAAATCAATCCCCGACAATTCTTAAGGCCTTTGATGGCCGTGGGTTTCATCCTTTTGGCATTCTACAGGATTTGCCTATAGGGGTTGAAGGAAAAACCGTTAGTCTAGATGTGGAAGTGGTTGATGCCCCTCTAGACTACAACCTTCTCTTGGGTCGAAGTTGGTCTTACGCTATGACAACGGTCGTTTCATCGGTCTTTCGAGTAATAAAGTTTCCACATAATGGCAAGATCGTAACAATAGACCAGCTGGCTTACTTTTCATCCGACCCAGCCTCTTCAAAGAGTATTCAGCATGTCGGTAAAACGACTATCCCATATAGGGATGTTGGAGTAGGATTAGTTAAAGATGCCGGTTTACTGGGAACTTTTCCTTTTCCTCCTATCAACGCATTGTCTTCATTTGCATCCATTCATATGATTACATCAGACACCATTGTTTATGACGATCCTTGGCTCGTTCCTTCTGAATCTGAGATAGACTCATTTGGTGATGCTATGCCTTTGAGTCCATATGAAATTGCCTATGAAGCCGTGCAGTCTTTTACCGACCCGTGTTCAACCAAAATCGACCTAATGAATGTGGTCCGTGAGGAATCACTTTTCACATCAACCTCGGAGTTAATAGTGTTTCCCGAAGTTGTTTCATCTGACGAGAAACTTCGTGAAATCCTATGTATAGATGATTTACCATGGGAAGATCTCCATCACAGATCTTCGTTTTTACCTGAGGATGATCATTTTGAAAATGATTTTTCATCAATTTTTACAGCTGAATATGTCAAGGAAGCTCAGAATCCCATGAAACATCCTGATTCAGAGCTAAATTTGGGAAACATCTCTCGAACTATTCCCATTGACATTTTGGTTAAGCCTAGAATTGTTGAGAACATTCATATAGGTGCCTCATGTACAGATGACGAAATTCAGACATACAAGGCCCTATTTCAAGAATTTCGCGATGTGTTTGCCTGGTCCTATGAGGAAATGCCAGGAATTGATCCCGCGATTGTTGTTCATGAGATCAAAACTTACCCGGATGCTAAACCCGTCCGGCAACGTTTGCGTCAAATTCACCCACGAAAAGCGGTTGCAATTAAAGCAGAAGTTGAAAAACTGTTGAAGGCAAGTTTCATTTATCCGATCCCGTTAACGGATTGGGTATCGAATATTGTTCCGGTTAACAAGAAACAGGGAACAATAAGAATATGTATCGACTATAGGGACATTAATCGAGCTTGTCCAAAGGACAACTACCCAACACCCTATATCGATCAAATCATTGATGATTATGCCGGCAACGAAATATTTTCCTTTATGGACGGTTTTTCCGGTTACAATCAAATCAATATTCTACCTGCCGATCAACCAAAAACGGCTTTCATTTGTCCATGGGGGACATTTGCTTATTGCAAATTACCTTTTGGGCTCAAGAATGTCGGAGCAACTTTTCAGCGGGCGATGTCTTATGCGTTTCATGACATCAAACACATTGTGCAACCGTATCTTGATGATTTGCCTGCTCATTCATTACATCGAGCTGATCACCTTGTCCATTTACGAGCAATCTTCATGAGGTGTAGGCATTATCGAATTCGGTTGAACCCACACAAATGTGTCTTCTGTATAGAAACGGGTTGATTGCTGGGGTTTGTAGTTTCAAAAGCCGGCATTCGCATCGATCCCTCGAAGGTCGAAGCTATCATCAAATTGCCTCCTCCTTCGAGTCTTCGCCAACTCCAAAGTTTGCAGGGGAAAGCGAAATTTTTACGACGATTCATTCCTAACTACGCCGAGGTTACAAAGGGTTTTACATGGTTGTTGAAACAGAACGCTCAATTCTCTTGGGATGAGATAGCTCAGAAATCTTTTGATGCACTCAAACATGCATTGACCCATGCACCGTTGTTGCATCCTCCCAACTACAACCAGGATTACTTTTTGTACCTCCCGCCGCCCATTCCACCATTGGGATGGTCTTAGTTCAGGAAGACGAATTTGGAACGGAACATGTGATATATTACCTTAGTCGGATGTTAAACCCAACTAAGCTAAAATACTCACATGTGGAGAAATTGGCATTGGCAGCCGTTCAAGTTGTCCAACGTTTTCGTCACTACATTTTACTTCGTAAAACTACAGTCATTTCGGATTGCAACGCTATGATCTGTATTTTGACCAAACAATTGCTAGGGGGCAAGTACTCTAAATGGATTGTTATCCTGCAGGAGTTCGACTTAGAGTTTGAGAAATCTAAGTCTAAGAAATCTTTAGTTTTCGCGGAGTTAATGTGTGACTTCCCGCGTGCTGACACGGAAACTGTGGCAGAGGAGCCCATTGCGGACGAATCTTTGTTTCTAATCAGCACTTTAGATCCGTGGTATGGGGATATCATCGTCTATCTCTAGACCCAATCCTTTCGGCCCGAAGTTTCAAAGTCGGAATGTCGGAAAATTCGATTCCAGTCCCAACAATACAAAATTATTGGAGATACTGTTTATCGCCGTGGGGCGGACTCTATTTTTCGACGTTGCTTAACTCACAAAGAGGCTGAAAGGGTTCTAAATTACTGTCACTCTGGAGCGTGTGGCAGTCATATTTCTCGGTATGCCACAACCCAAAAGATATTACGCGCTGGCTACTTCTGGCCGTCCTTGTTTAAAGATTGTATTATTGCGGTCCGAAAATACCACAACTGTCAAGTGTTTGATCAAAAGATGCGCGCTCCACCTGCTCCTCTCCACCCTATAATTTCCATTGGTCCTTTTGCCAAATGGGGTATCGATTTTATTACATGTAACCCTCACTCGGCAGGGGGGCATCCGTATATCATCCTTGCGGTAGATTATTTTAGTAAGTGGTCCGAGGCGATGGCTACATTCGAGGCAGACGGCAAGACAGCTACAATTTTCGTGTTCAATCATATAATTGCTAGGTTTGGTGTCCCACAAGCGATAATCACTGACCATGGGCGCCATTTTCGAAACGTTATGATGATAGAACTTACAGGCCAGCTTGGTTTGCGTCACGATAGTTCAACTCCTTATTATCCACAAGCGAATGGTCTGGTTGAGTCCATCAACAAAGTTTTAGTTATCATGATCCGATGAATCATTGGTATTCATCGGTCGAATTGGCACAACATGTTATTTCAAGCGCTTTGGGCGTACCGAACCTTAGTGAAAACATCAACAGGGTTCACTCCTTTCCAACTATTTTATGGTTTGGAAGCTGTGCTACCCATTGAATGAGAAATCCCGTCACTGCAAATGGCCATCGAGTTACTTCCAGCTACTTTCGAAGAGGAAAATCATTTATTATACTTAGCGCAATTAGATGAGAATCGACGTGATGCTTCATTGGCGATCGAGACTCACGCAAAATGTATGAAAGCTCAGTATGATCGAAATGTGGCCCCTCGAAATTTTTCGGAAGGAGACCTAGTGTTATTGTATGATCAAGCTAATGATAAATTAGGTGCTGGAAAATTCGTTCCTATGTGGCATGGGCCATATATTGTCAAGTGAAAGCTAGCAAAAGGGGACTATGAGTTGGTAGACTTTGACGGGGACTGTTTAGGTAAACCCAGAAATGGTCTTTACTTGAAGAGGTATTATGCCTAAAAGATGGGTATGGAGATTTTTAGTTAGGTTAGTTTTTCTTTCTAGCTGGTGTGTTTGTTAGTTTAGACAGTGTGCTTAGCTTAGAGAGTTTGTTTTTCGTCATTATTCTGGCTTATCTTGGTTTTACTCTTGATATTGCAGATGTCGATGCCTCTCCAAACATACATTGGTTTCGTTGATGGTGCTTGTCGTAGTACATGGAATATCTCTTCCGCAGCTTGGGTTACCTATTCGCCCTCTGAAGAGTTAGTATCTATGCATGGGGTGAGCCTCGGTCAAATAACAAACAACATTTCCGAATACAGTGCAGTGATTGAGTTATTGTCTGAATCTATTTCATTTGGGATTCGGAGTTTGATAGTGAGGTTAGATTCTGAACTCGCTGTATTACAGCTTAATAGAGTGTATGCCATTAGAAATCCAATGTTATTAAGGTTATTTTCGAGAGTGCGTCTCTTGGAACGTGAGTTTGATTACATTGAATATCAACATATTCCAAGGTCTTTAAATACATTAGCAGATGCAATTGCTTTTCGAATGTTAAATAGACATTTGCAATAATCATACATGTAAATTTAAAACCATTCCATAACATGATTTACAAGATAAGCCGGTAATAATGATATATATATATATAGGAGTGTGTCAAAAAATACATCGTCTTCGATCATAGGTTGAAAAACACCTTATGATCGGCAAAAATGATAAGTACAAAAAACCAAAATGTCACATGTGTCTACAAAACGACCATCCAATCACTGGTGATGATCTCTATATGACACCACTGCACGGGCCACCCTACACAAGAACCTCCTAAAAGGTCTTGGGACCCCGACTACATATCGCTGAAGCCGAATTGGAATGTCATCTATGGTAGTCTCTGGTATATCTGTTGTAAGACGCTCCAGGTCACTTTCCAACTCAGCCAAAGTCTCTGTGGCCTCGTCCTGTGGGGCCGGTGCCGCTGCAACTAGTAGTCTCCTCTCGTAAGGCCTAAGATTGGCTGGACGTCGTGGGCCTACATCTGCATTTTGAAAATTATTACTATCAGTTTTGAGACGATAGAAAACAAACAAAAAAAATAGATAGTTTAAAAAACTTGTGGAAAATGAAGTTACCTGTATCATCCCATTGTTCTCCCGGTGGAAGAACCATGTCTGGATCTCCACGAAAATCAACTCCGGCATAAGGAAAATCTTGTATAGAAAAGACCTGGTCTTCTAACCAGCGAAAGTACTCCGGATTAAATCGGACAACCTCCGTCCCCTCATCAGGATGATGGGCCATAACCGCAACCCATCGCATCAATTTGGGCTCTCGAGGAAGCCCAACCTCAACAGTGAGCTGCTGTGGGATCAGCATCGGAACCCTCTCTAAGCCAAAACTCACAACTAAAGCCCCATAACCAAAGGTCTTTAGCTGTCCGTTTTTGGCTCTAGTCAGTTGGCCTTTTACATTGGCCAACACAGCATCACACCAGTTGAAAATGGTACCTCGATAGCAATCAATCGCCATCCGCATCTGGGATCTAGTGGCAATGTGTAAAGCGGCAGCCCCGCAAAGTCTGGTAACTGTAAAGGCAATCACCATAAGTTCAGGACGGGATATAGTTTTGATCTCTATCCCCTTCTCCTGAGACTGAGTGTTACACCACTCTTGTCGGAGACTAGCGATAGACTGGCCACCTGCCCTAGTCCCGAACAGAGTCAAGTGTTCGCCTCTCTTGGGCAAACCAGTGAGAAAGTAGATATCCGCCGGCTCCATCTCAAGCTGGTGCCCTCCAATATAAAAACACTGGTCTTGAACGTTCCATCTTTCTACCAGCCACTCTAGAAAGCTCACTTGGGCCCTCATGCCACGTATGGCCCAGTATTTATAAAGGCCGCATGCCTTCAAAGCATCAATTGATGGTTGATGATTAATGGCGGCCAAATCAACATATTCGTGTTCTCTCTCGCGCCAATCAAGCATGGTGAACAATCTACATGCCAAAAAACATCCATTAGATTCCATGAAATCAAAAGTTTTTGGTCCTTTTTGGAGAATTTGGGGTTTAAAAACTTGTTGTGCGGAGTACGCACCCCGCCTTTAGGAACAGAGCGTGGGTACGCAGGTTCCCTAAAGGCAAGGTGCGTACCCCCGACATTTTTCCAACTGAGAAAATGTCGGGGTACGCAAGTCCCTACTGTGGTGTCTGCGTACGCCGAGAAGCGGTCTTTGAAACACCAAAACCTCCCAAAAATGAAATCTGGGGCCTTAAAAAGAATTCTAAACGGATGAAATTGAAGAGGAGGATGTTGAAAATTACCTGGAAGAGACAGCGTTCGGTTTCGATGGTCGGATTCTCCGTAATGTCCACGAGAAGTTTCTTGCCAAAAGCCCTTTTTCTCTCCTCAACAGTAAAATGGTAAAAATGAATTGGTAAAAGCCCTTTTTATAGGTTTTTTGGGTAAATAAATGGTAAATTTGTTTATTTTTCACCATGAAAAGGTATTTTTCAAAGTATTTTGATCTATCTTCAACATGTATGAGTAATGTGTTGGTTTTTGTGCAGGATAAAGGATTTTCAGGGAAAATTGTCATTTTTTACAAACAAAAACATCAGAGTCATCTTTAAGCCCTTTTCTGACTCCTAAAACATGAAAAGATTGTCGAGCGTTTCTTTTACACTCGTTAAAACAGAATGAAAAGACGGTCCTCTTACAGCCCTTTTCTGACCGTAAAAACATGAAAAGATTGCCGGATTTTTGTCGTTTCAAATTCGATATTGGAAATAAAACGACGTGTCCTTGATTGCTTTTTACTTTTCAGATCAGAGACACTAATCATGAAAGTACTCCTTGGTCGTAAAGATCAAGCGATTCTCTCAAGTATTACTTTATACTTTTTCGGGCTTGGGAGACACAAATTTACGAAAAAGGTCAACCCTGGAGTCTTCTTAAGTTTTTCAGACTCTCTAAAATTGAAAAACGCAGAGTTTCTCCTATACTGGACTCGTTAAAATTTCACAGTAAAGGACCTGTTCGATTAAAAATAGGAACGGACCACTCCTTCTTAGGGTTCGAATCTAAACTAAGTTGGACTCATCCGAAGGATGAGCTTATAATCAAGAAAATGCTATCCTCCTCAAGCTTGTAAAAAATAAAGAGGTACTTGCCAGAAATGGTGGGGGAAAAGAGAGAAAAATGAGCCTATTTGTTATACTCTGTCTCAAAAAAAAAAAAACCTTATCACCACTCTTGAACACGACACTTTTCATTCACCTGGGTTGGGAAATCCTTTGCCTAACAGTTGATCAAACCACATTGAAAGTCTTCAGCCAGTTTCCGGGTATTAACTTTGGGTCAATTGTCACCAAGCCATCTGTTGTGTCGTTATGTGTTCAATAGGTCACTGCAAATAAACCATTCATCTGCAAAATATCTGTCATCCATCTTGACCATCCCTGAGTCAGTCCTCACAGCTACATTTCTTCAACTTGATCTATGATTTCGTGTTGTGGGCTTCCCTGCAACGGATCGCTTTCTATCGACATCAGCACATTATATAGAAAGATGATCTAGGAATCGTCACTACCTTGAAATCTGAATGCCTCAATGGCAGGTTTCTCTCCTTTGACGACGGTTTACATCATTGACTTTCGATCGAAGGATTCTGTGACATGTTCGACATCAACACATTCATTCACATCTCATGGATTGTACTGGGTACTTTGAGAACCATTGACATCACTGGTGGTCTCTCTCACACTTGTTAACAGTTTACATCATTGACTGGTAATCAAGTGGTTTCTACCATGTTCGACATCAACTCATTTATTCGCATGGATAGAATCGTACTATTTTGGGAAGTAGAAATGAAGACCCTGGATCTAGTTTCCGCCATCCAGGCTGCGAGGAGTTTTGTATTCATTATATAGTAGACTAATCATAAACATATGGCTGCGTCCATACTGTGTCTACATGTGTCTATGATTATGAAGTATTGCAAAATCATTCCTATATCAGAGCAATAGTTAGTTTGTTAGTTAAAGTTTTTTATCTGAGTATGTGAATGCCTACCTCAGCGATGATATGATCTCATATATGTATTTTGTGTTGAATATTTGCAGGTTCCAGCTGGGCTCTCCACAAGATAATCCTCGAAGTGATAAAGTGCTTCACCCTTCCTAGATGATATAAAACCCTAATCTACTACAGACCTCGCACTTTAAGGGGCAATCTGTTACAGTAAAATTTGTCACCATGACTATTTGCAGTCAGTATGGCTCCATCAATAACCATACTGTCCTCCTTGGCAAGTCTTATACCTCTGCTCCTCATGTCAAACTCCAAAAAAGAGAGAAAGCCTTTAAAAATCAATATAACTCTGGTTCCGCACTTTCTCTTACTCTTACCTGCGTGTACGCACCTCAAGTACATAATACCTGCGTACTTGTACACTCTGTCTGTAAAGGGGTGGGTGTGTACTCCTGTAAAGGTCAAAAGGCGCAAGTTTTACTTCAAAAAACTTACTTGCGGTCGATTCTAGAGCATTCTAGAAGATGGTTTGACGTGGATTGAGCACCTCCAGATGGTTCATGCATCCCAATGAAAGAGGAACTTATCCCATGAAGAGGGGAGCTATCTCTTTGAAAGAGGGGCTTATCCCATTGATGGTGGACCTGTTTAACTTCCTCCAAAGCATTATAAATACAGGCATTGGGCCAGAGGGAGGGGAGGTTGAAAGCTGAACATTCCTAAGGGTAGATGCTGCTGAAATTAAGACTCCCTTATAGAGCTTGAGAGGAGAGATTCCAATCCTTTCTTAGCTTCATTTGGAAGTGGGTGAGCTGATCAAAGTAGAGGAGAACTCTTGCTGGACCCTGGGAGGGACCTGCACAACACCAAGGCACTGGTTGTAAGGTTTCTTTTGTTTCCAATTAATACAATTAAGTTCATTTTTCTCAACAAGTTGTTATATATAATTTGTTTCATAAACTCCTTGGTCTTTATGATGAATATGTTTTATTATATGAGTTATTCAGGTGCTATGTAATCGTTTGCTTGTTAGTGAATGCAGGCTTCAAGGAGAAGGAGCTCATCTGGATCAGAGAGGCTTGGCTGCTACAAACAGCATTGGACTAAAGGTAAGCCTTAAACACCTGGTTGCTTTTATTTTAAATGCATATTTAGGGAAAGATAGTTCTTGATTGTTTTGTTTGTCACTAGAAAAACCTTGTTTTCTAGGGAGGTCGGTTTTGTCCGCAAAATTGACTCTTTCTGCATGACAATATGCACTTGGGTCACATGAGAAAAAAATGGCCTAATTTCCTTGTTTGGAAATATTTGCTTCTACGCTTGACCTTTGTGAGCATTGTATATATGGCAGGAAATGAAGAGTTTTATTTATGAGAGGTGGCTATGAAAGGAAAGAAAATTTATTAATTAGTACACTTTGATGTGTTTGGTCAAGTCAATGTTAAGTCTTTAAGGAAAGCCTCATACATTTTCAAATTAATATATGATGCATCTAAGAAGTTTTGAGCCTGTCCCATGAAAATTAAAGGCGGGGTGTTTAAGATATTTCAAAGAGTCATGTCTTTGTTGAAAGTGATACTAACAAAATGCTCAAGTGTTTGAGGATAGATAGTGGTGGATATCATTGCTCCAATGCATTCAAGTATTATTATAATAGGCCTGACAAAAACCGTCGGAACATTTTCCTTAGTAATCAACTAAATGGTAATAAAGAAACAATGAATCACACTATCATGCAGAAGGTGAAGAGTTTATTGGCAAATTGTAGATTTGAAAAACAATTTTGCATAGAATCACTAAGGGAATACCATTACGTAATCAATCATCCACTTACTACAAGCCTAAATAGTGGCCATGCATTCCTAAAGAACTTTGGACTAGTAAGAAGGTAAAATATTCTCACTTGATTTTTTTTATGTGAAGTGACTGGGTATAATCCCAAAGGGAATATAGTGAAGTTTGCTGATAAATTCATTCAATGTATTTTTTGAGACATGTGGATGTTGAGTTTTTCTTTTTTCTATTGTATTTGGTTAAACACGTCTTTTTAGAAGCAAGGATGTCATATTTAATGGGTTGCAAATGTTTACAAGGTCTATGGGTGATATGGGAGTCAAAATTGCTGGCAAGTTTACAAAAGAAAATCCCACCTTTATAAGTAATTAGCAGTCAATTTAAGAACATGATGGAAAAGAAGTGGAAAATGATGGATAGGAAGAAGAAGAAACTTTGTCATAGCCTTTACAAGAGGTCCAACTAGAAAAATCACCGCCAACAGTTAGCTTGTGGATCTATTAATTCTCATAAGCCCTCACAAATATATCCTCCTTCACATTATATTTTGTTAACTAATGAAGGTGAACCGGATTATTTTTAGGACGGTTGTAAAGGTGAAACCAGTAAAGAGTGGAAGAAAGTAGTGGAAGAAAAAATGGACAACTTGTTGGACAAGAAAACTTGGGAGTTAGTAAAGCTTCAAAAAGGAAGAAAAATCCTATAAAAAAGCTGTATATCAGATTAAAAATTATGGTGAAGGGAAGAATAAAACATACAAAGAAAGGTTGGTGGTGAAGGGATTTACCCATAATGAAGGTATTTACTTTACTAAAATATTTTAACCTACTGGTAAAATTTCATCGATAAGAATAAATTTTGGTCTTATTGCTACTTTAGATCACGAATGTGAATAGTTACATGTAAATACAACCTTTCTTGTTGACGACAAACAAAAGGAGGAAATAAGTAAGATTCCTTATGTTTTGGCACTTTATATCTAGATGTACGCTATGGTATGTACACAATTGGACCTTGAACATTTAGTAGGATTTGTGAGTTAGCTCCTTTCTTATTGAGGGAAACAACATTTGCAAGTAATAAAGTGGACATTAAGGTATCTTAAGGGTACTAGTCATTATTGTTTATATTTTGATAATAATGAATTGTCATTGAATATTTCATAGATGTATATATGCCTAGAGATGTGGACATAAAAAATTCCACCACTAGTTATTTGTATACATTTGTACGTGCAATAGTGTATTGGGTATTTTAATGTTGATATGACATTAAATATCTTAACACAAGAGGTACAATGCATAGTTTTAGTGGAAGTTGAAAAAGAGATGGTGTGGATGCAACGATTCCTAAGAGAGCTAGAAATAAAATAATACAAGTATGTATTGTATTGGGACAGTCAAGGCATCATTATGTTGGTGAAAAACACAATGTATCATATAAATACCAAGCTTATTGAACCTAGGTACCATTGGATTTGACATGTATTGGAGGAAAAGTATTTACACAAAAAAAATCATACAACCAATAATCCTACTAATATGTTCACCAAAATTATTCCAAGATACAAGAAAGTATTTGTAGAAGTTTGGTTGACCTAGGGGTGAATTGATGAGAAGGCTTGGAACATCGGGAAATTGATCTATTATACTATAATTAAACCATACGAAACATGTTATCACATCTGTCAAAATGAGGTACAAAATATCCTTCATACCAAGTGCTAAGGCAGTAACTCATTGGAATCATGATTGTCACATATTCTCGATATAGCAAGATTATGTAGCGCTTATCAGAGTATCATGTCAGTGTCATGAAATTTCATCATCATCAAATCATTTAGTGGAGTCATTAATATCATTCTTCAACTAGTCATCTATTCATGTGCATCATCTCATAATGTTGCAACTCAACTAGTGGGCTCCTTAGAGACCTACCCCAAAACATATAGAATAGATATCAATGGTGATACCATCAAGGTAATTCTTCCTCGAATAAATCATGCCATGACATCACATATACATGATAATTATATAGTATTGTTTAGCTTGAGACATAACATCAATGTCAGCTAGAAGGCTGTGAAGTACATATACCAGAACTACAATAAAATGTTCAAAGTATCATATGTCATGAGCCATGATGCAATGCATTCTACCAATGCAACTATATGCCCTACTCTAACAAAACAGAGTATCAATATGATAGGGAATATTTATAAGAATAGATCCTTAGTATATTCTTCCTCTCAGTTTCTTTGACCTCTTTAGTTGCATGGGCTCCATCCTTCCACTTTGTATCTTTCCTTGAATTTGGCTCTTTCACTAGCTTTGGAAAATTTCTTTTGTAGTGTCCCAGCTTGTTATATTTGAAGCACCTTGCATTGTCTTTCTTCCTCGGATGTTGATACCTTCCAAACTTTGCTTTGCCTAATGTGCTCATCCTTGCTGCATATGCCTAAGTTTTTCCTATAGGATCATTTTCCTCTTTGACCTCCAAATAGGATGCATTGAGACCATAGATCATCAAAACCGGAGGTCTCTTTCATTGCATAAATGAGCTCCATTCTTGAGGAAGACTATTGAAGATAATTGTTGTTATATTTGCATTGGAGATCATCTCTCCAAGGTCCTGCAACCGATCCTTAATTCAGCTAGATAAGTTGTGACACCTTTATCAAATGAAATTTTTGATCTTGTACAACATATTCTTGCAGTGGCCTTTAATTTTTGGATACCATAGATTTCATCAATTATGGATTTATTTTACTGTGCTTAATTATATATTTTTCTACTCTAAGTACAGTTCACTACTATCCTTTCTCTTGCACATATCTAGGAACAGATGACTGTCATCCTGCTAAGTGCCTCTACTATATTTTCAAGGTCAATGAACCTTTGCTTCTCTCCTTGCCAATACAGTCCTCATAAAATTGAGAGCAATAATTTAATCCTCATTTTTTTTCTAGGTTTCAGTTTCACAATGATTGCAAACAAACAACAATACCGAGAATTGATATAGTTGTGACCTCACCACTAACTAAAGCTTTCCTTCCTTCTAATGAGATCAAACTTTCACTAATGTCTATACCCTAGGATAAGGGTTTTAATGTAGACCCTTAATCAATAAAAACAATATTAACTATTTCAAAGTTCAGCTTCAACACACATGACTAATTCAAGATGTCTATATATGTTAATGTCATTTTAAGGAATAAATAGTTTTTTACTTAATCAGAAGGTATTGTTCAGGACTGTGAATAAGGGTGTGGTATTTATCTCTAATGTGAAGAGGCTCAATTCCTTGATATGCCAATGGCCTTACTTAAATTTTCACAAAGTTTCGGATTACAGTTTCAATTTCATTCAGCACATGTATACATCTTGATTAAGCCCACATGTACATTGACTTCCTTAGCTCATTGTTTCAAGCTTGAGAGAATAAAATTTTATATATATGGATACTATAGAGTTTCAAACTCCACGAGCTTAAGATCCATCGTTCAGAGTGATTTTAAACTCGGTTTATGCTTGTATAGAGATATAGTATCTCGACCTCCCTACCTGATACATCCATACAATTTTGAGTTGAAACTCAACTGAGAGAAATATACCATGCATTTTTGTGTAGAAGGATAAGCCATAGTGCCAAGACTTAATGAATAGGATATATATATATATATATATATATATATATATATATATATATATATATATATATATATATATATATATATATATATATATATATATATATATATATAGATATATTACTCATATTAAAGACTATTTTGCATACATATCGTAGAGATCCGCGAGATAGTATACCATACACATCGTAAAGTAGAGTTGGGACCATACCATAGAGGATACACCCAAAGACCATACATATTGCAGAGATTAATAGATTGTGTTGACATTAATACCAATCATACATATGTATAAACCTCTATGGCAAGGAACACATGTACGAACCATTGTTATTGTACCATATATTAAACAAGGAACGAGATTGAGAGTCTTATTCCAGAGGGAAATATCATTATGCCAAGAGTCCTACAGTAAAGCGAGAGAGAGAGAGAGATCCAAATATATCTGAGATTTTTAAATTTCGATGAGATATACCTTCCTATTGTTTGAGAATATGCCTCTCATACCCTTAAGATAGAGCTATAATAGTCTTGCTCCCTTTGAGAAGACTGCGGTCTTGTCATGGAGAGAAGGGCTAATATGTATGCCTGAAAACCTTCTATCTATCTATCAAAAGATGCAGATTTGAAAGAAATATTTGATTAGCATTAAGTCACAGGTCACTATGACCTCATCTCCTAGAAAGTGATATTATTCCCGCCCATTGTACAAAACCTAGATTTGAAATGATGTTGAGAAATCAAGGGCAAACAAATGAGGCAAAAAAGAATTTAATTTGATTTCTATATATTATTTAAATTTACTTGTGATATATTATAGTTACATATAGAATATCATAATCCAAACATAAGAACACCAGAAATAGGCTCCAAACCAAGGGAAAATCCCAAGAGCAAAAAACCCAAAAAATATCTCTTCTTATAGAATTTGTCCAATGAAAAACTTCCAAGACCAATATAAGACCAAACCCTAAAGAGTAAGCCACCCAAAACCTTAAACAAATCTCTAGAACATAATCACTCGGGAAACCCTACTTCCTCCAAGTAACTCTCATGATTGAACAACCATAACAGATATATGTTTTTCTTCCTTAATCTCCATAGAAATTCACTCCTCTTACTTGCTACTTTGTTGAATTGGACAAGCTTCTATTTTTCACATGGAGAAGATGTGTCTTATTCATGTGTGTATCCAAATGAGGTAAAGCTCCTCTTTAAATAGAATTCTCATGAGAGTGTATTTTCCTTCCTTGGGTTGACATGAGGAGAACTAGCCGACTTATCCTTAAAGACTTATAGACACATTATTTTACAATATTAAACTATCTCTTTGATACATGAGCCCTCCAAGGGCTAGTACATCATGACTTTGACCTTATGACTTGGCAATAAGACCCATAGAGCACTTAAAGGGTGCATTGACCTAGGATTACAACATAATGGGCAAGAAACCCATTTCAATAGTAATTATTTTTCTTTTATAAATAAATTTTCCTTTTTCTTTTCTTTTGACAAGTACATCAATAATTACATCATCTTTTGTCACGTACGATATTAAGTCATGACTAAAGTACAATAAATGAAGACCAATCCTAGTTACTTCTTCAACACTTGTCATATGGACTTCGTACCCAATCTGCATGTGTAAAGCATTGGTGTATCACACCAACAATCCTCCTGTACCATAGCCCAAAATTTGGTGTGCCTCTAAGGTATATAAGCACATGTTTTTCTACTTTCTAGTGAAGCTTGGAAAGCTTCACCAAAACCTGAATCAATTGATTAACTGTATAACATATGTTGGGCCTTGTTTTCACAAGATATGTCAATGACCCCACTAGCCATTTGTAAATTGTAGCAGCTACTACCTTTTTCGTAGAAGCATCCCCCTTCCCCCAATTTCAAGCTAGAGGAATGTCCATAGGCTTACGATGCTTATGATCATGGTGAAGAATGAATGAAAAACCCTCCTATTTATAACAAAGTATTGACTTATTCTAAAAAATGGAGAATAATAAAATAATTTTAACCAAATTAAGATCTAACAGCTTGGAATGCTTTATTATATTTATTGGAGAGAGAAAATGTAATTAACATGGTTAAATATCTTCATTTAGAAATAATTAACAATTAATATGATTTATTAATTATTTCACGAGAAATAAGAAAGGTGTGAAATCAAAATAATTATTAAATAGTTATTTAATAATGATTCTAATAGCAAAAATGAGGAAATTTTTTTGGAGCTCTAGAGACCTGAAAGTGGAAAAACCCCAATGGTTAGGCGGCCATGAAGTAGGTGGTGCAGGAACCAAAAAATTACAGTAACCAACAGACACATAAAACAACAAACAGTAGTAATGAAAAAGGAATAAAGGAGGGGAGAGATCCTCTCCTATCGAGATGCAGCAACAAGGGAAGGTCAGAACAATAGCAACTAGGCGGAAGAAACAAAAAAGTAGGGACCTGTCCTTGGAGCTAGATGGTAGGTAGGAAGTAGAGGCAAGTGTTTACCATGTGCAGTGGAGAAATCAAGATTCATAATCCCCATGAACAAGCTAGAGCGATATAGAAGCTACATGAAAGATCATGCTTTAATCTGCAAATTCATCAGAGTTTGGCTGACCAAAAAGGACCTCACCAGATGGATCCATAAAAAATGGTAACCCTGAGGACACATCAAGTTGAAGCTGGGAGCAAAAGGCTTCTTCACAACAATTTTTTCAAAGCTACAAGATAAAGAAAAAGTGTTTAGAAATGGTCCATATTTCCATTATAATGCAATACTATTTATGAGATACTGGAAGGAATGTAATAACCTAGATAAATAAAAATTCCAAGTAGCTTCGGTGTGCGTAAGACTGTTTGGAATACCAATAGACTTCTGGGATCCTGAAATTTTAGAAGGAATGGGAAATACAATAGGCAACTTTGTTGAAATAGTTGAAACCAAACAAAAAGGAAGATACACCTCATATGCTAGAATTTGTGTTTATATGAATATATCTGACCCTTTTCCAGATACAGTCGCACTAGAGTATCATGAGGAAGTATGGCAACAAACCCTAGACAATGAGCACATACCCTTCCGATGCAGAAGATGTCATCAGTATGGACACATGTTCAAGGAATGCCTACTCATATTAGAAGAGGAGGAGCGGATAAACAAACAACAGAGGAAAAATTAAGAAGATCAGGAAGAGTTCCAAGAAGTAAAAAGCAAAAGAAGATACACACGAGAGAATCCTAGTGAAGGACGGAAAGGAAAACAAACCAAACCAAGCAACACTAATAGCTTTGAAATCCTACAAGAAGAAGAAGAAGACAATGAGACCCAAACAATGGATTATCAGGGAGTAAAGGGAAAGGAAAGCAGTACTAGTCAAGGCAAATCACAAACGAAGAGAAAGGCACAATGTGACCCAATCGAAAAGGAGGAAAAGGAAGCGGGAGAGAAAATGGAAAATGTAGGGATGGAAATTGATACATGCAGAGGAGAAAAACTAAGCACATAGGAAGAAGTACTGTGGAAACTTCTAGATGAATGGTGACACTTGGATGAAAGATTCATTACAAAAGAGAAAAAAAGAATCTATAGAGAAACGTTCCAACAGTACAAAGGAAAATAGGATAGGGCAAGCTAGAAATGGCAGAACAACTAGGCATCCATCAGGATAATACTCGAGACCAACATAGTAAAACAAAAGGGGGGGAAAGAGGTAGGAGGAATATATAGGAATCGATTCAGATCATGGGAGAAATGCTAGTGAACACGGGAAGAGTAGTGTCGCTATTGGCAGCATTCCATAAGCTAAATCAAGTAACCTAATGATAATAACATCCTGGAATATAAGAGGCCTAAATATTAAAGGCAAGCAAAGACTCTTAGCGAATAGGCTAAGAAAAGAAAAAACCAAAATAATGTTGGCACAAGAAACAAAAATCTCGGGAAGGAAAATGGAGGAGATAGTGAGCAAAATCAAACTGAAGTATGAAAGTATGACCATAGATGCGAAAGGTAGCGTGGGAGGTATTGCAATACTATGGAACCCCACAGTTATCCTAGCAGACTATTGGGTAGGAATGAAAAGAATACTCATGGGTAAGTTCAGGTTAATAGGAAATCGAGAGAGGTTCCTAGTGTCGGAAGTGTATGGACCACATACACTAGCGAAAAGATAAAGCTTCCTCAACCAACTACAACAGCTAGGAAACCTGCATAAAGAAAAGGTGTGGTTGATAGCGGGTGAATTCAATATGACGACATCAAAAGATGAGAAGAAAGGAGGACTACAAATAGAAGAGCTAGATATGGAGAAATTCAGAGACCTTCAGATAGAACTGAATATGGTTGACATACCAACTATAAATGGAAAATATACATGGAACAATCGAAGAGGAGGGACTAGACAAGCCGCACCAACACTAGACATATTCCTGGCATCAAAACACATAACTGGAAAAGATATCTTCTATGAAGAATCTATTCTTCCATGTCTAGGGTCGTATCATTGGCCCATCAAACTAGAAATTTCTATGAACCAACAGAACCAAAATAGACCTTTCAGGTGCGAGGCATTCTGGCTGAGAGATCCGAACTTCATAGAAAAAATGAAGAATTGGTGGAAAGAGACGGAGACTAGGATGGAAGGAAGAAATAAAATTCATACTCTCCAACTAAGATTAAAAGATCTAGAAGGAAAGCTTAAGAAATGGAATAGAGAAGAATTTGGAAATATCCACAAGGAACAAGAATCGCTCCAGACAACAATGACAAGAATCCAACAGAAAATCATAGATGAAGGGAGAAGTGACAAACTGGCAGAAGAAGAAGGACTGGTGCTAAATAAACTAGAGGAAATAAGAAAACAAGAGGAGATCTTATGGAAACAGAAATCAAGAATTCAATGGCCAAAAGGAGGCGAGAGAAATACAAAATTCTTCCATAAGGCAATGTTGCAACACAAACAACACAATAGAATATTCTCCTTAAAAGACAAACATGGTAACAGGATAATACAGAAAGAAGAAATGGAAAACTTGCTGGTACAACATTCAAAGAGCTCCTGACAAAACCCAATATCAGAAGGGAGACAGATATTGAAAGAATCAGTCAACATATCCCTAAATTGGTGAATAGAGACCAGAACTTGGCACTCCTAAGGGTAATAATGAAAGAAGAAGTGGAATAGGTAATAAAGAAGATGGCAAAGAGTAAAGCATTAGGGCCGGATGGCTTCACAACAGAATTCTATCAAGCCACATGGGACTTCATGAGTCAGGATATAGTGAATGCAATAGAAGAATCTTGATGCACCAAAAGAATGCACCCGACATTAAATGTGACCTTCCTAGCTCTAATACCAAAGACAGATAATTCATAAGAACCACAAGGGTTTAGGCTGATAGCATCTGCAACATCATATATAAGATCCTAGCCACTATAATGGTGAATAGATTAAAACAAATACTTCCATAATTGATATCCCAGGAACAGACGGGGTTAAACAGATAACTGATGGAATAGTAGTAGCACAAGAAGCAATTCATTCTTTGAAGAATACAAAAGCCAAAGGGATGCTGATAAAACTTGATCTAGCAAAAGCGTATGATAGACTTAGCTGGGGATACCTACAACAAATCCTAAAGGCATACAAATTTGAGAACAGGTGGGTAAATTGGGTAATGTCAATGATCAACATGTTAGTTATGTCAATCCTATTAAATGGATCACCATCAGAAGCCTTCAATCCATCCAGAGGACTCAGGCAGGGAGACCTGTTATCCCCGTTCTTGTTCATAATTGCAGTAGATGGTCTAGGAAGAATAATAAAAGACAAAGTGCAAAGTAGACAACTACAGGGATTATGAATATGGGGAAATGGCCTACCTCTCACCCATCAATAATTTGTTGATGATGTTATGTTATATGGCCAGGCAATACTTAAAGAAGCAAAATAATTAATGTGAAATCTCACAGAATTTACGAAGGCATTGGGGACAGAAATAAGTAAAGAGAAATCAGAAATCTACTTCTTCAATACACAAGCTTCCTCCCAAGCTTTCCTGGCAAGAAAAATGGGCTTCAAAGTTGGGAAATTTCCTACAAAATACCTAGGTACTCCATTACGTGACCAACAGAATAGAGTGGCTAACTGGGGAACATTGATAGGCAAGATGCAAAAGAGAATGCAAAACTGGACATTTAGGGCATTGAACATCCCGAGCCTCATAATCCTGCTTATGTCAGTGCTACAAGCCATACTGATTTACCAACTGACCAGCCAAGCTACACCTAAAACAATCTGCGAGAAAATGGTCAATATGTTTAAAAAGTTCCTTTGGCAAGGGTCGAGCAAGATAAAAGAAATTGGCATTGCTATCCTAGAATTGGTTAAGTAAATCAATAAAAGAAGGATGATTAGGCCTAAGAGACTCATATATCCTAAATCAGGTAATGGGGCTATGTTGTGGTGGCGGTGGATATAGGGAGGTGACAACCTGTGGAAAAAACTGTGGGAGAAAAAATACAAGACGACCAGGTCTCCAGAAGGTAAATTGAGAAGCCAAACCGAGAGGAAAGGTTCAAAAATCTGGAACTTGGGAAGAACCAATAAGGAAGTAATCAGAGAGCACAGTTTCTAGGAAGTAGAGAAGGGGACAATGCGAAATTCTAGGAAGAGGCATGGTAACGAAGAGGAAAACTAAACCAATAGCCCCTACTCCAAGAAATATATCAGTTCACCATCTAAATAGAGGGTGACAAAGTATGTAATTACTGGAGCACAGAGTCAGGCAACTACTGGAGGAAGTGGAAACAAAAGGAAAACTGGCAAGAAGGACCAGGAGAAGCTAACTGGGAAATATATAAAAAGGAAATGGAATCAAGGAAAATAGCAGTCAAAGAAGGGATGGACACTCTAAAGTGGGGAAACAGTATAGTAGAGGGACACACTATAGTAGAGGAATACTATTTAAAAGCAGGATACAATAAACAAATAGAAACAAAAAATGGGGAAACATATGGGAAATGAAAACATGGCCGAAGGTGACACTCTTTACCTAGATGTTAAGCCATGGGAGAGCACTAACTTGGGACCAACTGAGGAAAAAAGGAATGTAGGGCCCATCGTGATGCGCCATTTGTCGCAATGGGTAGAGGAGATACACCTTCCGAGAGTACGGGGGAGGTGACTGGGGCAAATGACAATGAGGAGGGCAGGGAAAAGAGTAGACAAGTGGGTAGAAGCATGACACCAAGTGGCAAAACAAGGATAGTCGTAACATGGCAAGAGCAGCCGGGAGAAAGTGGGAATTTATGAGAGGAAACAGTAGAAAGGATGGAACGGTAGCATCCTGAGACAAAGGTGAAGGGATCCGTGCCGGTAACAAAGGCCGACAGGTGGCAATTAAGATAAGCGATAGGCGGAATAGAGGACAAAAATAAATGAAAATAAGAAAAAAAACAAAGTGCATGCAATGAAGACGAGGAAAACTGACGAGAAGGAAGGTGGCAAAAGAGAGAAGACGCAAGTGGCCGAAAGAAGGAGAAACAAATCAACAAGTTGGTATGTTACACTCTTGTTCCATATTCTTGTTAAATTCAATAGTACTATCAGTGGGAATCTAGGCAGTTTGAGCTAGAAAATGCATCCAACAGACGTAAATAGAATTAGAAATTCCTATGGTAGAGGCAAAAACATCTCCGTTGATCACCAGAATTCCACGAGAAGGGTGAGTAGGAGGAAGGGTCCTGATGCCAGGATGGTAGAGGTTCACCCGAGGGTAGAAGCCTGTAACTTTTCTAAGCAAATCTTGAGCCTCCTAAGGACTGTAGGGAAGATGGGGAGAGACTCAGAAGAATCATGGGAAGAAACTTGGGTGAGGAAAATATTAAGGGTTGGTGGGACTCAGGAAATCTTCACCTGACCAAAATCCTGATGGGAGCTATAAACCTAGGAAATGATAGAAGCCTGAGCAATTTGGAAATTGTGAGGATTAAGTATTATAAATCTGACAAATGTTGTGATTGTGTGATAGGTATAGTAATAGTCTTAGAAAAAGACAGGGACCAGAATAGAGATTACTAGGAACCAGACAGCTACATTTAGACAGAGAACATAATGGCCCTTAGGAAAGGATTGAGAGTTACAAAATGGAGGAAGGCACAAGTGGACTGTTGAAGAAAAGAGGCCGGAAACCCAATGGAGAACAAATGAAGAAAATCATCAATGCCTATATGGTCGGGAATCCACCAGAAATAAGAGCCCATATAATGAGCTGGGAGAGAGAATTAAACAATAACATCAAGCAATAGGATATCCTAATGGAAGAATGGGAAAATATGGTGCAAGACCCAGGAAACACACGGGGAAGACAATCCCTATTTCGATAGACTATTCAACAATATTAGGTAATGAAAAATGTGGTGGAATGGGCTATGACAAAGCATCTAGAGCAAATAGTAGAGGAAAGAGAAGAGGAATAGGAGAAGAACAAGGAAAAGGATCCAGTCAAGGCAGAACTACTCAAGGAGATAGCGACAATCCAAATTCAAACCTACCAAAACAATCTGGCCTGGGTAGAATTGAACAGAGTCTCAAAGACTTGAAGTGGAGGATTGAGCAGAGGAGTGAGATGCCAGGATCAAGCACCAAGGCGCAGCCCCAGTAACATCCTCGGATGAGGATTGAAGCAGAGAACCAGCGGGATTGCAAAATCTTTTTTCTTTTTGATGAAGTTCAGTAATATGTTTCAGTTTAAATTACATTCCAGGAACAATAGTATAGATAGTCAAATCTGTGATGTTAGATGGATAGCAATAAACCTCTTTAAGTTTTGGACAGGGTATAATGCTGACAGGTGGCTATCTGGTTTCCTTCGAGCAGGTAAGCCACCTGCAGCAAATGGATGACAATTTTTTTTTAAAAAGTAATACAAGTAGAGACCTGCCAAGTTTACAAAAAAAAATAGAAAAATAAGGAAAATTAGATAAATAGTGATTTATTTAATTTGACAACGAATAATTATTTAAATAATGATTTAATAATTATTCCTAAAGAAAATTAAATAAAATGATTGATCTAATTATTCTCATGGGATTTTTTTTTTTAAATAAGAAAATAATTTAATAAAAGTGGTTTACTAAATTATTTTCTACAGCGAAAGTGATTTTAATATGGTAAAATAAAATCTACATGGTGCATTTCGATCCACCTAGTAAAATTGGCTAGGTGATCATTTTTTTGGTGAAAATAAGAATGATTGACAATGAGCAATGTGATCACTTTATTAAAGGAAAAGGTAAGGAGAATAATTATAGAGGAAACCATCATAAATATCATGAGGATCTCACCAACCATGGTAGTGAAAATCAATGAATGAAATTCAAAAGGCTAAAATGTTGTTACGATTTTTTCAAACCAGTGTACATGAAAATAATTTCCATAAGAACACCAAATATTGTGAGAGGGTTAAATAGCTTGAAGGTAATCATAAGCAACATCACCAAGAAGGCAATGGTACTTGTTCTTATTTTGTTACCACTTCCTAAGCATTGTAGTTCTTATGAATGGATCACCCAATGTTAAGGATGCTTCCTTATTTTCTCTTTGAATAAGGCCAAGGAGATGGGTTAAGAATATTTGGATATGTCATACTCTACCACTTTATGGACGGGTTAGATGGTCGAGGAATTAAACTAGATTGAATGCAGTATTTCATTTTCAAAATAGATAATGACCATGCTTTTGATATGGATATTACAAGAACTTATGTTCATATCAAACCCACCTAGTAGGATCTAGGATTTCAATAAATCATAAATGTGTGGGTCTTTAAGGGCTACTGAGTGTTTGGGGTAAAGGATGGTGGTAAAATGAGTTGCAATAAGTATTTTTTATGCAAGATAAAAGCTTAGCCTAAAAGAAAAGTAAAATAAAATCAGAATAACATTTTCCATCTGAATGTGATCCTCCATTATGTTATGTCTTCACTTCCACCTCTTTATCACAAACAAGAGTATTATGCAACATCCCAATCCACATGTAGCCAAAAGATACACAAGAATTTATCCTTCGAATATTATTGTTACCAAATAGTGAAAGGCTAAGAAAATCATACTTACATTCAAAGGGCAGGAGATTCTGATGCATATGGCTTCTTGAAAGTCACAAAAGCAACTTGTGACCACTCTCTAGCCCTGTGACCACAAAAATAGGAAAGAATAATATTAGGGTTTTTTGCCCATTTTTACTAACCCTAATTGTGGATTTCAATCCAAAATCCTTCAAGATTGACATAATTCTATGTAAAGAAATGTTCTCAAACTCTAACACCAAAAACTTGAACACCATATGGATTGCTAATTGGATTGAGATTTTTGATCTCACAATTCTAAATTCTAACTACATTCACCACATTTTCAATAAATCATTGCACTTATTAGAAAACTCTCAACACTTGCATCTGGGAATTTTGACTATTGGTTTCTTTCTATATATCAAAAAAAAAAAAAACATAACATTATTAAGACTTGAACATGGAAAAAAAACATTATTAAGACTTGATTGTCAAACATGTCCATGCTCTCCAACTCTCATAAATCCCATGTTGACAATTCATTAACAAATTGGGTAGATATAGAAATAAAAAATAAGTAGTTCTAAATATAATTTAAGGATTTCTAATTGGGTTAACTTTTCTTATCTCACTAAGGTAAATTCTTACTACATTCACCACCTTTTCCATAAATCATTATTCTTATTTGAAAACTCATGCAGAAAATTTCAACTATTGGGTTTTGGATACATCACTAAAAACATTATTAAGACTTGATTGTAAAAATTGTAGTTTTATGCTATCTAAGTCTGATAAATTTCACATCAAAAATCCATTCACAAATTATATAGTTATATAAATAGAGAAAAGAAAATTCAACTTGAAATTCTAGAGAGGAATGGATCACACACCTTCATATTTTTTCTTTCTTAATTGTGAAAGAGTAAGAGAAGAACTTCTTAACATCTTGGACAGTTATTTTGGTAGATAAATTACATATATGCAATGTGTAATCATCCATAATGGAAATTGTTAACACCGGGAAAAAATGCTATGATGCACAATTTTCTCCTTGCAACTATGATTGTGAGTGACTAGCAAATATTTCTTTGATATATTTCTTTGATATAAATGCTATCACATTAGAGATGATGAAGATTCGTGCTTCCATTTGTTGGTTTTTCTTGGAAATTTCAAGAATGGAAAGAGGGGAGCCTTAGCCGAGCTGATTAATATGGGAGGAAACAAGGGACTTGAGTGCGTGAAAATGACTTTGAAATTTCATGAAATTGGTTTCATGTTGTTCTACAATTGTGAAAAGATAGAGCCAATTGGCTAGGAAGGCATTAATGGACATCCAATCACATACGCATTGCAACCTACTCGAAACAAATGAACGGAGAAAAGAAAGCTCTCGGGTCGAATCGTTGAGGTAATGGGAGATCGCCCAAACATGATTACGTCAGGTTCAAAATTTAAAAAATTAAAAGAGACAAATTACATTTATGGGTTAAATATATATGTATTAAAAAATGTAATAAGATTTTTAACTATGAAAATTTAACATGATTTTACCATGGATATTATTAATATGTAATTATATTTTATTATAATACCATGGTTTATCAATACCACGATTTATTAGTACAACATGCCAAAACAATTGTAGCCCATTTCATAATATTCTTGAATATCCCATAAAGGTTAAACTCTTACCATCTACTTATTGGTTATTGATAACTAAATATTCACATCTTAAATTCCCACCATGTTCCAATTAATTATTCAAAATTAAATTAGAATTTCAGAAGACTTAATCAAAAACCGATATTCCAAAAGGTGTGTTTATTTTAGAATAAAGCTTCCAAAATTATAATTTAGTTATTAATAATTTTGTCAAGGCTTGTCTATTTTGGAATAGGGATTCCACAGTTTTGGAATAGGGATTCCATAATTTTAGTTTAATTATCAACGATTATTTGGTGGGTGGTTCTAAAATATTTTTAGTAGTAATCATAGATCAAAGGTTTACATTTATGTGAAATGTAGTTATTTCCTTTTTGTTTTTTAAATTAAATTAATCAATTAAAAAAATGTGATATGAACATGAGTTATAGTTTTTTAAACACGTGGTATTAGTAAGTAAAGTGGGGTGAATCTCCATCATTAATAAGCTTGTTATGAGTTCTTTTAAACATTTATATGTTTAACTCATATATTAATTATTTTTATAATTAATATAATAATAATAATTTAAAATAAAGTTATAATTTACTTAATTTATTATGACTTTTTCATATTTCTTAAATTTATTTTGGCAATGTAATATGTATGGCCATTTAGTTTATATGGATGTGTTAATTATTAGATAGATGGTAGTGTTTTTGAACTCCATGGCATATTCTTAAACATTCTTAGTAGTTGTCACAAATCAAATGTTGAGATTTATCTTAAAAGTAATTATGCCCTTTCATTTAAATTCAATAACTAAGAAAATATAATTGCTTTTTGGACATGTTCGTAAACCATGATATTGTAACAATGGCTATTTCATGGTAAAACGTTTTCATATTACATGTTTTTTTTAAATGTATATATGTTTAGCTCATATTTATCCCTTTTTTCATTAAAAGTAATAATAATAAAATGTATATATGTTTAACTAATATTTATTATTTTTCCATTAAAATTAATAATAATAATTTAAAATAAAGTTATAATTTACTTATTTTGATGTATTTTTTTTAGACATAGGAATCTAAAGTTTATTTTTTTCCAAGGAGAATGAGAATTTTGTATTTATATAGAAGTTTGTGTGTGGATGGCAGTGAATCACTCGTGCATTACACATCTAGATCTTCAAAAAATATTCTTGAGCCCTCTTATCAACAACAAAAAAGGGATTTTGTAGGTATATTCCTTACAAAACTCACCCAATAAAAAACAAATTTTACATGTCATTTTATAAGTGATTTATAATGCAGTCTTTCATGATTGTGTAATGTCAATCCATTTAGCTATGAGGGATAAGAGAACCTTTGATTTTGTCATTGATTTTTAAATCTCCCAATCTTAATCAACACCCTTCATTAGCACATAATTCCATGTATTATTGAGATCAATCACGACGAACATGGAAATATGCTATTGAAGGGAGAACTTCCATTGTTTTCCTAATTCTTTCCTTGAGGCTTTTATTGTTTTTTCTTTGAAAGGAGATATTCACAAAATGATAATTATGGAGGGAGCCTCCCAAAATAGCAAGAGATGTTTTTCTTTTCCTAACAGAATTTGGTGGCAGGGGCCTAAGCTTCAGCTTTGGTTGTTTGTCATGCATCACCCCATGGATACTCTACAACTTTAACCTCCAACAATCCAAGGCTTATTAATTATTTTGATTTTATCCATGTTTATTGGTCATTAAGGAGATAGGCATGTCTATTTTGGAACAAAGATTCCATAAATTTAATTTAATTATTAATAATTATTAGGTTGGTGTGGATTTTGCCTCCACAAAATATTCTAGTAACCATAGTAGTATACAAAAATCAAAAGCTTAGATTGATCTCCTAAGGGGTTATGTCTCTTTCTTCCTTTAATTTAAAAAAGTCATATGAAGTGAGTTATGGTTTTTTGGCCATGTGTTATTGACAAAGCTATGCTATTGTAACAAAGTCTCTTTACATATTAAGAATCTCCATGGTAAAATAGGAGCAAATCTCCATCGTCAAAAATCTTATTTCATCATTATTTAAATGTATAAATATTTGACACATATATAAATTAATAATAAGATAGTAGTAATTTACAATAAAGTTATAATTTAGCTAGATTTTACTATTTTAATACTTATTATGGATTCATGCTTATAGAGTGTTATATGGTTTCACTAATGTAATCATAATTTTTCATTCATAGTTCACAAAATAAGGAATTTGAATATAAATCACTCCTAACTTGTAATATGTGACAAATGTATAATTTTTTAATTATAATTGAATAAGAATGATATTAAAAAAATAGTTTTCTTTACAAAATGAAATACATCCATTTTATAATGTTAAATTCCAATTCAATGTTGTTAAATGGTTGCACTAATGTAATCATAATTTTTCAATCATAATTCACAAAATAAGCAATTTGAATATAATTCACTCCTAACTTGTAAGATGTGACAAATGCATAATTTTTTAATTATAATTAAATAAAAATTATATTAAAAAAATAGTTTTCCTTACAAAATAAAATACATCCATTTTATAATGTTAAATTCCAATTCAAGACTGTTATATAGTTGAACTAATGTAATCATAATTCACAAAATAAAGAATTTGAATATGAATCACTCCTAACTTGTAAGATATGACAAATGCATAATTTTTTAATTGTAGTTAAATAAAAATGATATTAAAAAATAGTTTTCTTTACAAAATGAAATACATCCATTTTATAATGTTAAATTCCAATTCAAAACTGTTATAAGGTTGCACTAACTTAATCATAATTTTTCAATCGTTGACACGTCTCAATCATTTCTGGCACGAAACCACCATCATCGTGGAGCGATTTAGCAGATTGATACAGAGCACAATAACAGATTCAGCAGATTGATAAAGAGCACAATAACAGATTCAGCAGATTGATAAAGAGCACAATAAGGGTAAGGGTAATTTTGAGAATGGCGTGGTTTTTCATTTCATTCATTTGCCGCACGAAACCAACATCATCGTTGACACGTCACAATCATTATTTCATTTCACATAATCGGTGAGACGTCACAATCATTATGCCATTTCACATCATAGTTGACACGTCGCAATCATTTCTGGCGCGAAACCACCATCATCGTCGAGCGAGAGGGCTATAAAACGGGGGCGATTCAGCAGATTGATAAAGAGCACAATAACAGATTGATTGGCATTTGAGGAGATTATTGTTAGAGGTGATATTATTTGATTTGAGGGAGCCATGGCGACGAGGGCATTTGCGTTTGCTTTACCTCTAATGTTACTACTTGGGGTGGTGGGCGCGGAGAGTGGACCAATATCTGGCTCCTGTCCTTCGATGATATCGGAAACCTGCTCGTATATCTCCAACAAAACACGCTCTTGAATGGTTACAGCTACGAGATACACGCGCAGTCTTCGGGTCAGCAATGTGCCTGCACCGACTGCCTTGTTAGCAACTCCGTCTGTGAATACTGCAACGATGCTGTCGCCGGGAATGTTGCACACAGTGGCCAATTATATATCATTACATCATGTTACACATCTCTACACTATATTAGACTACACAATTCATCTTTATTCAATAACATATTTAATATGTATTAAGAAAAAAAAATCATTTCATATAATCTTTATGAATTCTTAATTTATAAAAAAAATAAAAAAAAATACATATATATATATAATATTTAATGAGATAATATATATAGATGTGATCTAATGATTAGCCAGAGAAGTTTAGTCTACACAAATTTTATGGTGCGATTTTGAATAAGACTATATAAAATAAATTTAAATCCCTTACATTACATTATATTCATTTATCAATCTTAAAAGTTATTAAATACAAATTATTTTTTTATCAATCTTAAAAGTTATTAAATACAAATTAAAAAAATAATGTAATCCGCCTTTATTAAAATCATAATTACCAAATTCAGCCGAGTCCAGCTAAAGAATTCGGAAATTCAATGGTTCTATTCGATTATGTTACTAACTCGCTAAAATTCAATTCGCTAAACTGGTTAAAAATTGTTGCAATTTCTAATTTTCACAGCCGGTTATCCTCCATCACGATAAAATCGAGATTCAGAGCATGCTCTACTTCGTGAGCAAGACCTTCATGGTATTGAATGTCCCAAACATAATTTAAAGTGTTAAACAATGTATGGGGTCAGACAAAGTATATTCAAGGCCCCCAACGTAATTTAAACTGTTAGACAATGTATGGATCAGACAAAGTATATTCAAGGGCCCCAACATAGTTTAAACTGTTAGACAATGTATGGGTCAGACAAAGTATATTCAAGGGCCTCAACATAATTTAAACTATTAGGCAATGTATCGGGTCAGACAAAGTATATTTAATGACTTCAACATAATTTAAACTGTTAGACAATGTATGGGGTCAGACAAAGTATATTCAATAGCCCCAACATAATTTAGAGTAGGGCAATATTGAAGAATGAAGGGACAAAGGAGTTCAGTAAAGAAGTCATTTTCAAAGTGAAATGAAATAAGCAAGGCCAAAGGAATATTTTAATAAAAAATTTGGAAAACAGATTGTAAAAATGAAATAGAGTAATTTGATATTTAAATTTTCACTTCAAAGTGAACGATTGAAAAAGTCATCTTCATATCACTGAAAATTTTCTCTAAATTATTTTATAAATTAGAGTAGTGATTTATTTTAGAATTATTTTATAAATTAGAGTAGTGATTTTTAAAGTAATTTTTTCTTATTTTTAAAATCTTATTTATTATTGACCAACTAAAAATTCTAAAAGATGTAAGACTCGTCATTCTTTTTGTTCAATTTTGTTCATGTAGAAAGAGTGACTTCTCCTTATTTCATCTTATTCACCTCCATGAATCTCCATTTACTTCTATTCATGATGTGTTTTTCTACAAATCTCCATATCTAATGTTATTTACAACTTCCATAATGTGATTGAAAACAGTTTTTTTTAGGAGTGAGTTTGAATATTAAGATTGATAATTTTGATTTTTTAAAATTGATTAAAAAATAGATTTTTAGTAGTGGTAAGAGGAATACACCTGAATTTTTGTGTTGAATTTTAGATACCTTATTTTTCCTGTATGGAATCCAAATCTAAATTCAATCTAAAACTAAGTAACTATGATGTATTAAAATGATATAATAATTTTTTTAAACATGTATAAACTTTCCAAGATGAAAAACAATTAACATGAGTACATAAATATTGATTTTGGGTGCCATAAGTTCCACTAATTATTTTCCTTACTTTACAAATATTCCACATGGGAAACTCTTAACATTGATTTTAGATGTTCATTACATCTATAAAGGGAAAATTAATTAATATGGCTCATTGATTCTAAATTTTCATTTAGAATCAAGGGCAGTCTGAAGATTTTTCTTTTAAGGTTAAGATAATCTTAATTTTCTATGGACATGATCAAATTTTTATTTGTTCATTTGATTAAAAAATAAATATTTTTTTTCTAAATCTTTGATATTTTTCATTACCTGCCATTAACTTCTCGGGATTTCTAGATCTCAATAAAAATTCCCTTTCAACCATCCAAAAATATTCATTCTCATTCTCCCATGACCTCTTTATCTTCCTTCTCATTTGGAAAGGTCAACTTTTCGTTTAAAATATAGCATATGAATTAGTAAATCTTATTGATTAGAATATAGAAATAAACAATATGAAACCACCATATATTTGTGCTTCAAAAAACTTTTTTAGTTTAGAAAAATGTCTTCAAGATCCATCACATGAAAGTATTATTTGCCTACCTATTTCAAACCAACTAATTTGGTTCATCATCAAGACGATAAGATGAACCACATTAGTTGGTTGGAAACACGTCAACAAATAATACTTTCATGTGATGGATCTTTAAGACATTTTTATAAACAATTCTACTCACATAAGCCTTACAGAATGACATAAAAATTTTAGTCTGATGAATACATGACATCACTACACTCTCAATTCTACTTCATCACTCACATTTAATTCACACTTACATTTACATGATCATCTTCTTGACTCAATGAACTAATTGTAAGAGGTACATTTTCTAAATGTCTTGATTCCCTTAATTCTTCTTCATCACTGACATTTAATTCACACTTACATTTACATCATCATCTTCTTGACTTGATGAAATAATTGTAAGAGGTATATTTTCTAAATGTTTTGATTCCCTTAATTCTGCTTCATCACTGACATTTAATTCACACTTACATTTACATCATCATCTTCTTGACTCAATTAAATAATGATAAGAGGTACATTTTCTAAATGTTTTGATTCCCTTGGTTGTACAAGGAATAAGAAATCTACTATTTTTCTCAACAACATTAAGATGGGAGAGAACCTATTCACAATGTTGTAGAAGCACAAGTGGTTTGGCCTAAGATGCTTGCATTTTGTTTTTGCCTTTCAATGGGATAAAACTCATTAGCTGGGTTATGTCTAGTAGATTTCCTTATATTAAAATAATATAACCAGTGATATTAAGGATCACTCATCTAAAAGACCTATAGTCCAACTCAATTATCTCTTGAATGGTGCTAACACATTCAAGTTATCCTTCTATTGGGGTTTTATCCATTGAGCTCACACAGCTTGTTTGATCAAATGTAGAAAACACTCCATAATCACACGTTTGTTTGACACAGTTTCCTTTCCTCTCTCAACTCTAAAATTATGACCATGATCAAATGTAGCAAAAACTCCATAATCACAAGTTTGTTTGAGACACTTTCCTCTCTCAAATCTAAAACTAGCATTTCCACTAGATGTTGCAAAGAGAACCTCCTAAGGCATCTGGAAGAAGAGCATAAATGAAGACAATTGTGATATGTTATCTAAATGTTTCCTACTTTGGAACTGTTTCCTTTAAGGCATATGGAAGAAGAGCATAAACGAAGACACTTGTGAAATGTTATCCAAATGTTGCCAAGTTTGGAACGGTTTCCTTTAATCAACTATATAGGAACATGCCTGCAATGGCTCATGACATTTGAGGATGTCATTTTTCCCTCCACTTATTTCTATTTTTATACTTATGACATTTGAGGATGTCATTTTTCCCTCCACTTATTTCTATTTTTATACTTAAATAAGTGTAGAGATAACACTTGTGATTTTACATTCACATTCTGATGTATGGCAAAGTCTATGAGGTTCAAATATTGAAGATCCTTTTACCTTGTGAGTACACAAATCCAATCTCTTTTACAAAAAGTCATAACAAAAATAAAACAATAAAAACAAAATATACCAAAATTTTGGAAAAAGTAAACTAGATTTCCAATAAGCCACTAGGAAAAAACTTTTAAACATCACCTCTACCAATGCCATGTTCCGCCTTTATGGCCGAAATCGGGAAAAACTATTTGAGTGAGAATAAAGCTGATATCTTTGTGTGTTATTGATAAATCCTAGAAGGAATCATCAAGTGCAAATGAACAAACATAGTTCATTCATGAAAGGCTCTCAAGTTCCTTTTTGTCGGATTTACAAAATATACATATTTACAATGCAATAAGTAACATGTATAGGGAAATAGATTATATTATTATTCGAAGACAAATTTTCTTTACTCTTTCACGTTGAGCAGCGATTTTACAAGATAGATATGATAGGAGGTTGGCTTCTATTCTAGTCCTCATTGTAATTTTGGTGGGTACATTGCGTTTGGGGTCAAATAGAATGTTGTAACTTCAAATAGAAGCCAACTCAGATATGTCAATTAAAACTAATAAGAGGTTGGCTTCCATCCTAGTCCTGATTGTAATTTTGTTCGGTACATTGTGTTTGGGGTCAAATAGAATATTGTAACTTCAAACAGAGGCCAACTCAGATATCTCAATGAAAATTGATTTTATTGAGATCAGATGAAAAGTAGAGACCTGAATTTGGCCATGGCCATACCTTTATAGTTTGTTGCCAAAGTCTCCCATGTTGTCTTTGTTAAAGACTATCTGAATTTGGCCATGGCCATACCTTTATAGTTTGTTGCCAAAGTCTCCCATGTTGTCTTTGTTGAAGACTTCCTTCTCTTAGATAAACGGCTGGAAAGCAAATCCAATTTCAAATTGAACATAAGAAAATTTCTCATCTATAAATTGATCTTGAAAATATTTTAGAGTTCTTTACTAGATTTGATCATTAACACATGCCTTAGGTAAAGTCTTATAAGTGTTTTTTTTTTATGTTTTCATAAACTGCTCTTGTGAAAAATCAAGTTGTACCAAGGATTAGAAAACTTACATTATCAATTGTATTAGCTCTCAACCTCCAATGCGATCGTCTAATCCATCATCATTTTCACAAATCTCTGCATGCCACCATAGAGCCTAAAGAGAAGATGCAAGGTTGAATCCTTATGAATATTATAATCCGCCATAGTCCTCCCATCTTCTACTAGTTGCTTCCTTGATCAATCTTTGTTGAATGAGAGGAATCCCTTCCTTGTCCTGAATCTTTGTCTTCACATTATCAATAGTATCAACTCTCAGCGTGTAAATGGAGAGTGAGTGATTATCTTAAGGGTTGGGTTTTCACATAGATTTTCTTTGTTCGTCTCATTTTCTATGAATCACATAAAATAAATACAAAAATAAAATAAAATAAGTGCCATCTGGCATATAGGATAAGAGAATTTTCACATTTGCACTCAACAACATCAACAAGGATTCAGACAACATACAAGACAATGAATTCACTTAAAAAAAATTACCATGTAAAATAAATAATTGTTGTACTCTTCACATCATCACCATGACAACGAGATGATGTTGTAAACTATAACTACAATATGAAAAATACGCAATAATCCAGTTTCACAACATAATATGTAGCCATAACAGAAGAAATAAAGGTGCAAGTTTTGCAGTATTGGAAGCTGAAAAGCAATGTTAAAAGGTTAAATCAACGCTTCAAATATGGCAAGAACATGTTTCACATGCGCCTTAAACTGGCATAGTTTACCAGAATCAAAGCCACACCTAAATGATCGAGACAGAAACCAGCAAATATCACTGCACAATGGATTAAAGCGATGTAGAACTCGTTCAGAACATAAATACTTACTGACAACATAACGTAGGGGAAATCTGCAGGATCAAGATTTTCTCAATATCGTCTTGTCAGTTTTGTTTTCATATATGAATCTAAAAACTTATCAAGAAAGCCAGATGCTTTTAACGGAAAAGAATGAAAAGTTAAGCACCGTAAATCAAGAGTCAGTTGACAATTTAAGCAGTGGAATCCAACAATTGAGAAATTTTCCGAGATGCTTTTAACGGAAAAGAATGAAAAGTAAATTAAGCAGCGTAAATCAAGAGTCAGCTGACAATTTAAGCAGCGGAATCCAACAATTGAGAAATTTTCCCAGATGCTTTTAACGGAAAAGAATGAAAAGTAAATTAAGCAGCGTAAATCAAGAGTCAGTTGACAATTTAAGCAGTGGAATCCAACCATTCAGAAATTTTCAATCGTCTAACGATAAATCCGATGATGCAAATTTTTCCATAGGAAAGACTTAATTATGACCATATATTCACATCGCACATTGCCAGATGCGACATGTGGTTGTAAACTTGTACCTTCATGTGTAGATAAATTTCCATATTAAAATTGATAATTATTTTTACTTGTAACAATTCATAAATATGTTTAATTTAAATTTATGCATTTAATTCATGGTCCATCATATACCATCCTTTCACATATAGCTATGTTTAATTAATCAAGTTCACTTTCATCATTAGTTAGTTCCAATTAGTCTCAATTTATTGGGACGAAACCCACATTCTAGTGTGGTGTCCTCCAAAAAATAAAAATATTTTTTACTAATTTATACCAAAATATTAGTTTGAACCTTAAATTATGTGTAACTTTTTAAGTATGTCAAGCCTTAAAAAGAATAAAAATATTTTTTTTATTAATCTCCACCAAAATATTAGTTTGAATGTTAAATTATATGTAACTTTTTAATATTATTAATACTCTAAGATTAAATATTAAAATATAACTATGTAATATTGTATATAATTCTAATGGATAATAATATTGAATTATATATAAATTTTTAATATTATTAATGGTCTAAGATTAAATATTAAAATATGACTATGTAATATTGTATATAATTGTAATGGATAATAAATTATCTCATGCATTTACTATTTCCTTTATCATATACGTGAATGGCTCATAAATTTACATTTAACAACCATTTTTATTACTTTAAAATTCCAAATTAGGTAAAATATTAAACATCTTTATTGAGATTTACTAAAGCTAATAACATCTCTTAAATCAAAGGAAAAAGATAAATTCAACGCAAAGAATCTAAATCATAAATTTACATTTAACAACCATTTTTACTACATTAAAATTTCAAATTAGGTAAAATATTAAACATCTTTACTGAGATTTACTAAAGCTAATAACATCACTTAAATCAAAGGAAAAAGATAAATTCAACGCAAAGAATCTAAAATGATGCTCCAAAATCTTTTCATATTTCTTTTGATTAAATATTTGTAAAATAAATCTTTAAAGGGAAAAACCATATCCTATGGATATATTAAAGTCTTTAAAGACATAAATATTTCCACATCAAAGTTCTAATATTTAAAAATATTAATTTAATGTAGTTTTATTATAATTTTTGTTAGCATGCCACAAAAAACATTATTGAATGTAATATTAATAGTATTAAATTTAATAACTTTGGATTAATAAAATATCAAATTTAATATGATATTCAATTTGTTATATTATAATATATACTAATATATCATGATATATGTTAACTCTAGATATATGTATGGTGGGAAGAACAAAGACATAAAGTGATAGAGGTGGAAAGATAGAGGGAGTGATAAGGGAGATATGGAGATAAAATGAAGAAGAAAGACATAGAGAGGCAAGAGTGCAGAGAGAGAGAAGGAGTGATAAGGGAGATATGGAGATAAAATCAAGAAGAAAGCCATAGAGAGAGAATAGTGGAGAGAGAGAGGGGGAGTGACAAGGGAGATATAGAGAGAGTGTGTGTATGTTTTGGGGTGAGATAGAGAGACAAAGAAGGAGAGATGGAAGGAAGGGGGAAGATAAGGAGAGAGAAGGAGAAAGGGAGGAAGAGAGAGAGAATGTGGAAGAGAGAAGTAGAGAGGGAGGGAGAGAGAGACGGAGTTGGAGGGAAAGAGAGAGGGAGGTAAGAAGAAATACATAGAGAGAGAAAGTTGGAGAGAGAGAGAGAGGGAGTGATAAGAGAGATAAAGAGAGAGGGAGGAGAGTACGAGGGAAGAGAGATAGATGAAGGGGAGAGATAGTGAAGTGGAAGACAGAGGGAGAGGAAGAGGAAGGGAGAGATATATAGATATGGAGAAAGAGTGTGTATGTTTTGGGGGTGATATAGAGAGAAAAAGGAGAGGCAGAGGGAGCTAGAGATTTTTATGAAACCAACTCACAAAAAGATAGAAAAGATAGATCAACGACATAGAAATCAACCTCTTTGATGGGGCAACCTCATTTACATTACACAAATGAACATTTATTAGATTATACAAATGACAAAACCTCCTTTATATATATAGGAGTATAAGGGGTCACAATATAACCTAAGCCGGCCTAACAATAATAATATAGGGGCACAAAAATAACAATAAGGGATACAATGACAATAGTAATGGGGGAATCACTAGTATTATAGGGACCTAACATGCCCCTCTCTTTCAAAAAAGTGTTGTCCTCAACGCTTGAGTAGTTATGGATGCTTCTGTATAAAATTCTCATCTTCCCATGTGGAATCTTCAGTGGGTAAGTTCTTCCGCCTGATGAGATACTCTAAAATTGATCGATTTCATAGCTATCGAGTTCTTATTTCTTTGACTGCGTTAGGTTCCAATATGATTTTTCCTTCCTCATCAAGTTCTGGAAATATTGTTTGAACTGGGATATTGTGACCTATAACTTTCTTTAAGCATGAAACATGGAAAATTGGGTGCACTCAGGAAGTTGCAGGAAGTTCTAATTTGTATGCCATATTACCTATCTTTTGCAACACCATGTATGGACCTACTTTGGTGATAATTTATTATCCTTCTTAGCTTTCTTGAGGGACATTTGTTTACATGGTTGTAGCCGTAGGAATACCCAATCACCTACATCAAAACTTCTTTCGCTGCGATGTTGATCTTCTTGCTGTTGCATTCTATTCTACGCCAAGGTGAGGTTATCCTTTAAGAGTTGGAGAACTTATTTTTGATGCTCGATGTGATCTTCCACTGCTTGAACCTTAGAATTTTCTCTTAAATATGATGTGATGGACAGTGGATGATATCCATAAAGTGCCATAAATGGGATCATTTTTGTTGCAATATGGAAGGAAGTGTTATCCCACCATTCAGCTAGAGGCAACCATTTGAACCATTGTTTCTATTTATCAGATACAAAGCAACGAAGATATCCTTCCAAACATTTGTTTACTATCTCAATTTTCCCATCAGATTGAGGATGCTAATATGACGTATGAGCTAATTGAGTATGAAGATAAGAAAATAATTTTGTGGAAAAATTTCCAGTGAAAATGGGATCTCTGTCGCTTACAATAATATTTGGGTTTCCATGTAGCTTTTGGATTGTTTCTATAAATGCAATAGAAACTATACTCGCTTTAAATGGATGAGATAAGCCACAAAAGTGTTCATACTTGGTAAGTCTATCAACTACCACCATGATAACACTCTTTTCTTCAGACTTGGGTAAACCTGTGATAAAATCCATTGAAACCTCCTCCCAACGTTGGTTTGGAATGGATAAAGGTTTTAATAGACCTGGGTCTTAATTGTTTCAACTTTATTTTGTTGGCAAACCTAACATTCCGCCACAAACTTTTGAATATTTGATTTAAGGCCATCCCAAAGAAATTCCTTCTTAACCTTGTGGTAAGTTTTTAGAAATTGTGAGTTCCCTCCTAAGAGAGAGGTGTGCAATTCCCTAAGAATATTTTGTTTGACCTGAGAATTCTTACATAGGTAGAATGAGTATTTGTACCATAGCGAATCATTTTTCCAGCTAAATGTATCAGATGCATTGGGATATTGTTGTATATTTTGAATGAGTGCCCACACGTCTTCATCATTCTTCCATTCATCCCTTGCTTCATTTATCCAATCTGGTTGGATAATATAAATGTCACAAAGAAATGATTCCGCATCGTCATCCTTTCTTGAGAGTGCATCTATCACAACATTTTGCTTCCCTTTTTTGTAGATGATTTCAAAGTCATAACCCAACATCTTTGTGACCCATTTTTGATGCTCTTCTAAAGATAATCTTTGTTCTAGAAAGTATTTAAGACTACATCTATTTTTACCTTGAAGTGTCTTCCCATTAGGTAGGGTCGCCATTTCTTAAGTGCATGTAGTATTGCCAACATTTCCTTCTCATAAATAGCTTTGTGTAAATAATTTCCTTTTATTGGACAATTTTCAAAGGAAATTGGTCTTTCTTCTTGCATTAAAACACCACCAATTCTGCCCACGGGGCTTTGGATTGATGGTGAATGGGTGCGCTGTTAAGGCACTCCTTGCGATAGGTCACCGGTTCAAATCCCCCGTGGGTGCTTAGGTTAGTCTTAACTAGAAAAAAAAAAAACACCACCAATTCCATTTCCTAAGGCATCACATTCCACAATAATGGTTTTTTTGAAGTCTGGTGTAGCTAAGACCGGTGCTTGGAACATTGACTCTTTATGATGTTTAAAGGCTTTCGTTGTTTCTGGAGTTCATGAAAACAATTCTTTCTTCAATAATGTTGTTAGAGGTGCTTCTACTCTCCCATAATTCTTAACAAACTTGCAATAATACCATGTCAACCCAAGAAATCCTCGCAGACGCTTTATGGATTTGGGGATTTTCCATTCCTTAACGGTTTTAATTTTTCTAGGGTCTACCTTAACACCTTCATGAGATATAATATGACCCAGATATTCCACCTCTTGTAATCCAGAGAAACATTTGGAGATCTTTGCATATAATTGTTTCTCCTCCAATAGTTTGAACACCCTGTCAACATGTTGAACATGATCCTTCCAAGAATTGTTGTAGATTAGTATATTATCATAAAATACTAACACAAATTTTCTGAGGAAGGGTTTGAAAATGGAATTCATCAAACGTTGAAATGTAGAAGGTGCATTGGTAAGGCCAAAAGGCATGACCAAAAAATCATAATGACCCTTATGAGTTCTAAATGTTGTTTTCAGAATGTCTTCAGTCTTCATTCTGATTTGATGATATCCTGAATGAAGATCCAACTTGGTGAAGTAAATTGATCCATGCAATTCATCCAATAATTCATATATGAAAGGAATGGGAAATTTATCTTTAATAGTGAGCTTGTTGAACTCCCTATAATATGGACACATGCACCATGATCCATCCTTCTTCTGAACCAATACTACTAGAGAAGAGAAATAACTTTGACTAGGTTGAATTATACTAGCCTCTAGAATTTCTGCAACCATACGTTCAATTTCACTCTTTTGGGAATAGGGGTATCTATAAGGGCTGATGTTTGGAGGAACACTTCGTGGAATTAAATGAATAGCATGATCATGATCATGAATAGGTGGGAGACCTTTGGGTGTCTCAAATACCTTCGAATGATTGTCTAAGACTTTGTGGAGATCTAGAGAAATAGATTATTTCAATGTGGGAACCTTTAGTGAACATAATTGTATAATTATGCCTCGTTGTTCTTTCTTTAGAAGCTTTTCCATTCCATTAGAGATGATTATCTTTCCCAGTTTCCCTGCGATAACCCTTAATTCAACTTCCTTTCCTTCTGAAGAAATGTTCATGAAGATATCTTGAAAATAAAAAGCTATTCTACCTAAGGATTGTAGCCATTGGACTCCTAGTACAAATCAGCACCATCCATTGGAATGGAAAGCATTGGGCTATTCAATACATATTCTCCCATGGATATCTTGATATTATGGCACTTTCGTGAGAAATTCATGGTTCCTCCACTTGCAACCATCACTTGACACTTTGGTGCTGGATATATGAAGCAATTCAATTCCTTGGCTATCTTACAATGAATAAAATTATGGGTACTGCCCGAATCAATCAACACTATTACCCTTTTCTTCTTGATATGCCCTTCTATCTTGATAGTTTGAGGAGTGGTAATTCCAGCCAATCCATTACAAGATATGGTCAGATTCATTTATTCTTTCTCTAGGGTTTATTCCTGGTGTATATCCTATTCTTTTGACATTTCTTGTTCTATTTCTTCCTCCTCTTCATAATCTATGTAAAATAATTTTCTCAGCACACTTATGACCTTTACTGTATTTTCTATCAGAGTTGTAACAAAGCCCTTTTGCTCTCTTTTCTTCCAATTTTTGTGGTGTCAACCTTGTAGGTTGTGGATGGCTCACCCATTATTAAGGATGTTTCTTTATTTTCTCTTTGAATAAGGCCAGGGATATGGGCTAAGAATATTTGGATATGTCATACTCTACCACTCTATGGACGGGTTAGGTGGTCAAGGATTTATACTGGATTGAAGGAATTATTTCATTTTCAAAATAGACAATGACCATGCTTTTGATATTGATATTACAAGAATTTATGTTCATATCAAACCCACCTAATAGGATGTAAGATTTCAATAAATCATAAATGTGTGGGTCTTTAAGGGCTACTGAGTGTCTGGAATAAAGGGTGGTGGTGAAATGAGTTGGAATAACTATTTTTATGCAAGATAAAAGCTTAGCCTCAAAGAAAAATAAAATAAAATCAGAATAACATTTTCCATCTAAATGTGATCCTCCATAATGTTATGTCTTCACTTCCACCTCTTTATCACAAACAAGAGTATTATGCAACATCCCAATCCACATGTAGCCAGAAAATACACAAGAATTTATCCTTTGAATAGTATTATTACCAAATAGTGAAAGGCTAAGAAAAACATACTAACATGCAAAAGGATAGGAGGTTCTAATGCATAGGACTTCTTGAAAGTCACAAAAGCAACTTGTGACCACCCTCTAGCCCTATGACCACAAAAATAGGAAATAATAATATTAGGGTTTTTTGCCCATTTTTACTAACCCTAATTGTGGATTTCAATCCAAAGTCCTTCAAGATTGACATAATTCTATGTAAAGCAATTTTCTCCAACTCTAACACCAAAAACTTGAACATCATATGGGTTGCTAATTGGATTGAGATTTCCGATCTCACAATTCTAAATTCTAACTACATTCACCACATTTTCAATAAATCATTGCACTTATTGGAAAACTCTATAACACTTGCATCTGAAAATTTTGACTATTGGTTTTTTTCTATATAAAAAAGAAACATGATTAAAACTTGAACGTGAAAAAAAAAACATTATTAAGACTTAAGTGTGAAACATGTCCATGCTCTCTAACTCTGATAAATCCCATGTTGACAATTCATTAACAAATTGGTTAGATACAGAAATAGAAAATAAGCCATTCTAAATACAATTTAAGGATTTCTAATTGGGTTAGCTTTTCTTATCTTACTAATGTAAATTCTTACTAAATTCACCACCTTTTCCATAAATCATTGTTCTTATTTCAAAACTCATACATATGAAAATTTCAACTATTGGGTTTGGGATACATCACTAAAAACATTATTAAGACTTCATTGCAAAAATTATACATTTATGCTATCTGAGTCTGATAAATTCCATGTCAAACTTCCATTCACAAATTATATGGTATATAAATAGAGAAAAGAAAATTCAATTTAAAATTCAAGAAAGGAATGGATCACACACTTGCGTATTTTCTCTTTCTCAATTGTGACAGAGTAAAAGAAGAACTTCTTAACATCTTGGACAGTTACTTTGGTAGATAAATTACATATATGCAATGTGTAATCATCCATAATGGAAATTGTTAACACCGGGAAAAAATGCTATGATGCGCAATTTTCTCCTTGCAACTATGATTGTGAGTGACTAGCAAATATTTCTTTGATATAAATACTATCACATTAGAGATGATGAAGATTAGTGCTTCCCTTTGTTGGGTTTTCTTGTAAATTTCAAGAATGGAAAGAGGGGAGCCTTAGCCGAGCTGAGTAATATGGGAGGAAACAAGGGACTTGAGCGCGTGAAAGTGACTCTGAAATTTCATGAAATTGGTTTCATGTTGTTCTACAATTGTGAAAAGATAGAGCCAATTGGCTAGGCAGGCATTAATGGACATCCAATCACATACGCATTGCAATCTACTCGGAACAAATGAACGGGGCAAACAAAACTCGTGGGTCCAATTGTTGAGGTAATGGGAGATTGCTCAAAGATGATGTACATGATTACATCATGTTGAAAATTTAGAAAATTTAGAAATCTAGAAGAGAAAAATTATATTTATGGGTTAAATATATATGCATTAAAAAAATGCAATAAGATTTTTAATCATGAAAATTCAACATGACTTTACCATGAATATTATTAATGTGTAATTAGATTTTATTATAATACCATGGTTTATCAATACCACGATTTATTAGTATGACATGCCAAAAAAATTGTAACCTATTTCATAATATTTTTGAATATTCCATAAAAGTTAAACTCCTACCATCTACCTATTGATTATTGATAACTAAATATTCACATCTTAAATTCCCACCATGTTACTATTAATTATTCAAAATTAAATTAGAATTTCAGAAGACTTACTCAAAAATAGATATTCCAAAATGTGTGTTTATTTTAGAATAAAGCTTCCAAAATTATAATTTAGTTATTAATAATTTTGTCAATCCCTGTCTATTTTGGAATAGAGATTCCATAATTTTAGTTTAATTATCAACAATAATTAGGTGGGTAGTTCTAAAATACTTTTAGTAGTAATCATAGATCAAAGGTTTACATTTATGTGAAATGTAGTCATTCTTTTTTTGTTTTTTAAATTAAATTAATTAATTAAAAAAATTTCATATGAACATGAGTTATAGTTTTCCAAACACGTGGTATTAATAAGTAAAGTGGGGTGAATCTCCATGGTTAATAATCTTGTTATGAGTTTTTTTAAACATTTATATGTTTAACTCATATATTAATTCTTTTTATAATTAATATGATAATAATTATTTGAAATAGAGCTATAATTTAGTTAATTTATTATGATTTTTTCTTATTTCTTAAATTTATTTTGGCAATGTAATAAGTATTGCCATTTAGTTTATATGGATGTGTTAATTACTAGATAGATGGTAGTGATTTTGAACTCCATGGCATATTATTAGACATTCTTATTAGTAGTCACAAATCAAATGTTGAGATTTATCTTAAAAGTAATTATGCCCTTTCATTTAAATTCAATAACTAAGAAAATATAATAGTGTTTTGGACATGTTCGTAAACCATGATATTGTAACAATGGCTATTTCATGGTAAGATGTTTTCATATTACATGTTTTTTTTTTTAAATGTATATATGTTTAACTCATATTTATTCTCTTTTTCATTAAAAATAATAATAATAAAATGTATATATGTTTAACTAATATTTATTATTTTTCCATTAAAATTAATAACAATAATTTGAAATAAAGTTATAATTTAGCTATTTTGATGTATTTTTTTTAAACATAGGAATCTAAGGTTTATTTTTTTCCAAGGAGAATGAGCATTTTGTATTTATATAGAAGTTTGTGTGTGGATGGCAGTTAATGACTCGTGTATTACACATCTAGATCTTCAAAAAATATTCTTGAGCCCTCTTATCTACAACAAAAAAGGGATTTTGTAGGTATATTCCTTACAAAACTCACCCAATAAAAAATAAATTTTACATGTCATTTTATAAGTGATTTATAATGCAGTTTTTCATAATTGTGTAATGCCAATCCATTTAGCCATGAGGAATAAGAGAACCTCTGATTTTGTCATTGATTTTTAAATCTCCCAATCTTAATTAACACCCTTCATTAGCACATAATTCCATGTTTTATTGAGATCAATCACGACGAACATGGAAATATGCTATTGAAGAGAGACCTTCCATTGTTTTCCTAATTCTTTCCTTAAGGCTTTTAATGTTTTTTTCCTTGAAAGGAGATATTTACAAAATGATGATTATGGAGGGAGCCTCCCAAAATAGCACGAGATGTTTTTGTTTTCCTAACAGAATTTGGTGGCAGGGGCCTAAGCTTCAGCTTTGATTGTTTGTCATGCATCACCCCATGAATACTCTACAACTTTAACCTCCAACAATCCAAGGCTTATTAATTATTTTGATTTTATCCATGTTTATTGGTCATTAAGGAGATAGACATGTCTAATTTGGAACAAAGATTCCATAGTTTTAATTTAATTATTAATAATTATTAGGTTGGTATGGATTTTACCTCCAGAGAGTATTCTAGTATTCATAGTAGTGTACAAAAATCAAAAGTTTAGATTGATCTCCTAAGGGGTTATGTCCTTTCTTTCCTTTAATTTAAAAAAAGTCATATGAACAAGTGTCATATGAAGTGAGTTATGGTTTTTTGGCGATGTGGTATTGACAAAGCTATGTTATTGTAACAAAGTCTCTTTACATATTAAGAATCTCCATGGTAAAATAGGAGCAAATCTCCATCATTAAAAATCTTATTTCATAGTTATTTAAATGTATAAATATTTGACAAATATATAAATTAATAATAAGATAGAAGTAATTTATAATAAAGTTGTAATTTAGCTAGATTTTACTATTTTAGTACTTATTATGGATCCATGCTTATAGACTGTTATACTGTTGCACTAATGTAATCATAATTTTTCAATCATAATTCACAAAATAAGGAATTTGAATATGAATTACTCCTAACTTGTAAGGTGTGAAAAATGTATAATTTTTTAATTATAATTGAATAAGAATGATATTAAAAAAGTAGTTTTCTTTACAAAATGAAATACATCCAAGGCAGTCGAAGCTCTGCGAGGAAAACCCTGCACCTAGGGTTTAGCACTGATCTGAACAGGTTCACCAACAGTTCTGGCAGCGCACAAAGACCGATTAGTTGATCTTCTTACTCAGAGGCCGTGTACTGGCCCGACAAATGGCAGACGGGGGGTCCACTGGGACCCCAACTTACAGGGAAATAGTCATGCAGGAACACAAAGCACATGAAGGTTTCAGTATCTCTGGGTATGAAGCTCGAAAAGACAGCTCTGGGACAAGTAGCAGAAGAGCAACCTAGTGGCAGAAAGATCCAAATCACGGATCAGAGATGCCAGTAAAAGTCAGTGACAGACAGGAGAAGCACGGGAACAAACCGAAAGCAGGCCAAAACAGCTCAGATCCAATAATCGCTCCGTCAGATGAAGAAAAGGAACATAGGGAGGGAAAACACCCTATAGAAAATGAGGATAAAACGGAAGCTCCCAACCTCAGCCTCAAAAATACCCTGCAAGGAGACTGCAAACCCAAAAAGAAGGAAGCCCTCCGTGTGGTCTTCTCAGATCCAGACATTCAGGCCTACAGAGACCACATGATGGAGCATGCAACCATATGTAAGTTTATGGGACTGTGGCCAACAGAAAGAGCCCTCTATCAATGGATCAAGCAGCACTGGCGACCAAAAGGTGATGTCAAACTACATCTTCGAGCTAAAGGTTTTTTTACTATTGTTTTTTCTAACCTAGAAGACAAAGATAGGGTCTTCGATGGAGGGCCTTACTTCCTTTCATCAGCAGGCCTCTACATGAGGCCATGGAAGGCGAACTTCGTGCCTGAAAAGGAAACCTTCACCCAAGTCCCTGTGTGGATCCGCCTCTTCTCATTACCTATCGATTACTGGGGCCTAGCGACCCTAAAGCTCATAGGAGACCGATTTGGCACCTTCATTAAAGCCTCAGAGGCAACGATGCAAAGGAAGTACACTTCCTGTGCCAGGATCTGCGTCGAAATGGATGTCTCAGGTGCCTTACATGAAGGACTGTGGCTAGAGTTCAGAGATGAAGATTACTTTCAAGCCATCGACTATGAACAGATCCCCTTTCGGTGTAGGAAATGCCATGAACACGGTCACCTTGTCAGGGAATGCCCATTAAACAAACCAGTGGAAGATGCCAAGCTTGAGCAACCAGCCAAGAACCAGGAGGTTTTTAAAAAGCCAAAATCAAGACAAAGGGCCTACAGGAAAAGAATAAACAAAGCAGTGATAGATCCCAGCAAAACACTCAACCCCTTCAGCATTCTGGACTCAGAAGCAGACTCGGAAGGTAACAACAAAGAGACAAAGCTACCAGAAGCTCCTAAAAAAAATATGACAGACCACAGATCAACGGATGCAGAGGAAACCACTGAAAATACAGAAGTACAAACGCATGAAGTAGCAGATGAACAAGATGAAGACACAGACATGCTAACCAGTGATGGGAGAAGCGAAGATCTGGAACTCAATGAAGTTCTAGAAAAAGAAGGGGTAAATCTGCCAGACATGGAAAAGCACTGGAGAACACAAGGGCTGGAAAATATCCCGAAGGAAGAAATAAAGAGGATCAGCGACCTCTTCATAGCAAGACAACAAGCGGAGCTAGATAAGCAAAAGAAAAGATTAGGAATCATGAAAGGCACAGGTAACCAATCTAAAATCCTTTTTCTTCATTCATTAGGACGGAAGCAAAACAAGAGAAGAGGCCGAAGGACAAATGGAGAGGTTCTTCATGATTTGGGTATCCTAATGATCAATTCAGGCAAAATGAAGGCTTTACACGCCTTCCCGTCCTACCAATAACCTCATCATTATTAATGAAAATCATCTCTTGGAATACAAGAGGGCTCAACAGCCAAGTCAAACAAAGACTTCTCAAGAGGAAGTTACAACAGGAAAAGCTAGACATTATGCTCATTCAGGAAACAAAGTGTGCCACTAATCAGCTGGAGAACATCACCAAAAAGCTAGGAAAAACTATCAAATATATAGACATAGCCAGTCAAGGATGGGAAGGAGGCATTGCAACCCTCTGGGACTCGAGTAATCGAAATCACCTCTATGGAAGCTACTAGATCATACATTGCCACAGAATTTCAATTAACAGGTAATTTCGAAACCTACCTCTGTATAAATGTCTGTGGGCCACAACGTTTAGAAGATAAAATTTCTTTCCTGAACTCGCTAATGAAGTTAAAGCTAAGATACCAACATTGAAAGATCATAATGGGAGGGGATTTCAACATGATTACCTCCCTCCTGGAAAAAAAAGGAGGCCTTAGGCGACTGAATAAAGACTCAGAACTCTTTGTTGACTTCATGGAATCCGCCCAACTGGTCGACATCCCCCCAAAAAATGGGCTCTACACTTGGAACAACCGAAGAGGAGGAGAAAATAGGATAGCCTCTCACCTTGACCATTTTTTGATCTCAAAAAACATCTTACTGGAAGGAACAACAGTTGACTCTGATATCCTCCCCAGTGGGGGATCAGACCACTAGCCCATCGCCCTGGAAGCTGCCTTTCTAGAGACCCCCAAAAACAGGCCTTTCAGATTTGAGAAATTCTGGCTAACTCACCCAAATTTTCCAGATCTGTTGAAAAAATGGTGGGAAGAGCCCAGGAATATAAGGGGGAGCAAAATGTTTAAACTCCAGTCCAAACTAAAGCACATCAAACACAAAATCAAGGATTGGAATGCAACCGAGTTTGGCAATATTTTCCAGGAAAAGCACAATATAGAAGACCGACTAAGTCAAATTCATAAAGACTAGGCTTCGGGGATTAACAGGGAGGACTCAAATGAACAGGAAAAGATCCTAATGCAGAAATGGCAGCTCCGCTGCCAACAGGAAGAAATCCTTTGGAAGCAAAAATCTCGCATCCAATGGTTGAAGGAGGGAGAGCAAAACACAAAGTTCTTCCATAGATCGACGATGGATTACAGAGGGGCTAATAAAATCCTTAAGCTTACCAATGCATCTGGAGAAGTTATTCAAAACCACAATGAGATCTCAACTTTGCTTACTAGTCACTTTAAGCAAATTGCCCAGGAATCTCAAGAAGATCGATCGGAAGCCAGAGAGGAAATATTACAGGCCATACCCCAAATCAGTACTCCAGCACAAAATGCCTCTTTGTTAAGAAAGATCTCAATGGAGGAGGTGGAGGATGTTGTTAAAGACATGCCAAATGATAAAGCACCGGGACCAGATGGTTTTACTATAAACTTCTACGAAGCTTGTTGGCAAACAGTCAAAACAGAGGTCTGGGAAGTATTTGAAGATTCAAGACGATCTGGCTCAATTCTTCAAGCCCTAAACTCTACTTTCCTAGCCCTAATCCCCAAAGAAGAGGAAGCCTGAACTCCGGAAAAGTTTCACCCCATAGCTCTGTGCAACGTGATTTATAAAATCATCTCTAAGGTCATCGCTAACAGACTTAAACCAATCCTCCCTGACATCATCTCGGAGGAGCAATCAGGCTTCGTGGAAGGCAGAAAAATTCTGGACAACATCCTCTTGGCTCAGGAGATGATACATACTTTGCAATCCAGAAAAATCCCTGGTATGATGATTCAGCTCGACCTTTCAAAAGCTTTCGACAAAGTGAATTGGAATTACCTGGAGGCCACCTTAAGTGCTTTTGGTTTCGACATTTGGTGGATCAAATGGATTCTCGCTCTTATCAAGTCAACAAATTTCTCTATTTTGGTTAATGGATCCCCCTTGGCCCCCTTCTCTCCTTCCCGCGGCATAAGGCAAGGAGACCCACTGTCCCCCATCCTTTTTGTGATCCTCATGGAAGGGCTTAGCAGATATATTCACAAAGCCAAAGAGGAAGGGAAAATTAATGGATTGCGCCCTTTTCCCTCCACCCCTGCAACTACTCACCAGCAGTTTGCCGATGATACTATGCTGCATGGCTCTCCAACTGTCAAAGATGCCAAGGCTTTCAAATCCATCTTATCTCTATTCAACATGGCATTAGGTATGGACATAAACCACTCCAAATCGACTATTTTTTCTTTAATACTCATGTTTCAATTCAGAACCATCTTACCAGCATCTTAGGCTTTCGAAAAGGTTCTCTACCCTCGAAGTACCTGGAAGCCCTGCTCACCACCAAGCCATGGCAAAAGTTTCATTGGGAAAGGCTCATAGCAAACATGGAAAAAAGATGCAAACATTGGACTCATAGGGCTCTTAATTTTGCGGGATGCCTAGTTTTAACTAAAGCCATTCTGCAGGCCATCCCTCAGTATATGCTTTCTATCCTCCCGGCGCCTAAAGCCATCCTGCAGAAAATCCGATCCATTCAAAGATCCTTTTTATGGAGTGGCAGCGCAGAGAAGAGGAAATGGGCTCTCGTGGCCTGGGATAAGGTCTGTAAATCGAAACTAGCTGGAGGTTTAAACCTAATTGACCCCGACATTAGCAACAAAACTGGTGGAGCGAAGCTGTGGTGGCGCTGGCTGAAGGAGACCAACCTCCCCTGGGCCAGACATTGGAAGGAGAAATACACTCCTAACTGCAGAGATTAGGACCTCATAAGACTTCAGGAATTTCCAGAAGGTTCCCCAATTTGGAATTTGGCAAAAAAGAACAGAAATCTAATTCAGGAACACAGTTTTTGGGAGATCCGTAATGGGAAATCTGCCCTCTTTTGGGAAGACTCCTGGTAACAGCACCCAAAGCTTGAAAACCCAGATCTTGAAGCGTACAAAATTAACTGTCAGAACAGGGGAAAGCACTCCGTTCATCAATACTGGAATCCCGATAGCCAGGACCAGGAATGGAGAGAATGGTCCCTCCCAGACACAGAAAGCCCTAATGAAGAAAATAATAACCTTCAAAATCTGCTCCTAATCTTAAACAAACGAAAAATCAGAATAACCACAGATGAAGACAAGCTGAGATGGGGGCTGAACGGCAGTGGCAACTTCACCCTTAAAGAAGCCAGAAGGCAGATGGAATTCCCAGAGCAAGGGGAGGACGCATCATGGTTCAACAAGGTTTGGGATCCCCTCTTTTGGCCAAAAATTCAAACTTTTCTATGGCTTCTCATGCGGCGAAAGACCCTCACTTGGGAAAACCTGCAGAAAAAGGGCTTTGAAGGTCCTTCCTTTTGCCCTATGTGCAACCAAGCCGCAGAAACCATGAACCACTTATTCAATACCTGCGAGTGGGCAAACCACATTTGGCAAGAGATAGAAGCTATCATGCAGAAAAACAGCAGAGACTTGGACTCCATCCATAACACCATTAACAATTGGCCAAGCAATTATTCAGAAAATCCTCAAATCAACAATATATGGAAAGTTCTACCAGGTTTTATTACTTGGACATTGTGGAAAGAAAGAAAGAGAAGGATTTTTCAAAGCAAACACAGGAATTTTGAACATTTGAGAATTACCTTATTTCATAACATCTGCCAATTAATCCTGGTAAAAAGTAAAGCCGACCCAGCCAGCCGAATCTCGCCGGAGGACCAGAGAATCCTAAATTCCTTCAACATTTGCACCGACCAAAGTCTCGTCCCCTAGGCCAAACAGCAGAACATCAACATTACACTAAAAGGATGGACTTGGCCCCCTGAAGGTTTTCTGAAGTTAAATTTCGACGGGGCCTCAAAAGGAAACCCGAGCCCAGCTGGTATAGGAGGCATCATCCGAAACCAGTCAGGCGAAATTCTCCATATATACAGAAAGCGTTGGGTGAGGGTACCAATAATGAAATGGAATTCGCAGCAATGGAAAAGGGGTTACAAACCCTCCATAGAAACCAAACAGAAAACGCAGTAATTGAGGGTGACTCTGAGATTGCCATAGCAGTGGCAAAGAAAATATACGGGGGCACTCCAATAAGCAAAGTAACTAAGCACTGGCGCCTGTCCATGGTCACAGACAGTATTGGGAAACTGCTTGGAGGAATGAAAGGCCTCATCTTCCAAGTGGTAAGGAGAAAGGAAAACTCGGTCGCCGACCACTTGGCTAACCACGGGATCGCACACCCAGCTGAAATGGTGGACAACTGTTGGCAGATGGTGGAAAATCATCATTTAAAAGACCGATGCTCTCAACTCGCTCGATTAGATTTAGCGGCTGCGGAAAGGGCAGGTCGGCAATCCTATTAACAAACTTTCATAAGTATATGGATAGGCCGACGGGACTGGTGCCATCAACTCCTAACAACTACCGCAGGACAAGCCGGTTGAGGGCATTAATGAGCATAGCAGGTTACAGGGATTTGTACAGGTTCATGATCCAGGATGACATAGGCCGCCGCAGAAGCGCTGGACGGAGGGACACGTGGCATGCTCAAGACCGATTAGGAGGTGGCGAAGGCAAACATTCCAAATCAATGAAAAGCCCCTCCAATTTTCGCACAACTACATTTATGGTGATCGGACAGGCAATGAACACGCCGCGATCCACTCCCCTGCCCGAAACCTCCCCGCCAATTTCTATATAATTGCTCCTGCACTCTCTTGGAGCATCATGTTTTATGTCCTTAGGAAGCAGAGACTCCATCTTTGCATTAGTTTTCAGGAGAGTATCAGTCACGAAAGGTTTCTCATGGCGGGCGAGAGTAGCCGAAACCAGTCGGCAAATAGAGATTTGCAGACGGCCCGAGATTTGTTCGAGCGACGAACATCTCAGAGGAATAAGCGGAAAATCATAGATTTGGAGGCCTCTGCGCAGGAAGAGGAAGCCAAGCTCTCTGATCATCAACTCAGCCAAGAAGTCGACTGGTTGCATGACCCTGGAACGCCTAGCACTAGAGCAACCCAATTCGTCCGTACTCAGGCAGAATCATGGCGCATGAAGACCATCTTGGCAAAGGCAATGGACGTTCAGGGGGAACAGGCGGACCAGCTTCGCACGCTCCAGCAGTTTGCAGCCACGATGACGAAGGACCACATGGCAGTGGTCAAGAGCAGTGAGTTTAAACTCTGCGCAATGCATGAGGAGATGGATTCAATTAGCAAAAAGCTCTCTGTTCTGATCAAACTCCTCCGGAAAGTTATTGAGCAGGACAGCAAGCCCGCTGATCCGCAGAAGGGAGGTCCGTCGTGCGTTCACCAGGCTAAGGCTTCCAGGCACAGTGAGGCGCATGCAGCCCCTCCCAACAACTCTGATTAGTCTTCCATGTCCCTTTGTTGGACTCTGTTATATTTTTCTGTTACTGTTTTTCCAGCTCTGTGATAGTCAGTTTTTTGGCCCAAGTCACCCTGCGTGGTGTACTCCTCGGCAGCACTAGGTTCTATATGTCTACTATAGTTCTCTCTTCCTGTTTCACTCTGTTGCTATCGAGTAAGGCCTGCTATGCAGCCAATAATCTGCTTCGGCAGAAGTTTTGTACTATATGTTACACTTGTTAATACAAAAGCTTATTTACACAAAAAAAAAATGAAATACATCCATTTTATAATGTTAAATTCCAATTCAAGGCTGTTATATGGTTGCACTAATGTAATCATAATTTTTCAATCATAGTTCACAAAATAAGGAATTTGAATATAAATCACTCCTAACTTGTAAGATGTGACAAATGTATAATTTTTTAATTATAATCGAATAAGAATGATATTAAAAAAATAGTTTTCTTTAAAAAATGAAATACATCCATTTTATAATGTTAAATTCCAATTCAAGACTCGTATATGGTTGCACTAATGTAATCATAATTTTTCAATCATAATTCACAAAATAAGGAATTTGAATATAATTCACTCCTAACTTGTAAGATGTGACAAATGCATAATTTTTTAAATATAATTAAATAAAAATTATATTAAAAAAATAGTTTTCTTTACAAAATAAAATAGATCCCATTTTATAATGTTAAATTCCAATTCAAGAGTGTTGTATGGTTGCACTAATGTAATCATAATTCTTCAATCATAATTCACAAAATAAGGAATTGGAATATGAATCACTCATAACTTGTAAGATGTGACAAATGCATAATTTTTTAATTATAATTAAATAAAAACGATATTAAAAATAATAGTTTTCTTTACAAAATAAAATATATCCATTTTATAATGTTAAATTCCAATCACTATTATATGGTTGCACTAATATAATAATTTTTCAATCATAATTCACGAAATAAAGAATTTGAATATGAATCACTCTTAACTTCTAAAATGTGACAAATGTATAATTTTTTAAATGCATAATTATTTAATTATAATTAAATAAAAATGATATTAAAAAAATATTTTTCTTTACAAAATAAAATATATCTAATGTTAAATTGCACTAATATAATTATATGATTGCACTAATATAATTATAATTTTTCAAGCATAATTCACTAAATAAGGAATTTAAATATGAATCAAGTCTAACTTATAAGATGTGAAAAATATATATTTTTTTTAATTATAATTAAATAAAAAAATATTAAAAAATAATTTTCGTTACAAAATGAAATACATCCGTTAACGTTAAACTCCAATTCAATTAAACATACAACTAAAATATATTTTAATAATTAATTTTTTTTTAATGAAAAAATATTAAAAAACAATCATTATTTCACATCATCGGTGAGACGTCACAATCATTATGCCATTTCACATCATCGTTGACACGTGACCATCACCTACAGGATTATTCAAGAAGGGTAGCCAGTACAGCTTTTAGTATCGACACCAAATAATGCATGTAATATCTATATTTAATATAACCCTAAGAAATCTCTCATATCGCTACGGCGATATTGCTTGCAGGTGTAGAAGTTCTTTGGGGTAGCAACTTTTTCTTTATAAATAAAGAAATTATTGAGGAGTGATTTGACTTATTTTATTTGCATGAATGAATTATTTTTGTTTTTATTATAGCTGTAATGACTTTGAAATATAGATGTAATGAATTTGAAATATAGATAAGTTGATTTGAGCGAGGTTTAATTTTTTATTTATTTTAAATCTCATAGAGATGAGTTGATTATAATTTGGTTTGGGTTATGGTTATTTTTAGTTTTTGTTTATCAATATTTTTATTTATTTGGAGTAGTCATAACATTGTAAATTTTTTCAAAGCTATTTCCATATTGAGTTATTTAATTATGAAAGGAGAAAGGAGTTCAGTAAAGAAGTCATTTTCAAAGTGAAATGAAATAAGTAAGGCCAAAAGAATATTTTAATTAAAAAAATTGGAAAACATATTGTAAAAATGAAATAGAGTAATTTGATATTTAAATTTTCAGTTCACTGAAAAAGTCATCTTCATATTACTAAAAGTTTTCTGCAAATTATTTTATAAATTATAGTGATTTATTTTAGAATTATTTTATAAATTAGAGTAGTGATTTTAAAAGTATTTTTTTCTTATTTTTAAAATTTATTATTGACCAACTAAAAATTCCAAAAGTCATTCTTTTTTGTTCAATTTTGTTCATGTAGAAAGAGTGATTTCTCCTTATTTTATTTTATTCACCTCCATGCATCTCCATTTACTTCTATTGATGATGATTTCTTCTACAAATCTCCATATCTAATTTTATTTACAACTTCCATAATGTGATTGAAAACCAGTGAGTTTTGAATATTAAGACTTTTAATTTTGATTTTTTACAATTTATTAAAAAATAGATTTTTAGTAGTGGTAAGAGAAATACTCCTGAATTTTGTTGAATTTTAGATAACCTATATTTTTTTGTATGTAATCCAAATTTAAATTCAAACTCAAACTTAGTAACTATGATGTATTAAAATGATATTATCATTCATCAAGTTTTTCTAAACATGCATAAACATTCCAACATAAACAATGATTAACATGAGTACATAACCATTGATTTTGGGTGCCATAAATTCCACTAATTATTTTCCTTACTTTACAATTATTCCACTTGGGAAACTCTTAACATTGATTTTAGATGTTCGTTACATCTTTAAAGGGAAAATTAATAAATATGACTCATTGATTCTAAATTTTCATTTAGAATCAAGGGAGGTCTGAAGATTTTTCTTTTAAGGTTAACATAATCTTAATTTTCTATGGACATGATCAAATTTTTATTTGTTCATTTAATTTAAAAATAAATATTTTTTTCTAAATCTTTGATATTTTTGATTACCTACCATTAACTTCTCAGGATTTCTTCCTAGGATTTCTAGATCTCAATAAAAATTCCCTTTCAACCGTCCAAAAATATTCATTCTCATTCTCCCATGACCTCTCTATCTTCCTTCTCATTTGGAAATGTCAACTTTTCCTTTAAAATATAGCATATGAATTAGTAAACCTTATTCATTAGAATATAGAAATAAACAATATGAAACCACCATATATATGTGCTTAAAGAAACATTTTTAGTTTAGAAAAATGTCTTCAAGATCCATCACATGAAAGTATTATTTGCCTACCTATTTCAAACCAACCAATTTGGTTCATCATCAAGAAGATAAGATGAACCACATTAGTTGGTTCCAAACACGTCAAAAAATAATACTTTCATGTGATGGATCATTAAGACATTTTTATAAACAATTCTACTCACATAAGCCTTATACATTTAGATAAATATTTTAGTATGATGAATCCATAACATCAGTACACTCTCAATTCTACTTCATCACTAACATTTAATTAACACTTACATTTACATCATCATCTTCTTAACTCAATGAAATAATTGTAAGAGGTACATTTTCTAAATGTTTTGATTTCCTTAATTCTGCTTCATCAATGACATTTAATTCACACTTACATTTACATCATCATCTTCTTGACTCAATGAAATAATTGTAAGAGGTACATTTTCTAAACATTTTGATTCCCTTGGTTGTACAAGGAATAAAAAATCTACTATTTTTCTCAACAACATCAAGATGGGAGAGAACTTATTCACAATGTTGTAGAAGCACAAATTATTTGGCCTAAGATGCTTGAATTTTGTTTTTGCCTTTCAATGGGATAAAACTCATTAACTGGGTTATGTCTAATAGATCTGCTTATATTAAAATAATATAACCAGTGACATTTAAGGATCACTCATCTAAAGGGCCTATAGTCCAACTCAACTATCTATTGAATGGTGTTAACACATTCAAGTTATTCTTCTATTGGGGTTTTATCCAATGAGCTCACACAACTTGTTTGATCAAATGTAACAAACACTCCATAATCACACATTTCTTTGACACACTTTCCTCTCTCAACTTTAAAATTATGATCATGATCAAATGTAGCAAAGAATCCATAATCACAAGTTTGTTTGAGGCACTTTCCTCTCTCAAATCTAAAATTAGCATTTCCACTAGATGTTGCAAAGAGAACCACCTAAGGCATATGAAAGAAGAGTATAAATGAAGACAATTTTGACATGTTATCTAAATGTTGCCTAGTTTGGAATTTTTTCCTTTAAGGCATATGAAAGAAGAGCATAAACGAAGACAATTGTGATATGTTATCTAAATGTTGCTAAGTTTGGAACTATTTCCTTTAATCAACTATATAGAAATGTGCCTGCAGTGACTCATAACATTTGAAGATGTCCTTTTTGCCTCCACTTATTTCTATTTTTATACTTAAATAAGTGTAGAGATAACACTTGTGATTTTACATTCACATTCTGATGTATGGAAAAGTCTATTAGGTTCAAATATTCAAGATCCTTTTACCTTGTTGGTACACAAATCCAATCTCTTTTACTAAAAAGCATAACAAAAATAAAACAATTAAAACAAAATATACCAAAATTTTGGAAGAAATAAACTACATTTCCAATAAGCCACTAGGAAAAATTATTAAACATCAGCTCTATCAATGCCCTGTTCCGCCTTTATGCCCAAAAACAGGAAAAACTATTTGAGTGAGAATAAAGCTAATATATTTGTGTATTCTTGATAAAGCCCGGAAGGAAGCATCAAGTGCGAATGAACAAACATAGTTCATGAAGCATCAAGTGTAAATGAACAAACATCGTTCATGCATGAAAGGCTCTCAAGTTCCTTTTTGTTGGATTTACAAATGCACTAAGTAACATGTATAGGGAAACAAGGGGAATTTCTGATTTTCGAACACAAATTTTCTTTACTCATTTAGGTTGAACAGCCAATCTTGTAAATTTTCTTTACTCTTTTAGGTTGAGCAACCGATCTTACAAGATATATATGATAGGAGGTTGGCTTCTATCCTAGTCCTCATTGTAATTTTGTTGGGTACATTGTGTTTGGGGTCAAATAGAATGTTGTAACTTCAAATAGAGGCCAACTCAGATATCTCAATTAAAACTGATAATAGGTTGGCTTCCATCCTAGTCTTCATTGTAATTTTGTTGGGTACATTGTGTTTGGGGTAAAATATAATGTCATAACTTCAAACAGAGGCCAACTCATATATCTCAATTAAAACTGATTTTATTGAGATCAAATGAAAGGTAGAGATCCATAGAGATATTGTACATCTGTTCCTTCTCTTAGATAAACCGATGCAAAGCAAGTCCAATTTCAAATTGAACATAAGCAAATTTTGACCTCTTCTATTCCAATCTAGATAAATGATTTTTTCATAAATTAACTCTATAATTTAAATTGAGAAAATTGCACATCTATAAATTGATCTTGAAAATATTTTAGAGTTCTTTACTGGATTTGATCATTAACACATGCATTAGGTAAAGTCTTATAAGTGTTTTTTTTATGTTTTCATAAACTTCTCTTGTGGAAGACCCAGTTGCATCATTGAATTACAAAACATTGTATCAACGCTCAACCTCCAATGTGATTGTCAAATCCATCATCATTTTCACAAATCTCTGCATGCCACCATAAAGCAGAGAGAGAAGATGCAAGGTTCAATCCTTATGAATATTATAATTCACCATATTCTTCTCATATTCTAGTTGCTTCCTTGCAAAGATCAATCTTTGTTGAAGTAATCAATGGCTTGAGATATGACATACTCACAAATAGAGACATGCATAGAAAATAAGAGAAAGAGAAGATTGTTCTGATACCACTCATCCATATTTATGTACAAACAAAATGAAATACAGATGAAATACAGATTTAAACAGAAATATAGAGCTACAATGAAAACTAAACTTCAATTCATTGATAACAAAATATTGGAAATTGTTTACATGCAAAATGGAAATAAACTAGCTTGGGATATGGTAGCTTATCTCTGATGGGAGATGGTAGCTTATCTCTGAGAAGACATAGGGAATGTACATGCCTATGAATAGTGTTACAATGAGGCTCAAAGGCCTATTTATTATTGAGAAACAATGGAAAACCCTAAACATCCAAAAACCTAACCCTAAGAGATGAAGTGTGGGCCCCATTGGGGTAAATTGGTAGATCAACTTCTGAGGGTCATAGCTTTGGCATAGGTTATATGTTTGACGCATAGTACCTCATTATAAATATTTATCCAAGGACTACAACTTTCAACTTCATGTCACTCCAATTAGCCAAGGGTTTATCCATTTTCCAAAAAATGTCATTTAGGGCCTCAAAATGGGTCTGTAAATTTAATACGTGAAAAACTACCAAAAATATTAAATTGTGCTACAATTAAGGAAAATGAAAGAGACGATTGTGGGGGTGCAAGTGGAATAGGTGGTTGGCCACCAATATCCACCTAGATCATTAATTTTCATAGGAGGATCTATTTTCCAGAGGAGGTTGAATTTCTAGAGGGAATATGATTTGTTTCTTAGTAGTGTGAGTTTTTGAGTGAGAGGTCACATGTGTGAGCTAGTTCGAGTAGCCAAAGGGGGGATGAGATGTTCAGATGACGTCGAGTTGATTCCTAAAGGTGATATCAACTTTTATAAGTGAAGAAATAATTTTTACTGTAGGTTTTCCATCTCATGAGAACTAGTCATAAAATATTGGTTAACAAATTTTAATAATAAAAACTTCATCTGTAGGTTGATTTTCCTTCAGGGTTTTCCCAAGGGCATTTATTGGAAAGTACTAGTGTTCTATATTTATGTTTGTGTATAATTTTATTAGTTTATATGGTTATTTATTTTTCATTGAAGTTGAAGTTTTTTTTAATTCAGTATTTTCCACAAGTAATTACAGTTTACAAATAAACTAAAAAGAGAACAAAATAATAACTACTAATTTCAACACTATTTAAAATTTCACATGGTATCAAAGCGAATCTAAGGGGATAAGAAAGATATGTTCATGCATATAAAGAGAAGCACATAAGGTATTTACCTAGTTTAAATTCTCCATGTTATTTGAGTTTGTAGAATTTTTAGATTTTCTAGATATGGCCGCAGCAGGATTGAAAGATTAGGAAAGGTTGGATTGAGCCTCCAGCATTGGTTTTCAGAATTCCAATATGTTGGTCTTGCTATATGAGTATTTTATAAAGGATTATGTGGAGAACATTATTTCCATACCAATATATCAGCAACAGTTGACCACTTACAGGAAATAAAATGCCCAAGCAAAGAGGATGATTCTTGATGGAGTCATGGATTATATTGTTCCACATATTACAAAGAAAATGGCAGTGAAGGAAATTTGGGGTACGATGATAAAAATGTACCAGGATCCTATGGAAAACAAGAAGTTGATTCTCAAATATAGGTTAAGGACCATCAAGCGGAATAAGAGAGAATACGTGAATTCATATCTAACAAGAGTTCGACTTGCCAGAGATGAACTAGTTGTAGTGGGTGATAAGCCTAGTGATGATGAGATAGTGTGAATTGCACTCATTGGATTTAGCAAGGATTACAATGCTTTTGTCCATGTGATCAATCGGTGAGATAAACTTCTAGATTGGGAATGCATTTGGAGCAAATTTACTTAGGAAGAGCTTAGGCTTAGTTGGGTTAGTGGGAGTAGTAGTAGTAGCAAGACACGAAAGGTTAAGAGGGAGTAGGATAACATTGCCTTAGTAGGGAAAGGAAAGGTGGAGAAGCATCCTAGTAAGGGACAAGGCTCAAAAGGAGAGAAGAAAGAAGGTTTTTCAAAGGTCAAGCGATATGGTTGTCACAAATTTGGCCACTGTTCTAGCCATTTCCCACAGAGGAAGGAGAAGGGAAAGAAGAAAGTTTCACCTTCAGAGACATAAACTAGATCTCCCACAGAATGGAACAAGAGTTCACTTTGATAGCTTACTTGTCTAGATAGACTTCACAAGGTGTCTATAACATAGAAAGTGGACCATAATTCCATATGATAGGAGTTAGATAATACTTATCTAGTTATAAGGAGGAGGACATCAGGTTCCAAATTAATATGGGGAACACATCCAAGTGTACTCGTGTAGCATTAGGGGATATTCTATTTCAGTGGGAGAATGACAAGAAATTTCCTATCCATGATGTGTTGCATTTGCCAAGCTTGGGGATGAACATGATCTCCATATTATTCCTTTAGGACAAGGGACACAATGTCATCTTTATAGGGGCTATAATGTTGTTACAACATGAGGATTGGAGGTCACCTATAGTTCTTGGCATGAGAAGCAGTTGTTTATACAATTTGTAGATGGACGTGCCCAAGGAACTAGTTAGCAGCAGTACTAAAATTTTTTATGGAGAGCTATGACATAGGAGGATGGGTAATATTCATCATGCAGCACTTATATTTCTTCATGAGATGGTAACAGTCGTTCTAGAGGTGAGCACTAAGCACGATGATGTATGTAGAGGATGTGTGTTGGGGAAGTTTGCAAAAGACGTTTTTCTGAGTGACAATATATCGTAGGGGATACTTGATCTTGTGCATTCAAACATATGTGGGTTGATGTCTATGAAATATCTCAGGGGTTAAGAGTATTATTGTACTTTTATCAATGATTTTTCTAGGATGACATGGATATATTTCTTAAAGAGTAAGGATGAGGTATTTATTCACTTTCAGGAGTATACGACTCTAGTGGAGAATATGACAACGAAAAAGATCTAGAATCCTCAGTTAGAAAATGGAGGTGAGTACACCAGAAAAGAGTTCTAAGAGTTTTGTACCAAGGTAGGCATTAGGAGAGAGTGGAAAATTCAATACAACCCACAATAGAATGGGGTTACTGAGAGAAAGAACTAGTTTATTTCAAAGGAAGCGAGAGCTATGTTGTATGATCAGGATCTTCCACACTCTTTATGGGAAGATGTATGCAGTATGATAGTTTATATTTAGAATAGGGTCCCACACAAAGTGTTTGGTAAGATGACTCTCTAGGAGACTCTCATCGGGAAGGGACCAGATGTTAGTCATTTCAGGATATTTAGTTACCTAGTGTATTGTCAGATTCTAAGAAGGACACGTTTAAAGTTGGATCAGACTGCAAAGTAAGATTACTTCGTTCGCTACATCAAAACCTAAAAGGAATATAGGATATTCATTCCAGGATCGAGGTGGATTATAGTTAGGTGGGATGTCAAGTTCATGGAGGATAAGGTGTACAAAAGGTCCGATAGTTGGCAACAACTGAATATCAGGGTAATTAACTAACCAAAGCTTCCATAATTGAATAACATAATCAAGGGGAACAACAAAGAATGATTACAATGATTAGTATGAGAATGAGTTTAGGTGTGGATGCTCTTTAATCTTCAAAAAGTATGGATTAGTAGATTCAGAAAATCAAGGAGATGTATCAAGAGGATATGGAGGTGGACATTCATAACTCTAATGTTGGCACAAGGAACTGAGAGGTTCAGGATACACTCATGTATGCTGAGTAGTTTGTGGGGAATCTTAGGTCAGGAAAGAGAGAGCAGAGGAAACCAGAGTGGTACACTGGATATATGGTATTAGTCAGTCAATTGGTGGATGGTGAGCCTTCCAACTATCAATATGCCACATAGAAGCAAGTGTGGCAAGAAGCGATGGTTGAGGAGTATTAAATTATGCAGAACAATGTGTGGGAGGTTGTACCCAGACCAATAAATAGAGTAGTGGTTGGATCACATTGGGCCTATAAGATCATGAATCGAAAAGTACAAAGTTAGGTTCATGGCCGAAGGGTTCTCTCATAAGGAGGGAATATATTATGAGTTAAATTGTTCACCTATGGCCAGGCACACTGATCCCATAGGAGCATAGATGGGATGGAAGATACATCGAATGGATGTAAAGATGGTGTTCTTGAATGGGAAGAAGAATGAGGATTTGTATGTAGAACAACCAAAGGGATTTCACAGGGGTTTCACTTAATGAACCTCTGGCATATCACGTGCATTCATGGCATACTAAACAATACCATTAACTTGAATACATATTGGAAAATAACTCTAAAAGTCAAATTATTTTACCCCCTACCAATATGAACCCAATACACCTTATCAATTTAAAAAGCCCTACTTTCACTAGATATTGTAGGTCACCATTTTTTCATTAAAATTTTTTATACCCCTTATAATTTTTCATTAACTTTGATCTCTATTTTTTATACTTGTCAGTATAAAAACCCTTTACCCCCTATTATATTCTCAAAATATTATGTCATTTTTTCCTCAATACATGGCCTCCAATATGAATGTATGTGGTGCAATATTGTTCCTCCAATAAATCCCTGTGAGTGATTTGTAGCACACAAGAGAGAGGCCCACATGTGCAGAATGACGAGAGATTTATACAAGCTCAAGCAGGCTCATAGGGCATGATACAAGCGCATAGATAGACACTCGCAAAGCATGGGCTTCATGATGAGTGTGAGGGATGTGAACCTATACTACTTGGTGGTTGGGGGTGATGTTCTCATTCTTGTCCTATATGTTGATGACTTTTTCTTCAGAGGTTCATTGGGCCCATTTACTAATGCAAGAGGGATCTTCCAAAAAAGTTTGAGATTAATTATTTTGGCTTCATGCACTATTTTCTAGGCATGGTAGAAAAATGGAAAGATTTTCCTTGGGCAAGGGGAATAATGCACCAAGACCTTGAGGAGATTTTGGATGGAGGATTATAGAACCATGTCTACTCCCATGATCACTAATTGGAGGAAGATATATGCATCAAAGGAGGAGGATGTGGACCCCACCTTCTATAGGTAGTTGGTAGGATCTCTCATGTACCTTGTCAACCCAAGGCTAGATATATCCTATGCAGTAAATTCTCTCAACCATTTCACAACGCAATTGAAGAGAGCATATTGGAAAATGGAAAAACATATTCTGAGGTATTTGTGTGGAAAATTCAAGTATGGGACTAAATATGATTTAGGTGATAGTGTTAGGTTGGTGGGCTATACTGATGTAGACTGGGAAATTAACATGGTGGATCAAAAATCACTTCAGAATGCTGCTTCAGCTTGGGATAAGGTGTTGTTTCTTGGTGTAATCTGAAGCAGAAGTATTTGGTATTGAGTTCATTCGAGGTAGAGTACATAGCAGCGACCATGGCTACATGTGAAATGTGAGGCCATATGGCTTTGGAAGCTGCTAGTAGCCTTGTTTGATTAGAGGTATTGATGCAATGCAACAATCATAGCTGAATCAGGGTTTTAGAGAATCTGATGTTTCAAAACAAGTCAAAACATATAGACATCAGGTACCATTTCATCAGGGATTGTGTGTAGCATAGGATTTCCCAACTACAACATATACCTATACATGAGTAAGTAGTAGATATTCTAATGAATTCTTTGGGGAAGTTGAGGTTCATCTTCTATAGAGACAATTTGCATGTTATGTAGAACATCTTCCTCGCTAAGAGGGATTGTTAGTTAGTGTAGCTTGAATAGGTGTTATAGTCTCAGATGGTGTCTATGAGGCTGGGGAACACATTTTCTCCAATATCCGGAATTGAAAACTCCTTGATTAGATTTGATTAAGTAGTTTATTAATTTTACTAAGTTTAACTTTCGGAAATAAGCTTAATTAATCAATATTAATTGGGGTAAAACAATTTCTATCTAGAAACTTCTAGAAAAGTCATTTGATGGTGTCAAGAAGATATTAACCATCGATTGATATTAGATCATGGTAGTTGATTCATCAATGAGAAATTATAAAAGGAAATCAATGGGCATTTGGAGAATACTTTTAGACACAGAGTTGTAGTGGTAGAAAGGGCACAAAAGCAACATAGGGGAATCAACATCAAGGGTTTCAGTAGAGATTCCCGCAGAGATTATTCACACTAATTTCTAGGGAGAGTTGGAGATACAATTTTCTATAGAGAGGTTAATTTTCCAATGGTGCAAGTGGATCTAGAAAGGGGTACAAATTTCTCTAGCAAGTAGTGTGATTTGTTTAGTGATTTTTTACTATCGAAGAAAAATTAAATTTCTAAAAATACTAATTTGCATTCGAGGATTTATTTTTAAAGGAGGTTGAATTTCTAGTGGGAAGTCGATTTCTTCCTCAAAAATGTGATTTTTCTAGTGAGAGGCTGCATGTGTGAGCTAGTTTGAGTAACCAAAGGCAGGTTTAATTGCTCAAGGGAGGCCGAGTTAATTCCTGAAGGTGATATCGACTTGTAGAAATGAAGAAAACAAATTTACCAAAGGTTTTCCATCTCATGCCAACTAGTTGTAATATTTTTGCAAGAGAGTTTTAATAATAAACCCGCCATCTATAGATTGGTTTTCCCTTTGGGGTTTTCCATGGGCATTTGTCCAAAAATACTGGTGTTCCATATTTGTGTGTGTGTGTGTATTTTTCTCAATTCCTGTGGTTATTCATTTTAGTGAAGTTACAGTTGTGTTTCATTCAGCTTTTGTCACAAGTAATTGCAGTTGACAAATAATATGAAAAGATAGGAGAATTAAGCAAATCTTTTGGTAGAAATCACATAAGAGAAATTTTTGGCCGACGGGTTTTGAACCAACTTTGCTTAACCAAAAATTTCTCTTATGTGATTTCTACTGAAAGACTTTTATTGACCAAAAATTTCTCTTATGTGATTTCTACCGAAAGACTTTGCTTAACCAAAAATTTCTCTTATGTGATTTCTACCGAAAGACTTTGCTTAACCAAAAATTTCTCTTCTGTGATTTCTACCGAAAGGCTTTTCTTAACCAAAAATTTCTCTTATGTGATTTCCAAAAGACTTTGCTTAACCAAAAATTTCTCTTATGTGATTTCTACCGAAAGACTTTGCTTAACCAAAAATTTCTCTTCTGTGATTTCTACCGAAAGACTTTTCTTAACCAAAAAATTTTGTTATGTGATTTCTACTGAAATAATTTGCTTAACCAAAAATTTCTCTTATGTGATTTCTACCAAAAGACTTTGTTTAACCAAAAATTTCTCTTATGTGATTTCTACCGAAAGACTTTGCTTAACCAAAAATTTCTCTTATGTGATTTCTACTGAAACTCTTTGCTTAACCAAGAATTTCTCTTATATGATTTCTATAGAAAGACTTTGCTTGATTCATTATGGATCAAAAAAGTCTGAATACAAAATATAGGAGAATAATAATCATTAATTGCAACAGTATGAAAATTTCACACATGATGTGTATTAGGAAAACACACCATAAAACGAATTTTACTTAATGAAGTTATATAACCTTTATATGAATGAAGTTATTTTAGTTGTAAATAATTTAAATGAAATTAATATACTTACAAATAAGTTTGTCTCCATAAAAAATGTTTTGGATGATGAAATTACATGCTTCCTACTCATGTGTTCCAAGCAAGATAGTTGTGATAATTTGATAGTAGCTATGATCACTTCAACATCTGTAAAGTCCTTGAATTTTGATGCAATTAGGATTAAATTAATGAAGGAGTTGCAATGTAAATTAATTGTGGAAATTGGGGAGGAGAAGCTCTAGCCATAGCTAATTATGGAAGGAAAATTGAACATAATTAACATAGGTGTTAAAGATTAGGAGGTATATATAAAAAAATTAGGAAACCTTACTTGATTTTATCATGGAAAACTAGGGCACATGATAAGAGAATGTCAGGTCTATAAGAAAGAGTAGGAGGAGAAAAAACCAACCAACAAAAATAAAAAATCATGCTACACAATTAAAAGTGATATTGTTACTATAGTTTTAGAAAGTGATGTTTTATGTACTTTTTAAGTAGGGAAGGCATGCTTATATAATTCTATTGAATAACAATGATTCAATTCTTGACTCTCAAACATCTCAGCATGTATAGATATATATATATATATATATATATTTGTATATAAGGGTAATTAAAGAAATAGTAGATGTGGATGTTGTTGCAAAAGAAGAAAATTGAATTGATTTTTGACATGCATACTTGGTTCACATGAGAAAATAAGACCTAAAAATTGTTGTTGGAAAATCTTTGCTTCCAGGCTTGAAATCCAATGAGCTTGACCTTTTTGAGCATTGTATATATGTAGGCAACAAAGATTTCATTTATGAGAGGTGGATATGAAAGGAAAACAAATCTATTAATTAGTACAATTTGATGTGTTTGGTCCAGTCAATGTTAAGTATTTAGGATGAGCCTCATACATTGTCAAATTCATAAATGACGCATCTAGGAATGTTTGTGCCTATCCCGTGAAAATTGAAGGTGAGGTGTTTGAGATATTTAAAAAATTTCTTGTTTCTATTGAAAGAGAGCCTAACAAATTGCTCAAGTGTTTGAGGATATATAATGGTGGAGAGTTTTGATCCAATGCATTCACATATTATTGTAATAGGTTTGTCATAAAACATCAAAATATTTTCCATGGTACTCCCTGACTAAATGGTAGTAGAAAAATGATGAATCACACTATCATGGAGAAGGTGAGGAGTATGTTGTCAAATTCTAGAGTTGAAAACATTTTTGGGTAGAAACACTAAGGACATGTTGTTACCCCATGAGTCAACCACTTATTATATCCCTAAATTGTGGCATTCCTAAAAGAAATGGACTAGTAAGAAAGTAAACTAATCTCACTTGCAATTTTTTTATGTGAAGCAAGTATCTATATTCCCAAAGAGCATAGAGTAAAGTTTGATGAGAAATTGATTAAATGTATTTTTTGGGATTTATGGATGGTGAGTTTCATTTTGTCTATCGCATCTAGTTAAAAACATTTTTTTTTGGAAGAAAGGATGTCATATTTAATGACTTACAAGTGTTTAAAATGTCTACTATGGAGTACTATTTAGTTTAGTTATTAAATTTTAGCATGAAACAGATGTGTAATTCTTCCAATAGTTAATTTAGAATTGATATATGATATTCAAAATAAAAATATTGAGAAAAAAAAATTATTTCAATTTACAAAACAAATAATATAATTTTATATAAAAAAACATCTATATATATATGGAAGATGTATAATCTCTTTACTATTTAGTTCAATATAAAATTTAAATAAATAATATTTCAGCATCAACTTTATGTGTATGTGGAGAGAGATTGATTTTTTTAAATATTTTTTTTTATGATAAGTAATATATCTCGATGTCCTTTAAGCATTCAAATATATCTATGTAGAGATCATATATATGTGTGTATGCATGGAGAGAGATATAAATCTATATGGTATATTAACATCACCTTTAGTTAGAGAATTACAGTGATGAATTAACATATTTTGAAAAGATAAACTTAAATGAGAGTGTTTATTTTGGAATAGGCTTCCTCAATTTTAATTTAATTATAAATAATTATTAGGTGGATGGTAGGGATTTAAACTCTAGAATATTCTTAGTAGTATACGCGAATCAGAGGTTGAGATTGATCTTCAAATTAGTTATGTCATTTTTCTTTTTTAATTAAATTCAGTAATTAAAAATATGTCACACAAACAAGTGCCATATAAAATGAGTTGTGGTTTTTTGACTATATGGTATTGATAAGCCATGGTATTAACTATTAATATTGTGACAAAGCTTATTTATAGATTAAGAACCTCTGATAAAATAAAGTAAATTTTCATATTTAAAAATATTGTTATATATAGATATAATTTTTATATATTAATTCATTTTATCATTAATAATACTGATAATTATAGGTGTGTGTGGTGGCTTGCTTGTGCTCTACTTTTTTCTGGTGTGTTTGGTGGCTTGCTTGTGCTCAACTTTTTTCCAATTAATGGTGGGTATGACTGTTGTGGTTGGGATGATTGTGTGGTGTTGATGTTCAAGGTTACTGAGGTTGGGAATTGTTTTGGGAGGTCTGGTTACATGGTGGTGATCATGCACAGTTGTGTTGTGGTCACATTAATTGGTTGGTTACTCTTTGTCTGCTTACTTCTTTTCTCCTTATTTTAACTTAAAATGACGAAGTTAAAATTATTGAATATTCTGCATTTATTTTAATTTTCCATCACCTCCTTATCGCGCAAGTCTCCTTAAAATTTTTTTTACGCCAACAAAACCAATTTTCTAATTTTACTACATCCATTTTCAAAAATAGAAATCCATTCTCTATTTTCTAGGTTCCGTGCTCTTATTCCAAATAAAAAAATTTAATCAATCTCAATTTTCTTCTTTGTTTTTAAATAGAATTAAAATTAAAAATTCAATTGTATTCATAAAATATGACTAAATAATTTGAAATTTAGTATGGTTATGGAGTAAACTTTAACTTTTGTTTTCCATTTGAAGTGAGTGTTCTTATTTCATTTAAGGTGGTCATGGTCATCAACTTATTTTCCTTTGCTTTACCTTTAATGTTACTATTCTTTTTCTTTTGCTTTACCTTTAATGTTACTATTCTTTTGTGTGGGGTGGGCATGCAACTAATGTCATGTTATATAAAAAAATAAAATTTATATGTGATGTTATGCAGTCTTTTATAATTGTGTAATGTTAATCTATTTAACTCTAAGGAATAGGAGAAGGTCTAATTTAACCATTAAGTTTTAAATCTTTAAATCTCAATTTACACCCTTCATTAACACATAAGTCTGTGTTGTTATTGAGATCACAAAGAACATGAAAATAAGCTATTGAAGAGAACCTTCTATTACTTTCCTAATTCATTGCATATGACTTTCTAATATCTTTCCCCTTGGAAAGGAACTATTCACCAAATGTTGATTAAGGAGGGAGTCTCCCAGAACAACAATGAGAGATGTTAAATGTTTTTTGTTAGCTATTAAAGACCCCAGTAGAGGGCATAAGCTTCATCTTTAGTTGTTTGTCATGCATTTCCATTCCCCGTGAATACTTTGCAACTTAGAGCAATCTAAGGCATATTATGATGTAATTATTTTGATAAGGCATATTATGATGTAATTATTTTGATTTTTATCCATGTTTATTAGTCATTAAATGGATATGCATGTTTATTATGTAATAGGGCTTCAAGAATTTAAATTTTATTATTAACAAATATTAAGTGGATGGTAGTGATTTTACCTCCACTAAACATTCTAGAATATTCATAAGAGTATACACAAATCAAAAGTTTAGATTTATCTCCAAAGTAGAGAAAATACATTGCAGCTTAGAGCAATCTAAGGCGTATTATGATGTAATTATTTTGATTTTTATCCATGTTTATTAGTCATTAAGTGGATATGCATGTTTATTATGTAATAGGGCTTCAAGAATTTAAATTTTATTATTAACAAATATTAAGTGGATGGTAGTGATTTTAACTCCACTAAATATTCTAGGATATTCATAGGAGTATACACAAATCAAAAGTTTAGACTTATCTCCAAAGTAGAGAAATGTCATTTTTTGTCTTTCAATTCAATTGAAGTTTGGAATAGAGCTTCCATAGTTTTAATTAATTTATTAATAATCATTAAGTAAATGATACAGATTTTTAGAATATTCAAAATATTATACACAAATCAAAAGTTTATATATTTTTTTCTATATAATACTACCTAATCACACACGGGGCATTTGAACCGATGACCTATCACAAGGAGTGCCTTAACAGTACACCCATTCACCATCAATCCAAAACCTTATGGGCATGAAAAGTTTATATTTATCTACAAAGTAGTTATGCTATTTTTTGTGTTTAATTAAAATAATTAATTAAGAGAATTGTCATGTCATATGAAGTGAATTATGATTTTTGAGCATATGGTATAGATGAACCATGATATTGACCGACAATATTGTAACAAAATCTCCTTACAAACAAAATATCTCAATAGTAAGATGAAAGCAAATCTATATGATTAAAAATATTGTTTCATAATCTTTTAAATATATAAATATAATTCTATTATTAATAGTAGAAATTTGAAAGCAAATCTATATGATTAAAAATATTGTTTCATAATCCTTTAAATATATAAATATAATTCTATTATATTAATAATAAAATAGTAGAAATTTAAAATAAAATTGTAATGTTAATTAGCTTTTATTATTATTTTTTATTTTATTTAAACAATATGAAAAGTATATTACCGTGCATATATATTAATTTTATAGGTAATAATAAATTAATAATAATTTATAATTTAATTAATTTTATATTTTGATTTTATGAGTAATAAGTATTTTAGTTAACTTGAATTTGAATAAGAGTGACACCAACATACCTGAGAGAGGTTATGGTATCCACGCCACCCTGTTTAGAGGTAATAATAAATTAATAATAATATATATTAATTTTATAGGTAATAATAAATTTATGATAATTTATAATTTAATTAATTTTTATATTTTGATTTTATGAGTAGTAAGTATTTTAGTTAATTTGAACTTGAATAAGAGTGACACCATCATCATCCTCGACTCGAGAGAAGTTATGGTATCCACGCCCCCATGTTTATAGGTAATAATAAATTATTAATAATATATACTAATTTTATGTGTAATAATAAATTTATAATGATTTATAATTTAATTATTTTTTATATTTTGATTTTATTAATAGTAAGTATTTTATTTGTTGAATTTAAGTTTTTATGATTTATATCAAAGTTTTTTGAGAAGAATTTTAAGTGTAAATCACATTCAAATGTATTTGTTGATGGGTTTTCAATCTATGAGTATGGTTCATTGTCAAAATAAGTAGAAGAATCAAATCTAGGCTGCATCTTAAATAGATAGAGCAAGACACCAACGGCTATATTTGACCAGGCAACTGCTATAATGAACTGGTAAGCTAGACTGGCTAATGGCTATATTTGACTTGGAAAGGGCTAGTTGAACTAGACCAAGGACAAGAATAAAATAACATAACTATATTTAAATAAAAAATTAATCAATAAAAATTAATTAATTACTAAGATTACCTATATTTAAGTAATATAAATAAATATCTAGTTAATTTGAATTTGAATAAGAGTGAAACCGCCATCATGGTTGACCTGAGAGAGGTTATGGTATCCACGCCACCATCTCCTGCAAGGACTATAAAACAGTGAAGAGGGTGGGCGTCCTCAATAGAGTGATAAGGACCACAATAACAGTTTAATTGATTGGCATTTGAAGAGATTATTTCATTTGAGGCAGCCATGGCGGCGACGAGGGTGTTTGCGTTTGCTTTGGTTGCAACGTTACTTATCGCAATGGTGGGCCCCTCCGAGTACGGGTACCAAACTAGGAGAACTTGGAATGCCTTTTGGAAGATCTGTTACAAAACACGGGCCCCTCTGAGTACGGGTACCAGACATCGTGTGATGTAGACAACGGGGCACTGCCTACGGGTTATCACAGCGCGATCCAAGCTTGTCTGAGTCTGATTGCACCAATTGCCTTGATAACGCCTGGAGCAAAAGTTAGGATGCAAGTGGCTGTATAAACCTAAGATAAATGCAGATGGGAGTGTAGAAAAATTCAAAGCTAGACTGGTAGCAAAGGGTTACTCACAGCAAGAAGGAATAGATTTCCATGACACCTTTGCCCCTGTAGCTAAACTAAATACAATTAGAATGCTAATTTCTTTAGCAACAAAACATAAATGGAAGCTACACCAACTAGATGTTAAATCTACATTTCTGAATGGAGAATTAAAGGAAGAAATTTATTTAGTATAGCCTCCTGGTTTTGTGAAAAAGGGGCAAGAGCATTTAGTGTGTAAATTGCATAAGGCACTTTATGGTTTGAAACAAGCTCCCAGGTCATGGTATGAGAAAATTGATTCATTTTTTATACAGCATGGTTTTCATAGGAGCCTCAACGACCCAAACCTATATACCAAGATAAATAAACAGAGGCAAATCATTTTGATTTCTTTGTATGTGGATGACATGATCATAACAGGAAATGCAAATAATTTGATCAAAGAAATCAAGCAGCAAATGTCACAGGTATTTGAAATGAAAGACCTTGGAGATCTTCATTATTGCCTAGGTTTGGAGGTGTGGAAAGATTCTGGTCAAACTTTTCTAACTCAAGGAAAGTATGCCAGAACCCTATTGGAAAGATTCATAATGGAACAGTGTAAAACAACAGCAACACCATTGCAACAGAATCTCAAGTTAAGCAGTGATGATGGCACAAAACAGGTGGATGCCACTTTGTATAGACAACTAGTGGGAAGTTTGATATATCTCACGACAAGTAGACCTGATCTGGCATATTCTGTTAGTGTGCTGAGCCAGTTTATGTCCAAACCACTTGAAAGTCACTGGATTGCAGCAAAATGTGTGTTGAGGTACCTTAGTGGTACTTGTAATTATGGTATTTTATACACTGACATTTCTGATGTTACTTTAGCAGGTTATTCAGATTCTGATTGGGCAGGTAACCTGGATGATCGAAGATCCATCACAGGTTACGCATTTAGTATTGGATTCGGGGTTATTTCGTGGAGTAGCAAAAAGCAAATTACTATAGCATTATCATCATTTGAAGCTGAGTACCGGGCATTGTGTGCAGCCACAAGCGAAGCCATCTGGTTGAGGAGATTGCTTAGCAATGCAGGCGAAGGATAGAAAGAAGCAACCAACATCAAAACTGACAACCAGAGCACAATAAATCTTGCATACAATCCATTTTTCCATAAATATACTAAACATATTGACACTCAGTTTCATTTTGTTCGAGAAAAGATACATTCAAAAGAAATATGTGTGGAGTATTGTAACACTTGTGATAATTTAGCTGATATTTTTACTAAGCCTCTAGGGCGAGTAAAGTTTGAGTTATTTAGAGGGATGTTAGGAGTGCAGAATAACCCTTTCTCCATTAAAGAGGGGGTTTAAAATAATGGAGAAATGGTTATATGGTTGTAACACATCTCCTTAGTTTAGGATTAGTTCCTAGAGTTTAGCAGGTTGTTTACAACTACCTAATTTTCAGTGATGTATTTAATATTGTAATATTCATTTGATATAATGTATAGTGAACGAGAGTGAGAGTCTCCTCTTTATTTGAGTGCAGTCTCCCAGGTGTTGTACACACCTGTGAGCTGCCACTCCTTCATTTAATTCAAAGTTTGATTTTTATCTTCTCTCATCTCTACAGGGATATTGCTTGGGTACTTGATATTGTGCTGGTATCATGGTATCTACCTCCTCTTTTCATGAATATTCTATATTGTTATAATTCCAAAGTTATGTGTTTAGTGTATTTTTCCCATGCAAGATTGAGATAAAGTTGAATAGGAGTCATTAGCATCAAATTGTTATGCATATTTTTTATAGAATTTGGATTTAATAAAATATTATTTTCTTGTTTTTAAGGTTTGTTTTTCAGTTGTTTTTAGTGAGATTTTTTGGAAGTTACAGTGGGTTTGTCAAATTTCTCTAAAATCTGGTAGAAATTTATTGAAATCACAAGCTTGATGGGTGATCCTGCGCAATCAAAGTGCTAGGGGTTTTCGAGAGTGCTTAATCCATATATACAGTCAAAAAACTAGTTTAAATAACACAAATTAAGATTTCACTTTCTTTTTTTTTTGGATTATGTTTAAGGTATTTTTTTTTATAATAAAGAAATTAAAGATAATCTATTGTTTTTTGTTTTTTAACTTTTGTTATGTTCAAAGTAGTAATATTTTCTTCTTAAAGAAGAAAATTTACGGAGAGGTTCATCCTACAACCCAGTATGATGAGCATGTGTAAGTATGTCTGTGCCCCTTTAAAATAAAAATAAAAAATCAAAATTACGTTCTAAATAGAAAAAGTAGGCTCAATCTACAGCCCAGTATGATGTGTAACTATGTTCATTCATCATGAAAGTTGAAATTTTGCTCATGTCGGCCCATGTAAATTTAAAAAATAAAAAATAAAAAATAAAAAAATAAATAACTATACAAAATATTTAAATAATGTTGGTTCATAAAAAAATTTACACGTGAAAAAATTGATTTGCATATGAAGAAATTGGATCCCTCTTGTTGTGGGGAAAAGTATCCGATGCGGATGACACTAACCCTTTCTAAAGGTGACAGACTTTAGCAACAACTGAATGACAAAGTTTTCATGTTCATCTTTAAGAAAGCACAGAGAGAATAGAAAGAGGATCAACCAACCTGGTGTCTTGCGCTTAGTCGATCCTTGTCCTTCTCGCTTTGTATCCCGTTCCCAGCTCTTTACTCTCCAAGCCGATCCAGCTACACACAGAATCTGCACAACAAAAGAGAGCAAACTACGAGATACAAGCAATCATAATTGAAGCATGGATTAGGTTGCATCAAATATACATGTAAACACAAAAGCATCTATGTAAAACAAGTATATAGAAGAACATGCAAACTTTATTGATAGAAAGTAACAGGGTTCCAGAGGAAGTTACAACCAATGATGTTGGCCCCAATCCAGCAGCACCTCCTCGGCAGCAAGAACTCTCTTCTTCACCTCTAGTAAAACAATCACCCAATAATCCTGGCAGTATACCAACAGCACCTCCTTGCTTATACAAAATTCCAGCCTCCTTAGACCTCATAGAAGAGCTCTATATATAGGAGAGAAGAAGAGAGGATGAGTCAGCTTGAGGCTGGCATAGAGCTGACTAGTGTCCTCTCCCTCTTCAGTTAATCTTCAGTTCTTGAGTCCACTTGGAGATCCTTGGTTACACATGGTGATCAAGTACCTCTTACTCATCACAAGGCGAATCTGATGAACCAAGTGTTAGTTTGGAAGCTTCCTGGGCAATTGACACCTTGCAGGAGGACTGTGCCACTTGGCCAATCTCGCCCAGCGTAGGTAGCCTTCATTGTTTTTGACTTCCAGCGCAGGTACAGAGTGGAACAGTTGCAATACAGTGCAGAAGCTCAGTTAAGCAGCTGACATGATCCAAAATAAGCCTGTTCTGAAGTGTTTTCAGGTGGAGAACTGATTGGAAGTGCTGTTGATTGATGACCTTGCTCTTTTAGGGGTAAGAACAACATGTTTAGGGACTGAGGATCCCTGTAATTATCGACATTTCCTGCTCCTTGACGCGAGGCACAAAAATGTCTATAACAGTTGCCCCCTAAAGTATGAGGCCGTTAATCGGGTGAAATGCTTTAGCTAGAGGGTCCAAAGTTCGTTCCAGTGCTGAGGAGAGTGCCCTGTAATACAATACAATACAATACATTATCTTTCATTCATCATTATTCTCATGATCTAGCTGAGGCGGGTATTCCCATGCTCAGCTTTCTATAAATACATTTTGGTACATATGACAGACGATCGTCTGAAGACAGACTGATAATCTTCCACTAAAATTATCATCCTTTGAGGAGGATGATCATCTGCTGCAATGATGTACATGGTAAATGCTTTTATATTTCCTGAATATATATCGCAGCCCGGATGGATGAAACTAGATCCGGGGTCTTCAAACTTGTTCGATCTTCACTCTAAGTACAAGTCGATCCATGTGAGAATTACGCTGAAGTCGAACATGGAAAGACATCGCTTGATTACCGGTCAATAATGAAAACCGTTAACAAGCGCGAGAGGAATCACCAATAAGGACGATGACCCTCAAGGTACGGCAGTACAATTCTCGTGGCGTGAATAAAGGACTTGGCGTCGAACGCCACGCAAAATCTTCTGGTCGAAGGTCATTGATGTATACCTGTCGCCGGAAGTGAGAAACTTGCCATTGAGGCATGCAAGCTTCAAAGTACTGATGGGGGTGTTCCTAGATCGACTTCTTGGATAATGAGCTGATGTCGACAAGAAGCGATCCGTCAAAGGAGGGCCTTAATGAATCCCACATTAATGACACGGAACGGAGCTAATGATTTAGTGGAGGTGGAAACAAACTGTGACATATGATTCAGGGTGGCGATCGTGAAATGGATGAAGGATAATGTATGGTAGTGGATGGGACACGGTTGACACTTTCTGAATGACCCCTCTTGAACATATAACGACACTGATGCGATGGATCGGTAGCATTACCCCGAATGGATGGTGTGGCGAGGACCATGGTGATGAAACCGGTGAATGAGACGACCCAACCCGATGTGATACGGAGGAAAAGTGTCATGTTCAAGAGTGACTTGCTACCTCTAAACTTTGATGTTCTCCCAATTTTTCCCCAATCATTTCTGACCAGTACCTCTTTATTTTTGTCAAGCTTGAGGAGGATAACATATGCTTGTTCTATAACCTGCCCTTCGGGCAAGCCCATCGCTAAGATTTAACGAGCCTAGCGATAAGGAAACTCGTTCTCGTCTAAAGACAAGGAAAACTCGGTCCTTTTCATTTTTAGAGAGTCTAAAAAGGTACAGAAGGTCAACTCCATAATTCCTTTTTCGTCATCTAATCCCTTAAGTCCGAAAAAGTATAAAACAATACAGAAGGGATGGCTATTCGGTATTTTTACGAGCCGAACAAGACAAGCGCTCGATCTTTTTGTGTAATAATCCCTCAGGTCCAAAAATATTAAAATCTAGAGGAGGGATAGCTTTCGGTCGTTTAACGAGCTAGAAGGCCAAAAAACTCGGCAAACTTTTCATATTTTACGAGTCAGTGAAAAGAGCTCAAAGAAGACTCGTCTTTTGAGGAACGAGTGATAAACAAGGATAGCAACTGATTCCAGGTACAAATTGGAATTTCCAATCACGGTAGTGTCACAAGGAGGGCTAGGTGAAATCACTCTTCGCAGCTGTTCCTCAAAATAGGTAAACACACATATGGGGGTGAACGATCGGCCAAATGAAATGGAGGTGACGGATGAAAACACGACCAAGGTTTTTAAGGCTTATAAATTTACGATCGCAATGGTTATTTACCTAGATAGGTTCATTTTTTAATGAGCTTGAACTTTGGCGGAAAAACTCTGCTCACACTTTTTATTTTTTTTTAACGAGTATAAATTCCGTGGTAAAACTGCTCGTTTCATGGTCAAATTTAATTTTTTACTTTCATTAGCTTTTCTCTTTTCAAATGTAGTACTTCATTATCAATTGCTGCAACAAATTTTGTTAGAAATGGATAATAATTGCATGAAAACGAGAATATAACCCTAATATTTAACTTTAAACGGTGTAAAAAGTCATAAAAAGGGGTTTTTACCTCTCATTTACCATTTCATTTGCATTTTGCTTGTTGGAGCTCTGGAGGTGCCTCTTCTTCCTTGATTTTCACCAGCTGATTCCGGGAGATTCTGTGGACGATTTTCGGCGCCGTTTGGACCAGGTAGGAGCTAAACTTTAGCCCTTCACTTTCATGGTTTCCTTTTTCAGTTTCATGCCTGTTTTTCAGTGTTTCTGGGCCCCAGGGGTTCCATTAGGGCGCCCTGGCATCAGCGCAGGTTCCCCTTTCGAAACTTGCGCTGTATTCCAGTCAGCTTTGAGGCAAACTGAATTACAGAGCAGGGGGAACAATCTCTGCCTGCGCTGGGCCTAAAAAGACTGAGTTTGCATGAGTTTTTTGATGTTTTTTCGCCAGATTTTCATCAAATTCAGGAACTTACTCATTCTCTTGTTTGATTGTAGGGAACTTTGGACAAAATGTCCCTTACATGGCGAGAACGAGAACATGAAGCAGAGGACATGGTTGCACTCCATGACCCAGTCACGGTGAACGCGCTTCGGAACTGTGGCCTGCTGAAGTTCTTCCGTATCTCTAGCATGAGAGCACAGATTTCTTTACTGCAGTATATGCTAGATGCTTGGGATCCTGTTAACCAAGTATTTCAGATTAGGGGGAAGTCCTTCCCCTTGACCATAGAGGACATGTACTTCTTGACTGGGTTGTCAAGGCGGGGTGCTCCCATTTCTTTGTCAGGTACGGCTCGAGGGACTACTTCCACCAGAGACTATATCCGTCAGCATTGCCGGGAAGGTTCACAGCCGAGCAAAGACGGCAAGATCAATATCCGTGACATCACTAACAGGTCTCTCAGGTCCATTCTGTTTACTATTGGTAGGATGGCCGGTAGCGCAGCTTTGCATGTTGCCAACAGATCTTATATGCAGCACGCCTTGGAGTGTCTCCAACCGAAAGTGTTTAACTGGTGTGATGCAGTACTTGTTCAGATGAAAAGTCAATTGACCAAGGTAAAGGACGGGGGGCTGAAGAACTTCGGATTTGGTTCTATTCTCACTGCCTTTGTCTTGGAGAAAATCCCATTGATGCAACCTCAGTACATCTTGCTTGATGTGCCTTCTCCGACCGAGCCACGCATGCAGAGGTGGGTTGACCATATGTCCCGGCATGCTGGTCAACCTCATATTACATTCACTGAGTCCTTCTTTAGGTGGTTCGAGCGTCAGGAGATGGCATTTTCTGAGTATCCATACGTGGGTATGGACTACCGAGGTGATCCGGACTTGGTGCTTCCGGATGGCGAGCAATGGGGGGCTATTGGTAAAATCTCTGACCATATCACTGTTTATTGTTTTCCTTCATGATGTTTACTGTTCAAAACTGATCAAACTCTTGGGTGCATGCAGATGTTGGTCCTGTTCGTCCAGTAGCTCGTCCACGGTCGCCAGTTGTTGCCCCAGCAGCAGAGCCTGCTAGGAGAGTTGTTATTCGCGACCTTGGTGATACTGAGATACTTGCAGCTGTGCAGGAGCAGGTTGAGAGCCTTACTCGTGGCCTTCCGGATGTACAGATTGACGAGTTACCTTTACAGTTGCAGCGACACACCATCGGCGTGCCTAGACAATGGACTCGTCTCTTGCGCATGATCGCACAGACCGTGACGTACTTTCATGAGCACCATTAGGCTAGGGTGCCCCCTAGCATCTTTTTGAGTTCTAGGTCGTATGACCAATTTTGTTTTGATTACAGCACATTATGTACAAACTATAAACAGCTTTATATATTTTGATTTTCGGAGTTTATTTCAGTTTATTTGTGATCCACTTACATAGCACCGATGCATCTCTTTTTATATATGTTGTAAATGTCTATCTAATACATAGTTTGCCAATGAATCTGTTAATGTGTTCAAGTTTCTGGAAATATGCTGGTATTGAATTGAATCAAACTCTCTTTCCAAAATCTTAACTCTTAGAAACATACGATAAATAGCTGGATTGCGGACTGAGTATATACCAGTGAGCTGTAGTATCACAAGTTGTGAGTCTAGCCTGACAATTAGTCGGCGTATACCATGAGCAATGGTATCAGAGAGGAGTTCGATCAACGCACTATACTCAGCGATATTGTTTGTCGACCATCCAATACACACACCTCTGAAACTCACTAACTCGCCGCTTGGATCAAAAATGGCCCAGGCAGCGGAGGACAAATTCCGCGTACTACGACTCGCTCCGTCGGCATATCCCACATACGTTTCAGAATAATTCGACATCTGCAACAAACGAGAAGGGTGGATTACTACCGAAACAAACATTTTAGCGAAAACAAAATACAACAAAAGCACTCAGGTTACTATTTAGGCATAGTAACGCTTGAGGTACAACCCGTTACGGGGTTGCGCTAGTGGTATTCCGTCATAATCCATTAACTCGTAGGCTCCTTTTGCTAACACCCTTTTAACAATATAAGGACCCATCCATAAGGACTGAAATTTTCCTGCTCCTAATTTATCGGATTCTTGGTCGTAAAGCAAAACCAAGTCACCCTCAGAGAAGTTGCGCGGTTTGACATTCTTATCGAACTGTGCTTTGACTCGTTTCTTATGAGCCTCGTTCGCCAAAGCGGCGTCACGACGGTTTTCATCCAACTGGATCAATTCCAGGAAACGAGCCTCTTCTTCTGAGGTTCCGGGGAGGAGGTCAATTGCGAGTTTAAGTGACGAAATTTCGCACTGGATCGGTAAAACTGCCTCCAGGCCATACACCAATTGGAATGGTGTGAACCCAGTGGCGTTTTTTACCGAGGTTCGGTAAGCCCATAGTGCTGAGTACAGGATTAGATGCCATCTTCTTTTATGAACCCCGATCATCCTTTGCAACATACGCTTCAGGACCTTGTTGATTGCCTCAACTTGTCCGTTGGCTTGTGGATAATACGGAGTAGAGCTGTCGTGAGATAGCCCTAGTTTGGCAGCTAATTCGATCATCATGTGATTGCGAAAATGCGATCCATGATCCGTCACTATAGCTTGCGGAACGCCGAACCTGGCGACTACATGATTGAAAAAGAAAAGGGCAGCTGTTTCACCAGTGTTATCTAATGTAGGCATCGCCTCGGCCCATTTGGTAAAATAGTCAACAGCGACTATAATATACCCATGCCCCCCGGTCGAGGTGGGGTTACATTGCATGAAATCGATGCCCCACTTGGCGAAGGGCCCAACAACAACTATCGGCTGTAAGGGTGCGGGTGGTCTTCTGGTTTTGCTATCAAAGATCTGACATGCATGGCAACTTCTGACAGCTATTATGCAATCTTTAAACATAGTTGGCCAGAAGTATCCTGCTCGTAAGATTCTTTGTGCTGTTGCATATCCAGATTGATGCCCCCCGCACGCGCCTGAATGACAATCATTCAGGGCTTTTTCGGCCTCCTCATGGGTAAGGCACCTCCTCAGAACTGTATCGATGCCACGACGGTAAAGTGTATCACCGACGATCATGTAGTCTTTTGATTGGTATCGTATACGTTTTCGTTCCGAGTGTGAGGTATTAGGCCTAAATTTTTGGGTTTGGAGATAAACAATGATGTCTCCATACCACTCATCGCTTACTGATATCAGAAACAAATTTTCATCCACGATTGACTCTTCTGATGTATCATCGTTGGACGACGATGGGAGATCGTATAATAATTCCGCGAAAACTAGGGCTTTCTTCGATTTGGATTTTACAAAATCTAAATCAAACTCTTGAAGGATGGCTATCCATTTTGAATATTTTCCCCCAAGCAACTGTCGCGACAGTATATATGTCATGGGATTGCAATCTGACAAAACGGTAGTTTTCCTAAAGAGGACATAATGTCGAAACCTTTGAATCGCTTGAACAGCAGCAAGCGCTAGTTTTTCAACATAGGAATATTTACTTTCCGTGTCATTTAAGTTTTTACTTAAATAATAAATAGGATGTTCTATTCCATCGACTTCTTGCACTAAGACCATCGCAATGGTCGTATCTGCTGCAGCAAGATACAGGTTAAAATCTCTTTGATAGTCCGGGGCGTACATTAATGATGCTCTTACTAGACAATCTTTCAGAGCGTCAAAGGAAGCTTGCGCAACCTGGTCCCAGACAAAAGGTACATCCTTTTTCAAAAGACGAGTATAACCCTTTGCAAGTTCTGCGTAATTAGGAATGAACCTCCTCAGAAAGTTTGCTTTCCCTTGGAGTTTCTGAATCTGAAGCAAATTTGAAGGTGGAGGCAAATTAATGATTGCCTGAACCTTACAGGGGTCGAGACGAATCCCGTCCTTAGAAACCACAAATCCAAGTAAGCGACCAGAGCCGACGCAAAACACACACTTATGTGGATTGAGTCTTATCTTGTAATGTCGGCAACGTAGAAATATTGCTCTCAAATGCCGCGGATGATCAGTCTGCTTCCGCGAATGAGCCGGAAGATCGTCGAGGTAAGGTTGAACGATGTTCTTGATGTCATGGAAGGCATAATTCATTGCCCTCTGAAACGTCGCCCCTGCGTTCTTTAAACCAAAGGGTAATTTTCGATAAGCGAATGTGCCCCACGGACAGATGAATGCAGTCTTAGACTGGGGCTGTGGGCGGATATTTATTTGATTATACCCGGAAAATCCATCCATAAATGAAAAGATTTCACATCCGGCGCATTCATCAATTATCTGGTCGATGAAGGGTGTAGGGTAGTTGTCCTTTGGACAAGCTTTGTTTACATCCCTATAGTCGACGCACACTCTTATCGTCCCTTGTTTTTTCATAACAGGGACAATATTCGATACCCAATCGGTTAGAGGAACCGGGTAGATGAATCCAGCATGGAGGAGTTTTTCAACTTCCGCCTTAATGGCAGCGGATTTCTTCGGATGTACCTGCCGAAGCCGTTGTCTTACTGGTTTGATATCAGGATACATTTTAATTTCATGTTCAACTATGCTCGAGTCAATGCCTGGCATTTCATCATATGACCATGCAAAGACATCTCTAAATTCGTGAAAGAGAGCACTATATATTTCTAGTTCTGAAGGGGAACAACTTTTGCCGACATGAATATTCTCAACAACATCAGATTTTGTCGAGATATTTATGGCTATGGTCTCTTCAATATTGGATAGGTTTCTTTCTGAATCCACCGTATTTACAGTATTTGTTAGGAATTCAAACACTGAAGGGTGGTATAGGTCGTGATGAGTTTCTTCTTCACACTCTGGAAGAAGGGAACGATGGTGGTTATCATTCCATGGTGCCCCCTTAATCATCATTGATTGCAAGATTCCTTCGTCAGTCCCATGAACTTTTGACCATGGATCTAATGGGGTACCATATTCTTCGGACCTATCTACCCAAACGCTTGACGAGCGTGCTTTTGGGCTCGCCTCCCATGCCTGAAACATTGATTGCTACAATATTTCAATAGGGCTAGGGGGCAAAACCATTTGATGATCCATGACGACTTTGTCTTCTGCGACCTTCGATGAAGATACCATGTTGCATGTTGCTTCAAACGGGATATTCCCTTCATGGAACGGAGGTGGCAACGCGAAAGTTCCCATCATTGTGGGATCTTTTAGCAAGCCTACTCCTATATCTTTTATTGAATGGTCGCTCCCATGGATCAGGGGAATGCTTCCAGTAACTTGTGAACCATTAGGGAGGAAATTCTGTTGGTCGACGATCGTAATCCCTCCTTCAAACGGGAATGCGATCTTCCTAAAATATGTCGACACTACAGCTGCCATGGCATATATCCATGGTCTTCCCAGTAGAATGTTATAGTCAAGATTGCCATCAATGACTTCAACATCAATCTCTACTGTTTTTCCTCCTAGTTCAACCTTAAAGTTATTTAGGATTCCGTACGGAGTGTACGTCCTACCGTCAAATGCTTTCAATGTCGTCGAAGATCGCGACAATGTTGGAGATCCAAGAGTTTTCCAACAACTCATCGACATGATACATGTCGATGCGCCCTCATCAATAATCGTTCTATGAACAGTTTTGTTGAGTGAAGAAGAGAGTTCTGCGCAGGACATTTTTGTGCCTCGCGTCAAGGAGCAGGAAATGTCGATAATTACAGGGATCCTCAGTCCCTAAACATGTTGTTCTTACCCCTAAAAGAACAAGGTCATCAATCAACAGCACTTCCAATCAGTTCTCCACCTGAAAACACTTCAGAACAGGCTTATTTTGGATCATGTCAGCTGCTTAACTGAGCTTCTGCGCTGTATTGCAACTGTCCCACTCTGTACCTGCGCTGGAAGTCAAAAACAATGAAGGCTACCTGCGCTGGGCGAGATTGGCCAAGTGGCACAGTCCTCCTGCAAGGTGTCAATTGCCCAGGAAGCTTCCAAACTGACACTTGGTTCATCAGATTCGCCTTGTGATGAGTAAGAGGTACTTGATCACCATGTGTAACCAAGGATCTCCAAGTGGACTCAAGAACTGAAGATTAACTGAAGAGGGAGAGGACACTAGTCAGCTCTATGCCAGCCTCAAGCTGACTCATCCTCTCTTCTTCTCTCCTATATATAGAGCTCTTCTATGAGGTCTAAGGAGGCTGGAATTTTGTATAAGCAAGGAGGTGCTGTTGGTATACTGCCAGGATTATTGGGTGAGGATCCCTGTAATTATCGACATTTCCTGCTCCTTGACACGAGGCACAAAAATGTCTATAACACCTCTGGGCTCATGTTAGATCTGTATTTGAAATGGATCTATGAAGAAATTGGATCCCTCTGGGCTCATGTTAGATCCATATTTAAGATGGATCTATGAAGAAATTGGATCCCTCTTGGCTCATGTTAGATTTGTATTTAAGATGGATCTATGATGGTTCTACAACCGAGTTTGAGGGGTATGTATTTAAGATGGATCTGTATTTAAGATGGATCTATGCTGATTCTACAACCCAGTATGAGGGGCATGTGTAAAAATTGATTTGCATATGAAGAAATTGGAGCCCTGTGGGCTCATGTTAGATTTGTATTTAAGATGGATCTATGTTGGTTCTACAACCCAGTATGAAGAGCATGTGTAACTATGTCCATCAGTTTGTGCCCCTTTAAAAAAAAAAAAAAAAGGTAAGAATTATGTTTTAAATAGAAAAATCATGTGGGCTATAATAACAAAAAATGAATATATTGTAAATTAATTAGAAGTAAAAAGAGTGTATGTTTAAATCTTATACCCTTTAAAATAAAAATAAAAGGTAAGAATTATGTTCTAAATAGAAAAATCATGTGGGCTATAATAACAAAAAATGAATATGTTGTAAAGTAATTAGAAGTAAAAAGAATGTATGTTTAAATCTTATACTTTTCAAAAATATTTCAAATAGAGATTTAAATAAACTATTTGAAGTTCTATGTTAACTAATTTATGTCAATATCAACTTCATATATATCTATATGTAGGAAATAATTGTTAAAACAAAATATTTTAATGTTGTATATAAAAATTATTCAATGTGGGTTATCAATAAAATATTTTATAATATTGATATATACTTAAAAATACATTAATAATGTCCATGGGGCCTTGGATAGATGGTGATTAAGCATTCAAAAATACAATTTAAATAATGAAAAAATTGTATCCTTCTCGTCTCATGTAAGATTTGTACTTAAGATGGATCAAATTTGATCCCTTTGGCTCATGTTAGATATGTACTTAATATGGATCTATGCTGGTTTATTTCATTTGCATCACTTGACTACTTTTGTTTTCATGTTATCAAATTAGGTCTCATCTAAGCTACATGACTGTAGACAAGTTGATTTGAGTGGGATTTAGTTAATCCCTAACTCAAACTTCATAGAGGGGTTAAATATAATTTAGTTTTGTGTATGGTTATTTTTAGTTTTAGTTTTTCCTTCTCCTTCTTGTTGTCAATATTTGTATTTCCATGGAGCTACTACAATATTGTAAAATCCCTCAAAGAATGACTTTCATATTGAGTTACTTATTTATATACAAATCCCATACAATGGGTAGTATCATATATTTTTCTTAATTTAAAATGAATAATTATTTTTTTACACAACACATATTATCCACCTAATTAGTTTAGGTGGAAAGTCATTTGATTTCGTTTTATGTTTATATACAAATCTCATATCATGGTTAGTATTAGATATTTTGTTAATTTAAAATGAATAATGAATTTTTTTGGGAGACTAGAGATATTATCACCTCATTATGGGTGTTGCAAAGTCATTTGAACATGAAAAGTGAATTGCTAGAGCACTTTTGGATTAAGCATGAGTGTAAATTCATCTTAACCCTTAGCCACCCAAGAAAAATTAATAAAAATGATAATAATAAAGATAACAATAACAAAAATAATTATTTATTTCTATTTTTATTTTATTTCATTTTGACCAAGTTAGAATTTTTACACAACATTACATACATTACATTATGTTACACATTTCTACCATACTGGATTGGAGACATTATATTATGTTATACATATCTACCATACCGGATTGGAGATGCCTCTATACACAATGATATATGATACCATGTTAAAATTATATACTATCACATCCACATTAGTAAATGTGGTTGATATATGTTGAAGGCATCATTTTCCATCATTTATATGTCAATCAACTTTTGTAAATGAGGTCAATCAATGAACATAATTTAATATTAATTATTACTAATGCATTAGTAATATGTAAGTTACATGTTTAATAACCCGTGTTTATGAATATGTGTTTCCTATCACAAATTGAAATTCAAAACAATAGAGAGCTATGTAGAATTTAAAAGCTGCAAATCCTAGAAAAAGTGAAAGATGATCTACAAAACATATATCATAAATCGTTATTAGTAACAAAGAAATAGAGGAATGGGTCTAAGTTTGCAATCTTAAGTGGGCATGGGAAGGATTGGACCAGAACTTAAGCTTGGGAAAACAATTGGAAAGTTTAATAGGAAAAAATCAATAAACCACACTGCAGCCATATTAGAACCTACATTCTCTATATTTCTTATACTCTGAAGGAGGATTCGATCCATGCAAGTTTCGTTCCACCAAGTATACAGAGATTACAATAAAATTTTAAAATGAGTATTACCATACAACATTAAAGTATTGGAAGACAATTCCCTCATTTCCAAAAAATCTATGTCTAGAAACTGAAAACCTAGATACATTTTAGCCACAAAATAAATTCTTATGTTCATACATTTCAAACAAAGGAAAGCAATCCAGGAAGTAAATACCCAAAATGGGTGAGTTCAACTAATTTTTAAGAATGATGTCGATAGGAGATATATTTAAGAAAAACTAACCTAACAACACCAATTATAATGAGAGAGAATTTAAGAGGAAACGAGAGATACTTAGATTTAATTTAAAAGAAAAGATTGAGAGGAAACTACCAAGTATCTAGAATGGGGTGGAGATTTGACTTGTTTAAGGAAGAACCCTAAGAGGGTTTGCAATAGCAACAATTTGAAGCGTAATGTTTCTTTCCTCCATCACCACAAAACATAACAATTTTCGATCTTTCAATCTTATGGTTTCCATTATACAGGAAGGTTGAATCATCAAGTCAAGGCTCAAAGGGAGGAATAGATCAAATCTCTAAATAAAACTACACAAAGTTGAAAAGAATCAGAGCATATAATCTGTAAATAAATTTAAACAAAAAGGTAAAAAGACAAAGTAGATGAAATCTTGTGAAACCAAATTAAAATTTCTCGGTAGATCAAACTAGAAATATTTACCAACGTGGGGCATATCATAGAAGTTGTATATATAAATAAAAATAGGTGAGTGACAAATACCATTAAGGAAAAAACTATTGATCTCCATTCAAAAAAGATATTTGAGCAGACCAACAATGACCATTTGGAATCACAACGAAAGTTCAAATCTAGGAAGTTAACATGCCAATACCTCCTAGCATCCCAAATCCCACTTCAGCATCAGCGAGATTGAATGGAGCATGTGATTGAAACCCTCAAGATCTCTAGGCAAGGATGGATAGATGACGATGGTTGGAATCAAAATAGAAAGAATCTGGTTTCATAAATAATTGAAATCGATGTTGCTAAAGAAGTTCAAATAATATATATGTTGGAAGTAATTCTTCCATGACTTCCAAGTTGTCCTCAGTTGTATTGTGTGAGTTCCTAGGTTAATAGGTATACTAGATATTTTTAATAATCTAGATCCACCATTCTCGGATCTAGAAAGATCATGTATTCCTATATATGTAATGTCCGTAAGATCAATAAAATATTGTGTTTGGTGTTGTGTTTAATTGATCTCTCGCTCTCTTTCATATTTCTGACATGGTCTCAGAGCATGTTCTGGCTTGACTCCCTCAAGGGAGAGCCAGGAAGATGAGAAATCCTTAAATTTTATTTCTCTGTAAATAAATTAGGGTATGAGATTATGTTGTGTGAAGTATTTGTATGGATTTGTTGATCTATTTGTTTTATTGTTCTAGGTGGCATAAAGTCTTTCATCACGATCATTTTGGTTACCCTTCATCTCTACTCATTGTATCTAGTTGAAGAGATTAATCCCAAGTCATAGCCACGGATTTGGAGAAGAAAACTCACCAAGTGCTGCAGAGTATTTTTGTACACGAAGGATCCCACCGAGATGAGTTTTGTATCCAGTGCACCATTAGATCTGAAGTCCATAGGCTTTAGATCTAGATATAATTTTCAGACATAAATGAAGCATTTCTGATTGAATATTAGAGGAGGCACAACATATGTTTCCTTATTCAAGCCAACGATCTCTAAACATCCATGAGCTAGCACATGCCATCACTCGATGCATGCAATAAAATTGGTAACCTAATATGCAGTTTCCTGTTTCGCATCATTTTTTTAAAGTCAGAAACCTTAGTGTGTGGATTGTTGTGTTCTAAATAAAGAACCAAAAAAATTGTCGTGTGTGATAGCTTCTTTATAGGCAGAAAGGTGCTTTGCCTAAATTTGTGATAGCCTAAATTCGTAAAGACGTGCGTGATAGCCTTTTTTTTGTTTTCTTGTGAAGACCAATGTGTGCATGGTTTAAGGAGACATAAGGGACTAAAGATTAAAGTTTTGTTTATGGTAATTTTTTTCTTTGGTGAAAATGTTTTTATGGTGCGTGAAATAAAGTTGTGGTGATTAGTTGGTATGTACAAAAAAAAAGGAAAAAAAAGGTTGTTTGTAAAAGCCAAATCATGCAGAACCACAAAGAACAGGTTAATTGTCAAACAAATTAATGTGACCTGTTGTAGCTAATATGTCACCTAACACTTAATATTACTCACAAAGAAAATGACTATTTGTTAAAAGGTAGAGTTATAATTATGGATATATGCCAAATCAGTATATTTCCTCTTTGAGTCTATTTTTCTCTAATTTATCATGTTTCTTCCATTTTAATGATTTGTTAATGTAATCACCATCAAACATTAATGGAGCTTCTATATTTAATTCAATAACTCAAACAAAAAACAAAAATTATTCACTAAAAAATTATTTTTCAACCATACACACTGCAAGATGTCTTTGTTGTCTTTAAAACTCCTTAAGTGTTTTCATGTATCTCTCTAGGAAAAAATTCCATCAACAATTTTCCACCCCAACTAATTGAATATGTTCAACCAAATGTATCATAATATGGTGTTGAGTATCCAAAAAACTAGTGAGCATCTTTTTCAAAAAAATATAACATTTTTTAATATTCCATTGTGTCATATAGAGATTGTGCTAGCATGTATTTCTTTGATGTGATCTATCCAAAGTCAAGATATCCCTTGATAGTTAGTAATTTTAGAAAAATTTTCATACATTTTACTGTAAATCCTTATTGAAGATAAATTAATGATTTCGATAAAAAAATAAATAAATAACCTCAAAAACACAAATAACCATCCAATGGCTTCATACAAATATTGTGTGAGACTAGTGAATTAATGTATACTGATTTGACTTACATTTTAACCATATGATTTCTCTCATTGGCTATATTATAGTAAAAATATTACAAGGGTTAGAGTTAAACTTGGGATTCTCACATATGTTATATCACAATCACATTAATAAATAGACCTTTAACAAATTATGGTCATCTTGCACGATGGGATTCGACAATTCACTCTCATGAAGAGTCATATCATGTTAGTTATCTAATATTTTGAATCACCTTGTTCAAAATCTCTAAGTCATCCTCAGAAACTATCCATGGTGCAAAAAGATTAAAAAAATTGGGCTATTCACATACATAGTTTCTTTTTCTCTTAAAACTTTCTTTGTCTTCGACACAAACCCATCCCTTTTATGCATTTTTGTTACTGGGATTTTTTTTGTTTGAGACACATTATTCATCAAGGTTTTCCCACCTTAATGAAATATTATGAAACATATTAATTGTGGCTAGAATTGTTCACTATCTATGAGGTCAATTATGGTGAGGTAGGACTCTGAGCCACTTAAAGATCCATCACATTATTGACCTTTCCTCCAGATTGAGATGTCAATATTCATCCAAGTTTTTAAGGTTTTGGCTTCAACATATGTTTCTTTAAAACCATTATTGGAGAAGTCAAGGGTAGTTATGATGTTCTTACACTTTTGATAAACTTATCCATTATATCATGATGCTGGACATGAAGGACATCGTGACGAAATTATTCAATCACATCTTAAATAAGAAGTTAAATTAAAATATATTGTATTAATTCTTGATCTAATACTATTGCTGTAGTCATCCATGTTTTGGAAGGAAGATAGTAAAAAACAAAAGAGGGTTGAAGGTTCATATAAAAATATTTATAATGCATGTTAATAGGCATAAAGAGGAACACATAAACGTCTAACATGGTTAATTATGAAACAAAATTCATGTCTTTAGAACTTGCAAAGGGAGTTATAATTCTCAGTCGCTGAATACTCATGCATTTACCATAAAAAATAAAAAATAAAAAAATTCATGGTACAACAAGATATTTTTCTTGTTCATTAAATGCCTAGAAGTTTATGGAAAATGTTCTATGTGGAATTTTATGGATATTTCCTTGTAAGGCTCTAGATGCCTCATCCTCCCAGAATATGACCACACCACTATATGTGTAAAAAAAAATAATGTATATGAGAAATAGTAAAAGGAATTGGATTGAATATACAAAATTTGTTTCTTTCTATGCTATTAATACCCTGTTACTCTATCTCTAAATATTGTAAAATTATGATCCCTTATCTCTAGGTACCATGGATTGAAATGTCCCTGGTTAGTTGATGTGCTAATATATGGGTTTGAGGTCAAGGAATAAAGGAATAGGGTGATCTCCTTGTTCCCCCTAATAACTAGTATTAAAGCACCAAGTTGTTGGTTGCTTGTGGTGGGATAGAATTAGAGGCAATTAAAGGAGTTATACCTCCAAAAATATCCATTACTACAAGTGGTGGTGAAGGAAACATTTAGGCTACACTCGTCAACTCCCTTACTTCTACCTTGATTAGTAGTTGAGACCTACAAGATAGAGGGGTACTACATCACTAGGAATTCCCATCTTCTCATATGTATGGGGATTAATTGAGTAGCGCTAGGTTATTTCTTGAGTTGGCTCATGTTGAACATGGATACAATGGTGCTAAGTGACATGGAGAAGATTAATGGGGCCAATTTCACCCTAGGGAAATCAAAGATGGATGATATACTAATTTTGAAGGATAAGTATTTTCCAATTGAGGGAGTAGAAAAGAAATCCTCATAGATGGCATATGAATATTGGAATAAGTTAGGTAGGAAATCCATTGTTATAATATGGAAATGTCGAGTAAAGAATATCTACTTCAGTGCATCTGGTGAGAATACAACATAAGGTATTTGGTAAAGGACACATGATGCATATGGGAAAACGTGTCATCAAATAAATTTTACTTAATGAAGAAGCTTTATAACCTCGAGATGAAGGACGGTACTTCAGTTTAAGAGAATTTAGATGGATTTAATATAATTACCAACTAGTTTTAATCCAAAAAAAAATGTTATGAATGATGAAATTAGAGCCATCCTACTCATGTGCTCCATGCCAAATAGTTTGGAGAATTCAATAGTAGCTATGAGCACTTCAACATCTACAGAGTCCTTGAAGTTTGATGAAGTTAGGATTAGGTTAATAAATGAGGAGCTTCAATGCCAGTCAATTGTGGAAAATTAGCGAGGAGAGGCTCTAGCCGTAGCTAATTATGTAAGGAAAATTGAATGCAATTAACATGGGTTTTCAAGATCAATAGGTAGAACAAAAGAAGGATAGGAAAAATTAATTTCTTTTATAGTGGAAAACTGGGGCACATGTAAAGAGAATCTCAAGTCTAAAAGAGAGAGGAGGAGGAGAAAAAACCAACCAACACAAATAAAAAATCAAGCAACACAAATAAAAGTGATATTGTTACTATAGTTTTAGAAAGGAATGTTTTATTTACTTTTTAAGTAGGAGTAGAATGCTTATATAATTCTAGCAGCAACATTGATTAGATCCTTGACAGTTAGACATCTCACCATGTAAGTCATATATATATATATATATATATATATATATATATATATATATATATATATATATATATATATATATATATATATATATATATATATATATATATATATATATATATATATATATATATATATATATATATATATATATATATATATATATATAGACACATATATACACAGACACACACAAACACACACACACACACACATTGAAGAAGAATCACAAAGGCATATAACCATATGCACAACAAATTAACACACAAAAATTAAACTAGCGGAAAAGGCAGAGAGCCATCATGTGGTCTCTCATGCTCATGTAATTCACATTCTTCAAAAAAATTAATAATACATTTAAATACATGAGCAAGTGGTCTTAAGATTGTGCGTCTATTTTAGACTCACTTGGTTGAGATAATTTCTCAACTTACACACTAATTTAGGAGAGCTAGTTGGAGAGAATCTCTCATCCAAACTAGACTCCTTAGTTTGAGGAATTCTCATGGTTTTATTTATTTAATTTAATAATTGGATTTATTATTGATTTTTAACAGAGTGAGGCTAACATTCCCCCCCCCCCAAATGATAAATCAAAAATGAAAAAGGAACCATCTTCCAAGCTCTCAAATTGATCCTCAAATTTTCTTTTCCTAAAAAACCGCCAAAGCTGGATGTGGAAGAAACTACAATATGAAGAGACCATGAGTCAACTGCATGACCGATTCATCTCTGAAAGTTGCTTTACAACACCATCATGTGCCAAGCCACAAAAGGATCCAATTGTCCTTTGCTTGAAAACAACATCCGGTGTCCACTCACACAATTTTATGAACACCCACTCGCGTATTTGCTGATGATGATCGCCCATTGGCTGATAGAGATACCCATTGGTTGCTTCGCTGATGTTGTCGAGGCTTTCAGTCTGACAACCACTTGTAAATTTCATTGACATTTTCCCCCCTTTGTCAGCTGAAAGGAGAGGAAATCTTCTCCAAAATATATCTGAACTCCCCCCCATAGGTGGAGGAGTATTTCACTGGTGTACTCCCCCGTTAAACTGAACAAGAGTACCATCTTCATTTGACTGTTGGCTGCAATATGTGTGAGTGAATTCGATTGTAAAACTTGGAAAATATTCTGGCTATGGATGACCATTTCCAAGGATCAATCCATGAATAATTTATCTTCAATCTAGCTGACTGTCATTGGTTGTAGCATTTATCTGATGTATGATTTGACTTGCCGCAATGGCTACAAGGATGGAGATCAAAAAATTGATTTTCCAGTTGCCCAGTTCTTTGACAATGAGAACATTTCGGTTTGTCTGCAACTTGAGTTTGTGTTCATTTTTGTTTGTCTGCAACTTTAGTTTGTGTGCATTGACGTCGGTCTGCAAGTTGTTGAGAACTTGCTGAGGTGATTTGTTCAAGTAGTTCGGCACTAACAAACTGAATGGGATTTGAATAATCAGGGATATGTAAGTTGTCGTTATCTTTGACATGTCCTAAGCAACATCGATTTCGATTACTTTGAATTTCTTCCCATTGCTTGATGATGGGTTTGGAAGAAATTTGAACTGGAACAACTTCAACACTTGAAGTTGGTTGGATGAATGAAGTTGAATGATTAGTTGTCTCTGGATTGGTCAAAGACTTCGAAGCAACATGCTTCTCTTGCAACTCATTTCTCTGCAGTTGTGACTCTAGTTGAAGGAACTCAATCGTTTCATGTGCATGTTGAATATGCACTTGAATTTTAGCAAGAGTGGTTTTACTGATGTTCACCATGTCACTGGCTAATGATAACATTAAATTGTTAATAATTTGGGACAACGGAATGTGTGTCGCCATGTTGCCTTGCTTACCTTGAAGTCCGGCTCGCTTGTCATAGAATTCGTCCTTGAAAAACATTGCTCACTTGGGTCGAACACTGAAATGACACGCTCACTTGTACTGGTTGTTGACTGTTAATGCTTTTAAACACTTGCTTGAACTGTTGATTGTACGCTCGCTTGATGACGATCGCTTTTCTTGAATGAAACGTTATGAATGCTTTAATGAACTTTACATAGGGTCACTTGTTGTGCATTGCACTATTGTACTTGATTTGGTTACTTGACACGCTCGCTTGATCGGTTGTTTGAATGACATGCTCACTTGCTTTATTGTTTGAATGACACACTCACTTTAAACACTGGCTTGATTTGATGCTCACTTGAACTTGCTTGATTGATTACTGACACTTGTGATTTCTTGAATGTACTCACTGAATGTGATGATTTGTAAAAAAGGAAAGGGTGTCGAACATTGTCGAAAATGCACCCAAGATAAATGTTCAAGTGACAACTAACTTGACTTAATGTATGCATTGTAACAAATAAAATGAGGGTGTCGGTTACAACGGAAAATGCACCCGTACAATTCAGTTAAAAAATGTTTATCTACAAGTCATACAAAAAGTGTTGATGATGTTGATGTCGTCTTGGCTTGAAATGCTTGATTTCGCAGTGTCTTTAACTTGATTTCTTTGATTAAATGATGTGAAATGTGCTTGCTTAGAAGATCATCTTATCAAGTTGATGATGTGACGCTTTGTGCTGATGAACTTAATTGATTATCGGAGCTTTTATTTCAGGAGCTTGATCGATGACTTGTATATGTAAACTTTATTATGTGCATGTAGTTGTTTTTTTTAAGAATAATAAAGAGATAATTTGAACACAAGTCATGCACATGCATTCATTACAAATGGTGTACCCAAGATCCCCTTATTCAATTTCAGGTGGATCTAGGACACAAGCACCACAAAAATTATGATTTTATTAATTATTGAACTACATCGACCTTCAATGTCACAACTTTGTCGTGGAAACTTCTCAATGAGAATGTCACACTTGCAAATTGTCTTCAAAAAATAGCTGTAATGACTCAATCGCTCTCAAAGTAAAATATTTTGAATTATGATAATAACTTTCACTCAAAAAACTTCACTTATCTCTCCAAATTTACAAAACACTTATCACTCCAATTTGCTTCAAATATCATTAAAGCACTTTCATATACCCCTGAAAATACTTATTTCCTTAAACTTTAAAAAAAAAATTGTGCCACTAAAAAATAATTCCATAGGTAGGAAATATACTCCATTAAAAAATGGACGGAAGAGTGTTGTCAAAAGTTTGACTTTGGAGATTTTCTTTGCATGAGGGAGGTAGGAGCACGAATAATTGAAGAAGGGCATGCATTAAAATCAGAATTGAAACAATAGTTGAAGCAAAAGAATACCTTTCCAATCGGGTTTTCTTTCAATTCTCTATAGCCTCACATGCCCTACAGATCCTATTACAGCAACGCTGCTTCAGTAAGTGACTTCCAACTCAGAGGAATGAGGGAGCTGATATGTGGTTGTATTACTTCGACTGTGAAATCTAGTTAAACTTTGCAATCAATTGGCAAGGAATTGACTTTGGCTTAGAATCCATGGATTCTATTTATTATATACAATGTTATCAATCAACAGAAAGGAGAAACTTAAAATTGATCTCACAAAATATAATTTTTTTGAAACAAATCTTGAGAAAATAAAATTTTGTAGGACACCATGGCAGAGCCTCCATCATTTCAAGAGGCTTCGCGTTGTGATGTATGCAAGTGTATTTTCAACACATTTAGGCGTTGGCACCATTGTCGTTCATATGGTATGTTACACAGTAATTTGTCACCGTTGGTCACCGTCCCTATCGCCCCAATTCCAGTACATTGGAGGATGCATTTCGGGACCTGTGAGCAGTGACATAGCCTAAAAACACTTGCACTATGTTCCCCTGAGTATGTACTTCATGTTCCCTCAAGACACCTTCTGCAAATTATCCCTGAAGAGTGCCCTTTTCCCATTGGCGCAGGTACCCAATGTCTGACCCGCGCCAATAACTCAGATCCTCAAAAAGGGGCGCGCCCATTGGCACTCTGTCTTAGAACAATGCCCGCGCCAGTCGAGTTTAGTAATGTTTTTTGCCAAAAGCACGACTGTATGATTTTTTCCTCCCAGATCATGAAGTCCTTTGAGGGAAAAATCCGTCTGATAAAGCTCGAGAGTCATCATATATATCCGCAGTAGCTTTTCATGGATGTTGCCATTCCATAATGGGTGTCCTGGTGCATTGAATCTTTCTCCCTTCTTCATCTATAAAAGCATGTCCTCATGCATTAGACAAGCTAGTTCCAAGTTTATGAGTTCCGAAGTGCTATAGTTTTGATTTCTTGAGTTGTTGGAGTAATGCTAGAGAGGTTATGCTGCCGGGAGTCCGAGAGAGAGGAAGTCTACTGCAAGGCATATAGCTGCTCGCCCAGCCAGAGGAAAGGTTCAACGTCAGAACCTTGGTTGTAACTTTTCTTGTCTATTATTAATTACTGAACGACTGTTATTATAGTTCCAATCTCATTGTCTATTATAGTGATGTTGATTTATTTCCTTTCTGACTGAAATATAGTTGTGCCTTGGTGGATTTTACGCTTGTATCTGTTTCTTCCTTTGCATGTGCAGGTGTCTGTTTGCAAGGATCGCAAGGATTGTGACCTACCGGAGCGAGGGAGCGGGAACACCAACTCTGCTTCGACTATAGCATTGGATTCCAGGTTGGTCTTCTTAATTCACCTTTAATGTACAACTAGGAACTTGCGTGGCAGCGTGGATTGATTATGGCTAGTTCTGTTTTAAGCTAGTGGGATCGCCTCTGTCCGCAGAGGGGATTTACCTAACCAACAATTTGGCGACTCCGCTGGGGAGAAGCTATTTGGAGTTTGTCTTGCATGATTAGTTTTCTCTCGCTCGCCTGAGTTAATGAACTTTCTGGGTCAGTCTTGAAATTGCTATCTGCTGGGCATTGTCAATCAGACCCTCGATTGTTATATTTATTTTTTGGGTCACTAAACGCGGCTGGCGCGTTTTTTCTTTTGACAATCGCGCCAGTTGGCGCATGTTGCTCCATAAAGACCCGCGCCAATTGACTATTAGCACGAGTTGCAGATTCACAGTCGCGCCAGCTATGTGAATTTTGCCAGTTTGGTACTTGAAAGCTCCTTAAACTCGGATTTTTTGTTTTTCCATATCTTTTGCTGCTTTTGGGAGTGTGTTGGACCTCTGTGTGACTGGTTGTTACCTTCATCCTTCAGTTTTTTGCTTATTTCTATCGATTTTGTATCCCAGCCCTAGAGTACCTAGTGGCTTTGCATGTTGATCCTTCTGTGGGACCTTGTGTTTTGATTATCCAATCAGCTTGTTGGTTGTTTTCCGCACTCATCTAGTGGTTGTTAAAAGTTGGTATTTTATGCTTCGAGTGATTCACTTCTAGCTTGCTTGGATCTTGCTTGACTTCATTTGAACTTAGATCACATGGTTCATTGAACGTCTTCGTGTTTTCCTTTGCTTTGACAGTTCATCTTCATGTTTCTAAATTGGTTCTATGTCCATTGAGTGAATTGTGTTTGTACTCGTGGATATCTCTTGAGGTTTGTTTACATGCATTATTCCATTTTAAAAAATCAAAAAACAAAAGAGCTTTTTGCATTATATTAGTTAGCATTTATTGCTATTTGTCGCTTTTAAAAAGAAAAAGGAAAAACTTTTATTTCTTGTTATTAGCTGCATTAGGATCTTTGTTACTTGCTTGATGATCATTTTGTTTGTGTAAAAAAAAAAAAAATCTCTACTCTTCTGTAGGTAGAATTCATCGAATGAAACGATATAATTTTGGCATATAGATTGCATTTAGGAAGTTTGGAGAGACCACATACGGTAGGACCAAAAAACTGAAACATAATTGAAGATAAACTATAAAATAAACTCAATGAACCTAACAACGCATTGGAACATAACGCAAACATTCTAGAGGTATAGGTTAGAGATGTGTTCCGACGTCGTTAAACCTGGTAGCTTACCGTCGAGTGGTTGGGTGATTCCTCCACGGTGAAACGATAGGTGCCAGTACGGACTGTGCTCCCACGTACCGTCGTGTATACATTGGGAGACCCCTATAGGAATAAAGATTTTATCCATAGGAAGCCGTGTCAACCGCCTTACGATTCGCAATGCAGTGAACACAGCATTCACGAAGATCGACCACCCGTACCCTAAAAAGTATTTTGTGGTTTTGCGAAAAGTTTGGCGCACCCTCTACCTAGAATTCCAGAGCAGTCACTTTTGATCCTTTTCGGACTCCTTAAACGAAAAGGTGCCTGTGAGCGTCTTGTCACTTCGTGCTCATTAAATATTCGAAGGAGACTAGAGTCATCTTTTCGTCCTTTTCTCGACTCTTAAAAAGTGAAAAGGTCAAGTTCAAAGTTCAGTGTCTTAAAATTTATTTGACCACGATCACATATAACCCGGTTAAATTTTGTTTGCGTCAGTCTGAGTAGGGTTTGGTCTCGTTAGACTCCCTAGGATTTTGTGAAGTCCCATCCTGGCGGAATTACCAATCTCGTCTCCCGAGATACCGGTTGGGAGTAAAACTCTCCCTATTGTTCTAAGTATACAACCGCTTAGCTCTCGTGCTCCAGGCGACGAGAATTACCAATTCTATTCGAACCCTATTTGGGAACCTTCTCAAAACGGTATCCCTTCTTGGGAATACACTCCTCCTCGACAACCATTTCCTCCCGATATGGAAAACCCATCCCCTACTACGACTGACGAATCCGGTGTGCCAGGGGAAGAGATTCCCACCACAATGGAATCTACCCCTGTTAGTAGGGCTTCTGCTACTGCAGGACTACCCCCTGGCTATAAAGCATTGCGTAATGTTCTATCGTCTCCTTTTCCGACTTCTATTTGGTCGGCACCCATTTTTTCCAACACAACTGTTACCTCAGTCACAACCCCTCCAACAGTCTCTGTGGCTTCTTCAACTCCTATTTTTAGTCGACCTTCCACCTCTTTATTCGCAGGTTTTGATTCTACATCAAATGTCCCATTTGAAGGGCAATACGATCAGTATCTGCCACCCCTTGGGACTTGGACAGGTCAACCGGCTATAGAGGTTTCAGTTCCGCTATCAATAGATTGGGGTTCCGCCTTTTATCATGGTGGTCAAGCATCGTATGTGCAACCCGAACAACCACCTCAGCAAAACCTTCAAGGACAGTCCTTCCAAGGGAACCCTTTTGCTACTGATGGTCATTTTTCCACTTCTCATGTGCAACCTACTGGTAATCCAGGCCAACCTTCCACCCAACAAGCTCAACCTGGTATCCAGCAAGGCTCTCATACTGGACAAACCGGTCAATCATTTGTTAACCCAAATCAACCCAACGTCCAGTATACCCAAGTCTCTGGACAAGCTGCCCAACAATTTGGTCAACCTACTGTCCAGTACACTCAATCTTCTGGGCAAGCCAGTCAACCTCAAACACAGTGGGGCCAACCACTTGCCCAGCCCACTCAACCATCTGGTATGTTAGGACAACCTTCTGCTGCACATCAGCAGGTAGGTCAACCTCAGTATCAGCAGGTAAGCCAACCTCAGTATCAGCAAGGTTATCCTTCTACTCAGATAGCCCAACCTTCAGGACAGCCTACTGGCGCTGCTCAAACCGGCCCTTGGCCCCAAGCGGGACCCCAGAATCCATCCGGTCTTCAAATGCAGGCTGGAGTTCAATCCCAAACATTTTATCAAACTCAGCCTGGGTCTCAAGCTCAATTCGGGGTCCCACCACCGTATGGTTATCAACAACCTCAAGGGCAACCTTTGTTTACCCCCTATCAGAATTATCAACAACCATATGGTGCGTCTGCAGCATCCGTTGGTAATCCATATGCTGGGGGGCAAAACACAAATCCCTACGGCCAATACGCCATGGGGCCAAATCCGTCAGGGCAAAGCCCGTGGGGGCAACCACCACCTGGTTGGAACCCGAGTGCTCCATCCTACCAGCAGCCCCAAATGCCGTTCAATCCTCAATTACCATTCTTAGCGACTTTAGAATTACCGGATGTGTCCAAATTGACTAATGACCCTATTCTTCATAATCCCTATTGGCCCCCGGTTCCGACCAAAATTCCTGGTGACTGTCCAAAATTTGATGGTAAAGCTAATGAAGATCCACAAGCTCATGTTATGACCTACCATCTCTGGTGTTCATCCAATTCATGGCTTGATGATTCAATTCGACTTCGTCTTTTTCAAAGGACTCTCACCGGCTCTGCCGCTAAGTGGTATATTGAGCTGAATCGCGGATCCTTTCAGGATTTCAACTCGTTGGCTATGGCATTCCTCACTCATTTTCAGCTGCCCATTCGATATGAAACGGGCACACACCTTCTCACCTCCCTCAGACAGACAACGGCTACGCATATCTCCGATCACGTCCACGAATGGAGAAGGCGTAGACGTATGATCAAATTTTGGATTCCCGACCAGCTTCTTACGGATTGGTTCACGACTTCGTTCGTTCCTCCGATAGCCCGGGACATCGCTATGGGAGCGTGTGTTACTGAAGAGCAAGCTATCGCGCGTGCTCAGTACCTTGATTTGGTTTATTCTCAATCAGGTACACTATATGATTATTTTCCTGATGCCCCTAGACCAGGGACATCCAAAGCCCCGCCAACGCCTACTGTTGACGGCATTATTGGGTCTGTTAGTTCATCCTCTAAGAAAAATTCCGCGAACCCTGGGAAGCAGAAGTCAAATGCCCCAATTGAAACCACTTCTCAGGTAACACCTACTTCTAAAACTACTTCCGAGGTCAATGCCGTTCAATCCACCACGGCAGACAAAGCCTCGAAAGCAAAGAAGAAAAGGAAAGAGAAAAATAAGCCAGAACAACCTAAACAGGAACCCCCTAAAACTCAACCAGAAGAGAGTGCCAAGCGCAAACCCAAGTATCCTTGTCTTATCTGTGATGAGGACCACTACACCAAAGACTGCCCTCGGCGGTCCGAGGTTAGTCGTTTGTTGAAAGGTGCTCCCGGGGTCCCTGCGGTGCTTAAAGAACCCTTCCCTTCACAACAAACTCAAATGGTTGCTGACCCCTCTCAACCTCCCTCTTCCTTCGGTTCCCAAGTGTTCATGGCGGGAACAATACCTGTTCATATCAGTACTTGGACAAAGGATTATCCATCTGCCGGAAAAGAGCCTGAGGCTCCCCCCAGTGCTCCCCCGTTCAGTTCAAGCCCTCTCCATATCGAGAGACCTAGTACTGAAACGCCTCTTCGACCCCCTCCAAAAGGAGTACTCTGGAAATCTTCTTACAACCCAAATGCTCGTGCTGCCCAGCACTACAATATCGTTGAGGATTTAGCACAGACTCCGTTGGCTATGTCTGCTTTAGAAGTTCTCCAGAGCTGCCCTTCTCAGAGGAAGTCCTTTCTATCCGCCATCGGCGGCATAGACCCGGCTGACTCGGATTTAATTACGTTCGATTTAGAACGCCATACACGGAGGCTGCCTCCCCAAATTGCATTCCTTATACATGTCATTATTGATAAGAAAACTATCCATCGTACAGTCATTGATGAAGGTGCTTCAACTTGCATCATGTCTGTTGCCTGTTGGAGAGCTATTGGATCCCTAACATTGAGTCAGTCTCCCACTACCTTGGAAGCTTTTTATGGAAGAGCATCCCACCCTTATGGTATACTCCCACGTTTACCCATCTCTTTGGAAGGGAAAACAGTCGAGATGGAGGTTGAAGTCGTTGATGCTACTTTAACCTACAACCTCCTTCTCGGGCGCAGCTAGATATACGCGATGCAAGCTGTTGCTTCATCTTTCTTTCGTATCCTTCGTTTCCCTCACCAAGGGAAGATTGTTACTATGGACCAGCTTTCCTTCTTCGCTTCCTCTTTGGAAGGAACTATCCCTTTCGTGGAGCATACCTCCAAATCACCTGAGAGTCTGGGTCACGGGCTTTTCAAAGATCCCGCCCTCATGGGTATTTTTCCAGCCCAACCTCCTAATGTCGCTTCCGTCAATACGATTTCTACTTGTTCTAATCCATGGATTCTCCCTCCCATCGATCAAGTGGATTTTTGATGAGACCAGATGCCGTTGAGTCCTGCCGAACTCAACTACGTCGAAATCGTAGCTGCATCGGCTCCTCCTTCTGAACTTGCTCTATCAAGCAAGATTTTCCACACGTTCGCTCCATCCTTAGGGCTTGTAGATCAAACTTCTTCGGATCCTTTAAAAGAAACATTTTCTTCCGACGAAGCTATTATTGAGACTATGTCTCTCGAGGAACCTCCTTGGCATGATACCCACCATCGTTCCTCGTTTCTCCCTGTCCCTCAGGATATACAGACTTGTGTTCAGCGGTTTGCTCCTCGTTTCCCATTTCCAATCCTTCAGTCACCTGTTCAAATTTATCAAGCATCGTCTGAGGGAAATATGGCAAACATTACGCAAACCCAGCCCATCGACATCTCTATCAAACCAGGGATTGTCGAACACATTCACATTGGAGTCACTTGTACTCCAGAGGAGATTCGACTTTATACAAACCTTTTTCGCGATTTTCGTGATGTTTTTGCTTGGTCCTATGAAGAAATGCCCGGCATTGATCCCAGCATAGTGGTGCACGAAATTATCACGTACCCAGATGCTAAGCCTGTTCGTCAACGTTTACGTCCGGTACACCCCCGAAAGGCTGCAGCGATCAAGGCCGAAGTAGAAAAGCTTCTTAACGCTGGTTTTATTTATCCTATCCCGCTCACAGATTGGGTTTCTAATATTGTACCTGTCACTAAGAAACAAGGTACGATCCGCGTTTGTGTTGATTATCGCGATATTAATCGGGCTTGTCCTAAAGATAATTTCCCCACACCATTTATTGATCAAATTATAGATGAGTGTGCGGGAAATGAGATGTATTCTTTTATGGACAGTTTTTCTGGCTACAACCAGATCAATATTGCTCCCGCTGATCAACACAAGACTGCCTTCATCTGTCCATGGGGTACTTTTGCCTATAAGAAACTTCCTTTCGGTCTAAAAAATGCCGGCGCTACCTTCCAACGTGCAATGTCCTATGCTTTTCATGACATACGACACATTGTACAGCCATACCTGGATGATCTTCCCGCTCACTCAGCAAAGCGTCACGACCACCCTGCTCACCTTCGCGAGATATTTCTTCGCTGTCGACACTACCGAATTAGACTTAATCCTCATAAGTGTGTCTTCTGCGTAGAATCGGGTTGACTTCTAGGATTTGTCATCTCCCACGAGGGCATCCGACTAGATCCCCTTAAAGTCGAAGCTATAGTCAATCTTCCTCCCCCTGCTACCTTACATCAATTACAGAGCTTGCAAGGTAAAGCGAATTTTTTACGTCGTTTCGTTCCAAACTATGCCGAGGTGGCTAAAGGTTTTACACGATTACTTAAAAAAGATATCCCTTTTCATTGGGATACCATGGCTCAAGAATCTTTTGAGCGACTCAAGGGTCTCCTTGTTTCTGCTCCATTGCTTCGCCCTCCAAACTATCATCGTGACTATACCCTATACTTAGCTGCCTCCGACACTACTATCGGCATGGTCCTAGTTCAAACCGATGACGATAACACTGAGCATGTTATCTATTATCTCAGTAGAAACCTTTTAGATACGGAAGCTCGATACGCTTATGTCGAGAAGTTGGCATTAGCCGTCGTTTGCGCTGTCCAACGTTTCCGGCACTATATTCTGCTCTGCACTACTACTGTGATTTCCGATTGCAACCCCATGACGTATATCTTGTCACGCCAGTTGCTAGGGGGCAAATACTCAAAGTGGATTGTCATCCTCCAAGAGTTCGACTTGGAATTCACTACTGCCAAGTCAAAGAAATCGCTCGTTTTTGCTGAGTTAATTTGCTCTTTGCCATCTTCTTCTTCGCCTCCTCATACAGAGGATCAAATTCCGGATGAGACTTTGTTCCTCATCAGCACCCTCGACCCATGGTACGGTGATATTATTTTATATCTGCAAACGTCTTCCTTCCGCCCGGCTGTTTCCAAAGACGCTCGGCGAAAGATTCGTCATCAATCTCAACCATATCGTATCATTGGGGATACATTGTATCGTCTCGGCGCCGACACTGTCCTCCGCCGTTGTCTTACCCACGAGGAAGCTGAGCGAGTTTTGAATGACTGCCACTCAGGTGCCTGTGGTGGTCACATGTCCGGATATGCAACTGCCCAAAAAATCCTCCGTGCTGGCTACTTTTGGCCCTCTATTTTTAAGGATTGCATTCTGGCAGTCCGTTCTTGTCACGAGTGCCAGATATTCCAGCGGAAGATGCGAGCACCCCCCGTTCCTTTGCACCCTGTTGTTACCGTCGGCCCTTTTGCAAAATGGGGCATTGATTATGTCACCTGTAACCCTCGCTCGGCCGGGGGGCATGGGTTTATCATCGTCGCCGTCGATTACTTTACTAAATGGGCCGAGGCGATGCCTACATTGACTGAAGACGGTCACACCGCGGCGCAATTTTTATTCAACCATGTTATTTCGCGGTTCGGCGTCCCTCAAGTCATTGTCACTGATCACGGAAAGCATTTCCGGAATCATATGATGACAGAACTAACAACCCAGCTAGGCTTAAAGCACGATAGTTCCACTCCGTACTACCCTCAGTCCAACGGCCAAGTTGAAGCGATCAATAAGATTTTGGTTACAATGCTTCAACGTACCATCGGCATACACAAGTCTAACTGGCATTTGATGTTGTTCCCTGCTTTGTGGGCTTACCAGACCTCCGTAAAGGATGCCACTGGTTTCACTCCATTCCAACTAGTCTATGGACTAGAGGCTACCCTTCCAATCGAGTGTGAAATCCCTTCGTTAAAATTAGCTGTCGAGCTACTGCCCAACACCACCCCATTAGAAGAACGTCTTCTTTATCTGGAACGGTTAGATGAGACCCGTCGCCTAGCCTCGCTGGCCATCGAAACACAGAAAAAACGAGTCAAAACTCACTTTGACCAGACTGTACATCCACGTTCTTTTGTTGAGGGGGACTTAGTTCTGCTATATGATCAGGCAAACGATAAGCTAGGTGCAGGAAAACTCGAATCTATGTGGCTAGGCCCTTACATTATCAAGAAAGTTTTACAAAAAGGTGCCTACGAGCTAATTGATTATGAAGGGAACCCCCTCGCACGGCCCCGAAACGGGCTGTATTTGAAGAAGTACTATGCGTGATGCTGGTACATTTCATTTTGTATATACATGTACTCTAGCAAGTGTGTTGTATGTGCGTCAGTTTTAATATGCGTGATTGACGCTCATTGTGTTTTTCGCTGCTTGTGCAGATGTCTAATGCGCCTTATATTGGTTTCGCTGATGGTGCCTCCCGCAGTACTCGCAACTTGTCCTCTGCGGCGTGGGTGATCTATGATCCCCATGGTGAACTAATAGATCTTCAAGGTGTCTGTTTGGGTCGTACCACTAATAATGTCGCCGAATATTGTGCTGTAATCGAGCTCCTTACCGAAGCAGCTAATCTCGGCATTCGGACGTTGGTGGTAAACCTGGATTCTCAACTTGTCGTCCTCCAGCTCAATAGGCGTTATTCCGTCAGAGACCATCATATTCTAAGGTTGTATCTACGTGTAAGATTGTTGGAGAGGAATTTTGAGTTCATTACATATCAACATATCCCACGACAATTAAACACATTATCTGATGCATTGGCCAACCATGTATTAGATAGACATTTGCGTAATTTGTAAATAAAACATTATGTAAGCAAGCACATGAAAACACAATAATGAACCATGAACATATGTATATATATACGTGTGTGCCAAAATGTTTGCGCCCCGCGCATTACATAATCCAAAAAATAATACATGTCCAAAACTCATACAGCCGTCGACAACATGTCTCTCAAAAACGTGCAAAAATGAAACCTAGGCGTCTAATCGCGGTGATGCTCATGATAGCATGTCACCGCCCGCACCAAACGTCTCAACAGACGAAGGACGCGAGTAGATACTCCCACCATATGCCTCTGGTACGCTCTAGGCACATCTGCCAATCTGCCATAATCTGGGATCCCTCGAGTAAGTGCCTCGAGGTTCTGTACTAGGTCATCATCGTCACCCTCTGCCTGAGGGTCCGCTGCAGGTTGAGCTCTCCGTACGTTATGAGGCAAGTCAGCTGGTCGTTCCGCACCAACATCTGCATACATATAGATGCTGTAAGAAACAGGCATGTATTACAAAAAAAAAATGAAATACATAAAACGTTAAAAACACAAAGAGTTCTTACCTAGCTCCTCGTCCCAGTCCTCTCCTGCAGGCAGTGGGAGATTGGGATCTCCAGTGAAATCAGTGCCCGCATAGGGCCAATCCTCCACGACGATCATCTGGTCTCGGAGCCAAATGAAGAACTCGGGCCTCCAGGCCATCTGCTGGCCCCCACCTCCTCTGGGCATAAGTGGTGCCCATCGAGCCAACCTCGGCTCCCGTGGCACTGGATCTGCCACTATACCTCCTGGGATCCGGAATGTCGGTAGTCGCTCCAGGAAAAATGATATTATGATGGATCCATATCCGAACTGTTTATTGCCATCACGCTTACATTTGGTAAGCTGCCTCTTGATATTTGTTGTTACTGCCGTGGCCCAATCAAATAATGTAGGGTGTAGGCACTCAGTTGCCAACAGCAAGTGATTCTTGCTGGCCTCGTGGGGTGCCTATACCCCAGCCGTCCGGGTAATAGTAAATAGTACTACTCGTAGCACCAGGTCCGGAATAGTAACAATATCTACCTTGGCACTGTTGGATCCAAACTATGCCCCAGGACAAACTCTGGCCATTACCTCCCCCATCTTTTCCCCAGAGGGTCTACTACCGGTCAAGATGGGCCGTGCACCCTGCCGTGATAATCCTGTAATAAAGTAGACATCAGAGACATCCAACTCCAATGTCTGGTCCTTCAGGCGGAATACCTGATCCTCTATATCCCAAGCATCCACAATAAATCTCAGTAGCTCAGGTTGTGCACGTAAGTATGAGGTAAGGAAGAATTTCTTCAAGCCGCAATCTCGCAAAGCATCCATGCATGCGTCATCTTCCAATGCCATAGCATCTATGGCCTCATGTTCCCTTTCTCTCCATTCTATAGCCATTCCGACCAATTCCTGCAACCAAAACACCAAAATGTCATCATGAGATCAATGGTGGAACCAAAAATTAGGAAAAATTGCAGGTTCAATGGTCAAAATTATGTGAAAATTGGTTTGCGCAATTGGCACGACTGTTTTCCAAACAGTCACGAAAATGGCGCGACTCCTTTTAGGAAAATAGCCCATTGGCGCGAACCCGCGCGGGAAACTCGCGCCAATGGGCGCAACCCTATTTTTTGCAATCCCCCTTGCAGAGGATCATTCTGTGGATGGAAAACTGAAAGAATGGAATAAAAATGAAGCTAAGGATGAGGCCCCTTACCTGCTTCAGACGGCGGCTCGGATGGTCTCCTGGATTGATCGCAATCAGCAGTTGAAATTTGCACCCAAAACCCTCCAATAGCAAACTCCAAAGGTAAAAAGTGAAAAGTAATTTTATTTTTTACCATTTCACTATTTATAACATTTTTTGACCTAAAAATACATTGGAAATGATATTTTTGAGCATTCTTGAGATATTTTTATGGGTTTTACGCTGTTTTTGGTATGATGACAGGGGTTAGTGCACTTCAACACAATCACGCGAGCTCCTTTTCGACTTTTTCAAGCTCGGTAAAACGTGAGAAAAGGTTAAATTGAAGGTCTTTTTTCAGCTCTCTTCCGACCATTTAAAGAGGAAAAGATTGCCGAGTTACTCCCCTTGACTCGTTAAACGTAAATAAGGGGCGGTCGTTTTAAGTTCTTTTTGTCGACCGTTAAAACATAAAAAGATTACCAGGTTTTTTGTCGTTTCAAACTCGTTAATGGTTACGAAACGACGTGGTTTTGATCACTTTTTTACTTTTTCAGGTCGAAATCACTACTTATGAAAAGTACTCCTCGATCATAACGATCGGGCGGTTCTTTCGGGCATTATTTTATACTTTTTCGGGCCCGAGAGACACAACTTTACGAAAAAGGACACCCCTGGAGTTTCCTTTTCGCTGTCTTTTCAAATTCTCTAAATATGAAAAGACACCGAGTTCTTCCTTTGTCAGACTCGTTAAAACCTAATGACATCGGATTTTGTCGAAATGACGCACCACAAGCATATGCTATCCCCATCAAGCTTGTTAAAAATAATTGGGGTACTCGCCAGAAATGGTGGAATTTTTTTTTTTGGAACCATAATTATTGTTGTGTCGGCAGTATGTCGCTCTTGAACATGGCACTCCTCTGCTTTCGTGTCTGGGTGGGGACATCTCATCTTATTTTTCACTTGCCTCCGCGGGATTGGGTAATCCTATTTGACCTCTCATCTGCTCATTGCCTCGTCACTATGACCTCTGATCCATCGATGTCAAATACTGCCAACTCCACTCTAGTGCTGCCGATATGTTCAAGAGAAGTTGACTTCTGCAAAGAAACAACCTCCCTCTGATAGCTCATACAATTTTGATTCACAACATCATCTCTCTGTCTCATGTCGATGATGTGGGAAACATTATGGCCCACCTTCGATCAAGGTCACTTCCTGTCGACTTCAACTCATTATCCAGGAAGTTGATCTAGAGACTCCCTTCCGGTGCCTTGGAGCCTGCATGCCTCAATGGCAGGTTCTTCGTGTTCGACGCGAGGTTTTCATCATTGGCCTTTGATCGAATGATTCTACGGGTGTTCGACGTCAGATCACTAATTTGCACACCGTAGATTGTACCGATAGTACCTTGAGGGCCATTGTCATTATTGGTGGTACCTCTCGCGTCTGTTAATAGTTCCAAATATTGACTAGTAATCAGACGATGTTCATGCATGTTCGACTTCAGCTCACATATTCGCATGCTTGAACTTGTACTTTTGTTCGGGTCGAGATGGAGCGCAAGACCCTGGATTATGTCTGTTGTAATCCAGGCGTGATTCTTGATACATGACTCATTCACTGGATGGCTGCGACCATACCTGAGTCAATTCATTGATCCTACCCAGATGGCTGCGTCCATACTATGGATCTAAATTATCATGTACTCTCTTATGGATGGCTGCGACCATACCACGTACATCATGTATTTGAGCTATCAATAGTATCTCTCAATGCAGGTTCTCGGCAGCAGCTATATGTGTTCTTGCAAAGCATTTCACCCCTCTCTCTCGCTCGGGCCTCATGCTTTGGGGGGCATCTGTTACACAGTAATTTGTCACCGTTGGTCACCATCCCTATCGCCCCGATTCCAGTACATTGGAGGATGCATTTCGGGACCTGTGAGCAGTGACATAGCCTAAAAACACTTGCACTATGTTCCCCTGAGTATGTACTTCATGTTCCCTCAAGACACCTTCTGTAAATTATCCCTGAAAAGTGCCCTTTTCCCATTGGTGCAGGTACCCAATGTCTGACCCATGCCAATAATTCAGATCCTCAAAAAGGGGTGCGCCCATTGGCGCTCTGTCTTAGAACAATGCCCGCGCCAGTCGAGTTTAGTAATGTTTTTTGCCAAAAGCACGACTGTATGATTTTTTCCTCCCAGATCATGAAGTCCTTTGAGGGAAAAATCCATCTGATAAAGCTCGAGAGTCATCATATCTATCCGCAGTAGCTTTTCATGGATGTTGCCATTCCATAATGGGTGTCCTGGTGCATTGAATCTTTCTCCCTTCTTCATCTATAAAAGCCTGTCCTCATGCATTAGACAAGCTAGTTCCAAGTTTATGAGTTCCGAAGTGCTGTAGTTTTGAGTTCTTGAGTTGTTGGAGTAATGCTAGAGAGGTTATGCTGCCGGGAGTCTGAGAGAGAGGAAGTCTACTGCAAGGCATATAGCTACTTGCCCAGCCAGAGGAAAGGTTCAACGTCAGAACCTTGGTTGTAACTTTTCTTGTCTATTATTAATTAATGAACGACTGTTATTATAGTTCCAATCTCATTGTCTATTATAGTGATGTTGATTTATTTCCTTTCTGACTGAAATATAGTTGTGCCTTGGTGGATTTTATGCTTGTATCTGTTTCTTCCTTTGCATGTGCAGGTGTCCATTTGCAAGGATCGCAAGGATTGTGACCTGCCGGAGCGAGGGAGCAGGAACACCAACTCTGCTTCGACTATAGCGTTGGATTCCAGGTTGGTCTTCTTAATTCACCTTTAATGTACAACTAGGAACTTGTGTGGCAGCGTGGATTGATTGTGGCTAGTTCTGTTTTAAGCTAGTGCGATCGCCTCTGTCCGCAGAGGGGATTTACCTAACCAACATGGTAGGACTTTTTGTTTTGAGCATTTATCAAAGAAAATTTTGTTGCCAGAGTTTGGAATACATTCTGTTGTTAAAGTATGCCATGACTGTTTCAACAATGCTACACAATCATCTTCAACGAATACACAAACCAACTCCTATGACATTGATAAAATGGCCTCAGATGACGTTGACGCAACAGTTTATGATGGCATTGATGCATCCACTGATAAATTATCCAGAGTTGATTTGAATGAAGTCATTTCACACTCGTTGTTCCTCCAATATTGACTACTCTTGTGCAATAGGTACATACCGTACATTGAAATAAACATTGGACATACCTCATCACAATATTAGTAGCTTGTGGTCTCCACCCAACATATTTACTCAATTTTTAGTGGGAACGTAGACATCCTCGTCAATAACACTGGCATGCACTGTGTTGGGCCTCTTGCTGAGCTGCCCTTGGCTCTCCTCCAGTTGAATTTCAAGAAAAATGTATATGGTTTAATGCATGTTATAAAAGAGGTGGCACCTCACATGATATCCTGGGCAAAGGGAAAAATAGCGTATATTGGAAGCTTCATGACTTTAACTCCTGGACCGTGGGTTGGTGCCTACGCCACTTCCAAACAAGCTCTTCATTCTTTATCTGACACTCTGAGAGTTGAATTGAAGCTTTTTGGGATAGATGTTATCACAGTGGCTCTAGGGACAATCAAATCCAGCTGCAATTGAGTGCCATCATCTTCGACCTCCTCTTTAGAAAAAAATAATTGGAAAATATCCAATGATAATAGTCAATTAAAGGCTCAAATTGAAGGCCTCGAGCCCCTCCATTGATCTACAGAAACCTCATAGTTTGTGCACTTAATTTGATTTGTAGAATCCTTTGTCACGTTCCTAGCAGTCCTTCTGCTAGGAGAACTATTGGTCTCTTTGCAAACCCTGGCAGAGAATTTCTTGAGCTATTTGTTGAACAATTTAATTAGAACAATTAGTCAACATGATCTCATAGCCTTTAAGCGATTTCGTGAGATTCATATTAAACGCAGCTTCATTTCTAGAACACTTTGAAGCGATTTCCTTCAAGTATATGAATTATCATATCACTGGAATATGATAAATTCGAACAATCAATCCCACATGCGATATGCGAGTTTTGTGCCTCTGATCCTAGAATTATTTGCACAATTAATCACATCCCAGAATTAATCACTTCCTCTAATACCACATGAACAAGAATCACAAATCCATATAACCATATGCACAGCAAATTAACACACAAAAATTAAACTGGCGGAAAAGGCAGAGATCCATCATGTGGTCTCTCATGCTCATGTAATTCAAATTCTTCAAAAAATTTAATAATACATTTAAATACATGAGTGAGTGGTCTTAAGATAGTGCGTCTATCTTAGAATCACTTGGTTGCGACAATTTCTCAACTTACACACTAATTTAAGAGAGCTAGTTGGAGAGAATCTCTCATCCAAACTAGACTCCTTAGTTTGAGGAATTCTCATGATTCTGTTTATCTAATTTAATAATTGGATTTATTATTGATTTTTAAGAGAGTGAGGCTAACACACACACACATGTATTACATGTGAAACTAGTGATTGTGGTAGGAAATATTTGGGAAACAAACACTTTTGTCACATTATTGGAGTGGGAGATCTCCAAATCAAGATACATGATGGACATGTGATCTTGTTTAAATAGGTTAGTTTTTCTCGAAATATGCATATGAGTTTGATCTCAGTGGGATGATTGAATAATGAAGGCTACTCCATAAGCTCATGGAAAGGTGGCTAAAAAATTAGTAAAGGGATGTTGGTCGTGGGTAGAGGACTCAAGATATGAACCTTATATATGTTAAGGGTAATGATAGAAATATTATATGCGGATTTTGTTGCAAAATAAGGAAACTCAGTGGTTTTTTGGCATATGCACTTGGGTCACATGAGAAAAAATTTCCTAATGTCCTTGTTGGAAAATATTTGCTTCTACGCTTGACCTTTGTGAGAATTGTATATATGGTAGGCAATGAAGAGTTTTATTTATGAGAGGTGGCTATGAAAGGAAAGAAAATTTATTAATTAGTACACTTTGATGTGTTTGGTCAAGTCAATGTTAAGTCTTTAGGGCAAGCCTCATACATTTTCAAATTAATATATGATGCATCTAAGAAGTTTTAAGCCTATCCCATGAAAATTAAAGGTGAGGTGTTTAAGATATTTCAAAGAGTCATGTCTTTGTTGAAAGTGATACTAACAAACTGCTCAAGTGTTTGAGGATAGATAGTGGTGGAGAGCATTGCTCCAATGCATTCAAGTATTATTATAATAGGCCTGACATAAACCATCAGAACATTTTTCTTAGCACTCAACTAAATGGTAATAAAGAAACAATGAATCACACTATCATGGAGAAGGTGAAGAGTTTATTGTCAAATTGTAGATTTGAAAAGCAATTTTTCATAGAATCACTAAGGGAATACCATTAGGTAATCAATCATCCACTTACTACAAGCCTAAATAGTGGCTATGCATTCCTAAAGAACTTTGGACTAGTAAGAAGGTAAAATATTCTCACTTGATTTTTTTTAATGTGAAGCGACTGGGTATATTACCAAAGGGAATATAGTGCAGTTTGATGATAAATTCATTGAATGCATTTTTTGGGACATGTGGATGTTGAGTTTCACTTTTTTCTATGGTATTTGCTTAAACACATTTTTTTTAGAAGCAAGGATGTCATATTTAATGGGCTACAAATATTTAAAAGGTCTACGGGTGATATGGGGGTAAAAATTGGTGGCAAGTTTACAAAAAAAAAATCCCACCTTTATAAGTAATTAGCAGTCAATTTAAGAACATGATGGAAAAGAAGTGGAAAATGATGGATAGTAAGAAGAAGAAACTTTGTCATAGCCTTTACAAGAGGTCCAACTAGAAAAATCACCACCAATAGTTAGCTTGTGGATCTATTATTTCTCATAAGCCCTCACAAAGATATCCTCCTTCACATTATATTTTGTTAACTAATGAAGTTGAACCAGATTATTTTTAGGAGGGTTGTAAAGGTGAAACCAGTAAAGAGTGGAAGAAAGCAGTGGAGGAAAAAATGGACTACTTGTTGGACAAGAAAACTTGGGAGTTAGTAAAGCTTCAAAAAGGAAGAAAAATCCTATAAAAAAGGGGTATATAGGATTAAAAATTATGGTGAAGGGAAGAATAAAACATACAAAGAAAGGTTGGTGGTGAAGGGATTTACCCATAATGAAGGCATTTACTTTACTAAAATATTTTAACCTATTGGTAAAATTTCATCGATAAGAACAAATTTTGGTCTTATTGCTACTTTAGATCACGAATGTGAATAGTTACATGTAAAGACAACATTCCTTGTTGACGACAAACAAAAGGAGGAAATAAGTAAGATTCCTTATGTTTTGGCACTTTACAGCTAGATGTATGTTATGGTATGTACACAATTGGACCTCGAACATTTAGTATGATTTGTGAGTTAGCTCCTTTCTTATCAAGGGAAACAACATTTGCAAGTGATAAAGTGGACGTTAAGGTATCTTAAGGGTACTAGTCATTATTGTTTATATTTTGATAATAATGAATTGTCATTGAATATTTCATAGATGTATATATGCCTAGAGATGTGGACATAAAAAATTCCACCACTAGTTATTTGTATACATTTGTAGGTGCAATAGTGTCTTGGGTATTTTAATCTTTAGATGACATTATATATTTTGACACAAGAGGTACAATGCATAGTTTTAGTGGAAGCTGAAAAAGAGATGTTGTGGATGCAACGATTCCTAAGAGAGCTAGTAATAAAATAATACAAGTATGTATTGTATTGGGACAGTCAAGGCATGATTATGTTGGTGGAAACCACAATGTATCATATAAATACCAAGCATATTGAACTTAGGTACCATTGGATTTGACATGTATTGGAGGAAAAGTATTTACACAAAAAAAATCATACAACCAATAATCCTACTAATATGTTCACCAAAATTATTCCAAGATACAAGAAAGTATTTTGTAGAAGTTTGGTTGACCTAGGGGCGAATTGATGAGAAGGCTTGGATAGGAAGAAAGAAAAAAATTCATCTACCACTATTGTTTATCAATTAGGAGGCTTATTTTACCTTCAAGTGGGAGGATGTTAATTTTGAATCACAATTCCAATGTCTATAGAATCTGCTAGAGGGAGTTCTAATTATTCGTTGGTGAAAACTCATGCATTTACCACCCAAAACAATTTTTGTGGTGTCTAGGATATTTTTCTTATTCATTAAATGCAAAAAAAAAATCTAGTTAGTGAACTATGTGGAATTGTATGGATATTTTATTAGAAGGATTTAGTTGACTCAATTCCCTAGTGTATAATTAGACCCATATGTATGTGAAAGAAAAGTGTTGTATATGAGAAACGCTAAAGGGAATCAGATTGAATATGAAAAAATTATTTCTTTTTGTGTTTTCAATGCCTCCTCCCACATTTACCCACTTTTACAAGCTCTCTAGGGTAAACAGGAGTTTAGTGTCACTATGAGATGACCCGACCTCCAAGTTCTAGTTATGAAAGTGAGGTCAACTAACCAATAACTTACAACCATCCCTCAAGGACTACAGACCATATAAGAGCCTGAAATTCACCCCTGGTGATCAATCTATTAGCTGGAACTCTTTCTCACAAGAAAAACTCCCTAACTGCAGCCATAACACTTCATGCATGTGGTTGGGAGGCTATAACCACACAAAGGCCTAGCTTTCAGTGGTTATGGCCCAAATTCCTTAGTTCAGTGCATGCAGTCAAGAGATCTATGCCACTTTTTCAGGAAATCCTCCAAACCGCTATCCAAAACTACTAGTGACTTTCCATAATCATTACAATAAGTATAAAAATACTAAATAAATAGAAATTGAGCCAAATATTTAAAAAGACATGACTAATGCAATATAGACATTTCGTCAAACACATGACACACATATAAGTTATAGATCATGAATGCATATCTGATCCAGGTCCGGGTGTGACAAAGGACCCTTCCAAGACCTTTTACTTTCGTGATGTGTTAAATTGGATTTTAAAAAGAACATAAATGAATACATCTGCATGTTGTAAAGAAGAGGAACAAGACATACATCAACAACATAAAAGCATAAGCTGTTGATAATGGATTTCGTCCACGAGGAACTACGTCTCCGAGCCCTGGTGTCAAGATGGTGTAGGCCGCTGCATTAAGTGTTGTCAGTAATGATGATGTACATAAGAGGTGATGTCACTATCATACAAGGACAATGCCCTCACGCAGGTGTGGTGCCAAGAGATGTTCCACTACAGGAACTCTTAGTCAAAAGACTCCTATCAATATGGCACAAACTCATGCATGATGAGCATCCTGCCAACATGGCATAAAAGGGATCTCAATGCAAACATGCATGACGAAAACATGAGTATCCCATCAACATACAACAAAGGGATCCCAAAACATAACATGAAAAATCATGGTCCAACAAGTACATCACATAGACGATTCCACGTCACATAAAGTATGAATCATGAAAACAAGTAATGAACAAGATCCCTCGTCAAACATCAAACAGGGATCTGTGCAGCACAATGCCTAGCAAAAGAAGCACATGAACACACTTCATATACCTCACAACCAAGGGCCATCTGAAGAAGCAGCTGTCAAACTCTTGAAGCTGTTCATGCCATCAATCTCACGGCATCAATCGCATGGAAATGGCTACTTGCACATGAATGCTGACACCTACATTCCACTTAGAAAATTGGCTAAAGAATATAATTAGAAAATGAAAAATATTAATGCACCATCAAATTTGTGACGTTGAATAGTGAAAAATTGACTGTCGAATTTTTAAATTCTGAGAAATTGAGAATCAGGGGCTCAAGGAATCTTTTAGATTCCCTTAGATTCCTCAAAGATTCTGCTCCATGGGTGGACTGGAAATCTACAACTCAAAGGGTTAATATGACCTTTCCATTGCAATCCCTAAGGAAAACCATGAAAAATGACTGTAAACTTGACTATATTCCGACATGGAGAAAAATTACCTTCTCGGGAAAATTGCAAGGATCATGGTTCCACTCTCTGTTTTTGCAGCAGTCATGGTTCCAACTGCACACTGAAAAATGAAAAAAATGTAGAACTATGGTGAAGAAACTAACAATTCCATTGCGTTCGTGGTGTCGAGAAGTGTTGAAACCATATAAAATTTGCCAAAATTCTGACAAAGTGAAATTTCGCCCCTCCTGCAAAATTTTGCCTCGAACTGCATGCCCTGCCTTTTCTCCTCCTCGAAATCCATGCCCACTCCTGGTTCCTCCATTCTGGGTGCACTAATGAAAAGGTTGGGTTTATATTATTTTTTGGGCAGATATTCCAATAAATCAGTTTGGCCGAATGGTAAGATTAGGCATTAGTTGAGGAGGGGTCGGGTGGTCAAACCCTGCCCCTCCTATTTTTTGCACGTTATAGTTTTTTTAAAAACGAACATAAATTAAAAAAGGGGGTCGGGTCCGCATTGGGAGGCCTGCCCCATGTCTCCTGCACACCCATTAATCCTTGAGGTTTACGGGCACATTTTTTTACGATTATTACGTACCCATTTATGGGCTGCAGTTTATAGTGGTACTGCATTAATGGAGGGTGTTCTTTATGGGGCCACCTAGTGGGGGCCACACCATGTGGCCGGTGGGTTCAACTCTCGCCGGTCTCAGCTTAATATATGTGTATGGGTAAGGAGATGCATGGGTGGTGGCCCACCACCGCCCTCTTTTTTCTTATAATTAAGAAGGCATGTTCAAAAATTTGAATTTCAGGCCGAAGGAGTCTTTTTAACAATGCCACAAATTTTCCTAGAATCTAGCCCAGGCTGGCCGGAATCCGGTGGCTAGGTTCTATCCAAATTTTGGCCTCCTTAAGCCTGCCCATTCAACAAAAATTCAACCCAAATTTGACTTCTTCTAACGTTTGCATACGGACTCAGTTAGACGAACCATTTGCACCATCGCGACCAGGACGAAGAGATCTACACTCTAGTCCTAGTTCAAGAATAATCTAAACACTTTGATTTTTGAGCTCTCCTTAGTCCTATTTGTTCCGTGTGTGTCTCTAGAGCCACTTGGATCAAGCCTCCACACTAAGGAGATTTTGGTCCTCCAAAAGAATGAAAACTAATTTGCAACTTCTATGTACCTTGTCTGCATCACAAATGTCGTGAAAGGCCTCGCTTCCTTCTCCTTCACCTTTGTTCTTCAAAGCCTTAAGCAATGAGCCGACACCTACAACCTTTGCAACTTGTAGTACATTGTTTTGCAAATTACATGCTTAACTTTCATGACCAACTAATGACCCAAGTGTCCCATACTTGCCACGAGTTCATAACACATACTTGATGGTATAATTTACATCAAGATGGACATAATACCCGAGCTACGAAAACAAAGCCAACATATCATTGTTGATTTAACAAGTGATGGGAAACTCATCATCACTCCAACACATGATTTACAATCATAAGGCCAAACACTATTTTTTCTTCTAACAAGTGATCGAAACACGACATCACTTTCACAGTTTAACATGTGACACCAAATAGGACCAGACATCATTGTTGCTGAACAAGTGATGGAAAACACATCATCACTTTTACATCTTAAAATGCAACAAATGATTTACAAAAGCACGACCATGAAATGACAACATGTCTAGAAACCATTTTTCACTTATCAATGTGAATGGGTCGCCTCCTTGTGGTGGCTTTGCTGGTCGAACAACTGCTTCACCTGGTTCATGCACTGACACTTTGTTTTTAAGGCTCTGCTCTGGATGGAGCCTCCAACAAGTGGCTCTTTGATGGCCATTTTTGTCGCAATGACTACAATACATCTTCTTCCTCCAGATTTTCTTAACATGTTTCTTTACATGTTGTTGAGAGGATCTTTCATGCCTCATCCTTTTGTGTGTTGCCATTCTTTTCCAACAATTAGAAAATGTATGGTTATGTAATCCACAAAAGGTACATGCTTTTCGATGCTATGTTTTACATTCATATTTAACAACATGATTATAATCGAAATGAATATTCAAATATCGAGACTGGTTATACCTTTCCTTGTCGTCTCTAATGTCATTATGGCGATGAGAGCTTGCCTCAGCTCTTTCCTTTCCATGGAAACTTCCATGGGATGATGGGGATGTGTTCCCATCATTCTCTTTCCTTGACAATTTAGACGATGTCTCGAAAGCACATGAAACCTTTGAGCATTCTCCTTTGGCGTATCTAGAGCCTCAAATTGAGGTCTCTGCACAACCTCCAACGGTTGAGTTACTCCTTGGTTATTAACACCAAGTTCTTCTTCCTTCTCGTGCTTCGTCCTGGTAAGGAGCCTCATGTTTTCCCCTGTAATTGGGATCTCCACATCTCCAACAAAAATCATACTATGTGAAGATGAAACTGAAATGAAATCAACATCTTTTACCTCCTCTGTCAATTTGGAAAGAACTGATGAGGGCTTCTCATCATCTGTTGTTGGTGGTTCGCTAGCTATCTTGGCGCATTAGCCAACTTTCTTTCTGACATACCCAATTCCTGCCTTTCTTCTACTCTGATGGGGTTGACAATGCCTTGGTCATTAATGCCCAAGCCTCTTCCTTCATACCCAATTTTCTTCAACAGTTTGGAGCCAATTCCTGTGGTATGATTTTCAAAAACAACGAAATCATCATCAGAAAACATACATGAAGATGGAGAACTAATTTTTGCCTCACATAGGTCATGCTGAAACTTTTCCAAGGCCTCGTCCTTAGCTTGCAATTGTCATAGAAAACTTTGTTTTTCCTCTCTCTCTTCTTGTAGACGCATCTTCAATTCAGCATTCTCTCTTTGAAGACTTTGCTTGTTGTGCTTCAGTTCTTCCAAGGCCTCTTCTGTGGCTCGCAACTGAAGCTGCAATCGCTCCTTTTCCTCTGTCTGTTTATGTAGAGTTTCATACATTATTTCTACTCTTTTGGAAATGTTGAGCATTGTCTCGTACATCGCTTTTTCATCCTCTATTGCTGCACATTCCATTGTTCACACTTGTAATTCACATCAACACAAAGACCGCTCTAATACCACTTGATCCATGTTTGGATGTGACAAAGGACCCTTCCAAGAACTTCTACTTTTGTGATGTATTAAATTGCATTTTTAAAAGAATATAAATGAGTACATCTACATGCTATAAAGAAGAGGAACAAGACATTCATCAGCAACATAAAAACATAAGCTGTTGATAATGGAGTTCGTCCAGGAGGGACTATGTCTCTGGGCGTCGTTGTCAAGATCGTGTAGGTCGTTGCATTTGTTGGAAATAATACTGAGAGGGGGGTGAATCAGTATTATCAAGTCAATTATTTTGTTTTTCACACCAAGATCATATATGCTACTTCAGTTAGAGAAAACCGCGTATATACACAACTACAGATAAGGAAACAAGCGTATACCCTGCAGACTTATCATTTAATTTATCTTACAGATGTTGATCATTAATCTGTGTGTCAGAATCAAATAAATAATAACCAGAAATAGTGAAACAGAGCAGAAGACAATCACACACAAGAACACAAGATATAAGGTGGAAACCCAATGTGGGTGAAAACCACCTGCTCAATTCGTCTCTATCTTCTTTTAATTAGAAACTTGTTTTTAAAATGTTTCTGTACTGGTGCAGTCATTTACCAGTATGCAGGCCGCTACCTAGAGAGAGCTACAACCCTCTCTCATTCTCCACCTTCTCTTGGAAGGGAGCTACAACCCCCTTATCTCTTGTACTAGCTGGGATACTAGTACGCAGGCTACTACCTGCAGAAGGCTACAACCTTTTCTTTGCTTCCAGGGACCTCGTTTCATAAATTTTCAGACTGGATCCATGAACACAGTAACAGTAACCACACACCAAATTCTGAACCTAGAACACTACAGCAATAAACAGAAGCAGCTAGAACACGATTCAAGAGACGTACGCTACTTCGATAACTAGAAACCTGTGTGCATACACATCTATGTTCGGACCAACCTGCGTATACGTTGTTTTTACTCACAGAACCAGCGTGTATACGTGCCTTTTCCTTACTGAACCTGCGTGAAGATCTATAAAGGCTAATTCACTCTTTCAAACATTCAGACATTATTTAACCCATATTACCAGATTTATAGATCAAGCATGCGCCACATATAACAGATCAAATCATACAAAGATATTATTATTCAAGCCTTAAGATTTTTTGACCCTTCAATAGAACTTATCCTTCTCCTTGCGCTCAGGTTCTTCCTTCATTCAGATCCAGATCTGCACCATAACCCAATCACCAGTATTCCAGATCTAGCACTTTATCAGATATTCAATAATTTAGATGATCCTTTTCCAAATGATCTCCTTCCTCTTTTATAGTCTTAGCCCTTTCACAATACCATGGTCCAAAACTATAACAAATCAATACCATGGACCCAATTCTTGGGATAAACACTTCTAACGAGATACCATGGCCCAAAACCATAGGTTCAAATACCAAGGACTAAATACCACAGACCAAAAATAAGTTCTCCCACATGTACGTGCTTTTCCTTGCATGAAAGTGCATGTATACGTATACGCGACTTTTGAACGACTAACCCGCGTGTATACGCATCTTCGTCATGGTGAACCTGCGTATATATATTTTTCCTTCATTCTGAGAGCTTGAACTGAGATCTGTCACCAGAGAGAGTTGCCATCAAGGACAACACCTGTGCCATAGCGCCAAACCTGTGCCATAATGCCAACAATCTCCCCCTTTTGACTTGATGGCAACCACAAGATCCTCAAAGTCATTCTCCCCATTTGTCATCAAGGGAAAAGAGTTGTGTTTCCCTTGAGTACATACTAAAATCTCTGGTCTACCTCGCTGACCATGTTCCCCCTGACTGTAGGCAAGATCTTCAAAACGATGTTCTTCAAGAAGAACCATGACATATACAACATAAAATACCTTCCTATCACTAAAAGACTCTATACATACATCCATCACCCAACCAAGTGGGGATCATCCACCCAACCAAGTGGGGATACACCAGAAATTTACATATGACAACCAAGTACATTACATCATTCATCCCAGGCATAGTGGGGAAACCAAAATAGGTCGTTACATGACCTTGACAATAAATGATATACATGACATAGAGACGAAATATCTAGAGCAAGACTTATGAAAGTCACTAATAACTAATATTAGCAACATCTGTCAATCACTATTCAGATCAGCAACCATCTTTTCCTTCTGTTTTCCTTCTGCAGCTGATCCACTTGAACCCAAAACAGCTTGTGTACTTGAACCAAGAGCTTCTAATGTAATGCCAACAATGCATTATCAGAAGTTTATCTAGTCCCCCTAAACCTATGCCAGATGGTCTCTCTCAGACCCATATCAGACTCTCTTCAACCAGAGTTTGTCCCCATTGATTTCTTCCAAACTACCATATACGCGACTATCTCTAATAAACCGGCGTATGTACACAGATCCTCCACAAGAAACTCGCGTACACCCACTTTTCTCTGAAATAAACAAGTTTCAACAGCAAGATGATGCATCAACTACTCCCAGCTTCTGTCTGAGGTATTCAAAAGTTTCCCTGTCCAGTGGTTTGGTGAGAATATCATCAACTTGTTCCTTAGAGGGAAAATACTCCAATTTGACCTTTTGTTCCAACACTTGTTCTCGGAGAAAATGATACTTGATTGGTATGTGCTTAGTCTTTTAATGCATGACAGGATTCTTTGAGATACTGATAGCACTTGTATTATCACATAAGATGGAGATAGGTGAAGTACAAGTGATTTGAAAATCCTGCAAAGTTTGCATCATCCAAAGGAGTTGTGTGCAACAAGATGCGGCAGCCACATATTCTGCTTCAGATGTAGATAAAGCAATCGAACTCTGTTTCTTGTTGAACCAAGATACTAATATGGAACCCATAAAGAATGCACCACCACTTGTGCTTTTTTTGTCATCCACGCTTCGCACCCAATCTGCATCTGTAGAAGCATGAAGAGTGAGATCTGTATCTCTCAGATACCACAGGCGATAGTTTTGAGTTCCTTGAAGATACTTGAAAATTCTCTTTACTGCCTGAAGATGAGTTTCCTTAGGATTTGCCTTAAATCTTCCAACCATTCCCACTGCATGCATGATGTCTAGTCAGGTACCTGTTAAATAGAGCAGACTTCCAAGCATGGATCTATAAGTTGGTTGATGCAGTACTACTGATTCATCATTTGCACTGAGGCTGCATCCTGTAACCATAGGGGTACATACTGGTTTCGAATCTTCCATGCCATACTTCTTTAAAATCTGCTTGAGGTACTTGTGTTGAGATAAAAAGATACCGCCTTCATTTTGTTGGATTTGTAATCCAAAAAAATATGTCAGTTTTCCAAGCAAGGACATTTCAAATTATTTCTGCATCACCAAGGCAAAGTTTTGACTCATAGCTTCTTCATTGCTGCCAAAGATGACATCATCAACATACACAACAAGTATTAGCAATTTGTTATTTTTAATTTTTATATAAAGATTGCTATCTGTTGATCCTTTTGAGAAACCTTGTTGATGAAGATATTTGTCCAGATGATAATACCAAGCCCTTGGAGCTTGTTTAAGACCATAGAGAGCCTTCCTAAGTCTACATACAAGTTTTAGATGATTTCAAAGGATGAATCCATCCGGTTGTTCAATATACACTTCTTCTAAGTCTCCATTCAGAAAAGCTGATTTCACGTCCATTTGAAATACTTTGAACTTCTGAAAGCTTGAGAGATCAAGGAACATTCGGATGGCCTCAAGTCTAGTAACGGGAGCAAAAGTTTCTTCAAAGTCTCTTCCTTCTTGTTGAGCATACCCTTTACAAACAAGTCTAGCCTTGTTTTTAATAACTTCCCCATTTTCATTCAACTTGTTTTTGAATATCCATTTTGTCCCTATCACATTCTTATCCTTTGTTCTAGGAACCAACACCCAAGTGTTATTCTTTTCAATCTGCTCAAGTTCTTCATCCATTGCCTTGACCTAGCATTCATCTTTGCATGCCTCTTTTACATTTTGTGGTTCAGTGGAGGAGAGAAATGCCAAATAGCTTGAACCTTCTGCAATTGTTCTTCTTGTTTGTATACTTGCCTCTTTCTGCCCCAGAATTTGAGATTCTGGATGATTCTTTTGAACGTATTTAGATGGATTCTTATCTTCTATCCTTTTCTATTCTTTTGGTGCCTCTTGAGCTTCTTCCTCATCATGATTCTGATTTGATGTTGAAGGATAGTCCTCATCATCTTCAAAATTTTCAAAACTTACTTGCCTAGGAATGTTTCCTTCTATGTCAACAACTACATCAATGTTGTCAACAATTCTTCCAAGTCTTTTATTGCAACACTTGTATGCTTTGTTGTGGGGAGAGTAACCAAGGAGAATGCCTTCATCTGCTCTAGGTTCAAACTTGCCAAGATTTTCATCAGTATTTTTGATATAGCATTTGCTTCCAAAATTTTAGAAATATTTTACCAAAGGAGTCTTACCATACGAGAGCTCATGAGGAGCTTGAGTGCTATTTACCCGGACGTTTTTCTTGTTGAGAATAACAACTGCGGCAAATGTGGCTTCACCCCAGAACGTTGCGGGAGTTCCAGACTCATCCATCATAGCACGAGCCATTTTTTGAACCGTTCTGTTCATCCTTTCCACTACTCCATTTTGCTGAGGAGTCCTTGCAGTAGAGAATTCCCTTCTTATTCCATGTTCTTCACAAAAAACGAAAAATTCATTTGAGGTAAACTCCCCAACTCTATCAGACCTGAGGCATTTGATTTTGTGATCTGATTCGTTTTCAACCAAGGCTTTGAAAGATTTGAATTTTTTGAAGGCTTCGTCTTTGTGCTTCATAAGTCCTATCCAACACATCCTGGAAAAATCGTTAATGAATAATATAAAGTATTCTTCTTCCCGAGGTGACCCTTTCCTAGATGGACCACATACATCAGTATGGACAAGTTCAAGTGGCCTGCTAGCTGATCCTTCCTTCTTAGGGAAGTTAGTTCTAGTTTTCTTACCAAACTGACATGATTTGCATATTGTATTATCTAGAATTCTGATGTCTGGAAGACCACGAACTGTCTGGTATTTGCATGCTTTCCTTATTTGAGAGAAGCTTAGATGCCCTAATCTATAGTGCCATAGCCAGTGTTCATCATTCTTTCTTAGATAGCATTGATGTTGTCCTTCTTTGAATATGTATAAATTATTTGGAGTTCTTATGCCTTTGTTCACTATTTTTCCTATATCAAGATCACGAACACTACATCCATTTGATCTAAATATTACCTCAGTTCATTGATCGCACATCTGACTGACACTCAATAGATTATGCATTAAGCCATCAACATACATAACATTTCCAGCTTTGACCTTTTATTTCAACTGAACAAAACCTTTACCTTTTATGAGTGCAGGGGTGTCATTTCCAAATGAGACTTTCTTCTCCTTCTCTAAGGCACTATATGACTGAAGTTTTTCTTTATCACCCGTCATATGTTTCGAACATCCACTGTTGATGTACCATTGATTTTCCTGCCCTTTCGCATATAAGGCTATACCACATATTTTTGGTTGTGGTTCTTTCATTCTCCGTATTTTGGCACTTTAGGCTTTCTCCTTCTAAGTTGTCTGCCGAAACCTACTCCTGCATTCAGAATCTTCATGATCGAAATTGTTACAAATAGAACATTCTATTTCATTTTCAAGAGCAGAAAAGTTATTGTAGGTTCTTTTCATGATCCCAGTCATACTCCTCTGTTTTTGAGCTTCTCTAGTCATGATAGTTTTGTAGGAAACACACTGAGCTGCTTTGTGACCAAAGTTATGACAAGAGAAACATTGGCCATTGAAGAAACTCCTGTGATTATCAACTCTACCAGCCAAATGATTGTAGTTTCTATTGACATCCATTCTTGAGGCAAATTGAGAAGGTTTTACCTGTGGCTGGTTGTAGCTTCTGTTCATCCTTAAAGTAGATTGCCCTCGATTTACCTGGTATTATTTGTTCATTCTTGAGGTAAATTGTCCCTGATTTACCTAGTGAGCAACATTGTGCCTTTGTCGTTTATTGTCAATCGTTTCACTTCTCCTTGCTGCATCAAGATACCTTTTGGAAGTGGATGGCTTCTGCGCTTGAGATGATTCTTCATTATATCCCAGAACTGTCTGGATTAGTGGATAACGCTGCACTTTGATAATCTCATCTAGAGTTTCAGATCCTTTAGTAAATCTAAGATTAAGAGCTTTTGTTTTCTCAATCTCTTTTCTGAGTCCCACAATTTCACATTCTAACTTCATTTTTCCTTTTCAGCAAGTTGAAATTGCAGAGTATCTATGATCATATTCTTTTCTTCTAAGCAAATTTTGAGTTTAGAAATCTCTTCATAAAGACCTTCTTCATCTATAGCATCCAAGAAATCATCATCTTCAAAAGCCATTAAAAGTCTATAATTGTTACCTTGTTCATCTTCATCACTATTTGAAAGTCCATCACTGTCCTCATGAGTGTAATAGCTTTTCTTATTTACATTTTGTTTCTTGTTCCATATAACAGGTTCCTTACCTTTGTCAAGCTTATCTTTATGAGGACACTTGGAAGCATAGTGACCGACTCTTCCACAAGCAAAGCATTTGAAAGGTAACTTACCTCTGAATCTTCTAGAACCCCGTTCAAGGTTCTTAACAAAATTTGATTCTTCCTCTTCTTCGGATATATGTCCTGACTCATAGTAATCTCCTTTGCCTGAAGCCTTGAATGCAGCTTCTCTCCTGTCTGATGGTCCTCCTTTCCTCATTTTGTATGCAGTTAGAATTCCGTGCAGCTATGACATGGTAAGGTTTTGTAGATTCTGTTTTTCTTCTATAGCAGAAAATTTTGATTCAAACTTAGAGGACAAAGATCTTAGAACCTTTTCAACCACAACAACCTCTTTTATTTCTTCACCCAAGTTTTTCATACAATTAACAATCTCATCTATACGTAGCAAATAGTTACCCACACTCTCATCATTGTACATTATGAGATTTTCATACTAAATTCTGAGGGTTTGAAGTTTTTCTCATTTTACCTTTTCATCTCCTCCATAGCTCAGAATGATCTTGTCCCATATTTCTTTTGTGGCTTTATACTGCATAAACTTGACGAATTTTGATTGAGATAGACATCCTAATAGAGTATTGAAAGCCTTTGCATATGTTTCATATTGCTTCTTACCAACCAGATATGTAGGAGTTATTGAAGGAAAAGTGTACCCTGTATCTATGATATCCTAGACTTCTGTACCAAGAGATTGAAGATAGCCTGTGACTCTTACCTTTCAATAGACGAAATTGGTCCCATCAAAAATTGGTGGCCTGATTGATGCTTCTCTCTCGTAGTTGTTCATGATGATATATCTTCTTTCAAGTGATCAAGCTTCTTCTGAAGGACCTGCCCTGATTCCAATTGTTGGAAATAATACTGAGAGGGGGGGTGAATCAATATTATCAAGTCAATTATTTTGTTTTTCACACCCAGATCATATACGCTACTTCAATTAGAGAAAACCGCGTATATATGCAACTACAGATAAGGAAACAAGCGTATACCATGCAAACTTATAATTTAATTTATCTTATAGATGTTGATCATTAATCTGTGTGTCAGAATCAAATAAAAAGTAACCAGAAATAGTGAAACAAAGCAGAAGACAATCACACACAAGGACACAAGATATAAGGTGGAAAGCCAATGTGGGTGAAAACCACCTACTGCAATTTGTCTCTATCTTCTTTTAATTAGAAACTTCTTTTTACAATGTTTCTATACTGGTGTAGTCCTTTACCAGTATGCAGGCTGCTACCTGCAGAGAGCTACAACCCTCTCTCATTCTCCAGCTTCTCCTGGAAGGGAGCTACAACCCCCTTAGCTCTTGTACTAGCTGGGATACTAGTACGTAGGCTACTACCTGCAGAAGGCTACAACCTTCTCTTTGCTTCCAGGGACCTTGTTTCATAAATTTTCAGACTGGATCCATGAACATCAATCACTCATCAAGAATTTTTGCATCAATCAGTCTCCTGAATCAAATAGACACTTCTCTGACAACTGTACCCTGAACACAGTAACAGTAACCACACACCAAATTCTGAACCCAGAACACTGCAGCAATAAACAGAAGCGGCTAGAACATGATTCAAGAGATGTACGCTACTTCAATAACCAGAAACCTGCGTGCATACGCTTCTGTGTTTGGACCAACCTGCGTATATGTTGTTCTTACTCATAGAACCAACGTGTATACGCGCCTTCGCTTTACTGAACCTGCATGCAGATCAATAAAGGATAATTCACTCTTTCAAACATTCAGAAATTAGTTAACCCAGATTACCAGATTTATAGATCAAGCATGTGCCACATATAACAGATCAAAATCATACAAAGATACTATTATTCAATCCTTAAGATTTTGACCCATCAATAGAAATTATCCTTCTCCTTGCGCTTAGTTTCTTCCTTCATTCAGATCCAGATCTGCACCATAACCCAATCACCAGTATTCCAGATCTAGCACTTTATTAGATATTCAATAATTCAGATAATCCTTTGCCAAATGATCTCCTTCCTCTTTTATAGTCTTAGCCCTTTCACAGTACCATGGTCCAAAACCATAACAAATCAATACCATGGACCCAATTCTTGGGATCAACACTTCTTACGAGTTACCATGGACCAAAACCATAGGTTCAAATACCAAGGACTAAATACCACGGACCAAAAATAAGTTCTCCCACATGTACGCACTTTTCCTTGCATCAAAGTGCATGTATACGTATATGCGACTTTTGAACGACTAACCTGCATGTATATGCGTCTTCGTCATGGTGAACATGCATATATATATTTTTCCTTCATTCTGCGAACCTGAACTGAGATCTGTCATCAGAGAGAGTTGCCATCAAGGATGACACCTGTGCCATAGCTCCAAACCTGTTCCATAATGCCAAAAGCATTAAGTGTTGTTAGTAATGATGATGTACATAAGAGGTGATGTCGCTATCATACAAGGAAAATGCCCTCACGCAGGAGTGGCGCCAAGAGATGTTCCATTACAGGAACTCTTAGTCAAAAGACTCCCATCAGTGTGACACAAACTCATGCATGATGAGCATCCCGCCAACATGGCATAAAAGGGATCTCAATGCAAACATGCATGACGACAACATGAGTATCCCATCAACATATTACAAAGGTATCTCAAAACATAACATGATAAATCATGACAACAATTACATCACATAAATGATTTCGTGTGGCATTAATCAGGAATAATGAAAACAAGTAATGAACAAGATCCCTCATCAAACATCAAACAAGGATCTATGTAGCACAATGCATAGAAGAATAAGTACATGAACACACTGCATATACCTCACAACCAAGGTCCATCTGAAGAAGCAGATTTCAAACTGTTGAAGTTGTTCATGCCATCAATCTCATGGCATCAATTGCATGGAAATGGTTGCTTGCACATGAATGCTGACACCTACATTCAACTTAGAAAAGTGGCTAAATAATAGAATGAGCAAATGAAAAATCTAAATGCACCATCAGATTTGTGATTTCAAATAGTGCAAAATCGACAGTCCAATTTTTCAATTCTGAGAAATTGAGAATCGAGGGCTCAAGGAATCTTTTAGATTCCCCCTAGATTCCTCAAAGATTCTGCAACATGGGTGGACTAGAAATCTACAACTCAAAGGACAAATTTGACCTTGCCATTGTGATCCTTGTGAAAAACCATTAAAAGCGACTATAAAATTGACTATATTCCGACATGGAGAAAAATTTCCTCCTCAGGAAAATTGCAAGGATCATGGTTCCACTCCCTGTTTTTGCAACAGTCATGGTTCCACCTGCATACTGAAAAATGGCCAAAAAATTCAAAACTTTGGTGGAGAAACGAACAGTTCCATTGCGTTCATGGCATCGAGAAGTGCTGAAACCATATAAAATTTGCCAAATTTTGAAAAAGTGAAATTTCGCCCCTCTTGCAAAATTCTGCCTTGAACTGCATGCCCTGCCTTTTCTCCTCCTCAGAATCTGTGCCCGCTCTTGGTTCCTCCATTTTGGGTGCACTGATGAAAATTATGGGTTTATATTATTTTTCGGCTAGATATTCCAATAAATCAGTTTGGCCTAATGGTAAGATTAGGCATTAGTTGAGGAGGGGTCGGGTGGTCAAAACCCGCCCCTCCAATTTTTTGCACGTTATAGTTTTTTTTTTAAATGAACATAAATTAAAAAGGGGGTCGGGTCTACATTAGGCGGCCTGCCCCATGTCTCCCACACACCCATTAATCCTTTAGGTTTACGGGCGCATTGTTTTACGGTTATTACATACCCATTTATGGGTTGTACTTTATGGTGGTACCGCATTAATGGAGGGTGTTCTTTATGGCGCCGCCTGGTGGGGGCCGGTCCACGTGGCTGGGTGGGTTCAATTCCCACCAACCTCACCTTAATGTATGCGTATGGGTAAGGAGAGGCATGGGTGGTGGCCCACCATCGCCCTCGTTTTTTTAATTTTTTTTTTTTTATAATTAAGAAGGCATGTTAAAAAATTCAAATTTTAGGACAAAGGAGTCTTTTCAATGAGGCCAAAAATTCGTACAGAATCCGGTGGCCGGGCTCTGTCCAAATTGTGGCCTCCTTAAGCCTGCCCAGTCAGTGAAAAGTCAACCCAACTTTGACTGCTTCTAACTTTTGCATACAGACTCAGTTTGACGAACTATTCACACCGCCGCGATCAGGACGACGAGATCTGCACTCTGGTCCTAGTTCGAGAATAATCCAAACACTTTTATTTTTGAGCTTTCCTGAGTCCTCTTTGTTCTATGTGTGTCTCTAGAGCTAGCTAGATTAATATCTGATCATAAATTTTTGAAATTCATCTGAGAATATCCAAGAAGGCTCAATGAGCTCTCAAGCTAGCTACAACACACTTGTTATCCCATGCATTCATCAACCATTCAATAATTTATCAAATCATCGACAAGAGCCATAGCTAAAGGACATCATAAAGCTAGGCATATAATCAAAATAGAAACTATGACAAAACAACCATAAGATCACCATACTAACCAGTACAAGTGTTCATAGATCATAATAGGAAAATAACTCATATTAACATATGAAAATATCAACCAAGTCAGAGACTTCCATGTACCAACCGAGTATATATTGGGTTGAACCAAATCTCTCTCATCCAATCACCCCTATGAAACATTCCAAGAATGAGTGTGGGATCCTAATGGTTAAACCAAAATAAACCAACCATGGCTTTTAGAGGCCAAACCACCTGAACCCTCAAGCATAGTGATCTCACCTATATGGTCCAAAAATCACTAACATCAACCATAGTCGTCTCTACCCAAACTGTCAAGGGCTCTAGGAAGTAGTAACTAAACCCACAACCTCCAAGGAAACCAATTTTTCCAAGGATCCAGAGCATTTGCCCAACCCATAGGCTCCAAGGACTTGTAACTCAACCCATAGCCTCCAGGGAACCCAAGTTGTTCTAGGTCTCTAGAGAATTTGTTCCAACCCACAGCCATAGGAACCTAAGACCAATTAGAAAAACCAAATGGGGAACCTGCTACAACATGGGTATCTAGTAAATGAAAAGGTAAGGCTAAAGCCACTATCAATCCAAGAAAATATCCACGTGAATGACAACACATAACCAAGGAACAACATCCATATACCACGCATCCAAAAATCAACAAGGAGATCACACATGCAACCTATTAATTGCAAAGTAAGCTTGTTGTAGTCATTGATCCAATTATCTCCTTGTGCTTCCTTTCTTTCCCTTGCTTTCCTTCTCAAAATCCAAGTGAATGCTAGAGTGCTCTAAGGATGCTCCAAGAATTCTCTAAGTGTGCAAGAGTGTATGGGAGAGAATGGGAAGGAGAGAGCCAAAACTGAACTGACAAAAGATAAAACCTAAAAAAATATAAGAAAAAAGTTATGAATTGTTTCTCTCGTGCCTTTTTATTATTGATGTCTCATTTTTCTTCATTTTCCTTCATTTCTCCTATAATTTCCCTTGCATGAAAAAGTGTTATATTGAATTTGCATCTACAAATAAACACATTTTCCCTAGGTGGGTGACTACACCTAGAACAACAGAAAGAAAGTAGTTTAACCTTTCCCTACAAAAGATAGAGGAGATGCATGAAATTAATTGTAGATTTTCACTTCCTTGACCTCTTTTGAATCGCTCCTATCGCTCCCACTTGAACTCAATCCGCTCAAAGGGTACCTGGATCAAGAGAAATAGAAACAAGAAACAATCAAAGGATGCATGATCTATCTACTATAAAACAATGGAATTGAAGACATTGAAACACATAATCATCACATATATGAGCAATCATATGAGAAAATGAATAAGCTCTTTATTAACGTAGAAGGAAGAGTATCACCCAATACAGTTCGATCCTGTGCCACTCCTCTAGCTTCAGTCCAACCCTCACCACATCAAAAGCACACTAGTCCAACAACATAACATTTCTCAGCATGAACTCAATTCTCAAATCAATAGAACTAACTTACAAACTTCAGATTCTAGCCCCCTTGATCACTATGATGAGTGCTCAATTTATAGGAAATGGAGGTGGTTTTGTCATAAATGAGGGAATTGAATGGCCTTCCAAACTTGGAGATAGTTTCCATGGAGCAAGGGATGACAGGATAGGAGGTTAATGGATGCTTAGCCTATCCAATTTCGAGCTCATAGGAGGAGATAAGAGATGGGATCCTTCTAGAATCATCTCGAATGAAGGAATATTCCCAGAACCCTATGCAAGTTTCGCTCAATCTTGCCCAACGTAGGTCAAAGAGGGGTTAAGTGCACTACAGTGCAAGCCACAGTGGGCCTACCTCCTCTACATCATGTTGTCTCAAGGCTTGGGCTACGCTGATGTCCCAAGGAGGCATTTTAGGAGCACTTCATGCTAGGAAACTTTCCTAGAAGGAATCATTCAATGAGTTGACTTGTCTAGGGCATGTAACAACTGAATTAGGGTTTGATGAGCCCTAAAAGTATTGATCTAAATGTTGGGAGTTATGTGCCCAAATAGACCCGTAATAGTTTCCTCCTAAAGCATGAAGTCAAAATTGAACTGACAAAAGCTAAAACCTAAAAAAATCTAAGAAAAAAGTTTTGAATTGTTTCTCTGGTGCCTTTTTATTATTGATGTCTCATTTTTCTTCATTTTCCTTCATTTCTCCTATAATTTCCCTTGCATGCAAAGGTGTGTCTCTACATTTCCCTTTTCTCCTATTTTCCTTTATTTTCATAATTAAATGTCAATTACTGCCTCTTTTCCTTTGCCAATTTCCATAGTCATTATTAAACCACAAGTGATTTCCACTATAATTTTTTTCCCCCCATTTAGCTTAGAATATGTGTCCCATGACCTTGGTTTATTTTATTTACATGGGAAGTCAACCAGGGCTTCTTACAAACTCCTCTCCCTTAGGGGAACACTGTCCTCGATGTTCAATGATGCTTATAACCAACAAAACATGCTACTCTTATATGGAATTTTCATCTACAGATAAACACATTTTCCCTAGGTGGGTGACTACACCTAGAACAACAGAAAGAAAGTAGTTTAACCTTTCCCTACAGAATATAGATGAGATGGAGGAACTTAATTTTAGCCTTTCACTTCCTTGATCTCTTTTGAATCACTCCCGTCGCTCCCACTTGAACTCAATCCGCTCAAAAGGTACCTGTATCAAGAGAAACAGAAACAAGAAACAATCAAAGCATACATGATCTATCTACGATAAAACAATGGAATCAAAGACATTGAAACGCATAATCATCACAGATATGAACAATCATATGAGAAAAGGAATAAGCTCTTTATTAATGTAGAAGGAAGAGTATCACCCAATAAAGTTTGATCATGTGCCACTCCTCGAGCTTTAGTCCAACCCTCGCCACACCAAAAGCACACTACTCTAGGAGCATAACATTTCTCAACATGAACTCAATTATCAAAACAACAAAAGCTCCTTACAAACATCAGATTCTATCCCCCATGATCACTATGATGAGTGCTCAATTTATAGGAAATGGAGGTGGTTTTTTCATAAATGAGGGTATTGAATAGCCTTCCAAACGTGGAGTTAGTTTCCATGGAGCAAGGGATGAGAGGGTAGGAGTTTAATGGATGCTTAGCCTATCCAATTTTGACCTCATAGGATGACATAAGAGATGGGTTCCTTCTAGAGTCATCTAAAATGAAGGAATATTCCCAGAACCCTATGCAAATTTCACTCAATCTTGCCCAACATAGGTCAAAGAGGGCCTAAGTGCACTGCAGTGTAGGCCACAATGGGCTTGCCTACTCTGTAGCGCATTGTCTCAAGGCTTGGGCTGTGTTGGTGTCCTAAGGAAGCATTTCAGGAAGGCTTCAGGCTAGGAAACTTTCATAGAAGGAAGCATTCAATGGGTTGACTTGTCTAGGGAATGTAACAACTGAATTAGGGTTTGATGAGCCCTAAAAGTGTTGATCTAAATGTTGGGAGTGATATGCCCAAATAGACCTGTAATAGTTTCCCCCTAAAGCATGAAGTCGAAAAGGATAATGTCGACTGATATGCTTTACGATGTGATGGAGAGGAACTAAAGTGGATGGTGACCTGCATCAATTACAATACATCACATCATGATATTTTGGATTTTTCATGAATTGCTGAGGGAAGACATACCCGTACTTAGCATATAAACTTTTCATTACATGTACATAGATAGTCGTCTACAAATTAGACCAATGATAGGATGACCATATGTGTAAAGCCATCATACATATGATTTAGTACTCTCCGGAAATCGTAGCCCAGATGGATGAAATTAGATCTGGGGTCTTCTATCTTGTCCAATCATTCGCTTAAGTATGAGTCTAACCATGTGAATATGTGATCTAAAGTCGAACATGAGAAGACACCGTCTGATTACCAGCCAATGATGTAAGCCGTTAACAGATGCGAGAGAGATCACCGATAATGGTAATGATTCTCAAGGTACTACAGTACATTCTACATGGTGTGAATAAATGTTTTGATGTCGAACACCATACAAAGTCTTTCGATCTAAGGCCAGTGATGTCAACCTGTCGTCGGAAGCGGGAAACTTTCCATTGATGTATGCAAGCCCCAAGGTACTGGAAGAGTGTTTCTAAGTCAACTTCTTAGATAATGCGTTGATGTTGACAAGAAGCGACTCGTCGTAGGAGGTCCTTGATGTATCCACATCAACGGACATGAAATGAGTGTAATGATTTTGGAGATGGAATTTGACTGACGACACAAGGTCAGGAATCGCAGTCATGAAAATAAAGGTTTATGAGTATTGCAAAGGATGAGTTTTACTAAATGACTTCTCTTGAACATGTCAGCGACAATGAATGAATTGGTAACATTGACCCAAAACCAAAGTGATGGATGGTGTGATAGACCATACGTATGATAACCATCAAGCAGATAACCCAACCCAAATAGTTAGAGAGATGAAGTGAAAGTGTCATCTTCAAGAGCGACTTGCTACCATAAAGTGATTTATTCCTTTTCCCATTTTCCCCAGTCATTGTTGACCAGTACCTCTTTATTTTTTAATAAGCTTGGGGAGGATAACATATGATTGTAGTATAATTCCACCCTTCAGGTGAATCCATCGCTATGTGATGTTTTAACGAGCCTAGTAAAGGTGAAACTCAGTCTTGTCATGATGGACAAGTTTGTCACTATTTGATGTTTTAACGAGTTTAAAGATAATGAGAACTCAGTCCTTTTCATGTTTAGAGAGTTTGAAAAGGGACAATAAGAAAAATACACAAGTTATTTTTCATAAATTTGTCTCTCAAGTCTGAAAAAGCGTAAAATAATACAAGAGAGAACCTATTGACCATGTTCGATCAACGTATTCCTAGTTTGTAAATAGTCTATCTTAGTTAGGAAAAGGTTTAAACTTATACTAAGTAGATTTTGTTTCCAATCCGTTAACAAGTTGAAAAATCACAAGTGCTCGACAACCTTTTCATATTTCAAGAGTCTAACGAGAGCTTAAAGAGGACTTCAAGGGGGTTCCTTTTTCGATGTTTAATAGAGCTCGAAAAAGAGATAAAAGTATGCTCTGTGGTCAAAATTAAAATTCACGATAGTGCATGTAAAATTCACTATATCAGCTATAAATACGTTCAAAGAAGCACCAAATGGATTAAACATACATGTTTCGTTGGTAAAAATGGGTAAAAAACTATAGTTTATTTATTAAATGACATGAATTAACCACAAAACAAGAATTTACCAAGTCATTTTCACCATTTGATATTTACCATTCAGTTTTGTGCTCTGAACCAGTTTTTTACCTCAAACTTTAGTAGTTGATTGAGAGAGATTGTGTGGATCATTTTTTTCTTCGTTAGGACCACATAGGAGACGTACCTTTTCTCTTCCATTTAAGTCCATTCTTTTGCAATTTCAGGCAAGTTTTTTAGGGTTTTGGGGTCCCTAAGGTAAATATACTTCACCCTTGGATCAACGCAACCTATCACATCAAAAACTGCAATGTAGTGCACCCAAACAGAAGGGTACCTGCTCTACAGCACACTGTCTCAAGGCCTGGGCTATGTTGGGTGAAGTTGAGAAATTTGTTTCTCCTGTTTTACCCAAAAACTTTTCATTTTTTAAATGAAATGGATACTAACTAGCTTATGGTTTTATTTTAGTCTTTGATCGGATCAAAATGACTATTACTTGGCGAGAAAGAGAGCATGAAGAACAGGATATGGTTTCCCTTAATGATCCAGGTACATTTGAGGCCCTCAGAGACTGTGGGTTACTCAAATACTTCAGGTTGTCTAGGATGAGGCAACAACTAGAACTATTGCAGTTCCTAGTTCATTCATTGGATCCAGTGGATCAAGCTTTTCACATAGGGGGAAATTTCTCCCTATATTGATAGATGATGTTTACTTCCTTACAGGATTGTGGAGACGTGGTGCCCCCATATCTCTTTTAATTTCTGCTCGTGGGAGTGAATCAGTGAGGGACTACATTCGGTAGTTTTGTCGGCCAGGTACACAACCTAGCAAGGATGGGAAGATCAACCTCAAGGATGTCCATGATTTTCCCTTGCGAACAATCCTTTTTACTATGGCAAAGTTGGCAGGTAGTGTGACACTTCATCTGGCGAACAGATCATATATGCAGTTTGCACTTGAGTTCCTTAAGCCAACCACTTTTAACTAGTGTGAGGCGGTTCTCTCTTTTATGAAAGAGTAGCTGACCAAGGTAAAGAGTGGCAAGATGAATAATTTTATCTATGATTTGATCTTGATCGCCTTTACCTTAGAGAGAATTCCATTGATGCAACCTCAGCATCTATCAATAAGTTTGACTGGTTTTAGAGATCCATGGATGTAGAGATGGGTTGAGTTGATGGCTCGACATGCTGGTCAATCATCAATCTCATTTCCTCCTGCATTCTTTAGTTGGCTCAGTTGACAACACCTTGTCCTTGAGGAGCACCCATATGCAGGGATGGAATTTCGTGGAGATCTAGATTTGAGGTTATGAGTGGGTGCCCAATCAGGTGATATAGGTAAATTGTTTTGACCAAGTGTTTTTAATTTTTAAGTTCCTACATGTTTTTTGTGTTTTTAATGTTTCCATGACTAAAATAAAAATTTTATAATGCATGCAAATGTTGGTATTGTTCGACCTATGGGTCATCAACAGGAGGCAGGTGAACCAATGCGGAGAAATGTTAGAAGAGAAGTTCTCCAGGATTTGAATTTGACCAAGACACTGGCAAAGTTGCAAGATCATATAGAGTGGTTAACCCTCAGTATTCTGGATATCCGGAATGAGGAGTTATGACTGAGACTGCAATGCCACACTATTGGTGTACCTAGCCGTTGGATGAGGCTATTGCACATGATAGCTCAGGCTGTGACCTGTTATCATGAACATCATTAGGTCTACTTAGGATGCTTTTCTATATGCATTTTGAGTTTCGAGGTTAGATGACCAACATGTCTTCAACACAAATTTTGTAAGAACTTTAAAACATCTATCTATTTTTTTTACTTTCAGTGTTTTTGTATATGGTTATGTGCAATTCTATTCAACTATTGATATAAATTGAAAAATTTACTTTACATGTGTCATAAATGTTTGTTTAACACATAGTTTGCTAATGAATTAGTTAATGTGTTAAAGTTCTTGGAAATGTGTTGATATTGCATGTAATCAAAATGTCTTTCCAAGAAACGAACTCTAAGGAACATATGATAAATTGTTGGATTTCATACGGTATAAACATTTGTTAGTTGTAGTACGACAAGTTGTGAGTCCAGCCTAATGATGATTCAACGAATGCCAAGTGAAATGACATCAGAGAGGAGTTTGATCAATGTGCTATACTCAGTGATATTGTTCATAGAATGACCAATACAAATGCCTTGAAAACTCACTAACTCACCACTTGGAGTGAATATGGCCCATGCTGCAGAAGATAGGTTCTGCATACTACGACTAGCACCATCATCATAACCAACAAATGGTTCCAAAGATTCCGACATCTGCAGCAAATGCAAAGTGGATTAATTAACCACATAAAACCTCTAAAAGTAATAGTATAACACACACACACAAACAAAGCATATATATAATTCTTATTACTACGCAAAATCAGGCATTGTAATGTTTCAATTACAACCCCTTACGGGGCTGCGACAATGGAATTCCATCATAATAAACTAACCCATAAGCACCTTTTTCCAAAACACGCTTGACAATATAGGGGCCCATCCATAATTGTTCAAATTTCCCTATTCCTACTTTATCAGCTTCCTGATCATAAAGCAAGACCAGGTCTCCTTCTGAGAAAATGTGAGGCTTGTCATTTCGGTCATATTGCACCTTTATTCATTTCTTATGTGCTTCGTTAGCCAAACTGGATTCACGACGTGTTTCATCTAGATGGATGAGCTCTAAGAAACGTGCTTCTTCTTCAAAAGTGTCAGGTAATAGGTCAATCGCGAGTTTTAATGACAAAATTTCACATTGTACAGGAAAGATTGCCTCTAGACCATACACCAATTGAAAAGGTGTGAATCCAGTTGCATTTCTTACTGAGGTTTAGTAAGCCCACAAAGCCGAGTATAGGATTAAATGCCAGTTTCTTTTATGAAATCCTATCATTCATTGGAGCATTCACTTAAGGATTTTATTGATGGCCTCAACTTGTCCATTAGCTTGCGAATAATAAGCAGTAGAACTATCATGTGAAATTCCTAACTTGGCAGTCAATTCAGTCATCATATGGTTGCGAAAATGCGAACCGTGATCTGTAACTATAGCTTGTGGTACACCAAACCCTGTAACCACATGGTTGAAGAAAAAAAGAGTAGTCGTCTCACCGCTATTGTTTAATGTAGGTATGGCCTTGGCCCATTTCATAAAATAGTCCACGGCGACAATAATATACCCATGCCCCCCAGCTAAGGTAGGGTTACATGTCATAAAATCGATGACCCATTTTGAAAATCGTCGAACATCAATGATAGGATGCAGTGGTGCAGGTGGTAATCATGTTTTGCAATCAACAATCTGGCATGCATGACAATTTTTGACAACAATAATGCGATCATTGAATATAATTGGACAGAGGTAACCAGCACGGAGAATATTTTGTGCGGTAGCATAACCAGATAAATGTCCACCATAAGCACCAGAAAGGGAAACATTCAAAAACCTTCTCGGCTTCCTCATGAGTGAGGAACCTCCGTAAATTCGTATCGATACCACGATGGTAAAGAATGTTGCCAATCATCAGATAATCTTTGGCTTGGTAACAAATACGTCTCTTTTGCGAGCGAGAGGTATCGGATCGAAAAGTTTGGGTTTGGAGATAAATCAATATATCTACATACCATGAGTTAGATGACGAAATCAGAAACAAAGACTCATCTAGAATTGATGGTTTTGTTGTTGAATCGATGTCGGTAGAGCAAGGCCTCAAATAAGCTTAACAAAGACTAGAGATTTCTTTGATTTGGATTTGATGAATACCAAATCAAACTCCTGCAAAATGATGATCCATTTCGAATATTTACCCACAGCAATTAACGTAACAAAATGTATGTCATAGGGTTGCAATCTGAAATGACGGTGGTCTTTCGGAGCAGGATATAGTGGCAAAATCTCTATACATCTTGAAGAGTAGCTAAATCTAGCTTTTCGACATAAGAGTACTTAACTTCCGTATCATTGAGATCGTGACTCAAATAATAGATTAGATGTTCAGTCCCATCTTCTTCTTCGGTTTATGCTATGGCTATTGTGGTTTCAACATACTTTCGTATGATCGCTTTCCCTCATAAAGGCGGAATCACAACAATTGATCAACTCAGATTCTTCACCTCTAGTTCATAGGCTACTGGAAGGATTCTGTTAGTTCACGGACCTCTTCCTATCAAAATGTTGTAGTCAAAGGGTCCATCAACGACCTCAACTTCAATAGTTATAGTTTCCCCCCTAGTCCTATCTGTAGGTTACTTAAAATTCCACAAGGCGTATAAGTGCAACCGTCAAAATCTTTTAGCGTTGTAGGTGATCATGACAAAGGCGGGGAGCCAATTGCTTTCCAGCAACTCATTTACATAATACAAGTAGATGAACCCTCATCAACAATGGTTAGGTGAACGAGTTTATTCAAAACCTTTACTTGGATCAAGAAAGATAATTGAGCTGGTAATTCCAGCGTATATCCCACATGGTTAAAAACCACAAGACTAGAAACCGTTGGATCAATTCCACCAATTGTTCACAATAAATCCTGCTTTTGGGAGGGACGGTTTTGAAGCACCTCAAGTGTTGAGATAGCAAAAGGTGACTGAGCCAGATCTTCTACTGTGTTATAATTTTGTATCGCTTAAGCTCGAGGATTGAATGTAGACTTATGTACAACTCTTTTAGGTGGTTTTATTGTTAACTCTGGTGGAATAGGTGGTGGAATAGGATTAGACGAAGTTGAAGTTGAAGTATTTGGTTGATTTGAAGCTTGGTTATTCAATGACAACAATGGATTACCATAATCTTTATTTTGTGTAGACACCAAAACATCAATTTCAGGCTTAGAGGTAGATAGCATAAGCACGTGTGAAGTGGAAGCATGATCTGTAGCAACCAAATGAGTCTTATGTTGCATTGAAAACTGAAGTCATTTTTATTCTAGTAATGAGGTATAATCATAATTACACTTTAAGAGTTGATTTCATAACATGCATTCAATCATTTTGATTTTAAGGATTTCTTTGAGTGTTTTGAATTTGATTTCCTTTGGTCATTGCTCAAATATTTGTCTCAGTTTCCTAACATTTTTTTAGTGTTAATCTCCTTTGAGTGTCATTATTTTTTATCTTTGGAATTTTCACCCAATTTGATTTACTTACACTTGATTGGTTATTTAGTTGCATTAGTGAAAGGAAATAGTATTGTTGTTCTTTCGTTGATTTGGAATCATCTTGTGTTCGTTTTGAAGAATTATCTTGCATAGATTACATTTGCATGGTTAGAATTCTCATTTCCTGAATGGAAATTGTGCATAGATTGCATTTCCATAGTGTTCACGAAAATTGTGCATAGATTACATTTGCATAGCTTTCAAACAAATTGTGCATATATTAGATTGTGTGGTTTGCAACTTAGAGCTTTGAATTTCATTGAAAAATTAGAGGTGGTACATTCTAGAGTTTATATTTTAAACAATAACCTCTTTACCTACTCTAGCTAGAATTCATTAAAATGAAGAGATTACAAATTGCATAAAATTCATATAGATTTTTTATTATTTTTAGGGCTCTTTCTAGCTACAATAGATTAGGTTGTAGGGCTTTGGAATAGGGAAGGAAGTAAACTTTCCAAAACTACAGAGAAACAATAGAATATTGAGTTAAGGAGAGAAATCCAATCATTTTAGTTTTTCTCTGGGCAACTCTTCTAACACATGAGTTAAGCATGAGATCATGTCGAATCTAGTGAAATGATCATACCCACTTCATTAGCTATGATAGAGTGATTTACACATATTACAATGGTGCCGAAATGTACTTGGGGTCACTTGAAAGTAAATCTGCAGTTAACCACATTGAGGATATTTCAAGGGGATTGAGCTTTGTTACTCTACCGTTGTGTGTATGTTCGATAGACGACTATCCCCCTAGGCAAGATTGTTGTAGTTGGTAACCGTAGTGACCATAATCCTAGGGCTATTGCCCGAGGTGACAGTAGAGGGATGGTCCTATTGTACCTAGAACGTATGTTGACTAGACTCACTTGGAATTTATGGAGGGCAATCTTTGCTCGAGATCGCATAAGCAAAGTTACTTGCACTAGACTTTTTCATTAAGTAGGTTGTCAGGATAATTGGTTCCAAACGCTCATATCTGTAAAGATTTTCACTTTTATCACTGCAACATTGGATTTCATCACCAAATAGTAATTATTCATCTTTGTGAAAGGTGGGTTTGTATGGTTTGAATCCCTTTATTTTTTAACATGTGTTACATTGTTTGTTTTTACTTTTTACAAGACCTTAGATGTGGATTGTGAATATTATTTAATTTTAATAATAAAAACTTATTTGGATCGAATCTAATGGAAACAATGCCAGAATTTACCAATAAAGACCTCCCTTTTAACGGCAATCCTAATCCTTTTCCTAATTTTGTAAATGTCAGTCCTCCTTATATGGCTACATTGTCACTTATTAGATTCATGATAGGTTTACATGTATGGTTGTTCTCAACTTCTTTAATTCCAAATACTCCAATTGTACCATCTCAACCGAGTTTTTCACCTAAACCGAGTTCACCATCTCAACATCACCAACCTGCTGTTGACCCTTTACCTTATTCATCCAACATGTCATTCTCCCTTTCTTCTTCTTTTCTTAGTAAAATCCTTGATGCTACTAACCAAGTGACTAAGAAGAAGCAAGATAAGGAAGTATTCAACCAACCAACCATGGTCGTAAGTATTGGTAATGTTAAGGGAACTTCTATAATGCATTGTAAGCCAAAATACCCTTGCAAGCTTTGTAAGGGTGACCACTTCCTTATCAATTGTCCTGATATTCCTTAGGTTTTGGAAGTATGGGAAAATAATTCTCATAAACTTACTATTGATTCATCAACCAGTGATTCTCAGGTTCCAGGGAAAAAGATCAAGGTTAGGTTAACTTGTAGGTTATACAAAGAGACTCATCATAGTCACCTTTCCCCTCACATGGATGAAGCCTCAAAATTGTTGGAAAAACTTATTGTTTCACAAAAACAAATTCCAACTCATTACCATGAACTTTCTCCCCATATGCCATGAGTTGACGAAGTTTTTGATCTAAATCTAAGTACAACCAATCCCACTCTTCCATTGGATGGTGAAACATGTATCACTTAGGTTGATGGACTATTTGTTGACCAAGTGGTCGAATCGATTCCATCTTCGGTCGATCCCATTCTCCCTTTAAAGGGTGAACTTTATACTGCTCATGTTCTTCATGTTACCTCATATTCTTTTACACATGGGGGCATTTCATCTGTTTCTTTTGAACCCCATCCAAGTAATGAGGCTATTTATTTTGATTGGAGTAGACTGACAAAACCTTGTCTTCCTTCTTCCACCCCTTTCCAAATCATTGTGAAGGCTTATGGTAAGAATGTGCATCGCACAAATGTAGATGAAGGTGCTTATGTTAGTATTTTATCCTCGACTGCTTGGCAAGCTTTGGGTTCCCCTCAGCTTGTGCCTATTACACAGAATCTGTTAGCTTTTAACATAACCATTAGTGAACCTTTAAGGGTCCTTCCTAAGTTACCTATTACCTTTGAAGATAAAATTTTTGGTATTGGTCTTATGGTGGTCCAAGGTCCCTTAGATCTCAATTTTCTCCTTGGGAAAGACTATGTCTATGCCATGAAAGTTGTCGTGTCGACACTCTTTCACATGATGTCTTTCCTTCACAATGGAAACATTGTGATGGTTGATTATCTTTCATACGTTGATATTGCTTTGACTACCAGTCATCCATCATCCCTGAATGTTCCTTATATGGAATTGGTACCTACCTTGCTATAGGTTAATTATTTGGCAACCAATCCCATGTTTTTAGTTACAGATGCAAGTGAGCCTCTCACTGTCTTCTCGACTTCTTTTGACTTAGATCCGGTAAACGACATGGTTAAAAATTCAATGGGGGAATTTGAATATGATTGTCCTATCCCTATTGATCCCCTTCACATGTGTTCCTTCCAGAGAACTGTTCTTCCATCTGATGAATACCTTTTGGAAGCCATGATCAAGGGGTGTCCCTTGACATGTGTTTCTTCCATTTGGAATCCATGGAATAAGGTACATGAGGATGGTTCTTTTACTATGTCAACTTCGTTAAAAAATGAAACAGGGTCTTATGAGAATGGTTGTTTTCCTATGCCAAGCTCATTAAAAAATGAAATAGGTCTCTTGAGGATAGTTCTTTCACTGTGTCAACCTCATTAAAAAATGAAACAGACTTTATGAGGATAGTTCTTTTACTGTGTCACTATGTCAACCTTGTTAAAAAATGAAACAAATATTTATGAGGATAGTTATTTTACTCTATCAACCTCATTAAAAAATGAAAGAGGTCCTTTTGAGGATAGTTCTTTTATAATGTCAACCTCGTTAAAAAAATGAAACAGGTCCCTATGAGGATGGTTGTTTTCCTGTGTCAACCTCTTTAAAAAATGAAACAGCTTATATGAGGATGGTTCTTTTACTATGTCAACCTCATTAAAAAATGAAACAATACCCATGAGCATAGTTCTTTTCCTATGTCAAGCTCGTTAAAAAATGAAACAAGTCCTCCTCTATTTGAGTTGAGTCATTGACTAGATCTCATAAATATTGAGTCGATTCTTTTTGATCTTGTAAACAAACCTTCATTTCGTCCACCTATTCGTAATGAGTAGTCTACCTAGGTGAACGAAACAAAGCTTTGGGGGCATTTTCCCTTGCATTCATTATGATGGGGGCATGAAAACTTATCTCAAGAATAGTTTTCTTTATTTAAAGCTTGTGTAAAAAGGAAACCACTCTCAAGCACAATTTTCTTTGTTTCAATCTTGTGTAAAAATGAAACCACCCTCAAGCATAGTTTTGATTTGTTTCAAGGTTGTGTAAAAATGAAATGTATCATGATTCCATTTCAGTTATTATTTTCAAGACTCGTTAAACTCATGAAAATCCCGAGCTTCTTTTGTTATATTTTCATGTTCATAAAACAGGCATGAAAATTCCATCCGTCATTTCCTGATCATTAATTAAATTGAAACTCGTAAGATGAGTATATTTTTATCACTTTTTCAAACTCGGTTAAACTTATGAAAAAGAGAAACAATAGAGTTCTATTTTAGGCCCTTTTTCAGACTCTCAAAACATGAAAAGATTGTTGATCACTTGATTGTTAGAACTCGTAAAAGTAAATGAACAACCGTCCACTCAGTATAAGTTTACCCCTTTTAAGGACTGAACTGAACTATTTACAAAAATGGTATACGTTGGCTAATTATGGTCAATAGAGTTCTCTCTTGTATTATTTTATCCTTTTTCTGACCTGAGAGGCTAAATTTATGAAAAGGAACATGATAGAGTTATTTTTTTATTTTGACTCCCCAAAGTGAAAAACATCAAACTTTACTTTCTTCGGGCTCGTTAAAATTTTACGGTAAAAGAAATGAATGTGTTTCCTTTTTGTGTCTTTTTCAAACTCTTAAAAGAAAATGACATCAAGTTATTCCTTTACTGGACTCGTAAAATTAAATAGTATAGGATGCATTAAGCATAACGAGACCGAACCATTCCTTCTTGGGGTCGTTAAATATACTAGGATGGACTCATTCGAAGGATGAGCTTACAGGACAACCATATGTTATCGTCCTCAAGCTTGTAAAAAATAAGGAGGTAATTGAAATAATGGTGGGGCAAAATTGAGAATAAAATTTCGTTTCTTGTATTTTAGGTAGTATGTCACTCTTGAACATGACACTCCATCACATATAGGTTTGGGTTGGAAAATCCATTCGTTTCACAGTTAATCGAACCTTATTGAAAGTCTTCAATTGGTTTTCGATATCAGTGTTGAGTCAAATGCTTCCAAGTCTAGGATGTTGATCTAGATACCTTGAGTACCCTAAAGCCTGCATGCCTTAATGGCAGTGTTCTTGCCTTCGACGATAGGTTCTTATCATTGGCCTTCGATTAAATGATTCTATGAGTGTTCAACTTTAGATCACCTATTCAAACTTCATATATTGTACTGGAAGTACATTGAGAGCCATTGTCATTATTGGTGGTTTATCTCACAATTGTTAACAATTCACATCATTGACTGGTAATCAAGTGGTTTCTACTATGTTTGACTTCAAGACATTTACTTGCATGGTGAGATTCGTACTATGGATGGAGAGATGGAAATCAAGACCCTGGATCTAGTTTCATCCATCTAGGTTGCGAGGAGTTTTGTATTCATGACTATACCAAGAGTTTTATGTTTGATGGCTACATCCATCCTATATCTACTTTAACATGATGTATTTCCATGTTGATTCATTGAGTTATATTTACTCTGAGTATGGGAATGCCTAACTCAGTGATGATTATTATATTGCATTGTAATCCTTGATTAATTGTTGCAGGTTTCCAGCCATGATCTCTGATCCAATCCTTGATATGATAAAGCACTTTAGTCCTCAAACATTTCTGACTTTTCACTTTAGGGGACAATCTATTACACGTCATTTTGTCACATTAGGAAAATGATCATCAAAATTGGATCTCACAACATCCATTCAAGTGTCATGAAGTACTCCCTTGCAAGTCAACAAACAAAAATATCTTGAAGAAGATGGGAAATTTGGGAAAAATAGTTGTCACACCTTGTCAAGTATCACCTATGTTGATTTTCCTAGATATTCCTGTGCATTAGCTAGAATTAACTCTGAGAACAGTGCATAATTGTGCTCTGTTTGCCACTATAGACTGCGCAGCTGAATCAGTAAAAAATAAAAATAAAAGTGAGATATAGAAGAATTATTGGGCGAATCATTCCCAGCAAAAAGCCTCAAACTCATGTTTGTTCGAACTAACCTCATTTTTTATGGAACTAATTTCCATTCCTCAAGGAGCTCTCATCCCTCTTTTAGTGGATCTCTTCCATGGACTGAGGATTTAAAACTATGTCCTTTTGGCCTATTAATCAAGCCATAGGTGGGAGAATTGAGGGAGGCTCCACAGAGTAAGTTTATGCTGGGGGAAACAGGTTGGAGAGCTTATCATTCTTGGAGAGGATTGAGATCAATGGGAGGAGCTTCACAACATCAAGGCATAGGCTTTGTAGCTCCTTTATGTTTCTAAAATTTACAAACAAGAACTTATTCTCACTTCATTTTTTAATGAGTTAATTGATGAATTTCATGGATGGTTTATGTTATTAATATTTGAACATTGAAATGATGTTATTTATAATTTTCCATTGGAATGATGTTTGTTACTAGTCTCCTTGATCACTAGTTTGAATTATTGAATCATTTATGTTGCATATGCCTTTGATCCTTTGTTTTTTCCATCTGTGCACGTTTAGATTCAAGCATGGAGAAGCTGAACTGAAGCAAAAAGGGGGATCTTCATCAAGCATGTCGTAATAAGGTATGAATTTCCATCTTTCACATTTTTAGCTTGTGATTGAATAAAATATAGATTTAGGGAAGGAATTAGATTGATTTCCTGTTTGTTTCTAGTTTCCTTTAGGATTTAGGGAGAGCCCTCTTGTTAGTAAGAGGGATTTATCCACCTAACAATAGTCTGCAACTTAACCATAACGATATAGTCTTTAATATTGTGCTTCAGGCTTTGAAAATGGAAAAAGGTGTTGGTCAAATTGACAAATCAGTTAAGGATGTAGTATTTAATATGGTGCTTGAGGCTTTGACAATGGAAACATGTGTTTGTTGTGTGTGGAGCATGATTGTTCAAAGGTCTTTGTGTTCAGCCGGATGTATACCCCAGGAAGTTTGTCCACCCCTCCACGTGGGGGGGTGCAGGGGGGACTTGTCCCCCCGCAGGGGTTCGGGGGGGCTGATCCCCCCCGGCTGGGGGGTCCTGGGGCCAGCAGTCCCCCGGCGGGGGCTCGGGGGCAGCGCCCCCGAAGCTAAAAACAAATGTAAAATTGCCTTGTAAAAGTATAGTAATTTCTAGTCAATCTGGGCCGTTCATTAGGCAGATGATCTGACGGTAGAACTTATGTTTAGTTTAGGGTTTTTTGCCCTACAAGGCAACCCCTCTCTTTGTATGAGGGCATTGTATTGGAGGCTGAGATATAGATGTGTATTCATTGAGTGAGAAATAGAGAGGTGAGACTGTGAGAGAAAACAGAGGATATTACAACAGATTTGTTGTAGGTTGTGTCTCTTCATTTTGTTGGATAATAGAAAGGAAGGACTGGCTGTTCAGGGTGGACGTAGCCCAAACTGGGTGAACCACGTATATCTGTGTCTCTCTTGTTTTGTTCGTTTTCTGTGTTTATATTTCTGCAATATTTTATGTGTTCCATTGCTCCGTAATATATAATTTTCTAACAGTGTTTGTCAAATTAACAACTTGGTTAATGATGTTGTCTTTAATATTGTTCTTTAGGCTTTGAAAATGGAAATAGGTGTTTGTCAAATTGAGAACTCGGTTGCATGGGGACTCATACCCAAATTTCCAGGAAAAGCTTTCAAGATTTTCATAATTTCCTGGACAAATTTACATTTATCCTATGTTGCATGGGGAATCATACCCAACATTTTGAAATTTTAGGGTCTTGGGGACCTCTAGGAAGCATTGTAGAACTATCAGGGATGTCGTTGGGGACTTAGGCACTTGTTGGCAGTTTTGAATACGTTCTGCGATGATTTTAGTGATGTTCTTGGCAGATTTTGGGGACAATACATGCAAAATTTAGGGGAGTTCCAAGAAGGTTTTATGGATGTTACTTCCATGTATCTTTCGTTTTGACAATGGGCATTATTTATTGGATAATGTGATAACCTTTCCCATCGATTTTTTGTCATATTATGCCAAACCTGTACAAGTTTCATCTCAAAACATGGGTTTTGTATGACGAGTCTTGATTTCAATTTTTGGTGATCCTCTATGTCAACAGACCATGAAATGAAACATCCTAAAGGTCTGATCCTTGTGATCAGTTCTCTTGTTCTTCTCATTTTTAAAGTCACATATATCCCAATCCCAAAGCTTTTAGTAGTGGCTTCAACACAACTGTAGAAATCAACAAAACATATGGAGAAAGGAATTATTTTAACATAAATGTCATAAGGGAAGAAAGAAATATGAGGAAAGAGAAGATGTTATAGAGATAACATTCATCTCATGGACCCTTCATGAAACTTATTGCAAATTGAAAATTGCTACACTTGAGTTTTCTAAAGCCAAACTACATTTCACTCATTACCTAATGCCAATAATGGAATGCCACTCTGTCCCTTTCTTAATTGCCCAAGCTTTTTCAGAACTGGCATGTGTAAGGGCCATGCATAATACTAAAAAGTGCATACTATTGTGCTTACGAGAAACTACAAATGTTTATGGTGAATTCTAATTTTTTAAAAATATTTATTTAATATTTGTTATTATTGTAATATTATTAGTAGTAGTAGAAAAATAGGATGTAGGTGAATGCAAAGAAAGGGAGATCAGATGGTAATCTATAAGCTTCCTGCATTAATTTGAAGATGGCTCATCTATCATTTAGGGGGCTGAAGTGACCATAGAACTAAGTCAATGCCCTTTGAGGTAGCCCAAGAGAAGGTATTATTACTGGTATTATTGCAATCATCAACATTCCATCCCCTGAAAAGATTGGGGATGACTTCTAGCATCCTGGAGACCCGTCGCCATCCCTGCCATTTCCCATCCCAAAAACCAATGAAACATTGCATTTGTTTGAGACATATACAACCAAATAGAACTCTGGATTATAACTAAAACACTAGATAATAGAAATAAAAGAATAAAAATAAATAAAAATAAAAATTGAACCCGAGAAACTAAAACTGTGTCTCGATTTGTAGGTACTACAAACTTCAAATTTTTCTAGTTTTATAACATATCTAATGGCACTGGATTACACCAAGTTTTGAGGAAAACCTCTTAGCATATTATTTTCCAATATATAACACATGGTTCTTGAGTTAAATCTGGTTATTACACATGTATAATGATATACTCCGAATAACACTTTCACATGAATCCAGACTAACAAGCATAGTCTCTTTTCCAAGTAGTGTCTCTTAGCCAAGTATTTCTATATAATATATAAATTATATCACGAAAAAATAAATACTTTGGAATAACATGTGGGAATCAAGAAGATCATATGTTTTTGAAGAATAAAGGCTTTAACTTTTCCAACCTCTGCTTCTTCTCCTCCTTTAACATCTGCATTGTTTTGGCTAGCCTAGCTAATGTATCATTGCTAATACCTTTTGACTAAATCCCCACCGAATCACCTAATATGTGTTGGTGAATAAAATAAATATATTGGAAACCCTGTCACTCTAAACTGTGCAAATCCAACCATTTATGAATTCAAATAAATTAGCATTGGAATGATTTGAGTTTTAATTTTAAAATGTCTTTCCCATGACTCCAAGGGTTGACATCCCTTGCAACCCATGGTTGTTGTGAATATCCGATGTGAAGATTGTAATATTGTTAATTTCAACTTGTAACCATAATAATTGAACCACTCATATTCTTTGAAATCGACAACTGCTAATAATATTGTGTTTCAAACCACACTTTACCTGGCTTTCTCATGCAAGTCCAATGCAATATTCATCTCCATGTGTGAGGGATCACATGAATTATTATTTTAGGATTGATAAAATTTTAATAAATGGTATTTTTAAGATTATAAACTATTTCTTTATGCTAGGTTACGAATCCATTGTGTAAATTTTTTTAAAGTTTGTTAGGTCCCTATACTACTAGTGTAACCCCTTATTATTATTAGTAAAACCCCCTTATTATATTGTTCTGCCCATGGAGTCCCCATATTGTTATTATTGTGCCCCATAGAAGCCCACTATTGTTATTATTTTTCCCTTACATTATTATTGTTATGTCGGCTCTGATTATATTATGACCCCTTAGACTCCTATATATAGAAAGGAGGTCTTGTCATTTGAATGATCCAAGAATTGTTCATTTGTGTGATGTAAAGAAGGTTTCCCCCTCAAAGAGGCTGAATTCTAAAGCGTTTATCTATCTTTTCTATCTTTTTGTGAGCTGGTTTCATAACATTTGGTATGAGAGCTTTGGATTCTAGGGTTTTGCTGCTCCAAACAAGTCATCGTGGAATTTTCGCAAGAACATTTTTTCTGCAAAGTTTCAGAAGCTAAAAAAACCCATTTCAGACGAAATATCTCTAAACGTCGGGTCCAAATTTCAGATCTTGTCTCGCTATATTTTAGGATATATGATCGAAGGAAGTTAGGGTTTTTGCAAGCTCCATAATTTCATCTAAAACAGGTCATCGTGGAAGTTTTTCTATAACTTTCATGCTACGAAGTTTCAAAACGTAAAACAAGAACCCATTTAAGAAGAAATTCTTCTGAACCTCGGGTCTGAATTTTAGCTCTTGTTGCACTAATTTTCGGAGATACTGTCCAAGACATTTAGGGTTTCTGTAGGCTCCCGAATTACATCCCAAACATGTGACCTAGGGAAAATAGTCATAACTGTCTCTCTGAGAATCAGATTGAAATTTCGTAAGTAGTTATAGAAAGAGGATCTACTGTAGCTTCCTGTGTATATTTTTTAGATCCGAAGGTCAAAACAGTGACACGTGGCACTTCATACAAGTTCACTCTTCTGAAAAGGTCTATAATTAGGTCATCGCGGGAGATTGGGAATAAATCTTTCTTCAGGAATCCAATTGTAATCAGACTTACAGAGCTAGAAAGAGGAATCAAAGGGATATTGCAAACCCAAATTTTAGAACTTAAAGATCCGAAATTATAGAGTTACAGTCGTTTCGAGATCGAGCTCCTAAAATCAAGAAAAATCGAGATGGGGAAGTTTGATGGCAAGGATCCAGTAAATTGGATACTACAGGTGGAGAAATATTTTGATCTACATGGTGTATCACTGTTACAAAAAGTATGTATTGCATCTTCATATTTAGAACAAGATCAATTTTTATGGTATAAAGGGCTTTGTTCTCGTAAACCACTTTTTACGTGGTCAATTTTCATGGAGGAAATTATAGCAAATTATGAGAATACAAAGAGCAACACCTTCTTTAGAGCAACACCAAAACAATTGGAAGAAAGAAGAGCAAAAGAGCTTTGTTACAAAGTGGAAAGAAAAATTATGGCAACAAGGAAGTCTACCCCTCACAACTATAAAGATGGAAGTGTTGTTTCTCCTAGCCTTCCACAACCTACAAGGGTTACACCACAACAATTGGAAGAAAAAAGAGAAAAAGGGCTTTGTTACAATTATGATAGAAAATGCACTAAAGGTCATAAGTGCGCTAAGAAGAAATTATTTTACATAAATTATGAAGAGGAGGAAGAAAAGGATCAAGAAACATAAAAAGAATAGGATATACACCAGTAACCTATCTCAGAGAAAGAATAAATGAATCCGACCATATCTTGTAAAGCGTTGGCAAGAATTACCACTCCTCAAACTCTCAAGATAGAAGGACATATCAAGAAGAAAAAGGTTCAATAAGTGAAAGATCACATTGAGAAAGAAGAAATGAATCCAACCATATCTTGTAATGCATTGGCCGAAATTACCACTCCTCAAACTATCAAGATAGAGGGACATATCAAGAAGAAAAAGGTTCAAGCAGTGAGAGATCACATCGAGCATCCACAACAAGTTCTCCAACTTTAAAGGATAACGGCACTTTGGCGTAGAATCGAATGAAGCAACAGGTAGATCAACATCGCAATGAAAAATTTTTTTATGTAGGTGATTGGGTATTTTTATGTCTACATCTCAAACAAGATATTGATGAGAAGGAAATGTTGGCAATACTACATGCACTTAAGAAATGGTGACGTTACCTAATGGGAAGACACTTCAAGCTAAAACTAGATCATGATAGTATAAAATACTTTTTAGCACAAATATTATCTTTAGAAGAAAATAAAAAATGGGTCACAAATATGTTGGGTTATGATTATGAAATCATCTACAAAAAAGGGAAGAAAAATGTTGTTGCAGATGCACTCTCAAGAAAGGATGAGGATATGGAAGCATTGTTTTGTGCTATTTCTATTATCCAACTAGATTGGATAAACAAAGCAAGGGATGAATGGAAGAAGGATGAATAAGTGTCGTCACTCATTCAGAAGTTGTAGAAGGTCCCAGTTCAAACAATATTTCCAGAACTTGACAAGGAAAAAAAAATCATATTGGAACCTGGAGCAGTCATAGAAACAAGAACCCAACAGCTACGAAATCAATCAATTTCAAAGTATCTCATCAAGTGGAAAAACTTACTCGCTGAAGATTCCACATGGGAGGACAATAATTTTATACAGAATCATCAATAACTAATCAAGCATTGAGGACAACACTTTTTGAAGAAGAGGGGCATGTTAGGTCCCTATACTACTAGTGTAACCCCTTATTGTTATTAGTACAACCCCCTTATTATATTGTTGTGCCCATGTAGTCCCAATATTGTTATTATTGTTCCCCATAGAAGCCCACTATTGTTATTATTTTTCCCTTACATTATTATTCTATGTCGGCTCTAATTATATTATGACCCCTTAGACTCCTATATATATAAAGGAGGTCTTTTCATTTGAATCATCCAATAATTGTTCCTTTGTGTAATGTAAAGGAGGTTGCCCCCTCGAAGAGGCTGCGTTCTAAGGCGTTTATCTATCTTTTTTATCTTTTTGTGAGCTGGTTTCATAACAAAGTGATTTTTGCTTGCTCCATTGTCAACTCAACTGTTTTTGAGTTTGATATCTCACCTTTAATTTAGACATTCCATTAAAGTTAGGGCTAACTCTTCATTTATCTTTTGAAAGTGAATCTTTGGTAACGATATTAAAAAAGTCCATCCCTAATACAAGGCAAAGATCATGTACAATATTACCTTAATCAAGAACCTTGTGGAGTTGTGGTAAGCACCAGTATTGTAGCAAGAATGCTGCAACTCCTGAGCTACCAACTTTAATTTTATCAACCCGGTAGTTTGTAACAAACTTGGAAGCGTCGGTTCTGTATGCACAAGTACTAGTTCTCACTGCAGGTTGTCACTCGGTCAGCTGGCTCAAGATCACTAGGAGCTCAAGCCAACTTCTATAGATCTCAAAAGAAGCTCTATGTGTGATGAAAGAAAGAAAGATTACTCTATAGAATCTATTCTAATTGTAGAAAGGAAATAAACTGGAATGTAAAGCAAGACGTAGTGAACCCTAATTAACAAGCTAATTCTACTTTTGCCAAAAACACTATGAAAACCATAAAAGCAATGCCATTACCTACTCATGAAAGCAAACAACATCTAACCATGCTATTTCTGGAAGTAAATAAGTGAAAAACATATTTTTGGATTTCTATGTGTTTTTATGTGAATTCGACATGCATCTAATATATTGTGTGTGAGTGTGGCAGTGAACAGGTGGCATTAAAGGATGGTTTTGGAGCTTGGGAGGATGGAAGATGGTGTGGATGGGTCCTAGGGGGTCTTAGGTGGCCTTTTGGAGGCTTCTCCCAAACTTGACCTTCAAAAGAAAGCTACAAGAAAAAATACAATAGGACACAGGGAAACTACAGGAGGCCTATAGCAGGAAGCCGAGAGAAATTTCCGCTATTTTGAGGGTGTGAGAGTACATGGAAAAGGTGGAGGAAGGTTGGGGTGAGGTGTTAGGGCACCTAAGGTCTACCATGAACCACCAGGAGGGAGAAAGATGATTGGGTTTGGCCAAGGAGAGAGGAAGAAGTTCTATGAAAAGTGAGGGAAACTAGGGCAGAATTGAGGTGAGGTTTGGGAGACCTGTAGGGCATGTATCAGATGGGGGATGTGATTGTTGATAAATTGGCCTACTGCTTGAAGAAATATGCTACATAGAAGCTGATAGTCAACCAAGAAAATCAAGCAACAAATGAAATGAGTGCATTTAGGAAAAACAGAGTTTTGCATTAAAATGGTCTAAACTATGGTCTATGAAAGGAAATGCTGAGAAATGTTGTAGGAAATGAAAGCATGAAAGAGGACTATTGAAAATCAAGAAGTGAACATGATAAAGGAGATCTAAAGAAAAGAAAAATTGGACTATTAATCTACTACAGAGCTACAAACACTAGAAGTCCTATGAAGGAGGAAAATCTGTGTTTTTGGGGTAGCAAGAGGATGTTTGCCTCAAATCATGGTCCCAGAGGGAGGAAGAGAGGCCAAGGCACTATTGCTAGCTTTTTGAATCTTTTCTGATCGCTACTTAACCTGCTACAGAAAGCACAAACTGAAGCAAACTACTAAATCATAAAAAGAAACCTATTCTTAACGATAAAAGAAATACATCTAACTACAAATTAATCTACAAACTGAAGTAAGCATACAAGTACAAGTAAAGAGAAACTTGGCTACTTGGATTGGGTCCTAACCCAAGAGCTTCAACCCTCTGAGGTAACTCGGTGCTAGCTCAAAAACAATTCCATCTTCATTATCAAAACAATAGCAAGATTACATAAAACAATCAAATAATAATAAGCTCGATATTTGAGCAGAGTTTACATAAGCAAAAATATGACCCTAGTGAGGCCCTAGGCCTCTCTAGTTATACATCTAAAGCTACCAACAGCTTCCCTAAAATTAGGGAGGCTTGGCTCCCAAAACTCGAGATAATTATCAGTCATCCTCCACTTGCTCGACTTCCTTATAGTGCATGATTCGACTGCTTGTACTCCAGGCTGAATGAATGAGAATTCGAGGTGAGGAGTAATAAATGAGGGGGATTCCATCCTATAAGTCCTCTCCTCTATCTACTTCAAGTTATTGTTATAGTTTGGCCATTAACTCCTTGACTTTGACCTCGAAATCCATCGATAATCTGCATCAAATACATGTTAGACCACATGGCATAATAAGTAACCCAACTCACTCTATAAGCATAAGTATAATTAGAAAATCATACAATAAACTAAGAGAATGGTTGATTTGACTAGGTTAGGAGGTAAAATTAGTCCATATAATTATCAATTTATGAGGTTCATCATCACCCCCTACTAAAGGTGTTGCTCATCCTCTAGGCAACTTAGTCAATTTCCTCATCTTTTATGGCCCTGGTGACCTCCTTAGCATCCTAGGCCTCTGTTGTGGTTTGCTCATGTTCTCCCTAGAACCCTGCCTTTCTTTCTATGTCCTTCCACTGCTCCTCCTCTTCTTCTTCTCTTCTTCCTTCTAGCATTCCTAATAGGAGTGGGGGGCTCAGTTTGAGGCCAATCCAGTTGACCTTCAGCCTTTGCATGGAGCACTTGTACATTGGCACTATTTTCAATGCCTCCTTCAGCCTCATGGGGGAATGGTATTCTCTGATCTGCAAATTGTGAGGTAAGGTGTTCCATCTTCTCATGCATGCATGCACACAGTCATTCCCAAGTAGACTTTGCATATCTTCAAAGTGTGCAATGGCTTGTGCCTGATTGGTCAGATATTTAGGGGCAATCTAAGGGTCATTGGAAAGCAGGTTGTGTGTTGATGAGTGCCATAGGATCTGATGGCTCAGCTGAATGAGCCATTAATGATAAGAGTTGGCCATGTATTGCTCAGTTCATCCATAAGGCCTCCATGGATAAGCTAGCCATGTATGCCAGCTGAGTCTCTTTCTCTTGCAATTTCCTCCTCAGGATTTCATTCTCATTTTCTAGGTGGCTTCTTGTGAGGGCTTCTCTGTCTCTGAGAGCACTCAATTCTCTTCCCATTTCCCTGAGTTTGTTTTCCATATGGCCAACATCCTCAACCCCTTTGGATTTGGCTATTTGCGTCCACCTATGTGTTCTCACTCTTTCTTTCTATAATTCGAAAAACAGTGGAATTGCAAATTTCTATGGTATTATTCTGCCTCCCTCAAGTAGATTGTAATAGGAGGAAAGACTAGGATGGGGGTCAGGTTCTTGTAGCTCTTTTTCTTCCTCCTTCACCTCTGGCTGTCCTTCTATCCTTGCCTCAAGCTTTTGGGTGTCATGTAGTGTGGACAGTGTCTCCTGTAGGTCTATTTCAACCTCCTATAGGCCTGGTTTTGGGTCCTTTCTCTTCCATGTAGAAGATCTTGGAGTCCCCCTTTCATATGTTATAGGAGTCTTGGAAGGAAATTCTTTCACTTTGGCATATGGTGAATCTTCAATGGTAATGGGAACTTTTGAAGAGGGCTGAGGTTTGCCTGTTTTAATTCTTGTGCTCTTCCTTGCCCCAAAATACATGGAGGTCTGTCTTTTCCTCTTCTGCTTTAGCTTGGCTGGTGTACTGAGGGCAGTGAGGGTAGCTTTTTCTTGTGTTGACCATGCGCATGTGTGGGTGACATCTCAAATGAGTTGAGTCAACTAGATGAAGGTGGCCAAGTTAACTGGCCACCTTTCCCTAGTTCAATCTCAACCATCTCGTTGCCTTCGTATGACTCCCAATTACACAAATGTAAATAGAGTGATTTAATTACTTACCTGTGATCCAAGTGTATTTTCTGTGAGGTGTTGTGGCTCTCTCTATTGCATGCCTTCATTCTTCTTCGTGCATGCTCTCTCTACTAGCTAATGTGTGGTTGTGGACTTTTGCAGGTTCTTCTTTTGCTGGGGCTGAGCTGCATGTGCCTTTCCAACCTTCAGATGTGCACTCTTTTGTCGTTGGTGCTAGACTTCTATGGGATCAACTGCTACAGGAATTCCTACAGGAGCTCCTGTAGTTGTTTCTCCCCTTGAAACTTCAGCTTTTCCCTATGCTTGGAACTCGAGAATAATGCCAGAGGTGTCATGCACAATGGAGGGATAATAGGTAAGCTTCAAGTAAGGTTATTGGTGCCCTTTCCCTTTTTTTTTTTTTTTTTTTTTTTTTCAATATTGGAAAATTGTTTTTTTTCCTGTGTTTTCCTTGGATAGGAAAAGACATGATGCTTGGAGTGTGATGAAGGCTTGGAAATGATAGCAAGGAGGCTTGAAGGTGGTAAGAGGGATGATAAGTTCCTCATGAAGCTCTCCTAGTCCCTCAAATTGCCTTCTGTATACATTTTTGGCACTCTGTAATTCCTACAGGAGCCTCCGGTAAAAAGCACAGAGCCTCCTATAGAAAACACAGTTTTGGAAAAAAAGTATAGTGGGGTGAAAGAGATACCAAATATGATGAAGGAAGGTGTGGAGAAGGTGAGATGGATGCTGGTTTGAATGTCAGGGTTCCTTTGGCACCTTCTTCTACTTCCTGTAGTCCTCTTGCAAACCTACAATGCAACAAAAATTCGTTTTTATTTTTTTTATTTTTTTTTTAAAACAACTAGGGTGCCTCAGAGAGGTTTTCACCTTAATCGCCTGCCCTGGGCGCCTCCAAGGGAGGTTTTCACTCAAGTATATTATTCCTTTTCCTCCTTTTTTGACATCACTGGGCTGCCTCGAAAGAGCTTTTCAATCCAATGATGGGACTGAAGCGCCTCATGGAGGTTTTCACTTGAGTCCTTATTTTTTTTTATTTTTTCTTTCTTTAGTGAGTGGGTGAAGTGGAAGCTAAGACATGCTCCACTATGATCATTGTTTTATTAAAATCTTCAATAAACTCTCGCTTAGAGAGGGGTTTCTTGTAGACTTTCAACCAAAGTCCATTGACAAGCATGGGGATGGCTTCATCATCAATGGTTCTGATCAGAACTGAACCATTGTCATTGCATTTCTCCACAGTGTAGGGTCCCAGCCATCTCATCATTAGCTTGCCTTTGAAATCTTTGTATCTTGAATCATAGAGTAGTTCCCAATCTTCCTCTTGGAATTGCTTCTCCTTGATATTTTTGTCATGCCATATCTTTCTCTGAAGCTGAACTACCTCTATATGGAGAAGGGCTTGCAATCTGTATTCATCCAATCCATTGAGCTGAAGTAATCTCTCCTTCTATGCATGGCTGAGGTCTAGGTCCAGCTAAGCTGTCATCCTTAGGGTATTGAATTCAAACTCTATTGACAGTAAGGCCTTCTTCCTCCCATAGACTAGTTCATAGGGTGTGAACCCGGTGATGGTCTTTCATGTTGTGTTGTAGGCCGAAGTGGCCTCAAATAATCTGTCTGCCCAGTCTTTTCTACTGCTACTCACTACCTTGGTTAGGATCCCTTCCAAAGCTCTATTAGTGACCTCCACTTGCCCATTGGCTTGTGGATGGTAAGGGGTGGAAGTCTTGTGCTTGATCTTATGATGTGTGAGCAGGTCTTCAATCAAGTTGGAAGTGAACGGACTTCCTTGGTCTGTGACCAACTCTCTCAGATACCCGAATTTGTAGAATATGTTTTCTCTCAAAAACTCTGTTACTTTTTCTTCTATCACTGCTTTGATTGCCATTGTCTCTGCCCACTTTGTCAGGTAGTCGATGCACACAATGTTGTACTGCTTCTGCTTTGAAGGGGGGTTGATAGTCCCCACAAAGTCCATGCCCCACTTCTCAAATGGCTTAAAGGTCACTTGAGGTTGCATGGGCATTTCATCCTTTAGAGTGGGTTTCCCCATCCTCTGACACCGATCACACTGGCTCGTGTATCTCCTCACATCCTGATGAAGAGTGGGACAGTAGTGGCCTGCTTGCAATATCTTGAAGGTGGTTTTTTTTGCTACAAAATGACCTCCAGAAGGCCCATCATGATAGGTCAGGAGGATGTCAAAGAGTTGCTCCTCTCGGACAAATCTTCTCAAGATCTGATCTAGGCAAAGTTTGAAGATATTTCCTCCAATCTAGGTGAAAGGGGCGCTTTTCCTTACTATCTTACTCTTCTCTTTTGAGGACAGGTGTGGTGGGAACTGTGGTGAAACCAAGTAGTTTGTTATATCAGCAAACCATGGAGAGAGTACTAATATAGCAAATATTTGTTCATCTAGCATTTCTTCATCCACCATTCCTTCTTTACCTATAGGAAAATTCACTCTAGACAAAAAGTCAGCAACAACATTCTCTTTACCAAGCTTATCAATAATTGTCAAATCAAACTACTGAAGTAAAAGAAACCATCTAATAATGCGAGAATTTACATCTAGTTTGTTCATTAAATATCTAATTGTAGCATGATCAATGTGCACAAAGGTTTGATAGCCTGTGATATAATGTCTGAATTTGTTTAACAAATGCATGACAACTAGGAGTTCCTTCTCGGTCACTGTATAGTTTAACTCTTCCTTTGATAAGTTTTTGCTTATAAAGCATATGGCATAAGGTAACTTTTCATCAACTTGTCCTAAGGCTGCTCCTATCACTTTGTTCGAAGCATTTGTACGAATGTGAAATGGTAGGACTCCGTTTGGGCCTCTGAGAACTGGGGCAGTCACAAGCTTGCTCTTCAAGGTATCTAGGGCTTCTTGATAGTTTTCCGACCATATGAACTCAACATCTTTTCCTAGGAGGCTAAACAAAGGAGAGGCTATCTTGTTGGAGTCTTTAATGAATCTCCTGTAATATCTGGATAAGCCTAGGAAACTTCTAACATCTCTCACCTTTTGAGGAGGTGGGACCCTTTGGATGATGGCAATTTTTTTGGGGTCCACCTGCAGTCCTTGTTGGGATATTGCATGACCTAGCACGGTCCCTTCAGTCATCAAAAATTCACATTTTTCCAAAATGAGGGACAGGTTCATCTCAATACACTTATCTAGAACTTTTCCTAGGTTAGATAAAGCTTCCTGAAAGTCAGAGCCATAAGGAGTGAAATCATCCATGTATATTTATACTGCATCATGAACCAGCTCAGAAAATATACTCAATACCGCTCTTTGGAAAGTGGCTGGAGAGTTGCACAAACCAAAAGGAAGGACTCGGTATGCAAAGGTACCCCAAGGACAAGTGGAAGTGGTCTTATCTTGGTCTTCCATGCTACTTTGAATCTGATTGTACCCACTAAACCCATCTAGGAAGGAGAAAAACTTTTTCCCTGCCAGGCCGTCTAACACTTGATCTATGAAAGGTAAAGGAAAGTGGTCCTTTTCAGTGGCTTTGTTCAATTCCTGTTAGTCGACACAGATTATCCACTTACCATTTTTCTTTGGCACTAACACCAAAGGAGAGACCCATTCACTGTAAGAAATGGGATAGACGAATCCTACATCAAGCAATTTCTACAGTTCTTCCTTGACAATATCTTTAAGTCTTGGGTTCATCCTCCTTTGAGGTTGCCTGACTGGCTTGCAATATTCCTTGATGTATATATGATGAGTACATACTGAAGGGATCACTCCCTTCATTTCCTTATAACTCAAGGCGAAGGCATCTAGATGTTTTCTCAATAGGCTGCATAGCTCTTTCTCCTGGGAAGGAGATAGGGATGGATTCATTTTCAATGTTCTTTCTGGGCTGAAATCTATATTTTTGACACAGAGAGAAGTAGGGTCGGCCACACAGAGATCAGTTGATAGGTTGTTTTGGGTTTCTCTTACTATGTCTTCTAATGGTGATACATTGGGAGGTGGATTCCGAATGAAATTTTCAATCACATCATCCTCATCTTGCAGTTTTCCTCCCATGGCAATTTCCAATGCACAAAGCGGTGTAAAATAAACTTCATCCTCAACCTCCTCCTCCAACCAGAGAGGTAGTTCATGTTCTAGCAAGGGTTGGGCAGGAGGATATAGGGTTAACTGCTTGGAAATATGCCCGTTCTTGATGGTCATGTTCCCAGCTTGGCAGCTGATGTAGGCATCGGCTGTAGCCAACTAGGGTCCTCCCAGGATGAGAGGATACCTAGTGAGCTTTGCCTTTGGCAGGAGAACTAAGAAATCAACAGGGTATTCCCAAGAATCGACGAAGACCATCACATCTTCCACAATCCTCTCAGGGGTCATGGTGGAGCGGTCTACTAGCTGCAGCACCGTTGTGGTCTTCCTCAAGGAGCCCTAGAGGTTAAGTTTGAGCATTGTGTCCTTCATCATGACATTAATGGCATCTCCCAAATCAATCAAGGTATGTTGTACCATTGTGCCATTGATGTGGAAATCAACTACTGGGCTTCCAGGATCCAGATATTTTGGACAGATTATCCGCCCCAACATCAGGTTGGACAATTTTCCTATGACATTGATGGTTGGGGCATCTCTCTTCTGCCTTCTTGGATGCCTAAAGCACCTCTCTTTGATCAACCTATTGTAGATAGGCACATCTTTTATGGCTTGGAGAAGTGGTATCTTCACACATAAATGTTTCACTTCTCCCAGGAGTTCAGTCTCTTATGGGGTAGGTTGGATTTTCATGGATAGTCTCTCAGGAAAGGGTGGATTTTCTTTATGTTTGCTTTCCTCCTTATCTTCCTCAACCTCCCTAGGTGGAGGCTGGCTATCTAGGAGAACTTTCCTAGATCACAAGTTTATTTCTTGAATCTCCACAACATAAGTTGGGCATGATGGTGTCCCACTATACACTTGCTGAACCTGTCTGTTGTTCGAGTTTGGATTTTGCTGGGTAGAAATTTGGGGTTGCCTTGGTGGAGTAGAAGGTAATGGTTGTGGTTGGGTAGGTGGTGGAGGTAGAAGAGTGGGAGGAGAGTTGTATTGGGGCCTCCACCCTCGATGAGATGAATTCCACTGAGGTTGCAGCTGAGCAAAGGGTTGAAATGAATGATCAGCTAGTTGGGCATGGTATTGAGATGTGAAGGACCAAGAAGGAGGTGTGGACCAGGAAGGATGGGTAGGGGGGGCCAAGAAGGTATGGGGGTGACATGGTTGGGGTGGTAGTATGCCTAAGATGTCCCTTGCATCCCCTGCTAGTATGGTCTAGGTCCATGCGACCTCCTTTCGTTTAAGTAGTAGATTTGTTCAGCGACTCCTTCGGCCCCTTGGCATACAGCTTTAAGACCCAGCAAGGAAGGGCACTTATCTGTAGAATCATTTTCTTCATAGACTGAATAGACCTCTATAGAGTTCAATGGGAATTCATTCCTAAGATGCCTCCTAGTGCATCTAGGGCAAAAAATGGCCAAAGTTCTTTCTTCTTCCTCTTGTTTTCTTTTGATATGTAAGGTATCCATTTTCATGGCAAGAGTCTGCAACATCTCGCTCTTGAAGTCTTCCAACATGCTTCCAATTTCTCCCTTAATGGATGAATTGTAAGAAGAGGTACTGGCTATGGGTTAAACCCCCCTACCTTTCTTTCTGGCTGCTCTAGAATGGTTTCTAAAAACAATCTTTATGTCCTAATAGGATAGTTGGTAAATGTCTCCCTCAGCCAGTAGGTGGAGAGTGTCTAGAAGGTCTTCCCAAATTCCCCTAATCAGGACCAAGTTCAGAGATTCAGGGTCAAGTGTACACTGTTAGGTTCCCATTTTGTCTATATTTGACTGTATATTTTGCCATTGTATTACCCTCTTCAACCCTTAAGTGAAAACCTTTGCTAGGTGTTTTGGCTTAATCACTCCAAAAGGTACAGAATAACTTTCCTCATTACTACATGTTTAATTATTTAACACGTAATCATGCTATCTTTATAATTATTTCCTGAAGTTGATTAAAGTGTTGACTAATTGCTGAAACTGCCTAACTGGCAAGATCACATTTTGTCGTTGCTTAAACAATGGAAACTATTATCACAAAATCAGGTACTGAAGGCGGCTAATCAGTAAGACTCTGTGTAACTATTTCAAACCAGGCTTTTGACTAAGGCTTAGCCTCCTTAGTCTGAGAGGGCTCTCTCAAAGGTTATGAATGTTGACTAATGACAAGATGGCTAACTCTTATAAGACACATAAACAAGTATGCTGGCTGGACAACATTGAATTGATTCCCATTGGGCTTATGGAGTCACTCATATCTCAGTAAACAACAACACTATCTTTCATAGAAGTCAGGGCACTTTACATCTAAATGTTCAAATATAACTTACATGAAACCATAGTTTGCAAAGGCATACAGGAAGTCAGAGCATGATCCACGAGTTCTGAGTGATTATGCATTTACCAAACTGTAAAAGAACATCAAAAAAAATATACCATCACACATTTGAACAAGAAGATCCATTGTGAATCCTGAGAAGAAAAACAGTCCTCTGTATTACTAAAACTCTGTTTACACACAAGCCAAAACAGTCTTCCAAAATATCCAACCCCTATTACATCCAAGTTTTATCTATATATAGAGATACACCCTTAACTAACTTCATTAAATGCATTAAGTGCTGAGCTGTAATTACAAAGAGTCCTAACTAAACTAAAACTCTGATTTTATTCTCCTCGTAGCATGATTCTTTCTCGATCCTTGACACCTGGCTTTCTCTTCGTTCAGCTGAGATGGCATGAGATGGGCAATTAATGTCCCATGCTGGCTTTGAATACCGAAGGCTTTGATCTGTTCTGTATTGGCTGAAAATATCCCTAAATTTTTGGTTCTGGTCCCCCATCACCGAGTATGCAGCAGTGGATACTTTAAGTCCTTAATAACCCAAGAAAATAGGGCAACACCATGCTCCTGATATGCTGGACACCCCTTTCCATGTACCTGTGTGATGACACAAAAACCTTTTTAATGCTGATAGTAAATTCTTCAAAATTTGGTTCACTGATCATTAATTATGTAGCTTCAGTAGTTTCGTAGCGCGCTACGAAACTGCTGAGTTGTTCCCGAAAATCACAGTTTCCTGTATTAAAATCTGACTGTCTTGAGCTTTATTTTCTCAATGGCCACTCATTTTCTCTTGGATGAAGCATTCGGTTAAGATATAATTCCTCCAGGGACCCTGCATTACAAGTACTGTGCCCTGATATAAATATAAATCCAAACTTAGGTACCATCTGTAGCATCTAAAGTTATGTTCCTCTCAGAATGCCTCTGCTCACATATCTTTGCAATCCAAGTCCGGGTCAACAAATATTGAATTACTATTGCTAATCCAATCTTGCTGTCACAGAGCACTATGAATCTTTCTGTAAAAGAGGAAGCTTTTTCAACAAGAAGTGCACTCCAATCAAGTCTTCTGATTGGATCAGATATTTGACCCCCGAGAGATGAGAAAAAACGAATGTTTGAGCTCAAAACACTAAGAGTAGTCCCAACAGATTCTCATACCTGAGCAACAGAATGATCCAAGCAATTCAAAACCTCCTCTAATAATTTATCTTGTAAGTTGATTTCTGCAGTTGACATGAAGGAAGGAGACACCTTTACTAAAGTCGCACATAGAAGGTCAAACCTTTTAGCCACCATGCGAGTTGGAACTGTACTAGGTAATGGTTCAGCAAGGCAATCCATAATTTTTTCGCAACAATGGTATAGTTTTCCCATCCCTTCCTTTTCCAGTAACTCTTCTAAAGGGCTCTGCAAGGATTGGAGTACTGTTTCTCCACATTCTTTAACAAGACATTTAAATAACTTGGCAAAACCAGGTACAAATGCTTCTCCTTTTAATTTTGCCAGGAGGATGGTAAAAACATCCAACTTGGAAGTTTTTGAGAGTCTATAATGAACCTTACGGAATCTCTTTGAACCTTTGTTTGGGTGGGCACGTAATTGCACTTCCTCTTCAAAATCCTTCAACAAGCACAGAGGCACATGATACTCGCTAAGCCAATACTTACATGTACCATCTAAGGCCTCCTCAACCTTTGTTCCTTGTTTAACAATGCAAGTTGGGATGGCTTTCTGTTTCCCAAAGTCTATCAAATACTTTATCAGACCATTTTCTGAATTCTTGGCACAAATAACAGTCTTCTTGAAGACAACAGACTCTTTGTCTCCTACCATTTTAAGTTGACAGAAATTCTCTGAATTTAAAAGGTCATCCCATCTAATGCAAGCATCAAGGTTCCTTATCTGTACAGCTAGTTGTGATACACTCCTTGCCATTTCAACAGAAGCTCGCCATGCAAACTGTCTACTTCTTCTGGGGATTTCTAAACCTTCCCAATTTCCTCTAGTTTTTTTGAAAGCCTGCGCCGTTTGCAAGTTGACAAAATCTTTTTCTCCGATTGCACTCTGACTTCAGGCTTGCTCTTTAGCAACTTAACACCGTGGCACTTGTAACAGGTAAACATGTACTGAGTTTATCCGAGAAATGGGAAGATACCGAACATTTCCGATGAAATGAACCTTGACAAAAATGGCATCGAAGAGGTCAATCCAGTTTCTTGAGCGCGGCCATGGAGCATAAAAAGCTTCCAACCATCCATTCACCGATTTATCTCGAATACTTTGGGACATAGTCATTGCCTGGCTGTTTGGGTTGTTTGCATCAGGAAAAACATGATCATAAGATAAACCATTCAGCATGCCATTGACAAAACCTTCTCTGCCACCCGTTTGCGTGGAAAAAGAACTCTTGTGGAGCTAGGCCACGAAGATAATGAACTACATCTCTCTCTGGCACTTCATCAAACACTTGCGCCCAAGACATAAATGCTATTCCATGAATTTGCCACCTGCCAATAATCGGTTTCACCCACAGCGGAAAGAAATCTCCACCGGCCCATTTGTATAGACCTCAGCCATGATATGAAAGCGGTGCTCCCATATAAACCCGCGTATTGACACATATCTGAGCGAAGCACTAAATTATCCACATTTGCCCTACGTTTACATTTCTAGATCTCATACCGTTACTAGCTCATTCTTTGAAGGAATTGGAGATAGAGACAGATGATTTGCTCCCAGATCCTGGAAAGCAACTCCGTGCTCAAAAGCAACTATATGAACAATAAGATGTAAATAAGATGTCCCAATGGATCTACTTTCTCTCTCCTTGATGTTCTCAATGGCTCTGAATGCAATTTCATCTAGCCCCTCAATGCGCGGAATCTGCCCACATTCATACTTGTTGACTAGCTTCTCTGAACGCTCAATTTCTCCTCGCCACTCCTTTATACCACAGAGTCTCTTTGTTTGTGACTACATTAATGAAGCTCTATATTAGAAGGGGGGCCATAAACATGACAGACAATTTTGTAAAAGCCAAAATAGCAGTGAGGCTAGATAACTTCCAGAAAGACCATAATATAGCGAATACAAGAGAGCATTGCCTTGACTGCAACTTCGATTGGAGCAGAGCAGAACTGTTTTCAGCTCTATCCTGAGGTCTAAGCATAGGTAAATCCTGAACATTAATGGCACACCTCTGACCAGTAGCCAACAGATAATTCAACCAGGAAAAAGTCAACCTGTGTATAAATCCTGAACTAGCATAACTTGTGAGAGTTCCAGAGTTCTATTTTTGGGGAAAGAGTATTTTATCAGTTAACAGATTTTCAGGCATTAGATCAGGATTTTCTACCACTTCTCCCAGAGTTATGCGCCACTGTCTCAACATGCTGCGCTGCGAAACTACTGAAAACTGACTTATGCGCTACGAAATCACCTAAAGAGCATGTTGCGCTGCGAAACTGCTAAAAAAGATTTATGTACCTTTGGCAAACAATTGAATTGATGTGAACAATTCATAGTTTTTTCTTGAGTGATAACAGAAACATCGCAAACTGTGAAGCTAAAACAGCAAGAACATCATGAACCTCGATGCTGAAACACCACGAACAGCATGCGCACTTTGAGGAACAGTTGGGATTTGTATAACAAATCTACATCGGCAAAAGAGTGTGACCGATGACTATATTGGTCGTAATGATCATGATCCTCATGGCTGTAACAATATTTTGTTATCAAGAACTGGCTTTCCTATTTTTGGTACAAAAAGGGTTGAAACTGAATGTATGAAAATGTATTGTAATAGATGTCTCCTCTATAAAGAGGAGACATCTACATTAGAGAGGGGGGTAACAACTGGTAACACAGAACTTGTAGTGAAGTGATGAGATTGAATCTCTTTCTGTAATATGGTTTATTGGCAGATGAATACAATTCTGTTCTGAGCATTTTATTTTAATTCCTGTGTTCTGGGGATCTTGTGAGAAGGACAGGGCCCACCTTCATCACAAGATTCACCCATTTTCTTTCTGTCGTGTGGTGTGTGTGTGTGATTTCTGTTTATATTACAGTTACAGCTTCTAATGATATTTACTGAAACTCTGTTTTCCTTTTAGCTGATTGATGTTGCATATGAATACCTCACCAGTAATTAGGATCCACGGAGTGTATGTGTGAACTGGACAACAGAGGTAGGTGCTAAAAGTCCTTACTCTGAGGATAGGGTCATGATCCTTTGTTGTAGGACAGTCATCACTTCCTTTTGCAGACTTATTTCTTTTAAGTTATTTGTTCTTACTTCATTTTCTAAAATAGGTTGTAACTACTGTAATTGCTGTAACATAGAGTAGGGATTTCATAAAATAGGTAGACCGTTTATACTACAGCTTTTAATACCATTAAGATTGAGTACATACAATACGTAGTCACCTTTGGAATATTCAAACTTTCCCGGGTTGATAATTAATGTGGCACTCGACTATTTTATCATTAAACAATTAAAGTGACCAACATTTTGGCGCCGTTGCCGAGGAAGGCGACTTAAGATTTTAAGGGTATTAACATTTTTCTTTAGAAATGCAGGATGCATGAGAGGACACAAGAAGGTTAACCATTCAGGCGTTAAAATTAAGGGAGGAGGAAGAAAAACTTTTATTGATGATATTATTTCAAAAGCTGAGACATCCTAGAGGTTAAGCTCTCGGAGGCCACAGACCCAACACTCTTCCCAGACAGATTTTCAGACAGAGGAAGTAGTGGGGCCAGAGAGGGTTATAGAATCATCAGAATGTACTGTGGAACTAGTGGAGGAAGACGAACGATCAGTGGAAGAACCAATAGAGGAAGTTAAGGTGGAGGAACCAGTGCAGGACATTGAAATTCCAACAGAAAATTCTGAAGACTGGGCAAGCGCATCAGGAAAACAACCAATGGAGGATAACAATGAAGGACTTTTTGGTGGAGGTCGCTGAATAGAGGGAAGGGGAGAAAATTCTCTCTCCACCCTGGAATTCACCATTGGATATCTCCCCAGAGGAGCAACTCCTATGAAGAATATCCCACTTTCAACATTACCCCAATTTTCATGGGTTATCCACAGAAGATCCTGATGAATTTCTTTTTGAATTTGATATACTGTGTAGAAGCTATGATTATGTTAATTCTTCTCAGAAATTAAAATTGTTTCCAGCCACATTAAAAGGGAACGCATTAAGATGGTTTATGAGCTTGGGAGCTCATGTGATTACAACATGGGACCAGATGAAGGAGAAATTTTTGGCTAAATACCAAGATTATTGTCGAACAAGAGAAAGGAAGGAGGAATTATTCAAGATGACTCAGAAGGAGGATGAAAGTCTAGAGGACTTCGTGGAAAGGCTACAATATAACTTACAACGATTTGATCATCCTGATATGAGTAAGGATATTCTCAAGTCAATACTGCTAAGAGGGGTACGAGATCATTGTTTAGATATGTTAAACATGCTTGGAAAAGGAGACATATCTAAGGAATCCTATGATGAGATTATCAATCTCTGTAAAAGATGTTCGAGAGGAGAAGTAAGCAGACCAAAGAGCAAAGACAATACATACTCAAGAGTCCAGAAATCAGCAAGTGGAGGAGTAACACAGGCCGAAATAGGCAATTTACTTGAAGAACTTAAAACTGAAATGTTAAGCTCTTTTGCTTCACAAATTGATATCTTGCAGGTTAGAAAGAAGCATGCAGAAGCAGAAGCTGCTCTGGCTATTTTCTGCTCTAAATGCAGGGAGAAACACCCACTAAGGGAATGTCCCCTGGACAAGGTACTGATCTGCACTATCTGTGAAAAGGACCATGAGACTCAACAATGCCCTTCTTTGCCAGGAATAAAGGCAGCACTGCAGCCAACTGAAGAAGAAGCTGAAGCAGTGTACCTCCTCACACAAAGAAGACAATGGCAACCACGAGGACCAGGTACGAATTCTAACATGTCGTTTAATCGTTGGAATAATCATCCTCCTTTTCAAACAAATTACCCACCCTTCAACCAAATGCAGTACCCACACCTTAATCAAATGAATTTTCCACCCATGCAGCAACCAAGCCCTCCTTTTGTTGATCCTATGATGTGGAATCCCTGGCCTTTACAACAACCCTATCAATGGAACCCGAATTGGACAGCTCCACAGATCCCATTTCCAAACCAATTACCTCAGTATCAGCAATCTCTCTCCTTACCATCAAATGCCCCACCTAATAATCAGACAATAAGACCTCAGCTGCTTGTACAACCTAACCCCAACCCGAATAATAATAAAGCTCTGCAAGTAATTGATGTTGAAAACCAACTAGTTTCCCCTTTGCAATGCAATAACATTCATTTACGCTCAGGAAGAATTATTGAACCCATTATTGATGACATCACTTCTGATTCTGATAAAGAAGAAATCAGAAAAGAAAAGTCATCTAATGTTGAAATAGTTGGATCATCTTCTAATGACAATGCTGAAACAGTTGAAACATCCTCTAAAAAGACTGTTGAAGTAGCAGAGCCACCATTCCTTGAACGTTTGGCTCTTAGCAAAACACTTGAGCCACCTGCTTTTAATCTGTTAGGAGATCTGCAGAATTTATATGTTAAAATTTCACTCTTACAAGCACTAAGAGATGTACCGATTTATGCCAGAACTGTTAGAGATATTTGTATTAAGAAACCTGGGAGAAAAGCTAAAGACCCCCTCACAGTTCATGTGATGGGTGATCTAGCTGCTCGAATGTCAAAAAAAAATCCCCCTATGAAATATGGTGACCCTGGTCACCCTACAGTCACAGTTCAGGTTGGTAAAAGCTTTGTTTCTAGAGTTCTGGTAGATCTGGGTGCTGCAATAAACATCATGACACTTGAAACAACACAGTTACTGCAGTTAAAAAATTTTATTAGGGAAACCCCAACCATTCTAGAGCTGGCTGACCGCTCCACAATCAAACCTGAAGGAGTCATTGAAGACCTAATAATTTCAATCGAATCTTGGAACTACCCAGCTAATTTTGTGGTGTTACAAACCAAAAATAAGTTGGGGGGTCATCCATTGATTTTAGGGAGACCTTGGCTGGCTACAGCAGATGCCTTTATTAGCTGTAGGTCAGGTTCAATGACAATTTCTAATGGATGTGAAACCAAACAGCTTACTCTGTACCCTCATGCCACACCTATGATTAACAATGATAATTCAGTATGGTTAGATTATGAGGATGATGAGACTGAACCCATTTTGACTGTCGGACAAGCCCTAACTTTTAAAGATTCAACCGAAGATGAATTAATTAGTAGTTTTATTTCTGAACCTTCTTCGGTTAATTCTGAAATACATGATCACTTGACTTCAATCTTGGAATCTGAATCACAGCAGAATCTTAAAACTGAAGACTTATCTCAGACATCAGCTGGCACCCCCTCCAAAAGTATAGCAATCGAAATCGAGCCTGGCAAAACATTAAATATAAACCCTAACTTAACAGATGCTGAAACACAACAGTTAATGAGGTTACTCCACGAAAATAAACAAGCATTCGCATGGGATTACACAGATATGAAAGGAATTTCTTCTGAATTATGTACTCACCGAATTTATATTAAAGAAGGATCCCGCCCAGTCTACAAACCCCAACGACGAATGAATCCCAATTTAAGGGAAATTGTGAAAGAAGAACTTCAAAAATTGTTGAATGCAGGATTCATATATCCTATATCTGATAGTGAATGGGTTTCACCATTAGTAATAGTACCTAAGAAAAATGGAAAATGGAGACTGTGTGTGGATTATAGAGCTCTGAATAAGGCTACTCACAAAGATCATTTTCCCTTACCATTTATTGATCAAGTGCTAGATAATTTGGCAGGTAAGAGATTCTTTTCCTTTTTGGATGGATTTAGTGGTTATAATCAGATCAAGATTGCACCCCAAGATCAAGAAAAGACCACTTTTACTAGTCCATGGGGGACTTTTTCCTATAAAGTCCTTCCATTTGGACTATGTAATGCCCCAACAACATTTCAAAGGGCGGTGATAGGAATTCTTTCTGATATGCTTAATGATTCCTTAGAAATATTTATGGATGACTTTACTCCTTATGGTGTGACTTTTGAAGATGCCTTACAAAATCTTGAAAAAGTACTTAAACGGTGTATAGAAGCACATCTTGCCTTAAGTACTGAAAAATGTCATATGATGATGAATCAAGGTATTGTTTTGGGACACTTCATTTCATTCCTAGGGATTCAAGTTGATCCAGCTAAGGTACAAGTAATTCAGACTCTGCCTATCCCGAAAACACAAACTGATGTAAGAAGTTTTTTAGGACATGCTGGATATTATAGAAGATTTATCAAGGATATTTCTAAAATAGCTTCTCTTTTGTTTGTCTTACTTATGAAAAATGTTAAATTTAAGTGGACTGATGGTTGTCAAAAAGCATTTAATGAACTTAAACATCAATTGTCTACAACTCCTATTTTAAGAGGACCTGATTGGGCACTCCCCTTTCATATATCCTCTGATGCTTCAGACACTGCAATAGGAGCTGTCTTGGGTCAAGAAGAAAACAATCTTCCCTATGCTATCTATTTTATTAGTAAAAATATGACCCCTGTTGAACTTAATTATACAGTCACCGAGAAAGAATTTTTAGCAATTATTTATGCTATTAACAAGTTCCGACATTATATTACTGGTTACACTACTTTTGTGCATACTGATCACTTGGCCATTAAATACTTAATGAACAAATCAGTTACAAATGCTCGAGTTACCAGATGGTTATTATTATTACAAGAATTTGATATCGCAATTGTAGATCGACCAGGTAAAGAAAATGTAGTTGCTGATTATCTTTCTCGGTTAAAGACTGATGAAAATATTCCAGTAGATGATTCTTTTCCTGATGAATATTTATTTGCAGTGACTACTCACTCACCTTGGTATGCAGACATTGCCAATTACTTAGTTGCAGGAAAACTACCATCACACCTATCGCACAGAGAGAAAAGAAAGATCGTTCAGCAAAGTGCTAGGTACAGTTGGATAAGTGGGTGTCTCTTTCACACAGGACTCGATCAGGAAATTCGAAGATGCATCAGAGAAGATGAAGCTTATGATATATTGAAGGCTTGCCACGATGGCCCTTGTGGAGGGCATTTTGCAGATAAAAGAACAACACACAAAGTTCTCAGAATGGGTTACTGTTGGCCCTCACTTTTTAAGGATGCGAAGAAATATGTTAGGGCCTGTGATAGCTGTCAGAGAATGGGCCAGCCTAATCACAGGGATGAAATGCCACTTAATCCCCAGGTAATACTTGAACCTTTTGAAAGATGGGCACTAGATTTTATAGGTCCCATCAATCCTCCATCCAATCAAAGAGTTTATATATTGGTTTGCACAGATTATATGACTAAGTGGGTAGAAGCTAAGGCACTCATCAAAGCTAATGAAGAATCAGTGTTAACTTTTCTATTTGAGGAAATATTTGTTAGGTTTGGTTTTCCTAGAGAACTAGTCACAGATGGAGGACCTCCTTTTAATTCTCATGGCTTCAAAGATATACTCCAAAAATATCACATTAAGCATAAGATGACTACACCTTATCACCCCCATGCAAATGGGCAAGTGGAAAGTACAAATAAATTCATAGAAGCCATTTTCACAAAGACAGTCAAGGAGAATAGAAGGGACTGGTTTCAAAGGTTGCCTGAAGCATTATGGGATTACAGAACTACTTGGAGGAACACTACGGGTTTTTCACCTTATGAATTAGTCTATGGTAAAATTTTTGTTTTTCCTGTGGAATTTGAGATCAAAACCTTAAGGACTGCTTTAGCTGTTAACCTTAATTTGACTGATGCACAGACAGCTAGGTTGCAGCAGCTTCAGGAATTGGATGAAAAAAGGTTGGATGCCATCCATCAAACAACCATGATACAACAAAAAAGAACCAGGTGGCATAACAAAACTATTAAGCACAAGCAGTTCCAAAAAGGTAATTGGGCCTTACTGTATGACTCCCGTTTTTAAAATTTTCAAGGGAAATTAAGAATAAGGTGGCTAGGACCTTATGAAGTAGATGTTGTTTTTCCAAATGGAACAGTCAGACTCCTAACGATTGATGATAGCAGAACACCATTATTAGTGAATGGGTATCGACTCCATTTGTATCAACGGCCTATTTCTAAAGAGGATTTCAAAGCTACTTGCATGACAAACATATACTATACCTTTTTGGGGGAATCTGCTATCCCTCAATGCACTTAATTTCCTGTTTATGTATTTATTTTTAGATTAGATTTCTTAACTAATAATCCCTGTCAAGGGTTGCCATGTTACAAATAATTATTTTGTAGATCTTAGCTTTGGATGGTGGCTGAAAGAAAAAAAAGAAAGAATCCAGGATAGGAGGAATTAATTTGCAGATTGGAAAAACATTGTCATTTCCCGTTGCTGATACACCATTTTCCTGTTGCTGATACACCATTTCCCGTTGCTGATACACCATTTTCCTGTTGCTGATACACAATTTCCCGTTGCTGATACACCATTTCCCATTATTGATACACCATGTTCCTATTACTGATACACCAAATCCCACTGCTTAAACACCAATTTTTTCTATTTTTCTTAAATATCCCCATTCGTACTCCCGACAATGAACTATTATTCCAAAAAAAAAAGAAATATATCATTCTTGATTCAAGGGAATCAGCCATTTATCCTGTTAATAATACCCCTTCACTACTGCTTCTCGTGAATAATAAAAACCCCGTCGATAAAAACCCTCACACCTTACAAATCCTTTTTGATCATTAACCTATTAAGGACGAGGTAACACTTTTTCGGCGCAGCAACCAAAGGTAATTGTAAAGGTACGCATGTTATGTGTGAATATTAAATTGTAGATAATGAGGAGATAGTTGACATGACCGCTAAAAGCGTCGTACTGCCAACCATATCATTCAGCCGCAATTGGGGGGATTACCGAAATATTGCAATCATTATAGGACATGCCTATCACTGCCATCCCTATTCCTCCCGGTTGTGTCTAATCCACCCCGCTTATGCCTGACCACGTCATAATTCTATTTTGCAACGTTCTGCTCTGTTTCGACTTCAGCAACTCGGCTCTGCACTCTGTATTCTGCCTAAAACAGTAACCATGGGTGGAGATGTTGTTAGACATGAACTGGGCTCGACGACATTACTGGAATTTTACCCAGACGCATACCAAATCTTCCTTCAGGCAGGATGGGTGGACTATTTTAGAAGACTTCCGGAATTTGATTTGCAGCAAGTTCTTGAATTTGCATGCAACTTGAGGGAGGGGTATTCTACTGTCCAAGGGGTCAGAATCCCAGTAACAGAAGAAGACATAGCACAAGTTTCGGGGCTTCCAACCAACGGCATTCGCTGGTTCAGCAGGAAGCATCTTATCCTCAATGCGCAGCAAGATTTCCTGCTACCCGGGGAGCAGGTGGAAGCAAAAGGCAGGGGTGTTGCGCTTCGGTCATTACCACCGCCTTGGCCAAAAGTTGCAGAATTCGTCAAGCACTACTTCACTTGCGAGGGCCGCTACCAGGTAGTCTACCAACATGACTTTGTCTTATTGAATCATTTGCGGCATGGTCGTCTAGTAAATATGCCTTATTATCTCCTTGGATGTCTGAAAAATATGGCACATTACACTGCGAACGCTAGGCATCAACTCCTCTGTCTCACACACCATCGCTTGGTCCAACTCCTGATAAATAGAGGCTTCGCTTTGCATAACCCGCCTCCCCCATTAACCCTCCCCAGCAAGCTGAGGAAAATCCTCAGCAAAATGAAGGAAATTCCCAGCAAGAAGCTGAAACTCAGCAACCAGCAGCAGGAACACCCCAATTAAGCACTGAAAATCCGCTGCACTCCTCATCCCATGATGAAGTCGAACCATCCGCTCCCATAGTTCACATCCCTACTAATGATTCAGACGAGGATACCCTCATCACTTTCCTAAAAAGAAAAAAACAACAGAAAACTGCATCCCCATCAAAAAGAAGAACCAGGGCCTCAGTAAAGGCAGCCACTAGTCCTCATGAGTCCCTCAGTAAAAGTCCTCGCAAGAGGAAGACTACTGTCTCTCCTGGTTCCCTATCTCGGCAACGAACGAGGTTGTTTGCAGCAACCGAGGTCGTTCCTCCTATTATCTTAAAACCTCGTATTTCCCATAGCCCTGAACCTTCATCTCCTTCACCTTCAGATGCCGAAATTCAAAGTGTTCACGATTTTGTAACATCATTTTTCTCAACAGAGGCAGCTGTTCCACAAGAACCAGCTGCCAACAAATTCAAACCAGACATCCAAGCTGATATAGGACATGTGGCTATTACACAAGAACCAGCCACAGACCCAATAGGTGAAACAAAAGAACCACCTTTTGGGGAGCAAAAGGAAGATGACCTGCATGTGGCTGTTACACGAGAACCAGCCACTGACCCAATAGGTGAAACACAAGAACCACCTGTTGGGGAGCAAAAAGAAGACAACCTCCATGTGGTTGTTACACAAGAACCAGCTACAGACCCAATAGGTGAAACACAAGAACCACCTGTTTGGCAGCAAAAAGAAGACGACCTGCATGTGGCTGTTACACAAGAACTAGCTACAGACCTAATAGGTGAAACACAAGAACCACCTGTTGGGAAGCAAGAAGAAGATTCCCTAGGTGAAACTGATACACAAACAGACCCAATAGGTGAAACACAAGAACCACCCGTTGGGGACACATATGAGGAAGATAATGCTGAACAACAATTTTCTTTTCCTTTGGAATCTGTAACTGTAGAAGCCCCAGTCACTCTAGCCTCCCTACAAGAAGAAAATGAGTTCTTAAAATCAGAAATTAAGGCCTATCAGAAAGAATTAGCAATGGCTAGGCAAGCCTATAAAGAAGAACTCAACCTGTACATGTTAGCTCAAGTAGCATCTCAAGCTGAAAAGAGTATAGAGAAAGAAAAATACAATGAATACATGTGCAGTGAATGTGGGGATATCTATACTCAGGCAGGATATAAAATAATTACAGTCCCATTGACTGGAGCCAGTCCTGTTATATTTGAAAAGGAACACCATGCTGTTCCACAAGAACCAGCAGGGTCTTCAGGGATTTCAGCGGAAGAAATAGAACCACTTCGGCCTACCCAAATCAGTGATCAACAGAAATCTAAAGAAGAAACAGAACCACTCTGGCCTACCCAAGTCATTGATGAGCAGAAATCAGAGGAAGAAATGAAACCACCCCGGCCTACCCAAATTATTGATGAGCAGAAACCTAAAGAGGAAACAGAACCACTCCGGCCTACCCAAATTATTGATGAGCAGAAACTTGAAGAGGAAGAAGAACCACTCCGGCCTACCCAAGTTATTGATGAGTAGAAACTTGAAGAGGAAGCAGAACCACTCCGGCCTACCCAAATTATTGATGAGCAAAAACCTGAAGAGGAAACAGAACCACTCCGGCCTACCCAAGTTATTGATGAGCAGGAACCAGAATCAAAATCTTTCACAACTGTGCATATACAAACTGAACCTCCCTGTGTTAGTGATGCTCTTGCACAGAGTTCTACTTTTCAAGAATTAAGCTACACATGGAAAGCAGAATATGAGCTTTCCCAAGGAAAGGAATTTCAACAGCATAAATCATTATGGTTTAACTATGCCTATAAGAATTGGGAAGCAATGGAACAGTCTCGTGCACAACAAAAAGAAAATAAGCAATTAAAATCCAGACTGTCCCTTATCCTTGATTTGGTCCAGCACTTACTGGCTTCAAGAAAGCTTTCTTTTAATTACTCTGTATTCTTTAGAGAACGCTTAGCGTTCCTTCAATTGAAAGCAATAAAGGATGGCAGACCACACCAGGTCTCTACACCACAACAATTCATTGAAACTTTTTCAGAAGCACCAAACAATGATCAGAATTTGCTGTGCGAACTCTATCTTCATAACGAGGCTATGCCTGAAGATAGAAAGATTAATTTACTTCCTATTTGTGGTGATATTAAAATAAGAGCTTTTATTTCCTTTTTGGCCAACCAATTCACTTGGCAGAATGCTTTCATGTCTGCACAACACAATGAGGAGAACTGTCTTCTCTGGATTCTCCCAGAACCACAGAATGTAGCCATCTTCCTCATGGAACATTAACGGAATCTACAAGAGACAGGCATGACCGATCACATTAGGAATCTGCAAGCAGCAGTCTTGGAAGACTGCCAGCACTATGTCAAAGCTAAAGGACCTTTGGCCATAAAAGCAAATGAATTTTTCTGGGAACAGTTTCCCAAAGAAAGAAGGGAATACCATCCCTACAATCCCCTCAATCTGCAGGCAGCAATCTCAAGGATACCTGCTTATGTAAAATGCATGAGACAATGTGTTGAATGGTGGATTGGGTACCGTTTTAATTTCCCTCTCTTATGGCTTCCTGGAGAACAATACAAGGCTCAATTTTCATTGACTAAAAAGGAAGAATTGGCAGCATGGAAAAGCATTCAGAATGCCCAAGGGTTCAGAGACATGGCTGACAGCACTTTCTACACTTACTGTATAAGCAATCTACATTGTTCAGCCTAGTATTCTAATTCTGATTCAAATTAGGCGTTGCATGTGGACATGCAACATTTTCAGTTGGGGGGGATGTTAGGTTCCCATTTTGTCTATTTTTGACTGTATATTTTTCCATTGTATTACCCTCTTCAACCCTTAAGTGAAAGCCTTTGCTAGGTGTTTTGGCTTAATCACTCCAAAAGGTACAGAATAAATTTCCTCATTACTACATGTTTAATTATTTAACACGTAATCATGCTATCTTTATAATTATTTCCTGAAGTTGATTAAAGTGTTGACTAATTGCTGAAACTGCCTAACTGGCAGGATCACATTCTGTCGTTGCTAAAACAGTGGAAACAACGCAAACTGTGAAGCTGAAACAACAAGAACAGCATGAACCTCGATGCTGAAACACCACGAACAACATGCGCACTTTGAGGAATAGTTGGGATTTGCGTAACAAGTCTGCATCGGCAAAAGAGTCTGACCGATGACCATATTGGTCGTAATGATCATGATCCTCATGGTTGTAACAATATTTTGTTATCAGGAACTGGCTTTCCTATTTTTGGTACAAAAAGGGTTGAAACCGAATGTATGAAAATCTGTTGTAATAGATGTCTCCTCTATAAAGAGGAGACATCTACCTTAGAGAGGGGGGTAACAACTGGTAACACAGAACTTGTAGTGAAGTGATGAGATTGAATCTCTTTCTGTAATATGGTTTATTGGCAGATGAATACAATTCTATTCTGAGCATTTTATTTTAATTCCTGTGTTCTGGGGGATCTTGTGAGAAGGATAGGGCCCACCTTCATCACAAGATTCACCCATTTTCTTTCTGTCGTGTGGTGTGTGTGTGTGATTTCTGTTTATATTATAGTTACTCCTTCTAATGATATTTACTAAAACTCTGTTTTCCTTTTAGCTGATTGATGTTGCATATGAATACCTCACCAGTAATTAGGATCCACGGAGTGTATGTGTGAATTGGACAACAGAGGCAGGTGTTGAAAGTCCTTACTCTGAGGATAGGGTCCTGATCCTTTGCTGCAGGACAGCCATCACTTACTTTTGTAGACTTATTTCTTTTAGGTTATTTGTTCTTACTTCATTTTCTGAAATAGGCTATAACTACTGTAACTGCTGTAACACAGAGTAGGGATTTCATAAAATAGGTAGACCATTTATACTACAACTTTTAATACCATTAAGATTGAATACATACAGTACGTAGTCACCTTTGGAATAATCAGACTTTCCCGGGTTGATAATTAATGTGGCACTTGACTGTTTTATCATTAAACAATTAAAGTGACCAACATACACCTGTCCCTTTTGTAATTTAGCTGGAACCTCTCTTCATAGTCTTCCAGGGACTCATCACTTCCTATGGTCATTCGGAAGATATCTTCTTTAGTATCTTTTGTCCTACAATAGTCTTGATACTTGTTGTTAAAGGCCTCCTGCATCTGTTCCCAAGTTGTGAAGTTATTGCCAGGTAATCCCATGAACCAGCGTAGTGTTGCATCCTTGAGAGTAGAAGGGAACAGTTTCAACTTTTTCTCATCTTCTGCATAGTCATAAGTTTGACAGATGATAGCGCACTCAAACAAGAAGGTGCCATGATCTTCTATACTCAGGCAATGGAAGTGAGGTAGGGCTAAAGGACTTATATTTTTCATTTTGGTGTCCCCATTGGTCTCCCGAATGGGAAAGGTACCCTCTATTCTTTCTCCATTTCCCCTAGCATTTCTATTTTCAGCCATTAGTTCCAAAGGAATGTTTTCTTCTTCTTCTTCCCCTATAGTTTCTTCAAATATTTCTGGTTTTTCACCTAAGGGTTCTTCTTGATCGTAGCCATGGAAGAAGAGAGAAGGTTGGCTATGTGAAGAAGTGGGGGTGTTGGGAAATTTTTTTCCTGAATTATCTCTATTCCTATGAGGCATGAAAGGAAATATTTTTGGTTGGTTTTTGTTTCCTTTTCCCCAAACTAATAGTACCTACAAAATCTGAAATTGATAGAACAAATTTCAACTAGCTAAAATGAACTTGCCGAATGGAAATTTGCAGAATTGAAAGGGAAGCAAGGAAGTGCAGGTCTAAAAGAAAAGAAATGACTAGTCTACTTTTGCTGAAATGAAATTTTCATAATTGAAAAGGAAAGCAAGGAAATGCAGAACTGAAAGAAAATGAATGACTAGTCTACTTTTGTTGAAATAAACTATTACTTTTGCTGAAATAAACTATTAGCAGAATGTTGCAAGAAGAAATAAAAGAAAGAAGTAATCACATAATACTTTGAAGATTCCCCAACAACGGTGCCAAAAAGTAGTGAGTGCCAGTATTGCAGCAAGAATGATGCAACTCCTGGGCTGCCAACTTTACTTTTATCAACTCGGTAGTTCGTAACAGACTTGGAAGCATCGGTGTTGTATGCACAAGTACTAGTTCTCACTGCAGGTTGTCACTTGGTAAGTTGGCGCAAGATCACTAGGAGCTCAAGACAACTTCTATAGATCTCAGAATAAGCTCTATGTATGATGAAAGAAAGGAATATTACTCTACAGAAGCTATTCTAATAGCAGAAATGAAATAGACTGGAATGTAAAGCAAGACCTAGTGAACCCTAACTAACAAGCTAATTCTACTTTTGCCAAAAACACTATGGAAATCATGAAAGAAATGCCATTACCTACTCATGAAAGCAAACAAAATCTAACCATTCTATTTCTAGAAGTAAATAAGTAAGAAACATATTTTTGGATTTTTATGTGTTTTTATGTGAATTTGACATGCATCTAATTTATTGTGTGTGAGTGTGGTAGTGAACAGGAGGCGTTAAAGGGTGGTTTTGGAGCTTGGGAGGATGGAATATGGTGTGGATGGGTCCTAGGGGGTCTTAGGTGGCATTCTGGAGGCTTTTCCCAGACTCGGCCTTCAAAAGAAAGCCTACAAGAAAAACTACAGGAGGACACAGGGAAACTACAGGAGGAAAACAAGGAAACTACAGGAGGCCTACAAGAGGAGTTTGAGAGCAATTTCCGTTATTTTGACGGTGTGAGAGTAGGTGGAAAAGGTGGAGGAAGGTTGGGGTGAGGTGTTAGGGCGTTGTTATCGGGAATTCTAGTGTCCACTCGGAGCTGCTAGTCCCACTAACACTAGTAGCTATCTTAGAAACAAACAAACTAAAACCACTTTCGCTTTCCTTTATGAGAGGTAGATAAGAGGGGAATGTAGGACACCAACCTTAGTCTTGCACTTGGTTCCTTGCTCGGTTCCTCTCCCTTCTGATAGATTCTTTCTACTTCTCCTTCGTCTACCCAGCTTCAAAGAGCACCTGTGGAATAGAAGCAGCATAATACTATCGAAGAACAAAGATCTACAATCATAAACAATATAGGACCAGATATATATTGACCACACAAATGCATATATCATCAAACATACAAGAATGTGGAGGAAAAATTGAATAGATTTATTAATATCAAGAATAGCAAAGAGGATTACAACCAATTTTTCTGACCCAGCGTCATCCTCCAGCATGAAAGCCCTTCTTTCACCTCATGAAAAGCTTAGATCACCCAACACTATGATGTTCCACCAAGAAACCAACAACACTTCCTTACAAGATACAAAATTCAAACCTCTGGATCCGTGGGATGAGGGATCCATATATAGATGATTGCAGGGGGGTGAGTTAGCTTCTGGGATTTTGATTAGTGTCCTCTCTCTGATAGTTCTTGATTCCACTTGGAGATTGATGATATCCTACTCATCCCTGGAAAAATTCAGAGAGGCAAGTGTCATAGGAGAAGTTTCTGGAATATTCTATGATCATCCACCTCACAAACTATCTCTGTCATTTGTCCACTCTCACCCATCGCACCCTACAGAAGGGCTTTTCAATATGCATTGCACCCTTTACACTGGGCAGGTGGGATGCATTGCACCCTTAGCATTGAGCAACCTGTATGGTCCAGTTTTGACCAATTCTGAGCAGTTTTCTGTGGAGAACTTCTGGGAGATGATGTAATCAGTTGACCTTGTTATTTTAGGGTGTGAAGCAACACTTTTAGGGACTTAGGAGCCCTTGGTTTATGGACATGTTTGATTGGGGTTGCAGTGCCCAAAAATGTCTATAACAGTTGCCCCCTAAAGAATGAGGTCGTTAATCTTTAAATGTCGGGTGAAATGCTTTATCATGAGGATCTGAAGTTTTTTCGAGCTGGAAGGCGACCTGTAATAAGATAAAATACAATACATTATCTTCATAATATTTTTCATGATCTAGCTGAGGCATGCATTCCCATGCTCAACTTTATAAATTCATTTTCATATACATAAGAGAGACAACTGTCTATGCGGGAGACTGATGATTCTGATAGAGTCATCATCCTTTGATTCGGATGATCATCTGTGCAGCAGCAATGTACATTTGGTGTCTTTATTTTCTTGAATATATCGCAGCCCGGATGGGTGAAACTAGATCCGGGGTCTTCAAACTCATCCAATCTTCACTCGTAGTACAAGTCGATCCATGTGAAAGATGTTCTGGAGTCGAACATGGAAAGACATCACCTTATTACCAGCCAATGATGTAAGCTGTTAGCAAGCGCGAGAGGAATCATCGATAATGATGATGACCCTCAAGGTACTACAGTACAATTCGCATGGTGTGAAAACGGACTTAGTGTCAAACACCACGCAAAATCTTTCGGTCGAAGGCCATGGATGTAAACCTATCGCCGGAAGTGAGAAACTTGCCATTGAGGCATGCAAGCTTCAAAGTATTGAAAGGGTTGTTCCTAAGTCGACTTCTTGGATAATGAACTGATGTCGACAAGAAGCGACCCATCGTAGGAGGGCCTTAATGAATCCCACATCTATGACACGGAATAGAGTAAATGATTTTGGAGGTGAAAACGATCTGATGATACAGGGTTCAGGGTGGCGGTCATAAAGGAATGGAGCGTGAATTTATTGCAGCAGATGAGACACAGGTGAATTCTCTGAGCGATTTCTCTTAAACATACCGGCGACACTGACATGGATTGGTAGCGTTAACCCCAAATATGAATGGTGTGATGGACCAATGGTAATATGACCAGTGAACGGAACAACCCAACCCAACTCGAATGCGGAGTAGAAGTGTCATGTTCAAGAGAGACTTGCTACCAATAAAGTTTCTTCAAGTTTTCTTCCCAAATTTTCCCCAGTCATTGCTGACCAGTACCTCTTTATTTTTTTCAATCTTGAGGAGGATAACATATGCTTGTTCTATAATTTTCCCTTCAGGAAAACCCGTCGCTATGTTTTAACAAGCCTAGCGACAGTGAAACTCATTCTTATCTGTATGGACAAGTTTGTCACTATTCTATTTTAACGAGTTTAACGACAAAGATAACTCAGTCCTTTTCAATTTTAGAGAGTCTAAAAGGGACGTAAAGGAAACTCTAATAATCCTTTTTCTTCATATAATCCCTTAAGTCTGAAAAAGTATAAAATAATACAAAAGGGATGAATTTTTGATAATTTTAACAAGCCGAACAAAACAAGCGCTCGATCCTTTTGTGTAATAATACCTCAGGTCCAAAAAGATTAAAATCTAGAGGAGGGATAGCACTTCCGGTCACTTTAACGAGCTAGAGAGTCCAATTTCTCAGCAATCTTTTCATATTTTACGAGTCAGGTGAAAAGAGCTTATAGGAGACTCGTTTTTGAGGAACGAGTAATAATTTCGGGTAGCAGCTGATTCCAGGTAAGGTTTGGAATTTTCCAATCATGGCAGTGTCACAAGGATGGCTAACAGGATCACTCTTCGCAGTTGTTCCTCAAAAGGGGTAAACAATCAAATGGAGGTGAATGATCAACTAAAACAGAGTGGAGGTGATGATGAGAACACGACCAAGGCGTAAAAGTTGATGATAATGCATTCACAATGGTTATTTACCAGAAATTGGTTCATTCTTTAATGAGCTTAAACTTTGGGGGAACGTTTGCTCATTGCTTATGTTTAACTTTTAACAAGCTTGAACTCCACATAAAAACTGCTCGTGATAATGGTCATCGATTTAATTTCACTGCTAATCACTTTGTTCCATCAAAGGTTGTACTGCTTGTTCAATTTCTTCATAAAACCGATTATAAATGAACAATATATGTTTCAAAAATGAGTTAAAACACTAATATTTTAGTCAAATTACGTGAAAAGTAATTTAAAAGTGGTTTTTACCCCTGATTTTACCATTTCATTTGAACTTTGGTTTGTTGGAGCTCTAGAGGTGCTTTTCCCCCTTGATTTTCACCAACTGATTCCAGGAGATTCTATGGACGATTCTTAGCGCTGTCTGGACCAGGTAGGAGCTAAACCTCAGCAGTTGCATTCCTTCCTTTTTGAATTTTGTGCATGTTTCCCTGTTTTTCTGAGCCTTTGGGGTTTGAAAAATTCACCCTGGCTCCATTTCATCCTTCCTATATCGAAAGGTGCAGTGCATACTGGTTTGGCCATTGGCTAGTTAGTATGCATCTCACCCAATACACTGCTGGGGGTGTGATGGGCGCGAGAGGGGGAATTTTTTCACTGTTTTCTCATGGAATTTTTTCCTGTTTTTTGCCAAATCAGGACCCTGACTCTTCTCTTGCTTGTTTTGCAAAGATTCATTGGAGCAAAATGGTTGTTACATCATGAGAATGTGAGCATGGAGAAGAGGACATGCTTGCTTTACATGATCTAGTTATGGTAATTGCACTACGAAACTGTGGCCTATTCAAGTTTTTCGCATCTCTAGCATGAGACAACAAATCAACTTGTTACAATATCTTCTCGATGCATGGGATACTACCAACCAGGTGTTTTAGATTAGAGGAAAATCCATCCCCTTGATTGTCGTGGACATCTATTTTTTGACCGGTTTATCGAGGCGGGGTGCCCCTTTTTCATTATCAGGTTCTGCCCACAGGGGCGAATCCGTGAGAGATTATATTCGCTGGTATTGCAGAGAGGGATCTCAGCCGAGTAGGGACAAAAAGATCAACATCCAAGATGTCAATGACTCATCCTTAAGGACCATTCTATTCACTTTTGCTAGACTGGCAGGTAGTGCGGCTCTTCACGTGGCTAACAGGTCCTATATGCAGTATGCCTTGGAATGCCTTGAACCAAAGGTGTTCAACTAGTGTGACACAGTACTCCCTATGATGAAAGAACAACTGACCAAGGTAAAAAGTAGAAAACCCAAGAACTTCAGCTATGGTTCTATTTTGACTACTTTCACCTTGGAAAAGATCCCATTGATGCAACCACAGTACATTTCACTTGGCTTACCTCCACCGACTGAGCCACGGATGTAGAGATGGGTCGACCTTATGGCCTGACATGCTGGTCAGTCCCAGGTTTCCTTTTTTGATACCTTCTTCGAGTGGTTCAACCATCAGGAGATGGTTTTTTCCGAGTATCCATATGCTGGTATGGATTTCCGGGGTGACCCGGATTTGGTGTTGCCGACTAGTGAGCAGTGGGGTGCTATCGGTAAATTCTCTGACCATATCTCTGTTTATCATTTCTTTTTATAATGTTCTTGTGCTTTCTTCTATCAGGACTAATCAAAACTCATGTGCTCATGCAGATATTGGACCAGTTCAGCCAGTAGTACATCTGAGAGTACCAGCTGCCGTTCTAGCAGGAGAGGCTGTGGGGAGGGCTATCCTTCATGACCTTGATGCGGCCAAGACTCTTTCAGCATTGCAGGATCAGATCGAAGGCCTCACTCTTGGTATTCCAGATGTGAGGACTGACGAGTTTCCTCTGAGGTTGCAGCGACATACCACTGTCGTGCCGAGTCGATGGACTAGGCTTTTACGCATGATTGCACAGGCAGTGACTTGTTATCACCAACATCATTAGACTAGGGTGCCCCCCATCATTTTGACTTTTGGGTCATTTGACCGATTTTTTCCTGGTTATAGAACATTATGTATGAACCATAAATAGTTATATATATATATATTTTATTTTCAGAGCTTTATTTTGGTTGAGTTACGTGATCTTGATGCAAATATTTGATGAAATGATTCTTTTATAAATGTTGCAAATGTCTATCTAACACATAATTTTCCAATGAGTCCGTTAATGTGTTTAATTTTCTGGAAATATGCTAATATTGAATAGAATAAAACTGCCTTTCCAAAATCTTGACCCTTAGGAACATGCGTTAGATAGCTGGATTCCGTACGGAGTAGATACCAGTGAGTTGTAGGATGACGAGTTGTGAGTCTAGCCTGACGACGAGTCGGCATATGCCATGTGTAATGGCATCCGAGAGGAGCTCTATCAACGCGTTGTATTCAGCAATATTGTTCGTTGACAGGCCAATACATACCCCTCTGAAACTTACTAACTCACCGCTTGGATCGAAGATGGCCCAGGCTGCAGAACATAGGTTCTGCGAACTATGACTCGCTTTGTCGGAATATCCAACAAATGATTCCAATGGGTCCGACATCTGCAACAAACATAAAAGTGGATCACTTAACCAAAACAATTACCCTTAGCGAAAACAAAAATGTAACAAAAGCATAGGGGTTACTATCTTGAGTCAAGCATAGTAACACTTAAGGTACAACCCATTGCGAGGTTGCGCCAGTGGAATCCCATCATAATAAACTAACTCGTATGATCCTTTTGCTAATACACATTTAACAATATAGGGGCCCATCCATAAGGACTTGAACTTACCTGCTCCCAATTTATCGGATTCCTAGTCGTAAAGTAAGACCAGGTCACCTTCTGAGAAGACACGGGGTTTGCCATTCTTGTCGAACTGCACCTTGACTCATTTCTTATGGGCTTAATTAGCCAAAGCAACATCACAACGAGTTTCATCCAATTGGATTAGTTCCAAGAAATGAGCCTCCTCTTCTGAAGTTCTGGGGAGAAGGTCGACCGCGAGTTTGAGGGATGAGATCTCACACTGAACCGGTAAGATTGCTTCTAGGACATACACCAGTTGAAAGGGTGTAAACTCGGTTGCATTCCTCACCGATGTCCGGTATGCCCACAAGACTGAGTACAGGATCAGGTGCCAACTCCTTTTGTGGACTCCAATCATCCTTTGCAGCATCCACTTCAGGACCTTGTTGATTGCCTCAACTTGTCCGTTGGCTTATGGGTAATATGGAGTAGAGCTGTCATGGGACAACCCTAATTTGGTACCCAATTCAACCATCATGTGATTGTGAAAATGTGATCCATGATTTGTGACTATGGCCTATGGAACACTGAATCTGGAGACTACATGATTGAAAAAGAAAAGGGCAGCCATTTCGCTGATGTTGTTTAATGTAGGCATCGCCTCGGGCCATTTGGTAAAATAGTCTACTGCGACTATGATATACCCATGCCCCCGGTCGAGGTGGGGTTGCATATCCTGAAATCTATGCCCCATTTGGCGAATGGTCTAATAGCAACTACTAGTTGTAGAGCTGCGGGTGGTATTCTGGATTTTCGATCAAAGATTTTACATGCATGGCAACTTCTGACTGCGGTTATGCAATCTTTGAACATTGTTGGCCAGAAGTATCCTGCTTGTAAAATCTTTTGCGCTGTAGCGTAACCAGATTGATGCCCCCCACATGTGCCTGAATGGCAATCATTCATGACTTTTTCGGCCTCCTCGTGGGTGAGGCACCTCCTCAGAATTGTATCGACACCACGACGGTAAAGTGTATCACCGACGATCATGTAGTCTTCTGCTTAGTATCACCGAATGCTTAGTGGGAGGTATTAGACCTATATGTTTGGGTTTGGAGATAGATTATTATGTCTCCATACCATGGATTTCTTGAAGATATCAAAAACAAATATTCGTCCACAATCCTTTCTTCTAATGTTACATTGTTGGACGACGATGGGAGATCGCATGGTAACTCCGCGAAAACCAGGGATTTCTTTGATTTGGATTTTATAAATTCCAAATCAAACTCTTGTAGAATTGCTATCCATTTTGAATATTTCCCCCCCAGCAACTGTCGTGACAATATATAAGTCATGGGGTTGCAATCAGACAGAATGGTATTTTTTCGAAAGAGGACATAGTGTCGAAATCTTTGTATCGCTTGAACAGCTACAAGAGCTAGCTTTTCAATGTAGGAGTACTTGCTTTCTGTATCATTTAAGTTTCTACTTAAATAATATATAAGATGCTCAATTCCATTGTCTTCTTGAACTAAAACCATTGCGATGGTCATATCCACTATAGCCAGATACAAGTTAAAGTCTTTTTGATAATTAGGAGTGTACATTAATGATGCTTTTATTAGGGATTCCTTTAAAGCATCAAAGGAAGCTTGTGCAACTTGACCCCAGACGAAGGGTACTTATTTTTTCAACAGACGAGTATAACCTTTAGCAAGTTCGGCGTAATTTGGAATGAACCTCCTCAGAAAGTTTGCTTTCCCTTGGAGTTTCTGAATCTGAAGCAAATTTGAAGGTGGAGGAAAATTAATGATTGCCTGAAACTTACATGGGTCGAGATGAATCCCGTCCTTTGAGACCACAAAGCCAAGTAAACGACCAGAACTGACACAGAACACACATTTGTGTGGATTGAGTCGTATCTTGTAGTGTCGGTAACATAGAGATATCGCTCTCAAATGCTGCGGATGATCGATCCGCTTTCGCGAATGAGCTGGAAGATCATCGAGATATGGTTGAACGATGTTTCTGATGTCATGGAAGGCATAATTCATTGCCCTTTGAAATGTTTCCCCTGCGTTCTTTAAACCAAAGGGTAGCTTGCGATATGCAAATGTGCCCCACGGACAAATAAATGCAGTCTTTGACTGGTCTTGTGGGCGGATATTTATTTGATTATACCCGGAAAATCCATCCATAAATGAAAAGATTTCACATTCGGTGCATTCATCAATTATCTGGTCAATGAAGGGTGTAGGGTAGTTGTCTTTCGGACAAGCTTGATTTACATCCCTATAATCGACGCACACTCTAATCATTCCTTGTTTCTTCATTACAGGAACAATATTCGATACCCAATCGGTTAGAGGAACTGGGTAAATAAAACCAGCATGGAGAAGTTTTTCAACTTCTGCCTTGATGGAAGCGGCTTTTTTGGGGTGCACCTGCCATAGCCGTTGTCGTACCTGTTTGACATCTGGATACATCTTAATTTCGTGTTCAACTATGCTCGATTCAATGCTTGGCATTTCATTATACGACCAAGCAAAGACATCTCTGAATTCGCGAAAAAGAGCATTATATATGTCCAGTTCTCAAGGAGAACAAGATTTGACGACGTGAATATTCTCTACAACATCTGTTTTTGTCGAGATATTTATGGTGATAGTCTCTTCAATATTGGACAAGTTTCGCTCGGAATCCACCATGTTTACAGTATTTGATAGAAAATCAAAAACAGAGGGATGATGAAGGTCACTAGGAGTATCTTCTTTGTAATCTAGAAGATGGGAACGATGGTGGTAATCTTCCCAAGGTGCCCCGTCAATCATCATTGACTGAACAATTCCTTTGTCTGTATAATGTACTTGCGACGAAGGATCTGAAGGGGTACCATATTCCTTAGACCTATCTATCCAAACACTTGATGAGCGTTGATTTGGGTTTGCCTCGCATGCCGAAAACATTGATTGCTACAAGATTTCTATTGGGCTTGGAGGTAATACCTGCAGATGATCCATGTTAATATCATTTTCAGAGATCTTTTGAATAGAAGATATCATATTGCAGGTTCCCACCGCTGCCACTTCCACCAGATTGGTTGGAGGTGGTATGGTAAAAGTCCCCATTAATATAGGGTCTTTTAGTAGGCCTACTCCGACATTTGGAAGCGAATGAGGGCTTCCATGGATCATCAGAATGCTTCCCGTAACTTGTGAGCTGTTGGGGAGAAATGTTTTTTGGTCGTTGATTGTAATTCCTCCTTGAAAGGGAAATGTAATCTTCCTAAAATAGGTCGACACAACGACTGCCATAGCATATATCCAGGGCCTTCCCAGTAGGATGTTGTAATTGAGGTTTCCGTCAATTACTTCAACATCTATTTCTATTGTTTTGCCCCACAATTCGACTTGCAAGTTACTTAAAATCCCGTATGGGGTGTATGTTCGTCCATCAAATGCTTTTAATGTCGTCGAAGATCGCGACAAGGGTGGAGATCCTAAAGTTTTCTACCAACTCATCGACATAATACATGTAGATGCCCCCTCATCAATAATTGTTCGATGAACAGTTTTGTTGAGGGCTTTCACTTGAATGAGCAAAGCTAGTTGAGCTGGTAACTGAGGGTCATATCCTTTGTGATTAAAGGACACAAGATTGGAATCCATTGGGTCAATCCGACCTATCACTGATAATAAAGCCTGCTTTTGAGAGGGGCAATTTTGCAGTACCTAAAGTGTCGACATAGCGGATGGCGATTGGGCTAGATCCTCCACTATATTATAATGTTGTTCTGCTCTGGCACGAGGATTAAATGTCGATTTGTGTACTACTCCATTTGGCGGCTTTATCATTAGTTCAGGAATGATGGGTGGCACAACTTCGGTCAAATTTGTTGTCGAACTATTGGGTTGATCATTGGCCTTATTGTCCGACAATTGTGGATTCCCGTAATCTTTATTCCTTCTCGATATCAAAGCATCATTTTGCTGCTTCGAAACCGACAACATTAGCACTTGGGACGAGGAAGCATTGTCACTAGCAACCAGATTTGTTCCTAGATTTGGAAACGGATCAGTCAATACTGCCGAGGTTTTTGAATTCTTGAAGAATTTTCTAAGCTTAGCTTTATATGGACACTCTCTTGTCCAATGATCCTCATCACATATTAGGCATGGACGATTTGGTTTCCTATCTCCAGAAGGGTTTGCAGAAGGTTTTTCAGGGGATGACTCCTCCTGTTTCTTCTTCTTCCCTTTCTTTTTCTTCTTGCCTCCTAGTTTCTTGGTTTCTTTGCCTTTGTCAGTCGATATGGCATTTACTTCCGAGGCGAGAAGTTCTTCATTTGCATTTCGACCTGAAACCATATGGGCTTTCTTCCACTTAGCCTTTACAGTTTTCGTGTTGGTTATTCCTATCACGTTGTCCCTGGCATGAGAGTCTTTGTTTGATTTAGGAGAGGGAGGAACAGAAAATTCTGGTCTAGGAGCATCAGGGATTTTATCGTAGAGCATGCCAAACTGAGTATAGATCAAGTCTAAATATTGCGCACGAGCAACTACTTGCTCTTCAGTGACGGCTCCTCCCTTTGCCACATCTTCCATAATAGAAGGTAACAACGACTTAATAAACCATTCATCCAATAGCTGATTAGGAACATATGTTTTTACCATTCTACGACGATGTCGCCACTCATGAATATGATCGGATATGTGAGTGGTTGTCGTTTGCTTGAAATTGGTAAGAAGCTCTATTCCCGTTTCGTACCTTATGGGTAACTAAAAATGGGTTAAAAATGTTGTGGCTAGGGTACTGAAGTTATCAAACGAAGCTCTAGGCAATTCGATATACCATTTTGCTGCCAGACCAGTTAACGTTCGCTGAAAAAGGCGAAGCCTGATCGAATCATCGTTTAGAGTGTTAGATGAACACCATAGATGAAAGGTCATCACATGATTCGACGAATCTTCACCTAGATTTCCATTAAATTTAGGAATATCTGACAGAAGTTTATGAGGAATCACTGGCCACCAAGGGGCGTAAGCGATTGGATCGTTTTTTAGCCGATTTAGATCTGGTAACTCTAAAGTTGCCACGAAGGGCAACTGTTGATTCAGGTTCGGTGAAGCATACCCAGGATAAGATGGGATTGCCTGAGCAGTGGGTCTTTGCATACTAGCATAGTGCATTTGATGCTGATAACTTTGGTAAGGTTGATGGGCATAACCATTATGAAATGGTTGATGTTGACTGTTTTGAATATATGGCTACCCATTACTTGCAAAGACTTGGTGCTCAGATCCTTGGTAAACTTGTTGGAATTGTGGTTGTTGATATTGCACCAGCCATGGTTGTGAGACCATGTGTTGTTGTCCAATATTGGCTGTTTGACCAAGATGAGGGGTAATGGTACCCATTTGAGCCTGGGTCACTCCAGTTAAGGAGCCACTAATCGATGATTGTGGTGGCGTCGCAGGGACAAGGGGCTGTTGGATTGCGACCTGAGAGACTTGAGGTTGGCATACAACAGGTAATGCTTGTACTTGCGACACCGTCACAATAGCCGGTGTAGTTGGGATATTTGACATAGGCATACTTTGTTGCATTGAGTATACAACTCTTGGTTGTTGAGGTAGTATTGGTATCCAACCATTGGATGTAATTCAAGCATAACCTGAATTCTGTTGCGAATTCTCGTATGTTTGACCTCCCGAAGGCGACAGTGAAAAGGCATATTGCCCCCCATACGGCGGTAATCCAGTGCTTAAGGGAATTATTTGCCTTTGAGGACCGACTGCCCAAATTGACATTGCAAAGGATCAATTGACTCAACATAAGAGATTCCAGATATTATTCCAGATGAACAAACGGGAACATACCATACCATCGAAACAGCCCCTGGATGGATTCCATCAAGTGATTGAGAGCTAGTTGCAACAAATGGGACGCCAACGAACATTGTTGGAGTGGCAGCAGGAAGTTCTACCGTTGCTGTGTTAGATGACATAGTCCTAGATGTCGATGATTGTTCAGACATATCTAGTCTATCCAAAATATTTCCTAGCGATTCTACAGGAACTTCCGATAATGGTAGACTGATTTCTGACGAAAAAAGGATATAGGGTGATCTCAACTCCAAAATGCGATGGAGTACTAGATGGTGGATCCTACATAATCTCTTTTATAGCAATCAAACCAGGTGGAAGAGGTAGACCGTCAGGTCCGTAAAATATTTCCGGTGCCAAAGAAGTTATATATTCTACAACGACTGATGTTTGGGGAACAACACCTTCCGAATCAACTATAGATTGAGCCAGTTCAAGTATACTAGGATCAATTCTACTATCCTCCAGTGGCTGCTGAACTTCTTCTGTAACGATAGGGGTACCAGAAATGTTTGGAGTAACCGGAGTCTCTGAGGGTGTCAGAACACTTGTTCCAACCTGACCAGGGAACTTTGAGCCAGTTAAATGAGTTTGTTTTGTCCAGAATAGTTTTGATTCTGGAGACAAAGATGGTTGACTCGTAAGCCTCCGCGAACGATGGGGTTTCAATTGAATTTCTTCCACGATTGTGGATTACTCAATCAACTAATAAAGGGGAAAATGTTTCCGAATTAAATGAATTTTAGATGCTTTGACACAACTTGTTTTTTCAATTTTTAAGAGTCGAGGAAAAACAAAAGATGACTCTAGTCGCCTTCGATTTTTAATGAGCCTGAAGTGACAAGTGCTCAAATGGACTTTTTCCTTTAAGGAGTCTGAAAGGAATGAAAGAGACTACTCTGGAAATCTAGACAGAGGGATTACCAAACTAATCACAAAACTGCAAAATACATTTTATGGTACGACAGTCAATCTTCCTGAATGTTGTGTTCAGTGCATTGCGATCGATAGGGCGGCAGACACGGCTTCCTATGGATAAAGGATATAGCCTATTGTGGTCTCCCAATATATACTCGACGATATGTGGGAGCACAAGTCCGTACTGGCACTTGTCGTCTCAAAGAGGAGGAATCACCCAACCAACAGTGAAAGTGATAGTTACCAGGCTTTACAACACCGGACTGCGACTCTAGCCTAGACTTCTAGATGTTGTGCGTTAGGTTCCAAAGCATTTTTATGTTCATTGAATTTATTTTACAGTTGATATTTCTTAGAAATTTGCCTTTCAGTTTCACCGCGTGATGTAGATATACAATTCCTAAAATGCAATCTAAGATGATAAACAATCGTTTAATCTTCTTTTTGCAATGAAAATCCTAGCTACTAAAGAAAGAGAGATGATATCATTTCAACATAGACGAGAGAGCACACACTAGATGCACTATCCTAAATCAAACCAACAAGCAGTCTAGATGAAAATGCACATGCATGTATTTGTTTTCATCTTTATTAATGTGTGAATGACAAGAAGAATGCTAAGTACAAATCTGAATTATCTTTTCAAAGTGACAGTACTAACAAATTTCTTTTCAAAAATGAAAGGAAGATAATGACGACACTTTGCTATTTTGAATTGAAAACTACTTTTGACACTTGAAAAACTACTATTTCAAATCAAATACAAGAGTAACTGTACAATCGACCATCAAGAACAATAGAATTCTTTTCTTTGACTGAAAACGACACTTGTGACACTTTCAAATCAGAAGATGACAGTTTGATTATGCTACTTCTTTGTAAAAGAGAACTGAAAATGACGCACAATACATAAAAAATTCACAGTTCTTTGCACAAGGAGGTGGAATGATGGAAAGGAAGGGGGTTTCCACAGTGGTATATTGATCATAGATAGCAAAAATCCTGAATAGAGCTAAAGGGAGTGAACACAGAAACAAAAAACTGAGAGCAGAATAGGTCTTGTCTGATCAGCGCACCTGTAACACAGGGAAAGTGCGATGCAGCACACCAACTGCACATGGGAGGTGTGATGCATCTAGATTCCCAAGAGGAGAAGGTGCGATGGTCTAGGGATGAGACTTAAACTGGGTTCGGGGTCACAGTTTGCAGCTCAGTTCACGGATTTAGGCCGATCAAGTGATGTTCAGTAAATATAAATCACAAGGGTTGATCTAATGAGGTTACCAAAGCCACCACTAGGGCAATTAGAAGGTTTGAAAATCGATTGTTCAGTTTATAAACAAAACCCAGAGATAGACTGAAGCAGCATTGATCTACTTTGCGCTTGCATAGTAAATTGAGTTCAAAGGCTAGCTGGCTTGACTTCAGGATCCATCTATAAGTTTATAAAACAAACAAATATAGACAAGAAAACAATCTATTCATTCCCAAGCGGAGTCACCATTTTTGCTATCGAGAAATCTAGTGTCCACTCGGAGCTGCTAGTCCCACTAAGACTGGTAGCTATCTTAGAAACAAACAAAATAAAACCACTTTTGTTTTCCTTTATGAGAGGTAGATAAGAGGGGAATGAAGGACACCAACCTCAGTCTTGCGCTTGGTTCCTTGCTCAGTTCCTCTCCCTTCTGACAGATCCTTGCCGCTTCTCCTTCATCTACCCAGCTTCAAAGAGCACCTGTGGAATCAAAGCAGCATAATATTATCGAAGAACAAAGATCTACAATCATAAACAATATAGGACAAGATATATATTGACCACACAAATTCATATATCATCAAACATACAAGAATGTGGAGGAAAACTTGAATAGCTTTATTAATATCAAGAATAGTAAAGAGGATTACAACCAATTGTTCTGACCCAGCGTCATCCTCCAACATGAAAGCCCATCTTTCACCCCATGAAAAGCTTAGATCACCCAACACTATGACGTTCCACCAAGAAACCAACAACACTTCCTTACAAGATACAAAATTCCAGCCTCTGGATCTCTGGGCTGATGGATCCATATATAGATGATTGCAGGGGGGTGAGTCAGCTTTTAGGATCTTGATTAGTGTCCTCTCTCTGATAGTTCTTGATTCCACTTAGAGATTGATGATCTCCAACTCATCCCTGGGTGAATTCAGAGAGGAAAGTGTCATAGGAGAAGTTTCTAGAAGATTCTATGATCATCCACCTCACAAATTGTCTCTGCCATTTGTCCACTCTCACCCATCGCACCCTACAAAAGGGCTTTTCAGTATGCATCGCACCCTTTACACTGGGCAGGTGGGATGCATCGCACCCTTAGCACTGAGAAACCTGTATGGTCCAGTTTTGACCAATTCTGAGCAGTTTTCTGTGGAGAACTTATGGTAGATGATGTAATCAGCTGACCTTGTTCTTTTAGGGTGTGAAGCAACACTTTTAGGGACTTAGGAGCCCTTGGTTTATGGACATGTTTGATTGGGGTTGTAATGCCCAAAAATGTCTATAACAAGCGCCTAAGGTCTACCATGAACCACCAGGATGGAGAAAGATGATTTGGTTTGCTCAAGGAGAGAGGAAGAAGTTCTATGAAAAGTGAGGGAAACTAGGGCAGAATTGAGGTGAGGTTTGGGAGACCTGTAGGGCATGGATCAGATGGGTGATGTGATTGTTGATAAGTTGGCCTACTGCTGGAAGAGATCTACTACATAGAAACTGACAGTCAACCAAGAAAATCAACCAACAAATGAAATGAGTTCATTTAATAAAAACAGAGTTTTGCCTTAAAATGGTCTAAACTATTAGAAAATTATATTACGGAGCAATGGAACACATAAAATTTTGCAGAAATATAAACACAGAAAACACATAAAACAAGAGAGACACAGATATGTGTGGTTCACCCAATTTTGGCTACATCCACGAAGAAACAGCCAGTCCTTCTTTTATTATATTATCCAGCAAACTGAAGAGATACAACCTACAGTAGATCCACTGTAACACCCTCTTCACTCTCAATCTCCTCTCCCTTCCTCACTCAGAATATAGATATGCATAGACACAATACAATTCCCTCATATATAGTGAGGGGGTTTCCTTCTAGGGCAAAAAACCCTAAACTAAACATAACTTCTACCGTCAGATCATCCGCCTAATGAACGGCCCGGATTGACTAGAAATTACTAGACTTTTACAAGGCAATTTTACATCTATTTCCAGCCTTGGGGGCAGCCCCGCTGGCCCCCGGACCCCCCAACTGGGAGGGATTTACCCCTTCAGACCCCCGCAAGGGGACAAGTCCCCCTCGCATGGATGGGTGTATAGTCTTCCTAAGGTATACATCTGGCTGAAACCTTTGAATACAGAATATAATCAGGCTCCACACCCAACAATCTCCCACTTAGAGACTGATTATAGCAACTCCATTGCTGCTTCATTTGCTAGAAAATGACTCCACTTTGGACCTGGCTGTTTCTCATCTTCTTCATCATACTTGAAGACCAATTGAAACTAAGCAGATTCTCAGTTTCTCACTAGTTACAACTTTTGTTAACATATCTGCAGGATTCTAGCTAGTGTGTACCTTTTCGAGCTTCAACTGTCCATCTTCCAATGCTGACTCTATGAAATGGTACTTGAGCTGTATATGCTTAGCCTTGGAATGAAATGAAAATTTCTTTGCAAGATGTATGGCACTCAGGTTATCACTGTATAACCTGCCCAACTCCTGCTTCTTACCCAATTCATCCAGAAACCTTTGTAACCAAATCATTTCTTTACTAGCCTCTATAGCAGCAACATACTTTGCTTCTGTTGTTGAGAGTGCAAAAACACTTTGCACTTTTGAGACCCAACTAACATCTGTTCCACCTACAGTAAACACATACCCTATTATACTCCTCTTGTTATCTCTTCACCCGCCATATCTGCATCAACATATCCCTGTAGAGAAATGTTTGAACCACCAAAGCATAATTCTTGGTTTGTGGTACCTCTCAAATACCTGAGAATCCACTTAACCGCCATCCGATGTTCTTTTCCTGGATTGTTCATGTATCTGCTTACAACTCCCACTGCATGTGCAATATCAGGCCTTCTGTAGACCATTGCATACATTAAGCTTCCAATTGCTGATGCATATGGAACTTTAGACACATGAGCCATTTCTTCCTGAGTCTTTGGACATGCCTCCTTACTTAATTTGAAATGGCTAGCCAAAGGTATACCAACTAGTTTTTCATTCTGCATATTAAACCTTTTCAACACCTTTTCTATGTACTCACTTTGAGACAATGTTAATTTGTGATTCTTCCTGTCTCTAGTTATTCTCATACCAAGGATTTGTTTTGCAGCACCCAAATCCTTCATTGAAAATGAGTTTTCCAATTTCCTTTTGAGCACATTTATTTTCTGCATGTTAGAACTTGCAACAAGCATATCATCTACATACAATAACAATATAATATAGGTGCCATCATTTTTCCTTTTGAGATAAACACAATGATCAAAGTGACATCTAGTATAACCTTGTTCAGACATAAACCTATCAAATTTTAGATACCACTACCTTGGAGCCTGTTTTAAACCATACAAGCTCTTCTTCAACCTGCACACTATGGAGCGATAAAAATGTGTCTTTTGAACTCCTAATTACCTTCACATTAATTGTCAACCCAGGGACGACTTTTTATTTCAAGAGTGTACTGAGTCTGAGGCGGCTATTTACTCAAGAGTAATGTTTAATAGTACAACGTTCGGAGAACAAAAAAGTAGACGGATGCTAAACTATGACTAAATTACTTCAAAAGGATAAAATCACACAAGACATCTTATCAGTCAAGGGTGTGGAAGTGATAACCCATCCCTCTAGAAACTGATGGAAAGGAAATTGGAGCATGGACCATAGGTCTGGGAGCTAAGCAGCGACTTGCTGGCTCATTACAGCCTTAGACCTTCTCTCACACCAAAGCAGCAAATGCAAGTAAATGGAACGGCAGAAAGTAAAATGGAATAGCAAAAGGAAATAGAACAACAGTAAATGAAACAGCAATCAAAAGAACTAAATCTCGCGAGTCAAAACCAACTTACTCACACTCTGCTATGAAATAACACTCTTCACTCCTCAAGCAAACTGGATGGAATATACTTTATGGAACAGCACTCATTGATGAATTATGGAACGGCAATAATCGATCATATATGCACACCTCACACTAATATAGTAATCTGACAATTAAGGATAATACGACTATGTTTCCAAATAGAATAACATTACTTTCGGATTCCCATAATCAGGATTTCAAATGAATCAAATGACAGTAATATTCAATACAGATGCTCTGTAACAGAAATAAATGGTTGAGACTAAAAGCATGCGATCAACTCTGAAAAGATTCAATTATACAATGCAGAGTCATTACACAGATTTCCTGAGAAAAACCATTAGTGCATTGATCATAACAGAGCATAACATAGCATATGAAAGATATATCAGATTACCGAGTAATAAAGATAAGCAAACCACGCATAACTCATAGTATAATGATACAACAGCAATTGTAAAGATATGATACACAACAGTAGCAGCGTACTCCACCAGAGGCTGGGCCCTTAGCCGCCAGCGGACGCTGCTGGGTTACTTCAGAAGGAAAAGAGTGAACAACAACGCCCAAATTATGTATTAATCATTAAATAGTGAAATCATTACAATAGTTGAAGCTTTGAGACTTACAGCATAAAACAATCCTTCCTTCCTCCTATCCTATCATGAATCCTTGCTTCTGAATCTCTAATTCAAATCATCAATTCGCCATCATTCGAATCCCCAAAGTCATCCTGAAGTCTCCTCCTCTCTGATCTTTGTTTTCATTTAAATAGAGAAAGATCAGAGAGCAGTTATAACATAGATAATTACAACATGATTTCTTTTACAAATTTGGGTTGATTCTAACCAGATGATCAACAAGAAAATATATTTCCTTTCATCTCTCAACAAAAGCAAGATGAATTTGGGTTTGCAGCTAAAGTTTGGAGGACGGCCGCAACTGCAAATCTGAGAAAATCGTGCTCAAAGAATCCTACGTTTCTCTCTGTACAAGCCGAATTTGCGCAAAACGTTCTTCTTTAAGGTTAATTGGGCCCATTCTGGACAAAACCCATGTTCCGGATTTCTCGAATTCGTCTTCATTTGCTCAGAATCTCAACCGCAAAACTGTCACTCCTTAAACCAGCGAATTTCTGAGTTGGCAGATTTAAAAATCAAATCTTCAATCTGGAAGTTACCTTGGAGGCTAAAAATGGTGAATAATGTTATAACCAACTTATTAGAACTATCATTGATAAAATAATGCATAATCATCAATTTATTAGAAATAAAGGAGAATAGATAATATTCATTCATAAGAGCATAAATCATTTATAAAATGGATTTAAATGATAAATTATAACAAATGATATGATGAAGAATAGTGGAAATGGGTGGGATAAGTGTTCAAAAGTGATAATAATAATGGCATATTAACGACCCAACACACACTAATTTCTCCTTCCCTTTTACCTCATATCCTTGTGGTTGCTGCATATATATCTCTTCCTCCAAATCCCCATGGAGAAAGGTTGTCTTTACATCTAACTGGTCAAGATGCAAATCTTCAACTGCTACTAGACTTGAAACAGTTCTGATTGAAGTCATTTTCACAACAGGAGAAAATATCTCATCAAAGTCTATACCCTTTTTCTGTGCAAACTCTTTCACCACAAGTCTAGCTTTATACCTTTTTCTACCTCCATCTTCTTCCTTCAACTTGTAAACCCATTTATTTTGCAATGATGTTTTACCTACAGGAAACCTGACTAAGTCCCAAGTCTGGTTATGTGCTAAGGAGTCGATCTCTTCTTTCATGGCTTGCTCCTACTTCTTCCTGGTTTCTACCTGCATTGCTTCTTCATAACATTCTGGTTCACCAGAATCAGTCAACAATACATAATATAATGAAGGAGAGTATCGTTCAGGGGGTTTGCTTATCCTGGTAGATCTTCTAACACCACTTTTAGGTGTTTGAAGTGCTTTTTGTTGTTGTGGTTGTTGTTCTGGTTGTTGATCATTATGATTTTCAGGCGCCATCACTTTTCCTGTGATATCGTCAAGCACTATGTATTCTCTATTTTCTTTTTCCTGTTTCTTTTCCTGCAACTTATTCTTATACAAGACCTTTTCATTGAATATTACATCTCTGCTCCTAATGATTTTGTGATTTTCATAATCATATAAGCGATGACCAAAAGCATTAACACCATATCCAATAAAGGTATATTTCTTTGATTTTGCCTCAAGCTTTGTTATATTTTCTTTATTAATGTGGACAAAGGCTTCACAACCAAAAGTATTTAAAAATGAGTAGGTTACCTTTTTACCTATCCATGCCTCCTCTGGAATACCACCATCCAAGGAACTTGAAGGCCCTCTGTTTATTAGATAAACAACAGTATCTATAGCATCTGCCCAAAATTGTAAAGGCAATCCTACATGCAATCTCATGCACCTTGCATGCTCCATGATTGTCCTGTTCATCCTTTCTAACACACCATTTTCTTGTGGTGTTCTTGGAACTATCTTCTCTCTACGAATTCCATTCTTTGAACAGTACCTATCAAACTCTTTGCTGCAATATTCACCTCCATTATCTGATCTGAGACACTTCAACCTTTTCCCTATCTCATTTTCAACCAAAGCTTTCCATTTCTTGAAAGTATCAAATACATCAGATTTATTTCGAATACAATAAATCCATGTTTTTCTGGTTGCATCATCAATAAAAGTAACATAATAATGAGAGCCACGAAGAGATGATACCTAAGCAGGTCCCCATACATCTGTATGCACAAGCTCTAATTTTTTGTTCTTCTTTTCTTTCCAAACTCTAAGGAATCTGACTCTCTTCTATTTTCCATAAACACAATTCTCACAGAATTTTAAATCAACATGCTTCAAACCTGGCAACAAATTTCTTGAATGAAGAATCGACATCCCCTTCTCACTCATGTGCCCGAGCCTATGATGCCACAATGCCGTATCTTCTCATGTATAGGTTAAAGCATTAACAAAATTACAAATATCATTGCATAAATACAATGTACCAACCTTTCCTCCTTTCGCTATTACCAGGGATCCTTTAGTGACCTTCCAGGATTTATCTATGAAAGTAGTTAAGCAACCTTCACCTCCCAACTGCCCTGTTGAAATCAGATTTTTCCTCAAATCTGGAACATGCCTTACCTCCTTTAATAGCCACTGATTTCCATTTTGTTGTTTTATGAAAACTGTACCCATTCTAACGATTTTACAGTGTTTATCATCACCCAATCGAATCTGTCCAAAATCTCCTTGAACATAATCATGAAAATGTTTCCTATCAGGCGTGGCATGGAATGAGGCTCTTGAATCTACCACCTAGGCATCAATAATATTTTCTAATGAAAGAATCAAAGCATCTTGCCACACGTCACCTGTTACATTCGCTTCATGATTGTTTTCTTGTTGCGCATCTCCTTCTTTTCCCTTCTGAGATTTGCAGTCTTTCTTCAGGTGTCCTTTCTTCCCACATTTCCAGCACACTAACCCCAATCTGGACTTGGATCTGACTTTTCTTGACTTACTGCAATATCCTGAGCTCTTTCCTCTTTCCATTTTTCTTCCCCTAGTCTCTACAGTCAAAGCATTACCTGATGTCTCACCAGAGCTTTTCCGTCACATTTCCTCGCTAAGGATTGCACCGACAACATCATCAAACTTTAAAGTACTAGATCCAGAGACAGAGTCACTAATGGCCATAACTAAACCATTCCAACTTTCTAGCAATGAGCACAGAAATAACAAAACCCTAACGTCATCATTAAAATTTACCCCTACATAACTTAACTGACTTGTAACTGTACTAAAATCATTTAAATGATCAACAACATATCCACCCTCTGACATCTTCATATTAAATTAACGCTTCATAATAAATACCTTATTTGAGGCAAGGGTTTTTCATATAGTTTGGCCAATGTCGACATTAAACCTTGTGTTGTCATTTCCTTTGAAATATTAAATGCTACCGACGCTGCTAGGCACAGCTGTATTGTTCCAAATTCCTTTATGTCGAGAATAACCCATTTTGTGTCTGTCATACTCGTCAGCTTCTTTTTCTTTCCGCTTAATGGTAGGTACAGATCTCTCTAATACATATAATCTTCCATCTGCATCTTCCACATCTAGTAGTTTTGGCCATTGAATTTTTCGACCCTAAACCTACCATCTTCTGCCATTGCTCCCACCCGCACCAGGAACCCTTCTCTCCTGCGAGTTTATCAGCCAAATAGACCTTCGGCTCTGATACCAGTTGTTAGAAAATTATATTACGGAGCAATGGAACACATAAAATATTGTGAAAATATAAACACAAAAAATGCATAAAACAAGAGAGACACAAATATACATGGTTCACCCAGTTTGGGCTACGTCCACGGAGAAACAGCCAGTCCTTCTCTTATTATATTATCCAGCAAACTGAAGAGATACAACCTACAACAGATCTACTATAACACCCTCTTCACTCTCAATCTCCTCTCCCTTCCTCACTCAGAATATAGATATGCATAGACACAATAAAATTCCCTCATATATAGTGATGGGTTTGCCTTCTAGGAAAAAGAACCCTAAACTAAACATAACTTCTACCGTCAGATCATCTGCCTAATGAACGACCCAGATTGACTAGAAATTACTAGACTTTTACAAGGCAATTTTACATCTATTTTTAGCCTCGGGGGAACGCTGGCCGCCGGACCCCCCAGCCGGGGGGCATTTAACCCCCTGGACCCCCGCAGGGGGGAAAAGTCCCCCCCGCATGGATGGGTGTACAGTCTTCCTAGGGTATACATCCAGCTGGAACCTTTGAATGCAGAAGATAATTAGGCTCCACACCCAACATAAACTATGGTCTATGAAAGTAAATGCCGAGAAATGTTGTAGGAAAGGAAAGCATGAAATATGACTATTTCAAATTAGGAAGTGAACATGATAAAGGAGATCTGAAGCAAAGCAAAATAGGACTATTAATCTACTACAGAGCTGCAAACTCTAGAAGTTCTATGAAGGAGGAAAATTTGTGTTTTTGGGGCAGCAAGAGGATCTTTGCCTCAAATCATGGTCCTAGAGGGAGGAAGAGAGGCCAAGTCACTATTGCTAGCCTTTTGAATCTTTTCTTATCGCTACTTAACCTGCTACAGAAAGCACAAATGGAAGCAAACTACATAATCATCAAAAGAAACCTATTCTTAACCATAAAATAAGTACATCTAACAGCAAATTAATCTACAAACTGAAGTAAGCATACAAGTACAAGTAAAGAGAAGCTTGGCTTCTTGGATTGGACCCTAACCCAAGAGCTTCAGCCCTCTGAGGTAACTCAGTGCTAGCTCAAAAAGAATTCCATCTTCATTATCAAAAGAATAGCAAGATTACATAAAACTGTCAAATAAGAATAAGCTTGAAATTTGAGCCTAGTAAAAGCATGTTAATGTGTCTCATTATATGGCAAAAGCAAAAAAGTACTCAAATGAAAAAAGATTAAAAAAATAATATAAAAATATCAATTAAATGAGTTGAGTTTCATACTTGTTAATTATAAAAAATAAATGCTAAATTTGTAACAAAGCTAACTCACAATAAATTTTGGTAAAAGCCATAGTGAACCTATTTAATGGGTTTAGAAAATATAAATAATGTTATAAAAAGTAAATACTAAATTTGCAAATAAGTCAACTGATAGTAAATATTGGTAAAAACTATGGTTAATCACTCACAAAATATAAATAACTTTATGTAAAGTTAAATGAAATGCTAAAACTCTTTAAAAAATATATATAAAAATAGAAGTAGAATTTCTAAACAAATAATTTTATATATTATATTTTGAATAATATAAAATACGTTATTATAATCATAATTAAAAAATTTATTATAAAAAATATAAAATATATTTTAAAAATTTTCAAAAAATAATTTTAACATTTTGTTATATGTTATTTTCAAATTTCTATTAAAAAAAATTGATTTTATAAACTTGAAAGGGTAGTTTCTTGGGTCGCGGTTTTATATATACGAAAATATGATCATTTTTACTAGTATTTTAATAATAATTAAAAAATATGCTTACTTTTTATTTTTTAATTTGTTTAGCAATCTTTAGAATGTTTACAACACATCTCTTAAAGAAATTGGAATTAAAAAACATAAATCAATAGAGAAATGAGGGGTCGCGGTTTTGTCACTACTTAAAAATTTATGTAAAATATTAATGATATCTTTTAAAGAAAATGAATAAATTAGATAAAAATTATATATTAAATTTTAGAAAAAATATGACATGAAATTGAATTTAAATTGACATGTTTTGTCTTCTTTTTCCACCACCTAATTTTTGGTGATTTTGTAAATTTAAGAGTAATCATTCCAACTCCATTTATTTTTATAAAACTTCTTTGCCACAAAAAGGGAAAAAGTGATACACATTAACATGCTTTACAAAAATCTGACCCTAGTGAGGCCCTAGGCCTCTCTACTTATACATATGAAGCTACCAATAGCTTCCTTAAAATCAAGGAGGCTTGGCTCCCAAAACTCAAGATAACTATCAGTCATTCTCTACTTGCTTGGTTACCTTCTAGTGCATGATTCGTCTGCTTGTACTCCGAGCTGAATGAATCAGAATTCGAAGTGAGGAGTAATAAATGAGGGGGATTCCCTCCTATAAGTCCTCTCCTCTATCTACTTCGAGTTATTGATGCAATTTGGCCATTAACTCTTTGACTTTGACCTCGAAATCCATCAATAATCTGCATTAAATACATGTTAGACCACATGGAATAATAACTAGCCCAACTCACTCTATAAGCATAAATATAATCAGAAAATCATACAATAAGCTAAGAGAATGGTTGATTTGACTAGGTTAGGAGGTAAAATGAGCCCATATAATTACCCATTTATGAGGCTCATCAAGCTGATCACTCTGCCAAGGATTGCAATTATTAATTAAAGTGTGAAGTACCAAGAAACAATCTAGTTTATAATTAAATCCCACACGATGTATGTTTAGATCAAATGAAAAGGATTTATCATTTAACTTAGAAATGATTATAACCCCTTCCAACTTTAACTAAACCAATGAAAAAAAGCTAAAAGATTATTTCTAAACCAAAATTCCAAGTCGAGGCCATAAGGGAATATATAACAGATGATAATATTATTTTCAGAATAAATCAAAATGCATATGGACTAAATCTTCTAAGAAATATCACATTTTCTCTTTGAAGTTCTTGAAACCGTAGAGGAAATTCATCAAACTTTTTTAATGATAAGTTTTGATCATCAAGTTTTGGAGTTATAACTTCATTGAGTTGCAATTTTCTATAAATTTCTCAACAAATCCTCTGAATTTGTACTTGAACATCCAAAAATTGCTTGATCCTCTCTTCCTTTTGCGGCCAAAGCTATTCCAAAGGTGGTGTAAAAGAAGCAAGTTGTTCCTTCAGTGTGCTTGCAAGATTTTCAGGCTAGAAATACAGTAAACACATTTACTAACCTAAGTAGCTAAACAAAAGCGAAAGTTGCAAGCTAAAGAAGAGAATGGATGCACTATAACTGTGCACAGAAAACATGATGATTTTGGTGATGGTAAGAAAAAATGTCTGCGAATATATTAATCAAGAATTATAATTCTGCACAACTCTTATGCAATTATGCATGCTTGAAAATGATTACTTTCAAAAGGTTTTTTTGAAGTGCTTCGTTAAAGTCAAGACATGCATTATAAGCGACTTGGAGTGGGCAAGCACAAGAAGTGGAAAATGGCTCAAGGAAATAGCTTTAAACTTGACAACACCTAGATCACATAACATATCACATCTATCTTCATCTATGTTCTTCCATATGATATTGCATTACGATGTTTCCTTTACAACATCTAGTGCAATTGCTAGTTATATTTTATTACAACACCATAATTTATCAATATAACATGCCCAAAAAATCATAACCCATTTCATAATATTCTTGAATATTCCATAAAGGTGAAATTCCTACCATGCACCTATTAATTCTTGATAACTAAATATTCAAAGGTTAAGTTCCTACCATGCACCTATTAATTATTGAAATTAAAATTAAAATTTTGGAAGCCTTATTCAAAAATAGGTACTCCAACAGGTGTGTTTATTTTGGAATAGGGATTCCAAAATTATAATTTAATTATTAATAATTATGTCAATAGGGTGTCTATTTCAAAATATGTATTCCATACTTTTAGTTTAATTATCAACAATTATTTGGTGGATGGTAGGAGTATTCTAAAAATATTTTTAGTAGTAATCACAAATCAAAGGTTTACATTTATCTAGAATGCAATTATGCCCTTTTTGTTCTAAATTAAATTAATTAATTAAAAAAATTCCATATGAACATGAGTTATAGTTTTTTAAGCATGTGGTATTAGTAGGTAAAGTGGGGGTGAATCTCCATGGTTAAGAATATTCTTATGCATTTTTTAAATGTTCATATGTTTAACTCATATTAATTTGTTTTATAATTAATATAATAATAGTAAATCAAAATACAATATAATTTAGTTATTTTTTTATGATTTTATTTTTTTATTTTTTTATTTTGGCAATGTGATATGTATCATGAAGGAAATTTTTTAACGTCTATCGATCTCTATAGTTCTTTTAACTTATATGGATGTGCTAGTTATTAAATAGATGGTAGGGATTTAAACTCAGTGGCTTATTCTTAAACATTCTTAATAGTAGTCAGAAATCAAAAGTTAAGATTTATGTTAAAAGTAGTTATGCTATTTTATTATATTCAATAGTTAAAAAAATCTAATGACTTTTTCGACACGTTAGTAAGTCATGATATTGTAACACTGTCTATTTCATGGTAAAATATTTCCATGTTACATGCTTTTTAAATCTATATATGTTTAACTCATATTTATTATTTTTATCATTAAAGTTAATAATAATAATTTAGATTAACGTTATAATTTAGTTATTTTTTATGCTTTTTTTTTAGCATAAGAAACTAAAGTGTTTTTTATCATTAAAATTAATAATAATAATCTAAATTAAAGTTATAATTTAGTTATTTTTTATGTCCCTTTTTTCAAAATATAAGAAACAAGTGTATTTTTTTTGGGAGAATGAGAATTTTGTATTTTTATGTAATGTCACATGGTTTGGGTTTGAGTTTAGGTTTGATTTGAGTTCAAATTGTTTGATGAGATTCGGATGAGGTTCACCATTGAGTTCATATATCTATATATATATATATATATATATATATATATATATATATATATATATATATATATATATATATAATGAATTATAGGATAAAATAGTAAGAAATCAACATGACTAAACATCAAAAATGTTATCACAAACATGGAAACTGCAAGGATAAAATACAAGCTTGAGTTGTGGCATGAGGTTATGAGTTTTGATCTAAGGACTCGGTCAATGGATATGAGGTCTGATGAGGTTCGCCGAACCTTAAAAAAAAAATTAAGGTTTGCCAAAATTTGAACCTCAAGGTTAAAGTTCGATGTACCTTGTGACATAGTTTATATGCAAGTTTGCGTGTGGAAAGAAGTGAATCCCTCATGTAGTACATATCTATATCTTAAAAAATTATTCCTTAACCCTCCTATCCAACAATAATACAAGTTTTTCTAGAGGGACTCCAAACTTGACAACAAAAAAAGGGTTTTGTAGGTATATACATTACAAAACTCACCCAATAAAACACATTTTTTACATTTCATTATATAACTTATTGATAATGTGGCACTTCATAATTGTGTAATTCCAATCCATTTAGTTCTGAGGAATAAGAAAATCTTTCATTTTTCCATGGTTTTTAAATCTTCCATCCTTAATTTACACCCTTCATTATTGAGATCAACGAGGGAGAACATGGAAATATGATATTGAATAAAATACTTCCATTGCTTTCCTAATTCTTTTCATATAACTTTTAATGTTTTGACCTTGAAATGATATCTCACTTAATGTTGATTAAGGAGTGAGTCTCTCAAAACAATGAGAGATGTTACATGTTCCTCTTTAGCTAAGTGAATCTGGTGGCAAAGCGCATAACCTTCATCTTTGATTGTTTGTCATGCATCACCTCATGAATACTTTACAACTTTAACAACCAACAATCCAAGGCTTATTATGACGTAATTATTTTGATTTTATCAGCGTTTTATAGTCATTAAGGAGATAAGAATGTCTATTTTCGAATAGGGATTCCATAATTTTAATTTAATTATTAACAAGTATTAGGTTGGTGTGGATTTTACCTACACAAAATATTCTAGAAGATTCATAAAGTATACACAAATCAAAAGTTTAGGTTTATCTCAAAAATAGTTATGTCGTTGTGTTACGATTGTTTGAGCATGTGGTATTAATAAAGTCATAGTACTGTAACAACACCTCTTTACATATTAATAATCTTCATGGTAAAATAGGAATAAATCTACATCATTAAAAATCTTGTTCCATAGTTTTTAAATTATATAAATATTTCACAAATATATTAATTAATAGTAAAATACTAGTAATTTAAAATTCAATTTTAATTTAAATAAATTTTATGATTTTTTAATGTTAGCAACATGACCTGTATCCGGTACTAACTATCACTATTTTGATAGTTATTATGGATAGATTCTTATAGGCAGTTACAAGGTTGCACTAATATAATAAAAAAAAATTTAAATCATAAGAATTCGAATATGAATAATGAATTTGTGGCATGAACCACAATGTGTGGTTCATGTCCCTCCCTGTATTCTTTAATAGTGGCACAAAACCACCATCATTATCGTACCCACGTAGCCATTTCCCACGAAGGAATAATGAATTCGAATATGAATAATGAATTTGTGGCATGAAAGCACAATGTGTGGTTCATGTCCCTCCGTGTGTTATTTAATAGTGGCACAAAACCACCATCATTATCGTAACCACGTATCCATTTCCCACGAAGGCTATAAAACGAGGGCGTCCTTATAAGGATTGCAATAATGTTCGCTCACCATTTGAAAGGATGATTAGAGGTGAAATTATTTCATTTTCCATTTGAAGTGATTGTTATTATTTCATTTAAGGTAGTCATGGCATAAACTGAGTTTCCTTTGCTCTACTTCTATTGTTATTACACAAAATACTTTTTTGTGTGGTGGTGGGCGCGCAATTAATGTTATGTTATAAAAAAAAATGTATATGTTATGGTATGTAGTTTTTCATAAATGTGTAATGTTAATTTATTTAATTTTAAGGAATAGGAGAAGGTTTGATTTGGCTATTGATTTTTAAATCTTTCAATTTTATAATACACATTTCATTAACACACGAATTTGTGTCTTTATTGAGATCACAAAGAACATGAAAATGCGTTATTGAAGAGAACTTTCTATTGCTTTCCTAATTTTTTGCATATGACTTTCTAATATTTTTCCCCTTGGAGAGGCGCTATTCACCAAATGTTGATTAAGAAGGAGGGAGTCTCCTAGAACAACAATGAAAGACGTTACATGGTTTTCGTTGGCTATTAAATACCTCAGTAGAAGGCATAAGCTTCATCTTTAGTTGTTTGTCATGCATTTCCTTTCCCCGTGGATACTTTGCAACTTAGAGCAATCTAAAGCATATTATGATGTAATTATTTTGATTTTTATCCATGTTTATTAGTCATTAAATGGATATGCATGTTTATTATGTAATAGGACTTCAAGAATTTTAATTTAATTATTAACAATTATTAGGTGGATGGTCGTGATTTTACCTCCACTAAATATTCTAGAATATTCACAGGAGTATACAGAATTCAAAAGTTTTGATTTATCTCCAAAGTACAGTAATGCCAATTTTTGCCTTTCAATTCAATTGAAGTTTGGAATAGAGCTTCCATAATTTTAATCTATTGATTAATAATAATTAAGTAAATGGTAGGGATTTCAAGAATATTCAAAATATTATACACAAATGAAAAGTTTATATTTATCTACAAAATACTTATGCTATTTTTTGTGTTTAATTAAAATAATTAATTAAGCAAATTGTCATATTGCATATGAAGCTAATTATGATTTTTGGGCATATGGTATAGATGAACCATGGTATTGACCCACAATATTGTGACAAAATCTCTTTACAAACGAAATATTTCAATAATAAAATGAAAACAAATCCATATGATTAAAAATATTGTTAAAATATTGTTTCGTAATATTTTAAGAATATAAATATTTAGTACATATATTAATTTTATTATATTAACAATAAAACAATATTAATTTAAAATAAAATTTTAATTTTAATTAACTTTTATGTTTTTTTGGGTATTTTATTTAAACAATATGAAAAGCACATATATTAATTTTATAAATAATAATAAATTAATAATAATTTATAATTTAATTAATTTTTATATTTTGATTTTAGTAGTAAGTATTTTAGTTAATTTGAATTTGAATAAGAGTGACACCACCATCACGGTGGACGTGAGAGAGGTTATGGTATCCACGCTACCATGTCCAGTTAGGACTATAAAACTGGGGGTAGGGAGGGCGTCCTCAGCAGAGTGATCAGGAGCATAATAACAGTTTGATTGATTGGCATTTTAAGAGATTATTGTTAGAGGTGATATTATTTCATTTGAGGCAGCCATGGCGGCGATGAGGGCATTTGCGTTTGCTTTGGTTGCACCGTTACTGATCGCAGTGGTGGGCGCCCAGACTGGGAACCAAGTGTGGTACTGTAACACCCAGACAATCCCAACCGGAAGTCTTTTCTGGGAGAGTCTGCAATGCCTTTTGGGAGATCTGGTACAAAACACGGGCCCCTCCGGGTACCCGTACTACACATCGTGTGATGCAGACAACGGGGGCACTGCCTACGGGCAATCACAGTGCGAATCACAATTGTCTCAGTCTGATTGCACCAACTGCCTTGATAACGCCTGGAGCAACATCTTGAGCGTTTGCCATGATGCCGTCGGTGCTCAGTTTGTATACGTTAACGAATGCGACATTCACTACGAGCAGTACAGCTTTTAGTATCAACCCTAATACCGTAAGGAATCTCTCATCTCTACAGGGATATTGCTAGGGTGCTTGATATTGTGCTGGTATCATGGTATCTACCTCCTCTTTCATGAATATTCTATATTGTTATAATTCCGAAGTTCTGTGTTTACTGTAGCTTTCCCATGTAAGATTGAGATAGAGTTGAATAAGAGTCATTAGCATCAAATTGCTATGGATATTGTTCATAGAATTTGGATTAAATAAAATATTATTTTCTTGTTTTTAAGGTTTGTTTTTGGAGTTGTTTTTAGTGTGAATTTTTGGAAGTTTTTACAGTTGGTTTTTCTGGTCAAATTTCTCTAAAATCCCGCAAAAAATTATTGAAATCACAAGCTTGATGGGTAATCCTGTGCAATCAAAGTGCACTAGGGGTTTTCGAGAGTGTTGAATCCATATATGCACTCAAAAAACTAGTTTAAATAACACAAATCAAGATTTCACCACATTTCCTTTTTGGGTTATGTTTAAGGTATTTTTTTTATAATAAATAAATTAATGATAATTTATTTTTTTTGTTTTTTTAACTTTTGTTATGTTCCAAGTAGTAATATTTTCTTCATAAAGAAGCAAATTTATGGAGAGGTTCATTCTATAACCCAGTATGATGGGCATGTGTAAGTATGTCCGTCCCAGGGGCATGTGTAAGTATGTCTTTGTGCCCCTTTAAAATAAAAATCAAAAATCAAAATTATGTTCTAGATAGAAAAAGTAGGCTCAATCTACAACCTAGTATGATGTGTAACTATGTTCGTTCGTCATGAAAGTTGAAATTTTGGTCATGTCGACCCAAATATTTTTTTTTTTAAATTAAAAATTAAAAAAAAAATAACTATACAAAATATATTAATAATGTTGGTCGATAAAAAAGTTTACACGTGAAAAAATTGATTTGCATATGAAGAAATTGGATCCCTCTGGGCTCATGTTAGATCCATATTTAAGATGGATCTATGATGGTTCTACAACCCAGTTTGAGGGGTGTGTATTTAAGATGGATCTCTGCTGGTTCTACAACCTAGTATGAGGGACGTGTAAAAATTGATTTGCATATGAAGAAATTGTAAGGACTCTGGACACTACATATCTCCACAATGGTATGATATTGTCCACTTTGGGCCTAAGCCCTCATGGATTTGCTTTTGGACTTACCCCAAAAGGCCTCATACCAATGGAGATATTTGTTCATCCTTATATACCCATGATCCTTCCCACTTCTACCACTTCTAATAAATGTGGGACTTTGTTCGTATACCCAACAATCCTCCCCTCGAACAAAGGACCATCGAGCCTCCCCTCAAACCATCCGCAGGATTCTCTCTACTCTCTACCAACCAGGATTTTCCGCTCCAATGCGTTGGACGCACACGCCTTACATGGTAGCACCACCTGTCTCGAGAGCTTGCTCCATCCCAGGCAACTCCTCTTCACCGTGTGTTCCCCAACACGTCCATGAAGAATCCGGAGCACACCGCCTGTTTAACCGAGCTCATCCACAGGCTTACGGGGGCTCACCATCTTTGTTTCGGCATTCCGAGGATTCATCCACTTGGGTAACCTCGAACTTGGCTCTGATACCACTTGTTGGGACTCTGCGTTGCTTAATCTTGAGTTAGAACAGTTAGATGTTAAAACAACTTTTCTACATGGTGATTTGAACGAAGAGATATATATGGAACAACCAGAAGGTTTTGTACGAGGTCACAGCAGAAGATTAGTTTGCAAGCTCAGGAAATCATTGTATGGTCTGAGGCAGTCTCCCAGACAATGGTACAAGAAGTTTGATTCCTTTATGGTGAGCCAGAACTTTATAAGAAGTGAGTATGATCATTGTGTGTACTTCAAAAGTTTCAATGGCATATTCATTATCTTAGCTTTGTATGTTGACGATATGCTTATTGCAAGCAAAAGCATGGAAGAGATCAACAGGTTAAAGGCTCGACTCTCTAGGGCGTTTGATATGAAGGATCTTGGAGCAGCAAAACATATCTTGGGCATGGAGATACACAGAGACAGGAAAAATGGTAAGCTTTGGTTATCACAGCAGAAGTATGTGGAGAAGGTACATGAAAAGTTCTCTATGAATAATGTGAAACCTGTTAATGTTCCTTTAGCTTCCCATTTTAAGCTTTCTTCGGTTTTGAGTCCTAGAGATGATGAAGAAAAGCAGTATATGTCTCATGTACCATATGCAAATGCAGTAGGCAACTTAATGTATGCGATGGTATCTACAAGACCTGACATTTCACATGCAGTTGGAGTTGTCAGCAGATTCATGGCAAATCCAGGTAAAGAACATTGGCAAGCAGTGAAATGGGTGCTTCGATATCTAAGAGGCACAAGAGATCATTGCATCGTCTTTGGTGGTAGTGAAGGATCAGTCTGCGGATATGTAGATGCTGATTATGCAGGTGATTTGGACAAAAGAAGATCTACTACAGGTTACGTCTTTACTCTTGCAGGTGGAGCAATTAGTTGGATGTCAAAGCTTCAAGACACGGTTGCATTGTCCACTACCGAAGCTGAATATATAGCTGCTTCAGATGCCAGTAAAGAAGCAATCTGGTTAAAGGGTTTGCTCGATGAAATCGGAAGGACGCAGGAGAAAGTGAGTGTACTTTGTGACAGTCAAAGTGCTATTCACTTGGCCACAAATCCTGCCTATCACAGCAGAACCAAGCACATTGATGTGAGATATCATTTTCTGAGACATGTGATCGATGGTGGAAAAGTAGCTCTTAAAAAGGTCCACACACGAGAAAATTGTGCAGACATATTCACAAAGCCAGTTACAGTAGAGAAGTTGCGGTGGTGTTTAGCTTCTCTTGGCTTGCAGGAAAGATGATGAATGGGAAAGTTGTTGTCAAGGTGGAGTTTGTTAGTTTGACAACGAACTTCGGTTATCAAATGTAGTTAAACAGTTTTGCTTTGTAACGAATAAAGTTTTTTAGTTATGTAACGGTAGTGACATGAATATATCGAATGTCATGGAGGAAATTAATCATCGAATACACAGATATACATTTCAGTTTCATTTCTATTTCTTGGTCTTCTCTTTCTCATTCTTGCTGTTCGTTCTTTCTTTCTCTGCTCTAAAAACAAGAGAAATTGGATCCCTATGGGCTCATGTTAGATTTGTATTTAAGATGGATCTATGTTCGTTTTACAATCCAGTATGAGGGGCATGTGTAACTGTGTCCATCAGTTTGTGCCCCTTTAAAATAAAAATAAAAGGTAAGAATTATGTTTTAAATAGAAAAATCATGTGGGCTATAATAATAATAAATGAATATGTTGTAAAGTAATTAGAAGTAAAAAGAATGTATGTTTAAATCTTATACCCTTTAAAATAAAAATAAAAGGTAAGAATTATGTTCTAAATAGAAAAATCATGTGGGCTATAATAACAAAAAATGAATATGTTGTAAAGGAATTAGAAGTAAAAAGAATGTATGTTTAAATCTTATGCTTTTCAAAAATATTTCAAATAGAGATTTAAATAAACTATTTGAAGTTTTATGTTAACTAATTTATGTCAATATCAACTTCATATATATCTAAATTTAGAAAATAATTGTTAAAACAAAATATTTTGATGTTGTATATAAAAAATATTCAATGTGGGTTATCAATAAAATATTTTATAATATTGATATATACTTAAAAATACATTAATAATGTCCATGGGGATATGGATAGATGGTGATTAAGCATTCAAAAATACAATTTAAATAATGAAAAAATTGTAGTCTCGTGTAAGATTTGTACTTAAGATGGATCAAATTTGATCCCTCTGGCTCATGTTAGATCTGTACTTAAGATGGATCTATGCTGGTTTATTTCATTTGCATCACTTGACTACTTTTATTTTCATGCTATCAAAATAGGTATCATCTAAGCTACATGACTTTGAGGTGTAGACAAGTTTATTTGAGTGGGATTTAGTTAATCCCTAACTCAAACTTCATAGAGATGGGTTAAATATAATTTAGTTTTGTGTATGGTTATTTTTAGTTTTAATTTTTCCTTCTCCTTCTTGTTGCCAATATTTCTATTTCCATGGAGCTACTACAATATTGTAAAATCCATCAAAGTATGACTTTCACATTGAGTTACTTATTTATATACAAATCCCATATCATGGTTAGTATCATATATTTTTCTTAATTTAAAATTAATAATTATTTTTTTACACAACACATATTATCCACCTAATTAGGATAGGTGGAAAGTCATTTGATTTCATTTTATGTTTATATACAAATCCCATATCATGGTTAGTATTAGATATTTTGTTAGTTTAAAATGAGTAATAATTTTTTTTGGGAGACTAGAGATATTATCACCTCATTATGGGTGTTGCAAAGTCATTTGAACATGAAAAGTAAATTTCTAGAGAATTTTTTGATTAAGCATGAGTGTAAATTCATCTTAACCCTTAGCCACCCAAGAAAAATTAATAATAAAAATAACAATAATAAAAATATTTTTTTATTTTTATTTTTATTTTATTTTATTTTGACCAAGTTAGAATTTTTACACAACATTACATTACATTATGTTACACATTTCTACCATACTGGATTGGAGACATTATATTATGTTATACATATATACCAAACCGGATTGGATATGCCTCTATACAAAATGATATATGGTACCATGTTAAAATTATATACTAACACATCCACATTAGTAAATGTGGTTGATATATGTTGAAGGCGTCATTTTCCATCATTTATATGTCAATCAACTTTTGTAAATGAGGCCAATCAATCAACATAATTTAATATTAATTATTACTAACACATTAGTAATATGTTAATTACATGGTTAATAACATGTGTTTATGAATATGTGTTTCCTATCACAAATTGAAATTCAAAACAATAAAGACCTATGTAGAATATAAAAGCTACAAATCCTATAAAAAGTGAAAGATGATCTACCAAGCATATATCAAAAATCGTTATTAGTAATAGAGAAACAGAGGAATGCGTCTAGGTTTGCAATCCTGAGAGGGCATGGGAAGGATTGGACCACAACTTAAGTTTGGGAAAAAAATTAGCAAGTTTAATAGGAAAAACTCAATAAACCGCACTCCAGCCATATTAGAAACTACATTCTCTATATTTCTTATACTCTGAAGGAGGATTCGATCCATGCAAGTTTCATTCCACCAAGTATACATAGATTACAATACAATTTTAAAATGAGTATTACCATACAACATTAAAGTATTGGAAGACAATTCCCTCTTTTCCAAAACATCTATGTCTAGAAACTGAAAACCTAGCTTTATAGATACATTTTAGCCACAAAATAAATTCTTATGTTCATACATTTTGAACAAAGGAAAGCAATCCAGGAAGTAAAACCCCAAAATGGATGAGTTCAACTATTTTTTAAAAATGATTTCGATAAGAGATATATTTAAGAAAAACTAACCTAACAACACCAATTATAACGAGAGAGAATTTAAGAGGAAAGGAGAGATACTTAGATTTAATTTAAAAGAAAATATGGAGAGGAAACTACCAAGTAACTAGAATCGGGTGGAGATTTGATTTGTTTAAGGAAGAACCCTATAAGGGTTTGCAATACGCAACAATCTGAAGCGTGACGTTTCTTTCCTCCATCACCACAAAACATAACAATTTTCCATCTTTCGATCTTATGGTTTCCATTATACAAGAAGGTTGAATCATCAAGTCAAGGGTCAAAGGGAGGAATAGATCAATTCTCTAAATAAAACTACACAAAGTTGAAAAGTAGCAGAGCATATAATCTGTAAATAAATTTAAACAAAAAGGTAAAAAGGCTTGTGAAACCAAATTAAAATTACTCGGTAAATCAAACTAGAAATATTTACAGGTGTGGGTCATATCATAGAATTTGTATTTATAAATAAAAAGAGGTGAGTGACATATACCATTATGGAAAAAAACTACTGATCTCCATTCAAAAAAGTTATTTGAGCAGACCAACCATGACCATTTAGAATCACAGCGAAAGTTCAAATCTAGGAAGTTAACATGCCAATACCTCCTAGCATCCCAAATCCCACTTTAGCATTAGCGAGAATGAATGGAGCTGTAAATGAAACCCTCAAGATCCCTAGGCGAGGATGGGTAGACGACGATCGTTGGAATCAAAACAGAAAGAATCTAGTTTCATATATAATTGAAATCGACGTTGCTAAAGAAGTTCAAATAATCTATATATTGGAAGTAATTATTCCATGACTTCCAAGTTGTCCTAAGTTGTATTGTGTGAGTTCCTAGGTTAATAGGTATACTAGCTATTTTTACTAAATCAATCATTCTCGGATCTAGAAAGATCATGTATTCCTATATATGTAATGTTTGTAAGACCAATAGAATATTGTGTTTGGTGTTGTGTTTAATCTATCTCTCACTCTCTTTCATATTTCTAACATGGTCTCAGAGCCTGTTCTTGCTTGACTCCCTCAAGGGAGAGCCAGGAAGACGAGAGGTTCTTAAATTTTATTCCTCTGTAAATAAATTAGGATATGAGATTATGTTGTGTGAAGTCTTTGTACGGATTTGTAGATATGTTTGGTTTATTGTTCTAGGTGGCATAAAGTCTTTCATCATAGTCATTTTGGTTACCCTTCATCTCTACTCATCGTATCTAGTTGAAGATATTAATCCCAGAACAGAGCCACGGATTTGGAGAAGAAAACTCGCCAAGTGCTGCAGAGTATTTTTGTACATGAAGGATCCTGCCGAGACGAGTTTTGTATCCAGTGCACCATTAGATCTGAAGTCCATAGGCTTTAGATCTAGACATAATTTTTAGACACAACTGAAGCATTTCTGATTGAATATTAGAGGAGGCACAACATATGTTTCCTTATTCAAGCCCACGATCTCTAAACATCCATGAGCTAGCACCTGCCATCACTCGATGCATGCAATACAATTGGTAGTCTAATATGCAGTTGCCTGTTTCGCATGTCATTTTTTCGAAGTCAAAACCCTTAGATTGTGGATTGTTGTGTTTTAAATAAAGAACCAAAAAAATTGCCATGTGTGATAGCTTCTTTACAGGCAGAAAGGTTCTCTGCTTAAATTTGTGATAGCCTAAATTTGTAAAGGCGTGCGTGATAGCCTTCTTTTTGTTTGTTTATGAAGACTAATGTGTGCATGGTTTAAGGAGACATAAGGGATTAAAGATTAATTTTTTTTTATGGTAAATTTTTCTTTGGTGAAAAAGTTTTTATGTTGCGTGAAATAAAGTTGTGGTGATTACTTGGTATGTACAGAAAAAAAGAAAAAAAAAGTTGTTGGTAAAAATCAAATGATGAAGAACCACAAAGAACAGGCCAATTATTCAACAGATTAATGTGACCCGTTATAGCTAATATGTCACCAAACACTTAATATTACTCACAAAGAAAATGACTATTTGTTAAAAGGTAGAATTATAATTATGGACATATGCCAAATCAATATATTACCTTTTTGAGTATATTTTTCTCTAATTTTTCATGTTTCTCCCATTTTAATGATTTTTTAATGTGATCACCATCAAAAATTAATGGAGCTTCTATTTTATTTCAAGAAGTCAAACTAAAAGCAAAAATTATTCATTAAAAAATTATTTTTCAACCATACACACTCCAAGAAGTCTTTGTTGTCTTTAAAACTCCTTTAAGTGTTTTCATGTATCTCTCTACGAAAAAATTCCATCTACAATTTTCCAACCCAACTAATTGAATATGTTCAACCAAATGTATCATAATATGGTGTTAGTATCCAAAAAACTAGTGGGCATCTTTTTAAAAAAAAATATAACATTTTTTAATATTTCATTGTGTCATATAGGGATGGTCCTAGCATGTATTTCTTTGATGTGATCTATCCAAAGTCAAGATGTCCCTTGATAGTTAGTAATTTTATAAAACTTTCCATACATTTTAATGTAAATCCTTATTAAAGATAAATTAATGGTTTCGATAAAAAATAAATAAATAACCTCAAAAACACAAATAAACATCCAATGGCTCGATACAAATATTGTGTGAGACAAGTGCATTGATTTATACTGATTTAACTTACATTTTAACCATATGATTTCTCTCATTGGTTATATTATAGTAAAAATATTACAAGGGTTAGAGTTAAACTTGGTATTCTCACATATGTTATATCACAATGGCAATAATAAATAGGCCTTTAACAAATTATGGTCATCTTGCATGATGGGATTCAACAATTCACTCTCATGAAGAGTCGTATCATGTTAGTGATCTAATCTTTTGAATCACCTTGTTCAAAATCTCTAATTCATCCTTAGAAACTATCCATGGTGCAAAAAGATTAAAAAATTGGGTTATTCACATACATAATTTCTTTTTCTCTTAAAACTTTCTTTGTCTTTGACACAAACCCATCCCTTTTATGCATTTTATGACTGGGATTTCTTTTGTTTGATACACATTATTCATCGAGGTTTTCCCACCTTAATGAAATATTATGAAACATATTCATTGTGGCTAGAATTGTTCACTATCTATGAGGTCAATTATGGTGAGGTAGGACTCTGAGCCACTTAAAGATCCATCACATTATTGACATTTCCTCCAGATTTAGATGTCAATATTCATCCAAGTTTTTGAGGTTTTGGCTTTAACATATGTTTCTTTAAAACCATTATTGGAGATGTCAAGTATAGTCATGATGTTCTTACACTTTTGATAAACTTATCCATTATATCATGATGCTGGACATGAAGGACATCTTGACGAAATTATTCAATCACATCTTAAATAAGAAGTTAAATTAAAATATATTGTATCAATTCTTGATCTAAGACTATTGCGTTAGTCATCCATGTTTTGGTAGGAAGATAATAAAAAGAAAAGAGGGTTGAAGGTTCATATAAAAATATTTACAATGCATGTTAATAGGCATAAAGAGGAACACATAAACATCTAAGATGGTTAATTATTAAAACAAAATCAATGTCTTTAGAACTTGCAAAGGGAGTTATAATTCTCAGTTGGTGAATGCTCTTGAGTTGGTTCAAGTTGAACATGGATACAATGGTGCTAAGTGACATAGATAAGATTAATGGGGCCAATTTCACCCTATGGAAATCAAAGATGGATGATATACTGATTTTGAAGGATAAGTATTTGCCAATTGAGGGAGTAGAAAAGAAATCCTTATCGATGGCATATGAATATTAGAATAGGTTGGGTAGGAAATCCATTGTTATAATATGGAAATGTCGAGTAAAGAATATCTACTTCAGTGCATTTGGTGAGAATACATCATAAGGTATTTGGTAAAAGACACATGATTCATACGAGAAATTGTAAAAGGAATTGGATTGAATATACAAAATTTGTTTCTTTCTATGCTATTAATACTATGTTAATCTATCTCTAAATATTGTAAAATTATGATTCCTTATCTCTAGGTACCATGGATTTAAATTTCCCTAGTTAGTTGATGTGTTAATATATGGGTTTGAGGTGAAGGAATAAAGGAATAGGGTGATCTCCTTGTTCCCCCTAATAACTAGTATCAAAGCACCAAGTTGTTGGATGCTTGTGGTGGGATAGAATTGGAGGAAATTAAGGGAGTTATACCTCCAAAAATATACATTACTACAAGTGGTGGTGAAGGAAACACTAAGGCTACACCCGTCAACTCCCTTCTACCTTGATTAGTAGTTGAGACCTACAAAATAGAGGGGTACTACATCACTAGGAATTCCCATCTTCTCATATGTATGGGGATTAATTGAGTAGTGCTAGGTTATTTCTTAAGTTGGGTCATGTTGAACATGGATACAATGGTGCTAGGTGACATGGATAAGATTAATGGGGCCAATTTCAGCCTATGGAAATCAATGATGGATGATATACTGATTTTGAAGGATAAGTATTTGCCAATTGAGGGAGTAGAAAAGAAATCCTTATCGATGGCATATGAATATTAGAATAAGTTTGGTAGGAAATCCATTGTTATAATATAGAAATTGCGAGTAAAGAATATCTACTTCAGTGCATCTAGTGAGAAGACATCATAAGGTATTTGGTAAAAGACACATGATGCGTACGAGAAATTGTAAAAGGAATTGGATTGAATATACAAAATTTGTTTCTTTCTATGCTATTAATACCCTGTTACTCTATCTCTAAATATTGTAAAATTATGATTCCTTATCTCTAGGTACCATGTATTGAAATGTCCCTAGTTAGTTGATGTGTTAATATATGGGTTTGAGGTCAAGGAATAAAGGAATAGGGTGATCTCCTTGTTCCCCCTAATAACTAGTATCAAAGCACCAAGTTGTTGGTTGCTTGTGGTGGGATAGAATTAGAGGCAATTAAGGGAGTTCTACCTCCAAAAATATCCATTACTACAAGTGGTGGTGAAGGAAACACTTAGGCTACATCCGTCAATTCCCTTACTTCCACCTTGATTAGTAGTTGAGACCTTCAAGATAGAGGAGTATTATATCACTAGGAATTCCCATCTTCCCATATGTATGGGGATTAATTGAGTAGTGCTAGGTTATTTCTTGAGTTGGGTCATGTTGAACGTGGATAAAATGGTGCTAAGTGACATGGATAAGATTAATGGGGCCAATTTCACCCTATGGAAATCAAAGATGGATGATATACTGATTTTGAAGGATAAATATTTGCCAATTGAGGGAGTAGAAAAGAAATCCTTATCGATGGCATATGAATATTGGAATAGGTTTGGTAGGAAATCCATTTTTATAATATAGAAATTTTGAGTAAAGAATATCTACTTCAGTGCATCTGGTGAGAAGACATCATAAGGTATTTGGTAAAAGACACATGATGTGTATGGGAAAATGTGTCATCAAACAAATTTTACTTAATGAAGAAGCTATATAACCTCAAGATGAAGGACGATACTTCAATTTAAGAGAATTTAGATGGATTTAATATAATTACTTAGCTTTTATCCAAAAGAAATGTTATGAATGATGAAATTAGAGCCATCCTACTCATGTGCTCCATGCCAAATAGTTGGGAGAATTCAATAGTAGCTATGAGCACTTCAACATCTATAGAGTCCTTGAAGTTTGATGAAGTTAGGATTAGATTAATAAATGAGGAGCTTCAATTCCAATCAATTGTGGAAAATTAGCGAGAAGAGGCTCTAGCCTTAGCTAATTATGTAAGGAAAATTGAACGCAATTAACATGGGTTTTCAAGATCAAGAGGTAGATAAAAAGAAGGAGAGGAAAACTTAATTTCTTTTATAGTGGAAAACTAGGGCACGTGTAAAGAGAATGTCAAGTCTAAAAGAGAGAGGAGGATGAGCAAAAACCAACCAACAAAAATAAAAAATCAAGCAACACAAATGAAAGTGATATTGTTACTATAGTTTTAGAAAGGAATGTTTTATTTACTTTTTAAGTAGGAGTAGAATGCTTATATAATTCTAGCAGCAACATTGATTGGATCCTTGACACTTATACATCTCACCATGTAACTCATATATATATATATATATATATAGAGAGAGAGAGAGAGAGAGAGAGAGAGAGAGAGAGAGAGAGAGAGAGAGAGAGAGAGAGAGAGAGAGAGAGAGAGAGAGAGAGAGATATTGAAGAAGAATCACAAAGGCATGTAACCATATGCACAACAAATTAACACACAAAAATTAAACTGGCGGAAAAGGCAGAGAGCCATCATGTGGTCTCTCATGCTCATGTAATTCACATTCTTCAAAAAATGTAATAATACATTTAAATACATGAGTAGGTGGTCTTAAGATAGTGTGTCTATCTTAGACTCACTTGGTTGAGACAATTTCTCAACTTACTCACTAATTTAGGAGAGCTAGTTGGAGAGAATCTCTCATCCAAACTAGACTCCTTGGTTTGAGGAATTCTCGTGATTTTATTTATTTAATTTAATAATTGGATTTATTATTGATTTTTAAGAGAGTGATGTTAACGCACATATATATATATATATATATCTATATATATATATATATATATATATATATATATATATATATATATATATCTTGCATGCGAAACTAGTGATTTTGGTAGGAAAGATTTGGGAAACAAACACTTTTGTCACATTATTGGAGTCGGAGATCTCCAAATCAAGACGCGGGATGGACATGTGATCTTGTTTAAATAGTTTAGCTTTTCTCCGAAGATGCATATGAGTTTGACCTCAGTGGGATGATTGAATAATGAAGGCTACTCCATAAGCTCATGGAAAGATGGCTGAAAAATTAGTAAAGGGATGTTGATCATGGGTAGAGGACTCAAGATATGAATCTTATATATGTTAAGGGTAATGATAGAAATATTATATGTGGATGTTGCTGCAAAATAAGGAAACTCAACGGATTTTTGGCATATGCACTTGGGTCACATGAGAAAAAATGGCCTAAAGTCCTTGTTGGAAAATATTTTTATTTATGAGAGGTGGCTATGAAAGGAAAGCAAATTTATTAATTAGTACACTTTGATGTGTTTGGTCGAGTCAATTTTAAGTCTTTAGGGAAAGCCTCATACATTGTCAGATTAATATATGATGCATCTAAGAAGTTTTGAGCCTATCCCATGAAAATTAAAGGCGAGGTGTTTAAGATATTTCAAAAAGTCATGTCTTTGTTGAAAGTGATACTAAAAAACTACTCAAGTGTTTGAGGATAGATAATGGTGGAGAGTATTGCTCCAATGAATTCAAGTATTATTATAATAGGCCTAACATAAATCATCAGAAAAATTTCCTTAGTACTCAACTAAATGGTAATAAAGAAACAATGAATCACACTATCATGGAGAAGGTGAAGAGTTTATTGTCAAATTCTAGATTTAAAAAACATTTTTGCATAGAATCACTAAGGGAATGCCATTACCTAATGAATCATCCACTTACTACAACCCTAAATGGTGGCCATGCATTCCTAAAGAACTTTGGACTAGTAAGAGGGTAAAATATTATCACTTGAATTTTTTTAATGTGAAGCGATTGGGTATATTCCCAAATGGAATATAGTGAAGTTTGATGATAAATTCATTGAATGTACTTTTTGGGACATGTGGATGTTGAGTTTTGTTTTTTCTATGGTATTTGGTTAAACACATTTTTTAAGAAGCAAGGATGTCATATTTAATGGGCTACAAATGTTCCAAAGGTCTACTGGTGATATGGGGGTCAAAATTGCTGACAGGTTTATAAAAACAAATCCCACCTTTATAAGTAATTAGCATTCAATTTAAGAACATGATGGAAAAGAAGTGGAAAATGATGGATAGTAAGAAGAAGAAACTTTGTCATAACCTTTACAAAAGGTGCAACTAGAAAAATCACCACCAACAGTTAGCTTGTGGATCTATTAGGCCTCATAAGCCCTCATAAAGATATCCTCCTTTACATTATATTTTGTTAACTAATGAAGGTGAACCAGATTATTTTTAGGAGGGTTGTAAAGGTGAAACCAATAAAGAGTGGAAGAAAGAAATGGAGGAAAAAATGGACTACTTGTTGGACAAGAAAACGTAGGAGTTAGTAAAGCTTCAAAAAGGAAGAAAAATCCTATAAAAAAGGGGTATATAGGATTAAAAATTATGGTGAAGGGAAGAATAAAAGATACAAAGAAAGGTTGGTGGTGAAGGGATTTACCCATAATGAAGGTATTTACTTTACTAAAATATTTTAACCTATTGGTAAAATTTCATCGACAAGAATAAATTTTGGTCTTGTTGCTACTTTAGATCACGAATGTGAATAGTTACATGTAAAGACAACCTTCCTTCTTGACAACAAGCAGAAGGAGGAAATAAGTAATATTCCTTATGTTTGGCACTTTATAGCTAGATGTATGCTATGGTATGTACATAATTGGACCTTCAACATGTAGTAGGATTTGTGAGTTAGCTCCTTTCTTATCGAGGGAAACAACATTTGCAGGTAATAAAGTGGACATTAAGGTATCTTAAGGGTACTAGTCATTATTGTTTATATTTTGATAATAATGAATTGTCATTGAATATTTCATAGATGTAGATATGCCTACAGATGTGGACGTTAAAAATTCTACCACTAGTTATTTGTATACATTTGTAGGTGCAACAATGGCTTGGGTATTTTAATCTTTAGATGATATTAAATCTCTTGACACAAGAGGTACAATGCATAGTTTTAGTGGAAGCTGAAAAAGCGATGTTGTGGATACAACGATTCCTAAGAGAGCTAGTAATAATATAATACACGTATGTATTGTATTGGGATAGTCAAGGCATCATTATGTTGGTGAAAAACACAATGTATCATATAAATACCAAACATATTGAACTTAGGTACCATTGGATTTGACATGTATTGGAGGAAAAGTATTTACACAAAAAAAATCATATAACCAATAATCCTACTAATATGCTCACTAAAATTATTCCAAGATACAAGAAAGTATTTTGTAGAAGTTTGGTTGACCCAGGGGTGAATTGATGAGAAGGCTTGGATAGGAAGAAATAAAGAAATGCATCTACCACTACTGTTTATGAATTAGGAGGCTTCATTTAGCTTCAAGTGGAAGGATGTTAACTGTGAATCACAATTCCAATGTCTATAGAATCTTCTAGAGGGAGTTCTAATTATTCGTTGGTGAAAACTCATGCATTTACCACCGAAAACAATTTTTGTGGTATCTATGATATTTTTCTTATTCATTAAATGAAAAAAATATTCTAGTGAATGCACTATGTGGAATTGTATGGATATTTTATTAGAAGGATTTAGTTGACTCAATTACCTAATGTATAATTAGACCCATATGTATATGAAAGAAAAGTTTTGTATATGATAAATGCTAAAGGGAATCAGATTGAATATGAAAACATTATTTATTTTTGTGTTTTCAGTGCCTCCTCCCACATTTACCCACTTTTAAAATCTCTCCAGGGTAAACATGAGTTGAGTGTCACTATGAGATGACCCAACCTCCAATTTCTAGTTATGAAAGTGAAGTCAACTAACCGATAACTTACAACCATCCCTCAAGGACTACAGACCACATAAGAGCCTGAAATTCACCCCTAGTGATCAATCTATTAGCTGGAACTCTTTTTCACAAGAAAAAATCCCTAACTGCACCCATAACACTTCATGCATGTGATTGGGAGGTTATAACCACACGCAAGCCTAGCTTCTAGTGGTTATGGCCCAAATTCCTCAGTTTAGTGCATGTAGTCAAGAGATCTATGCCACTTTTTCAAGAAATCCTCCAAACCGCTACCCAAAACTACCTGTGACTTTACATAATCATTACAATAAGTATAAAAATACTAAATAAATAGAGCTTGAGCCAAATATTGAACAATACATGCCTAATGCAATATAGACATTTTGTCAAACACATGACACAGATATAAGCTATAGATCGTGAATGCATATTTGATCCAGGTTTGGGTGTGACAAAGGACCCTTCCAAGACCTTTTACATTTGTGATGTGTTAAATTTCATTTTTAAAAGAACATAAATGAATACATCTGCATGTTGTAAAGAAGAGGAACAAGACATTCATCAGCAACATAAAAACATAAGCCGTTGATAACGAATTTCGTCCAGAAGGGACTACGTCTCCAGGCCCTGGTGTCAAAATGGTGTAGGTCGCTGCATTAAGTGTTGTTAGTAATGAGGATGTATATAAGAGGTGATGTCGCTATCATAAAAGGAAAATTCCCTCACGCAGGAGTGGTGCCAAGAGATGTTCCACTACAGGAACTCTCAGTCAAAAGACTCCTATCAATATGACACAAACTCATGCATGATGAGCATCCCGCCAACATGGCATAAAAGGGATCTCAATGCAAACATGCATGATGACAACATGAGTATCCCATCAACATACAACAAAGGGATCTCAAAACATAACATGACAAATCATGACAACAAGTACATCACATAGACGATTCCGCATCACATCAAGCAGGAATCATGAAAACAAGTAATGAACAAGATCCCTCATCAAACATCAAACAGGGATCTGTGCAACACAATGCATAGCAAAAGAAGTACATGAACGCACTACATATACCTCACAACCAAGGGCCATCTGAAAAAGTATATGTCAAACTGCTAAAGTTGTTCGTGCCATCAATCTCACAGCATCAATCACATCGAAATCGCTGCTTTCACATCAATGTTGACACCTGCATTCCACTTAGAAAAGTGGCTAAAGAATTGAATGAGAAAACCAAAAATATAAATGCACCATCAAATTTTTGACGTTGAATAGTGCAAAATTGACTATCCAATTTTTGAATTCTGAGAAATTGAGAATCGGGGGCTCAAGGAATCTTTTAGATTCCCCCTAGATTCCTCAAAGATTATACTCCATTTGTGGACTGGAAATCTGCAACTCAAAGGATGAATCTGACCTTTCAATTTCAATCCCTGTGAAAAACCATGAAAAACGACTGTAAACTTGACTATATTCCGACATCGAGAAAAATTACCTCCTCGGGAAAATTGCAAGGATCATGGTTCCACTACTTGTTTTTGTAATAGTCATGGTTCCACCTACATACTGAAAATGGCCCAAAAATATAGAACTCTAGCGGAGAAATGGACAATGCCATTTCGTTAGTGGCGTCGAGAAGTGCTGAAACCATATAAAATTTGCCAAATTCTGACAAAGAGAAGTTTCGCTCCTCCCGCAAAAATCTGCCTCGAACTACATGCCCTGCCTTTTCTCCTCCTCAAAATTTGTGCCCACTCCTGGTTCCTCCATTTTGGGCGCACTGATGAAAATGATTGGTTTATATTATTTTTTGGGTGGATATTCCAATAAATCAGTTTGGCCCAATGGTAAGATTAGGCATTAGTTGAGGAGGGGTCAGGTGGTCAAACCCCGCCCCTCCTATTTTTTGTATGTTATAGTTTTTTAAAAAATGAACATAAATTAAAAAATGGGGTAAATTCTACATTGGGTGGCCCACCCCATGTCTCCTTCACACCCATTAATCCTTGAGGTTTACGGGCGCATTGTTTTATGGTTATTACGTACCCACTTATGGGCTGCAGTTTATGGTGGTACTACATTAATGGAGGGTATTCTTTATAGAGCCGCCTAGTGGGGGCTGGCCCACATCGCTGGGTGGGTTCAACTCCCGCCAACCTCACCTTAATATATGCATATGGGTAAGGAGAGGTGTTTGTGGTGGGGGCGGTGGCCCACCACCGCCCTCTTTTTTCTTCAATATATATTTTTATTTATAATTAGGAAGGCATGTTCAAAAATTCAAATTTTAGGGGAAAGGATTCTTTTTAATGAGGCCACAAATTCACTTGGAATCTGGCCTAGGTTGGCCGAAATCTGGTGGTTGAGTTCTATGCAAATTGTGGCCTCCTTAAGCCTGCCCAGTGAGCAAAACGTCAACCCAACTTTGACTACTTCTAACTTTCGCGTACGGACTCAGTTAGACAAATTGTTCGTGCCACCATGATCAGGACGACGAGATCTACACTCTGGTCCCGGTTCAAGAATAATATAAAAACTTTTATTTTTTAGCTTTCCTAAGTCTTCTTTGTTCTATGTGTGTCTCTCGAGCCACCTGGATCAATCCTCCCCACTGAGGAGATTTTGGTCCTCCAAAAGCATGAAAACTAATCTGCAACTTCTATGTACCTTGTCTACATCACAAATGTCCTAAAAGGCCTTACTTCCATCTCCTTCACCTTTGTTCTTTGGAGCCTTAAGCGATGAGCCGACACCTACAACCTTTGCAACTTGTTGTACATTGTTTTGCAAATTACATGCTTGACTTTCATGACCAACTAATGACCCAAGTGTCCCATACTTTCCATGAGTTCATAACACATACTCGGTGGTCAAGTTTACATCAAGATGGACACAATACCCCAGCTAAGGAAACAAGGCCAACATACTATTGTTGCTTTAACAAGTGATGGAAAGTTCTCATCATCACTGCAACACATGATTTACAATCATAAGGCCGAACATTATTTTTGCTTTTGACAAGTGATGAAACACAACATCACTTTCACAGTTTAACATGTGACACAAAATAAGACCAAACATCATTGTTGTTGAACAAGTGATGGAAAACAAATTATCACCTTTACATCTTAAAATGCAACAAATGATTTACAAAAGCACGACCATGAAATGGCAACATGTCTAGAAACAATTTTCACTTATGAATGTGAATGGGTCACCTCCTTGTGGTGGATTTGTTTGTCGAACAACTACTTCACCTAGTTCATGCACCGACACTTTGTTTTTAAGGCACTACTCTGGATGGAGCCTCCAACAAGTGGTTCTTTGATGGCCATTTTTGTCGCAATGACTACAATACATCTTCTTCCTCCAGATTTTCTTGACCTATTTCTTTACATGTTGTTGAGAGGGTCATTCACGCCTCATCCTTTTGTGTGCTGCCATTCTTTTCCAACACTTAGAAAATGTATGGTTATGTAATCCACAAAAGGTACATGTTTTTTTACGCCATGTTTTACATTCATCTTTAACAACATGATTATAATCTAAATGAACATTCGAAGATTGAGACTAGTTATACCTTTCCTTGTCGTCTCTGATGTCATTATGGTGATGAGAGCTTGCCTCAACTCTTTCCTTTCCATGGAAAATTCCATGGGATGATGGGGATGTGTTCCTATCATTCTCTTTCCTCAACGATTTCGACGATGTCTCGGAAGCACATGACACCTTCGATCATTCTTCTTTGGTGTATCTGGAGCTCGCAAATTGAGGTCTCTGCACAACCTCCAACAGTTGAGTTATGCCTTGCTTATTAACACCAAGTTATTCTTCCTTCTCATGCTCCGTCTTGGTAAGGAGCCTCATGTTTGCCCCTGTAATTGGGATCTCCGTATCTCCAACAGAAGTCATACTATGTGAAGACGAAACTGAAAGGAAATCAACATCTTTTACCTCCTCTGTCAATTTGGAAAGAATTGATGAGGGCTTCTCATCATCTGTTGTTGGTGGTTTGCTAGTTGTCTTGGCACATTCCCCAACTTACTTTCTGACATACCCAAGTCCTCCCTGACAGGGTAATTCTCCTACTCTGATGGGTTTGACAAAGCCTTGACCATTAATTCCCAAGCCTCTTCCTTCATACCCCATTTTCTTCAACAGTTTGGAGCCAATTCCTGTTGTATGATTTTCAAAAACAACGAAATCATCGTCAGGAAACATACATTAAGATGGAGAACTACTTTTTACGTCACATGGGTCACGCTGCAGCTTTTCCGAGGCCTCGTCCTTATCTTGAAACTATCGTAAAAAACTTTGTTTTTCCTCTCTCTCTTCGTGTAGACGCATCTTCAATTCAGCGTTCTCCATTTGAAGACATTGCTTGTAGTGCTTCATTTCTTCGAGGGCCTCTTCTGTGGCTTGCAACTGAAGCTGGAATCTCTCCTTTTCCTTTGTCTCTTTATGTAGAGTTTCATACATTATTTCTACCCTTTTGGAAATGTTGAGCATGGTCTCGTACATCACTTTTTCATCCTTTGTCACTGCATGTTCCATTTTTCACGCTTGCAATTCACATCAACACAAAGACTGCTCTGATACCACTTGATCCAAGTCCGGGTGTGACAAAGGACCCTTCCACTTAGAAAGGTGGCTAAAGAATAGAATGAGAAAATGAAAAATCTAAATGCACCATTAGATTTTTGATGTCGAATAGTGCAAAATCAACTATCCAATTTTTGAATTCTAAGAAATTGAGAATCGGGAGCTCAAGGAATCTTTTATATTCCCCCTAGATTCCTCAAAGATTCTACTCCATGGGTGCACTAGAAATCTGCAACTCAAAGGGTGAATCTGACCTTGCCATGCGATCCCTGTGGAAAACCATGAAAAATGACTGTAAACTTGACTATATTTCGACATGGAGAAAAATTACCTCCTCGGGAAAATTGCAAGGGTCATGGTTCCACTACCTGTTTTTGCAACAGTCACGATTCCACCTGCATACTTAAAAATGGCCAAAAAAATGCAAAACTATGGTGGAGAAATAGAGAGTGCCATTGCGTTCATGCCGTCGAGAAGTGCTGAAACCATATAAAATTTGCCAAATTCTGACAAAGTGAAATTTCGCCCCTCCTGCAAAACTCTACCTCGAATTGCGTGCCCTACTTTTTCTCCTCCTCGAAGCATGTGCCCGCTCCTGGTTCCTCCATTTTGGGCACACTAATGAAAATGCTAGGTTTATATTATTTTTTGAGCAAACTCCAATAAATCAGTTTGGCCCAATGGTGAGGTTAGGCATTAGTTGAAGAGAGGTCGGGTGGTCAAACCTCGCCCCTCCTATTTTTTGCACGTTATAGATTTAAAAAAAAAAAAAACATAAATTAAAAAAGGGGTTGGGTCCGCATTGGGTGGCCTGACCCATGTCTCCCACACACCCATTAATCGTTGAGGTTTATGGGCGTATTGTTTTACAGTTATTACGTACCCATTTATGGGTTGCAGTTTATGGTGGTATCACATTAATGGAGGGTGTTCTTTATGGCACTGCCCAGTGGGGGCTAGCCCACGTGGCCGGGCGGGTTCAACTCCCGCCGGCCTCACCTTAATGTATGCGTATGGGTAAGGAGAGGCGTGGGTGGTGGGGGTGGTGGCCCACCACCGCCCTCATTTTTTTTAATATTTTTTTTTTTATATAATTAAGAAGGCATGTTCAATTTTTTTTTTAATATATTTTTTTTATAATTAAGAAGGCATGTTCAAAAATTCAAATTTTAGGCTGAAGGAGTCTTTTTAATGAGGCCACAAATTCACCTAGAATCTGGCCTAGGTTGGCCGGGCTTTGTCCAAATTGTGGCCTCCTTAAGCCTGCCCCGTCAGCGAAAAGTCAACCCAACTTTGACTGCTTCTAACTTTCACATAAGGACTTGATTTGACGAGCCGTTCACATCGCCACGATCAAGACGACGAGATCTACACTCTAGCCCTAGTTCAAGAATAATCCAAACAATTTTATCTTTGAGCTTTCCTGAGTCCTCTTTGTTCTGTGTGTGTCTCTAGAGCCACCTAGATCAATATCTAATCATAAATTTTTGAAACTCATCTAAGAATCTACAAGAAGGCTCAATGAGCTCTCAAGCTAGCTACAACACACTTGTTATCCCATGCATTCATCAACCATTCATTAACTTATCAAATCATAGACAAGAGCCATAACTAAAGGAAAACATAAAGCTAGGCATATAATCAAAATAGAAACTATGACAAAACAACCATAAGATCACCGTAATAACCAATACAAGTGTTCATAAATCACAATAGGAAAATAACTCATATTAACATATGAAAATATCAACCAAGTCAGAGACTTCCATGTACCAACCGAGTATAGATTGGGTTGAACCAAATCTCTCTTATCCAATCACCCTTGTGCAATATTCCAAGAATGAGTGTGGGATCATAATGGTTAAACCAAAATAAACCAACCATGGCTTCTAGAGGCCAAACTACCTCAACCCTCAAGCATAGTGATCTCACCTATATGGTCCAAAAATCACTAACATCAAATAGAATCATCTCTACCCAAACTTTCAAGGGCTCTAGGAAGTAGTAACTAAACCCACAACCTCCAAGGAAACCAATTTTTCCAAGGATATAGAGCATTTGTCCCAACCCGCAGGCTCCAAGGACTTGTAACTCAACCCATAGCCTCCAGGTAACCCAAGTTTTTCTAGGGATCTAGAGAATTTGTTCCAACCCACATCCATAGGAACCTAAGATCCAATTAGAAAAACCAAATGGGGAACCCACTACACCATGGTTATCCAGTAAATGAAAAGGTAAGGCTAAAGCCACTATCAATCCAAGAAAATCTCCATGCTAATGAAAACACATAACCAAGGAACCATATCCATATACCACACATCCAAAAATCAACAAGGAGATCACACATGCAACCTATTAATTGCAAAGTAAGCTTGTTGTAGTCATTGATCCAATTATCTCCTTGTGCTTCCTTTCTTTCCCTTGCTTTCCTTCCCCAAATCCAAGTGAATGTTAGAGTGCTCTAAGGATGCTCCAAGAATTCTCTAAGTGTGCAAGAGGATATGGGAGAGAGAATGGAAAGGAGAGAGCCAAAATGAAACTGCAAAATCTAAAACCTAAAAAAATGTAAGAATTTTTTTTTGAATTGTTTCTCTCGTGCCTTTTTATTATTGATGTCTCATTTTTCTTCATTTTCCTTCATTTCTCCTATAATTTCCCTTGCATGAAACAGTGTATCTCTACACCACCATTTTCTCCTATTTTCCTTTATTTTCATAATTAAATGTCAATGATTGCTTCTTTTCCTTTTCCAATTTCCATAGTCATTATTAAACCACAAGTGATTTCCACTATAATGTTTTTCCCGCCATTTAGCTTAGAATATGTGTCCCATGACCTTGGTTTATTTTATTTACATGGGAAGTCAACTCGGGGTTGTTAAAAACCCCTCTCCCTTAGGGGAACATTGTCCTCGATGTTCAATGATGCTTATAACCAACAAAACATGCTACTATTATATGGAATTTGCATCTATAGATAAACACATTTTCCCTATGTGGGTGACTACACCTAGAACAATAGAAAGAAAGTAGTTTAACCTTTTCCTATAGAAGATATATGAGATGGAGGAAATTAATTGTAGCCTTTCACTTCCTCGATCTCTTTTGAATCGCTCCCGTCGCTCCCACTTGAACTCAATCCGCTCAAAAGGTACCTATATCAAGAGAAACAAAAACAAGAAACAATCAAAGCATGTATGATCTATCTACTATAAAACAATGGAATCAAGGACATTGAAACACATAATCATCACATATATGAACAATCATATGAGAAAAGGTATAAGCTCTTTATTAATGTAGAAGGAAGAGTATCACCCAATACAGTTTGATCCTGTGCCACTCCTCCAGCTTCAGTCCAACTCTCACCACATCAAAAGCACACTATTCCAGCAGCATAAAATTTCTCAACATGAACTCAATTCTCAAATCAACAAAATTTCCTTACAAACTTCAGATTCTAGCCCCCTTGATCACTATGATGAGTGCTCAATTTATAGGAAATGGAGGTGGTTTTGTCATAAATGAGGGTATTGAATGGCATTAAAAACTTGGAGTTAGTTTCAATGGAGCAGGGGATGACAAGATAGGATGTTAATGGATGCTTAGCTTATCCAATTTCAAGCTCATAGGAGGAGATAAGAGATGGGATCCTTCTAGAATCATCAAGAATGAAGGAATATTCCCAGAACCCTATGCAAATTTTTTTCAATCTCACCCAACATAGGTCAAAAAGGGCCTAAGTGCACTGCAGTGCATGCCACAATAGGCCTGCCTCCTCTGCAACACACTGTCTCAAGGATTCGGCTATGTTGATGTCCCAAGGAGGCATTTCAGGAACGCTTAAGGCTAGGAAACTTTCATAGAAGGAATCATTCAATGATTTTACTTGTTTAGGGCATGTAACAATTGAATTAGGGTTTGATGAGCCCTAAAAGTATTGATCTGAATGTCGGGAGTGATGTGCCCAAATAGACCTGTAACAGTTTCCCCCTAAAGCATGAAGTCGAAATTGAACTGACAAAAGCTAAACCTAAAAAAATCTAAGAAAAAAGTTTTGAATTGTCTCTCTGGTGCCCTTTTATTGTTGATGTCTCATTTTTCTTCATTTTCCTTCATTTCTCCTATAATTTCCATTACATGAAAAAGTGTGTCTTTGCATCACCCTTTTCTCCTATTTTCATTTATTTTCATAATTAAATGTCAATTATTTCCTATTTTCCTTTGCCAATTTCCATTTTCATTATTAAACCAGAAAGTGATTTCCACTATAATGTTTTTCCCGCCATTTAGCTTAGAATATGTGTCCCATGACCTTGGTTTATTTTATTTACATGGGAAGTCAACCAGGGGTTCTTACAAACTCCTCTCCCTTAGGGGAACATTGTCCTCGATGTTCAATGATGCATATAACCAACAAAACATGCTACCGTTATATGGAATTTGCATCTACAGATAACCACATTTTCCCTAGGTGGGTGACTACACCTAGAACAACAGAAAGAAAGTAGTTTAACCTTTTCCTATAGAAGATAGGTCAGATGGAGGAACTTAACTATAGCCTTTCACTTCCTTGATCTCTTTCGAATCGCTCCTGTGACTCCCACTTGAACTCAATCCACTCAAAAGGTATTGTATCAAGAGAAACATAAACAAGAAGCAATCAAAGCATACATGATCTATCTACTATAAACCAATGGAATCGAAGACATTGAAATACATAATCATCACATATATGAACAGTCATATGAGAAAAGGAATAAGCTCTTTATTAATGTAGAAGGAAGAGTTTCACCTAATATAGTTCGATCATGTGCCACTCCTCCATCTTCAGTCCAACCCTCGCCACACCAAAAGCACACTACTCCAGTAGCATAACATTTCTCAACATGAACTCAATTATCAAACCAACAGAATTTCCTTACAAACATCAGATTCTAGCCCCCTTGATCACTATGATGAGTGCTCGATTTATAGGAAATGTAGGTGGTTTTTTCATAAATGAGGGTATTGAATGGCCTTCCAAACTTGGAGTTAGTTTCCATGGAGCAAGGGATGAGAGGATAGGAGTTTAATGGATGCTTAGCCTATACAATTTTGAGCTCATAGGAGGAGATAAGAGAAGGGATCCTTCTATAATCATCTAAAATGAAGGAATATTCCCAGAACCCTATGCAAATTTCGGTCAATCTCGCCCAACACATGTCAAAGAGGGCCTAAGTACACTGCAGTGCTTGCCACAATGAGCCTGCCTGCTCTGCAGTGCATTGTCTCAAGGCTTGGGCTGCGCTGGTGTCCCAAGGAGGCATTCTAGGAAGGCTTCAGGCTAGGAAAATTTCATAGAAGGAAGCATTCAATGGGTTGACTTGTCTATGGCATGTAACAAATGAATTAGGGTTTGACGAGCCCTAAAAGTACTGATCTAAATGTTGGGAGTGATGTGCCCAAATAGACTTGTAATAGTTCACCCCTAAAGCATGAAGTCGAAAATGATAATGTCGAGTGATATGCTTTACGATGTGACAGAGGGGAACTAAAGCAGATGGTGACCTACATCGATTACAATACATCACATCATGATAGTTTGGATTTCTCATGAATTGTTGAGGGAAGGCATACCCATACTTAGCATATAAACTTTTCATTACATGTACATAGATAGTCGTCTACAGATAAAGACCCATGATAGGATGACCATATGTGTAAAGCCATCGTACATATGATTTAGTACTCTCCTGAAATCGCAACTCGGATGGATGAAACTAGATCTAGTATCTTCTATCTTGTCCAATCGTTCACTTAAGTACAAGTCTAACCATGTGAATATGTGATCTAAAGTCAAACATGGGAAGACACTGCCTGATTACCAACCAATGATGTAAGCCGTTAACAAACGCGAGAGAGATCACCGATAATGATAATGATTCTCAAGGTATTGTAGTACATTCTATATGGTGTGAATAAATGTTTTGATGTTGAACACCATACAAAGTCTTTCGGTCTAAGGCCGGTGGTGTCAACCTATCGCCAAAAGCGAGAAACTTGCGGTTGATGTATGCAAGCCCCAAGGTACTGGAAGGGTGTTTCTAAGTCAACTTCTTGGATAATGTGTTGATGTAGACAAGAAGCGACTTGTCATTGGAGGTCCTTGATGTATCCCACATCAACGGACATGAAATGAGTGTAATGATTTTGGAGATGGAATGTGACTGACGACACAAGGTTCAGGAATGGCGGTCATGAAAATGAAGGTTTATGAGTATTGCAAAGGATGAGTTTTATTGAATGACTTCTCTTGAACATGTCGGTGACACTAAATGAATTGGCAACATTGACCCAAAACCAAATTGATGGATGGTGTGATATACCATAGGTATGATAACCATCAAGCAGATAACCCAACCTAAATAGTTAGAGAGATGAAGTGAAAGTGTCATCTTCAAGAGCGATCTGCTACCATAAAGTGATTTATCCCTTTCCCCACTTTCCCCAGTCATTGCTGACAAGTACCTCTTTATTTTTTAACAAGCTTGAGGAGGATAACATATGCTTGTAGTATAATTCTACCCTTCGGGTGAATCCATCGCTATGTGATGTTTTAATGAGCATAGTGAAGGTGAAATTCAGTCTTGTCATGATAGACAAGTTTTTCACTATTTGATCTTTTAACAAGTTTAACGACAATGAGAACTCAGTCCTTTTCATGTTTAGAGAGTTTGAAAAGGGACAAAAAGAAAACTCCACAAATTCTTTTTCGTAAGTTTGTCTCTCAAGTCCGAAAAAGTGTAAAATAATACAAGAGAGAACCTATTGACCATGTTCAATCAACGTATTCCTATTTCGTAAATAATCTATCTCAGTTGGGAAAAGGGTTAAACTTGTACTGAGTAGATGTTGTTTCTAATCCGTTAACAAGCTGAAAAAGGACAGGCACTCAACAATCTTTTCATATTTCGAGAGTCTTAAAAGAGCTTAAAGAGGACTCCAGGGGGGTTCCTTCTTCGATGTTTAAGAGAGCTCGAAAAAGAGATAAAAGTATGCTCTATGGTCAAAAGTACAATTCACGATCGTGCATGTCAAATTCACTATATCAGTTATAAATATGTTCAAAGAAACACCAAACGGATTAAACATACATGTTTCACTGGTAAAAATGGGTAAAACACTATAGTTTATTCATTAAATGACATGAAATAACCATAAAACAAGAATTTACCAAAGTCATTTTCACCATTTGATATTTACCATTCAGTTTTGTGCTCTGAACCAGTTTTTAACCTCAAACTTCAGCAGTTGATTGCGGGAGATTCTGTGGATCTTTTTTCGTGCCATTAGGACTACGTAGGAGATCTACCTTTTCTCTTCCATTTAAGTCCATTCTTTTGCAATTTCAGGCAAGTTTTTTAGGGTTTTGGGGTCCCTAGGGTAAATATACTTCACCCTTGGATCAACGCAGCTTATCGCATTGAAAACTACGCTCCAGTGCACCAAAACACAAGGGTACCTTCTCTGAAGTGCACTATCTCAAGGCCTAGGCTACAATGGGCGCAGTTGAGAAATTTGTTTCTCCTGCTTAACCCAAAAACTCTTCAATTTTTTGCATGAAATGGATCCTAACTAAGATTATGGTTTTATTTTAGGCTTTGATCAGATTAGAATGACTATTACTTGGTGAGAAAGAGAGCATGAAGAACAGGATATGGTTTCCCTTAATGATCCGGGTACAGTTGAGGCCCTCAGAGACTGTGGGTTACTCAAATACTTCAGGTTGTCTGGGATGAGAAAACAACTAGAACTATTGCAGTTCCTAGTTCATTCATAGGATCCAGTGGATCAGGCTTTTCGTATGGGGAAAAAGTGATCCCTATATTGATCGATGATGTTTACTTCCTTATAGGATTGTCAAGACATGGTGCCCCCATATCACTTTCAGTTTCAGCCCGTGGAGGTGAATTAGTGAGGGACTACATTCGATAGTTATATCAGCTAGGTACAAAAACTAGTAAGGATGGGAAGATCAACATCAGGGATGTCCGTGATTTTCCCTTAAGAACAATCCTTTTCACTATCGCAAAGTTGGCAGGTAGTGTGACACTTCATCTGGCGAACAGATCACATATGCAGTTTGCACTTGAGTTCCTTGAGCCAACCACATTTAATTGGTGTGAGGCAGTTCTCTCTTCGATGAAAGAGTAGATGACCAAGGTAAAGAGTGGCAAGAAGAATAAGTTTAGCTATGATTCGATCTTGATCGCCTTTACCTTAGAGAGAATTCCATTGATGCAACCTCAACATTTATCAATAAGTTTGACTGGTTTTAGAGATCCATGGATGCAAAGATGGGTTGAGTTGATGGCTCGACATGTTGGTCAATCATCAATCTCATTTCCTCCTGCATTCTTTAGTTGGCTCAGTCAACAACATCTTTTCATCGAGGAGCACCCATATGCGGGGATGGAATTTCGTGGAGATCCAGATTTGAGGTTACGAGTTGGTGCCCAATGGGGTGATATAGGTAAATTGTTTTGACCAAGTGTTTTTAATTTTTTATGTTTGTACATGTTTTTGTGTTTTTAATGATTCCAAGACTAAACTAAAAATTTTCTCATGCATGCAAATTTTGGTACTATTCGACCTATGGGTCATCAACAGGAGGCGAGTGAACCAATGCAGAGAAATGTCGGAAGAAAAATTCTCCAGGATTTGGATTTGACCGAGACACTGGCGGAGTTGCAGGATCATACAAAGGGTTTAACCCTCGGTATTCTGGATATCTAGAACGAGGAGTTACCGATGAGAATGCAATGCCACACTATTGGTGCATCTAGCCATTGGATGAGGCTATTGTGCATGATAGCTTAGGCTGCGACCCGTTATCATGAGCATCATTAGGTCTACTTAGGATGTTTTTCTATATGAATTTTGAGTTTCGAGGTCAGATGACCAACATGTCTTGGACACAAATTTTGTAAGAACTTTAAAACATCTATCTATTTTTTTTACTTTCAGTGTTTTTATATATGGTTATGTGCTACCCTATTCAACTATTGATATGAATTGAAAAAATTACTTTACATGTGTCATAAATATCTGTTTAACACATAGTTTTTTAATGAATCAGTTAATGTGTTAAAATTCTTGGAAATGTGTTGAAATTGCATGTAATCAAAATGTCTTTCCATGAAACGAAATCTAAGGAACAAACAGTAAATTGTTGGATTTCAGACGGTATAAACATTTGTTAGTTGCAGTACAACAAGTTGTGAGTCCAACCTAATGATGATTCGGCGAATGCCAAGTGAAATGAAATTAGAGATGAGTTCAATCAATGAGCTATACTCAGCGATATTGTTCATATAACGACCAATACAAATCCCTTGAAAACTCACTAACTCACCACTGGAGCAAATATGGCCCATGCTACAGAGGATAGGTTCTGCATACTATGACTAGCACCATCATCATAACCAACAAATGGTTCCAAAGATTCCGACATCTGCAACAAATGAAAAGCGGATTACCTAACCACATAAAACCTATAAAAGTCACACTATAACACACACACACACAAACAGAGCATATATACAATGCTTATTACTACGCAAAATCAGGCATAGTAATGTTTCAAATACAATTCATTACGGGGCTGCGACAATGGAATTCCATCATAATCAACTAACTCATAATCACCTTTTGCCAATACACACTTGACAATATAGAGGCCCATCCATAATGGTTCAAGTTTCCCTACTCCTAGTTTATCAGCTTTCTGATCATAAAGCAAGACCAGGTCTCCTTCTGAGAAAATGTGAGGCTTGACATTTTAGTCATATTGCGCCTTTATTCGTTTCTTATGTGCTTCGTTAGCCAAAGCAGATTCACAACATGTTTCATCTAGATGGATTAGCTCTAAGAAACATTCTTCTTCTTTAGAAGTTTCAGGTAACAAGTCAATCGCAAGTTTCAATGACGAAATTTCACATTGTACAAGAAATATTGCCTCCAAACCATACACCAATTGAAAAGGTGTGAATCTAGTTGCATTTTTTACCGAGGTTCGGTAAGCCCACAAAGCTGAGTACATGATTAAATTCCAGTTTCTTTTATGAACTCCTATCATTCTTTGGAGCATTCTCTTAATGATTTTGTTGATGGCTTCAACTTGTCCATTAGCTTGTGGATAATAAGGAGTAGAACTATCATGTGAAATTTCTAACTTGGCAGTCAATTCAGTCATCATATGGTTACAAAAATGCGAACCATGATCTGTAACTATAGCTTGTGGTACACCAAACCTTGTAACCACAAGGTTGAAGAAAAAAAGAGAAGTTGTCTCACCACTGTTGTTTAATGTAGGCATGGCCTCGGCTCATTTGATAAAATAGTCCATGGCGACAATAATATACCCATGCCCCCCAGTTGAGGTAGGGTTACATGTCATAAAATCGATGCCCCATTTTGAAAATGGTCTAACAATGATGATAGGATGCAGTGGTGCAGGTGGTAATCATGTTTTTTGATCAACAATCTAGCAAGCATGACAATTTCTAACAACAATAATGTGATCATTGAATATAGTTGACCAAAAGTAACCAGCATGGAGAATATTCTCTGCGATAGCATAACCAGATAAATGTCCACCACAAGCACCAGAATGGCAATCATTCAAAACCTTCTTGGCTTACTCATGAGTGAGGCACCTCTGTAAATTCGTATTGATACCACGACGGTAAAGAATGTCACCAATGATCAGATAATCTTTGGCTTGGTAACAAATACGTCTCTTTTGCGAGCGAGAGGTATCGGGGCCGAAAAGTTTTGGTTTGGAGATAAATCAGTATATCTCCATACCATGGGTCAGATGATGAAATCAGAAATAGAGAATCATCCAGAATTGATGGTTCCGTTGTTGAATCAATGTCAGTAGAGGGAAGGTCGCAAAGAATCTTGACGAAGACTAGATATTTCTTTGATTTGGATTTGATGAATTCCAAATCAAACTCCTGCAAAATGACGATCCATTTCGAATTTTGCTCCCCAACAATTAACGTAACAAAATGTATGTCATAGGCTTGCAATCCGAAATGACAGTGGTCTTTCAGAGCAGGATATAGTGGCGAAATCTCTATACATCTTGAACAATAGCCAAAGCTAGCTTTTTGACATAAGAGTGATTAACTTCCATATCATTGAGATTGCGACTCAAATAATAGATTAGATGTTCAGTCCCATCTTCTTAGGTTTATGCTATGGATCTTGTGGTTTCGTCATAATTTCGTATGATCTATTTCCCTCTTAAAGGTGGAATCACAACAATTGATCAACTCGGCTTCTTCACTTCTAGTTCAGGGGCTACTGGAAGGGTTCCGTTAGTTCACAGACCTCTTCCTAGCAAAATGTTGTAGTCAAGGAGTCTGTCAACGACCTCAACTTCAACAGTTACAGTTTTTCCCCCTAGTTTTATATGTGGGTTACTTGAAATTCCACAAGGCGTATAAGTGTGACCGTCAAAAGCTTTTAGCTTTGTAGTTGATTGTGAAAAAGGCGGGGATCCAAGTGTTTTCCAACAACTCATTGACATAATAAAAGTAGATGCACCCTTGTCAAAAATGGTTAAGTGAACGAGTTTATTCAAATCCTTTACTTGGATCAAGAAAGATAATTGAGCTGGTAATTGTGGTGTATATCCCACATGGTTAAAAGCCACAAGACTAGAAACCATTGGATCAATTCCACCAATTGCTGACAATAAAGCCTGGTTTTGGGAGGGACGATTTTGAAGCACCTCAAGCGTCGAGATAGAAGAAGGTGACTGAGCTAGATCTTCTACTATGTTATAATTTTGCACCGCTCAAGCTCCAGGGTTTAATGTAGACTTATGTACAACTCTTTTAGGTGGTTTTATTGTTAACTCTAGTGGAATAGGTGGTGGAAAGGATCAGACGAAGTTGAAGTAAAACTATTTGGTTGATCTGAAGCCTGGTTATTTGACGACGACGATGGATTACCATAATCATTACTTTGTGTAGACACCAAAACATCAATTTTAGGCTTAGAGGTAGATAGCATAAGCACTTGTGAAGTGGAAGCATGATCTATAGCAACCAAATGAGTCTTATGCTGCATTGAAAACTGAAGTCATTTTTATTCCGGTAGTGAGGTATAATCATAATTACACTTTAAGAGTTGATTTCATGACATTCACTCAGGCATTTTCATTTTAAGGATTTCTTTGAGTGTTTTGAATTTGATTTCCTTTGGTCATTGCTCAAATATTTGTCTCAGTTTCTTAACATTTTTTGAGTGTTAATCTCCTTTGAGTGTCATTATTTTTTATCTTTGGAATTTTCACCCAATTTACTTTACTTATACTTGATTGGTTATTTAGTTGCATTAATGAAGGGAAATAGTATTGTTGTTCTTTCATTTATTTGGAATCATCTTGTGTTTGTTTTGAAGAATTCTCTTGCATAGATTTCATTTCCATGGTTAGAATTCTCATTTCCCGAACGGAAATTTTGCATAGATTGCATTTGCAAAGTGTTCACGAAAATTGTGCATGGATTACATTTGCATAGCTTTCAAACAAATTGTGCATATATTAGATTGCATGGTTTGCAACTTAGAGCTTTGAATTGCATTGAAAAATTAGAAGTGGTACATTCTAGAGTTTATATTTTAAACATTAACCTCTTTACTTACTCTAGCTAGAATTCATTGAAATGAAGCGATTACAAATTTCATATTTGATGCATTAGAGTTTTGAGTCGAGTCAAAATACCATCTGTTTCACGTCCATTTACCCTTTGAGTAAATAACAACTTAATAACACAATGTTAATAAAATTCATCTAGATTTTTTATTATTTTTAGGGCTCTTTCTAGCTACAATAGATTAGGTCGTAGGGCTTTGGAATAGGGGAGGAAGTAAGATTTCCAAAGCTACAGAGAAACAATAGAATCTTGAGCTAAGGAGAGAAATCCAATCATTTCAATTTTTCTCTGGGCAACTCTTCTAACACATCAGTTAAGCATGAGATCATGTCAGATCTAGTGAAATGATCATACCCAATTCATTAGCTATGATAGAGTGATTTACACATATTACAATAGTGTTGAAATGTACTTGGGGTCACTTGAAAGTAAATCTCCAATTAACCACGTTGAGGAGATTTCAAGGGGATTGAGCTTTGTTACTCTACAATTGCGTGTATGTCCGATTTACAACTATCCCCCTAGGCAAGATTGTTGTAGTTGGTAACCGTAGTGACCATAATCCTAGGTCTATTACCCAAGGTGACAATAGAGGGATGGTCCTGTTGTACTTGGAGCATACGTTGACTAGACTCACTTGGAATTTATGGAGGGCAATCTTTGCTCGAGATGGCTTAAGCAAAGTTACTTGCACCAGACTTTTTCGTTAAGTAGGTTGTCGGGATTGTTACACTAAAATATCGTCACCATCATTATTTGCAGTCAGTATGGGTCTATCATCACTTATACTGTCCTCCTAAGCAAGTCTAAGACCTCAGCTCTTCAAATCAAGCTTTGGAAGTGGGAGAAAGACATTAAAAATCAATGTAACTCTGGTTCCGCACTTTCTCTCATGGTCACCTGTGGTCCCGCACCTTCTGTGTACAAAAGCTGCGTACCTACCCGCTCTGTCCCTAATGGTGTAGGTGCGGACCCCTGTGAAAGTCAAAAGGCACAAGTTTTATCTTAAAAAACTCACTTAAGATTAATTCTAGAGTTTTCTAGAAGGAATTTTGACGTGGATTGTTCGCTCTGAGGTGGTTCATGCATCCCAAAAGAAAAGGAGCTAATCCCTTGACTAAAGGAGCTATCCCTTTGAAGGAGGGCTTTATCCCTTTGAAGGAGGACCTAGTAACTTCCCTCCATTGCACTATAAATACAGGCATTGGGGTGAGGACTAAGGAGGTTAGAAGCTGAACATTTTGAGGGTAAATGCTGGTGAAATTAAGACTCTTTGGTTGAGCTTGAGAGAAGAGATCACATACCTCTTGGTTCCATTGGAGTGAGTGAAGCTTGCCAAAGTAGAGGAGACATCTTGTTGGACCCTGGGAGGAGCTTGTACAGCGTCAAGGCAAAGGTTGTAAAGTTCTTCTTCTTTTGAATTAATACAATCAAACTCATTTTTCTCAACAAGTATCTTACGTTATTTGTTTCATGGAGTCCTTGACTTTCATGTTAAATATGTTTTATGCAATTCGCTTTTCAGGTGCTATTTAATTTGTTTGCCTTGTTTGTGTTTGCAGATTTGTGAAGAGGAGCTCATTTGGATCAAAAGAGCGAGGGCATCCACAAGCTTGCGTTGGACCAAAGGTAGGCCCTAAAAATACTTGTTTGCTATTGTTTATTGAAGCATATTTAGAGAAAGATAGTGTCTGGTTGGTTTGCTTGTCGTTAGGTATTCTTTAGATTCTAGGAAGGTCTATCTTGTCCGCAAGATCGACTCATTCCATGCGACAAAATGGCGACTCCGTTGGGGAATTTGATTGTTTTCCTTGTCTATACTTTGACCTGAGAAACTGTATTTTCTGTTTCTATTTTTGACTTGATGATTGTGGGATTGGGTGAATTTAGTTAATTTTGAGTTAGTTTTCATTTTTCATAGTTTTGGGAGAGGTACGCACCCTCTGAGTTAAGTACAGTGCGTACCCGTACGCACTTTTGCTTTGTGCACAGAGCGTGGACGCACCTGTGTAAACAGGTTGCCTGCGTACCCTGTCAAAAATTTGAAAATTTTAAATTTCTCTTTTTTATCAGTTTAGAATTTGTTTATAGGTTTTAGCCATTGCCTAGACCTGCTTGTTCCCTGTCAAAAACTTTCCTTGGTTTAATTTCATTAGCATTAGGGTTTTAGGTGGAATTCCTAGGAATTTTGCTTGTTGGGTTTGTTTTTCGTTTTTGGTTGTGTAGTGGCTCTGAGCTTAGAAGCCGTAGGGACCTTAGATTACCTTGGTGTCTACCAGTCTTCTTATGAGTCTGACAATTGATGAAATCTCCTCTTGTTGAGGAATTCTCTTTGACTTTTCTCATTTCAAAATTTCGAAAAGCTTGTAGTTGAAAGTTTGGAATTTTCATTTTTAAAAAAGAAAACGAAAGATTGGTTGTTTTTTGACTAATTGTGATTCTGCATAAATTAGTCCTTAGCTCACGTTTAGCTAAGTAAAACATCCTCAAAAATACTTTTAGTAGGCTTTAACTTCAAGTAGCTTTTTACAGTTTGTAGCTCTCAAAGTTAGTCATTTTCATTAGTTTTGAGTGTTTTATTTACAAAATATAAAAAACAAAATCTCTTTTGGAAAAGTTTGTCTTTTGTAGTGATTGAGCGCTTTGAAAAGAAAAGGGAAAATTGTGAGAAATAGCTAGTTGTCTCTTTTTGAGTGCTTTGGAAAGGAAAAGCTCTTCTTTTAATTTGTTTAATTGAGAAAGATTTGTGTTTACAAAGTATTTGCATTCTCAAACTCTTTCTTAGTTTAGAAGTTCATTGAAGAGAAAATATTGTTTAAATCATCCTAGGTGCATCTTTTTAGTGATTTCGAGTCGAGTCTTTACACCACGAGTTTCATCTCCGCCACCTCTTGACTTAAACAACAACCACTAAAATTAATGCTTAAAGTAAAATTCACCTAGTAACATTTTATTTCTAGGGCTCTAATACACCAACTTAGCTTAGGCTAGTGTCTTGGAGTAGGAGAGTAATTAACTCTCCAAGACAGTAAAAACAAACAAGTAGCTGTATCTTGTGGTAGGAAGAAATCCAATTGTTGCATTTATGCTCTGGGAAAGCTCCTCTTAAAGGAGAAGCACGAGATTGTGTCTGAACCTGTGTGGGAATCAATCCTTCCTCATTGGGAACGACGCCAGATATTCACATATTAAAAACTGTAAACCTTGAATTAACCATTGTCGAGGAGCCTGGGGTCACTTGTTGGTAAACCTTGGATTATGTCAAGGAGCCTTCAAGGGGATTGAGCTTGCTACTCTGCCCTTGCATGCGTATTGGATCGTAGACTGTTCCCCCAAGTGTATTTGTCTCAGTTGGTAACCTTAGTGGCCATATTCTTTAGGATTCTTCCTAAGGTGACAGTGGTGGGAAGATCCCACTATACCTGGAGCAGACGTCAGCTAGATTCACTTGGATTTTCTTGGGGGTTCACTTCACTCGAGACGGTTTAAGTGGAGGAACTTGGTCTAGTCTATTCATTAAGCAGGTTTCCGGGGTAACTATTCCAACCGCCATTTCTGTACTGAATTCTGCGACGTTGGATTTCATCACCAACTAGTGTTTTCGGTTCGGAAAGTTACTGTTTGTGTGTGTTTGATCTCTAGATTCTTTAGGCGTGTGATTCAAATTTGTTTGGTTCTTTAGAGGCTTTAGGTGGTTTTCATTGAGACTTTACTTTGTTTGCGTGTGAAGTAGTTAAAAATTTTTAACTGTGGCTGAATTACTGTTATAGACATTTTTGTGCCTTACAGCATGAAGCATGAAATGTCAATAATATCAGGGATCCAAAGTCCCTAAACATGTTGTTCCTACCCCTAGAGGAACAAGGTTAGCAAACCACAGCACTGAATATCAGTTCTCCACCTGAAAACACTCAAAAACAAGCAAATTCTGGATCATGTCAAGTGCTCCACTGAGCATCTGTGCTGAATGTCAAGTGCTCCACTCTGTACCTGTGTTGAATGTCAACTCCAACAAAGGCTACCTGCGCTGAGCGAGATTTGACATGTGGAAGTCTCATTCCTCAATGTGTCAGTGCCTAGGAAGCTTCCAAAGTGACACTTGGATCAGGGAATTCGCCTAGTGATGAGTAAGAGGTTCTTAAACTCCAAGTGGAAGCAAGGATCTCCAAGTGGACTCAAGAACTGAAGAATAACTGAAGTGGGAGAGGACACTAGTCAGTTCTCAAGCTGACTCATCCTTTCTCCAAAACTCCTATATATAGAGCTCTCTCATGAGGTCTAGGGAGGCTGGAATCTTGTGAATGTAAGGAAGTGCTATTGGTTTGAGTATAGAACTATTGGGTGATTTGCTTTGAAGGAGGTGAAGAGGAGATTTCTTTCTGCTGGGAGGTGATGCTGGATTGGGCCTCTTATGGTTGTATTACTTCCTGAACTTTACTTCTTCCATTAATAAAGCATTTGAGGTTCTTCTATATGCATGTGTTTCAATGGTGTATTGTTATACTTGTGTATTTGATTTATTCTAATCCTTGAATCAATTATGAATGTATGCTTCTTGTAGTTTCCCTCTCTTGCCATTTTGCAGGATCTTGGTGTAGCTGGGCCAGTGAAAGAGCAAGGAGCTGGGAGCAAGCAATAAGGAGAGAAGACTGGATCAACCATTAGCGAAAGGCATCGGTTAGTGGATCTCTTTCTCCCCTATTTTACTTTCATAAAGAAGAAATCTTAGATAGCTTTGCTTTGGTTGTTGCTGAGGTACTATCACCCTTAGAGTGGGATAGGGTCATTCCGTATTGGATACTTTTCCCAACAACAAATTGGCGACTCCGCTGGGGACCGTATCTTGTTGGTTGCTTGTGTTTTTTGCTATTCATTTCCTAAACACAGGGAGTACCGAATCGAACTGCATTTGGATCTTTCAAATGCGAAGTAGAGGGCAGCTACTCTAGCTCAGTTTCTGGGCATGTTTATGATTTGAAGAGCTGATCCACAAGGACTCTGAACAGCTCTTAGTGATAGCTTTTCATCCTCCTAATTACCCTTTAGTGTGTACTTGATTGATAGCTTCTGATTTGGCCAAAAACTGTGAATTTTTGAGCAATCTGTGACCCGGAAACCAAGAGAAACGCAAGTTTCTCTCTTCAGTGCAGGCACTGTGAAGGAAGTCTGCATTTCAGCGCAGTTCCTGAAGGGGCTACCTGCATTGAATGTCAAACTGACAGTGTACTACCTGCGCTGAACCAGTCTTGCCTTGTGCTACTGGGGTTCCCTGCTGTTTCTTGCCCTATTTTCATCCTTGTTTATGCAAGCCTGTTATCAGTCAATGTACCTATCTGAAACCAACTTTCCTTGCCACTATTCCGCCTCGGTTGTATAAAGAAACTGTGATTGTTCTTTGTGTATTTCTTACATCATTTGCAGTTTCCCATAACGAAAAGTGAAACTAGTCTTGCTGTGGCCTCTTAGATCTAGACCTGTGATAAGTGTCGTATTGATCTTAAGAGTTAGTTTGTTTGCTGTTCATAGCTGATTGAGCTTTTGATTTCGTCATATGGTTTGAATTTATGTATTTCTAGTGTTGAAACAAGTAAATCTTAAGGTGTCTTTTGATTTTGGACAAGCTTCTTTGCTTTCACTTGAAATTGAATTCAAAATTATACAACATCTTTCTTTTTGTAATACATCAACATTAAGAAAGAGAAAAGAAATACCTGCATTGTGCATGTGCATTTTGACAGTTTGCATGTTGATTTAGGAGAAAGTGCATTAGTGTGTGCTCTATGATCTGTGTGAAAAGATGATGTCTTTCTTTTCCCTCAGTAGTTAAGATTTTCAAAGTTGAAAGATTGAAAAGCTTGCTTATCATCTTAGACTGCATTTAGGAAGTTGTATTATACATCTCGTGGTGATCCATAAAGGCAAACTGCTAAACAAGATCAACTTAAAATGAATTGAATTTACATAACAACGCTTTGAAACATAACGCAAACACATAGAGGTCTAAGCTAGAGACGTGTTCTGGCGTCGTTAAACGTGATATCTTAGCGTTGAGTGGTTGGGTGATTCCTCCACGGTGAAGAGATAAGTATCAATACGGACTTGTGCTCCCACGTACCGTCGCGTATATATTGGGAGACCCCTATAGGAAAAAAGACTTTATCCTTAGGAAGCCGTGTCGGCCGCCCTACTGATCGCGATGCAGTGAACACAGCATTCACGAAGATCGACCATCCGTACCGTAAAACGTATTCTATGGTTTCGCGAAAGGTTCGGCACACCCTCTGCCTAGATCTCCAGAGCAGTTTCTTTTGGCCTTTTTCAAACTCTATAACTGAAAAAGTCCATCCGAGCATTTGTCACTTCGGGCTCGTTAAAACATCGAAGGAGACTAGAGTCATCTTTAGCTTTTTCTCGACTCTTAAAAAGTGAAAAAGCAAGTTGTGTCTAAAGCGTCGTTATGAAATTTATTTTAAACGGAACATAATCACCTCATATTTCTGCGTTGATCTGTAGGTTGAGAACATGGAACGCCCCAACCAAGGGATTCCCCATGATGGAAATCCTAGTCCTTTCTCCTCTTGGGGAGAAGTTGGTGCGCCCCATATGGCCACATTGTCGCTTCCAGGACTGACAATTGGCCTGCCAATTTGGCTATTCTCAACCAATGTAGTTCAGAACACCACGGTTCCTGAACAGTCAATTCAACAGTTAGATCAGTCTAGAGCTGCCCACCAGCCTTCTACTTCCTATAACTCTTCCTCCAATCCCTCGTCTTCGCAAGGTAGAGCCGGCAAAAGCCAAGCTCCCATGGAGAAGGAGAAGAAGAAGAGAGAGAAGAAGAAGAAGGAGCCTAAGGTGACTGGGGGCAAGCAAAAGACATCTGACAAAAATCCACACACAGCACAGACCGGGCCTAAATCGCCATGTGTGATATGTAGAGGAGACCACTTCCATAGAGATTGTCCCTGTATTCCCCGGATACTAAGGGACTGGTCCCCTCGTTTGCACAATTCGGGAGCATCAACCTCTGATAGCCATGTTGAATGCTTACCGTCAACCAGCGAAAGTGAAGGTTCAAGACAAAGAGGGGGAGTAAGATTCCCCTGCAGACTGTGTGAAGGCGATCACGCCATCCACCGTTGTCCCTTCTTAGACGAAGCGAAGAGAGTTTTGGAAGATCGTCCGGTTTCACCGTTAAGACTTCCTCCTGGATACAAAAAACTCGTGCCAAGTCCTTCGTTGGTTGAGAATACAGTTGGCCCGCTCAAGTGGTCGGCTAAAGCGTCAGTCACTGAAAATGAACCTACTGAATCCAGACCGGATGAAAGTCCAAAGGTCGAAACGGCAGTTGACCCGGTTCTCCCTTCAGAAGTTTCATCTTCAAATGACACCGTCACTGAAGACTCATCTTCAAATGACACCCTCACTGAAGAGAATAAGGATGACACCATCCAGATTCTTTTCATCAACACAGAATCTGATGAGCATCAGGGCAATGCGCCCATTCCTTTATCGCAGGAAGGAACATCGTCAGGGTCATATCCGACCATATATTCGGTTCCACCACCAAGCAACCTGGTTGTATCCTTTGATTGGAATCAACTAGGCAGACCCCGGTTGCCAGCCAGTATACCATTCAAAGTCATAGTCCAAATCTACAGAATGGTAATGGCTGGCACTATCATTGATGAAGGGGCATCTGTGAGTATCCTTTCCTCTATTGCTTGGAAAGCACTGGGTTCCCCGGCGCTTTTGCCTGAGATAAGAAATCTCTCGGGTTTCGACAAAGGAACCAGTCGACCATTAGGGATCCTCCCCAATCTGCCTATTACATTGAAAGGGAAGACCATTCAAATGAACGTGATGGTCGTTCAAGGACCCTTGGATTATAACCTACTCCTTGGACGAGACTATATATATTGCATGGGAGCAATAGTCTCCTCACTCTTTAGAGTAATGTGTTTTCCACACGAAGGAAGAATGGTCAAGCTCGTAGATCAACTTTCATTTCCGGGATCACGCATCGCAAATAGTCAAATACCAACCCTGAATGGTCTATTCAATCAAGAAATGTCTCCACCCCCAGTCCTTCTTCCCGATGAGTGCGAGTGATTCGGAAAAATAGGACTGGAACCCAGGGGGCATGCATCCTGGTCTGCTTTAGGCAGAGAAAACCTCGAGTATAAGGTAGAATTTCCGCGGGAGAATATGACTAGTCTGTACCCCGTCCGAAGAGGAGAGAGGGTTGTTCTAGATTCTTTTGTCAAGGTTATGTGAGTGGAATAATCTGCTTTTCATTCACCGTTGTCTATTTAGGTAGACAGTGCCGAGGAAATGTTTTCGTTTGAAGAAGTTAACAAAACAATCTTTGGGTAACCAGAAAGAGGCAAGCCTCCCTCAATAACACAAATGTTTTGTCTTTGAGTAGTGTTCTTCTCTTGTCGTAAGTAGATATTCTCTTGTCGCAAGTAGCTGTTCTCTTGCGATCTTGCAAAAGATCTGTTAAAAGTTGGGCCGACGGGAAGACAAGTACCGCGTAAGACCCCTTAAAAATGACGAGAAGACAAGTATCGTTAACATTAGACTGGCAAGACGACAAGTAGCTATGAACACCCAAAGAAAAGCAGAGGTGGGGGAGAGGAGGGGTAGCCTTGAAATTGTATTTTATACCTGGGGGCATGCAAACCTTTTGGAGTGCAAGCAAAGAGCGGTTATTTATCTGTTTTTGGGATTAGCCATTTCCGAACTTGCATAAAGAAAGGATATGGAGTAGAGCTCAGTGAGATGAAACTCCTTAAAAAATAGAGATCTCACAGGGGACATTTCTTATCTTATGACTGGTATATCGAGCAGTTTTAGCACATAGTTCATGCTCGTTAAAAAATAAACGCAAGATCCGAGCAGTTTTAGCACATAGTTCATGCTCGTTAAAAAATAAACATAAGATTGTGAGCAGGCTTTCCCTTAGAGTTCAAGCTCATCCAGAAAAAATGAACCGGTAAATAACCACTGTGATCGTAAATTCATCAGCCATAAAAAGCCTTGGTCGTGTTTGCACCTGTCACCTCCACCGTCATTTGGCCGATCGTTCACCTCCATATGATTGTTTACCCATTTTGAGGAACAGCTGCGAAGAGTGATTTCACCTAGCCATCCTTGTGACACTACCGTGATTGGAAAATTCCAACCTGTACCTGGAATCAGTTGCTATCCCTGTTCATCACTCGTTCCTCAAAAGACGAGTCTTCTTTAAGCTCTTTTCACCTGACTCGTAAAATATGAAAAGTTCGCCGAGTTTTGGCCTTCCAGCTCGTTAAACGACCGGAAGAGCTATCCCTCCTCTAGATTTTAATATTTTTGGACCTGAGGGATTATTGCACAAAAAGATCGAGCGCTTGTTTTGTTCGGCTCGTTAAAAGTACCAAAAACTCATCCCTTATGTATTGTTTTATACTTTTTCGGACTTAAGGGATTAGATGACGAAAAAGGAATTTTGGAGTTAACTTTCTGTACCTTTTCAGACTCTCTAAAAATGAAAAGGACCGAGTTTTCCTTGTCGTTAGACTCGTTAAAATGATTAAATAGCGACAAACTTGTCTTTAGACGAGAACGAGTTTCCCTATCGCTAGGCTCGTTAAAACATAGCGATGGGCTTGCCTGAAGGGCAGGTTATAGAACAAGAATATGTTATCCTCCTCAAGCTTGACGAAAATAAAGAGGTACTGGTCAGAAATGACTGGGGAAAAATTGGGAGAACCTCAAAGCTTTAATGGTAGCAAGTCGCTCTTGAACATGACACTTTTCCTCCGTACCACATCGGGTTGGGTTGTTTCATTCATCGGTCTCATCACCATGGTCTTCTCCAAACCATCCACATTTGGGGTAATGCTACCGATCCATCGCATCAGTGTCGTTATATTTTCGAGAGATGTCGTTCAGAAAGAGTCAACCGTGTCCCATCCACTGCCATACATTATCCTTCATCCATTCATGACCGCCACCCTGAATCATATATCACAGATTGTTTTCACCTCCACTAAAATCATTAGCTCTGTTCCGTGTCACTGATGTGGGATTCATTAAGGCCCTCCTTTGATGGATCGCTTCTTGTCGACTTTAGCTCATTATCCAAGAAGTTGATCTAGGAACAACCCCTTCAGTACTTTGAAGCTTGCATGCCTCAATGGCAAGTTTCTCACTTCCGGCGATAGGTATACATCAATGACCTTCGACCAGAAGACTTTGCGTGGTGTTCGACGCCAAGTCCTATATTCAAACCACGTGAATTGTACTGCAGTACCTTGAGGGTCATTATCATTATCGGTGATTCCTCTCGCGCTTGTTAACGGTTTACATCATTGACCGGTAATCAAGCGATGTCTTTCCATGTTCGACTTCAGCGCATTTCTCACACGGATCGACTTGTACTTAGAGTGAAGATCGAACGAGTTTGAAGACCCCGGATCTAGTTTCATCCATCCGGGCTACGATATATATTCAGGAAATATAAAGACATTTGACACGTACATCATTGCAGCAGATGGTCATCCTACTCAAAGGATGATAATTTCAGCAGAGAATTATCAGTCTACCATCAGACGACCGTCTGTTCTATGTACCAAAATGAATTTATAAAGCTGAGCATGGGAATGCCCGCCTCAGCTAGATCATGAAAGCATAATGAAAAATAATGTATTGTATTGTATTTTATTATAGGTCACCTCTCAGCGATTGAATGAACTTTGGATCCTCCGGATAAAGCATTTCACCCGATAAACGACCTCATACTTTAGGGGGCAACTGTTATAGACATTTTTGTGCCTTACATCATGAAGCATGAAATGTCAATAATATCAGGGATCTAAAGTCCCTAAACATGTTGTTCCTACCCCTAGAGGAACAAGGTCAGCAAACCACAGCACTGAATATCAGTTCTCCACCTGAAAACACTCAAAAACAAGCAAATTCTGGATCATGTCAACTGCTCCACTGAGCATCTGCGCTGAATGTCAAGTGCTCCACTCTGTACCTGCGTTGAATGTCAACTCCAACAAAGGCTACCTGCGCTAAGCGAGATTTGACATGTGGAAGTCTCATTCCTCAATGTGTCAGTGCCCAGGAAGCTTCCAAAGTGACACTTGGATCAGGGAATTCGCCTAGTGATGAGTAAGAGGTTCTTAAACTCCAAGTGGAAGCAAGGATCTCCAAGTGGACTCAAGAACTGAAGAATAACTGAAGTGGGAGAGGAAACTAGTCAGTTCTCAAGCTGACTCATCCTTTCTCCAAAACTCCTATATATAGAGCTCTCTCATGAGGTCTAGGGAGGTTGGAATCTTGTGAATGTAAGGAAGTGCTGTTGGTTTGAGTATAGAACTATTGGGTGATTTGATTTGAAGGAGGTGAAGAGGAGATTTCTTTCTGCTGGGAGGTGATGCTGGATTGGGCCTCTTATGGTTGTATCACTTCCTGAACTTTACTTCTTCCATTAATAAAGCATTTGAGGTTCTTCTATATGCATGTGTTTCAATGGTGTATTGTTATACTTGTGTATTTGATTTATTCTAATCCTTGAATCAATTATGAATGTATGCTTCTTGTAGTTTCCCTCTCTTGCCATTTTGCAGGATCTTGGTGTAGCTGGGCCAGTGAAAGAGCAAGGAGCTGGGAGCAAGCAGCAAGGAGAGAAGATTGGATCAACCATTAGCGAAAGGCATCGGTTAGTGGATCTATTTCTCCCCTATTTTACTTTCATAAAGAAGAAATCTTAGATAGCTTTGCTTCGGTTGTTGTTGAGGTACTATCACCCTTAGAGTGGGATAGGGTCATTCCGTATTGGATACTTTTCCCAACAACAATTACCAAGACAGTCCCGTAGACTTCGGGGCCAGTCTCCTGAGTTTGTAACCATGGCTGATTTACTGAGGAAGTCCCGTAAACTTCGGGGCCAACCTCCTGAAGAAGTCCCGAGCCATCTTGAAGGCTTGAAAGTCCTCGTAACTCCTAGTGGCAGTAAAGTTGGGTCACCTGAAGAAGGAGAGTCTTCGTTGGTTGTACATCTTGATTACCAAACTCTAGTAACAGTTTATAATCCTGAATCTATTTCAGTTTCCGAACTTACTGGTAGCTTTTCATATACTAGTGATATAGGTGAAGAACCTGAGATATCTGAACCTGTTACTCCAACATCGGGGTTTGTCTCTCCAACTTCTAGTGGTCCTAATTCACCTAGTGTAGAAAGAGTAATCACCGAAAATCTTCCTTCTGGTTTGATAGCTATTGAAGAACTTGCTCCAGAAGAAGAAGTAGGCATCCCTATCCCTGAAAATCAACCTGTTATTGATCTAAGGGAGCGTGAATCAATTTTTTACAGTCCACCTAGAAGTACTACTTGGTATCATTCTTTGACTAATTATTTGGAAAACCCAGTGTTAAGTTTTTCACCACCTCGTGCTCCTTATCACCCTAGATGTTTTTATACTCCCGTAAATATGTCAGGTCAGTCGTCCATGTTTACTCAATCGCCTGAATCTTTTTTGTATGGTGGTCCTTCTATTCCCTCTGGGTATCAGTCACTTTCTGGTACTTTTTCGGGAGCATCTCCTCAACCTATTGAACAAGGGTTATTCACTGGAAGCAATGGTGCAAAGCCGTTGAGCGTAGAAGACATTCTTATGATGTCAGGTTCTATTCCCAATTCTCAACCTCAAGGTGGCCAGTTACCACCTGGGGGGCAGCCTCAATTAACACCTGGGGGGCAACCTCAAGGTACACAATTTGCATCTGGGGGGAAACCTCAAGGACAGTACGTGCCTACGGTACAATACGTTCCTCAATGTCAACCCCAGACTCAATATGTACCCCAAGGCCAACCCCAGTATCAATTTATACCTCAAGGTCAACCCCAGTATCAGTACGTGCCTCACGGGTATCTACCCCAAGGTCAGTACTCGAACCAAGGTTTCCAACCACCCCAAGGTCAATCTTATGTTCAAGGAACGAGAAATGTACCTTTCAATTATCAATCCTACCCTCAACCCGGTTATGGTCCTCAATATTCTCAACCTGTTATGGGTCAATACCCCGGAATGAACATAGTGTGGGATCCATCGCAAACTCAACAGGTGTTGCAGCCAAGTGTACAGTTGTCATCTCAAACTGGACAACCCTTAGTTTCTGGTTCATTCCAGCAACCAGTCCAGTCTAACATTCAAACTTTTGTACCTTCGGTAGTTTCACAGTCTGGGCCTACTGCGCCTCGTACCCCATCTCAAACGACTGCTGCAACTGCCGCAACCTATGTTCAATCTACCCTACCTGCTTCTGGAGTATCGACAGCTCCGGTTGCAGCTGTTCCTGTATCTACTCCTCAGACATCTTTACCACCGTCTGGATCCACGATTCAAACTACGGTTCAGATGCCTGTAGGACAACCTGGTTTAAGTACGGTTGTCACAAGTCAACCTCAATTCACCTATCAACCGTACCAGGGACAGTACCAATTCGGTCCTGTTGTCCAGTAGCCAGTTTATCAGTATCAACCGTATCCTGGGTACACTTATCAACAACCTCAACAACCCCAGTACGGTCCGGTTAATCTTGGTTTTCCGGGAGGATACAATATCCTAAATGTGATTCCTATTCCTAGTTATCCCGGATATCCTCCTCCTGGGGCTGGTCTCATGACCTAGAATTTTAGGGATCCTAATCAGCAGTTACCATTTATCACAACTTTGGACTTACCTGATTTGTCGCGCCTAACGAACGATCCGATTAATTATCTTCCGTTTTGGCTACCAATGCCGAATAAGTTTCCTAGTGACATTCCCAAGTTAGAAGGTAAACTTGGAGAGGACCCGTCGAACCATGTGATGACTTACCACCTCTGGTGTGCATCTAAATCCATCACATATGATTCGAACCATCTTAGACTTTTCCAGCGCACTCTAACTGGTCTCGCGGCCAAGTGGTACATTGAGTTACCGCGAGGCACTTTTTATAATTTTAGTCAGTTAGCTACCTCGTTTTTAACTCATTTTCAGTTGCCAGTTAGATATGACAATGGCACGGAACTATTAACTTCGCTAAAACAATCGACATCCACATACATTTCAGATCATATTCATGAGTGGAGACGTCAACGGCGTTTAGTGAAGGTATTTATTCCAGATCAAATCTTGGCTGAGTGGTTTGTAAAATCTTTGTTGCCAAGGATCACTGAAGATGTTGCTAAAGCCGGAGTTGTTACTGAGGAGCAAGTGATTGCTCAAGCATAGTACCTTGACTTGGTCTATACTCAGTCAGGTACGTTACATGGAAAGATCCCCAATCTTCCCAAGTCAAATCAAATCACTGCAGTTCCTTCGGGATCTCATGCCGCTGACGGTATGATTGGTACGGTTAACACTTAAAGTAAGAAGAAGTCTTCCAAGAATTCTTCTCCTATCATAAGCTTGCCTGATTCCCCGACAAGAGATTCTTCTGTAGAGGTTTCCGCTGATATTCACATTGTAGAGTCATCTACGGCTAAATCAAAATCCGGTGGGAAGAAGAAAGGAAAGAAGAAGAATAAAATGGACAAAAGTTCAAAAGAGAAATCTGAAAAGGCGGAATCCAATGATGAAAAGCGCAAACCTCGTTATCCATGTCTCATTTGTGACAAAGAACATTTTACAAGAGACTGCCCTCATCGAGCAGAGGTTGCAAAGATCGTCAAAGGTTCCCAAACTCCTGTTGTTTTGAAGGATCCATTTCCAAGTCAAGATAGCAAGATGATAGGTTCTTCCTCAAGTGCCAATGAAGAACCCATATTGATGATGGCCCATGTAAGGATTGCAACTCGATCGCAAGATTATGGCAGTAAAAGTCCTATTGATGGTAAAGAAGTAGAATCTTCTCATTCTAATCCATCAACCTCTGTTCCCAGTTCCGATCCACTACAGATCGAGAAACCTAATCCAGACTTAGTAATCAAACCGCCCGCCAAGGGTATACTTCGAAAGTCAGCTTTCAATCCACATGCGAGAGCAGCTCAGAATTATAACATTGTTGAGGATTTAACTGTTTCACCCTCAGCAATGTCGGCTTTGGAAGTGCTGCAATCATGCCCAGCACAGCGTAAATTACTTTTGTCGGCTATAGGAGCTGTTGATATTCAAGACCCGAACCTAGTAATATTTGATCTAGAAAATAGTACACCGCGTTTGCCTCATCAAATGGCTTTCCAGATCCCAGTGATAGTCAAAAATAGGCCTATTCATCAGACTGTAATTAATGAAGGAGCTTCAACGTGTATTATGTCGATACAGTGTTGGAGATCGCTTGGTTCTCCTTCACTAAATCAATCCCCGACAATTCTTAAGGCCTTTGATGGCCGTGGGTTTCATCCTTTTGGCATTCTACAGGATTTGCCTATAGGGGTTGAAGGAAAAACCGTTAGTCTAGATGTGGAGGTGGTTGATGCCCCTATAGACTACAACCTTCTCTTGGGTCGAAGTTGGTCTTATGCTATGACAGCGGTCGTTTCATCGGTCTTCAGAGTCATAAAGTTTCCACATAATGGAAAGATCGTAACAATAGACCAGTTGGCTTACTTTTCATCTGACCCAGCCTCTTCGGACAGTATTCAGCATGTCGGTAAAACGACTATCCCATATAAGGATGTTGGAGTAGGATTAGTTAAAGATGCCGGTCTACTGGGAACTTTTCCTTTTCCTCCAATCAACGCATCATCTTCATTTGCAACTATTCATATGATTACATCAGACACTATTTTTTATGACGATCCTTGGATCGTTCCTTCTGAATCTGAAATAGACTCATTTGGTAATTCCATGCCTTTGAGTCCATATGAAATTGCCTATGAAGCCGTGCAGTCTTTTGCCAACCCGTGTTCAACTGAAAATGACTTAATGAATGTGGTCCGTGAGGAATCACTTTTCACATCAACCTCGGATTTAACTACGTTTTCTGAACTTGTTCACTCTGATGAGCAAATTAGTGAAATCCTATGTGTAGATGATTTACCATGGGAAGATCTCCATCATAGATCTTCGTTTTTACCTGAGGATGATCGTTTTGAAAATGATTTCTCATCAATATTTACGACTGAATATGTCAAGGAACCTCAGAATCCAATGAAACATCCCGATTCAGAGTTAAATTTGGGAAACATCTCTCGAACTATTCCCATTGACATTTCGGTTAAGCTCGGAATTGTTGAGAACATTCATATAGGTGCCTCATGTACAGATGATGAAATTCAATTATATAAGGCCCTATTTCAAGAATTTTGCGACGTGTTTGCTTGGTCCTATGAGGAAATGCTAGGAATTGATCCCACGATTGTTGTTCATGAGATCAAGACTTACCTGGATGCTAAACCCGTCCGGCAACGTTTGCGTCTTATTCACCCACGAAAAGCTGCTGCAATTAAAGCAGAAGTTGAAAAACTATTGAAAGCAGGTTTCATTTATCCGATCCCGCTAACGGATTGGGTGTCGAATATTGTTCCGGTTAACAAAAAACAGGGAACAATAAGAATATGCATCGACTATAGGGACATTAATCGAGCCTGTCCAAAGGACAACTACCCAACTCCCTATATCGATCAAATCATTGATGATTTTGCCGGCAGCGAAATATTTTCCTTTATGGATGGTTTTTCCGGATACAATCAAATCAACATTCTACCTGCCGATCAACCAAAAACGGCTTTCATTTGTCCATGGGGGACATTTGCTTATTGCAAATTACCTTTTGGGCTTAAGAATGCCAGAGCAACTTTTCAGAGGGCGATGTCTTATGCGTTTCATGACATCAAGCACATTGTGCAACCCTATCTCGATGACTTGCCTGCTCATTCACTACATCGAGCTGATCACCTCGTCCATTTACGCGCAATCTTTATGAGGTGTAGGCATTATCGTATTTGGTTGAACCCACACAAATGTGTCTTATGTATAGAAACGGGTCGATTGCTGGGATTTGTAGTTTCAAAAGCCGGCATTCGCGTTGATCCCTCGAAGGTCGAAGCTATCATCAATTTGCCTCCTCCTTCGAGTCTTCGCCAACTCCAAAGTTTGCAGGGAAAAGCAAACTTTTTACGACAATTCATTCCTAACTACGCCGAGGTTACAAAGGGTTTTACATGGTTGTTGAAACAGAACACTCAATTTTCTTGGGATGAGATAGCTCAGAAATCTTTTGATGCACTCAAACACGCGTTGACCCATGCATCGTTGTTGCATCCTCCCAACTACAACCAGGATTACTTCTTGTATCTCACCGCCTCCCACTCCACCATTGGAATGGTCTTAGTTCAGGAAGATGAATTTGGAACAGAACATGTGATATATTACCTTAGTCAAACGTTAAATCAAACTGAGCTAAAATACTCACATGTGGAGAAATTGGCATTGGCAGCCGTTCAAGCTGTCCAACATTTTCGTCACTACATTTTACTATGTAAAACTACGGTAATTTCAGATTGCAACCCTATGATCTACATTTTGACCAAACAATTGCTAGGGGGCAAGTACTCTAATTGGATTGTTATCCTGCAGGAGTTCGACTTGGAGTTTGAGAAATCTAGGTCTAAGAAATCTTTAGTTTTTGCAGAATTAATGTGTGCCTTCCCGCGTGCTGACACAGAAACTGTGGCAGAGGAGCCCATTACGGATGAATCTTTGTTTCTAATCAGCACTTTAGATCCGTGGTATGGGGACATCATCACCTATCTCCAGACCCAATCCTTTCGGCTAGAAATTTCAAGGTCAAAACGTCAGAAAATTCGATTCCAGTCCCAACAATTCAAAATTATTGGAGATACTCTTTATCGCCGTGGGGCGGACTCTATTTTTCGACGTTGCTTAACTCACGAAGAGGCTGAGAGGGTTCTAAATGACTGTCACTCTGGAGCATGTGGTGGTCATATGTCTGGGTATGCCACAGCCCAAAAGATATTACGCGCTGGCTATTTCTAGCTGTCCTTGTTTAAAGATTGTATTACGGCGGTCCGAAAATGCCACAACTGCCAGATTTTTTATCGTAAGATGCACGCTCCACCTACTCATCTCCACCCTATAATAGCCGTTTGTCCTTTTGCCAAATGGGGTATCGATTTTATTACATGTAACCCTCACTTGGCCGGGGGGCATGCGTATATCATCCTTACAGTAGATTATTTTACTAAGTGGGTTGAGGCGATGCCTACATTCGAGGCAGACGACAAGACAGCTGCAATTTTCGTGTTCAATCATATAATTGCTAGGTTTGGTGTCCCACAAGCGATAATCACTGATCATGGGCGTCATTTTCGAAACGTTATGATGACCGAACTTACAGGCCAGCTTGGTTTATGTCACAATAGTTCAACTCCTTATTATCCACAAGCAAATGGTCTAGTTGAATCCATCAACAAAGTTTTAGTTATCATGATCCGACGAATCATTGGGATTCATCAGTCAAATTGGCACAACATGCTATTTTCAGCACTTTGGGCGTACCGAACTTCAGTAAAAACATCAACAGGGTTCACTCCTTTCCACCTAGTCTATGGTTTGGAAGCTGTGTTACCCATTGAGTGTGAAATCCCGTCACTGCAAATGGCCATCGAGTTACTTCCAGCTACTTCCGAAGAGGAAAAGCATTTGTTATACTTAGCTCAATTAGATGAGAATCGACGTGATGCTGCATTGGCGATCGAGACTCACGCAAAACGTATGAAAGCTCAGTATGATCGGAATGTGACCCCTCGAAATTTTTCGGAAGGAGACCTAGTGTTATTGTATGATCAAGCTAATGATAAATTAGGCGCTGGGAAATTCGTTCCTATGTGGCATGGTCCCTATATTGTTAAGCGAAAGCTAGCAAAAGGGGCCTATGAATTGGTGGACTTTGATGGGGACTCTTTGGGTAAACCCAGAAATGGCCTTTACTTGAAGAGGTACTATGCTTGAAAGAATGAGGTATGGAGATTTTTAGTTAGGATAGTTTTTCCTTCTAACTGGTGTGTTTTAGTTTAGAAACAAAAGTGTGCTTAGCTTAGAGAGTGTTTTTCCGTCATTTTTCCTGCTTATCTTGGTTTTACTCTTGATATTGCAGATGTCGATGCCTCTCCAAACATACATTGGGTTTGCTGATGGTGCTTGTCGTAATAGACGGAACATCTCTTCCACAACTTGGGTTATCTATTCGCCCTCTGACGAGTTAGTTTCTATGCATGGGGTAAGCCTCGGTCAAATAACAAACAACATTGCAGAGTACAATGCAGTGATTGAGTTATTGTCTGAATCTATTTCATTTGGGATTCGGAGTTTGATAGTGAGGTTAGATTTTGAACTCGTTGTGTTACAACTTAATAGAGTGTATGCCATTAGAAATCCAGTGTTATTAAGATTATTTTTGAGAGTGCATCTCTTGGAACGTGAGTTTGATTATATTGAATATCAGCATATTCCAAGGTCTTTAAATACATTAGCAGATGCAATTGCTTCTCGAATGTTAAATAGACATTTGCAATAATCATACATGTAAATTTAAAACCATTCCATAATATGATTTACAAGATAAGCCAGTAATAGTGATATATATATAGGAGTGTGTCAAAAATACATTGTCTTCGATCATAGGTTGAAAAACACCTTATGATCGGCAAAAATGATAAGTACAAAAACAAAAATGTCACATGTGCCCACAAAAGGCGATCATCCTATCACTGGTGATGATCTCTATAAGAAACCACTGCCCGGGTGACCTTGCAAAGGAACCTCCTAAAAGGTCCCAGGACTCCAATCACATAGCGCTGAAGTCGACGAGGAATGTCGTCTATAGTGGTCTCAGGAATATCCCCTGTCAAGCGCTCAAGATGACTCTCCAACTCAGCCAAAACCTCTGCTAATTCGTCCTGTGGGGCTGGCGCGGGTGCAACTGGTTGCCTCCTCTCGAAAGGCCAGAGAGCGGCTGGTCCCTGTGGACCCACATCTGCATTTGAAATTTTTACTATCAGTTTTGAGACGATGGAAAAATAAAAAATTGAAATAGGAAAAGTTGAAAAGGATTTCACCTGACTCGTCCCACTGCTCTCCTGGTGGAAGAACCATGTCTGGGTCACCACGGAAATCCATCCCAGTGTAAGGGAAGTCCTGAATGGAAAAAACCTGACTTTCCAACCATTGGAAATACTCAGGTTTGAACCGAGCAACTTCTGTCCTCTCGTCCGGGTGACGGGCCATGACTGCGACCCATCGCATCAGTTTAGGCTCTCGAGGAAGCCCAGCTCCAACAGTAAGGTGCTGTGGGATCAGCATAGGAACCCTCTCCAGGCCAAAACTCACGACCAAAGCCCCATAACCAAAGGTCTTTAGTCATCCGCTCTTGGCCCTAGTCAGTTGGCCTTTCACATTGGCCAGCACAGCATTGCACCAGTTGAAGATGGTGCCTCGAAAGCAATCAACTGCCATACGCATCTGGGATCCGGTGGCAATATGTAATGTGGCAGCTCCGCAAAGTCTGGTGACAGTAAACGCAGTCACTATGAGCTCAGGACGGGATATGGTTTCTATGTCTATCCCTTTGTCTTTAACCTGGCTATTGCGGTACTCTAGCCGGAGGCTATCGACAGACTGGCCACCTGGCCTAGTCCCGAATAGAGTCAAGTCTTCACCTCTCTTAGGCAAACCAGTCAAGATATAAATGTCCTCCGGCTCGATTTCGAGCTGGTGCCCGCCAATGAAAAAACACTGGTCTTGTATGCTCCATCTGTCAACCAGCCACTGTAAGAAATATACCTGAGCCCTCATGCCAGGAATGGTCCAGAATTTGTACAGTCCGCATGCCCTCAAAGCATCAAGTGAAGGTTGATGATTCCATGCGGCAGTATCCACGTCCTCATGCTCTCGTTCATGCCAATCTAGTATGATATACTCTTTGCATCAAGTATAAAGATTAATTAGATTGCTAGAAAACATTTTGATTGGTCCATTTTTGAGAAATTTTGGGTTCAAAACCCTTGCGACGGGGTACACACCCTCCGCGTTAGACACAGTGCATGGGTCCGCACTTTTTCTACACGGAAGGTGCGGCCCCCGAGCTTTTTCCCAATGGAGAAAAAGTCGGGGTCCGCGGGTCCGCAATGGTAAACCTACGGACCCCCGCGCGCGGGTTTTGCGCCTAAAAACCCTCCTAAAAAATGAAATGAGGGACTAAATCAAAAAACTAAACGGCTGGAAATGAAGAGTAGGATGATGTGGATTACCTGGAGAAGACGATGCTCGATTCCGACGGTTGGATTTTCCACAATCTTCACGGGAAGTTTTCTAAGCAAAAGCACTATTTTCTCACCTAAAATCAAACAGTAAAAATGAATTGACAAAGGCCCTTTTTATAAGTTTTTTGAGTAAATAAATCGCAAATTTGTTTATGTTTCACTTTGAAAAGGTATTTTGCAACGCTTTTATCCATTTCAAACAGGTACGAGTAATGTTTGTTTTTTTGTGCAGAATAAAGGATTATTCAGGCGAAATCTATCACTTTCAATGAAAAAACAAGTAGAGTCATCTTTAAGCCCTTTTCTGACTCCTAAAACATGAAAAGATTGCCGAGCGTTCCTTTTACACTCGTTAAAACAGAATTAAAAGACGGTCCACTTACAGCTCTTTTCCGACCGTAAAAACATGAAAAGATTGCCGGATTTTTGTCGTTTCAAATTCGATATTGGTTATAAAACGACATGTCGTTAACTGCTTTTTTACTTTTTCGGATCAGTGACACTAATAACGAAAAGTACTCCTTGGTTGTAAAAGATCAAGCGGTTCTCTCAAGTATTATTTTATACTTTTTCGGGCTTGGGAGACACAAATTTACGAAAAAGGTCAACCCTGCAGTCTTCTTAAGTTTTTTAGACTCTCTAAAATTGAAAAATGCCGAGTTTCTCCTATACTAGACTCGTTAAAATTCCACAGTAAAGGACCTGTTCAATTACAAATAGGAACGAACCACTCCTTCTTAGGGTTCGAATTTAAACTAAGTTGGAATCATCCAAAGGATGAGCTTATAATCAAGCAAATGTTATCCTCCTCAAGCTTGTCAAAAATAAAGAGGTACTTGTGAGAAATGGTGGAGGAAAAGAGAGGAAAATGAGCCTGTTTGTCATACTTTGTAACCACTCTTGAACACGACACTTTTATTCACCTGGGTTGGGAAATCCTTTGCCTAACATTTGATCAAACCACATTGAAAGTCTCCAGCCGGTTTCTGGGTATTAACTTTGGGTCAATTGTCACCAAGCCATCTGTCGTGTCGTTATGTGTTCAAGAGGTCACTGCCAGTAAGCCATTCATATGTAAAAATATCTGTCATCCATCTTGACCATCCCTGAGTCAGTCCTTGCAACTAAATTTCTTCTACTTGATCTATGATTTCGTGTGGTGGGCTTGCCTACGACGGATCGCTTTCTATCGACATCAGCTCATTATCTAGAAAGATGATCTAGAAATCGTCAGTACCTTGAGATCTGCATGCCTCAATGGCAGGTTTCTCGCCTTTGACGATAGTTTACATCATTGACTTTTGATCGAAGGATTCCATGATATGTTCGACATCAACACATTTACTCACATCTCATGGATTGTACTGGGTACTTTAAGAGCCATTGACATCACTGGTGGTTTCTCTCACACTTGTTAACAGTTTACATCATTGACTGGTAATCAAGTGGTTTCTACCATGTTCGACATCAACACATTTATTCGCATGGATAGAATCTTACTTTTTCGGGAAGTAGAAATGAAGACCCTGGATCTAGTTCCTACCATCCAGGCTGCGGGGAATTTTGTATTCATTGTATTGTGGACTATTTATAAACAGATGGCTGCATCCATATTGTGTTCACATGAGTCCATACTTGTGATGTTTTACAAGATCATTCCTATATCAGAGCAGTAGATAGTTTTCTAGTTAGTTTTGATCTGAGTATGGGAATGCCTACCTCAGTGATGATATGATCTCATATATATATCTTGCATTGAATGTTTTTACAGGTTCCGACCAGGCTCTCCACAAGATGATCCTCGAAATGATAAAGTACTTCACTCTTCCTATATGATAAATGAAATCCTCATCTACTACAGACTTCGCACTTTAGGGGGCAATCTGTTACACTAAAATATCGTCACCATGATTATTTGGAGTCAGTATGGGTCTATCATCACTTGTACTGTCCTCCTAAGCAAGTCTAAGACCTCAGCTCTTCAAATCAAGCTTTGGAAGTGGGAGAAAGACATTAAAAATCAATGTAACTTTGGTTCCGCACTTTCTCTCATGGTCACCTGCGGTACCGCACCTTCTGTGTACAAAAGTTGCGTACCTACCCGCTATGTCCCTAACGGTGTAGGTGCGGACCCCTGTGAAAGACAAAAGGCGCAAGTTTTATCTTAAAAAACTCACTTAGGATTAATTCTAGAGTTTTCTAGAAGGAATTTTGACGTGGATTGTTCGCTCTGAGGTGGTTCATGCATCCCAAAAGAAAAGGAGCTAATCCCTTGACTAAAGGAGCTATCCCTTTGAAGGAGGGCTTTATCCCTTTGAAGGAGGACCTAGTAACTTCCCTCCATTGCACTATAAATACAGGCATTGGGGTGAGGACTAAGGAGGTTAGAAGCTGAACATTTTGAGGGTAAATGCTGGTGAAATTAAGACTCTTTGGTTGAGCTTGAGAGGAGAGATCACATACCTCTTGGTTCCATTGGAGAGTGAGTGAAACTTGCCAAAGTAGAGGAGACATCTTGTTGGACCCTGGGAGGAGCTTGTACAGCGTCAAGGAAAAGGTTGTAAAGTTCTTCTTCTTTTGAATTAATACAATCAAACTCATTTTTCTCAACAAGTATCTTATGTTATTTGTTTCATGGACTCCTTGACTTTCATGTTAAATATGTTTTATGCAATTGGTTTTTCAGGTGCTATTTAATTTGTTTGCCTTGTTTGAGTTTGCAGATTCGCGAAGAGGAGCTCATTTGGATCAAAAGAGCGAGGGCATCCACAAGCTTGTGTTGGACCAAAGGTAGGCCCTAAAAACACTTGTTTGCTATTGTTTATTGAAGCATATTTAGAGAAAGATAGTGTCTGGTTGGTTTGCTTGTTGTTAGGTCTTCTTTAGATTCTAGGAAGGTCTATCTTGTCTGCAAGATCGACTCATTCCGTGTGACAGGGATAATTGGTTCCAAACACTCATAACTATAAAGATTTTCACTTCCATCTCTGCGACATTGGATTTCATCACCAAATAATAATTATTGATCTTTGTGAAAGGTGGGTTTGTATTGTTTGAATCCCTATATTTTTTAACGTGTGTTACATTGTTTGTTTTTACTTTTTACAAGACCTTAGGTGTGGATTGTGAATATTATTTAATTATAATAATCAAAACTTATTTGGATTGAATCTAATGGAAAAAATGCCAGAATTTACCGATAAAGACATCCCTTTTAACGAGAATCCTAATCCTTTTCCTAATTTTGCAAATGTCGGTCGTCCTTATATGGCTACATTGTCACTTATCGGATTCACGATTGGTTTACATGTATGGTTGTTCTCAACTTCTTTAATTCCAAATACTCCAATTGTACCATCTCAACTGAGATCACCATCTCAAAATCACCAACCTACTCTTGACCCTTTACCTTCTTCATCCAACATGTCTTTCTCCCTTTCTTCTTCTTTGCTTAGTAAAATCCTTGGTGCTAGTAACCAAGTGACTAAGAAGAAGAAGAAAGGGAATAAGAAGAAGAAGCAAGATAAGAAAGTAGTCAACCAACCAACCATGGTCGTAAGTATTAGTAATGTTGACAGAACTTCTATAATGCATCGTAAGCCAAAATACCCTTACAAGATTTTTAAGGGTGACCACTTCCTTATCAATTGTCCCGGTATTCCTAAGGTTTTGGAAGTATGGTAAAATAATTCTCATGAACTTACTATTGATTCATCAACCAATGATTCTCAGGTTCCAGGGAAAAAGATCAAGGTTAGGTTTCCTTGTAGGTTATGCAAAGAGACTCATCATAGTCACCTTTCCCCTCACATGCATGAAGCCTCAAAATTGTTGGAAAAACTTATTTTTTCACAAAAACAAATTCCAACTCATTATCATGAACTTTCTCCCCATATGCCAGGAGTTGATGAAGTGATTGATCTAAATCCAAGTATAGTCAATCCACTCTTCCATTGGAGGGTGAAACATGTATCACTCAAGTTGATGGACTATTTGTTGACCAAGTGGTAGAATCGATTCCATATTCGGTCGATCCCATTCTCCCTTTAGAGAGTGAACTTCATACCGCTCATGTTCTTCATGTTACCTCATATTCTTTTACACATGGGGGCATTTCATTTATTTCTTTTGAACCCCATCTGAGTAATGAGGCTACTTATTTTGATTGGAGTAGACTTATAGATCCTCATCTTCCTTCTTCCACCCTTTCCAAATAATTGTGAAGACTTATGGTAAGAATTTGCATCACACAAATGTAGATGAAGGTGCTTATGTCAGTATTTTACCCTTGACTGCTTGGTAAGGGTTCCATTCAGCTCATGCATGTTACACATAATCTGTTAGCTTTTAACATAACCATTAGTGAACATTTAGGGGTCCTTCCTAAGTTACCTATTACCTTGGAAGATAAAATTGTCGGTATTGGTCTTATGGTGGTCCAAGGTCCCTTAGATTTCAATTTTTTGCTTAGGAAAGACTATGTCTATGCCATGAAAGTTGTCGTATCAACACTCTTTCACATTGTTAGCACTTAAATCTGCCTTAGGATGAAGGAAGGCAAAAATTAGGGTAACCACAAACCACGCTCAGTCTGGTACCTAGCCCTACAAGAGCAGGAGAGGGCTCTCTCTGAGTCACACTCAGTGAATGGATACGAAAAATGGTCTGAGATGACTTACAATGCGATGTTTACCTTAGGCTAGTAAGTGGAAGAGGATTTTGGAAAAGATTTTTGAAAGTGGCCAAGCTTCTGGGATGTATATGGGACTGGCGCTTAGCAAAGAACAGAGAATTGAGAATGAAGGCACATATTATTCCGTGAGGCAAGGTAGGCGAGAAGCGCAACAATTTCAAATTAAGGTGACATGGAATGGAAATATTGCCAAAGATAGTGAAAAGGGCATGGTCGCATGAATCCTTTTCCATAGAAGAATAACACTGCACATGAAATTTTCCCACAGGCAGAGCAATATAAATTGAATTCTACCTAATCTCACTTAGAAAATTTCACTGAAGTGAAACATGAAATGAATTATGAAACATAAAAAGATACATATGGAACATAAGAACACATTTTCTACACTCACAACCACAAGAATCTCATGAAACATAGTCGTTGCCTTTCATTAACTCTCTGTCAAAAATACACAGTGTAGAAACAAAGTTTCTTTCCCACAGTCTCCCAGAAGTTACAAGCCAGCAAACCCTTTGCAAATAACTTGCTTACAATATATAGAAAGTGTAGAGAAGAGATGGAACACCCAGGGGTTGGGAAGTTACTCAAATCATTTTGAAAAGGAGATGGAGAGCCAACCATCAGCTATAGGTGCAGCGCTTTCAAGCATGACATTTGGCTGGGGTGACCCTTTGCATTCTTTTGCCACTTGGATAGATGCCCACCTGGAGAGAAAACTCTTTAAAAGCCACCTTTGGTGCAAAAAAACCAAAGAGTAGATGACCGGGCCCACTTGGAGAAGTCGCGACCCGAAATTTCGCGAAACGGGAGCAATTTGGCAGTTTTTTCCCCTGTGCGCCACGCCAAATTCCCTGTGCGTCGCACCACTTTGGAGCCTATTTTGGGACACTTTTAGGTGTCTAAAATGTGCCCAAGTGAGCTTGTTGGAAAACCTGTCCTATCTACTTTCCAACCCAACTAGAATTTCTGCATTTGAAGCTCATTTGCACCTCCAAAACTTCATTCTCCCAAGACTGCTTTTTGTGTGTCCAAAAAGTGGCAGAGAGGCCATTTTTGGGTGTTTTTTTACCTTTAGGAGACCCAAAACTTGTCAAAATTTCTTGCCTGGACACCAGTAGACGTATTTTTTGATGTTGAATCCAAATATGCAAGCAGTTCCATGATTGGAGTGCTAGAATTTTACCGTCGAGCCAATGGCGCGGCGCACAGGGAGAAATTTCTTGTTTTGTGCTCAAAAATTTTGCCTGTGACCAAAATTTACCAAAATTTTTTGGAATTTGGGCTGGAGGTTCCCTATGAAGTGCTTTGTTGTGCCAAGGAAGCCTCAGCCAAGAGTCAAATCCGATCTTGCTCCTTTGCCTCCTTTGCCTCTTTTTCCTCTTTTCTCGCTTTGCTTAATTTTGCCTTTAGGCTCCTGATTCTTGCCTTGGAACTCATGTTGCGGGCCTGGTAGTGATAAGTCATGCACCTCAGCATGTCTTTCTCCCTGTTTTCTTTGTCCAACAGCCTCTCAAATGCATGTTGACCCTCTCATGGTTGGAGGGTTACTTGCTCCAAAGAGGTGAGCGGAACCCTTTCTTTGAGCAACTTGGCGTTGCTCACGGATGTTCTGTAGCTCCATGATCGTCTGTTGGTCCTCAAGTTGTTTGTTTCTCCGCTCTAGGTAGTTCATGTTCCACTTGGCCCTTTCTAGATCAATGGTCAAGTCTTTAATCTCTGATTGCTGCTCCTTGATGATCTCTATAAGCTACTCATCGGTGGGTTCTGCATCTATTTCATCATCCTGGAGGAGAAAAAACTCAGTATCTTGCTCACCTTATGGCCCTTCCTCCTGCATTGAATCCTTGCCCTTACCCTGCTCCTGTGATGTTGATGGCAGAAGCGAGGCCTCTTCCACCCCGGGTGGAGATAACACTCGCTTTGCTGCTGCAAACAACGGTTTGATGCCTTTTGGATAGCCTCTCTGATATGTGATGAAAACTGGCATGGTGGCTATCTCATGACTCTCAAACTGATGTGAAGGACTTCCCATATTAGGCTCAAACTGATATGAAGGACCTCCCAGCTCATGCTCAGCCTGATGTGAAGGACCTCCCACCTCATGTTCTGCCTTTGATATCACCGGTGGAGTGCTGAAGAAATCACGGGAAATGAAGTCCTCCCAAGCAATACCCTGCAATCCCAACTGCTGGTCCACTAAAATCTGGATGAGAGCAAAATGATAGACACTGTTTAGTTATTGTTGTGGGGTCTTGCGCTGCATGAAGTTTTTCATCTTCTCAATGTTGTTGCAGATGAAGAATGGGAGGCTCATCATCCGCACCCTGGTGAAGTGCATGAGCAAACGGATGTGATAGGCATAAAGGCGAGAAAACCTCCCCTCGCAACTGAAATATTTCATGATCAATCTCATGAGTGGGCCATACTCATCCCTCAAAAACCTGAATGGAAAAACTTTGCTGAGCTGGCTCAAGCAGCTGTTCTTGATGTAGGGCTCATAGTGATGACTCTCCACCTTCTTTTTCTTATGCCACTTCTCCCCAACGCTAGGTATCCCTGTTGCCACTGATATAGCCTCCGGTGTCAAGGTGAAAGTGACCCTAGCCAGGACAGATTGGCCTCCCTGTAGATGGAGTGCAAAAAGGCGGGCCAACTCATGATGTACTCTGACACTTGCCACCCTTTGGCAAAATTCATAACATGCCAAGTGCTGGAAACAAGACATGACAAGTGGGCATGCCTGTAGCTCTGCGAGGGTGTTGGGCTCGTCTCTGAGATGTCTGCCACTCTGGTGATGTCTCCTATGGGCCTTCTCTCCTAAAGATGTTTCACTGTGTGTATCCCCCTCATAATCTGATGAATTTTCTGATGCCATCACTGCTGCTTGTACTCTAAGTTTAATGCTACCCTTTGAATTGAATGACGCTGATGAATGTTCTGAAAGTCTATCACCAAGGGGACAATAAAAGAGGGGAGTGTTAGGAGGGGAATGACGAAAAGGGGAATAGGGGTTTAAAGGAGAAATTTATCAGGGATTTGGGAGTGTTTGTGGTATGGTTTTGATGGGGTAGGGTTTGGGATTTTTTGGGCTATAGGGATAAAAGGGATGAATGGATATGATTACAATATAGCTAGGGTGATGGTAAGGGGAAAATGCTATAGGGAAATTAGCTGATCAAGGTAGGATAGGAGCTTATTTAGCAATTGTATTATTGTAGCAAAAACCCTAGCTTTTTGTCCTCCTTTATGTCATTTTTGGGTTTGGTTAATAAAAAAGATTTGCCTTCGATTTCATGGTCACCAAAACATGTTTTTCTTTGAGTTAAGGATCAATGGTTAAGAGATCTATGGCCACGTTTGCAAATTTGAGAGCCATTTACAAAAATTTGGGTGACTTCGGTGCTTTTTTAGGCTCACAGGCCTGTGCGCCGTGCGCTTTTCCCAGTGCGCCGCGCGCCGGGCATGCGCTGCACCAGTGCAGTGTTAACACTGTGGCCGGGCTCCCAGTGCGCCACGCACCCTGAGTACATCACGCCACCTTGTGTGTGCACCGTGTGCTTTCAAACAACATTCATTTGTTTGGAAAAATAGGGTAGAGGGTTTTAGGGTGATTTAGGGCGATTTCTTTAGGAGACAAGGTGGAATGGTTGTGACTATGATGAGGAGTGAGGGGACAAGGGGAGGGGAACAAAACCTTGGTGGTGTCTTCAAATTTACAAACCCCGTTTATCATTTTTGTTTTGGTGATTATTTGCATGAATGGCCAATATGCTTTGGATCTCACTCGACATCTTAGAAACACTACTATTGACCAAATTGACAGAGAAGAGGTTTCATTCGGACCTACCTCTTGTTTGCTAGACTTCAACCCAGATATAGAATGAGTTTGCAAGTGTTTTTGAGCTCCATGGCCCTGTGCGTCGCATGCCAAGACCAGTGTGCCGCGCACCCTGAGTTCGTCGTGCCATTGTCAATTTTTCACTGTGGGTTGGCTGCCGATGCATCGCGCCCTCCGTTGGCGTCGTGCGCCCTGGTGTGTGCACCGCACCATTTAGAAATCTACCCTCCTTACTCGAATTCCTCCTCCTTAGCTCTCTTTTCTTCAAAAATGCCTCTCTCAAGCTTTTCCTTATCATAATGACTTAGTTTTGGGTCAAAAAAAATATATATAGGCTTTGAGAGAGTTGGGTTCAATTTTTTCTTCTTTGAAAACCCACTTTATAATGTTCAAGTTTTGCACTTTTTATTGACTTTAAAACACTCTACTTTTTCCCTTTTTCTTTGAAATTTTGGCTCTGATGATAAAATTTTCGGCATTTCTTTGCGGGGATTGTGTGACTAGGCCTCTGGCTTTGAAATCCATGACTGCATCTGAAAATGTCAACTATCGATTTTTTGGAAAATTTTGTCATAGTTGACCTTGTTTGACTTTTCTTCAAAATAGAGTTTTGAAGAAGAGTCGATGTCTCTTCCGGTGATGATGAAGCTTCCTGAACTGTAGCTGTGTAAGGTCTCCCTCTGGCCTGCATGGCTTGTTCTGGACATGTTTTTCAAGGACCACATTGATAATTTCCTAGACCCAACCATAAAAATGACTTTGTCTTGTAATATGACCAGACCTTGACTATCATGAACTTCAGTGATTATGGACCAAAGCCTGAACCACCAGGGACCAGAGATGAGAGAAAATGACCAACATGACTATCTCCGTGAGATCATGGCATGTCCCTAGCGAAATGTAGCTGAGTGGATGGAGCGAGACACCTAAAATTGAAATGCACAAAGAGCTTTGATCTCTGATGGAGGGCTGACTAGACTGACTCTAACATTGGCTCCAATAGGGATGGCAGCTCCTTACAGGTGCCAAGAACTGCAGATCTTTGGGTGAGCAGACAATGCCTTCGTCCATTGAGCTATGGAGTCCATTTTTCCGACAAACCAACATGACTCAATTCATTGACTGAAACTTGACTGAAACTGACTCAATGCGAACTGAAATGACTGAAAAACTTGACTCTATGCAAAAGGAAATGAATCATGACTGACTTAACTAAAACAAGTATTTACAAAGCTTGTTCAATGGCAGCAGTCCATCAAGATTCGAGGGTTTTAAATCAAGATGACAGCCACCTGTGTACTAATGAAATATGTACAATCATGTGTAATGTGTCTTCCAATGTAACCAATTAAGTAGATGCCCCCTTGATTGATTCTCCTGATCAGATCTTCTGGTCAACAATAGATACTTGTAACTAGGCATCCAAAAAACTAATTGACCCCGATCTCGTTCATCACCGAATACTGCAATAATCACCTTCACGGCTGACTGCAGTAAATCTTCCATTGGATCCTGAAGAACATGAATATTTTTTTCCTGCTGAAGAAACAAGGTGTCTTTTGCTTCAAATTCTGATCTTCCTTGATCATGTGCTTCAGTAAAACTATGCTCCTGGGCTTCAAAAAACTCTGAACAGGTAGATGAGCAAATATCTTCTTGGAAAAACATTTCAACACATGAAACATATGAAGAGGAATCTGAATGGAAATCCTGAATGTTTTGATCTTCTGTAGTGTGAATGTATTGAATGAAGGTCTGATCTTGTTTTTCATACACTGACTGGATTACCTCCTCATGAAGGCTGTATTCTAATGAACTGAGAACATTTGGATCCAAAACTTTGTCTTCTTCATCCCAGATGATTTCAGCAGCAGAGTTCTCTTTCATAGGATTCCGTACTAGGCATTCTTGGTCATCACAGTCTGAATATGGAACTGAAATAGCTGTCCTGACATTATCACATTCTGAAATTAGAACTGAACTTACTTGCATGTCGTCTTCTTCTATTGACAGATCTGAACCGACACTTTTTCTTTCATCAACTTCAGCCATATGGAACTCTTCAACCTGCTAATCTATTTCATATAATTCATGTTGACTGTCAAGATGAAGAATTCTTTCATCTTCCACCATACTACAATCTTGATCATGCTGCAAATTTTCATGATCGTCTTTACGCTACTGAAAGGGATTTTCATACAGTGCTTCCATGATCTCATCATCCATGAAATTATCATCTTCATAATATTTTTCAAGGCTTTCAATAAAAGTAGAAGCATGTTTGCAACAGTTGTGAACTAGATTTAATGATGGATAAGATTCTTTATACTTCTCAAAGAATATTGAATGAAAATCCTTTAGACAATAAATGGAAGCAGGTGGCAAAATTTCATACCAAGATCGAGCATCGTCTTCCAGAGTAGCCATAAACATTTTCATCAAATAGTCTTAAGGAAAATCGATCTTTAATTTATGCACGTGAATGTGAAATTTCACCAGATGAAGAGCAGCGTCATTACCTTCCACATTTCCAAACATAGGAAAATTCTTTGACCAATCTACCTTGGGCATTTTATTTGGAAAACCTGGGATGTGATCTCGTCTCATGGGAGCATATCTTCTTGCAATCCGATCCATCTTAAGAAATCTCAAAGCTACTGATCCCTCTGCAGTGGAGTCACCATGAAGGACTGATTGCATGGATTCTTTAGTGAATGGAGTCGCCAGGTGAATGATTTCAGCCATCTTCTTATGTCTAATCATTGTTCACCATCAACAATCAGCTCTGAACTTGAGATATGTACTGGGGAAAAAAAATCTACAAGTAAACCATTTCGTTCCCCAGTATGGTCGCCACTATGTTAGCACCTAAATCTGCCTTAGGCTGAAGGAAGGCAAAAATTAGGGTAACCACAAACCACACTCAGTCTGGTAGCTAGCCCTACCAGAGCAGGAGAGGGCTCTCTCCAAGTCACACTCAACGGATGGATAGGCAAAATGGTCTAAGATGACTTACAATGCAATGTTTACCTTAGGCTAGTAAGTGAAAGAGGATTTTGGAAAATATTTTTGAAAGTGGTCAAGCTTATGGGATGTATATGGGACTGGCACTTAGCAAAGAACAGAGAATTGAGAATGACGGCACAGATTATTATGTGAGGCAAGGTAGGCGGGAAGCGCAGCAATTTCAACTTAAGGTGATGCGAAATGGAAAGATTGCCGAAGATAGTGAAAAGGGCATGGTCGCATGAATCCTTTTCAACAGAAGAATAACACTGCACATGAAATTTTCCCACAGGCAGAGCAATATAAATTGAATTCTACCTAATCTCACTTAGAAAATTTCACTGAAATGAAACATGAAATGAATTATGAAACATAACAAGATACATATGGAACATAAGAACACATTTTCTACACTCACAACCACAATAATCTCATGAAATAGAGCCGCTGCCTTTCATTAACTCTATGTCAAAAATACACAGTGTAGAAACAGAGTTTCTTTCCCACAGTCTCCCAGAAGTTACAAGCCAGCCAAACCTTTGCAAATAACTTGCTTACAATATATAGAAAGTGTAGAGAAGAGATGGAATGCCCAAGGGTTGGGAAGTTACTCAAATCATTTTGAAAAGGAGATGGAGAGCCAACCATCAACTACAGGTGCAGCGCTCTCAAGCATGACATTTGGCTGGGGTGACCCTTTGCATTCTTTTGCCAATTGGATAGATGCCCACCTGGAGAGAAAACTCTTTAAAAGCCACCTTTGGTGTTAAAAAAGTGAAGAGTAGATGACCGGGCCCACTTGGAGAAGTCGCGACCCGAATTTTCGCAAAACGGGAGCAATTTGGCAGTTTTTTTCCCCTGTGCGCCGCACCAAATTCCCTGTTCATCGCGCCAATTTGGAGCCTATTTTGGGGCACTTTTGGGTGTCGAAAATGTGCCCAAGTGGGCTTGTTGGAAAGCCTGTCCTATCTGCTTTCCAACAAAACTAGAATTTCTAAATTTGAAGCTCATTTTACCCTCCAAAAATTCATTCTCCCAAGACTGCTTTCTGTGTGTCCAAAAAGTGGCAGAGAGGCCATTTTTGGGTGTTTTTTTACCTTTAGGAGACCCAAAACTTGTCAAAATTTCTTTCCTGGACACCAGTAGATTCACTTTTCGATGCTGAATCCAAATATGCAAGCGGTTCCATGATTGGAGTGCTAGAATTTTACCGTCGCGCCAGTTGCGCGGCGCACAGGGAGAAATTTCCTGTTTTGTGCTCAAAAATTTTGCCTGTGACCAAAATTTGCCCAAATTTTTTGGAATTTGGGCTGGAGGTTCTATATGAAGTACTTTTCTATGCCAAGGAAGCCTCAACTAAGATTCAAAGCTAATCTTTCTCCTTTGCCTCTTTTGCCTCTTTTGCCTCTTTTCTCGCTTTGCTTAATTTTGCCTTTAGGCTCCTGATTCTTGCCTTGGAACTCATGTTGCAGGCCTGGTAGTGATAAGTCATGTGCCTCAGCATGTCTTTCTCCCTATTTTATTTGTCCAACAGCCTCTCCAAATTCATGTTGACCCTCTCAAGGTTGGACTCTCGGTCTTCATTGATTTCTTGCTCCAAAGAGGTGAGCGGAAACCTTCTTCTTTGAGTAGCTTGGCATTGCTCATGGATGTTCTGCAGCTCCATGATCGTCTGTTGGTCCTCAAGCTATTTGTTTCTCCGCTCTAGGTAGTTCATGTTCCACTTGGCCCTTTCTAGATCAATGGTCAAGTCTTCAATCTCTGATTGTTGCTCCTTGATGATCTCTATAAGCTCCTCATTGGTGGGTTCTGAATCTGTCTCATCATCCTGGAGGAGAACAAACTCAGTCTCTTGCTCACCTGATGGCCCTTCTTCTTGCACTAAATCCTTGCCCTTACCTTGCTCCTATGATGCTGATGGCGGAAGCGAGGACTCTTCCACCCCGGGTGGAGATAACACTCGCTTTGCTGCAGCAAACAACGGTCTGGTGCCTTTCGGATAGCCTCTCTGATATGTGATGAAAACTGGCATGGTGGCAGTCTCATGACTCTCAAACTGATGTGAAGGACTTCCCATCTCAGGCTCAAACTGATATGAAGGACCTCCCAGCTCATGCTCAGCCTAATGTGAAGGACCTCCCACCTCATGTTCTGCCTCTGATATCACCGGTGGAGTGCTGAAGAAATCACGGGAAATGAAGTCCTCCCAAGCAATACCCTGCAATCCAATTGATGGTCCACTAAAATCCGGATGAGAGAAAAATGATAGACACTGTTTAGCTGTTGTTGCGGGGTCTTGCGCTGCATGAAGTTTTTCATCTTCTCAATGTTGTTGCAGATGAAGAATGGGAGGCTCATCATCCGCACCCTGGTGAAGTGCATGAGCAAACAGAGGTGATAGGCATCAAGGCGAGAAAACCTCCCCTCGCAACTGAAATATTTCATGATCAATCTCATGAGTGGGGCATACTCGCCCCTCAAAAACCTAAATGGAAAAACTCTGGTGAGCTGGCTCAAGCAGCTGTTCTTGATGTAGGGCTCATAGTGATGCCTCTCCACCTTCTTTTACTTATGCCACTGCTCCACAACATTAGGTATCCCTGTTGCCACTGATATAGCCTTCGGTGTCAAGGTGAAAGTGACCCCAGCCAGGACAGATTGGCCTCCCTGGAGATGAAGTGCAAAAAGGCGGGCCAACACATGATATACTCTGACATTTGCCACCCTTTGGAAAAATTCATAACATGCCAAGTGCTGGAAACAAGACATGGAAAGTGGGCATGCATGTAGCTCTATGAGGGTTTGGGCTCGTCTCTGAGATGTCTGCCACTTCGATGATGTCTCCTATGGGCCCTCTCTCCTGAAGATGTGTCACTATGTGTATCCCCCTCATAATCTGATGAATTTTCTGATGCCATCACTGCTTCTTGTACTCTGAGTTTAATGTTTCCCTTTGAATCCAATGACACTGATGAATGTTTTGAAAATCTGTCACCAAGGGGACAATAAAATAGGGGAGTGTTAGGAGGGGAATGATGAAAAGGGGAATAGGGGTTTAAAGGAGAAATTTATCAGGGATTTAGGAGTGTTTGGGGTATGGTTTTGATGGGGTAGGGTTTGGGATTTTTTGGGCTATAGGGATAAAAGGGATGAATGGATATGATTACAATATAGCTAGGGTGATGGTAAGGAGAAGATGCTACAGGGAAATTAGCTAATCAAGGTAGTATAGGAACTTATTTAGAAATTGTATTACTGTAGCAAAAACCCTAGCTTTTTGTCCTCCTTTATGTCATTTTTGGGTTTGGTTAATAAAAAAAAATTGCCTTCGATTTCATGGTCACCAAAACATGTTTTTCTTTGAGTTAAGGATCAATGGTTAAAAGATCTATGGCCACCTTTGCAAATTTGAGGGCCATTTACAAAAATTTGGGTGACTTCGGTGCTTTTTTAGGCTCACAGGCCTATGCGCCGCACACTTTGCCCAGTGCGGCACGCATCAAGTATGCGTCGCGCCAGTGCAGTGTTAACATTGTGGCCGAGCTCCTAGTGCGCCACACGCCGTGAGTGCGTCGCGCCACTTGTGTGTGCGCCGCGTGCTTTCAAACGACATTCATTTTTTTGGAAAAATAGGGGAGAGGGTTTTAGGGTGATTTAGGGCGATTTATTTAGGAGACAAGGTGGAATGGTGGTGACTATGACGAGGAGTGAGGGGACAAGGGGAGGGAAAAAAATACCTTGGTGGTGTCTTCGAATTTACAAACCCCATTTATCATTTTTGTTTTGGTGATTATTTGCATGAATGGCCAATATTCTTTGGATCTCACTCGACGTCTTAGAAACACTGTTATTGACCAAATTGACAAAGAATAGGTTTCGTTCGGACCTACCCCTTGTTTGCTAGACTTCAACCGGGATATAGAACGAGTTTGCAAGTGTTTCTGAGCTCCCTTGCCCTGTGCGTCGCACGCCAAGACTAGTGCGCCGCATGCCCTGAGTGCATCACACCCTTGTCGATTTTTCACTATGGGTTGGCTACCAATGCGTCGCGTCGTCCGTGTGCGTCACGCGCCTTTGTGTGTGTGCCAAGCCACCTAGAAATCTGCCCTCCTTACTCGAATTCCTACTCCTTAGCTCTCGTTTCTTGAACAATGCCTCTCTCAAGATTTTCCTTATCACAATGACTTAGTTTTGGGTCAAAACAAATATATATAGGCTTTGAGAGAGTTGGGTTCAATTTTTTCTTCTTTGAAAACCCACTTTATAATGTTCAAGTTTTGCACTTTTTATTGACTTTAAAACACTCTGCGTTTTCCCTTTTTCTTTGAAATTTTGGCTCTCATGATAAAAATTTTGGGATTTATTTGCGAGGACTGTGTGACTGGGCCTCTGGCTTTGAAATCCATGACTGCATCTAAAAATTTCAACTGTTGATTTTTTTGAAAATTTTGTCATAGTTGACATTGTTTGACTTTTCTTCAAAATAGGGTTTTGAAGAAGAGTCGATGTCTCTTCTGGTGATGATGAAGCTTCCTGAACTGTAGTTGTATAAGGTCTCCCTCTGGCCTGCATGGCTTGTTCTGGACATGTTTTTCAAGGACCACATTGATGATTTCCTAGACCCAACCATAAAAATGACTTTGTCTTGTAATATGACCAGACCTTGACTATCATGAACTTCAGTGATTATGAACCAAGGCCTAAACAAGCAGGGACCAGAGATGAGAGAAAATGACCAGCATGACTATCTCTGTCAGATCATGGCATGTCCCTAGTGAAATGCAGTTGAGTGGATGGAGCGGGACACCTAAAATTGAAATGCACAAAGAGCTTTGATATCTGACGGAGGGCTGACCAGACCGACTCTAACACACATGATGTCTTTCCCTCACAATGGAAACATTGTGACTGTTGATCATCGTTCATACATTGATATTTCTTCGACTACCAGTCATCCGTCATCCCTGAATGTTCCTTATATGGAAGTGGTACCTACCCTGCTACGGGTGAATTATTTGGCAACCAGTCCCATGTTTTTAGTTACTAATGCAAGCAAGCCTCTCACTATCTTCTCGAATTCTTTTGACTTAGATCCAGTAAATGACATGGTTAAAAATTCAATGGGGGGATTTGAATATGATTGTCTTATCCCTATTGATCCCCTTGACATGTGTTCCTTCCAGAGAACTGTTCTTCCATCTGATGAATACCTTTTGGAAGCCATGATCAAGGGGTGTCCCTTGACAAGTGTTTCTTCCATTTGGAATCCATGGAAAAAAGGTACATGAGGATGGTTCTTTTACTATGTTAACCTCATTAAAAAATGAAACAGGGTCTTATGAGAATGGTTCTTTTCCTATGCCAAGCTCTTTAAAAAATGAAATAGGTCTCTTGAGGATAGTTCTTTCACTATGTCAACCTCTTTAAAAAATGAAGCATACTTTATGAGGATAGTTCTTTTACTGTGTCACTATGTCAACCTTGTTAAAAAATGAAACAAATATTTATGAGGATGGTTATTTTACTCTATCAACCTCATTAAGAAATGAAACAGGTCCTTTTGAGGATAGTTCTTTTACAATGTCAACCTCATTAAAAAAAATGAAACAAGTCCTTATGAGGATGGTTGTTTTCCTGTGTCAACCTCATTAAAAAATGAAATAGGTTGTATGAGGATGGTTCTTTTACTGTGTCAATCCCATTAAAAAATCAAACAGTACCCATGGGAATTGTTCTTTTCCTATGTCAAGATCGTTAAAAAATGAAACAAATCCTCCTCTATTTGAGTTGAGTCTTTGACTAGATCTCATAAATATCGAGTCGATTCTTTCTAATCTTGTAAACATGGCTTCATTTCGTCCACCTATTCGTAATGAGTAGTCTACCTAGGTGAATGAAACGAAGTTTTGGGGGCATTTTCCCTTGCATTCATTATGACGGGGGCATGAAAACTTATCTCAAGAACAGTTTTATTTATTTCAAGCTTGTGTAAAAATGAAACCACTCTCAAGCACAATTTTCTTTGTTTCAATCTTGTGTAAAAATGAAACCACCCTCAAGCACAATTTTGCTTTGTTTCAAGGTTGTGTAAAAATGAAACCTATCATGATTCCATTTCGGTTATTATTTTCAAGACTTGTTAAACTCATGAAAATCCCAAGCTTCTTTTGTTATATTTTCATGCTCGTAAAACATACATGAAAATGCCATGTTCTTTCCATCATTTCCTGCTCGTTAATTAAATTGAAAGTCGGTAAGATGAGTATATTTTTATCACTTTTTCAAACTCGGTTAAACTTATGAAAAAGTGAAACAATAGAATCCTCTTTTAAGCCCTTTTTCAGACTCTCAAAACATGAAAATATTTTCGATCACTTGATTGTCAAAACTCGTAAAAGTGAATGAACAATCGTCCACTCAGTATAAGTTTACCCCTTTTAAGGATTGAACTAAACTATTTACAAAAAATGTATATGTTGGCTAATTATGGTCAATAGAGTTCTCTCTTGTATTATTTTATCCTTTTTCTGACCTGAGAGACTAAATTTATGAAAAACAACATGATAGGGTTATGTTTTTATTCTGACTCCCTAAAGTGAAAAACATCGAGCTTTACTTTCTTCAGGCTCGTTAAAATTTTACGGTAAAAGAAATGAATATGTTTCCTTTTTGTGTATTTTTCAAACTCTTGAAAGAAAATGACACCAAGTTATTCCTTTACTGGACTTGTGAAATTAAATAGTACAGGACGCGTTAAGCATAACGAGACCGAACCATTCCTTCTTGGGATCGTTAAATATACTAAGATGGACTCATCCGAAGGATGAGCTTACAGGACAAACATATGTCATCCTCCTCAATCTTGTAAAAAATAAAGAGGTACTTGCAATAATGGTGGGGGGAAATTAAGAAGAAAAGTTTGTTTCTTGTATTTTAGGTAGTATGTCGCTCTTGAACATGAGACTCCATCACATATATGTTCAGGTTGGAAAATCCATTCGTCTCACAGTTAATTGAACCTTATTGAAATACTGCAGTTGGTTTTTGCTATTAATGTTGAGTCAAATGCTTCCAAGTCTAGGAATTTGATCTAGATACCTTTAGTACCCTAAAGCCTGCATGCCTTAATGATAGTGTTCTTGCCTTCGAAGCTAGGTTCTTATCATTGGTCTTCGATCAAATGATTCTATGAGTGTTCAACTTTAGATCACATATTCAAACTTCATATATTGTACTCGAAGTACATTGAGAGCCATTGTCATTATTGGTTGTTTATCTCACAATTGTTAACACTTCACGTCATTGATTGGTAATCAAGTGGTTTCTGCCATGTTTGACTTCAAGACATTTACTCACATGGTGAGATTCGTACTATGGATCGAGAGATGGAAATCAATACCCTGGATCTAGTTTCATCCATCTAGGTTGCAAAGAATTTTGTATTCATGACTATACAAAGGGTTTTACATTTGATGGCTATGTCCATCCTATATCTACTTTAACATGATGTATTTCGATGCTGATTCATTGAGTTATATTTACTTTGAGTATGGGAATGCCTACCCCAGTGATGATTATTATATTACATTGTAATCCTTGATTGATTGTTGCAGGTTTCCAAGCATGATCTCTGATCCAATCCTTGATATGATAAAGCACTTTAGTCCTCAAACATTTCTGACTTTTCACTTTAGGAGACAATCTGTTACACATCATTTTGTCACATTAGGAAAATGATCATCAAAATTGGATCTCTCACCATCCATCCAACTGTCATGAAGCACTCCCTTGCAAGTCAACAAACAAAAATATCTTGAAGAATATGGGAAATTTGGGAAAAATAGTTGTCACACCTTGTCAAGTATCACCTACATTGATTTTCCTAGATATTCCTGCACATTAGCTAGAATTAACTCTAAGAATAGTGCATAATTGTGCTCTGTCTGCCACTATAGACCGCACAGCTGAATCAATAAAAATTAAAAATAAAAGTGAGATCTAGAAGAATTATTGGGCGAATCATTCCCAGCAAAAAGCCTCAAACTCATGTTTGTTCGAACTAACCTCATTTTTTATGGAACTAATTGCCATTGTTCAAGGAGCTCTCATCCTTATTTTAGTGGATCTCTTCCATGGAATAAGGATCTAAAACTATGTCCTTTTGGCCTATTAATTAAGCCATAGGTGGGGGAATTGAGGGAGGCTCCACAGAGTAAGTTTATGTTGGGGGAAGCAAGCTAGAGAGCTTATCATTCTTAGAGAGGATTGAGATCAATGAGAGGAGCTTCACAACATCAAGGCATAGGCTTTGTAGCTCCTTTATGTTTCTGATATTTAAAAACAAGAATTTATTCTCGCTTCATTGTTTAATGAGTTAATTGATGAATTTCATGGATGGTTTATGTTATTAATATTTGAACATTGGAATGATGTTATTTATATTTTTCCATTGGAATGATGCTTACTAGTCTCCTTGATAACTAGTTTTAATTATTGAATCATTTATGCTGCATATGCCTTTGATCCTTTGCTGTTTCCATGTGTGCAGGTATAGATTCAAGCATGGAGGAGTTGAATTGAAGCAAAAAGGGGGGTCTGCATCAAGCATGTCATAATAAGGTATGAATTTCCATCTTTCACCTTTTTAGCTTGTGATTTAATAAAATATAGATTTTGGGAAGGAATTAGATTGATTGAATGTTTGTTTCTAGTTTCCTTTAGGATCTAGGGAGAGCCCTCTTGTCAGTAAGAGGGATTTATCCACCTAACAATAATATGCAACTTAACCATAATGATGCATTATTTAATATTGTGCTTCAGGCTTTGACAATGGAAAAAGGTGTTGGTCAAATTGACAAATCAGTTAAGGATGTAGTCTTTAATATGGTTCTTGAGGCTTTGATAATGGAAACATGTGTTTATCAAATTAACAACTTGGTTAGTGATGTCATCTTTAATATTTTTATTTAGGCTTTGAAAATGGAAACAGCTGTTTGTCAAATTGAGAACTCGGTTGCATGGGGACTCATACCCAAATTTCCAGGAAAAGCTTTCAGGACCTACATAATTTCCTGGACAAATTTACATTTATCCTATGTTGCATGGGGAATCATACCCAACATTGTGAAATTTTAGGGTCTTGGGGACCCCTAGGAAACATTGTAGAACTATCAGGGACGTCGTTGGGGACTCAGGCACTTGCTGGCAGTTCTAAATACGTTCTGGGATGATTTTAGTGATGTTCTGGGCAGATTTTGGGGACATTACACACAGAATTTAGGGGAGTTCCAAGCATATTTTATGGATGTTCTTTTCATGTATCTTTCGTTTTGACAATGGGCATTATTGATTAGACAATGTGATAACCTTTCCCATCCATTTTTTGTCATATTATACCAAACCTGTACAAGTTGCATCTCAAAACATGGGTTTTGTATGACGAGTTTTGATTTCAATTTTTAGTGATCCTCTATGTCAACAGACCGTGAAATGCAACATCCTAAAGGTCTAATCCTTGTGATCAGTGCTCTTGTTCTTCTCATTTTTAGATTCACATATATCCCAATCCAAAAGCTTTTAGTAGTGGTTTCAACACAACTGTAAAAATCAACAAAACATATGGAGAAAGGAATTATTTTAACATAAATTTCATAAGGGAAGAAAGAAATATGAGGAAAGAGAAGATGTTATAGAGATAACATTCATCTCATATACCCTTCACGAAACTTATTGCAAATTGAAATTTTCTACACTTGAGTTTTCTAAAGCCAAAATACATTTGACTCATTACTTAATGTCAATAATGGAATGCCACTCTATCCCTTTCTTAATTTCCCAACCTCTTTCAGAAATAGCATGTGTAAGGGCCATGCATAATACTAAAAAGTACATACTATTGTGCTTACGAGAAGCTACAAACGTTTATGGTGAATTCTACTTTTTTAAATATTTATTTAATATTTTTTATTACTGTAATATTATTATTGGTAGTAGAAAAATAGGATGTAGGTGAATGCAAAGAAAGGGAGAGCAGATGGTAATCTACAAGCTTCCTTCATTGATTTGAATATGGCTAATCTATCATTTAGGGGGCTGAAGTGACCATAGAATTGATTCCATGCCCTTTGAGGCAACCCAAGAGAAGGTATTATTACTGGTATTATTGCAATCATCAACATGCCATTCCCTAAAAATATTGGGGATGACTTCTAGCATCCCGGAGACCCGTCGCCATCCCTGCCATTTCCCATCCGAAAAACCAATGAAACATTGACTTTTTTTGAGAGATATACAACCAAATAGAACTCTGGATTCTAACTAAAACACTAGATAATAGAAATAAAAGAATAAAAATAAATAAAAATAAAAATTGAACCCTAGAAACTAAAACTGTGTCTTGATTTGTAGGTACTACAAACTTCAAATTTTTCTAGTTTTATAACATATCTAATGGCACTCGATTACACCCAGTTTTGAGGAAATCCTCTAAGCATATTATTTTCTAATATATAACACCTGGTTCTTGAGTTAAATCTGGTCAAGATTACTTAAACATGCATAATGATATAGTATCTTCTCTGAATAACACTTTAACGTGAATCCAGACTAACAAGCATAGTCTCTCTGCTAGGTAGTGTCTCTTGGCCAGGTATTTCTATATAATATATAAATTATATCACGCAAAAATAAATACTTCAGAATAACATGTGGGAATCAAAAATAAAATCTATTTTTTAAGAATAAAGGCTTTACCTTTTGCAACCTCTGCTTCTTCTCCTCCTTTAATGTCTGCATTGTTCTGGCTAGCCTAGCCAACGTATCATTGCTAATACCTTTTGACTAAATCCCCACCGAATCACCTAATATGTGTTGATGAATAAAATAAATATATTGGAAACCCATTCACTCTAAACTGTGAAAATCCAACAATTTATGAATTCAAATAAATTAGCATTGGAATGATTTGGGTTTTAATTTTAAAATGTCTTTCCCATGACTCCAAGGGTTGACATCCCTTGCAGCCCATGGTTGTTGTGAATATCTGATGTGAAGATTGTAATATTGTTAATTTCAACTTGTAACCATAATAATTGAACCACTCATATTCTTTTAAATAAACAACTGCTAATAATATTAGGTTTCAAACCACACTTTACCTGACTTTGTCATGCAAGTCCAATGCAATATTCATGTCCATGTGTGAGGGATCATATGAATTATTATTTTAGGATTGATAAAATTTTAATAAATGGTATTTTTAAGATTATAAATTATGTCTTTATGCTAGGTTACCAATCCATTGTGTAATTTTTTTTAAAGTGATTTTTGCTTGCTCCATTGTCAACTCAACTGTTTTTGAGTTTGATATCTCACATTTAATTTAGACATTCCATTAAGGTTAGGGATGACACTTCATTTATCTTTTTAAATTGAATCTTCAGTAACAATATTAAAAAAGTCCATCCCCAATACAAGGCAAAGATCACGTACAATATTAACGTAATCAAGAACCTTGTGGAGCTGATCACTCTGCCAAGGATTGCAATTATTAATTAAAGTGTGAAGTACCAAGAAACAATCTAGTTTATAATTAAATCCCATATGATGTATGTATAGATCAAATGAAAAGGATTTGTCATTTGTCTCATTTAACTTAGAAATGATTATAACCCCTTCCAACTTTAACTAAATCAATGAAAAAAAAGCTAAAAGATGATTTCTAAATCAAATTCCAAGTCCAGACCATAAGGGAATATATAACAGATGATAATATTATTTTCAAAACAAATTAAAATGCATATGGACCAAAGCTACTAAGAAATATCACCTTTTCTCTTTGAAGTTCTTGAAACTGTAGAGGAAATTCATCAAACTTTTTCAATGATAAGTTCTGATCATCAAGTTTTGGAGTTATAGCTTCATTGAGTTGCAATTTTCCAGAAATTTCTCAACAAATCCTTTGAATTTGTACTTTAACATCCAAAAATTACTTGATCCTCTCTTCCTTTTGCGGCCAAAGCTATTCCAAAGGTGGTGTAAAAGAAGCCAGTAGGGTGCCTACAAGATTTCAGGCTAGAAATATAGTAAACACATTTACTAACCTAAGTAGCTAAACAAAAGAGAAAGTTGCAAGCTAAAGAAGAAAATGGATGCACTATAAGTGTGCATAAAAAACATGATGATTATGATGATGGTAAGAAAAATTGTCTGCGAATATATTAATCAAGAAGTATAATTCTGAGAACTCTTATGCAATTATGCATGCTTGAAAATGATTAGTTTCAAAAGGTTATTTTGAAGTGCTTCATCAAATTCAAGACATGCATTATAAGCGGCCTGGAGTAGGCAGGGACAAGAAGTGGGAAATGGCTCAAGGAAATAGTTTTAAACTTGACAACATCTAGATCGCATAACATATTACACCTATCTTCATCTATGTTCTTCCATATGATACTGCATTATAGTGTTTCCTTTGCAACATCTGGTGCAATTGCTAGTTATATTTTATTACAACACCATAATTTATCAATACAACATGCCCAAAAAATCATAACCCATTTCATAATATTCTTGAATATTCCATAAAGGTCAACATGCCCAAAAAATCATAACCCATTTCATAATATTCTTGAATATTCCATAAAGGTGAAATTCCTACCATGCACCTATTAATTATTGAAATTAAAATTAAAATTTTGGAAGCCTTACTCAAAAATAGGTACTCCAATAGGTGTGTTTATTTTGGAATAGGGATTCCAAAATTATAATTTAATTATTAATAATTATGTCAATAGGATGTCTATTTCAGAATATGTATTCCAGACTTTTAGTTTATTTATCAACAATTATTTGGTGGATGGTAGGACTTTTCTAAAATATTTTTAGTAGTAATCACAAATCGAAGGTTTACATTTATCTAGAATGCAGTTATGCCCTTTTTGTACTAGATTAAATTAATTAATTAAAAAATTTCCATATGAACATGAGTTATAGTCTTTTAAGCATGTGGTATTAGTAAGTAAGGTGGAGGTGAATATCCATGGTTAAGAATCTTCTTATGCATTTTTTTAAACGTTTATATGTTTAACTCATATTAATTTGTTTTATAATTAATATAATAATAGTAACTTAAAATATAGTATAATTTAGTTAATTTTTATGATTTTATTTATTTATTTATTTTTAATTTTGGCAATGTGATATGTATCATGAAGTAAATTTTTTAATGTTTATCGATATCTATAGTTCTTTTAGCTTATATGGATGTGCTAGTTATTAAATAGATGGTAGGGATTGAAACTCAGTGACATATTCTTAAGCATTCTTAGTAGTAGTAACAAATCAAAAGTTGATATTTATGTTAAAAGTAGTTATGCTATTTTATTAAATCCAATAATTAAAAAAAATATAATGACTTTTTGGACACGTTACTAAGTCATGATATTGTAACAATGTCTATTTCATGGTAACAAATTTCCATGTTACATGATTGTTTAAATGTATATATGTTTAACTCATATTTATTATTTTTATCATTAAAATTAGTAATAATAATTTAAATTAATGTTATAATTTAGTTATTTTTTATGCTTTTTTTAACATAAGAAACTAAAGTGTTTTTTATGATAAAAATTAATAATAATAATTTAAATTAAAGTTATAATTTAGTTATTTCTTATGTCTCTTTTTTTAAAACATAAGAAAATAGTGTATTTCTTTTGGGAGAATGAGAATTTTGTATTTTTATGCAATGCAACATGGTTTGCGTTTGAGTTTGGGTTCAGAAATGATTAGGTTCGATTTGAGTTCGAATTGTTTGATGAGATTCAGATGAGGTTCACCATTGAGTTCATATATATATATATATATATATATATATATATATATAGATATATATATATATATATATATAGATATATAGATATATATATATATATATATATATATATATAATGAATTATAGGATAAAATACAAGCTTGAGTTGTGACATGAGGTTATGAGTTTTGATCTAAGGACTTGGTCAATGGATATGAGGTTTGATGAGGTTCACTAAACTTTAAAAAAAAATTAAGGTTTGCCAAAATTTGAACCTCAAGGTTAAAGTTCGACGAACCTTGTGACATAGTTTATATGCAAGTTTACGTGTGGAAAGAAATGAATCCCTCATGTAGTGCATATCTATATCTTAAAAAATTATTCCTCAACCCTCCTATCCAACAATACTACAAGTTTTTCTAGAGGGACTCCAAACTTGACAACAAGAAAAGGGTTTTGTAGGTATATACGTTACAAAACTGACCCAATAAAACACATTTTTTACATTTCATTATATAACTGATTGATAATGTGGGACTTCGTAATTGTGTAATTCCAATCCATTTAGTTCTGAGCAATAAGAAAATGTTTGATTTTGCCATAGTTTTTAAATCTTCCAACCTTAATTTACACCCTTCATTAGCACATAAGTCCATGTTTTATTGAGATCAATTAGGGAGAACATGGAAATATGATATTGAATAAAATATTTTCATTGCTTTCCTAATTCTTTTCATATAACTTTTAATGTTTTGACCTTGAGATGATATCTCACCAAATGTTGATTAAGGAGTGAGTCTCTCAAAACAATGAGAGATGTTACATGTTCCTCTTTGGCTAACTGAATATGGTGGCAAAGTGCATAAGCTTCATCTTTGATTTTTTGTCATGCATCACGCCATGAATACTTTACAACTTTAACTACCAACAATCCAAGGCTTATTATGACGTAATTATTTTGATTTTATCAACGTTTTCTAGTCATTAGGGAGATAAGAATGTCTATTTTCGAATAGGGATTCCATAATTTTAATTTAATTATTAACAAGTATTAGGTTGCCATGGATTTTACCTACACAAAATATTTTAGAAGATTCAGAGGAGTATACGCAAATCAAAAGTTTAGGTATATCTCAAAAGTAGTTATGTCGTTTTGTTATGGTTGTTTGGGCATGTGGTATTAATAAAGTCATGGTATTGTAACAACACCTCTTTACATATTAATAATCTGCATGGTAAAGTAGCAATAAATCTGCATCATTAAGAATCTTGTTCCATAATTTTTAAACTATATAAATATTTCACACATATATTGCTAAATAGTAAAGTAATAGTAATTTAAAATAAAATTACAATTTAGATAGATTTTATGATTCTTTTAATTTTAACAACATGACATGTATCATGTACTAACTATTTTGATAATTGATAATTATTATGAATAGATTGTTATAGACGATTACATAATTGCACTAATATAATAAAAAAAATTAAATCATAAGAATTCGAATATGAATAATGAATATAATAAAAAAAATTAAATCATAAGAATTCGAATATGAATAATGAATTTGTGGCATGAAACCACAATGTGTGGTTCATGTGCCTCCCTGAATTATTTAATAGTGGCACAAAACCACCATCATTATCGTAACCACGTAGCCATTTCCCATGAAGGCTATAAAACGAGGGCGTCCTTAATAGAGTTATAAGGATTGCGATAATGTTCGCTCACCATTTGAAAGGATGATTAGAGGTGAGATTATTTCATTTTCCATTTGAAGTGATTGTTATTATTTCATTTAAGGTATTCAGGGGATAAACCCATTTTCCTGTGCTCTACTTTTAATGTTATTACTCTCTTTTGTGTGGTGGTGGGCGTGCAACTAATGTGTTGTATTATGCAGAGTTTTATAATTGTGTAATGTCAATTTATTTAACTTTAAAGAATAGGAGAAGGTTTGATTTGGTTATTGATTTTTAAATATTTCAATCTTAATTTACACCTTTCATTAACACACAAATTTGTCTTTATTGAGATCACAAAGAACATGAAAATACATTATTGAAGAGAACTTTCCATTGCTTTCCTAATTCTTTGCATATGACTTTCTAATATATTTCCCCTTTGAAAGGCGCTATTCACCAAATGTTGACTAAGAAGGAGGGAATCTCCCAGAACAACAATGAGAGATGTTACATGTTTTTTGTTGGCTATTAAATACCTCGGTAGAGGGCATAAGCTTCATCTTTGGTTGTTTGTCATGCATTTCCTTTCCACCTGAATACTTTGCAACTTAAAGCAATCTAAGGCGTATTATGATGTCATTATTTTGATTTTTATCTATGTTTATTAGTCATTAAATGGATATGCATGTTTATTACGTAATAGGGCTTCAAGAATTTTAATTTAATTATTAACAAATATTAAGTGGATGGTAGTGATTTTACCTCCACTAAATATTCTAGAATATTCATAGGAGTATATAGAATTCAAAAGTTTATCTCCAAAAGTTTAGATTTATCTCCAAAGTACTGTAATGCCAATTTTTGCCTTTCAATTCAATTGAAGTTTGGCATAGGGCTTCCATAATTTTAATTTATTTATTAATAATCATTAAGTAAATGGTAGGGATTTCTAGAATATTCAAAATATTATACACAAATGAAAAGTTTATATTTATCTACAAAATAATTATGCTATTTTTTTGTGTTTAATTAAAATAATTAATTAAGAAAATGGTCATATTGCATATGAAGCTAATTATGATTTTTAAGCATATGGTATAGATGAACTATGGTATTCATTCACAATATTGTAACAAAATCTCTTTACAAACCAAACATCTCAATAGTAAAATGAAAGCAAATCCATATGGTTGAAAATATTGTTTCCTAATCTTTTAAGTATATAAATGTTTAATACATATATTAATTTTATTATATTAATAATAAAACAATATTAATTTAAAATAAAATTATAATTTAATTAGATTTTATGATTTTTTCGTATTTTATTTAAACAATATGAAAAGTATTGTATCATGCAAATACATGTTTTATAGATAATAATAAATTAATAATAATTTATAATTTAATTCATTTTTATATTTTGATTTTATTAGTAATAAGTATTTTAGTTAATTTGAATTTGAATAAGAGAAGTTATGGTATCCACCATCATCGTGGACTCGAGAGAAGTTATGGTATCCACGCCACCATGTTTATAGGTAATAATAAATTATTAATAATATATATTAATTTTATAGGTAATAATAAATTTATAATAATTTATAATTTAATTATTTTTTATATTTTAATTTTATTAGTAATAAGTATTTTATTGGTTGAATTTAAGTTTTTATGATTCACATCAACTTTCTTGAGAAGAATTTTCAGCATAAATTATATTCAAATGTATTTACCAATGACTATGGTTCATTGAAGAATTAGATCCAGACTGCATTTTAAATAGATAGAGCAGGACAACAATGACTATATTTGACCAGGCAACGGCTATAATGCACTGGTAAGCTAGACTGGCTAACGGCTATATTTGACTTGGAAAGGGCTAATGGGATTGGACCAAGGGACAGGAACAAAATAACATAACTATATTTAAATAAAAATTAATCAATAAGAATTAATTAATTACTGAAATTATCTATATTTAAGTAAAAACCACCATCATGGTTGACCTGAGAGAGGTTATGGTATCCACGCCACCATGTCCTACAAGGACTATAAAACAGTGGAGAGGGAGGGCGTCCTCAGCAGAGTGATAAGGACCACAATAACAGTTTGATTGATTGGCATTTGAAGAGATTATTATGGTTATTGTTAGAGGTAATATTATTTCATTTGAGGCAGCCATGGCGATCAGGGCATTTGTGTTTGCTTTAGTTGCAATGTTACTGATTGCAGTGGTGGGCGCCCAAAGTCCAAACACACTGTAACACCCAAAAAATCCCAATGGGAAATCTTTTCTACGAGAGTCTGGAATGCCTTTTCTCATATCTGGTACAAAACACGGGGGTCAGCCCCTCCGATTACGGGTACGAGACATCGTGTGATGCAGACAACGGGGGCACTGCCTACGGGGAATCACTGTGCAGTCAAGACATCTCTCTGTCTGATTGCACCAACTGCCTTAATAATGCCTGGAGCGCCATGCTGAGCAGTTGCAACGATGCCATCAATGCTCAGATTCAATACTGCTTCATTCACTACAAGCAGTACAACTTTTAGTATCAACCTTGAGACCCTAAGGAATCTCTCATCTCCACAGGGATATTGCTTGGGTGTTTGATATTGTGCTGGTATCATGGTATATACCTCTATTTCTCATGAATATTCTATATTGTTATAATTTTGAAGTTCTGTGTTTAGTGTAGTTTGGCCATGTAAGATTTAGATAGAGTTAAATAGTTTTGCCATGTAAGATTGAGATAGAGTTAAATAGGAGTTATTAGCATCAAATTGTTATGGATATTTTTTTATAGAGTTTTGAATAAGCATTTAAAAATACATGGTGATTAAGCATTCAAAAATACAATTTAAATAATGAAAAAAATTTATTCTTCTCGTCTCATGTAAGATCTGCACTTAAGATGGATCAAATTTGATCCCTCTGGCTCATGTTAAATATGTACTTAAGATGGATCTATGCTGGTCTATTTCATTTGCATCACTTGACTACTTTTGTTTTCATGTTACCAAAATAGGTCTCATCTAAGTTGCATGACTTTGAGGTGTAGACAAGCTGATTTGAGTGGGACTTAGTTAATCCCTAACTCAAACTTCATAGAGAGGGGTTAAATATAACTTAGTTTTGTGTATGGTTATTTTTAGTTTTAGTTTTTCCTTCTCCTTGTCTTGTTGCCAATATTTCTATTTCCATGGAGCTACTACAATATTGTAAAATCCCTCAAAGTATGACTTTCATATTGTGTTAGCTAATTATATACAAATCCCATATCATGGGTAGTATCATATATTTTTGTTAATTTAAAATGAATAATGAATTTTTTACACAACAGATATTATCCACCTAATTAGGTTAGGTGGAAAGTCATTTGGTTTCGTTTTATGTTTATATACGAATCTCATATCATGGTTAGTATTAGATATTTTGTTAATTTAAAATGAATAATGAATTTTTTGGGAGACTAGAGATATTATCACCTCATTATGGGTGTTTCAAAGTCATTTGAACATGAAAAGTGAATTTCTAGAGCATTTTTGGATTAAGCATGAGTGTAAATTCATCTTAACCCTTAGCCACCCAAGAAAAATTAATAAAAATAATAAAAATAAAAATAACAATAATAAAAATAATTATTTATTTTATTTATTTTCACCAGGTTAGAATTTTTACACAACATCACATTACATTACATTATGGTACACATTTCTACCATACTGGATTGGAGACATTATATTATGTTATACATCTCTACCATACCGGATTGGAGATGCCTCTATACACAATGATATACGATACCATGCTAAAATTATATACTAACACATCCACATTAGTAAATGTGGTTGATATATGTTAAAGGCATCATTTTCCATCATTTACATGTCAATCAACTTTTGTAAATGAGGCCAATCAATCAACATAATTTAATATTAATTATTACTAACGCATTAGTAATATGTTAATTACATGGTTAATAACATGTGTTTATGAATATGTGTTTCCTATCAAAAATTGAAATTCAAAACGATAAAGACCTATGTAGAATTTAAAAGCTGCAAATCCTATAAAAAGTGAAAGATGATCTACCAATCATATATCATAAATTGTTATTAGTAACAGAGAAACAAAGGAATGGGTCTAGGTTTGCAATCCTAAGAGGGCATGGGAAGGATTGGACCACAACTTAAGTTTGGGAAAAAAAATTGGCAAGTTTAATAGGAAAAACTCAATAAACCGCGCTGAAGCCATATTAGAAACTACATTCTCTATATTTCTTATACTCTGAAGGAGGATTCGATCCATGCAAGTTTCGTTCCACCAAGTATACAGAAATTACAATAAAATTTTAAAATGAGTATTAACATACAACATTAAAGTATTGGAAGACAATTCCCTCATTTCCAAAAAATCTATGTCTAGAAACTGAAAATGTAGCTTTATAGATACATTTTAGCCACAAAATAAATTCTTATGTTCATACATTTCGAACAAAGGAAAGAAATCCAGGAAGTAAAAACCCAAAATGGGTGAGTTCAACTAATTTTTAAAAATGATGTCGATAGGAGATATATTTAAGAAAAACTAACCTAACAACACCAATTATAATGAGAGAGAATTTAAGAGGAAATGAGAGATACTTAGATTTTAATATAAAATAAAAGATGGAGAGGAAACTACCAAGTACCTAGAATGGGGTGGAGATTTGATTTTTTTAAGGAAGAACCCTATGAGGGTTTGCAATAGCAACAATCTGAAGTGTGACATTTCTTTCCTCCATCACCACAAAACATAACAATTTTCCATCTTTCGATCTTATGGTTTCCATTATACAAGAAGGTTGAATCATCAAGTCAACGCTCAAAGGGAGGAATAGATCAAATCTCTAAATAAAACTACACAAAGTTGAAAAGTAGCAGAGCATATAATCTGTAAAATAAATTTAAACAAAAAGGTAAAAAGACAAAGTAGATAAAATCTTGTGAAACCAAATTAAAATTCCTCGGTAGATCAACCTAGAAAGATTTACAAGCGTGGGTCATATCATAGAAGTTGTATCCATAAATAAAAAGAGGTGAGTGACATATACGGTTATGGAAAAAAACTATTGATCTCCATTCAAAAAAGTTATTTGAGCAGACCAACCATGACCATTTGGAATCACAACGAAAGTTCAAATCTAGGAAGTTAACATGCCAATACCTCCTAGCATCCCAAATCCCACTTCAGCATCAGCGAGAATGAATGGAGCATGTAATTGAAACCCTCAAGATCCCTAGGCGAGGATGAGTAGACGACGATGGTTGGAATCAAAATAGAAAGAATCTGGTTTCATAAATAATTGAAATCGACGTTGCTAAAGAAGTTAAAATAATCTATATGTTGGAAGTAATTCTTCCATGACTTCCAAGTTGTCCTGAGTTGTATTGTGTGAGTTCCTAGGTTAATAGGTATACAAGCTACTTTTATTAATCTAGATCCACCATTCTCGGATTTAGAAAGATCATGTATTCCTATATATGTAATGTCTGTAAGAGAAATAAAATATTGTGTTTGGTGTTGTGTTTAATTGATCTCTTGCTCTCTTTCATATTTCTAACATGGTCTCAGAGCCTGTTCTGGATTGACTCCCTCAAGGGAGAGCCAGAAATATGAGAGATCCTTAAATTTTATTCCTCTGTAAATAAATTAGGGTATGAGATTATGTTGTGTGAAGTCTTTGTATGGATTTGTAGATCTGTTTGCTTTATTGTTCTAGGTGGCATAAAGTCTTTCATCATGATCATTTTGGTTACCCTTCATCTCTACTCATCGTATCTAGTTGAAGAGATTAATCCCAGATCATAGTCATGGATTTGGAGAAGAAAACTCGCCAAGTGCTGCAAAGTATTTTTGTACACGAAGGATCCCACCGAGACAAGTTTTGTATCCAATGCACCATTAGTTCTGAATTCCATAGGCTTTATATGTAGATATAATTTTCGGACATAACTAAAGCATTTTTGATTAAATATTAGAGGAGGCACAACATATGTTTCCTTATTCAAGCCAATGATCTCTAAACAGCCATGAGCTAGCACCTACCATCACTCGATGCATGCAATACAATTGGTAATCTAATATGTAGTTGCCTGTTTTGCATCATTTTTTCGAAGTCAGAACCCTTAGTGTGTGGATTGCTAATGTTCTAAATAAAGAACCAAAAAAATTGCCATGTGTGATAGCTTCTTCAAAGGCAGAATGGTGCTTTGCCTAAATTTATGATAGCCTACATTTGTAAAGGCGTGCGTGATAGCATTCTTTTTGTTTGTTTATGAAGACTAATGTGTGCATGGTTTAAGGAGACATAAGGGATTAAAGATTAAAGTTTTTTTATGATAAATTTTTTTGTGGTGGAAAAGTTTTTTGGTGCGTGAAATAAAGTTGTGGTGATTAGTTGGTATGTACAAAAAAAAAAGAAAAAAAAATGTTGCTGGTAAAAATCAAATGATGTGTTATGAAACCAGCAATGTTATGAAACCAGCTCACAAAAAGATAGAAAAGAGAGATCCACGCCTTAGAATTCAGCCTCTTCAAGGGGGCAACCTCCTTTACATTACATAAATGAACAATTCTTGGATGATACAAATGAAAATACCTCCTTTCTATATATAGGAGTCTAAGTGGTCCCAATACAATCAAAGCCTACATAACAATAATATTGTAGGGCACAACAATAACAATAGTGGGCTTCTATGTGGCACAATAGTAACAATATGGGCACTACATGGGTACATCAATATAAATAAGGGGTATAACTACAATAGTAATGGGGTAATCACTAGTATTATAGGGACCCAACATGCCCCTCTCCTTCAAAAAAGTGTTGTCCTCAACGCTTGAGTAGTTCTGGATACTTCTGCATAAAATTCTCATCCTCCCATGTGGAATCTTCAGCGGATAAGTTCTTCCACTTGATAAGGTACTCTGAAATTGATCGATTTCGTAGCTGTCGAGTTCTTGTTTCTATAACTGCTTCCGGTTCCAATATAATTTTTCCTTCCTCGTCAAGTTCTGGCAATATTGTTTGAACTGGGAGCTTGTCGCCTATAACCTTCTTTAAGCATGAAACATGGAAAACTGGGTGCAATCGAGAAGCTGCAGGAAGCTCCAATTTGTATGCCATAGTACCAATCTTTTGCAACACCTTGTACGGACCATAATACTTTGGTGATAATTTATTATCCTTCTTAGCTTGCTTGAGGGACATTTGCTTATATGGTTGTAGCCGTAGGAATACCCAATCACCTACATCAAAACTTCTTTCACTGCGATGTTGATCTGCCTGTTGTTTCATTCTATTCTGTGCCAACACAAGGTTATCCTTTAAGAGTTGGAGGACTTGTTGTTGATGTTCGATGTGATGTTCCACTGCCTGAACCTTAGAATTTTCTCTTAAATATGATGTGATGGATGGTGGTTGATACCCATAAAGTGCCATAAATGGGGTCATTTTTGTTGTTGTATGAAAGGAAGTGTTATACCACCATTCAGCCAGAGGCAACCATTTGACCCATTGTGTCTGTTTATCAGATACAAAGCAACGAAGATATCCTTCCAAACATTTGTTTACTATCTCAGTTTGCCCATCAGATTGAGGATGATAAGATGAGCTATGAGCTAACTGAGTACCAAGACAAGAAAATAATTCTGTCCAAAAATTTCCAGTGAAAATGGGATCTCTGTCACTTACAATAATCTTTGGGTTTCCATGTAGCTTTTGAATTGTTTCCATAAATGCAGTAGAAACTGTACTGGCTTTAAATGGATGTGATAATGCACAAAAGTGTGCATACTTGGTAAGTCTGTCAACTACCACCATGATGACACTCTTTCCCTCAGACTTGGGTAAACCTGTGATAAAATCCATTGAAACCTCCTCCCAACGTTGGCTTGGAATGGATAAAGGTTGTAATAGACCCGGTGTCTTAATTGTTTCAACTTTATTTTGTTGGCAAACCAAACATTCCGCCACAAACTTTTGAATATCTGATTTAAGGCCATCCCAAAAAAATTCCTTCTTAACCCTGTGGTAAGTTTTTAAAAATCCTGAGTGCCCTCCTAAGGGAGAAGTGTGCAATTCCATAAGAATCTTTTGTTTTAGCTGGGAATTCTTACAGAGGTATAAGCGATCTTTGTACCATAACGAATCATTTTTCCAGCTAAATGTATCAGACGTACTGGAATCTTGTTGTAGCTTTCGAATAAGTGCCCACACTTCTTCGTCATTCTTCCATTCCTCCCTTGCTTCGTTTATCCAATCTGGTTGGATAATAGAAATGGCGCACAACAATGCTTCCACATCCTCATCCTTTCTTGAGAGTGCATCTGCCACCACATTTTGCTTCCCTTTTTTGTAGATGATTTCAAAGTCATAACCCAACATCTTTGTGACCCACTTTTGTTGCTCTTCAGAGGATAATCTTTGTTCTAAAAAGTATTTAAGGCTATCATGATCCGTTTTTACCTTGAAGTGTCTTCCCATTAGGTAGGGTCGCCATTTCTTAAGTGCATGGAGTATTGCCAACATTTCCTTCTCATAAATAGCTTTGCTTAAAAACTTTCCCTTGATTGGACGACTTTCAAAAGCAATGGGTCTTTCATCTTGCATTAGAACAGCACCAATTCCATTTCCTGAAGCATCACATTCCACAATAAAGGTTTTTGTGAAGTCCGGTGTAGCTAAGACCGGTGCTTGGCACATTGCCTCTTTAAGATGTTCAAAGGCCTTTGTTGCTTCCGGAGTCCATGAAAATGCATCTTTCTTCAATAATGTTGTTAGAGGTGCTGCTATTCTCCCATAATTCTTAACAAACTTGCGATAATACCCTGTCAACCCAAGAAATCCTCGCAGATGCTTTATGGATGTGGGGATTTTCCATTCCTTAATGGCTTTAATTTTGCTAGGGTCTACCTTAACTCCTTCATGAGATACAATATGACCCAAATATTCCACCTCCTGGACTCCAAAGAAACATTTGGATCTTTTTGCATATAATTGTTTCTCCTCCAATAGTTGTAGCACCCTGTCAACATGTTCAACATGATCCTTCCAAGACTTGTTGTAGATTAGTATATCATCAAAAAATACTAACACAAATTTTCTAAGGAATGGTTTGAAAATTGAATTCATCAAACCTTGAAATGTTGAAGGTGCATTGGTAAGGCCAAAAGGCATGACCAAAAATTCATAATGACCCTCATGAGTTCTAAATGCCGTTTTCGGAATGTCTTCAATCTTCATTCTGATTTGATGATATCCTGAACGAAGATCCAACTTGGTGAAGTAAATTGATCCATGCAATTCATCCAGTAATTCATCAATGACAGGAATGGGGAACTTATCTTTAATAGTGAGCTTGTTGAGCTCCCTATAATCCGGACACATGCGCCATGATCCATCCTTCTTGTGCACCAATACTACTGGAGCAGAGAAAGAACTTTGACTCGGTTGAATTATACCAGCCTCTAGCATTTCTGCAACCATACGTTCAATTTCACTTTTTTGGACATAGGGATATCTGTACGGCCTGATGTTTGGAGGAACACTTCCTGGAATCAGATGAATAGCATGATCATGATCACGCATAGGTGGGAGACCTTTGGGAGTCTCAAATACCTTGGAATGATTGTCCAGGACTTTTTGGAGATCTGGAGAAATAGATGATTCCAATGTGGAAACATCTAGCGAACATAATTGTGCAATTACACCTCTTTGCTCCTTTTTTAGAAGCTTTGTCATACCATTAGAGCTGATTATCTTTCCTGGTTTCCCTGCAATACCCCTTAATTCAACTTCCTTTCCTTCCACAGAAAATTTCATGAAAAGTTCTTGAAAATTAAAAGCTATTGTACCCAAGGATTGTAGCCATTGGACTCCTAGTACAACATCAGCACCTCCCATTGGAATGGAAAGCATTGGGCTAGTCAATACATATTCTCCCATGGATAGCTTGATATTATGGCACTTTCCAGAGCAATTTATTGTTCCTCCATTTGCAATCATCACTTGACACTCTGGTGCTGGATATAGGAAGCAATTCAATTCTTTTGCTACCCTACAATGAATAAAATTGTGGGTGCTTCCTGAATCAATCAACACTATTACCTTTTTCTTCTTGATTTGTCCTTCTATCTTGATGGTTTGAGGAGTGGTAATTCCCGCCAATGCATTACAAGATATGGTCGGATTTATTTGTTCTTCATCTAGGCTTTGTTCCTGGAGTATATCTTCTTCTTTTGACCTTTCTTGCTCCTTTTCTTCTTCCTCTTCACAATCTATGTAGAATAATTTCTTCTCAGCACACTTATGACCTTTGTGTATTTGCTATCACAATTGTAACAAAGCCCTTTTGCTCTTTTTTCTTCCAATTGTTGTGGTGTCAACCTTGTAGGTTGTGGAAGACTATGGGCAACAACACTTCCATCTTTATAGTTGTGAATGGTATGCTTCCTAGTTGCCATAATTTTGCTTTCCATTTTTCTTGCTAACCTGAATGCCTTCTCTAATGAATCAGGTTCCCAAAGGCGAACATCATGTTGGATATTATCCTTTAAAGACCCTATGAACACATCAATCCTATGCTCCTCTGGAATATCTTTTACCCTTATGTTCAATTTTTGGAACTCCTCAATGTGCTCCATTATTGAACCCTTTTGTTTGAGACTTATCAATTGGCTAAAAAAAGTGTTGCTTTTTGTATCCTCATAATGTGCTATCAATTCTTCCGTAAAAATTGCCCAAGTGATAAATTTTTACGAGAGCAAAGCCATTGATACCATACAAACTGATTTGGTTCCAAATATAAAGTTTCCATACGTACCTTTTGTGTGTTTTGCACATTATTGAGATCGAAGAATTGCTCCATCTGTAATATCCATGTGGCGGGATCCTTGCCATCAAACTTCCTCATATCGATTTTTGGAATATGGTGGGTCTTCGATCCAACATTAGAGTCTATGGAATCATGATTAACATTTCTTTTGTTCACATCATGAGTTTCCTTTACAACCTTTTCACCATTAGTAAGTATTTCTTGTAGAAAATTTGTCAAATCTGTCTTCAAATCTGCCATGTCTGTCTTCAAATCTGTCTTCAAACTTGCCATGTCTTTCTTCAAATCTGTCTTCAAATCAGTCTTCAAATCGTCCATCTTAGCTTCCATTCCCTTTATCTTAGCATTTGTTAGCTTTTGTGAGCGTGACATTTGTTGCACTTGTTCTTGTAATTTTGATATATCATGTAGCATTTCTTCCTCTTCTTCATGAGTCATGCTAGAGCTTTCAGGTTCCTTACTAGGTGTTTGCATTTTCTTTCCTCGGGGCATCAGTTACCGATAATAATGCTTTACTATGCCCTTTGAATTCCTTCAAACCAAGCTTATGCAAAAATAAAAAATAGAAACTACACACCTTTTTTTACTTTGTAGAAGCCTGATATTGAATCTGATGTATCTCTGTAATTTCGAATCATCTAGTTCTGAAATTGTGATCTGTAGTAGCCTTCTGTGTCCTCTTTCCAATGCCACTAGTCTGAACCAAATTGGATTCTCCAAGAAAGAGTTATGCACAATCTCCCGCAGTGACCTTATTATAGACTAGTTCAGTAGAGCGAACTTGTATGAAGTGCCACGTGTCACTGTTTCAACCTTTGACTCTGAAAAATATATAAAAGAAACTACAGTTCGTCCTCTTTCTGTAACTTCTTACGAAATTTCAATCCGATGCTCAGAAAGAAAGTTATGACGATTTTCCCCAGGTCACCTGTTTTGAGTGTAATTCAGGAGTCTGCAAAAAGACCAACTTCCTGAGATCATATCTCCGAAAATATCGCGCGAAAAGATCTGAAATTTGGATCCAAGGTTCAGCGCGATTTCTTCTCAAATGGGTTTTTTTTGTGACTTCTGAAACGTCACAGAAAAAAGTTATAGCGAAAATGCCACGATGACCTGTTTGGAGCAGCGAAACCCTAGAATCCAAAGCTCTGATACCAAATGTTATGAAACCAGCTCACAAAAAGATAGAAAAGAGAGATCCACGCCTTAGAATTCAGCCTCTTCGAGGGGGCAACCTCCTTTACATTACATAAATGAACAATTCTTGGATGATACAAATGAAAATACCTCCTTTCTATATATAGGAGTCTAAGTGGTCCCAATACAATCAAAGCCTACATAACAATAATATTGTAGGGCACAACAATAACAATAGTGGGCTTCTATGTGGCACAATAGTAACAATATGGGCACTACATGGGTACATCAATATAAATAAGGGGTATAACTACAATAGTAATGGGGTAATCACTAGTATTATAGGGACCCAACATGATGCAGAACCACAAAGAACAGGTTAATTATTCAATAGATTAATGTGACCCGTTGTAGCTAATATGTCACCAAACACTTAATATTACTCCCAAAGAAAATGACTATTTGTTAAGAGCTAGACTTATAATTATGGATATATGCCAAATCAAGATATTTCCTCTTTGAGTCTATTTTTCTGTAATTTTTCATGTTTCTCCCATTTTAATGATTTGTTAATGTGATCACCATCAAACATTAATGGAGCTTCTATATTTATTTCAATAACTCAAACTAAAAACAAAAATTATTCATTAAAAATTATTTTTCAACCATACACACTCCAAGATGTCTTTGTTATCTTTAAAACTCCTTAAGTGTTTTCATGTATCTCTAGGAAAAAATTCCATCTACAATTCGCCACCCCAACTAATTGAATATGTTCAACCAAATGTATCATAATATGGTGTTGAGTATCCAAAAAACTAGTGGGCATCATTTTCAAAAAAATATAATTTTTTTTAATATTTCATTGTGTCATATAGGGATGGTCCTAGCATGTATTTCTTTGATGTGATCTATCCAAAGTCAAGATGTCCCTTTATAGTTAGTAATTTTAGAAAATTTTCCACACATTTTAATGTAAATCCTTATTGTTGATAAAAATTATATAAATAACCTGAAAAGCACAAATAACCATCCAATGGCTCAATACAAATATTGTGTGAGACAAGTGAATTGATGTATACTTATTTGACTTACATTTTAACCATGTAATTTCTCCCATTGGTTATATTATAGTAAAAATATTACAAGGGTTAGAGTTAAACTTGGGATTCTCACATATGTTATATCACAATGACATTAACAAATAGAACTTTAACAAATTATGGTAATCTTGCACGATGGGATTCGACAATTCACTCTCATGAAGAGTCATATCATGTTAGTGATCTAATCTTTTGAATCACCTTGTTCAAAATCTCTAAGTCATCCTCAGAAATTATCCATGGTCAAAAAGGATAAAAGAATTGGGCTATTCATATACATAGTTTTTTTTTCTCTTAAAACTTTCTTTGTCTTCGACACAAACCCATCTCTTTTATCCATTTTTATTACTGGAAGTTTTTTTTTTTGATACACATTATTCATCAAGGTTTTCCCACCTTAATGAAATATTATGAAACATATTCATTGTGGCTAGAATTGTTCACTATCTATGAGGTCAATTATGGTGAAGTAACTTTGAGCCACTTAAAGATCCATCACATTATTGACCTTTCCTCCAGATTGAGATGTCAATATTCATCCAAGTTTCTAAGGTTTTGGCTTCAACATATGTTTCTTTAAAACCATTATTGGAGAAGTCAAGTATAGTCTTGATGTTCTTACGCTTTTGATAAACTTATCCATTATATCATGACGCTGGACATGAAGGACCTCTTGATGAAATTATTCAATCACATTTTGAATAAGAAGTTAAATTAAAATATATTGTATTAATTCTTGATCTAATACTATTACAGTAGTCATCCATGTTTTGGTAGGAAGATAATAAAAAACACAAGAGGGTTGAAGGTTCATATAAAAATATTTACAATGCATGTTAATAGCCATAAAGAGGAACACTTAAACATCTAAGATGGTTAATTATTAAAAAAAATTCATGTCTTTGGAACTTGCAAAGGGAGTTATAATTCTCAGTCAGTGAATACTCATGCATTTACCACCAAACAAAAATTCATGGTAGAACAAGATATTTTTCTTGTTCATAAAATGCCTAGAAGTTTATGGAAAATGTTTTATGTGGAATTGTATGGATATTTCCTTCTAAGGATCTGGATGCCTCATCCTCCCAGAATATGATCACACCAATATATATGTAAAAAAAAAATTATCTATGAGAAATAGTAAAGGAATTGGATTGACTATACAAAATTTGTTTCTTTCTATGCTATTAATACCATGTTACTCTATCTCTAAATATTGTAGAATTATGATCCTTTATCTCTAGGTACCATGGATTGAAATGTCCTTAGTTAGTTGATGTGATAATATATGGGTTTGAGGTTAAGGAATAAAGGAATACGGTGATCTCCTTGCTCCTCCTAATAACTAGTATCAAAGCGCCAAGTTGTTGGTTACTTGTGGTCGGATAGAATTAGAGGCAATTAAAGGAGTTATACCTCCAAAAATATCCATTACTACAAGTGTTGGTGAAGGAAACACGTAGGCTACACCCATCAACTCCCTTACTTCTACCTTGATTAGTAGTTGAGACCTACAAGATAGAGGGGTACTACATCACTAGAAATTCCCATATTCTCATATGTATGGGGATTAATTGAGTAGAGCTAGGCTATTTCTTGAGTTGGGTCATGTTGAACATGGAGACAATGGTGCTAAGTGACATGGATGAGATTAATGGGGCCAATTTCACCCTATGAAAATCAAATTTGGATGATATACTGATTTTGAACAATAAGTATTTGTCAATTGAGGGAGTATAAAAGAAATCCTTGTCGATGGCATATGAATATTGGAATAAGTTGGATAGGAAATCCATTATTATAATCTGGAAATGCCCAGTAAAGAATATCTACTTCCATGCATCTGGTGAGAAGACATCATAATGTATTTGGTAAAATACACATGATGTGTATGGGAAAACATGTCATCAAACAAATTTTACTTAATGAAGAAGCTCTATAACCTCAAGATGAAGGATGATACTTCAGTTTAAGAGAATTTAAATGGATTTAATATAATTACCAATTAGTTTTTCTGCAAAAAAAAAATGTTATGGATGATGAAATTAGAGCCATCCTACTCATGTGCTCCATGCCAAATAGTTGGGAGAATTCAATAGTAGCTATGAGCACTTCAACATATATAGAGTCCTTGAATTTTGATGAAGTTAGGATTAGATTAATAAATGAGGAGCTTCAATGCCAATCAATTGTGGAAAATTAGTGAGGAGAGGCTCTAGCCTTAGCTAATTATATAAGGAAAATTGAATGCAATTAACATGGGTTTTCAAGATCAAGAAGTAGATCAAAAGAAGGATAGGAAAACTTAATTTCTTTTATAGTGGAGTGGGGGATCTACAAATCAGGACACAGGATGGAGATGTGATCTTCTTTGAATAGGTTATTTTTTCTCCAAAGATTCATATGAGTTTGATCTCAGTGATGATTGAATAATGAAGGCTACTCCATAAGCTCATGGAAAGGTGGCTGATAAATTATTAAAGGGATGTTTGTCATGGGTAGAGGACTCAAGATATGAACCTTATATATGTTAAGGGTAATGATAGAAATATTATATGTGGATGTTGTTGCAAAATAAGGAAACTCAATGGATTTTTGGCATATGCACTTGGATCACATGAGAAAAAATGGCCTAAAGTCCTTGTTGGAAAATATTTTCTTCTACGCTTGACCTTTGTGAGCATTGTATATATGTTAGGTAATGAAGAGTTTTATTTATGAGAGGTGGCTATGAAAGGAAAGAAAATGTATTAATTAGTACACTTTGATGTGTTTGGTCGAGTCAATGTTAAGTCTTTAGGGCAAGCCTCATACATTGTCAGATTAATATATGATGCATCTAAGAAGTTTTGAGCCTATCCCATGAAAATTAAAGGTGAGGTGTTTAAGATATTTCAAAAAGTCATGTCTATGTTGAAAGTGATACTAAAAAACTACTCAAGTGTTTGAGGATAGATAATGGTGGAGAGTATTGCTCCAATGAATTCAAGTATTATTATAATAGGCCTAACATAAACCATCGTAAAATTTTCCTTAGTACTCATCTAAATGGTAATAAAGAAATAGTGAATCACACTATCATGGAGAAGGTGAAGAGTTTATTGTCAAATTCTAGATTTGAAAAACAATTTTGCATAGAATTACTGAGGGAATGCCATTACCTAATCAATCATCCACTTACTACAACCCTAGATGGTGGTCATGCATTCCTAAAGAACTTTGGACTAGTAAGAAGGTAAAATATTCTCACTTGATTTTTTTTTAATGTGAAGCGATTGGGTATATTCCCAAAGGGAATATAGTGAAGTTTGATGATAAATTCATTGAATGTATTTTTTGGGACATGTGGATGTTGAGTTTTGTTTTCTTCTATGGTATTTGGTTAAACACGTTTTTTAGAAGCAAGGATGTCATATTTAATGGGCTGGAAATGTTTAAAAGGTCTACGGGTGATATGGGGGTCAAAATTGCTAACAGGTTTAAAAAAAAAAATCCCACCTTCATAAGTAATTAGCGTTCAATTTAAGAACATGATGGAAAAGAAGTGGAAAATGATGGATAGTAAGAAGAAGAAACTTTGTTATAACCTTTACAAAAGGTGCGACTAGAAAAATCACCACCAACAGTTAGCTTGTGGGTCTATTATATTTTGTTAACTAATGAAGGTGAACCTGATTATTTTTAGGAGGGTTGTAAAGGTGAAACCAGTAAAGAGTGGAAGAAAGTAATGGAGGAAAAAATGGACTACCTGTTGGACAAGAAAACTTGGGAGATAGTAAAGCTTCAAAAAGGAAGAAAAATACTATAAAAAAGGGTTATATTGGATTAAAAATTATGGTGAAGGGAAGAATAAAAGATACAAAGAAAGGTTGGTGATGAAGGGATTTACCCATAATGAAGGTATTTACTTTACTAAAATATTTTAACCTATTGGAAAAATTTCATCGATAACAATAACTTTGTCTTGTTGCTACTTTAGATCACAAATAAATAATTACATGTAAAGACAACCTTCCTTCTTGACGACAAGGAGAAGGAGTAAATAAGTAAGATTCCTTATGTTTTGGCACTTTACAACTAGATGTATGCTATGGTATGTACACAATTGAACCTTGAACATTTAGTAGGATTTGTGAGTTAGCTCCTTTCTTATCGAGGGAAACAACATTTTCAAGTGATAAAGTGGACATTAACGGTATCTTAAGGGTAATCGTCATTATTGTTTATATTTTGATAATAATGAATTGTCATTGAATATTTCATAGATGTAGATATGCCTAGAGATGTGGACATAAAAAATTCCACCACTAGTTATTTGTATAAATTTGTAGGTGCAACAGTGTCTTGGGTATTTTAATCTTTAGATGACATTAAATCTCTTCACACAAGGGGTACAATGCATAGTTAAATAGTGGAAGCTGAAAAAGATATGTTGTGGATGCAATGATTCCTAAGAGAGCTAGTAATAAAATAATACAAGTATGTATTGTATTGGGATAGTCAAGGCATCATTATGTTGGTGAAAAACACAATGTATCATATAAATACCAAGCATATTGAACTTAGATACCAATGGATTTGACATGTATTGGAGGAAAAGTATTTACACAAAAAAAATCATACAACCAATAATCCTACTAATATGTTCACCAAAATTATTCCAAGATACAAGCAAGTATTTTGTAGAAGTTTGGTCGACCTAGGGGTGAATTGATGAGAAGGCTTGTATAGGAAGGAACAAAAGAAATTCATCTACCACTATTGTTTATCAATTATAAGGCTTTATTTAGCTTCAAGTGGGAGGATGTTAATTGTGAATCACAATTCAAATGTCTATAGAATCTGCTAGAAGGAGTTCTAATTATTCATTGGTGGAAACTCATGCATTTACCACCCAAATTTTTTTTTGTGGTATCTACGATATTTTTCTTATTCATTAAATTCCAAAAAAAATATAGTGAATGCACTATGTGGAATTGTATGGATATTTTATTAGAAGGATTTAGTTGACTCAATTACCTAGTGTATAATTAGACCCATATGTATGTGAAAGAAAAGTGTCGTATATGAGAAATGCTAAAGGGAATGGGATTGAATATGAAAAAAATATTTATTTTTTTGTTTTCAATGCCTCCTCCCACATTTACCCACTTTTACAAGCTCTCCATGGTAAACATGAGTTAAGTGTCACTATGATATGACCCGACCTCCAAGTTCTAGTTATGAAAGTAGGTGAACTAACTGATAACTTACAGCCATCCCTTAAGGACTACATACCACATAAGAGCCTGAAATTCACCCCAGGTGATCAATCTATGAGCTGGAACTCTTTTCACAATAAAAACTCCCTAACCGCACCCATAACACTTCATGCATGTAGTTGGAAGGCTATAACTACACACAGGCCTAGCTTCCAATGGTTATGGCCCAAATTCCTCAGTCTAATGCATGCAGTCACGAGATCTATGCCACTTTTTCAGGAAATCCTCCAAACCACTATCCAAAACTACTTGTTACTTTCCATAATCATTACAATAAGTATAAAAATACTAAATAAATAGAACTTAAGCCAAATATTGAACAATACATGCCTAATGCAATATAGACATTTCGTCAAACACATGACACACATATAAGCTATAGGTCATGAATTCATATCTAATCATAAATTTTTGAAATTCATCTGAGAATCTCCAACAAGGCTCAATGAGCTCTCAGGTTAGCTACACTTGGATTTCCTTGCAATGTGCTTCCTTTTTGCTTTCCTTCTCCAAATCCAAGTGAATTCTAGAGTGCTGTAAGGATTCTCCAATAATGCTCTAAGTGTGCAAGAGTGTATGGGAGAGAAAATGGAAAGGAGAGAGCCAAAACTGAACTGACAAAAGCTAAAACCTAAAAAATTCTAAGAATTTTTTTTTGAATTGTTTCTCTGGTGCCTTTTTATTATTGATGTCTCATTTTTCTTCATTTTCCTTTATTTCTCCTAAAATTTCCCTTGCATGAAAAATTGTGTCTCTACATCGCCCTTTTCTCATATTTTCCTTTATTTTTAGAATTAAATATCAATTATTGCCTTGTTTCCTTTCCCAATTTCCATAGCCATTATTAAACCACAAGTGATTTCCACTATAATGTTTTTCTCGAAATTTAGCTTAGAATATGTGTCCCATGACCTTGGTTTATTTATTTACATGGGAAGTCAACCAAGGGTTGTTACAAACCCCTCTCCCTTAGGGGAACACTGTCCTCGATGTTCAATGATGCTTATAACCAACAAAACATGCTACTGTTATATGGAATTTGCATCTACAAATAAACACATTTTCCCTAGGTGGGTGACTACACCTAGAACAACATGAAGAAAGTAGTTTAACCTCTTCCTATATAAGATAAATGAGATGGAGGAACTTACTTGTAGCCTTTCACTTCCTTGATCTCTTTTGAATCACTCCAATCACTCCTAGTTGAACTCAATCCACTCAAAAGGTACCTATATCAAGAGAAACAGAAACAAGAAACAATCAAACCATACATGATCTATTTACTATAAAACAATGGAATCGAAGACATTGAAACACATAATCATCACAAATATGAACAATCATATGAGAAAAGGAATAAGATCTTTGTTAATGTAGAAGGAAGAGTATCACCTAATATAGTTCGATCCTGTTCCACTCCTCCAGCTTTAGTCCAACCCTCGCCACATCAAAAGCACACTACTCTAGCAGCATAACATTGCTCAACATGAACTCAATTCTCAAACCAACAGAATTTACTTACAAACTTCAGATTCTAGCCCCCTTGATCACTATGATGAGTGCTCAATTTATGGGAAATGGAGGCGGTTTTGTCATAAATGAGGGTATTGAATGGCCTTCCAAACTTGGAGTTAGTTTCCATGGAGTAATGGATGAGAGGATAGGAGGTTAATGGATTCTTAGCCTATCCAATTTCAAGCTCATAGGAGGAGATCAGTGATGGGATCCTTCTAGAATCATCTAGAATGAAGGAATATTCCTAGAACCCTATGAAAATTTCGCTCAATCTCACCCAGCGCAGTTCAAAGAGGGCCTATGTGCACTGCAGTGTAGGCCACAGTGGGACTGCCTACTCTCCAGTCCACTGTCTCAAGGCTTAGGTTGTGCTTGTGTCCCAAGTAGTCATTTCAGGAAGGCTTCAGGCTAGGAAATTTTCATAGAAGGAAGAATTCAATGAGTTGACATGTCTAGGGCATATAACAACTGAATTAGGGTTTGATGAGCCCTAAAAAAACTGATTTGAATGTTGGGAGTGATGTGCCCAAATAGAACTATAATAGTTTCCCCCTAAAGAATGAAGTCGAAAATGATAATGTCGAGTGATATGATTTACGATGTGAAGGAGAGGAACTGAAGCGCATGGTGACCTGCATCGATTACAATACATAACATCATGATATTTTGGATTTTTTGTGAATTGTTGAGGGAAGGAATACCCATACTTATCATATAAACTTTTTATTACATGTACATAGATAGTCGTCTATAGATATAGACCCATGATAGGATGACCATCTGTGTAAAGCCATCGTACAGATGATTTAGTACTATCCTGAAATCGCAGCGCGAAGGGATGAAACTAGATCTGATGTCTTCTATCTCATCCAATCATTCACTTAAGTATGAGTCTAACCATGTGAATATGTGATCTGAGGTCGAACATGGGAGGACACAATCTGATTACCAGCCAATGATGTAAGCCGTTAATAGACGCGAGAGTGCTTGCCGATAATGGTAATGATTCTCAAGGTACTGTAGTACATTCTGCATGGTTTGAATAAATTTTTTGATGTCGAACACCATACAAAGTCTTTCAGTCAAAGGCCAGTGATGTGTTGTGGTCACCAAGAACCCCCCTCTTTGATTGGTATTAGCAATAACACCAAGCAAATGGGGACCCTTAACAAAAATCCAAAAAAAACTTTTTATCAAAATTTCTGTATTTTGACTCCCTAAAGCTATATCGCATTGCGAGAAGAGAGCGAGACGTTTTCCTATGCGCATAATGAGCTGCGAAGAAGCGACGCGAAATTCATCGCATCGCTTATATTGTGAAGCTCTCTTAAATAAAAAGCTTAAGGAATCGCCGATGGTCGATGTGCGACGTCCCATATCGCAACATCGCATAAGCAGCACACAATGATTATGATTAAGTGCGATCTGCGATATTGCGATCTGCGATGAATGCGATCATCAATTCCTACGATGACACATCTTAAACGATGCAATCCTTGACACTGCGATGCGAGTCGCAGAAATCACTCATCGCAAAGGTTCCTCGACACAGAATTCAAGGAAAGTTGTTTGCAGACCAAAATTGGGCGCGCACCTTAAAAAGAAATTAATGATTGTACGCCAAAGTATCCGAGAAGGATTGTGTTGTGTTTTTCGAAGAGTCAGTTCATTATGAGTGTCATGATTATGCATTCATTAGAGCTTAAAGCTTTCAAGTCAATCTTTTCGTCATTACTCTTTTCCTTTGCGTAAACTGTAAGATAGCAACTAATATAAATCAATGTGCAGGAAACATCTAAGGAAAAGGGGAAAGCGTCAATACTCGGAGAACAGAGAAGAGATGCCTTCGCAAACAGATGCCGCATGCAGTAGGACCGCGGATTCCAGAGTATCACTCAACAGATACTGATGGAAATAGACTATCCAAGACTCAGAGTCAAAGGCGCACAAAAGCAGCATGTTTTCAAAAGATCCTGAAGCTTAGACTGGGTAAAGCAAAAAGAAAAACGCTAAAGAGGGAAAACGCACCAGAAAAGCCTGGAACAAAGAACGGAAGCAGTTTTCAATACAGAAAATTGTTCAGAGAGAAAAGTCCCTAACTTGCTCAGTCATTCGCCAAGCCGAAAACCGAAATAGCAACAGCACAATCAGTTTGAGAGAAATTTGGGTTATTACCAAGTATACACACAACGAGTACACCAAGCCAGAGGAAAATATCTTCCAGTTTGTCAGAAAGCGGTGCCAGCACTTGTTATTTCTATTTTTGTAACTCAAACGAAAGGAGAACACAAACAGCCAACTCTTCCCAGGCGAATGTTGCATTGCTTACAGCACTAAGGAGAAAATACAGAAACGGTTAGAAATTAGAGTCAATTTTTAGAAATAAATTTGCTTTAGTAGAAGGGCGGTCAATTGAAACCGTGTCCTAAATTTATGTAATTAAGTTTAATTAGTTAGCAGTATTTAAACCCTTCTCAGGCATTTGGAGAAGGGTCCGGAAATTTGTCAAAAAACTTGTCCTCAGAACATGCACTTTTGCACCCTCGGAGGGGGTTTTTGGTGAATGGATGGATTAAGATTTATCAATGTTTGCATTTAATGTCTGCTACTGATGTTGCACTTTTGTACTCTTAGTAGATGTTAGAACAAGTAGAGATAAATCGTTATTGCTTGAAGCTTATGAGTGGAACCAGTCATAAATGGTACTTTTATCTCTTGATCATTTTCTGTTCATATTCTTAAAGTGATATGTAGTTTTCAGTTGTTTATATGTTATTGCATGAATGTGTGGGTTACCATTTGGCACTTCTGTATGGTGGAGTCATTTATTTGTGCTTGATATATGAATAACTTATTATGCGATATGCTGTCCACAACTGTTTTGTTTAACTTCTTATGCAGAATGGTTTATCTTAACTGATTTCTATTCTTATGATAGCTTAATGATCTTTATTACCAGTTATTGTTTGAAATCTTTTTAGATCGCATAATAGAAGAAATACACCCCGGGTTAGCGTAGATTAGATGTGTTGTTTATTATTAGATTACAGTAACATAGAGTTAGTTTAGAAGTTTGAATTAAATTAGATTAAAATGCTCTTAGATCAACATCATCCAACTCTACACACACACACACCCTTCAGATTGGGAAACTAGTCCCATTATCCCCTGTCGGACCCGCTATACCAAACAGATAAGGAGCTGCCAACCAAGGTCCGGACCGGGTGGGTATCCCCCTTGTTGTCGACCCGATTTTCGGGGCTTCAACATATTTGGCGCCAGAAGGAGGGCACGAACTATGAATGGCACCTAAATCAAAATCTAAATACCATTCTGAGAGTAAATCGCCCTCATCAACTCCCCTGACTTCCCCAATACGATTAAATCTAGAGTCAGAAGTCGCTCGAGTATCAACCGCTGCTACATACCCTAATATTTCAGACCAATCTATCATTGAACCCCCTGAAGTTCAAACTCTGATTCGCAAACTCCAGGGATTTTCTATTTTTACTCAGAGGTCTGATAAATCTCAAAGCAGCGTGACTTCGCAGTACAATCCTGCTCATCCTCTGACCAGATTAAAGAGTGAAAAATTTGGCATCCAGCCAACTGAATTCCCTCTTCCCACCAGGAAAAGAGCAAGGAAAACACCACCAGAGTCTGACAGTGAGACTCTTTCATCTACGTCGTCCATCTCAACTCCCTCACCGCGAAGTCAGCCACCCACATCTTCATTCCAAACCACTCATCCATCTTCCACAACCCCTCCTCTTCAATCATCAAAGATCATAATATCTTCATCTTCCCAGCATCAGGGATCATCCTCTGCACTTTCATTCACTAGCAGCTCAACAATGGCCCAGTCTCCATGGAACAATCCTGGGGCAGTTTTAATGCCCCAACCCCTAAGCCCAATACCGGCCCATCCTGAGAAATGGCTACCCAAATTCAATCCAGAAGCAGGCATGCTAGCTGAAGAGCATATCAATAACTTCATGATTTCTGTTAATCTCAATGGAGTTACCAACGAGGATGCTGTCGTCCAGCTTTTTCCCTACACAATGCAAGGGACAGTTGGGTCATGGTACTTTTCATTACCTTCCGGGTCTATCACAAGTTGGGACATTTTTCAAAGTCAATTCCTTACCAAATTTGGCGATGACAGATCAACGGCGACATTAATAAATGACCTATCCAATCTTAAAGCCGAGGCTAGAGAACCCATCAAAGACTTTAATTTACGGTTCAATAAAATCCTCAACAAAATTCCTACTGCTTCCCAGCCCAGCGAAGAAGTGAGATGTGAATGGTATATTACGGCCTTACCATTGAACTTGGCAATCTTCATGGATAGGGAAAATAAGACAACCTTAGTTGAAAACTTGACAGAGGCGATAGCAGTAGAGAAACGCGTAGTAGCCCTCGAAAAAAGATCTGTGATAGAGGAACGCAAATCTAAGAAAGTCTCCTACAAGGAAGACCCCAAGAAGAAACAATCGAAAGATCCTTTCGATTTGGAAGGATTACAAAAAGTGTTAAACCCCATGTCCAATGAGATGATTAACATAAAAAAACAAGTAGCAGAAACTTCTTCGAGAAAGCCCTATAGAGCTTTTAAAAGAAATCCTTCAATGGAGGTGAAACCGCCCAACGCTATCTCAAACGTCGAATCCGAAGAAGAAGAGGAAGAAGAGAATACCACTGAAGGGCAGACTGATGACGAAGAAGTTGTGGAACTACAAGGAATGTGGGATTTCATCCTCCCACAAGAAGAAGATCAAGAAGCATTTCCGGTTAGCACACGAAGCAAAAATCAACTTGATCCTCCCCAAACTACCCCTAAGCAGAAGGGCGCAAGCCCTGCAACAAAAGATAAAGTCGCAACAAAGAAAACAACCGCTAAAGCGACTCAATCTAGCCCAGTCCAATCAGATCAAACACCTCCATCAAGAACACTGATTGTGTCAGATGAAATGGAGTATAACATTATTGATGACATGAAAAAGACTAGGGCTAATATCACTCTTTATGAGTTGAGCAAATTGAAACAACAACAGAAAATAATGATGAAAGAATTACATGTCGTGCCTACTACATCTTTGCCTATATTTGTAGCTTCCCACAACACAGGAAGACCTCCAACCAACATGATCAATAAGATTGACCCAAATGACATCGCCTTGATTGGAGGGAGATCAAGGTCTCACACTCCCCCTTTTCTTCTCACTTATGAAATTTTCAACAAAAACGTGCACAATTGTTTGGTAGATTCTAGTGCTTCAACGAATATTTTACCCAGATCAATATGTGCCAAGTTGAATGTTCAACCGAAAAAATCCGCAGTGCGCATAGTTCAGCTTGATCGATCCCAAGTCGAGGTGATTGGTGAACTTAATCAAGTGACCATAAGATTGTCGTCTAACCCGAAGGTATGTCAGGTTATTGACATTCTAGTAGCTGATATCCCTGAATTCTATGGCTTAATTCTTAGCAGGGATTGGTCCGAAAAACTCCATGGATACTTCTCAACCGACTGGTCGCACATGTGGTTACCCTACAATGGTAAACCGAATCAAATAAAGGTTGAACGAGAGTTACACCAGAAGTACATAGTGGCAGAATTGGAGGGAGAAAATGAAGCAATAGCATACAATAGCAGTATCATAGGAAATTACTCGGTAGATTCTTTCCTCGGCAATTTCAACGCTCATACCTCACCTTACTTAGAAAATTCAGTTTTGTCCCAAGTCGAAAATTTTTCCCAAATTGATAATTTGAAGTGTGTTAATTTTTTAGATAACCCTGTAAATACATCTTTGTTTTGGAAATTATATTTTGATGGCTCTAAATCTAACGAGGGAGCAGGAGCAGGATGCGTTCTGATTAGCCCAGACGGAAATAAGACGATGCTTACGTGCAGACTTGAATTCGATTGCACAAACAATATAGCGGAATACGAGGCCTTGGTGCAAGGCCTATACAAAGCAATCGGGTTGAACGTTAAGTACCTTCAAGTCTTCGGAGACTCTGAGATTGTCGTCAAACAGGTATGTAACACCATACATTGCCTATCAGGTCATTTGAAGCACTATCAATCTTTAGTACAAGATCTGACTGCAGATTTCATAGCATTCAATATTTCGTCAATCCCAAGACTCCAAAATGCGAGCGCAGACCTGTTAGCTAACGTAGCCTCTAGACTTATTCCCTCCGAAGATTTTAGTCCAGATAGATTCTCAATAGAATTAATTTTTAGACCGTCCATCCCTGACAACATTACGAACTAGAGAGTATTCAATGACGATCCAGACATTGTAAATTTCCTCACTTCTGAAGGATCCTACTCAAATCAAATAATTGACGAAGACCATCACGATCACCAAATACAACAAAATAGCACTGATAATGCTATACCTAAGTTGGTGGTTAAGTTAGAAGACTTATATGATTTGAAAAGTCGGTTTAAAAGGTCTACCAATTCTAAACTTTACAGTTCGACTCTGAACTACGATTTAGTAAACCTAGGAACCGATGAGAAACCACAAAACGTTAATCTAGGCCACGACCTAGCCCCTGAAGAAAAATTAGCATATATCCATCTTTTGAGACAATACAGACATGTTTTCGCCTGGAACTATGATGAGCTGAAGACATACGACACTTCTATCATTCAACACACTATCTCGATGATTGACAATGAAAAACCTGTCCAACAGAAGCTCAGAAAAATCCACCCCAATTTAGAAAATCAGATAAAAACTGAGCTAAATAAGTTGTTGAGAGCCAGAATAATCTTCCCCGTCAGACATTCCAAATGGGTCTCCAATATGGTACCCGTTAGAAATAAAAACGGAGATATTCAAATTTGTATTGATTTCTGAAATCTCAACAAAGCCTGTAAAAAAGACAATTTTCCCCTCCCACCTATGGAGCAGATATTACAGGCAGTAGCAAGCTCAGAATTAATGTCTTTCTTGGATGGGTTTTCAGGATACAATCAAGTGCTGGTGCATCCCGATGATCAGTTAAAAACCACATTCCGAACTAAATGGGGCACATACACATATCGGAAGATGCCATTTGGTTTGATCAATGTCGGCGCTACATTTCAGAGAGCCATGGACATCGCATTCAAAGGTTTAGTCAATAAATCTGTAGTGATTTACCTGGATGATATAACATTGTACTCCAAGAATCGAAGCGACCATCTCAAAGACTTGAAACAAATATTTCAACGATGTTTAAGGTATGGGATTTCACTTAACCCGGAGAAATCTTTTTTCGCATTAAGTGAAGGAAAACTTCTAGGATTCATAGTGTCAAAATCTGGCATTCACATTGAACCTGAAAGAATCAAAGAAATTTCTGAAATATCCATGCCTCATAACAAAAAAGCCATGCAATCTTTCCTTGGTCAAATCAATTTTGTGAAGAGATTTGTCCCATATTTCTCACGTATTGTTTCTCCTTTGCAAAATATGATAAAAAAGAATTCAAATTTTAAATGGGGTCAAGATGAGCATGAAGCATTCAACTTGATCAAACAAGCCATCATTAACACTCCATCTTTAGCGACCCCAGATTTTTCAGAATCTTTTATCTTATACACGTTTGCCTCAGAGAAATATTATGCCGCGATTCTAACTCAAGCAAATCAAGAGAAAGAGGAAGCTCCAATCGCATTTTTTAGCTCGAATTTACAAGGTGCTGAACTCAACTATTCTGACGTGGAGAAACAGGCATATGCTGTTTTCAAAGCGATCAAATATTTCAGACCTTTCTTACTTAAAGCCCATACTAAGGTCATAGTACCGTTTCCAGCGGTAAGGAACCTTCTGATACAGAAGGATGTGGGTGAAAAAAGAGAAAATTGGATCACCGCTTTACAAGAATACGATCTTGAGATCAAACCAGCAAACATTGTAAGAGGTCAAGGCTTCTGCAAAATTTTGGTTGGAGCATCGCAAATTCATGAGAATTCATTTGAGGAGGTACATACGTATGAGGTAAGCCTAAACGATGCAGAATCATTATATGCTGACACCATTTATTATCTTAAGAACGGGTATGCTCCATCACACCTGGATCACACCAAGAAAAGAGCTCTGAGGTTGAAAGCTAAACAATACCAGCTCATAAATGATGTTCTGTTTAAAAGGAATTATGATTCTGTGCTTCTTAGGTGTCTTGAGAAAACTGAAGCCGAAAAGGTTTTGCAGGAACTCCACGATGGACCAGCAGGCATTCACTATGCTGGAGATGCTATTGCACATAAAATCTTACGTGCAGGATATTATTGGCCCACGCTGTTCAAAGACTCACACAGTCACGTGAGGAAATGCCAAGTCTGCCAGACTGCTGCAGGGAAGCAAAAGAAACCGTCCATGCCACTACAGTCGGTAAACATCGAGCAACCATTCAGCCAGTGGGGCTTGAACATAATAGGTGAGATCGTTCCTCACTCTTTTAAGTAGCATAGGTACATCCTCACGGCAACAGATTATTTTACTAAATGGGTAGAAGCAGTTCCTCTCAAGACAGCTAATTCTGAAAACATTATTGAATTTATAGATCAATTTATAATCACTAGGTTTGGATTGCCAACGGCCTTAATGTTTGATAATGCTTCATACTTTTCTGGAAATACAATGACTGAGTTTGCACTTAAAATAGGGTTCAAACTGAAATATTCGGCCAACTACTATCCGCAAGGTAATGGATTGGATGAATCAACAAACAAAAACCTGATCAAGATTATTAAAAGAACAGTCGACCAAAACCAAAATAATTGGCACAAAGCGTTGGTAAATGCTTTATGGGCAGATAGAATAACGAAGAAAGCTTCAATCGGCACTTCTCCCTTTAATTTAGTTTATGGGAAAGAAGTGGTTCTTCCAACCCACTTAGTCATTCCCTCTTTGTCTTTAGTACAATACATCGATGAGGTATCTACCTCCTCCATACAACTAAGACAACTGGAAATAATTAAATTAGAAGAACGACGAGAACAAGCTAAGAAAACCCATGCTCATCACCAAGCACTGGTAAAATCCTCTTTTGATTCAAGCATAATGACCAGAAATTTTTTTCAGATGGGAGATTTAGTTCTGAAATGGGATAAGGCTCATGAAGAAAAGGGCAAACATACGAAATTTCAGAAATTGTGGCTTGGTCCTTTTCAGATTGTAGAAGTCATAGGCCCATCGACGTTTATGTTGCAGGATTTAGCAGGCAGAAGAGATTCTTTTCCTGTTAATGAACAGATTCTTAAAAAATATTTTCCATAGAAGATCACTCTTCTATTTTTGTAGGATAGTTTTAGTTTTTATTTGTTTTTCTCTTTCTTATAAATAAAACCAGTTGTAGATGGTCACTAAAAGGGTTCATGAAAAAGACACCAATTCTCTATCAGATTTTGAGCTTTTCGCTTGTACAAGTAGCAAAATTTTTCAAAAAATCTGATTTTTATTATTGACAGGTAGAGTTAACTTTAGCCTAGACATGATGCTAGTTTCAACTTCAAAAATTTGATGAAAGCAACCTTTGGTAAAAAATTGTTTTATATCAGCACAATGAAAGGTATCAATAATAAAATAAATATTCTCTGTAAAGCTGCTGTTTTCAAACTCTATTATTGTCGCCCAGAGCTTTCTTAAGGAAAAACAATGACTTCCTCCCTGCTAAAGGAAATCGCAGCATTCAGAGGAACAATCCGAGAAAACACTATGTCTCAAAGAATAAGGGGTCTCATCACGAGCAGGCTTATCATGATCACAGATATTATAACTTTCCGACTTTGCCAAATATTGTCTACCAAAACAGGGCAACGACTCAAGATTGTTGCAATCAAAAGACAAGGGGTCTCATCACGAGCCAGCTTGTTCAGCAAAAAAGTGTAAATCAAGTCTAAGTATTGGGCATGATAAATTACTTGCTCTTCAGTGACAACTCCTCCTTTAGCCACATCCTCAGTGATAGATGGAAACAAGGATTTTATAAACGACTTAGCTAAAATATTATCAGGAACATAAGTTTTAACCATTCGATAATGACAATGCCACTCATGAATATGATCAGAAATGTGAGTAGCAGTAGTTTGTTTAAAGTTGGTCAATAGTTCTGTTCTAGTTTCATATCTGATGGGTAACTAGAGGTGGGTTAAAAATGTGGTGGCTAAGGATGTACAGTTATCAAATTAAGCTCATGGTAGTTCGATATACCACTTTGAATCCATACCAGTAAGTGTTTGCTAGAAAAGACATAGTCTAACTGAATCATCATTTAGATTGTTTGATGAACACCATAAATGAAAATTCATAATATGGTTGGATGGGTCTTCTCCAAGGTTTCCATTGAACATCGCAATATCGGAAGGAAATTAATGAGAAATTGTTGGCCACCAGGGTGCATAAAGAATTGGATCATTGGTAAGCCGATTTAAATCTGGTAATTCAAGTGTTGTGACAAAAGGAAATTTTCTATTGAGGTTAGGTTGAGCGTAACCAAGGTAAAATGGAATTTCCTGCGAATAGGCCTTTTCGTACAAGCATAAGGAATCTTATGTTGATAACCTTGATATGGGTAAGTTTGTTGAGAAAATCCGGTATAAGGTCGTTGTTGAGCACCGGGATAAATTTTTTGTTGTCCAAACTTAACATAGGCTTGTTGACCAGGACCTGGGTAAAATTGTTGTTGACCAAACCCAACATACGATTGTTAACCAAGTCCAGGATAAGTTTGGTATTATTGGAATTACTGTTGTTGATATTGTGGCTTCCATGGTTGTGAATTTAGCAGTTGTTTCCCACCAATGTAAGTTTGACCAGGTTATGAATATATTAAACTAATATAAGTCTGAGTCATTCCAGTAAATGGTAAAATGGCCTGACGTTTTTGGATTCCATACACAAATGGTTGTTGTAAAACGGCCTGAGAAGACTAAATCTGTAAGCCTGAAACTTTGGGATCAGAGATTGAAGGAAAATCTTGCAAAGGTTGAGATACAACTAACTGAGCTTACGACTATGGTAAAGTTGTAACGATAGACGTAGTAGGTATGGATGAAACATATTGCATTGGTTGTGATTGATACACAGGCCTTGGTTGAACGGGCATTGTAGGCTGCCACTGACAAACAATCATTCCAGGTTGACCTAAAGATGATGACATATTGCCATATGGTTTCCCCCCAGAAAATGGAGGATAAGTAGATTGGGCATATTTTTCTCCATATGGGGGTAATCCAGTGTAAAGTGGATACATTGGATGGTAACCAAATGGACCAACTTGATATTGACTTGATGGATCAAATTGTTTAGTATATGTAAGTGAAGAATGAGGTAAAATTACTATATAGGACATGGGTGAAGACCATGGACTAGAAGCAACACCTAAGTGTGTTCCAGATAAAGATTGGTAACCCGGTGAGACAGACGAAACACCATATGGATGTGACTCAAGTGTTGTGGTAAACATCGAAGAAGTAGCGACAGAGGATTCTGTCATAGCTGTAACAAATGGTACAGTCTGAGATGTTGATTCTGCCATAGTCAAATGAACCAATAAATGTCCTAATGAATCAAGGAGAGTCTGAAAGTAATTAGGATCAAAAGGAGCAGTAAAATGAGGAGTATGAGGATAAAGATAAAGCCCGGGACCAAAACGAGTTGGAGTTCTGTGTGTTTCTTCTTCAGGTTCCTCTTCAATTGAAATCAAACCAGGTGGAAGGACTTCACCATCATGGCTGTAATAGATTTCCAATATATGACTCTACGGTAAAGGGGAAGACTCAACAATTACAGATGTATGAGGAAACATCGGTCGATCATCTTCTGGTATGGGAAAAACTTCTGATTGTTCAACTTTAAGATCCAAGTGTTCTGGTAAAAGAATAACGAGTTCAGGTTGAGCTTCTTGAACAACTTCTGGTTTAGAAGTAACTTTTGGTTGAACAATGATAGGTTTAGGATCAACTTCTGGTTGAACAGATTCAGGTTCAGAAGTAGTTTCTTCTTGAACAACTTTGGGTTGAGAATCAACTTCTTGTCGAACAAAATGGGTTATCATTTCACTAAGTCCACTTTTAGTGTCCTCAGGTAAAAGTGAAGGTTACACTTCAGTAAGGGATGTACCAGTAATTGCAGGAGTAACTGGAGTCACAGTACTTACCGGTATATGTGACTCTAGTAATTCAGATGGAGAACCAAAATTTTGTGATGTACTAGACTCAGTGAAACGAGACCACTTTTTCCAACTAGGTGTAGCTTCAAGAGGTAAAGCCAGTTTACTCGCTATCCTCCGTGAACAACAGGTTAAGCGTTGATGTTCCTCCACGATTTTCTGATTTATTTTATTATAGAAGTAAATAAACAAAAAGAGGGTAATATAGGAAAAAGGATTACCAAGCAACTGTGAACTGTAATATACTGCCTCAGTAAACCAAGGACTTAACATACGTGCAGGAAATCTCCCCAAATGTTGTGTTCAGCGTATCACAGTGTACAAGGTGACTGACTCGGTTACCTAAGGATGGATAGCAACCTAATGTAGTCCTCCCATTTATACCCAAAAGTACGTAGAGGTGCAATCTGTGTTAGCGTTGTCTAATGCGAAACTGCACAGTGAGAGCATCCCTTTATACTTTTCATACTATAACACTACCTTAAATACCCGAAGCTACGTGGATGAGATACGATATACTTACGTACGGGTAATGAGGTATCACATTCCGAATGTATCACAGACAATTAATGATAGCTATTATGTTTTACAACGCTGGAAGAATTTCTAGTCTAGAACCTCTAAATGTTATTCATTAGGTGACAATGCTCCATTGGGTTAATTGAGATAACTTTTAAGTTGAACTTGGTTAAGAGTTTGTCTTTCAGTTTCACCTTGTGATGTCTTTGAAATTCCTAGAATGAAACTATGATGAGAAACATTATTTTCATTTGATTTTGAACAATGAAAACCTTAACTACAAGGGATAGAGCAATCAGAATGTTTAATCAAAGAGAAAAGAGCACATCTATGCAATTTCCCTATACTATTCCTACAAGCACATACAAAACTTTAATTGCATAATGAAAGTTTTTATTTTCAATTCCATTAATGTTTAGATGAACAAAATGAAACTAAATGCACATGAAATCAATCAATCTTTTTGAAAGAAACGAATACTTTACAACATCTCCTTTTCGAAATAAATGAAGACTTTTACGACACCTCCTTTTCAGAAAAGATTAATCTACTATAAGCTAACTTTGAAAATGAATCGATAATGATAAAGAAATAATTTAAGAAACACTAAAAAATCAAGGCCAAAGTAGGGCTAGGAAGAGAAATACAACCTGATTTCAGAACTACAAGAATCATTGATCTTTCAGCAAGAAAAAACAGAAGCAACTTTGGAAACATCAAGCCAAAGGTGGGATTTTTAGCCTAAGAGGAATCAACATAGGCTAGAGTGGGAGATAGTGGAATGCAATGCACTATCTCTAACACAGTGGCTACTCTGTAGTGCACTGTGTCAAGACCAACACTGCGCTAGTGCCAGAGAGTCAAATCAAGAGACATTCAAGCATAATTTTTGAATAAAAACACTTCAAAAATATTGAAATAAGATCAATAAAGTCAAGAAAAGTCTACTAGGGTCTAATATGATGAGGGTAAGCCACCAAGAACGACAGTCATTCCCCAGTATGGTCGCCAATTTGTTATATGGAATTTTCATCTACGGATAAACACATTTTCCCTATGTGGGTGACTACACCTAGAAGAACAGAAAGAAAGTAGACTAACCTTTTCCTATAGAAGATAGATGAGATGGAGGAACTTACTTGTAGCCTTTCACTTCCTTTATCTCTTTTGAATCACTCCCATCGCTCCCAATTGAACTCAATCCACTCAAAAGGTACCTATATCAAAAGAAACAGAAACAAGAAATGATTAAATCATACATGCCTGAAGGACGGCCTTGGGTCATTTGTAGGGTGGTCGATTTTCATCTACCCTCCATCCCCACTCAGTATCACATGAGCGGTAATGTTTGTCATGCTTGTCTTGGTCCCTCATTCAGGTTTTCGTGTGAAAGGTGGGTTGGTAATTGAGTTGGTTTTTGGGTTTGCCTAAAGAATGGCCTTGGGTCATTTGTAGGGTGGCTGATTTTCATCTTCTCTCCATCCCCACTTGGTAGAACATGAGTAGTAATGTTGGCCATACTCATCCTGGGAGGAATATGTGAAAAATTCCCCTTCTTCTCTCTAAGTTCTTGGAGTTTTATGGTCTTTGTGGTGTGTCTCGCTCGCTTGTCTTCGTCCCTCATGCCCATCCAAATGATACAAGTTATAGGTTTTCTTTTCGTGTGAAAGGTAGGTTGGTAATTGAGTTGTTTTTCTCGGTTCGCCTAAAGAATGGCCTTGGGTCATTTGTAGGGTGGCTGGTTTTCATCCTCTTTCCATCCCCACTCAGTAGCACATGAGTGATAATGTTGGCCGTGCTCGTCCCGGGAGGCATACGTGAACAATTCCCCTTCTTCTCTCTAAGTTATTGGAGTTGTATGGGTTGTTGTGGTTTGGCTCCTTGGCTCGTCCTAGTCCGTCGTGCCCATCCAAATGATACGTCATAGGTTTTCTTTCGTGTGAAAGGTGGGTTGGTAATTGAGTTTTTTTTTTTGGGTTTGCCTGAACGATGGCCTTGGGTCATTTGTAGGTATGTACTATAAAACAATGGCATTGAAGACATTCAAACACATAATCATCATAGATATGAAAAATCATATGAGAAAAGGAATAAGCTCTTTATGAATGTAGAAGGAAGAGTATCACCCAATATAGTTCGATCCTATGCCACTCTTCCAGCTTTAGTCCAACCCTCACCGCATCAAAAACACACTACTCCAGCAACATAACATTGCTCAACATGAACTCAATTCTCAAACTAATCGAATTTCCTTACAAACATTAGATTCTAGCCCCTTGATCACTATGATGAGTGCTCAATTTATAGGAATTGGAGGTGGTTTTGTCATAAATGAGGGTAAAACTTGGAGTTATTTTCCATGGAGCAAGGGATGAGAGGATGGGAGGTTAATCGATGCTTAACCTATCCAATTTCAAGCTCTTATGACAAGATAAGAGATGGGATCCTTCTAGAATCATCTAGAATTAAGGAATATTCCCAGAACCCTATGCAAATTTCACTCAATCTCGCCTAGGATAGGTCAAAGAGGGCCTATGTGCACTGCAGTGTAGGCCACAATGGGCCTTCCTACTCTGTAGTGCACTATCTCAAGAAAGGGGCTGCGATGGTGTCACGAGGAGGCATTTCAGGAAAGCTTCAGGCTAGGAAACTTTCATATAAGGAAGAATTCAATGAGTTGACTTGTCTAGGCATGTAACAATTGAATTAGGGTTTAATGAGCCCTAAGAGTATTGACCTGAATGTTGGGAGTGATGTGCCTAGATAGACCTGTAACAGCTACCCATGGAGCTTTATAACACAACTCCATTCAAAATTTACATCATATCAAATTGTTGAAACCATGAACACCATACTACTTATTGGAGCTTTATAACACAGCTCGATGTCGTATTCACAACATATTGCTTATTGGAGGTTTATAACATAGCTCATTGCAATATTTACAATACACAAAACACATAAAACAAAGACATATGTTCAACCAACAAGTAAGAAAGAATACAGAACTCACATCTGATCAGCCATCTCCCATGTAGCTTCATCGGGCCCAAAGTGCTTCCACTACACTTTAACTTGCTCTATTTCTCATATATGGAGTGTGAGTTTTTTCTGCTGCAACAAGCACTAAGGTTCTGGATGGAATTCTCCCTCTGGTTCCACCTAAAATACAGACCATTCAACCACATTATCAACATCTTGGACATACTTCTTAAGGAATGAAACATGGAAAACATCATGGACGTTCATTATTGGTGGAAGTGCAAGTCAATAGGCCACTAGTCAGAGCTTCTCAAGGATCTCAAAAGGGCCCATAATATGGAGGTTATATCTTAGCACATGGCCCAATCCTCAAGGAGTTCCTCTTTGGTTTGATGCACAAGTACACATGCTCCCCAATCTAAAACTCCTTGAACACTCTGTGTTGATCTGTATGACTCATTTTCATAGCCCGCACTACCTTCAAATTCTTTCTAATAACTTGTATCTCCTACTCCATCTCATATCCAATCCAATCAACACCCTGTTCACTAGATCACTCCAGTTGATAGGAGTATTAGAATTTCACCCAAAAAGAGCCTCAAATAGACTCATCCTCAAGGATTCATAATACCCATTATTATATGGAAACTCTACTAGTGGAAGATACTCCTCCCACTTCCTCTATTGATGAATAACATACATCCTCAACCTATCCTCAATAATCATGTTAACCCCCTCTATATGTCCATCTTTCTACAAATGATAAGCTATGCTAAAAGCTAACTCTGTCCCCAAGCCTACAAACAACTCCTTCCAAAACCTATAAGTGAATTTGGCATCTATGTCTAATATGATATTCTTGGGAACACCATGTCATATCACTATCTCCCTAAAGAATATCTAAGCTACCTCATGAGATGAATTTGTAGACTTCACTGAAATGAAGTCAACTACCTTACTCAACCTGTCAACCACAACCATGATAGAATCATGCTTCTTCGATGTCCTCAGAGAACCTGTAATGAAGTCCATGGAAATGACCTCCCATTTCCATTCTAGAATTGGAATAGGTTGCAACAAACCAACTAGATGTTTACACTCTACTTTCACCTTCTATAAGTCCAAACATCTTGCAAGGAACTGAGCCACCTCTTTCTTCAAATTCAGCCAATAATATAACTTCTTAATAGTTTTCAAAGTCTTTTAGTAACCTGGGTGGCCTGAATATGACATGACATGAAACTCCCTCAAGATAAGCTTCTTGATATCACTGTTATCTAGCACATAAATCATGTTATTGAATCTAACCAAGCCATCTACCATGAGGTGATACTCCTCATTTCGGTCACCCTCACCCTGCTGCTACAATTTCCACTTTAGTTGCTAATACCTACCATCATGCTACCTTTCATGCAAGATCTGCTCTTGCAAATTTTTTTCACATGAAATCACAGCTGAAATGTGATTCACCTACACTCTCCTACTGAGAGCATCTACAAACCTATTCTCCTTTCCCTTGATGTATCTGATCTAAAAGTAAAATTCGTTGAGGGTATTCCATCTAGCTTGCCTAGTATTTAGATTAGGTTGGTAAAACAAGTACCTCAACCCATTATGATCACTCATTAAGATGAACCTCTTATCAAGAATATGATGTCTCCACATATTCAATGCATGAATGATAACTACCAACCCGAGATCATGAGTCACATAGTTCCACTCGTGCTCATTTAACTTCCTTGACACATAGCATACCATATTCCCTTCCTGCATCAGGACTCCACCAATTCCTTCCTTGAAAGCATTTGTACATACCATGATCTACTTATCAAGATATGTAATATCAAAACCATATCATTTGTAAGAAATTGCTTCAACTACTTAAAACTAGTTACACACTCCTCAATCCATTCAAACTTCTTCCCTTTTCTCTACAAAGTTGTGATAGGATAGCCAATTTTTTTATAAGTTCCCGATGAACCGACTGTAATAACCTGCTAGTCCAATGAGTGATTTGACCTCATCAACATTCATAGGAGTTGGCCACTCCATGATAGCTTTAATATTTTTTGGGTCCATGGATAGACCCTCCTTGGAAACAACATGTCCCATGTTGAGCTTGATACTGAAAGAAACTGCACAAGTTGAGCTTGGCATACAACTCATGCTCTGTCAACAATCTCAGCACCATTTTCAGGGCTCTACATGTTCTTCCTAATCCTTGGAGTATATTAATATATCATCAATAAACATTATCACAAACTTGTCTAGGTAAGGGAACAACATAGTGTTCATCAAACACATAAAGCTTGCTAGACAATTAGTAAGAATAAAGGAACCACCACAAACTCATAATGTCCATAACTCGTATGGAATATGGTCTTGTAGATATCTTCTTCTTCTTCTATGAGCACTTGATGATATCTTCATTTCAAATCAATATTGCAGCTCCATTTAACTAAGTAGACAAATCACCAATCTGCAACAATGGATACATGTTCTTGATATTCACCTTATTCAAATTCTTGTAGTCAATACACAATATGAGGGTATCATCCTTTTTCTTTATAAGCAATATTGGTGCACCCCAAGGTGATACACTTGGCCTAATGTATCCTTTATCAAGAATCTCCTTAAGCTGCAACTTCAATTCCACCAACTCTAGAGTCCTCATCCTGTACGGTGCCTTAGATATTGGTGTTGCTCCTAGCATCAACGCAATAGAAAATTCCAATTCTTTATGATAATGAAACTCTAGAATCTCTATAGAAAACACATTCTAAAATTGCTACAAAGTAGAATACCTCTTCAAGACTCCATCATCCTCAACATCCTTCCCTTTATCACTAGAAATATGAACTGCAAAGATAAACATCCCTTCTAGCAACTACACTTTTCCTACATAGATATAATCGTTCTCATTGTTGTAGGCTTCTTATTTCCCTTCAAGACTCTTATTTCTCCATCATCGTCTAGACACAATAACCTTATCACAGAAGTCTACATTAGTCTTGTGAGTAAATAATAAATCCATGCCCAGAAGCATACTATATGATCCCAAAGGAAGCACATTTAGATGTGTTGAGGTAGGCATTCCATTCAACTCAAATGAAAAATATCTCCCCCAATGATGAACTCTTATATTGGTCTCTGTAACCAACTTCACTAACCAAGATTCTACATGCACTTCTTTATCCAAGAAACACTTATCCACTAGGTCAGGACTGATATAACTATAATTAGATCCAAGATCAATCAAAATGGAAATAGCCTGATCACAAAGCTTACCTCCCATATCAAAAATGGATGCATGATGATTGGCCTACTTGTTATCTACTACTACATAAATTTGAGGAATACTTTGCCCAAAATATCCAACCAATTGTGCCTCCTAAGAACTGTAAATCTAGGGCCTGCCACCCTAGTGTGATAGGCACTCACTCTTGTGATTCTCTCTACCACAAGTCCAACACATTAAAAGATTTCTACCATCACCTTTATTCTACTCCTCAAGCTGAAATACATGTCCTCTATCAACTGCATTGAACTTCTTGTACGGTGCTATGTTATCCTTCTCGCTTGCATCCCGAGGTATGTCTCACTTCGTAGCCCCCTTTCATTTAATCTTCTCATTACCTTTCCAATCCCACTTAGTCTCATACTTGCTCTTAGCCTGCTCATAAAAAATGCTTCAACTTCCCAATGAATTCCGCCAATGACCGAGACTCATCATACACAATCAGATCTTTATATGCTAAAGGAAATCCACTAATGAACCTTTGTACCTTTTCTTTTTTATCCTTGAGGTAGAGCACATACCTCAACAGCTCTAGTAACTTTGTCATATGCTCTTCATCTATCATGGAACCCATTTTCAACGCATATAATTCCTTGGCCTTTACATCATAATATCTCTCAAACACTTAATTCTTCCTAAAGAGTATTTTAAACTCATCCAAACTCAACTCCTTTATGCTTCCTCTTACACGCTTCGCATCTTCCCACTAGATATTTTATTTTCCCTTGAAGCTAAGTATTGTTATCCTGGCTTTCATATTCTTTGAATAATCATGCAATTTGAATAACTTCTTGATCCCAAGCAACCATGCTTCTACATCTTTTGACTTCTGCACATCCCCATCAAAAGTATGAGGCTTGGCTTTCTTAAACTCCTTTGAAAAATATTTTTTCTCACTTATCCTATAAGGATGTTGGAAATAGTGATGATGATGTCTCTAAGAACCATAACTATAATAAAATCAATGAGTGTCAGCTCATCTGTCAGGTGTATCCTAATATATTACACCTTTGACTATATCATTGTTACACAACATTTTGTCACTGTCCCTGTACTCCCCATTCCTTGATCCTAGAGGACCTCTACAGTTAACCCTTCATTCTTTCCCATCATGAAGAAACTCCCATTGTGTCCCTCTTCATGAGAAGAGCAATTCCCCTTTGCATCATTTTCCCAAAATCTTCAGTTTTTCCCAGTTTACAAGACCAACGCTAATGACCTGTGTCCTCCCTTGCACTGATATGCAGGGATTACAACTATCCCTTGCACTGACTAGAGCGACTGAGCCCTTTCCCATTCGCGTCGATCCTCTTTTGGAAAACGTTTTTTAATTTGGAGCTGAAGATGGAAGCACTAGAAGCTTCGTAACTTGAGCCTGGTAAATGGTTAGGCCGGATGGAACCGAGGAGGTCAGATTGGGCTCCTTTCCCCTATTAGGATGGAACTACCTCAATAGGTAAGAACTTCTCCCATGAGAAGAGGAACCATCTCCCATCCATTCAAGCTATATTAACCTCCACTTTTCCAATCAAAAGCTAGTGTGTGTGCTAGTGCTAATTAAGTTATGTTTGGAGTAATAATTAAGTTATCCATACTTTGTAGCTCTCTAGTTTGTGTTTAAGGGAGAATTGTGAGTTGGTTTGGTGTGAAGCCTAAAGGGAAGAGCCTTGAGACTATCATTGTTGAGGCCATCCATGGAATGCTATCAGAAGTGTGTGAGAACCCGGATTTGTTAGAGGAGAACAATAACGTGATGACGTCAGTTGTAATCTCTTATTGATTTAATAAAGATGCAACTATCGATTGATTTCCTACATAAGATGTCATTTCACATGTTTATGGATTCATTTTCTTAACTTGTTAAGTAGGTTGAATACAATTTGTATATTATCACGGTTTTTGTTTTATGTTGTCTACTTGTTTCAGTTGTTTGCAAGGAGGAATGGAAGATAGCCAGATCAAGGAAGAAAGGTCATCATCAAACGGATAGTGTACTAAGAGCTAGGCCCTCTTAATTGGTTCTAACCTAAGGAAATCTTCCATAGAATTTCTTGTTTATGGTTAGACCCACTCTCAGACTAGAGGAATTGTTTGTGTCTGCACTTAGAATTTTACTTGCACCACAAATTGGCGACCATAATGGGGAACCAATCCTTCTTTTTGCTTGTTTGTAATTCCATGGTTTTGTGTGAACTTTTCTAGTATCACCATTTCCCTTTAGTTCTATCTGCTCTGCCTTGTTTACTGCTCTAGGTTTGAAATTTACAGTAGCAATTTTGTTCTTAGCCTTTGAATTTTTTTTTACTTTTTCCTTCTATCCTTGGCCAACGCACTTACTTCACTGACAGTCATGTCAAACGACATTATATACTCAAGAACAGTCGCACCGACCCCCTTTTGTTGCTTGTTGTCAGTTAGGCGGTCACACTGATGCCTGTAGGCGAAGATTAGGGTTTACCCTAGATCTTGACCAATGTGTCTTGCTCTCTTGATTATTTCGTTGTAACTTGTTTAGACTGTTTTCTCCCTGACTAGAAAGCTGCATTTTAACTTGGTTTATTTTCTTATCGACTTTCCTTATTTTTACTTGATTTCTTGAGTCTGTGGATGGTTTGTAGCCCTAGGGCATCTAGGTTTTCATCCATTCAGTTGATTGTGAACTCAGTGAGTCAAGCTATTGGTGAATTTACTCCTTGCATTTCATTTATAGTCCTCTTACTGATTTGGTCTCCATCACTCAAGTTTGAAATTTTTTTTTTGCTTGTTAAAACATATATTTTCTGGCATAGGTCACACTACTTGTCTTATTTTTGGTAGATTCATTTCTTCATTAGTTTGAAAGAGATTCTCTTTTGTGCCTTTTCATTTTCTTGAGGATTGATTGTCTCGAAAACATTTTCATTGAAGTTTTTGATGAAAGATTCGTTTTTTCATTTCATGAAAAGCACATAGTTCTAGTTTGTTGCATCAATATGTTACATTAGTTAGCATCATTGAAGACTAGGGTTGCATCTGTATTTGAAAAGAAAAAGACAATTCTCTTTACTTTTGAAAGGTCTGTTTGGAGTGCACTTGTTAGGAAACTAGGAATTGGAAAGTGTTTTTTCATTAGTTTATTTTCAAAAAGTAAAGTAGTGAAAAGATCATTTTTCTTTCAATTGCTTGGTTGTTTGCATTTGATTGTGTTTTCTACCCTCTCTAGTGTAGATGATTCATAGAATTGAAAGGGTCTTGTCTCATTTAGTCGCATATAGGACTTTTCGAGTCACATCGCTAAGGCCTTAAAACCGATACATAATTGAAGATAAACTTTAAAATGAACTCAATTAACCTAAGGTGCTTTTGAAACCTAACGATCACATCTAGAAGGTCTAGGCTAGAGACGTGTTCCAACATCTTTAAACCTAGCAGTTGTTGTTAGCTTCGGCAGTAGACAATGCTAGTACGAACTTTTGCTCCCCATACTGTCGAGTATATAAAGGGAGACCCCACTAGCATGAAATACTTTATCCATAGGAAGTCGAGTCTACTTCATTGTAAACGTGATACATCAAACACGGCATATGGGTAGATTGCCTGCCTGTACTTCTCGGTTCGCCGAGAGGTATTCTGCAGTTCACAGTTACCTAGTAATCCTTTTTACCTAGATCATCCGAAGTAGTCATTGATATTTTTGACTCATTAAACTTAAAAGATCATCCGAGCGTTTTCCCTTTCGAGCTCATTTCCAATGAAAAGTGATAGAGTCATCTTTGCTTCTTTCTCAACTCCTAAAACATGAAGGATCACCAGTTTATTTATGCGTCCTTAAAAATTGTTTCTCACGATCTTATAACATCCTATTAGTCTCTTCAATACCAAATTGTGAGCATTCCTTAAAGTAAATTTTAAAGCCTTGAAATTACTCTCTTTTCCTAATACTTGAGACAAAGGCATCGTGGTTGAACCATATGGTTCGCCTAGTTCCTCTTCCTCTCCTTCGTCTGAAAGATTGTCAGAGGAGCTATTTCCTTAATTACCACAGTCACTTGAGGACCAAGGTGTTGAACTTGGAATTGTTCTAAGCATTCAACATTTGTCATCTCATTCTCGACCTCCTTTAGATACTGGGTCACTTCGGGATATCAGCCCAAAATCCTTAGACAATCTTGTCTAGACTCCTGAGAGTTCACCGACCACTGAAATTCATCTTGGACTGGTTGTATATCCTTTGAATCCTTTTTTCGACCATGTTGAGGGATCATCGCAACGTCCGTACACTATGTACGATCAACCAGTTATTCCTTTGGAATTACCCCCTCGAACGTCTTCGATTGTTCATCATCGCTTGTTTCGACCCATGGAGCCTGAAGGAGACACTCCAGTCTCATCTCCGGATCACTCGGAGGTTTCCACTCCACAGACTGTCGAAGAGGAAGAACATATGTTTCCTCCTAAAGGTTTCACTTACATGGGAAGCATTCCTATTAGTATTTATAGGGATTTACCCCCTAATTATGTGACTTTAGCACAGTTGGTCTCAGCACATATAGTGCCTCATCATTTTATCATAACCCTGTTTGGGCGTCTGGTGCTATGCTTACTATAGGTTCGTTCATTCAGAACTTGACCTCCCAATAGACAATGATTTTTTCAGTTACCTCAGTCCCGGTGCAAACCACCATTTTGAACCCTCTTGTCTCGTCTGTCCAAGTCACCCATCCGGTTCAACTGATGGTCTCGAGTCATGTTGTTGTCAGTTCTTCATCCCCTCCAGTAGGTGGACAAGTTGTGCCATTGCCTGCAGAGTAGAATCTGAAAGTTTCTATGGTGTCACACACAACCAATGTGAGTATCTCACAACCTCACATGGTTGGGATGAACCAACCTTCTTCTGGTGCTATTCAAAACCCTGTTGGTCCTGCTGGATCAAGCAATGTCCAGTACCAATAGGTCCAAAATCCCATTGGTTTGTCTGCGTCAGGAAATTTCTAGTATCAGCAGCCTTATGATACTCAAGTTCAGTAACAAACTCCTTATGTTCCATATGGTTCCCAAGGAATGGTCAATCCCCCCTACGTCCTACAGCCTGGATAGTATGTTCAGCCCGGTCCGTCTCCCTTCTTGGTGGCTATAGCCAAATACAGTTCATAAATTTTCAAGGTCTCAAACCAAGAACAGTTCAAGTACCCTTTCAGCAGCAAGCACAACCTCTGCAGCAACAAGGGAAACCTTTGTTATAGCAAGGGCCATCCGTGTAATAGTAGGGGAAAATGATTCCATAGCAAGGACAACTACAACAACCACAGGGGCAACCCTCACAACAGTTGTAGAAAACCATTTAGCCATGAATGCAGTATGTTTAGCAAACTTCCTATCCTATTTCTTCGCAAGGCCAACCTCTACAGCCATAGGGACAACCTTTGCAACCGCAAGGTCATCCCTTACAGTAGCAAGGCCAACCTGGGTAGTAGCAATCCTCATATACATATCAACAGGGTCAACCCTTGCAAGGATAAGTTTAGGGTAAAGTCCTATAGCAACAGGCCCAAAATCCTAATGTCCAAGGGCAACAGGTTCAGAATCCTTTTGTCCAAGGGTAGTAGGTCCAAAATCCCAATGTCCAAGGGCATCAAGTGCAGAATTCTTATGTCCAAGGGTAGCAGGTCCAAAATCCTCTTATTCAGGGGCAGCAGGTTCAAAACCTGTATGTCCAGGGACAACAGGTGCAATATCCATATGTCCAAGGTCAACATGCTCAACAACCTTTTAACCCGTATGTTGCTTATCAACAACCTATGGTTGAACAGTTTCAAGGATTTCAAGGTCAAAATCCTCCCTACAGGCAAGGTAACCTACAATGGGGGCAAAATCAAATGTTGTATGGATATAACCCTCCACTATGGGGCCAAAATCCTTACCAGCAGGGATGGGCTCCTCTGGTTGGACCCGCTTATCAACCTCCAATGCCTTTCAATACTCAATTGTCATTCTTGCCTACACTAGAGTTGCCAGATGTGTCTTGGCTTATGAATGATCCAGTGATTCATTTTCCATACTGGCCTCCAGTTCCATCCAAGATCCTGAGTGATTTTTCAAAGTTCGATGGAAAAGAAAAATAAGATCCCCAAGCCCATGTGATGACATATCACCTCTAATGCTCTTCCAATTCTTACATTGACGATTCTAGTTGTCTTCATCTTTTCCAATGGACTCTTACAGGCGCTATAGCCAAGTGGTACATCGAGCTCCCTCGAAGTACTTATCATGACTTCAACTCTATAGCCATGGATTTCCTCACGCATTTTCATTTTCCGGTTCGCTATGAAACTAGCACCTATTTTCTCACATCGTTCAAGCAAAATATTGTAACACACATCTCTAATCACATCCATGAATGGAGATGTAGGCGTCGCCTGATCAAGTTCAAGATTGTTGATCAATTACTGACTGAATTTTTTACCAAGTCATTCATCTCTCCAATTGCTCACAATATATCTATGGGTGGGTACATTACAGAGAAGCAAGACATTGCTCGTTCCCAATACCTATATCTTGTTTACTCTTAGTCTGGCACCTTTTATGAGCTATTACCCGATGCTCTGAGGCCATCATCCGATCCAACGACATCAAAGTCATAGCCTACACCTCCTATCGATTGATTAATTGGTTCAGTTTCTGAGGCCCCTACAAAATCTTCTTCCAAACAAAAGTCGGTCTCAAACACTACTTCCAATAGTCCCTCCGAGAATTCGCCTAGCCCTGGTAAAACCTCAGAGGTCCACATTGTCCAGTCTACTGTAGTGGACAAATCCTCAAAAGGTAAGAAGAAAGGCAAAGGCAAGGGTAAAGTTGATGCCCCAAAATAGGGTCCTCCTAAGTCGCTTATTAGTGATGCTTCACAATGGAAGGCTAAGTATATGTGCCTCATTTGTGAGGAGGATTACTATACTAAGGATTTTCCTCGATGATCTGAAGTTATTCGCTTGCTCAAAGGGACCCCAGCTATACTGAAAGAGTTGTTTCCTTCTCAGCAGACTCAAATGGTAGACCAGCCTCAATCGTCTGCTTCCTTGGGTTCACAAGTGTTCATGATGAGTACGCCAATTAATGTGGCTACTAGATCAAAATATTATCAAACTCCTGCTCTGACAATCGGGAAAGAGAAAGAGGCCACCCCTTCTTCTTCTGCCCTGCCGAGTTCTGGTCCTCTCCATATAGAGCGACCTAACCCTGATTCTGCTATTTTTCCACCTTCTCAAGGTGTGCTAAGGAAGTCCTCATATAACCCCAATGTTGGAGCTACTCAGCATTATAATATTGTTGAGGATTTGGCTCAAGCACCATCAACTATGTTTTCTCTCAAGTTACTTCAAATTTGTCCATCCCAATGGAAGTCATTATTGTCGGCTATTGGGGGTATTGATCCTACTAATTCTAATCTGATATGCTGTGATCTAGAGAACCACATTCCACGACTACCTCATCAAATTGCCTTCCTCATGCAGGTAATCATTAATGATAAAACCATTCATAGGACCATAATTGATGAAGGTGCCTCTACCTACATCATGTCTGTTGCGTTTTGGAAGCAAATTGGTTCTCCTACTCTAAAACAATCCCCTAACACTTTGGAAGCTTTCGACGGGTGCAATTCGCGACCATTCAGTGTCTTACCCAACCTTTCCATTACTTTGGAAGGAAAGACAATACATGTCGAGGTAGATATTGTTGACGTTAATCTCAATTATAATATTCTACTCAAAAGAGTTGGATGCATGCCATCCATGCTGTAGCCTCTTCCTTGTTCTGCGTTATTCATTTTCCCCATCAAGGGAAGATAGTCACTATTGACCAACTGTATTTCTTTGCCTCTTCGTCCCCAGATGGCAATGTTTTTTATGTTAAGCACACAGGTACTCCTTATGAGAGTGTGGGGATAGGACTTTTTAAAGATCATGCTTTGCTGGGAATTTTTCCACTCCCATCTCCTCATGTTTCCTCTATCAACATAATCTCAGTCAAATCTGATCCTTGGGTCATACCTTCACCGGATCTTGTCAATACCTAGGGCAAGGTTATGCCACTTAGTCCCGTCGAAATCAATTATTTGGAAATTTTTTCGGCCTCAAGTTCTGTATCCTCCTATTTTTTTGTTTCAAGGACATCTCTCGATATGTATTATCAATCCTCGTGGCTTGGTGCTTTGAAATCTCCTGATCCCTTAGCCAAGACTTTTCTTTCAGATGAGATTATGATGGAAGTAGTGTCTCTGGAGGAACCACCTTGGAATGGTACTCATCATCATTCCTCATTCCTACCTAGCCCGGCAGTCATGTCTACTTGTCTCGATGAGTTCTCTTCTTAGTTCCCTTCCCTACCACTTCAGGTGTCGATCATGACTCATGAACTTGGTCGGAAGGAAATTTGGGTAACATTACCCAAACGATGCCAATTCATATTTCTGTCAAGCCTAGTTTCGTTGAAAATGTCCATATTGGGGTAACTTGTTATCCATATGAGATCAAGCTCTATACTCATCTGTTCGAATAATTTCGTGATGTGTTTGTGTGTTCATATGAGGAAATGCTTGGCATTGATCCTAGTATTGTTGTGCATGAAATATTGACTTATCCTCACAAAAATATTGTTTTCCAATGGCTCTGCCTAGTGCACCCTAGGAAAGCAGCTGTTATCAAGGGTGAAGTTGAAAAGGAAAGCAACCGCTATCAAGAAAAGACAACTTTTATCTATCCATGGGGTACTTTCACATACAAAAAGCTCCCTTTTGGCCTAAAAAATGTTGGGGCTACATTTCAGAGGGAGATGTCCTATGCATTTCATGACATTCGAAACATCGTTCAACCTTACTTGGATGACCTTCCCGTTCATTCTTGTAAGTGTTATGATCACCCAGATCATCTTCGATAGATTTTTCTTTGTTGTAGGCACTACCACATTCAGTTGAATCCACATAAATGTGTTTTCTGTGTCGAATCTGGATGACTCCTTGGCTTTATCGTCTCTAAGGAACACATTTTCCTTGATCCACTTAAAGTCGAGGCCATTGTTAATTTACCACCTCCATATTTGTTGCACCAATTGCAGAGCCTGCAGGGAAAAGAAAATTCCGTCCATCATTTCGTACCCAATTATGCTGAGCTAACTTCAGGTTTTACCCAGTGGCTCAAGTAAGGAACACCCTTTGTTTGGGATGAGATTTCCCAAAATTCTTTCGATGACCTTAAGGTTGTCCTCATAAATCCTCCTTTGCTACATCCCCCAGATTATCATCGGGATTACTTCCTTTATCTAGTTGTAGCCTCTAATACCATCACTATGGTGTTGGCACAAGATGATGACCTCATTCGTACCTCATTACTTCCTTTACTACCTCATTCGTAATCTCCTTGAAACCAAAACGTGTTGTGCTCATGTCAAGAAGTTGGCTTTGGCTACCGTACAGGCTGTTCAGCACTTTCGACACTATATTCTCTTACGCATTACCACTGTGATTTCTAAATGCAATCCCATGACCTACATCCTGACTCATTAGTTACTGGGGGAAAGTATTCTAAATGGATTTTCATCCTTCAAGAATTTGATTTGGTGTTTACTACTGCCAAATCTAATAAATCACTGTCTTTTCCTGAGTTGATTTCTCCCTTCCTTCCACGTTTCTCCCTGCTGGTGCCGATGAGAAACTCCCAAACGAGACCCTTTTCCTTACTAGCACCCTCGAACCATGTTATGGAGATATCATCGTGTATCTCTAGACATCCACTTTCTAGACTTCATTGACTAAGCATGATTGCCAACGCATTTGGCATCAATCCATGTCAGTGTCGATTTAGTTCTTCACTGATGTCTTAGTTTCGAGGAGTTTGAGGGGGTTCTCAATGAATTCCATTCTGGGGCATGTGGCGGTCATATGTTTGGATATGCTACTGCTCAAAAAATCCTTCGCGCTGGTTATTTCTAGCCATCCATCTTTAAGGGTTGCATCCTTGCCATTCACAAGTGTCATGAATGCCAAATTTACCAGCGAAATATGTGTGCCCTGCCTGCTCACCTACACCTCATTATTAGCGTTGGTCCTTTTGCCAAATGGGGCACTGACTATATGACATGTAACCCTCGTTCAGTCGGGGGGCATGGTTATATTATCGTTATTGTGGATTATTTCACCAAATAGTCTGAAGTAATGCCTACATACTCTACAGATGGTAAAACAACGCCCAATTTCTATTCAATCATGTTATTTCCAGGTTTGGTGTCCCTCAAGCCATTTTCACTGACCATGGCTCCCATTTTTGAGATTACATGATAGCTGAGCTGACCTCTATGTTGGGTTTGCGCCATGATGGCTCAACCCCATACTATCCTTAATCCAATGGCCAAGTTGAAGCTGTGAACAAGGTCTTGGTTGCAATGCTTCAGCGTAGTATTAGGATGCATAAGTCAAATTGGCATCTCATGCTATTTTTAGCTCTATGGGCTTACTAAACCTCGACAAAGGATGCAACTAATTTCACACAATTCCAGCTAGTCTATGGTCTGGAAGCAATGTTATCAATTGAGTGTGAAATCCCTTCACTCAAGATAGTTGTCAAACTTCTCCCTGAAACCTCACCTCAAGAAGAATGCCTCTTGTATTTAGAATAGCTGGATGAGACTCGTCGTCTTACTACTTTGCTCATAGAAGCATAAAATAAGCGATTCAAGTCCCATTTCGATAATTCGGTCTCCCATCGTGCGTTTTCTAAAGGAGATTTGGTTTTACTAGACGATCAGGGTAATCATAAGCTAGGGTTAGGTGTTGGCATTATGAAACATATGTTGTACTTGATGGCAACCCTTATGAAACATATGTTGTACTTGATGGCAACCCACTCATCTCAGATAATAAATTATATGCAAAGAAAAGTTTATTTCGTGTAGAGAAAAGTTCACGCACTTTTATGCAGAGAAAAGTTTATTTCATGTAGAGAAAAGTTCACGCACTTTTATGCAGAGAAAAGTTTATTTCATGTAGAGAAAAAGTTCACGCACTTTCATGCAAGGAAAAGCGCGTATATGTTGGAGAACTTACCTTTGGTCCATGGTAGTTAGTCCTTGGTATTTGAACCTATGAGGAAAAGCGCGTATATGTTGGAGAACTTACCTTTGGTCCATGGTATTTAGTCCTTGGTATTTGAACCTATGAGGAAAAGCGCGTATATGTTGGAGAACTTACCTTTGGTCCATGGTAGTTAGTCCTTAGTATCTGAACCTATGAGGAAAAGTGCGTATATGTTGGAGAACTTACCTTTGGTCCATGGTAGTTAGTCCTTGGTATTTGAACCTATGGTTTTGGACCATGGTACTTCGTCAAAAGTGTTGATCTCACGCACTTTCATGGTTGCTTCATGGTATTAGTCCAACAGTTTTTTGATCCTATGGTTTTGGCCCGTGGTAATGTGAAAGGCCTAAGCCTATATAAAGCAAAGGAGATCACTTGGCTAATTCATTCTTGCAAATCGAATATCTTAAGATCTGAAATATTGGGTTATTGTTTTAAAAGTTTGATCTATGAAAGGGAAGTTGAAAGCGAATCTGTGAAGGGTGATCTCTCGAGCGCTGCAGCTGCGGAAGTGCGGAGGCGCCACAGAAGGCACAGTGCGGAGGCACCACAGAAGGCGCAGTGCGGAGATGCCACAGAAGGCGTAGTGTGGAGGCGCCACAGAAGGCGTAGTGCGGAGGCGCCATAGAAGGCGCAGTGTGGAGACGCCACAGAGGTGCCACAGAAGGCGCAGTGTGGAGGCGCCACAGAAGGCGCAGTGCGGAGGTGCCACAGAAGGTGTAGTGCGGAGGTGCCATAGAAGGCGCAGTGCGGAGACGCCACAGAAGGCACAGTGCGGAGGTGCCACAAAAGGCACAGTGCGAAGACGCCACAGAGGTGCCATAGAAGGCGCAGTGCGGAGGCGCCACAGAAGGCGCAGTGCGGAGGCGCCACAGAAGGCGCAGTGCGGAGACGCCACAGAGGCGCCACAGAAGGTGCAGTGCGGAGGCACCACAGAAGGCGCAGTGCAGAGGCGCCACAGAAGGCGCAGTGCGGAGGTGCCACAGAAGGCGCAGTGCGGAGGCGCCACAGAAGGCGTAGGTGCGGTGGTCGCGGCGCCACAGAAGGCGCAGGTGCGGAGGTAGTACAGATATCCGCAGATCTATACCAGTGAAGTTGCGATCCCTGCTTAAAATTTGTTTTAACTGCCTTTGACTATTTTGCAGGGTTTTGGGTGCATAACTGATGTTTGGTTACTGGTATTGAGTTCAAATAACAACATGATTAATGACTTATCTTTATGTACTAAATCTAGTTGATAACTCTCATAATATCATTGTATATGTATGGATCTGGTGATTGGGTGATTCAGAAGGTTGTTTGGTTATGAGCTTCAATGTTGTTGTTGGATCCAGTTTGAAAATTTATGAAAAGTGGTCCTTGAAAGAAAAGAAGTAGGGGGTTGTAGCTCCCTTCCAGGAGAGACTGGAAAACGAGAGAGAGTTGTAGCTCTCTGTAGGTTGCAGCCTGCGTACTGGTAAAGGACTGCACCAGTACAAAATCATTGTAACAGGAGTTTCTAATTTGAAAGAAGATAGAGACATATTGCAGCAGGTGGTTTTCACCCACATTGGGTTTCCACCTTATATCTGGTGTTCTTTGGTGTGACTATCTGTTTTTCTTGTTCATGCTCATTATTTTATGGTACTGATATGCAAAAATAATTCAAAGTGTAAATAAGGAAGATTTGTTAAAAGAACTTGATAATACTGATTCACCCCCCCCCTCTCAGTATTATTTTCAATAATTGGTATTAGAGCAGGTCCTTTGATAGAAGCTTGATTGCTTGAAGGAGATCCGTGGAACAATGGGAAAGAAGCTTAAGAAGAAAGCACCTAAGAAAAAGAAGTCATCTCAGAAGAACTATGACAGTGGGAGAATCGATTGGGGATTAGGTATAAGAAGCTCTTCAGATTCAGAATCATTATCAGGTATGAATATATTATCCTCTGATGTTCCAGCTATCTTTCCTTTTGGAAGAGATGAAAGTGATAGCGAAACTACTGAATTTTCTCTTATGGGTGAACAAGAAAGATATCAAATAGAGGCAGAATTTAAAAGGCTGACAGACAAAATTAGAGATCAGCAAGATCTATTGAACAAAAGGGAATGTGATTTCAAAGAAGAAGCTACCAAACTAAAGGCCCAACTAGAAGAAGGAAACAAGGTAAGAAAGCTACTCAAGGACAAGGAAGACCAATGTCAAAAATTGCAGCATGAAGTGACATCATTAAGAAAAGAAGTCAACGAAAGAAGCACAACCATCAAGAAACTCAAAGATAGATCCAGCTACTATGAAAATCTTGAAGCTACAATCCTCTCACTAAAAGGAGATCTTGAAGAATCAAAGAAGCAGAACACAGATCTACTCCAAGCTATTGCAAAACAAGAAAACGAAGTCACCAGCTTAAAATCTCAACTAGAATGTGCCTTCCGAGTTCGTCAAATGCAGCAGGATCTGAATGAAGAACAAGAAAAGGAGATTCTCAAACTAAGGGAACAAATGGAAGAAGGAAGGAAAGCTAAAGAAGATTTGAAAAATCAATCTCTTGAAAAGGAAGAACAGCTTCAGGTTGAGGTAAATATCTTGAAAGGTAAACTAGAAGAAAAGGATAAGCTTTTACGATTTCAAGATAGTTCTAAAGTCTTGGATGATATTCTTAGTAGTCAAAGGTCTCCTGCTATAACGACTGGTCTTGGTTTCCATGAATCTGTTGAAGGTGAATCTAGTTCACAAGGTGAGGCAAGGAACTCTAAAGAGAAATCTAAAGTGATCAACGAAGAAATGAAAGATCAATCTCATCATCAACCAAGAAAAGAGATTCCTCAAAGAAAATCCTTTACTCCTCCTATGAACAATGTTGAATGTTATGTATGTCATAATCTTGGACATGTTGCAGCTAGATGTAGAAGAAGAAGGGTTCAAGACCATTATGCAGAAAGATCATCACATTCAAGGTACTTTTATGGATATTGCTTTGCTTGCAATATGTTTGGTCACAAAGCTGCTGATTGTTACAAGAGGAATATGAAACATGTAAGATGTTATGCATGTAACAAGCTTGGACATATAGCTAAGGAATGCAGGAACAAAGTGTGGGCACCATATCAAAAGGAGAAAATGTCATCATCACGCTTGAAGATATGGAGGAAAAAGGAAGTACAGTCAGAAAAAGGCGGCACTGCATAACGTACAGACATACCAGAATCAGAGGGAGTTGAAAGTACAAAACTTCAGTGTCCTGAATCTCATATGCAAACTCCATAAAGGAAAGTTGCATATATACGTGAGTTAGTTACTGCACAGTCGCGTATATGATTGTTTGAAGAAAGGCAGTAGGGACAGATTCAAGAGAAGGATCAGTTTTGCTCTAGTTAATAATAATGATGTGTGGATATGATGGTTAGAAGTGTTTTGGTTCTAACTTGATATTGATGATGTCTTGATACTTCTTATTGATATGCATGATCAGATAGATGGCACAGGTTTAGAGGGAGCATATGGACTTAATGCATTATTGGCATTATGGTTAATAGTCCTTGGTGATGATACTTATATGGATAAATGATTCATCTTGCTATGGTTATGAGTTGTTCACATGGTTCTTGGATCATATTTATGGTTGATTCTCTAATGATGCTTGCATGGGAAGCACTTAGCTTGAATTCACATCTTCTTGATGTTGAGTCACTCATATGCTGCTGTCGTCATATGCATAAAGATCATATATTACAGTTATGATTCCTTTCATTCTTGGCACAAATGGATGAGGATTGTTGGCTGGATACAGGGATGATTATTCAAAGTTGCATTGTTGGAGACATGATGATAATGAGCTCTTATCTATATGATGATAGGATTGTTTCATACATATGTTGATTAATGCAGATATTCCCAATTGATGATACTTGATCTGGATGGCTATGATATTTCTCACATAGAATGTGAAATTCTGTTGATGCGGACATACCTTGATGATTCATGCACTAATACAAGTTGCTAGTCTAGTTGCTATTGACAGATACTATGGAGAAGATCATAAAGTGTTGTTGCTGATGTTCATCTTATTTAGGTGATGTCATATCAAGACTCATGATGTAATAGTGTCATCTCTTCAGGTCATGTAACGACCTATGTTGGTTTCCCCACTATGCCTGGGATAAAGATGTAATGTATTTGGTTTTCATTTTTCTGATATATCCCCACTTGGTTGGGTGAGGGATGTATGTATTAAATCTTTTAGGAAGGTCATTTGTGATGTAGAACATCCTTTTGCAAACCTTGCTTACAGTCAGGGGGAGCCTGAGCATGAACAGCACTATATAGCAGAGCAGACATTTCAGCTTGTTCTCAGAAAGAGCATGATCAGATTGGTGCACCATGACATATACAAAGGGGGAGCTCATTCAAAGATTTCAACAGGTACTCAGGGGGAGCTTATAATGCATTGTTGGCATTATGGAGGACGTACAGAAGGAGATCTTGGATGCTGGTCTGATTATTGCTACAATCTATCTCTTTCATGGTCATGGATTATGGTTCTTCTTTGCAGATCTGGTTTATAGTCAGGGGGAGCATGTTCTTAGGGGGAGCATAACCCTTTGCCCTTGATGTCAAAGGGGGAGAGTGATTGGTTGTTGTTGCCATCAAGTCCAAAGGGGGAGATTGTTGGCATTATGATACATATGTTGTACTTGATGGCAACCCTTATGATACATATGTTGTACTTGATGGCAACCCACTCATCTCAGATAATAAATTATATGCAGAGAAAAGTTTATTTCATGTAGAGAAAAGTTCACGCACTTTTATGCAGAGAAAAGTTTATTTCATGTAGAGAAAAGTTCACGCACTTTTATGCAGAGAAAATTTTATTTCATGTAGAGAAAAGTTCACGCACTTTTATGCAGAGAAAAGTTTATTTCATGTAGAGAAAAAGTTCACGCACTTTCATGCAAGGAAAAGCGCGTATATGTTGGAGAACTTACCTTTGGTCCATGGTAGTTAGTCCTTGGTATTTGAACCTATGAGGAAAAGCGCGTATATGTTGGAGAACTTACCTTTGGTCCATGGTAGTTAGTCCTTGGTATTTGAACCTATGAGGAAAAGCGCGTATATGTTGGAGAACTTACCTTTGGTCCATGGTAGTTAGTCCTTGGTATTTGAACCTATGGTTTTGGACCATGGTACTTCGTCAAAAGTGTTGATCTCACGTACTTTCATGGTTGGTTCATGGTATTAGTCCAACAGATTTTTGATCCTATGGTTTTGGCCCGTGGTATTGTGAAAGGCCTAAGCCTATATAAAGCAAAGGAGATCACTTGGCTAATTCATTCTTGCAAATCGAATATCTTAAGATCTGAAATATTGGGTTATTGTTTTAAAAGTTTGATCTATGAAAGGGAAGTTGAAAGCGAATCTGTGAAGGGTGATCTCTCGAGCGCTGCAGCTGCGGAAGTGCGGAGGCGCCACAGAAGGCGCAGTACGGAGGCGCCACAGAAGGCGCAATTCGCAGGCGCCACAGAAGGCGTAGTGCGGAGGCGCCACAGAAGGCGCAGTGCAGAGACGCCACAGAAGGCGCAGTGCGGAGACGCCACAGAAGGCGCAGTTCGGAGGCGCCACAGAAGGCGTAGTGCGGAGGCGCCACAGAAGGCGCAGTGCGGAGGCGCCACAGAAGGCGCAGTGCGGAGGCGCCACAGAAGGCGTAGTGCGGAGGCGCCACAGAAGGCGCAGTGTGGAGACGCCACAGAGGCGCCACAGAAGGCGCAGTGCGGAGGCGCCACAGAAGGTGCAGTGTGGAGACGCCACAGAAGGCGTAGTGCGGAGGCGCCACAGAAGGCGCAGTGCGGAGACGCCACAGAGGCGCGACAGAAGGCGCAGTGCGAAGGCGCCACAGAAGGCGCAGTGCGGAGATGCCACAGAGGCGCCACAGAAGGCGCAGTGTGGAGGCGCCACAGAAGGCGCAGTGCGGAGGCACCACAGAAGGCATAGTGCGGAGACGCCACAGAAGGCGTAGTGCGGAGGCGCCACAGAAGGCGCAGTGCGGAGGCGCCACAGAAGGCGCAGTGCGGAGGCGCCACAGAAGGCGCAGGTGCGGTGGTCGCGGCGCCACAGAAGGCGCAGGTGCGGAGGTAGTACAGATATCCGCAGATCTATACCAGTGAAGTTGCGATCCCTGCTTAAAATTTGTTTTAACTGCCTTTGACTATTCTGCAGGGTTTTGGGTGCATAACTGATGTTTGGTTATTGGTATTGAGTTCAGATAACAACATGATTAATGACTTATCTTTATGTACTAGATCTGGTTGATAACTCTCATAATATCATTGTATATGTATGGATCTAGTGATTGGGTGATTCAGAAGGTTGTTTGATTATGAGCTTCAATGTTGTTGTTGGATCCAGTTTGAAAATTTATGAAAAGTGGTCCTTGAAAGAAAAGAAGTAGTGGGTTGTAGCTCCCTTCCAGGAGAGACTGGAAAATGAGAGAGAGTTGTAGCTCTCTGCAGGTTGCAGCCTACGTACTGGTAAAGGACTGCACCAGTACAAAATCATTGTAACAGAAGTTTCTAATTTGAAAGAAGATAGAGACATATTGCAGCAGGTGGTTTTCACCCACATTGGGTTTCCACCTTATATCTGGTGTTCTTTGGTGTGACTATCTGTTTTTCTTGTTCATGCTCATTATTTTATGGTACTGATATGCAAAAATAATTCAAAGTGTAAATAAGGAAGATTTGTTAAAAGAACTTGATAATACTGATTCACCCCCCCCTCTCAGTATTATTTTCAACATTAGGCAAGTTAAAACCTATGCGACATGGGCCCTACATTGTTAAATGTGTTTTACAAAAAGGGGCCTATGAGCTAATTGATTATGAAGGTAATCCTTTAGATAAGCCCTGAAATGGGATCTATCTTAAAAAGTACTATGCTTAGGTTATCTTGCATGGTCACTTATTTACATTAGTGTTTCATTCATTTTTTTGCAGTGTGGTTTGGTGTGTTCATTTTCAAACAGTTTTCATGCTCACTATGTTTTTACCCGGTGAATCCTCACATTGGTTTCATTGATGGTGCTTTCCACAGTACCCAAAATCTATCCTCCGCAGCATGGGCCATTTATGACCCCCATGGTGAGTTGATTGAACTTCAAGGTATTTGTTTAGGTTGAACAACCACTAAAATTACTAACTACAATGCAGTTATTGAATTGTTGTTGGAAGTCATCGCTCTTGACATTCAGGAATATGTTGTCTACCTAGATTCACAGCTTGTCGTCCTTCAACTCAACGGGAAATATTCCATCAGAAATCCTCAGATATTGAGAATGTATCTACGTATTCATCTACTGGAGAGAAATTTTGATTATATTACATATCATCATATTCTTAGACACATGAATACATTGATAGATGCATTAGTTAATTATGTGTTGGATAGACATTTACGAAACATGTGAAAAACAAGAACAAGTCATTTGTACCATAGTAAGCAAGAAAATACAACATATATATATATATATATATATATATATATATATATATATATATTTCCCATTGTGTTTGATACATCCAAAACCCCAAAAATAATATGTGTGTTCAAATAACATCCACGGCTCGCAGGCCTCAAAATATGAAATGTTGGACCTAGGAACTAATCAGCATGGTGATCATGGTAGCATGTAACTGCTCGTGCCACACAAGTCAGCAATCGGTAGATCCGATCAGATACCTTCACCGTATGCCTCTGATACTAGCGTGGGATATCTCCCACTCGAGCATATTTTGGGATCCCATGAATCAACCCCTGGAGGTTCCTCGTGATCTTGTCCTATTTGTCGCCTCCCTCCTAATAAGGAGCGACATCGAACTAACGAGCGACACACATGGCTATCGGGGACATCTCAACAGGATGCTCTGGTCCAACATCTGCATTGATAAAACGAAATGTTATGAGCATATATATCTCAAAAACAATTAAAAATTGTTGGGTTTTTACCTTCATCGTCAAAATCCTTCCCATCTGGGAGCGACGTATCTGGATCTCCACAGAATTCAGTACTGTTGTAAGGCCAATTCTCCACTATGATAAGATGTCATCATAGCCATGAGATAAAGGCGGGCTGATAGGACATTTGTTGGCCCCCAGTGATCCTAGTCATCAACTAGCTCCACCGGACCATCCGTGGGTCTTGTGGCTTCGACAGATCCACCTCAACTAGCTAGTATTGGAACAACAGAACCCACTCCAAGAAGAAGGTCACTAGCACAGAGACAAATTGCTTCAGGTGCCCTGCCTTAGCTTTTGACAGTTGGTGTTTCATGTTGATCTTCATGGCTTCCACGTAGTTAAAGATCGTCAATGTTGTACAGTCGATAGCATACATGAACTTTGACTTATTGGTTTCATGCTCTTCTTGGGACCCAGCCACTCTGTTGATGGTCAACAATAGCACTCTTAGTGTAAGATCTCGAACACTCATAATCTCGATCTTGCCGCTTTTGAATTTGAGGGCTTCTAGGAAATGTTTGGCAAGTAGCATAGATATACTTGCCCCAATCAGCCTCGACCCATATAGGTTGACTGGTTCCCCCCTCTTGGACAATCCTATGATGAAATAAATGTCTAAAGTTTCTAGCTATAGCTCTTGGTCACCAATGACAAAAATCTCTCGATTCACGTCCCAGAGACTAATCAGATATTGTAACAGCTCAGGTTGAGCCCGCATCCCTAAAGAAAAGAATAAATTGAGGAACCCACAGTTCCTCAAAACATCCAAGCAATTTGGATCATCCTTTGCTTGTGTGTCAATGTTCTCATGTTCACGTTCCTTCCAATTTACAATTTTCGATGATTCTTTCCTACAAAAACCATTTAATCATGTCAATAATCATCTTTGGCCACTGAAATTTGGATTTAAATGGTAAATTAAAGAGAAAACATAAATTTTTCTCTGTTCATAGTGTCGGTGCACTTTCTTTATAAATAATTATGCCAACGGCGTGGTTGGTAGTTTTAGAAACCGTTGGTCGGCGTGACTCCATGCCCAGAAATCGAGTTGACCGAGGGAAAAAAATTTCTGCAAAAACAAAAATAGGGAAAAGTAGTATGAAAATGGAGCTTATGGTCTTGGCTCTTACCTACAACTGACGGCTCGGTGAATGACCTCTCAGATCTCCCACAATATGCTCCAGAAAAATTAGGCCAAAAGTGGCTTAAAAGCTCTTCACACAAAATTAAAATGGTAAATGGTAAAAAATAACTACTTTTCCCTCCTTTTATTCATTTTTTCATTAAATATTAGGGTTCTCAAGTATTTTTGACCTATTTTTCCTCAGTAATTGGATAATGAATTTACCTTTTTATGCAGCGATAGTTCATGCCTTTTTAATGATGGTACTGAGTCACGTTTTAGCTCTTTTCTCGACTCGTAAAATTCAAATGAAAATATTGTCGAGTATTTTTCCCTTTGACTCGTAAAAGAGAATAAAATGGTGGTTTCGCTTTCAAGATATTTTCCGACCCTTTAAACATGAAAAGGTTTTTGAGCTCTTATCATTTTGAACTCGTTAAAGGCTACGAAACATTATTTACCTAGTATACGTTTACCCCTTTTTCAGGCTGGGATGACTATTTACGAAAAAGGTACTCCTTGACTGAAATGGTCAAGTGGTTCTCTCAAGTATCATTTCTACCCTTTCAGGCTCAAGAGACACAAATGTACCAAAAGGGACCATGTGGATTTTTCTTTTCTGTGTCTTTTTCATACTCTCTAAACATGAAAAAGATATCAATTTACACCTTTGTCAGCCTAATTAAAATATTAAACAACATCGGATTCGTCACCATGACGAACATGAGCTTCTCCTTCCTAGGGGTTCATTAAACTTACTAGGTTAGATTCATCTGAAGGATGAACTTATAGTGCAAGCATATGCTATCCCCTTCAACCTTGCGATTAAAAAATAATTGGGGTACCTGCCAGAAATGGTGAGGGAAAATGGGAAATTGTATCAGTCGCGTCGGTAGCTCACTCTTGAACATGACACTTTCTGCTTCATGTCAGGTTGGGATATCCTCACTTCATTAATGACCTTCCTGGGTTGGGCCATTCTTTTTTTCCATCCATTTGATCTCTACCATGTCATCATGACCACCAATCTTATGGATCCAAAGGCTGCCAAACTCCGCATCGTATCGCTGATATGTTCAAGAGTTGTCCTTCTACAGTTACCCTTACCTCTGATTCTCTGTATCATCTAAAATCATTTGCATCCCTTTGTCTCGTGTCAATGATGTGGGATACATCATGGCCCTCCTTCGACACGGTCACTTCCTGCAGACTTCAACTCATTATCCAGGAGGTTGATTGAGAGACCCCTCTTTAGTGCCTTGGAGCTTGCATGCCCTAACGACAAGTTCTTCACACTCGACGATAAGCTCACATCATTGGCTTTTGATCGGGTGATTTCACGGGTGTTTGACTTCAGTTCCTTCATTCATATTCTATGAATTGTTCTGCTAGTACCTTGAGAACCATTGTCATTATTGGTGGTTTCTCTCACACTTGTTAACAATTTACCTCATTGATTGGTAATAAAGTGATTTTCTAGCATGTTTAACGTCAACACATCTATTCATGTGTTAGAATCTATACTTTGATTGGGTCATGTTGGAGCACAGGACACTGGGCTCAAATTACAAAAGTCCAGGTTGCAAGGTGATGTGACATGGTTGTGATGATATACATGTGTCTTTTAGATGGATGGTTGCGACCATACCATGAGTTTTCATATGTGAACCTTCTCATTATTGGATGGCTGCAACCATACCTTGGTTTTGAGATGATCTTCTTTATCGGATGGTTGCACCCATGCCTGGATCCATTTACATGATTATTCTCTGGATGACTGCATCCATACCACGATTCATGTATTGTTTGACAGAGTTTTCAGTAATGTATATGTATCTATACTTGCTTACAGGTTTTCCGATGACAAATTCTAGTTCCCCGCACTGAGTTATACATCATTTCACCCCTCACTCTAGTTCGGCCTTCATGCTTTACGGGGCATCTATTACACAAAATTTTGTCACTGTCCCTATGCTCCCCGTTCCTTGATCCTAGAGGACCTCTACAGTGAACCCTTCATGCTTTCCCATCATGAAGAAACTTCCGTTGTGTCCCTCTTCATGAGCAGAACAATTCCCCTTATCATCATTTTCCCAAAATCTTCTGTTTTTCCCACTTTACAAGACCAACGCTAATGACCCATGTCCTCACTGCACTGATATGTGGGGATTACAACTGTCCCTCGTGCCAACCGAAGCGACTGAGCCTTTTCCTAATTTACTCGATCCTCTTTTGGAAAGTTTTTTAAATTTGGAGTCAAAGCTTCTAGCTCTAGAAGCTTCGTAACGAAAGTCTGGTAAATGGTTAGGCCAGATGGAGCCAAGGAAGTCAAATTGGGATCCTTTCCCCTATTAGGATGGAACTACCTCAAGAGATAAGACCTTCTCCCATGAGAAAAGGAACCATTTCCCATCCATTCAAGCTATATAAACCTCCACTTTTCCCAAGCAAAAGCTAGTGTGTGTGTGCAAGTGCTAATTAAGTTCTATTTGGAGTAATCAACAAGTTATCCATACTTTGTAGCTCTCTATTTTTTGTTTAAGGGAGAATTGTGAGTTGGTTTGGTGTGAATCCTAAAGGGAAGAGCCTTCAGACTATCATTGTTGGCACCATCCATGGAATGCTAGTAGAAGTGTGTGGGAACCCGGATTTATTAGAGGAGAACAAAAACATGAACACGTCAGTTGTAATCTCTTCTTTATTTAATAAATATGCAGCTGTCGATTGATTTCCTACATAAGATGTCATTTCACATGTTTATGGCTTAATGTTTCTTAACTTGTTAAGTAGATTGAATACAATTTTTATATTATCACGATTGTTATCTATTGTTGTCTACTTGTTTCAGGTGTTCGCAAGAAGGAACAGAATATAGCTGGATCAAGGAAGCAAGGTCATCATCAAACAGATAGCATACTAAGAGGTAGGCCCTCTTAATTGGTTATAACTTAAGGAAATCTTCCATAGAATGTCTTTTTTGTGGCTAGACCTGCTCTCGCGCTAGAGGAATTGTTTATGTCTGCACTTAGAATTTTACCTACACCACAATCATCTCTGTCCAATATGTCTCATGATCGAGACCAACTACCATATTACCCATTAGTATTTTCCTCTTGTCCATGATTCATCCTCAATTGTACCTACTTTTGCAAATCTGAAAGACTCTAAAGGATGAATTCATCAACTTCTGCTTGTTTTTATTAAGCTTTGGAAAGCCTTTCATGTGCCTCAATTAGCCTGCTATTAAATGTCTTGCCACTTTTGATTTCTTCCTTCAAACTTCTCAATGTATCTCACATGTATCTGCTATATCAGGAGAGTACTCTTCTTCTTGTTGCTCAATTGACCTATCATATTACATTGAATTAAAATCAAGCCTGTAAGTAGAGTCATGTGAACTGTAGTCTACCATTCTATTCTTCTATATTATCTTATATCTCCTAAAAACATGTCATGTTAGATAAACCAAATATAGACATAATCAAAATAACACCTTAGTTTTTTTTCAGGGGAGGCTATCACATATTCACAATCAATCTATATTAGCATGATATAGATACATAATGACATCAACATATCAACATAATACATACATATCATTATCATAACAAGAAGTAAACTACATGCATGCATGATGAACACATAAACAATTGACATGCATGCAAAACCATATATATTTTAGCCCATCTAGTCTAATTGTTTGAAACTAGAAGCTCTTATACCAATTTGTAACATGTCATCCCACATTTACCCACTTTTACAAGCTCTCCAAGGTAAACCTTAGTTAAGGGTCACTATGATATGACATGACCTCCATATTCTAGTTATGGAAGCAGGGTCGACTAATAGACAACTTACAACCATCCCTCATGGGCTAGAAACCACATAGGAGCCTACAAACCATCCTAGGTGATGAATCCATAGGTTAAAACTCTTTTCACAAGAGAAACTCCCCAACTGCACCCATAACATTGCATTCATGCAATCGGGAGGCTATAATCACATGCATATGCTTGGTTACAAGTGATTATGACCCAAATTCCTCAATTCATTGCATGTGGTTACGAGATCTATGCCACTTTTTCAGGAGATCCTGCAAACCACTACCCAAAACTACCTGTAACTTTCCATAATCATGACAATAAGGATAACAATTTTAAACAAATAGAACTTGAGCCAAATATTGACCAATACATGCCTAATGGAAGATAGACATTTCATCGAACACATGACAAACATATAAGCTACAATTCATGAATGCATATATGATCATAAGCATTTCAAATTCATCTGAGAATCACCAAGAAGGGTCAATGCCCTCTCAAGCTAGTTGCAACAACACTTTTTAGCCCATACATTCATCAACCATTCAATAAATTATCAAAACATGAACGATATCCATAGCTAAAGAACATCATAAAATCACACATATAACAATAATAGAAGCTATGACAAATAATCCATAACATCACCATAATAACTAGTAAAAGTTCTCATAGATCACAATAGTAAAATAACTCATATTAACATATGAAAATACCAACCAAGTTACAGACTTCCACGTACCACCCGGCCATAGATTGGGTTGAATCAAATCTCTCTCAACCAATCAACCCCATGCCACATTCTAAGCATGAATGTGGGATCATAAGGGTTAAACCAAATTAAACCAACCAGGGCTACTACAGTCCAAACCACCTCAACCCTCAAGCATAATGATCTCATCTATACGGTCTAGAAATCACTAACATCAACCAGATTGGTCTCTACCCAAACTATCTAGGTACTTTAGGAACTAGTAGCTCAACCCACCTCCTCCAGGGAAACTAAGTTGTTCCAAGGATCCAGAACATTTATCCCAACCTGTAGGTTCTAGGGACTAGTAACTCAACACACAGCCTCTAGGGAACCCAAGTTGTTCCATGGCTCCAAAGAATTTCTTCCAACCCACATCCATAGGATCCTCATACCCAATTAGAAAAACCAAATGGGGAACCCACTACACCATGGTTATCCAAGAAATGGAAGGGTAAGACTGAAGCCACTATCAATCAAGGAAAATATCCATGCTAATGACAACACATAGCCAAGGAACAACATGCATATACCATGCATCCAAAAATCAGCAAGGAGATCACACATGCAACATGTTACCTACAAAGTAAGCATGTTGTAGTTGTTGATCCAACTATCTCCTTGTGCTTCCTTGCTTTCCCTTGCTTGATTTCTCCAAATCCAAGTGAATTCTAGAGTGCTTTAATAATTATCTAAGTGTGCAAGAGTGTATGAGAGAGGGAATGAAAAGGAGAGCCAAAAACGAACTGACAAAATCTAAAAACTCAAAAAAGATAAGCCAAAAGTTTTGAACTATTTCTTTGATGAATTTTTATTATTGATGCCTCATTTTTCTTCATTTTCCTTTATTTTTCCTCTAATTTCCCTTGCATGTAAATTTGTGTCTCTTCATCTCTTTTTTCTCCTATATTCTTTTATTTTCATAATTAAATCCCAATTATTGTCTCTTTTCCTCTGTCAATTCTTTTGCCAATTTCCATAGCCATTATTAAACTACAAGTAATTCACACTATAATGTTTTTCCCACCATTTAGCTTGAAATATATGTCTCATGATCTTGGTTTATTTTATTTATATGGAAAATCAACCAAAAGTTATTACAATGTTATTGTTACTTTATTCCTGTCATCGAATATTGTAGCATTTTTTTTCTTCTATCTCTCAATACTATATCATTTTTCTAATCCTAATATTAAAATGTTCCTAATTAGATGGTGAGTTAAAATCCATATTTTATATCAAAGGAAAAAAAATAAGGAAATCTCCTTGTTGTACCTAACAAAAATATGATATTTTTTACTTCAAAATTAATAAAATGCAAATAATATGAAAATATAAATATATAACACTTATTTAGTTGTGTGTATGGAAATATGAATTGAGTATAAAAAAATAATTAATGAAAAATACAACAAAAGTTAGATCATAACCATTTTTATCGTTATTTAAACTATAGCCATTTTTATAGTTATTTAGACCATAACTATTTTTACTATTATTTACATAACCATTTTTATGGTTATTTAAATGATATGTACATGATGCCATAAATTATAATTATTAAATATTCTATAATATTTTCTAGGTTTCACATAACAAATTTTATATATGGAAATATATTTTAGTTACAAAATATTTATTTGATTATTATAATTTTTTGTTTAATTATTGGTGATTCTTCATTTCCTTATAGTTATACAATTGTAAACCTGCATAATGGTCTTGATGAGAATTAGTGTATATATGAAAGGTGTAGATAGTAAGTCTTGTTATTTTATTCTATGTTGTTGTTTTAGGGTTATTTTTGGTTGTATTTATTATCAATGTGATATTTGTTGGTGCACTAAGATGACTATTAAAAGAAACTTTAATAGCTACATTAATTATCAACCCAAGGTAAGTCTGTTTACTTCAAGAGTGTCCATCATTGTCTATGCAAGTGAATTCAGAGGCTAATTCGGAATGAAATGATTACGAATCATTGCAATAATTAATATCTAATTCTTGAAGTTAAATCCAAAGCAAATCTGAAGGCAAACCTTAAAGCATTTTCAAATCTAATTTAATCTATTGTGCAGAGAATTGAATCTGATTGCAAGTATGCTAAAAGAATCACTCTTAGCATATTTACTAACTAGTATCAACAATAATTCATTCAGCAAGAAGGAAAACTACAGCAAATAAATAACAAGCAATTATTCAAGCTTTTAACTGAGAGAAACAATTGTGAACTCCAGATCTCTGATAACACTACTCAAAAGGAACACCAATCAAATACTTAAACTAATATGATAAATTCATCAAAGACTAATGCACAGATGTAAACATAGCAAGATCTAGAATCTACTTTGAATGGTAAATGTAAATCATAAAGATCAATACTCACAACAATTAGAATAGTTCTAGTTTCATGAAATAATCGGAATAAACAATTGCAAGAGTGTTATCGGGAAAAGTGTCTATTCAGAATGACCCTATCCCACTGGGTTGTGACAGTGACCTCAGAAAAAAACAGGGAAAACTACTCTTGTATTCTCCTTTATGAAATATAAACAAAGAGGAATAGGATGAACCAACTTGTGTCTTGCGCTAGTCCTTTGATCCAATCTCTCTTCTCTTTGACAGCTTCCAGCTACCTGCTCCCTTACTTGCCCAGCGTCACCAAGTTCTTGCAAGATCACAGAAGAAGGAAACTACACAAACACATGTATTTATGTTCATAAAAAGCTTAGGATCAGATTTAAGCTAAACATACAAATATAACAAACATCAGTGATATACAAGCATGTAGGAGAAACTCAAATAGTTTTATTGATAAAACAAGAAGATCCAGGAGGAGTTACAACCGATGATTCCTGATCCAGCATCAACCTCCCAGCATAGAATCCCCTCTTCACCTCCAACAAAGCATAAATCACCCAATACTCTGATATCTATCTCAAAACCAACAACAATTCTCTGCAATGTACAAAATTCCAGCCTCTGGATCCCTTGGTGAGGGATCCATATATAGATGTATGCAAATAGGATGAGTCAGCTCATGAATTGATTAGTGTCTTCTCTCTGTCAATTCTTGCTTCCACTTGGAGACTGAGAGCCTCTTACTCATCACTGGTCGAATTCAGTGAGGCAAGTGTCATTGGAGAAGATTCTGGAAGCTTCCATTGTCTCTCCACCTCATGGAATGACTGTGCCACTTGTCATTTCCCATTCAATGCACCCTGGTAGTGCATTCAAGTGCGTTGCAACACACCTAGCCAGTGTATTTGGGTGCTTTGCAACGCAGCTAGCTAGTGGAGCAGCTAAAATGATCCTGATTTGACTAGTTCTGAGCAGTTTCTGGTGGAGAACTTCTGGGAGAAGTTGTAATTTGTTGACCTTGTTTCTTTAGAAGCTGGAACAACACTTTTAGGGACTTAGGATCCCTTGGTTTATGGACATTTCATGCTTATAGTTGTAAGGCACAAAAATGTCTATAACAGTTGCCCCCTAAAGTATGAGGCCGTTTATCGGGTGAAATGCTTTATTAGGAGGATCCGAAGTTCTTCTAATGCTGGGGAGGAGACCTGTAATAAGATACAATACAATACATTATCTTCATACTGTTTTCATGATCTAGCTGAGGCGGGCATTCCCATGCTCAACTTTATAAATTCATTTTCATGTACATAGGACAAACAATCGTCTGATGGTAGACTGATGATTCTGATGAAGTCATCATCCTTTTGGTAGGATGATTATCTGTGCTGCAATGCTGTACATTCCAATGCCTTTATTTTTCCTGAATATATATCGCAGCCCGGATGGATGAAACTAGATCCGGGGTCTTCAATCTCGTCCGATCTTCACTCGAAGTACAAGTCGATCCATGTGAGAAATGTTTTGAAGTCGAACATGGAAAGACTTCGCTTGATTACCAGTCAATGATGTAAACTGTTAACAAGCGCGAGAGGAATCACCGATAATGATAATGACCCTTAAGGTACTGCAGTACAATTCACGTGGTGTGAATAAAGGACCTGGCATCGAACACCATGCAAAATCTTTCGGTCGAAGGTCATTGATGTATACCTGTCGCCGGAAGTGAGAAACTTGCCATTGAGGCATGCAAGCTTCAAAGTACTGAAGGGGTTGTTCCTAAATCAACTTCTTGGATAATGAGCTGATGTCGACAAGAAGCGATCCGTCAAAGGAGGGCCTTAATGAATCCCACATCAATGACATGGAATGGAGCAAATGATTTTGATGGAGGTGAAAACGATTTGGTGATATATGGTTCAGGGTGGCGGTCATGAAAGAATGAAGTACAATGTATGGTAGTGGATGGGACATGGGTGACTTCTTTGGATGACTTCTCTTGAACATGTCGGTGACACTTATGTGATGGATTGGTAGCATTTACCCCAAATGTGGATGGTATGGCGTGACCATGGTGATGTGACCGGTGAATGAAACAACCCAACCCGACTCAGGCACGGAGTGGAAGTGTCATGTTCAAGAGCGACTTGCTACCAATAAAGTTTCTTTGAGTTTTCTACCCAATTTTTCCCCAGTCATTGCTGACCAGTACTGTTACGCAGTAATTTGTCACTGTCTCCTTGTCAGTCTCCCTACTGTATCATGAATTCAAAATAACCATGCTCATGCTCTCTAAACTGGCCAAATGACCCACTTTGCCAAAGTTTTTGCTATCAGCGCGACTTTTGGCAAAATAACCGCGCTGATGGGCGCTCCATAACAGACCAAATGCGCTGTCAGCGCGGAAGAACACGTGTTTTCTGCGCTGATCGAATTTCATGAGCCAGCGCGTCTGTTATTCATATCTGATCGCGCTGACATGACCTTCTTTGTTATTCAGCTGCGATGTCAGCGATCCAGTGCAGTTATGGACCCGCACTGATCCAATTTGGGCGAGTTTGTTCTAACAGTCGGCCTTCCAGATGACTCCAGACCTGGTTGTTGGCCTTGTAAGTATCGCCTCCCTTCTATGGCATGTCTGTTCGTCATTTGAAACCACCTTCCTTGAAGATAAGCTCATACTTCTGCCATTCATTGAGACTCCTTCTCCTATTTAAACCTCTACCATTACCATGAGTAGCTAGTTTTTAGTTTTGGAGAGTTTTTAGTTTGGATTGTGTGGAGATTATAGTGCTCAGATTGCTGCTACTATAGGTAGTTGGTGTGATAAGTGTGGAAGTGCTAGATAGCTTAGGGAAGGTTGTCTTGTGTTTCTTGTGTGAGAGAGAGTTTCTTGTATTGGGAGATTCATTTCCAAAGGTGAATGCTTAAGAGACTTGCTGACTGGACCCTCCTGAGAAGGATATCGACGTCAGAACATTTGGTTGTACTCTTCTCTGTTATTGATTAATAATAGATGACTACTATTATGGTTCCATTCTCATTTTTCTCTGCAATGGTTAATGTGAATTACATCCTTTCTGACTGATGTATAGTTGCTTTTATTAGATTTCACGCTTGTGTTTGTCTTTCTCTTCGTGTGTGCAGGTATCTATTCGCGGAGATCGCGGGGGATCGTGACCGGCCAGAGCGAAGGAGCGAGAGCGGCATCTCTTCATCAAACAATAGCGTTGGAATCCAAGTAGGTGTTCTTTGCCTACCTTTTAATTGCAATTAGGAACTTGCATAGTAGCATTGACTGATTGTTGCTAGACCCATTCTGGGCTAGTAGGGATCGCCTCTATCCGTAGAGGGGATTTACCTCTCCAACAATTTGGCGACTCCGCTGGGGAACATGCCTTTTGTCTCTTGTGTCCATTTTTGTGTTTGAGTTTGATTGTTCTCTCTTTTCAAAATTGGAGATTAGTTCTCTGCTTTTAGACTTCCTGGTTCAGTCTGGGAGGTGTATAAATTGTTTAAAGAGTTTTGGCCTTGGTTTGGGAGTTTTTGGCTTGATTTTGCCTCTTTTTTAACCTCAGCGCGGTTTATATCAAAACAGCTGCGCTGACAGCGCATAGCTATTTCTTTAAACCTGTTGTCATCGCGCTTGTACGTAAAATAGTCGCGACGGTTCTGATATCAAACCAGCGCGCTTAAGTCATGTCCTTCCGCGCTGACAGCGCCAAGTTGCTACGCGTGTCTTCTTGTCAGCGCACAGTTGCTGAGCGCTACCCGCGCTGATCCTGTAAAATTGGATTTGTTTCAATTTTTACCTCCTGAGCCTGTTGATTTGGCTATCTCCAGCTCTTTCTACTTGGTTTATGACTTGATATTTATTGTTTGAACTGTTACACACTTGCTTGCAAAGTCTTGACAAACAAATTTCGTTTTTGTGTCCCGTGACCTAGTGCCATCATCCAGTTTCCACTGGACTGACCTTGTTTTGTTCGCTTGTTCACTTGTTCGCAAAAGTTCGTTGCTGCTTGCCTTTGCTACTGCGGAAACCTTCCTTTTTGCTTTCTTTGCTTGGTTGTTTAGGTGGTTGTCCTCGAACCATTCCTTCGGTTGTTTCGGTTACTCCTCGCCACCCGGACACGGATTACAGTTTTTTGGGGTCAACCGGTTCTTTTCACATTTGTCTGTTATTATTTCTCGAAAGTTTGTTTAAGTGCACAGTGCCATTGAAGAAGAAATCAAACTAATGTCTTTTGCATCCAATAGTTAATGAAAAAAAGAGCATTTCGTTGATTTGTGTTCTCAAAAGGAAAGTTTCATTTCTTTGTCATTAGCTGCATTAGATTGTTTGATTGTTTGAGTTCGTTTTGTTTGATTGAAAGCTCTTAACCCTCTCATAGTTAGAATTCATCGAACAAAATGGTGTTCTTTGGCATATAGCTTGCATCTAGGTAATTGTGAGAGATCACACGATAAGGCCTGAAATCGAAACTTAAATTCAAGATCAACCATAAAATGAACTGAATAAACCTAAAAATGCATTGGAACTTAACGCAAACATCTAGAGGTCTAGGTTAGAGACGTGTTCCGGCGTCTTTAAACATAGTCACTATTGTTTCACATTACGGTTGGGTGATTCCTCCTTCTGTGACTCGATAGTGGTCTAACACGGACTGTGCTCCCACGTACCGTCGCGTATATAGGGAGACCCCACTAGGCTTTTATCCTTGATCCATAGGAAGCCGAGTCTGCCGCGTTGTGAACCGTAACGCACCGAACACAGCATTCGGGAAGATTGACTGCAGTACGGAAAGTCCTTGGTTCTCATACGATTGCCAAGGTGTATAAGTAGTTTTATGGATTGCTTGGTAAACCCTTTGCCTAGAGTCTCCAGAGTAGTCACTTTTGATCCTTTTCGGACTCCTTAAAAGAAAAGGTGCCAGTGAGCGTCTTGTCACTTCGTGCTCATTAAACATTTGAAGGAGACTAGAGTCATCTTTTCATCCTTTTCTCGACTCTTGAAACATGAAAAGGTCAAGTTTAGTTCCTGCGTCTTAAAATTTATTTGGCCACAATTAACGTTACCTGGTTATATCTTGTGTGCGTTAGCTTGATTAGGCTTCTTTTTGTTTGCCATGGCAACTTTTCCGGGGTTCACCAACCCCAGTTCCCCTCCTGATGGGAATCCTGGTCATTTCCCTCCTCTCGGGAATGTTGGTGCTCCTTATATGGCAACGTTATCCCTTCCAAGGTTAACTGTCGGGTTGCCTGTTTGGTTGTTTTCAACCTCTTTGGTCCCTGCCGTGTCGGCTGTTAGTCCATCAGTCCCTCCACCTGAACAACATCATGTTGATCCTAAGGTGGACCTCTCCCCTTCGACGCCTACTTCTACGTCCTCATCTTCTACTTCGCCTGGTGAAGGCCTCGTTTCGAGTAACCAGGTGGCTAAGAAGAAGAAGAAGAAGACCAAGAAGAAGAAGTCTCCTAAGTGGGAGGCTACAAGTATAATTGTTACTCCCTTGAGTACACCTGAAGTCGGGCCCCCTTCTGCTCCTCCGCGGAAGGTTAAGTTTCCTTGTCGATTATGCAAGGAGGACCATCTTCTTCGCGATTGTCCTGGCATTCCCAGGGTATTAGAAATATGGTCTCGCGATCTGACCCACCCCTCATCGTCCTCTGGAGCTCACGGCGATGCTACCTTATTAGCTGGGAATGGTAAGGGAAAAGGGAAGATTCGAATCCCTTGTAGACTTTGTGAGGGAAATCATCCCCTTCACCTTTGTCCACTCATGGATAAAGCCTCCAGTGTCTTGGAAAGTCTCCCAGCTCCCTCACCCCAACTTCCGGTTGGATATCAACGTCTTTCTGCAGTTGCAGATCATCTGCCTCCCGACAATGAGATTGCTTCAGATTCTTCTCTTGTCCAGGTGCCTCTTCCCGAACCCGGCTGTGTCCAGCCTGTTCCAGACCAACCATTGGTCGGAAAGAGTGTTGACTTGAGTCCGCCACTTGCTCACTCTGTTTCGGAAGAGAATCACGCCCATGTTCTTCTCGTCTCTTCAGATTCTCCTGAGTCCCCAAATGACTCTCCTAACCCAGCTGCTCCCGAAGGTTCTCCTTCATTCCCTTTAGCACCTGGGGGCAATCATACGATTCCCCCACCAAGTAGTCTGGTCGCTTCCTTTGATTGGAATCGCCTGGTCGCCGGTCGCCTTCCATCCCATGTGCCTTTCCAGATTACAGTACTTGCCTGTGATAAAGCAGTACCTGGCACTGTTCTGGATGAAGGTGTGTCGGTCAGTCTTATGCCGTACACTACTTGGCAAGCTTTAGGTTCCCCGCAGCTCGGGCTGGTCACGCAGAATCTGTTGGCCTTCGACGGAGGAGCCTGTCCATCTCTAGGAGTTCTCCCAAAGTTCCCTATTACTTTGAGAGGAAAAACCGTCTATATAGACGTTTTGGTTACCCAAGGTGTTTTAGACTTTAGTCTTCTCCTTGGTCGCGACTATGTTTACGCCATGGGGGCACTTGTTTCTTTGCTTTTTCGTGTGGTCTGCTTTCCACACGATGGAAGAATTGTGACTATCGATCAATTGTCGTTCGTTAGTCCCCCAATGCCTCCTGCACAGTTGTCGCCCCCTCCTGGTTTTTATCCACCAGTTGTATCTGCCCCACCGCAGATCAACTACGTGGCCACCTACCCTGTGCCTGTATCCAGTGATGACACCGTCGTGCATAGTGTCCTGGGGGCATTGGGCCCGGACTTCCAAGATGTTTCCCTTCCATCGGGAGTGGTAATCTTGGAAGCCCCGACTTCGTATTCATTATGATGAAGTTCGGTCAGAGCATAGTTCATCTTCCTATGTCAAGCTCCCTAAAAAATGAAATTGGGTTTGGTCGGAGCGTAGTTCCTTTCCCGTGTCAAGCTCCTTAAAAAATGAAACTAGGTCTGGTCGGAGCATAGTTCTTATCCTGTGTCAAGCTCCTTAAAAAATGAAACTGGATCAGCCCGAGGATAGTTTTGATCTTGTGGCGACCTCGTCAAAAAAACGAAACAAGGTGGTGGAGCATAGTTCCTTTCCGGTGTCAAGCTCGTTAAAAAAAATGAAATAAGGGTTATGAGGATAGTTCTTTTACTGTGTCAACCTCATTAAAAAATGAAACAACTCCCTTTTCAGATCGAGTCTTTGATTAAGATCTCGTAAAATACAAGTCGAGTCTTTCATCGATCTCGAGAGTGAACCTTCATTCCATCCACTTTGTCGAATGCAATGAAGCTTGGGGGGCATGTACCTCGATTTGCATTATTATGCTGGGGGCATGCGAACTGATAACAAGCATAGTTTTTCGTTTCAAGCTTGTGTAAACATGAAACTGGATCCAAGCAGAGTTCTCCATGGTTCAAGCTTGTGTAAAAATGAACCCATACCCGATTTACATCTCGTGATTGCCATATTTATCCGCTGAATTCTGCTAGATGAGCCTTGGTTGTTTTCATTCCATCGCCACCATATCTTTGGCCGTTCATATGCTTTCACTTGGTTGTTTTACCTTTCCTGAGGGACCGCAGTTATGAGTGGTTTTGTTAGCCAGCCTCTTGACCATTACATGTTTTGAGCAGTTCCACCATTGCCGAAACCAGTTGCTACCCTTTATACCACTCGTTCCTCTAGGGCGAGTCGCCTTTAAGCTCTTTTCTGACTCGTAAAATATGAAAAGATTGCCGAGTATTTTTCCCTTTTTGACTCGTTAAAGAGAATAAAAATGGAGGTCTGCTTTCAGCTCTTTTCCGACCGTTTAAAGACGAAAATATAGCCGAGTCTCCCTCTCAACTCGTTAAAAAAAAAAAACGAGAGGCGGTCGCCTTTAAGCTCTTTTTTCGACCGTTTAAACTAAAAAGATTGCCGGGTTCTTGTCGTTTCGAACTCGTTATTGGCTCCAAAATGACGTACTTCTGACCGCTTTTTTACTTTTTCAGGTCGAAGTCACTACTTACGAAAAGTACTCCTCGATCATACTGGTCGGGCGATTCTTTCGAGCATTGTTTTATACTTTTTCGGGCTCGAGAGACACAACTTTACGAAAAAGGACCCCCCTGGAGTTTTCTTTTCCGCTGTCTTTTCAGACTCTCTAAACAGGAAAAGACGCCGAGTTCTTCCTTTGTCAGACTCGTTAAAACTTAATGACATCGGACACCGTCGAAATGACGCCTTCCAAGCATATGCTATCCCCGTCAAGCTTGTCATCCAAAAATAATCGGGGTACCTGCCAGAAATGGCGGGGAAAATGGAACTGTAATAATGGTCGTGTCGGCAGTATGTCGCTCTTGAACATGGCACTAGTCTGCATTCGTGTCTGGGTGGGGATTTCTCATCTTGTTTTACACTAGCCTCCATGGGTTTGGGTTATCCTATTTGACCTCTCATCTGCTCATTGCCTTGTCACCATGACCTCTGCTCATTTGATGTCAAATACTGCCAAATCCGCTGTCGTGCCGCCGATATGTTCAAGAGAAGTTGACCTCTGCAAACTTACAACTTCCCTCTGATGTCTCACACAAAATATTTTCCTCTGTCTCGTGTCGATGATGTGGGAAACATTATGGCCCACCTTCGATCAAGGTTACTTCCTGTCGACTTCAGCTCATTATCCAGGAAAGTGACTTAGAGACTCCCTTCAGGTGCCTTAGAGCCTGCATGCCTCAATGGCAGGTTCTTCGTGTTCGACGCGAGGTTTTCATCATTGGCCTCCGATCAGATGATTCTGCGGGTGTTCGACACCAGCTCATTGATTCACACACCGCGGATTATACCTATAAGTACCTTGAGGACCGTTGTCATTATTGGTGGTACCTCTCGCGTCTGTTAACAGTTTTCATTATTGGCTGGTAATCAGATGATGTTCATGCATGTTCGACTTCAGCTCATGTATTCACATGCTTGGACTTGTACTTTGTTCGGGTTGGGATGGAGCGCAAGACCCTGGTTTTTGTCTATTACGAACCAGGCTGCGATTTTGTGGATTGTTATTACATGACTCATTGATGGATGGCTGCGCCCATACCTGAGTCTTTGGGATGGCTGCGACCATACCTTCTTATCATCATGGTCTCTTCAGCTGGGTGGCTGCGTCCATACCACAGACCTCCTTCGTATGTCTTTTGGATGGCTGCGCCCATGCCTAGACTACATGTAATCGACATATCAGTTGTACATACATGCAGGTCCTTCCTGGTGGTGTTCCAGTTCAGCAGTTTTGTAAAGCATTTCACCCCTCCCACTCTCTCGGGCTTCATGCTTTAGGGGGCATCTGTTACACAGTAATTTGTCACTGTCTCCTTGTCAGTCTCCCTACTGTATCATGAATTCAAAATAACCATGCTCATGCTCTCTAAACTGGCCAAATGACCCACTTTGCCAAAGTTTTTGCTATCAGCGCGACTTTTGGCAAAATAACCGCGCTGATGGGCGCTCCATAATAGACCAAATGCGCTGTCAGCGCGGAAGAACACATGTTTTCCACGCTGATCGAATTTCATGAGCCAGCGCGTTTGTTATTCATATCTGATCACGCTGACATGACCTTCTTTGTTATTCAGCTGCGATGTCAGCGCTCCAGTGCAGTTATGGACCCGCGCTGATCCAGTTTGGGCGAGTTTGTTCTAACAGCCGGCCTTCCAGATGACTCCAGACCTGGTTGTTGGCCTTGTAAGTATCACCTCCCTTCTATGGCATGTCTGTTCATCATTTGAAACCACCTTCCTTGAAGATAAGCTCATCCTTCCGCCATTCATGGAGACTCCTTCTCCTATTTAAACCTCTACCATTACCATGAGCAGCTAGTTTTTAGTTTTGGAGAGTTTTTAGTTTGGATTGTGTGGAGATTATAGTGCTCAGATTGCTGCTACTATAGGTAGTTGGTGTGATAAGTGTGGAAGTGCTAGATAGCTTAGGGAAGGTTGTCTTGTGTTTCTTGTGTGAGAGAGAGTTTCTTGTATTGGGAGATTCATTTCCAAAGGTGAATTCTTAAGAGACTTGCTGACTGGACCGTCCTGAGAATGATATCGATGTCAGAAAATTTGGTTGTACTCTTCTCTGTTATTGATTAATAATAGATGACTACTATTATGGTTCCATTCTCATTTTTCTCTGCAATGGTTAATGTGAATTACATCCTTTTTGACTGATGTATAGTTGCTTTTATTAGATTTCACGCTTGTGTTTGTCTTTCTCTTCGTGTGTGTAGGTATCTATTCGCGGAGATCGCGGGGGATCGTGACCGGCCAGAGCGAAGGAGCGAGAGCGGCATCTCTTCATCAAACAATAGCGTTGGAATCCAAGTAGGTGTTCTTTGCCTACCTTTTAATTGCAATTAGGAACTTGCATAGTAGCATTGACTGATTGTTGCTAGACCCATTCTGGGCTAGTAGGGATTGCCTCTATCCGTAGAGGGGATTTACCTCTCCAACAAGTACCTCTTTATTTTTTTCAAGCTTGAGGAGGATAACATATGCTTGTTCTATAATTTGCCCTTCGGGCAAACCCATCGCTATGTTTTAACGAGCCTAGCGATAGTGAAACTCGTTCTCGCCTAAAGACAAGTTTGTCGCTATTAATCTTTTTAACGAGTCTAACGAAAAAGATAACTCGGTCATTTTCATTTTTAGAGAGTCTGAAAAGGTACGTAAAGGTAACTCCAAGATTCCTTTTTCGTCATCTAATCCCTTAAGTCCGAAAAAGTATAAAACAATACAGAAGGGATGAGTTTTCGATAGTTTTAACGAGCCGAACAAAACAAGCGCTCGATCTTTTTGTGCAATAATCCCTCAGGTCCAAAAAGATTAAAATCTAGAGGAGGGATAGCACTTTCGGTCGCTTTAATGAGCTGGAAGGCCAAAACTCGGCAATCTTTTCATATTTTACGAGTCAGATGAAAAGAGCTTAAAGAAGACTCGTCTTTTGAGGAACGAGTGATAAAATGGGTAGCAGCTGATTCCAGGTAAGGTTTGGAATTTTCCAATCACAGTAGTGTCACAAGGATGGCTAGTGAAATCACTCTTCGCAGTTGTTCCTCAAAATGGGTAAACAATCAAATGGAGGTGAATGATCGGCCAATGGAAAAGTGGAGGTGACGGTGCAAACACGACCAAGGCTTTAATGGCTGAAAATGCTTCATTCACGGTGGTTATTTACCGGGGATAGTTCATTTTTTAACGAGCTTAAATGCGGGTGGAAACATTTGCTCGGTCTTATGTTTATTTTTTAACGAGCTTGAACTATGCGCTAAAACTGCTCGATTAATCCAGTCATATGATAAGAATGTCTCATATAAAAACGACAACTTTTAGATTTTTGTCCCACATCCTTTCTTAATGCAAGTTAGGAAACGACTAATCCAAAAAACAGATAAATAATCGCTCTTTCGCTTGCATGCCAAAAGGTTTGCATGCCCCCAGGTATAAAATATGGTTTCAAGGTTACCCCTCAATTTGCAGACAAAACATTTGTTCTATCGGGAGAGGCCTACCTCTTACAGGTTACCCAAAGATTGCTCTATTCACAGTGCAAACAAAACAATTCCTTGGCGATGTCTACCGAAATAGACAAAGGTGAGTGGCGAGATCAACCAACTCTCATAACTTTGACAAGAGAATCTTATTCTAGAATAACCCCTCTTCCAATCACGGATGGGGTACAGACTAGTCATATTCTCCGTGGAAACCTACTCTATACCCGAAGTTTTCCTGCCGAAGCAGACCAGGATGCATGCCCCCTGGGTTTCATTCATATCCCTCCGAATTACTCGCGCTCATCGGGAGGACAGACTGGGAATTGAGACATTTCTTGCGTGAAGAGACCATTTAGGGACGGTATATGACTATTTGCTATGCGTGATCCGGGAAATGAAAGCTGGTCCACGAGCTTGACCACTCTTCCTTCGTGCGGAAAACACATTACTCTAAAGAACAAGGAGACAATGGGTTCCATGCAATAAATATAGTCTCGTCTAAGGAGTAGGTTATAATCCAAGGGTCCTTGAACAACCATGACGTTCATGTGAACTGTCTTCCTTCTCAATGTTATGGGCACATCAGGAAGGATCCCTAAAGGTCGACTGGTTCCTTTATCAAAGCCTGTCAGATTTCTCATTTCAGGCAACAGCGATGGCAAACCAAGCGCTTTCCAAGCAATAGAGGAAAGGATACTCACAGAATCCCCCTCATCAATGATGGTACCAGCCATGACCATTCTATATATTTGAACGATAATTCGGAATGGTATGCTTGCTAGCAAACGAGGTCTGCCTAGTTGATTCCAGTCGAAGGATACAACTAGGTTGCTTGGAGGTGGGACCGAGTAGACGGCCGGGTATGGCTCTGACGAACTTCCTTCCTGCGGTAAAGGAACAGGTGGATTGCCCCCATGTTCGTCGGAGTCTGTGTTGATGAAGAGAATTTGGACGGTGTCATCCTTGTTCTCTTCAGTGACTGTATCATCCGAAGATAAAACCTCTGAAGGCAAGACCGGGTCAACTGCCGCCTCGACCTTTTGAATTTCATCTGGTATGGATTCAGTTGGTTTATCTTCAATGATAGACGCTTTAGCCGACCACTTGAGCGGGCCAGCTAGGTTCTCAACTAGTGACGGACTCGGCAAGAGTTTTTTATATCCAGGAGGAAGTCGTAACGGTGAAACCGGACGATCATCCAAAACTCTTTTAGCCTCGTTTAAGAAGGGACAACGGTGGAGGGCATGGTCGCCTTCGCACAGTTTACAAGGAAATCTAGCTTTCCCTTTTTGTCCTGGGGCTTCACTTTCACTAGTTGACGGTGTGCTTTCAACATGATCTCCAGAGGTTGATGACATAGATTGTGCAAACGAGGAGACCAGTCCCTTAGTATCCGGGGGATGCAAGGACAATCTCTGTGAAAGTGGTCTCCTCTGCAAATGACACATGGCGATTTAGGCCTGGTCGGTGCTGTGTGTGGATTTTCGTTAGACGACACTCGTTTTCCCCCATTCGCCTTTGGCTCCTTCTTCTTTTTCTCTTTCTTCTTCTTTTCCTTATTCTCCTTAGGAACTTGGCTTTTAGCTTTACTAGTCCCGTTAAGCGAAGAGGAAGGAGGAGAGGAAGAATTAGAGGAAGTAGAAGGCTGGTGGGTAACTCTGTACTCGTCTAAATGCTGATTCGATTGTTCAGGAATAGTGGTGTTCTGAACGACATTGGTTGAGAAGATCCATACTGGCAAGCCAATTGTCAGTCCTGGAAGCGACAATGTGGCCATATGGGGTGCACCAACATCTCCCCAAGAGGAGAAGGGACTAGGATTTCCACCAAGGGGAATTCCTTGGTTGGTAGGCTCCATTTTCTCAACCTAAAGATCAACGTAGGAAAAGGGTATGAATATTCCATTTAAAATAAATTTTAACACGCTTTGACACAACTTGTTTTGGCAATTTTTAAGAGTCGAGAAAAAACAAAAGATGACTCTAGTCTCCTTCGATTTTTAATGAGCCTGAAGTGACAAGTGCTCAGATGGACCTTTTCCGTTAAGGAGTCTGAAAATGAATGAAAGGGGCTGCTCTGGAGGTCTAGGTAGAGGGAGTACCAAACCAATCGCAAAACCGCAGAATACTTTTTACGGTACGGCAGTCAATCTTCACGAATGCTGTGTTCGGTGCATTGCGATCAGTAGGGCGGCCGACACGGCTTCCTATGGATAAAGGTTTTATGCCTATAGGGGTCTCCCAATATATACTCGATGGTACGTGGGAGCACAAGTCCATACTGGCACTTATCGTCTCAAAGTGGAGGAATCACCCAACCATCAGTGAGGACAAGAGTTACCAGGATTTACGACGCCGGAATACGTCTCTAGCCTAGACCTCTAAATGTTGTGCGTTAAGTTACAAAACGTTGTTAAGTTCATTGAATTTATTTTAGGTTGATCTTTCTTATGAAGTTTGCCTTTTGGCTTCACCACGAGATGTAGATGTAATTCCTAAAATGCAATCTAAAAATGATAAGCAAGCTTTTATCTCTTTTCAGCAATGAAAATCCTAGCTACAAGGGGAAAAGAAAGACACAATCTTTTCTCAAAGAGCAAAGAGCACACTGTAAATGCACTTTTCCTAAATCAAGCCAAACAGACTGTCAATATGCAAATGCACATGTGCATGTATTTGTTTTTCACTTTCTTAATATTGATGCCTAAAAATAAAGTTGTTGTACAAATTTGAATTCGCTTTCAAGTGAAAAACACAAACAAGCTTCTTTTCGAAATCAAAAGGTAGAGACTATTACGACACTTTATGATTTTGAAGCAAACACTTGTTTCGACACTAGAAATTCACAAATTCAAGCCAAAGGAAAAAGTAAAAGCATAATCGACTGTCAACAGCAAATAAACTTTCTCCTAAGATCAAAATCGACACTTACGATAGATCTAAATCCAAGGACGACAGTATGACTAGTCTACTTTTGCAATGGGAAACTGTAAATGACGTAACAAACACACAAAAACAAATGCAGTTTCTTTTATACAACTGAGGCGGAATTAAGGAAAAGAAAAGGGGCTTTTAAACATACACACACACTGATCACAGGCTGCAAAAATCAGAGGCAAAACTGGAAAAAGTGAGAAAAGAACCTCAGCTGCACAGGGCTAGGCTGATCAACGCACCTGGTACACAGAGAAACTGGATTGCAATGCAGGTTGCCCTCTCGGGAACTGCACTGAAATGCAGGAACTCTTCACAGCACCTGCGCTGGGGCAGAAACGAGAATTCTATCCGGGTTCTGGGTCACAGTTTGCAGTTTAATCTATGGTTTTTGCCGGGTACAATCAATCAGTAATGCACAATCAGAGGGTTGATTTAAAAGAGGTTTAAGAGCTATCACAAAGGGTAATCAAATCATTTGTGAATTAGCTATTCAGATCATAAACAGACCCAGTGAATGGATTGAAGTAGCAGATGTCTACTTTGCATTTGTAAATGGCAAATGCAGTTCGATTTGATACTTCTAAGTTTATGAGACGAACAACAAGAGGAACACAAACAAACTAACTAGACACGTTCCCCAGCGGAGTCGCCATTTTGTTATCGGGAAAAGTGTCTATTCAGAACGACCCTATCCCACTGGTTTGTGACAGTGACCTCAGAAACAAACAGGGAAAACTACTCTTGTATTCTCCTTTATGAACTATAAACGAAGAGGAATAGGATGTACCAACCTGTGTCTTGCGCTAGTCCTTTGATCCAATCTCTCTTCTCTTTGACAGCTTCCAGCTACCTACTCCCTTACTTGCCCAGCGTCACCAACTTCCTACAATATCACAGAAGAAGGAAACTACACAAAGACATGGATTTATGTTCATAAAAAGCTTAGGATCAGATTTAAGCTAAACATACAAATATAACAAACATCAGTGATATACAAGCATGTAGGAGAAACTCAAATAGTTTTATTGATAAAACAAGAAGATCCAGGAGGAGTTACAACTGATGATTCCTGATCCAGCATCAACCTCCCAGCATAGAATCCCCTCTTCACCTCCAACAAAGCATAAATCACCCAATACTCTGATATCTATCTCAAAACCAACAGCAATTCTCTGCAATGTACAAAATTCCAACCTCTGGATCTCTTGGTGAGGGATCCATATATATATGTATGCAAAGAGGATGAGTCAGCTCATGAATTGATTAGTGGCTTCTCTCTGTCAGTTCTTGCTTCCACTTGGAGACTGAGAGCCTCTTACTCATCACTGGTCGAATTCAGTGAGGCAAGTGTCATTGGAGAAGATTCTGGAAGCTTCCATTGTCTCTCCACCTCGTGGAATGACTCTGCCACTTGTCATTTCCCACTCAACGCACCCTGGTAGTGCATTCAAGTGCATTGCAATGCACCTAGCCAGTGTATTTGGGTGCTTTGCAACGCAGCTAGCTAGTGGAGCAGCTGAAATGATCCTGATTTGACTAGTTCTGAGCAGTTTCTGGTGGAGAACTTCTGGGAGAAGCTGTAATTTGTTGACCTTGTTTCTTTAGGAGCTGGAACAACACTTTTAGGGACTTAGGATCCCTTGGTTTATGGGGATTTCATGCTTATAGCTGTAAGGCACAAAAATGTCTATAACAAAGAGTAAAAAGAAATAAGTATGACACGAGAAAAGCAGTAAATCCCCTAGTGACCAGGCCCAGAGTCTCCAAAACTCACTATCGAAAGACACATAGAATGTGATTACAAGTAAAACATGGTCTTTATCATTAAATTCGATAATAAAGATACAACATCACCGTAGTGAGAATACTCTACGTCAAAAATGAAAGTTACAATCTCCCAATTCCTAGCTAGCATGTTCTATTTCACCTGTTTCCTTTATATAATCTATGAGAGACAAAAGGATAGGAGTGAATCCTCAGGATCAGGAGATCTTGAGGATTTCACAACCGACAATCAGATTTTATTACAAAATAAACTTGATTCCCCTATTCTTCTGCTAGCGTTCATGAACGAGGCATTTTCCTTTTTCTTTTCTTGGTTTTTGTAGTTCCATCATTTGAACAGAAATAGTTCAATTCATATTCCTGCATATAAAAATAGCGAAAGTTCGCTTTCATTCCCAAAATTACACAATTCGTTAATGATGGATTTTATTCAGCTTCTACAGTCGTTTCTTCTAAATTCTTTTCTAACATGAATATAAGCATATAAAAATGAATGATTAATTAAACTAATATGAGGATAAAACATACCTTTTATATGGCCCAACATACTCCCCTGCTTACCTTTTTGCATGTCATCATGGAATAAGATGATTGAGGTGTAGTTCTGTCAAAGAATAGGCAAGATAAACTTCTTTATATAGCCTAAAACCATTTTTTTAAGTATTGCAAAAGCCTGGTTTGTATGGTACTCTGGAAAATCATAATCACAATAAGACCCTTTCAGTGGGGTACCAAATAATAGGACATTTGTAATGGCATCACATCCAAGTAGGACCCATGCCTAGGACTATATTGTTGTACATGTTTAGGCGAGAGGCAACAACATTAAAGTTTCTGTACCCAAATGGCTCCCAGTGTTTTATATTGTTAGTGGAAGCTTCCCATATTTGCCTTGCTACCAAAAAAGCTTCCTCCTTAATGTCCTGAAAATATTCTCTTCCTACTTGTATAATTTATGTATGGAGTGGTCCCAATTTAGCCACAACTCCCTCTTGTTGCATAACCCTTTTATGTTGGATGAAAATATGTAAGGGTTTAGTGGGTTCTCCTCTAACCCATAAATCTACACCATGTTCCCTTTTCTGAAAAACGTTATAGGCTTTAGCCCATTTAACTTGATTGGAAGAAAAAGAGAGGAAAGCTTTAAATTGAACATCCCCAATGAAGGGGCTAGGATTACTATCCCGTTCATCCTTTAAGAAAAAATTGTGCAGATATAATTCGCATAGAAGGTGTTGTACTTGCTCATTTTGTTCCTTACAACATTGGATGAATACTGAAGTAGTCTTGAATTCTGTTGGCTTACCAGTCCTGCCAGCTTTAACTTTCAGCAATAGGTACCTTTCCAACAAGAATAACAGATAACTAGTCACAGGTGACCGGAAAGACAAAGCATCAGAGCAAAGAGAACAAATAGTTTCAGTTTGTTCCATGTCCTTCTAAAGTTGGGCCTATGCTTTCTCTAATTTCTTCTACTTTCCTTTGAAGTTGGAAAAAGCCTCGTCTTCTGTTGCAGTAAGTTCATCGAATTTCTTCCACAACTCTTGGTGTATCTGTAACAATACTACTTCTTTCTTGTGTTGAGCCAACTCCTGCTGGGTCTTTGTTAATTCATTCTGCAATTTTAGGATAATAGCTTCTTTTACCAGAGGAACACAATGAGGTGTTTCCTCTGTCTGAGTTTCATTATCATGTGTTATCACTCAATTAGTTTGAACAAAATCTTCGGCTATTTCTTGAGGCATACAGCAATATGCTTGGGCATTCTCCTCAAAATCGGTTTGAACAACAACATCTGTGGTAGGAAATTCCGTTTGGGTCTCCATTGAAAAAATAGAAGGAATTTTAGTTTGAGTCTCAATATCCTCCAAAGGAAATTGTTCTATTTGGGTCCCCATAGTTTCTAATTCCACTTTTGGTTTCCAGGCCTTATTTGCTTCTTTTAACCATTCTCTCAATTGTTTGATTGTTTTCTTTAGTTTCTTGTATTTCTTAATCAGCTTCGTTAATCTTGCCTTCTTCGATTTTTTCTTCTTCCTGGGGTTTCCAATTGGAGATGGCACAGTTGTGTTTATTTTGGGTTCATGAGGAGTTGTGCCAATATCAAGGTTATGTTCCAATGGAACAATATCTCCTGATTGATTTTCATCTTCAAGGTCTTCTTCTGCATGGGCTTCTTTCTTAGGGGACTCATTCATTGAGGGAACTAATTCCCTTTGATCCTCAAAATCATCAGTAGATGGTAAAATTTTAGTATGCCCAAAACTGCCAACAGCGGCAGACTGGGTAAGGGAATGACTTTTTCCTATAGAGTTTCCAAATGGATCCCTTTCTTCACAATATGTGCCCAAATTCTCCAATACTCAAGCCATTTCTTCCTCATATTCCTACAGAAAATCATCTTGCGAACTTAGAGAGGGAATATGAGGCAGCTCGGCTTCTTCTGTTGGAATTGGAGTGCACTTCTATGAACTTATCCTTGTAGAACGCCTACATTTCATTGGGCCAGAGGCTAAAGAAGGATTCCTTTGTTTTCTTGCTCTTTTTGGACTTGTTACCTCTACTCTTTGTTGTCTAGTATTTGAGTTATCAATGTTTCTATCATCTATCCCTATATGTGCATCTGGGTTTTCTTCTAGTGGGGTTAAGGAAGGATTTACAAACTTATCCCACGTTAATTGATGTTGGGCCAATCCATGAATAACAATTAACTTAATCATACCATGATGGTTGAAGACAGAATGTGGATCTTTAGCCTTCCTAACCCGACTAATGATGTCATGCAATAAGGAATTTAAAAATAATGGCAAATTTACCATAATTTTCTACTTAAGAATGGCTAACAATTTGAGTTGTCGAGGTTTTACCACATCTTGACATCCGTCACAAGTGATGTACCTCTGAATAGTGGTCGCCAATTCTTGCCATGGTTCCTTTAAAGATGTGGGGTGAATCCCTTTGCCTTTGCGTACCAATTGTTCATCTGGGTCTTGGAATACCGCAACTACATCATGCAGGAGAACATGCTTATCAGTCCATTTTGTGCCTTCTGCTGGAAGTCCAGAGACTTCAGCTATAACTGCTTCAGAAACTATTATATTTTTTCCCTTCACCATCGTGCATCCATCCTGTATATTTTGCAAGAATTCAAGTGTTATTTCATTATGGAATCCTTGTAATTTGGCCAAGTACTGGAGCCAGCCGGCGCGCTCAAGAATTTCGTGAGCTTGTTATGTTACTCGGAGTACTGTAAGTTCACTACAGGCAACTTTTCCTCCCATGGTTGTGTGTCAGTAGCCAACTTCGTACTTTTGCATGTGCTTTCTTACAGTTTTTCTTAGTTTGGAACAACATAATAAACTGTATACAAAACTTTAAAGTTGTTATGAAAAGGGAAACGATGTTGTTTGTCACATCAGTAGTTTTTGGCGCAGCTTGATAATTATTATGCATGCTATCCCATAATGCATATCTTCTCCCCTCCAATCAGAAAAGGGCATACATGACCATAAAGCACAGGAAAAGGTGAAAGGATGCTGGGGATTCATAAATGGCAGGACAATAGTCAGAGCAGCTTAAATACGGCACAAAAAAAAGCAGTCAGAGCAGTACAAATCGTGAAGATGAGAAATGACTGCAAAAGGAATAACACAGAGAATTGATCATTATGCGAAGAGATGTTTCCTTAGGTGGAAAAATATGGCGAAATCATGACATGCAATAGATGATAATGACTGCTAGTATCGATTGATATTGATATAATTCATATAAAAGTATAGCTTACCATGCATTTTGGTTAATATAGTTATAAACGTTGTTCAAATGGTAAATTCACCTTTAGAAATGAATCAATAGGAAATAATTGGATCAAGAATAATTGGAAATGTAACATAGAACTTCAAGACCACAAGGAGAGCCACTGTTGCTAGCAGTTGTTCATAGCCTCGACAGGGTTTCTTTTTAACACAAAAATGAGCTAGAATCCTCCATTTAGTATTTAGATGGTTGTTTGTTGCTATAAAGAGACCACTATGTTGGCATGGTAACTAGATAATCATAATGCCATTCACTAGGATATAACAAAGTGATCAAGTCGTCTCATGATGAGACCTCTTTTCCTTCTGAAAATTTTGACTATCTACAAGCCCATTACCCAGGTGTGGTGGCCATAATGCAATGTCACTTGTTACGTCCTTATGATCATGGTAGGCTAGCTCGTAATGAGACCCCCTATCCTCTTTAAGAATATTTGTATGGTATTTCCATATTTCCATATTTATATTTTTATTGTAAATGGAGGGAGGCTCATTTACTCCTTAAGAGTTAGGGATGGTGTGAGAAGTAAAAAATGCCAATGAAAGTTATGCCTTTATCTCTATATCATCATACCAAAGGGAGTTATCAATTGAAATTGTGAAAGATAAACCAGCATGGTATTAAGATAGTGAATCATTTTATGATATGTCCAAAGAGAAGATATTAAGTCAGTCATTATATAGATGATCCAGGTTAGTTTTAGAATAAAGATAACCATCAAAGGTTTTACAAGTTATAATGGTATTAATATTATTGTTTTTCTTTTATCTTGGGTACAAATTCCCAATCCAAAAATATGGTTTTGATAGGAAAGCATGGAAGAGAAAATGGTTGCTTGATTAAAATTGAATGGCAATTGATTAAACAACAATTATTGATCACAAGAAAAAGAAATCATGGTTGTTCGTTCTACCGAACAACAGTTGTTCAATTGATTGAATAGCAGTTGTTCAATTGATTGAATGATAATTATTGATCACAAGAAAAAGAAATCATGGTTGTTCATTCTACCGAACAGCAGTTGTTCATTTGATTGAACAGTAGTTGTTCAATTGATTGAACAATAATTATAAATATGCCAAAAAGAAATCAGAGTTGTTCATTCTACCGAACAACAATTGTTCAGTTGACTAAAAAACAGTTGTTCAATTGATTTAACAACAATTATAAACACACCAAAAAGAAATCAGAGTCGTTCGTTCTACCGAACAACAGTTGTTCAATTGATTGAACATCAATTATTAAACACACCAAAAAAATAAATTGGAGTAGTTCGTTCTACCGAACAACAATTGTTCAATTGACTAAACAATAGTTGTTCAATTGATTGAACAACAATTACTAAACACACCAAAAAAACAAGAGAAATCCCTGTATTTACACAGTGATGCCTATCTAAAATAAATTACTACCAACTGTAAGAAAAACATATACATTATTTACAATTGAAGAGAGATAAATTTTCATGGAAGTAAAGTTTCTGGGTCATTACTCCCTGCAGCTAAAATTTGCATAGTGGGATCATCATGTACATGTTGGCAAAAAGACTCTTTGGTGAGTGGTTTATGATAAATACGTACCTGATGTCCATTCACCTGGAAAGAATGGCCAGACTCATCAATGGTGGTCAGAGTGAGAGTGTCATTGTTGTGCACCTCTTGAATTTCATATGGGCCAAGCCACCTTGTCTATAACTTACCCGGAAAGGCTTGAAATCTGGAATCATAGAGGAGCGCCTCATCTCCTTTCTGAAATGTCTTCTTTCTAATAAGACTGTCATGCCACTTAGCCCTTTGTTGCTGAATAATTCTGGTGCATTGTAGAGCAAGTAGTCGAGCTTCATCCAATTCATTTATTTGTTGAATTCCTTTAGTTTGGGCCTCCATCAGATCTAGTCCCACTTCCTGGGCTGTTCTGAGAGTCTTTATTTCAAATTCAATAGGAAATATAGTGTAACATCCCTTGTGAAAATTCCATGTAAAAATATATAAATACCACGGATGATGGGACACTTATTCCAAGCTGAATGTTGGACAAGACATCCTAGGGGGTGTTCATTTGGTTGTTTATGGCTAAGGAAATTGGCAAAGGCAATGGTTAAGGCAATGGTTAAGGCATTAAAGAAGCAAAGAGGTATTTTGGCATATTTATTTATGAAAATAATGGAAATTAGGAGAAAAGGAAGGTAAAAGGTCACAAGTTTCATGTGTGGGGGAAAATGAAGAAAAATAATGGAAATTAGGAGAAAAAGGAGGTGAAAGGTCATAGGTTTCATGTGAGGAGGAAAATGAAGGAAACTAATGGAAAATGAAGAAAATAGAGGCCTCATTAATGAAAAGGCTTATGAGGATTAGTAGGCAAGACTTGTTCAGTTTAGATTTGGAGCTCTCTCATTATTCTCTCTCTCTCATACTCTTGGTCACTTAGAGTTTTCTTGGAGCACTTTGGCATTGGAGCAAGAAAAGCAAAGAAGGCAAAAGGAAGGAAGGATCAAGTAGGGAAAGGCAGGATCAAACGGCTACAACATGCTTCATTGCAAGTATCAACTTGCATGTGTATTTTCTTTGCTAGATTTGGTATGCATGGGATTACATGTGTTTATTTTCTACCTTGGCATGGGTTTTGCTAGGTGTGTCAGTATTTTCTGCCTAGCCTTGCCATTTCCTAATAGCTTTGATGAGAAGGGTTCTCTCATGCGTTTTGTGGGGGGATGGCCAGATTGGATTCAAAGTTGAGTGGGATGGATCTATGAATTGACAAACACATGGTAGTAGTGATCCCTAAACCAGACTGAGGATGCACGAAGCCACTGGCCTAGTGACCCTTGAACCAAACTGTGGGTTGCGGTAAAGCCAGATTGTGTGCCTTGGTGGGCCTAGGAATCCTTGTCGGTGAATGGTGGGATATACAGTAAAGCCAAGAGGTGTATTTTCTCTCCGTTGGGCCTAGTGATTTCGAGATGGAATGCATGGTAAATCCTGAAGAGTATGTTTCGGTGTAGGGTCTAGTGATCCCTGGATCAGACTGTAGATGCACGGTAAATCCTGAGAGACTAGGAGGAACTCAAATTCCTCACGGTGTAGGCGGAGAACTCTTGTGGCATCTGTTAGTGTCAGTCTTTCCAGCCTTCCTCCAGTGATCAAACGTGCTCTTACAAAGTGATTTTGAAGTGTCAAGGTCAAATTTTGTCATTTCAGTGAGTCTTCAAGCAAAATTTGGTCACTAGGCATTAGGTCTAGGGTTTAGCTTTCACTCCTTCTAAAATTGCCCAAATGCCAATCTATGTCACTATTCAGCTGAGTCTATCATCATTCATAGGGTTTTCATTATCATGTCAGTGTCTAATGAGTCATTTTACACCTTGTTCATGCTTCAGTTGCGCCTAGGTAGGGTCATTTTCCTCTCCTAGGGTTTTGAAGACAATATCTCTTGGACGGTCAAATCATTAGCGAAACTTGTATCCTGATGTTCATACACCTTCCCCTATCCTCCTTATCAAATGCTTCCCATCACTGAGATTCCCAAAATTCCTCATTTTTCCACAAACCCTAGTTTCTTGCTACAACCTGGCAATTTTCAAGGTTGGGCCTGTGTTTTTCCCTTTTGGACCCCTTCCCCTCACTCGATCTCTGCAATTCCACTTTACCCTACTTCCTAACATCCCTCCCTACTTCCAAAAATTTCCCCAAGAATTTAGAAGCCTCTTATCCCCTTCATTTCGCTTCATTTCAACAAAATCCCTTGTTCCACACATCGGGATAAGTTTCACTCAAAAGCCGTTTCAGAGCAATCAAAGATGAATTTTGGAGAACTGAGAGAGGTTTTTTTCCACAACAGGCCAAGGAAGAAAAACCTCCTTCACTTTTTGCACAAGTGTCATGGTTTTAGAGAAATGTCAAAATTACAATCGCCAGATCCAAGGAGGTTGGCCAAGGCACTAAAACGATGGAAAAGGCCTGATCCACTCCAAATTTTGGCCAAAGCCTTTTTGACTGAGCATGGTACTTGATTGGGGACTCACAGCCCAAATTTCAAAAAATTTGGAGAAAATTTTGTCAATTGTGAATTTTTTGTGCCAAACACAGGTTTTTGCTCTGAACGCGTAGCGCGCCGCGCACTACCCTGAAGATGGGCAAGTCCATTTCTCAAAAACTCAGCATTTTTGGATTTTTCATGAAAAATTACACTTGCTCAGCAATGGACAAGACATTTCATCAGGTTTTGAGCCCTCAAAAGTTCAAAAAACATGCAAAAAATGACTTTCTGCCACTTTTTGGACACACAGGAAGCAGTCTTGGGAGATTGCAATTTTAGAGGGGCAAATGACCACCAAATTGATAAATTCCACTTGGGTTGGAAAGTATACATCCAGACCTTTCGAAAAAGCATACTTGTGCCTCATTTGGATGCCGGGAAGTGCCTCAAAAGTTGGCTCAAATGCGCGCTACGCATTCAGGATTGGGGCGCTACGCATCAGGACATTTTCTCAATTTTTCATCTACAGCTCAGGAATTCGCCCAACTTTGACCAGTTTTGACTTGTGATGGGATTTTTCACCCTCATTGATGTAATTGATGTAATTTCATGTTGACATGACACTTATTTACCTATTCTAGAAGATTCATTCATAAAATAGCAAACATTTAATGAATGAATTGGCATCCTAGCTTATAGAGGCAAGTTGTTTTGACTGCCTAGATTATAGTGCTTTGTTTAGAATTGGTTGAAACAGCTCCTAGGATGATGAGCTCGACCCCTAGAGGCAAGGGAAGAGGTTGGCTTGCCTATATTATGTATTTTCTCAATCATTTTCAGAGGTTGGAGAGGTTGGACTCTGGAGGGATAAGCTTCTATTGTATTACACTTTGTATCTCTGAAATTTTGCCAAAGGAAAGACCAGGGTTTTGCAGCACTATTTGGGATTCCTGTGGTTATTTGTGTTGATGGTGTGCTTCTCTCATGTACTTGTAATATTTGTTATGTGTATCAATTTCCTATTTCTCTTTTCTGCACATTAAGTAAATGAAGTGATTAGGTAGAATTCATAATTTGTATGCTCTGCCTTTAAGTTTGCTTAATATCTATGTTTTCCTCTGTCTAAAGAGAACTCTTGAAAGTTTCTTGCTCTCTTTAGCTCCTCACCGGTCATTCCTATCCATTCACTTAAATCAAAGGCATCAAGACAATCTCTTACCTTGCCCCAAAAAGACCTCTGCAAAAGCTGTGTCCCATCCCCGCACCCAAAATTGCTCTCCTCTTGTTTTCCACCAAAACCCTAAAAACCTGAAATCAAACTTTCTCAATCAGTTTACTAGCCTAAAATCAGTGTTCTTTATTGGTCATCTCCACCCTTTGAAAACATTTTTCCGAGATAGACCCGGAGAGAGCCCTCTCCTGCCCCGTAGGGCTAGCTACGAGGCTAAGTGGTTTGATGTTGCCTTGGATTTTGTCTTTTTCAGCCTGAGGCCAAATTCAAGCGCTAACAGCATCCACATTGATTGGTGTTTTTTGATATGTTCTATGAGTCTCACATTCATGCTTGGAATATGGCACGGGGGTGGTTGGCTAAAGAGAGACTTGGATCATCCAATCTATGGTCGGGTGGAACATGGTAGTCCCATCACCATTTGGTTCATTACATTATATGAAAAATTCATTCCTTTGATTTTCATGTGCAAATGTACTGATGTAGATATGGATTTTGATGGCTGATATGCTTATTGTATTTATGTTCCTATTATGTTTTTTATATGAAAATTTACCCTGGAGGGTGTTACAGATGGTCTCTTTTCCAAATACAAGTTGGTACAGATAATATCCAGTATTATTTCGCCAAGTTGTGTGATAAGCCCATAAGGCCTCTGGTAGTCTAGTAGCCCAGTCTCGCCGATGTGTCAAAACTTTCTTAGTTAAAATTGCTTCTATGATCTTATTAGTGCTTTCAACCAGACCGTTCGCCTGAGGGTGATACGGGGAAGTGACGCTATGTGAGATGTTGTGGTTCCATAGAGTGGCTGTAATCTTATGTCCTACAAATTGCCCCATCGATCTGTTATCACTTCCCTAGGTAAACCATACCACACAAATAACTCGAAAAGGAAATTAATTATGACTTCTTTCATAGCTCTTGGCAAAGTCATTGTTTCTACCCACTTTGTTAGATAGTCTATAGCAACCAGTATGTAGGCATTTTGGTTTGATGGTAAACGAAATGGGCCAACAAAATCCAATGCCCATCATTTGGAAGGTTCTATTACCAATTGGGGTTGCAACAGCATTTTGTCAAATTGACCAGGATGGCCCATCCTCTGGCATCTATCACAAACCTCGACATATTTCTTAGTGTCTTTAAAAATGGTGGGCCAATAATAGCCCATTTGTAGTACCTTATGCCCAATTCTACAATCTGTGAAGTTTCCTCCACAAGGCTCATCATGGCAGGCCTTCAAGATCTCGTATATTTCATCTTTATGAATGCATCTGTGTATGCACATATCATACCCTGTATGAAAAAGTTATCCACCAATCCAAGAAAATTGGACATTGCACTAGACAACCAGTTTCCTTTCCCTTGTTGTTAAGTGTCTGGGTAGCTTTCCTATGACCAGATTGTTTGCTACATCTGCGTACCATGGCGTTCTAACTACTATGGAAAACAAATGTTCATCTGGAAACTGATCATCCACTACCAACGGATCATTTATCTTTGGAGCTCGAGACAGAAAATGCATGACTGAGTTTTCCTTTCGTGGACGGTCTTTAATGGTGATATCAAACTCCTGCAAAAGTAACAACCAACGAGTCACTCATCCATTTGTAATTGGATTGTTAGCTAAGTATCTAATGGTGGAATTATCAGTGTACAGAAAAACTTGATAGCCAGTTATATAATGTTTAAATTTGTTTATGGCATAAATGACAGCTAAAAATTCCTTTTCTGTTACTATATAATTAAGTTCAGCAGCAGTAAGATTTTTTTTGATATAGTAGATAGCATACGGCTTTATGTCCTCCTCTTGGCTGAGGATAGCACCTATTGCTACATCTAGCACGTCTGTGGAGATATTAAAGGGTAGCTCCCAGTTGGTTCCACGCAATACTGGTTCCATCAAAATTAATTTCTTCAAATCTATAAAAGGAGTGTCAGATTTATCAGATCATTTAAATTCAACATTTCTCGTTAAAGCATACAAAGGCACAGCATTTTGTGAGAAAAAAATTATGAACCTGCGATAGTAACCTACATATCCGAGGATCATACGTACCTCCATCTAAGTATAGGGTGTAGGTAGTAGGAGAATTACCTATGTCTTTGTTGGAGCTGCCTGTATCCCAGTCGCAGAAATGTAGTGTCCTAGGATTACGCCTTCTGTCATCATCATGTGACACTTTATGTTACTTAAACATAGCCTAGTGGCGATGCATCATTCCAAGAACTTCTCTAATGTATGTAGTACTTGGTCAAAGTCGTCCCCATATGGGGTGATGTCATCCATGTAAACTTCAAGTCCCTTATTTATCAGATCAGCAAAAATTTTAAGTATGGCCCTCTAAAATGTAGCTGGGGCATTGCATAAACCAAACATTAACACTTTGTAAGAAAATGTACCCCATGGGCACGTAAAGGTGGTTTTGTCTTGGTCCTCAAGGGAGATTTGGATATGATTATAGCCGTTGAAGCCATCAAGAAAGGAAAAGAATTGTTTTCCTGCCAGTGTATCAAGGACTTGATCAATAAATGGAAGAGGGAAGTGATCTTTCTGCATGGCTTTGTTCTATTACATATAATCCACATAGATGCTCCACTTCCATTTTTTCTTGGGAACAACTACCAGAGTAGAGACCCACTTACTATCTGAAATGGGATAAATAAAATTCACGTCCAGCAACTTTTGTAGTTCTTATTTTACAATATCTTTGAGATGTGGATTTAGTCTCCGTTGAGGTTGCTGGATAGGACGAGCATCCTTTTTGGTGTAGATATGATGTGTACATAATTGTGGGTCTATTCCCTTCATGTTTGGATAGTCCTAAGAAAAATCCCCTTTATATTTTTGCAGAACTTGAATGAGATTTTGTTGTTGGTCACTGTCCAGACTATCATTGATGTTTAAAATCTTGCCTGGTTCAATTTCAACAGGCTTGCTGTTATGAATGGTAGTTGCCAGGATATGCTAATCATTAGTATATTTCAAAGGGTATTCCAAGGCTTCATTTTCAAGAATTTCTTTTAACATTTGACATTTGACATTATTCATAGTGGTTGGTTGATTAATAAAGTTATTGATTACATCGTCTTCAGTCTGATTCTTGAACTCAAGCGCCTCTGCTACTGTAAGTGGTGAACGAATACTTTCTTCCAAGTATGTGGGTGGTTGTTTATGTATTTTCACAATGGGAGAACTTGGTTTGGTAGGAGGATATAAAATGAGATTCTTTACAGCGTCTCCCTTAGCAATGGTCATGCTTCTCGTACGATAACCTATGAAAGCATCAGTTGTTGCCAACCAAGTTTGCCCCAAAATTAAAGGGTGCCCATCTAATCGACTTTTTGGGTTGATAACTAAAACATCCACTAGGTACTCCCATGAATTGATAGAAACTGTAATGTTCTGTAAAGTTCCCTTTTTTTTTACAACCGAACGATCAGTGAGTTATAGTAGGCGAGTGGTTGGTTCCAAAGATGTGATACCAAGTGTCTCACAAGTTTCCACGGTTAAGATGTTAATCGATGCACCCAAGTCAACTAGTGTGTTTAGAAAGGAGTGGCCATATATTTGGACTGTAATTATGGGATTCCCTATATATTCATATTTTATCGGTGTTTCCCTGCCCAAAAGTAAATCAGACAAGGTCCCTATGACATGCATAGTTGGTGAAGCTTTTATTTTCCTCACAAGATTTTTCGCACATATTTATTTAATCATTTTAGCATAAACAGGAATATCTTGGATGGCCTGGAGGAGAGAAATTTTAATGTATATATTTTTAAGTTCCCCTAAGAAATCAAAGTCTGGATAAACAATTGGTTTAGGTATTGCTAGTCTTTCAGGGAATGGGGGAGAAGTAATTATCAGATTTTCAGGATCTTTTTATTCGACAGTGTTCTCCCTGTTTTATTTCTATGTCAATCATAGTCGAAGGTGTAATTACAAGTGATGTTTCTAACTCATTTGGTGGCTAGTATTTGTCTTCCTTAGGAGTGATAATACATGCCAACCTCAGCCGAATTTCACTGTAGTCTTTCTGTTCGATCTCAAGGTCTAAGTTTTCAACAATTTGTATCAGCTGAACCGGTCTGTTATTGGGGTTTGGATTTGGTTGAGATGGTAGTTGGGGATGCAGAAGGGGCTGAGGATTTTGTTGTAATGGATATGGGGCTGATAGTGTAGGTTGATGTTGAAGACCTGTCCCCATAGGTGAATTTTTTATCCCTAGAGGTCGCTGCCAATTCGTAGACCAGTTAGAATTTTGTGAAGTAGAGGCAGGCCACTAGGATGGGTATGGATTATTTTGCCAAAAAGGAGTAGAAAAAGGACAATTCGGCCAACCATTACCTGGCAAGGATTGAGTTGGCCAAGGTGACATAGGAAACAGTTGGGACTTCCGAGTCGAGAAAGGTGATTGACCTTGCCACGTTGTTCCAAAATTCTGTTGTTGATTAAATGGCGAAGAAGGAAAGAACTGAAATGGGTCTTGTGACATACCTATGGGTTGGCCTTGCCACTGTCGACACTATTTCATTAATTACATTTGTTCTATCTCTTCGTCTACTTCCTTAAAAACTACTTTCATCCCTAGAAATGATGGACACTGCCCGGTGGCATGGTCCTTGGTGCAGATAGTGCATGTTTGGACCATGTCCAATGGACACTCCTGTTGATTGTGCTTCTTTCGACAACGTGGGAAAAAAGCAGCCAAATTTTGTTCTCCTAAGGCTTGTTTCTATTTGGCCTATAGGACATCTAACTATGTAGTCATTAGGCCTAAGATGTCTTTCTTGAATTCCTCCAGGAGGTTATCGATTTCAACTCTTGTCATGCCTCCACTAGGCAGTTTTCCTCCTCTAGTCATTGAATCTAGGCTTCTTGACCTGGTGCGTGTGCTACCTCGCGAACACCTGATACACAATCAAAAAATTTCATCATAATATTGTTGGGGCCTTAATTTAAATTTTGAAAAGGTTTTGACCAATTTTGGAAAACCAACGGACGACAAGGAAACGGGTGGCAGCAACGGTTGGTTGGTGGAACAAGTAGTTGCGCAAGAGTTGCAGCAAGGTGGCAGCAGAAGGAAAAGGTAGCCGAGGAGGTGGGAAGGTGCTGAAGTAGCCAAGGGGAAGAATTGTTGAGCAAGAACTAGTAGTCCAAGTAATAGAGAAGGATATAAAATGAGAAGGTCAGGAAAGGAGCAAGGTTGGATTTAGGAGATTAAGGAGAGGAGCAGCATAGCTGTGAGAGGAGGTGAAAGGATCCCTAGTTGCGGCAGACGAAGGGAAAGTTGTAGGAGCTTAAAAGACATGGTCCTTGAAGCTAAACCAACCTGTGGAACTGAGCCGGGTATTTCATGTAGTTGTTTGTGGCAGAAGCCTAGTTATATTGTAATGTTTATTGTTAATATTAATATAAAGACCTGCTAAGATCGGTTGCGGCTCGTGATGTATTTGAGCCCTGTGTATGATGAATATTTAAATTTTTTAATTTCTTATCAATTACATGTAATCGGTAGTCCTTATATTATCACGAGTATGATGTTATCTTCGTGTTATATATAATGTTTCCATATATGTGATCGAATGCAACCTGGTTAATGCTTTCTCGACTCCATGTTGAACCCTTCTCCCTTTTGGTCACGGCGCACCTCAGGTGAGATGCCTTGCCTTTGCGTTAAGGTGAAAATGACGGCACTATCATTGACTACAACAAAATATTGTTGGCCTCCTGTGCCTGAACCTAGGGTCTTCCCCCTGATGACTCTTTCGAGCCAACAAATGGTTCCATTGCCAAGACCTCAAGATACGAGAACTGATTCAAACTATGGTGTCAAGGATATTAAAGAGAGAGGTCAAGGATTAGTGGAATCATAAAGTAGATCAGTTTGTAGCAAAGCAGGCTACTCGTACAAGTCAACCGACCAGCAAGGTAAGTGAGGAAATTTTATATGCTGACGGCACTAATGAGCAGTATGAAATTTTCTGGTTTAATTTCCCAGAGGACCTGTACAATTGGTTAAGAAGGCTAAAAGGATAGAATCAGCTAGGTGGATTGGCAACAGCTCACCGTAGCTGGACTCTATCGAATATCGTAATGCTACAACTGTTGGACAATGATTTAGCTAGAGCAGTCGATTTTTGGGTAAAGACTACAGTGGAAGGATATGTAGTTGAGTTTTTTGCAGAGAGTTATCAGTATTTCTCAAAGGTAGAAGTTGTGTTCGCCTCAGGACTGAGAGGTAAGTTGATGAGGGAATTACCAATGTGGATTAAGATTTTTATCGTGCAAGAAGGATTGTTGCCTTTTCCCGCCACGGGGATGGCAGCATAAAACCCCAATACCGGGGGAAGAACATAGAGGGGGCAATGCCGCCAGTTGAGGGATAGAGATGTTGCTGAAGGGATGGATGTTGAAGAACTGAAGAAAGAAAGAGATGTCAAGGTGAAAAGAAGGGTATTGCTAGTGGATAAGTGGCAGGCGAGAGTGATTCAGACTCTGGGGAAGAAAAGGATGGGGCCCCACCAAGTAGGAGTAGTGAGGGAAAACCTCGAGTCGAAGAGGAAGGAGAAGAAGATGTTGGGCAAAGAAAGAGTGGTGAAGGAAGATGGAGGAGCTGGGGAAATAAGGGTGAACCTTCACTATAGGTTTCGGAAGACGGATCGCAAGTACATTTTGCAATAGGGGAATCGTAATACAAGAGGTTGCATGGGCATGAAGAAGGAAGCAAAGAGGATATGGGCGACGTGATGATGAGATTATTCAATGAAGAAGAAGCATCTGTTAAGAGTTAGTAGAAATTCCCTCGAGACATAGGTAGTATTTCCCCTGATCTTCCCCTGGTACCTTATCACAATCTGAAGGAATTTATTATTAGCTTAGCTAAGGCAGCGCGGGTATATAGTGCGCAAGAGAAATATCGAATCAAGTTCAACATTAGGAGTGGCTCAGGAACTAATAGTATTAGTAATTTAGGATTACATGGATCCTAATAGCTGGGGAGCAAAGGGTTTGTATTGATAGATCCTAGCCAGATCAGTATGGCGGGATCTTTTACCAAATATCCCAAATTTGCAGGGAGAGGAAACGAGGATGTAGAGCAGCATTGGTATCTCTGCGAAGATATTTGGAGGGCCTATCAAATTCCATATGTAAGGGCAATATAATTCCAAACCACGTTGATGGAAAGGGCTCTACACTGGTTTATAAAGTGGGTGGACCAGAATCAGAACCCCACAATAGATGATATTAAGAGAGGATTTGTGCAAGAACTCAAGGTGCCACAAAAAGATCAGAAAGGGATATTGGAACTGTGGGAAATTAAGCAGAAGGAGGAGGAGATGGCTTGGGAGCTCATGCAAAGGTTTAAGGATGCCATTGCCAAGTTGAGTTACAGTCTGGATCCAAACCACAAGCAGGACTAGTTCATTAAGGCAGTATTGCCTTTGACCAGAATGCCACTAACACGACAGAAGATAGGAACCCTCCAGGATGCGTTGGAACAAGCATCACACATAGAGGTTATGTTAGGCTACCCTCATGATTACAAAGGAGGGATGATCCTGTAAGATCCGTCGATTATAGGCCTACAGAACCAAATCGTGACCTTGACAGAGATATTGAAAGATCTCGAGCCAGTGCGTCTAGCCAGACCCAACATTTGGTGCAGCCACTGGATGGTGGAGGGGCACGTTGCGACGGAATGCCCAAGGTTGCAAGGTATTAATCATCCAGGTGGGGTTGTGGGGTCGTCAGGAAACCCACCAACCACAGGAGTTGCGGCGGTAGGAGTGCAAGGGGCCTTCCCAGGGAGGAATAATCAAGACTTTTGTGAGATCTATAGGGCATATGGACACCTGCCATGGATGTTCCCCATTTTGCAAAAGTACTCTAACGTCCCCAATAACAACTATTGTGAGTTTTGCGCATCAACAATGCATCACACTGATTAGTGTCGAGCGTTGGACACTCTAGCAGAAAGGCTGGATAGATCCACGTTCAGAATTAATGAGTCAAACCGAGGAGGATGAGGAGGAAATGGGCAAGGAGGAAGAACGGGAGGAAGAGGACCCGTGAGGTGTTACAACTATGACCAGGAAGGGCATGTGCAAGAGAATGTCCATTGTCGAGGAGACCATGGTGCTCGCAATGTAGAATCAATACCCACGCAACGAAGGACTGTCCGGAACTCATTGCAAAGTGGGAAGAAAGGACCAAACAGAGAGGGGCCAACTTGGTGAATCTTGAACCATATATCGATGATGGCATCCCTGCAACCAATATTAATATAGTCACCGAGGAGGGAAGAAGTTAGGGGAGGACCGCTACACAAAAGACCGCCCTTAATCCTTAGAGTGGTGCCTCCACAGAAGGGGTACCAGCCTAAATGCCAAAAGAGTTTCTATTAGGAAGAATTTAAGATGTTTGAAGGGATTACCATGGAGAAAGATAGTAAAAGACCATAATATCACATGCCTGATCACACCCATCCGATTAGGGAATGGTTTAAAATGTTCTTGAAAATTGTTGAGGATGAAGACACACTGAAGGAGTTGAGAAAAATTATAAAGGTTGCAGTATCCATGGAAGAAGAGGAAGTGGAACGACTAGGTGCAGGGTTGCCATAGAAAGCTTCCAGATGAGTGAAACGGAACAAGAGAAGAATCAGGAAGGAGTTCTAAATCAACGCGTAAGTGGCAGGATTCTAGATAATGGACACTATGTTAGACTTAAGGTCGGATGTAAACATCCTACCTAGGAAAACTTGGGAGGAAATGGGGAAGCCTCAACTAAAATAGCCGCCAATTCAACAAACAATGGAAAATCAATATTTCATACTACCCATTGAGAGATTGGAGAATGTGGAGGTTGATGTGGCAAGGGTGAAGACGCACACTAAATTCAAGGTGATTGACATCATGGGGGATAAGGACCGATACTCGGCACTCCTGGGGATTGATTGAGCATATGAGAACTATGTGGTCATAGACATAAAGAAGGAACTGATGATTTTTGAAGTAGAAGGGCTAAGGGTGATACAATTATTAGACCCCTACCAAGGACCCAGGTTCTCAGAACCAGCAGATGACAGGGATGATCCAGGAGGGTTAGAACAACTATACTTGCTCATCTCAAGGAAGAGGGAGTACTACATCAACCCCACAATCGAAGGATCCAAACCTCGGAAATTAGTTCAGAAGCTACATGGGATGCATGGCAACAGGGGGGATACGAACTGACCACTAGATGGTGTGTGATGATAAGTCGAGTAAACCGGGGAGAAATGGAGATAGCTGACTACCTGAGGTATCATGGCCTTGAACCAGTGGACACCTTCTTAGACAGAGTAGACCGGGAAATGACAGAGGATCAAAGGATCTCCTTTCTAAGTATTAGCCTCATGGCAACTCTGACAAGATGGTGGAAAATGCATTGCAATACACTAAGAGACTGGGCGAGTGTCAAACAAGCCATGAAGGAAATATTTTCCCGAGATGAAGATCAGCCATAGGATAAGGAAAGATACAAGGGGGATTCAAATCCTGAGAATCACGTCAAGGATTACATAATTAATTAGAAAAGAAAAGGAATTCCAAAGGATAAATGGGTACGCACATTTATACATACCCTTGGAACTGTCTCCCAAGCTTAGCATGTCCAAGAGGAGCTCTGTCAGCAGAAAATAGAATGGGATACTGTGGAGGTACAATTTGTTAGCAACTTCTCATTCAAAGGCGACGAGGCACAAATGATAGAGGCAATCCAAGCAATAAAAGGACTATTGTTCACACCAGAGCCGTTGGTTGAGGGAGGGCTCGACAAAAATTTCATGTAGTCTCTCTATGAAATCGAGTCACCAGGATATGTAGTGTGTGACAAGGTAGACATAGGACTAGATGATGATGATGGGTTGGAGGGACTGAGACACCTAGCTTTCGGGGAAATGGAAGGGGAGAGGGACATTCAGGAGAGCCCCTTAATGGAAGGTGCCCACCTTCTACCAATAAAGCTGAGGAAGCAAAAATTTGGGTCAGATGATAAACCCAAGATTACATCAATAGTAAACTACTGGGACAAGCAAGCCACCAAAGAAGTTTTCTACCTACTACACAAATATCAAGACCTATTCCGAGCTTCAGTGGAACAACTGAAGGGAATAAAAGGGAACATTGGGGAAATGAAAATTTTCTTGAGACCGGATGCCTGATTGGTGAAATATGGGCCATACAAATTAAACCCAAGGGTGAAAGAGAAATTTAAGAAGGAAATTGACAAAATGTTGGAGGCAGGAATCATTTTTCCAGTGGATGAAGTTGAATGGATAAGCCTGATAGTTATTCAAAACAAGAAGGATGTAGCCGAAATCAGAGTATGTGTTGACTATAGAAGCCTGAACAATGCATGCGTGCATGACCTATTTCCCACGCCCTTTAGTGACGAGGTCCTAGATAGTGTTGCGGGGAATGAAGCATATTCATTCACATATGGGTTTTCAAGCTACCCCCAAGTCAGAATAGCTGAATAAGATAAAAGGAAAACAACATTCACCACAATGTGGGGGTCATATGCATACAATGTGATGCCATTCGGACTAAAGAATGCACCAGCAATCTTCTCAAGGATCGTCATAGTTGCATTCCGAGATTATATTCATAAGTTTATAGAAGTTTACATGAATGACTGGACAGTATACAATCTATTGAAAAAACACACCAGCCTATTAAGAATAATGTTTTAAAGGTGCAGACAACTGCAGATTTCTTTAAATCTCAAGAAATGCATCCTTGCGGTCCCCTTTGGAAATATACTAGGCCATTTTGTCTGCAAATATGGAGTGTGTGTAGACCCTGCAAAAGTTGCGGCAATTATCCACATGGAACCACCAAGCAACGTAAAACAAATAAAAGAAACTCTAGGTCATAAGGGGTACTATAGGCGATTCATCAAGAATTACGCATCCATCACAACTCCAATGGAAAAATTATTGAAGAAAACAAAAGAGTTCATTTGGACTGCGGATTGTCAGACAACCCTGAATAACTTAAAGGAAATACTGGTAAGCACCCCTATATTGGTGTATCTTGATTGGAACAAAATGTTCCATGTGCACATCGATGCATCAAGAATAGCACTGGGAGCGGTCTTAGCACAACCAGGGGAGAAAAACATGGACCATCTAGTGTACTATGCTAGCAAAAAGTTGTCTACTGCGGAAAGAAACTATACAACAACCGAAAGAGAAGCCCTGGCAATGGTTTACTCTCTCCAAAAGTTCAGACACTATTTACTAGGCACGTCATTCAAATTCTTTATAGACCATTTCACGCTCAAATATTTAGTAAACAAGCCCGTACTAGAAGGGAGAATATGTAGATGGTTGTTAATGTTCCAATAATTTACGTTTGTAGTGGTAAAGCCCAACAAAATAAATATGGGACCAGACCACTTGTTGTGGCTGGAAACAGGAGAAAATGAAAGAGCGGTGGATGATCGATTTCCCAATGCTGATTTATTCAAATTAGAGGCAATCCTAGACCACCTAGAATAGATTGCCTCATTTTTAACAACCGGTCACTGCCCAGCATGATATACAGTTGCAAAAAGATGGAAATTTGTAGTTAGGGTAGTGGATTACCAGCTGATCGCATGACACCTCTACAAGATGGGCTTAGATCAAATACTGAGGCGTTGTGTCCTTCAGCATGAAAGGAATGATGTCTTATGGGAGTGCCACACAGGGGTTGTAGGAGGCCATATAGGAGGGAATGCCACCGCAAGAAAGCTACTCCACGCAGGACTATGGTGGCCAACTATCCATAAGGATTCTAAAGAATTTTCCAGGACATGCGATCTCTGTCAAAGGGTCAAGAAGCCTTCGCAGCGTGATGAGATTCCTCTACATCCGGTCGACACAGTGAAAATCTTTGATAAATGGGCCGTAGACTTCATTGGACCCATTTCTCCACTGGAGAGGCATTCATGAGCAAGGTACATCATAACAGCAATAGAATACCTCACAAAGTGGGCTGAAGCGGTACCCGTAAAGGACTGCACAGCAGAAACAACAACAAGGTTCATAGTTGAGAACATCATTTCACAGTTCAGATGACCAAGGAGCCTCACAAGTGACCAAGGCATTCACTTCTTGAATGAGACCATTGAGTCTCTGCTGAAGACCTTCATCATCCAACACAACAAGAGTAGCCTGTACCACCCAAAAGCCAACGATGCAGTAGAAGCATTTAACAAAATACTAGAGAAAGGGCCCATGAAAGTCGTATCTACCAATAGGGACGATTGGGATGAAAGAATAACTACGACTCTAGGGGAATATAGGATGAAAGTAAAGAGACTCCATAAGAAAACTCCATTTCAACTTGTATATGGAAGGGAAGAGGTGGTACCAGTAGAATTTATGCTACCTAGCATGTTCATCTTAGAGGCAACGGGAATGACAAACAACATTTCCTTACAAGATAGACTCAACCAACTGATGGAACTTGATGAAACCTGGTTTTTAGCAGAGTTCCATAAATCAGTGGAGCAGCGAAGACAAAAATCTTGGCATGATAGGCATATCAAGAGGAAGTCATTTGAAATTCGGGAACAAGTGCTCCTTTATGATAGCAAGTTCCAAAAGTTCCCAAGGAAACTGTTGATGCACAAGTTGGGTCCATTTATAGTAACAGAAATTAGAGATTCATGCATAGTAAGGCTTGCACAAATGGATCTAGTCTTACTACATAAATGGGTGAATGGCGCACACCTAAAACCCTTCCGCAACTCATACAAAAAACAAACAAACAAGCAAACAAAAGGGTAGCGGATATCAATAAGGTTGCGGAAAAGTATTCACATACCACAACCCATTTGTGGTCGGGGAGAACTAGCATCAATGGACACACATGTAGTCCCAGTCAGCAGAGTCAGTGAGGGGGTAACATCAGTGGATACACATGTAATCCTAGTCAATAGAGTCAGTGGCCACACACGTAATCCTAATTAGCATAATACACATAGGCATGTACTTTTTCCAACATTTATGACCACACAGATACCCGTCCTATCCGCTGTACCAGTAGTCATTTCCTTATTAAGTAACTACATAAGAAACTGTCAAAGTAGATAAATAAACTTAGTTTATAAATAAACCCATCACATAAAAATAAATACGCCATGCAACCCACTTTGTACTTTCCAGTCCACGTCATGGTTGTCACGTCCAAGTTGGCGGATAGTGGCAAGGTCTAGCTAAAACACATGGGAAAATCAACGGAGTAATTAGTTATTAATGCCTCATCAGTCAGGGAACTTCATGTCAGGGTCGGCTACTTAAGTCATAGAAGAATGAAGGGAATTCCATAATTCCAATTGTAGACAACAGAAGAGTTACCAGTTCGCTCTGAAGAACAGGTGCAGAGATAAAGAAGTAGGAAGCCTCGAGTGCAGATAGTTTATCACAGGATAACGGAGATGGCGAAAGGACTTGTATCAGTTCCAATGACACATTGGATACACGAATTGAAATGGTCGATAATCTATATGGAAAGTATGACAAGGCAAATTTGATAGACATCGACTTCACAGAATGTTTCCAATTCCCGACCATGAAGAGAGATATTTACACGGAGGATTTACAAAAGGAGGATGGTACCAGTTCCTCCAAGGTCAGGGAAGAATTTAAGGGAATACATAGATCGAAAATACTCCATTTAAGGAGCCTACTTGTGTTCGGCACTCAATTTTCTGCGATGCAGTATACCAAGTTGTTAGTGAGTAGGATGCAGGGAGGATCACTGTGGCTGGATAAGGAGTACCCCATCCACATGTTGGTTATCAGTTGGCTCATGGGACTAGCCGAGGGTGGAAATTCAGTTAGCACTACATTCCATATAGGGGCTAAGCAGGGCAAGAAGTAGAGTCAAGAAAACATTTATGCCAGATATGGGACAGAGAGGCGTGGGAGAGGAGCGAAGCTAGATAAGATTAACAAGGATGATATTAGGTTTTCCTGTTACCTCATTGCAGGAAAAACAATGCGACACTTCACAAAGAATGAATGCACCTTGGATGCAATCTCAGTTATGGAACATTGTTGCCAAGGGGAGGTGCTCAACTCATCAGCCTATGTTCTCAATGAGTTGTTTGAAGCATGTGAGGACGTGTACAGAAGGGGTGTTGGGTTCATGTTTAGATATCTGTTGATGTCATTGGTGATGTGGAAATGGAGGCCACCGAAGGAGAGGGAAATGGTACACATCTCGAAGGCCAACCAATTGCACTCTAGTGCGATCCATGGAAGGCATCAGGAGAACCCAGAAGAAAGAGATAAACGAAATAGCCTTCATAGACTAGTACGAGTAGATGTTGGCCATCATAAGGTCAATAGAGAGGATACCCAACGCTCTGATGGATGAATTTTCAAAAAAAATTGGTTTTCTGCCTCCCACGCACATACGTACCAGAGGCCAAGATGTGTCCACCCTCAAACATTTAAGATGAGACCATAAAGCTTTGTCCTAACTGAGGAAGTGCTACACAAAGAAGTGGGATCATGGATGAGAGTGGCATGTGAGATAACAAAAGGCAAGCACAAGTACCAATTTGGGGTACTGACTCTGCAAGGCCAAGGGGAAGATGGGGCGGAAAGCAGTAGGAAGCATCGAGCTGAAGAGGAAATAGATCTGATGGTGCTCCAGATGGAGGAAAGAATGTTCGAACTCTGACGGAAAATTGCTAGCTTAGAGTCAGGTGAGAGCAACTACCCTACCCAATTTCAGGGCTCCGCCATGATTTCTCCTATCATAACACCATCGTCAGCCATGAAGCTCCCAACAAGACTAGCTCAAGCCTCCTCCTAGCCCATGGTCCCCAAGCCCAAGAAAAAGTGAGTTGCCCACACCCTAACTGTCAAAAACCTGAAAGTTATTCCGCCAACTCTGATCGTTGACCTTACTTTGGAGGTAGAGTAATCAATCCCTAAAACCATCATAATTGAAGAGATCCCCACCAACACCTCCATTGCATTGCATCAATCGCGGGAGTCATCCCTGCACACTGCCTAGAACTCTATGACCCTATCTAAGACCCTTCAACCGGGCCGGAAAAGGAGTACTGTGGAAGAAGAAGTTCAGTCAGTCGGATGGAAAGAGGGCACCACTCCTACCATTGGGATGCAACCAACAAAACTCACATCCTCGATGCTTCGATTGCACCCACCAGAAGGGGGGAACTTAGATGCCAATCTATAGAGGGAAAGGGTTGAGCTGTACTTGCCACCTTTCCCTATAAGGCTCACAGTCCACCTGATCCCCAGCATCATTCCACCCACTCCACAGTTCACCCCGCCATTACAGTACACCCACTCGCCCACCTCCCATTCTGACAAATCCATCACTAGTGGCCTACCCCTATAATAGCACTTCCTAGACCCTAGTACAATGCAAGCCGAGACACTCCAGCATTGGTCGTTGGCACAATTGTTTTCATTTATTCAATAGGCAGCAAATAGGGCTGAAAGGACCCATGAGGACCTGGCCCAAGAACATGAACAGAAAATGAAGCAATTGCAAGTGGTGACAAAGGAGCTTGCTCACCTGTGGTAAGCAAATGCTGGATTATAGGCCCAGTTCGACTAAGTCACAGAATGGTTCATATCACTATGGCCAACCATCATCGAGGTGGATACAGGAGCACCGACAAACATGGCTACCTGCACGCTAGTTAGTTGTTACGACCACATCCAAGCGACATACTCGCACTTGGGAGATACCAATGCCGAGATGAAGAGTAAATTGGAGATGGTGAGGTTTACACTACCAAAAGTGGCAATTTACACGAGGACATTCGAGGGAAAGGTCATGGATCTAGAAGCAAAGAAGCAAGCTTTATTCGATTCCCTATTTGACAGATATGTTGTGATGAACAAGGTCCATGATTGGTCAGGCAGTCTGGCTTTGAGGAACCACTTAGTCTACCCCCTTAGAGAGAAAATATAGACCCTATTTGCTAGCACGAAATACTACACACACCCCGCCTAGCTGCAGCAGATCAACAATCAAATGGACACCCTTCAAGCTAAGGTTGATAGTATTGAGGAGGACTCCATGAGGACGACAAAGATAATCAAGAATTTACAACCACCAGTTTGAATGCATGTGTTACTTTTGAAGGAGGTGTGTGACTCCAGCAGGTAGTAATGGAGTGACCTATAAAGAAAGTGGCCAACCGAACTGATGTCGCCCTCGGCCGAAGTGTTTACTCAGGCCGTCGATGCAATTCTCGCACGGTGGGACACCATTGTTCAAAATTATACAATGTTTAGGCAGCAGACCATGGCCTCTGTCCTAGAGTTGGAGCCTTCATTTGGAACGGGGGAACCTCAAGGGTGAGAAGGTGCAATAGAAATGGATGCCACTCCACAAGCAATGATCGAAGCAGAAGAAGAACCTGCATAGCAAGCAACAAAACCAATGCAGGTAATAGTGCATCCACCACTCGCAAGATAAGCAAGACCGGCGATGTTTGAAATGACTTGACTTGGGGATGAGTCAAGGAATTGTGGTCGGGGCCAGTTGGGGCCTGCATTTAAATTTTGAAAAGTTTTTGACCAATTTTGGCTGACCAAGGGACAAGAAGGAAATGGGTGGTAGCAATGGTTGGTTGGCGAAACAAGTAGCTGCGCAAGAGTTGTGGCAAGGTGGCAGCCATAGGCAAAGGCAACTGAAGGGGCGGGAAGGTGTAGAAGCAACCGAGGGGAAGAACAGCCGAGAAAGAATTTCCAATCCAGGTAACAGAGAAGGATATAAAAGGAGAAAGCTAGGAAAGGAGCAAGGTTGGCTTTAGGAGGTTAAGGAGAGGAGCAACAAAGCTGTGAGAGGAGGTGAAAGGATCCCCAGTTGCGGTAGATGGAGGGAAGGTTGCAGGAGGCTAGAAGACATGGCCCTTGAAGCCAAACTGACCCGTGGAACTGAGCCAGGTATTTCATGTAGTTTTTTGCGATGAAATCTGAGTTATATTGTAATGTTTGTTGTTAAGATTAATATAAAGACCTGCTAAGATCGGTTGCGTCTTGTAATGTATCTAAGCCCTGTGTATGATGAATCTTTAAATTTTTGAATGACTTATCAATTGCATGTAATCAGTAATCCTTATATCATCACGAGTATGTTGTTATCTCCGTGTTATATATAATGTGTCCATATATGTGATCAAATGAAACCCAGTTAATGATTTTTTGACTCCATGCTGAACCATTCTCCCTTTTGGTCACAGTGCACCTCAAGTGCGATGTCTTTCCCTTTGGGGTAAGGTGAAAATGACGGTGTTTTTTATAGACATATTTGGGAACTACAACCCCAATCACATATGTCCATAAACCAAGGGCTTCTAAGTCCCTAAAAGTGTTGTTTCATACCCTAAAGGAGCAAGGTCAGTTGATTACATCATCTCCCAGAAATTTTCCATGAAAAACTACTCATAACTGGTCAAAGTAGGACCATACAGACTACCTAGTGCAAAGGGTGCGATACATCTCACCTACCACATGCAAAAAGTGTGAAGCACACTGCAAAGCCCTTCTGTAGGGTGTGATGAGCGAGAGCAGACTAATGGCACAAGAAGTTTGCTATGTGGAGACCCTGAGAATCTTCTAGAAGCTTCTCTTTTGACACTTGCCTCCCTGAATTTGCCCAAGGATGAGTAAGATATCATGAAATCTCCAAGTGGAACCAAGAACTATCAGAGAGATGACACTAATCAAAATCCCAGAAGCTAACTCACCCCCCTGCAAATATCTATATATGGATCCCTCATCCCAGAGATCCAAAGGTTGGAATTTGGTAATTTGCAAAGTGGTGCAGCTGGTTTGTCTTTGAATACATTGTTGGGTGATCTTGCTTTGTATGAGGTGAAGAGGGCTTTCAGCTGGGAGGATGGCGATGGGTCAAACCAAGTGGTTGTAATCCTCTCTTCTACTACTTTTATCAATAAAGCTATTTGAGTTTTCCTCCATATTATTGTGTATCTCTGAATATTGTGTTGATATATGCATTTGTATGGTCAATATATATATGAACCTATATTGTTTATAGTGATAGATCTCTATGCTTTGATGGTATTATGTCGTTGTGATTCTACATGTGCTCTTTGAATCAGGACAAGTAAGGAAGCAGTGGCGAGATTCTGTTGAAGGGGAAAGGAGAAGAGCAAGGAGCCAAGCAAAAGACTGAGGTTGGTACTCTCTGCTTCTTTCTCATCTATCTCTCGTAAAGGAAAGCGCAAGTGACTTTAGTTTGTTTGTTTCTAAGATAGCTACTCGTCTTAGTGGGACTAGTAGTTCTGAATAGACACTAGATTTCCCGGTAACAAAATGGCGACTCCGCTGGGGAGCAAATAGTTTGATTTCTTGTCTCTATTTGTTTGATTCATAAACCACAAATGCAGCCTGAAGTTAATCCAACTAGCCTTCGAACTGCATTTGCTATGCAAGTGCAAAGTAGATCAACACTGCTTCAGTCAATCTCTAGGTTTGTTTATGAACTGAACAGTTGACTTGCAAACATCTTAAGTTCCCTAGAGGTAGCTCAAGTAACCTCATTAGATCAGCCCCTATACTTTGTAGTTACTGAATATCATTAGCTCAGCATAAATCCCTGAACTAAGCTGCAAACTGTGACCAAAACCCAAGTTAAAGTCTTGTTCCTGGACCATCACACTGTCTCCTTTTGGCAGGCTAGATGCATCGCACCTTCCGTGTGCAGTAGGTGGGATGCATCCCTGTTTCCCTATGTTACAGGTGCGATGATTAGGTAAGACTATTTTTACCTATAGATTTTGGTTTTTTCTTCACTGTCTTCAGCTTTATTTAGGAGTTTTGCTATCTGTGATCAGTAGACCACTGTTGAAACCCCCTTCCTTTGCATTATTCAGCCTCCATTGTACAAAGAATTGTGAATGTTTTTATGTATTTTTCGCCATTTGCAGTTCTCCTTTACAAAAAGTAGCTTAATAAAATCGTCGTCTTTTGATTTGAATGTGTCGCACGTGTCGTTTTCAGTCAAAGAAAAGAATCCTCCTCTTTTTGATAGTCGATTACACTGTTACTCTTGTATTTGATCTGAAATAACAGTATTTCAAGTGTCGAAAGCAGTTTTCAGTTCAAAATCACAAAGTGTCGTTTTGTCTTCCTTTCATTTTTTGAAAAGAAAATCGTTAGTACTATCACTTTGAAAGAAGAGATAATTAATATTTGTATTTAGCATTCTTTTTGTCATTCACACATTAAGAAAGTGGAAAACGAATACATGCATGTGCATTTGCATTTAGACTGCTTGTTGATTTTGATTTAGGACAGTGCATCTAGTGTGCGCTCTCTACTCTATGTTGAAAGGATTTCGCTTCTCTTTCCTTAGTAGCTAGGATTTTCATTGCAAAAAGAAGAGTAAACGACTATTTATCATCGCAGATTGCATATTTAGGAGTTGTATATCTACATCACGCGGTGAACCTTAAAGGAAAACTTCTTAAGAAAGATCAACTATAAAATAAAGTCAATGAACATAAAAACGCTTTGGAACCTAACGCACAACATCTAGAAGTCTAGGTTAGAGACGTATCCCGGTGTTGTAAAGCCTGGTAACTGTCGCTTTCATCGTAGGTTGGGTGATTCCTCCTCTTTGAGACGACAAGTGCCAGTATAGACTTGTGCTCCCACGTACCGTAGAGTATATATTGGGAGACCAAAATAGGCTATATCCTTTATCCTTAGGAAGCTGTTTCTGCCGCCCTATCGATCATAATGCACTGAACACAGCATTCGGGAAGATTGACTGTCGTACCGTAAAATGTATTATGTAGTTTTGCGATTGGTTTGGTAATCCCTCTTTCTAGATTTCTAGAGTAGTCTCTTTCATTCCTTTTCAGACTCCTTAAAGGAAAAGGTCCATTTGAGCACTTGTCACTTCAGGCTCATTAAAAATCGAAGGCGACTAGAGTCATCTTTAGCTTTTTCTTGACTCTTGAAAATTGAAAAAGCAAGTTGTGTCAGAGCATCTAAAATTCATTTAATTTGGAATAACATTTTCCCCTCTTATTTTGAGTTGATCAAATAATCCGCAATCATGGAAGAAAGTCAATCAAAACCCCATCGTTCGTGGAGACTGATGAGTCAACCGTCTTTGACCCTGGAAACAAAACCATTATGGGGCAGGCGAACTCGTTTAACTGGGTCAAAGTCTCCTGGTTTGTTTGAAACTTGTGTTTCAACATCCTCTGAGACTCCAGTTACTCCAACCATTTCTGGTATCCTTGCCTCTATAGAAGAAGTTCCACAGTTACAAGAGGACATTAGAACTGATCCTAGTGTAATAGTAAACACTTTTATTCCTGAACTGACTCCACCTAGAGTTGATTTGGAAGGTGTTACCCCTCCAGCATCTGTTGCTACAAAATCTATACCTTCTTCAACACCAGAAATATTTTACGGACCTGACAGTCTACCTCTTCCACCTGGATTGATTTCTATAGAAGAGATTACAAAGGATCTTCCATCCAGTACTCCATCACATTTCAGAAATGGGATCCACCTATATCCTTCTACTTCAGAAGTTAATACCCCTTCATCGCAAGTTCTTGTAGAATCGCTAGGAAGTCTTTTGGATAGACGTGATATGTCTGGACAACCATCGACATCTAGGACTGTGTCATCCGATACAGCGGTAGCAGAACCTCCTGCCACCACTTTGACGATGTTCGCTGGCCTACCATCTGTCCCAACTAGCTCTTAATCGCTAGAGGGAGTCCACCGAGGGACTGTTTGAACAGTATGGTCTATTCCCGTTTGTTCGTCTAGAATAATATCTAGAATTTCTTATGTTGTGTCTTAGCAAATTGATCCTTCACAAAAGTATCAATTGGGGCAGTCTGGTCTCCAAAGGCCAATCTTTCCTGTTAGCACTGGATTGTCGCCATATGGGGGGCAGTATACCCTTTCATTGTTCCCTCTGGGAGAACAACCATATGAGTGTTCTCAACCAAATTTGGGTCAAAATGGAATCACATCCAGTGGTTGGGTGCCAATACTGCCTCAACCACCAAGAATTGTATACTCAATGCAACTGAGTCTACCTGTGTCGAATATCCCCACTTCACCAGCTATTGTGATGGTGTCACAAGCACAAGCGTTGCCTATTATATGCCAACCACAAGTTTCCCAGGTCGTAATACAACAGCCTCTTGTCTCCACGACATAACCACAATCGCTGATTGGTGGCTCCTTAACTGGAACAACTCAGGCTCAAACAGATACTATTACCCTTCATCTTGGTCAAACATCCAGTATTGGGCAATAGCAAATGGTTTCACAACCATGGCTGGTGCAACATCAGTAACCGTAATTCCAGAAAGTTTACCATGGACCTGAGCAACAAAGCTTTGCGGGTAATGGGCAATCGTATATTCAAAATGGTCAACATCAATCATATCGTAATGGTTATGCCCAACAGCCTTACCAAAGTTACCAGCATCAAATACATTATGCTAGTATGAAAAGACCCACTGCTCAGGCGATCCCATCTTATCCTGGGTATGCTTCGTCGAACCTGAATCAATAGTTGCCATTCATGGTGACTTTAGAGTTACCAGATCTAAATCAGCTAACAAATGATCCAATTGCTTATGCCCCTTGGTGGTCGATGATTCCTCATAAACTTTCATCAGATATTCCTAAATTTAATGGAAATCCAGATGAAGACCCATCGAATCATGTGATGACCTTTCATCTGTGGTGTTCGTCCAACACTCTCAATGACGATTCGAATAGGCTTCACCTTTTTCTGCGAACGTTAACTGGTTCGGTAGCAAAATGGTACATTGAATTTCCTAGAGCTTCATTCGATAACTTCAGTGCCCTTGGCACAACCTTTTTAACCCATTTTCAGTTACCAATAACGTACGAAACAGGAACAGAGCTTCCTACCAATTTCAAGCAAAAGACGGCCACTCACATATCTGATCATATTCATGAGTGGTGACGTCACCGTAGAATGGTAAAAACATATGTTCCTGATCAACTGCTAGCTGAATGGTTTATTAAGTCATTGTTACCTTCTATTACGGAAGATGTTGCAAAGGGAGGGGTCGTCACTGAAGAGAAATTCATTGCTCATGCACAATATTTAGACTTGATCTATACTCAGTCTGGCATGCTCTACGAAAAAATCCCTGATGCTCCTAGACCGGAGTTTTCTGTTCCTCCTCCTCCTAAATCAAACAAATACTCTCATGCCGGCAATGGCGTGATAGGTACGACTAGCACGAAAACCGTAAAGGCTACATCAAAGAAAGCACGTACGGTTTCTATTCAAAATGAAAATGAGGAGCTTCTCGCCTCAGAGGTTAATGCCGTGTCGACCGACAAAGGCAAAGAACCGAAGCAACCAGGAGGCAAGAAGAAAAGGAAAAATAAGAAGCAGTATGAGTCGTCTCCTGAAAAATCTTATGCAAAACATTCTAGGCAAAGGAAACCCCCTTCAGGGTGTCAAATATGTGATGAGGATCATTGGACGAGAGATTGTCCACATAAAGCTGAAGTTAAGAAACTCTTTAAAATTTCAAAAACCTCGGCGGTATTGACTGATCCGTTTCCAAACCCGAGAACCAATCTGGTTGCTAGTGACAATGCTTCCCCATCCCAAGTGCTTATGTTGTCCATTTCAAAACAACAAAATAATGCTTTGATATTGACAAGAAATAAATATTACAGGAGTCCACAGCTGTCGAACAACAAGACTACTGATCAACCTAGTAGTTCGACAACAACTTCGACCGAAGTTGTGCCACCCATCATTCCTGAGCTAATGATAAAGCCGCCAAAGGGAGTAGTACACAAATCGACATTTAATCCTCGTGCCAGAGCAGCACAAAATTATAATATATTACAGGACCAGGCCCAATCTCCATCCGCTATGTTGACACTTGAAGTACTGCAAAATTGCCCCTCTAAAAAGCAGGCTCTATTATCAACAATAGGTGGGATTGACCCAGTAGATTCCAATATTGTGGCCTTTAATCATAAAGGATATGAACCTCAATTACTAGCTCAACTCACTTTCCTCATTCAAGTGAAAGCCCCCAACAAAACTGTTCATCGAACAATTATTGATAAGGGGGCATCTACATGTATTATGTCAATGAGTTGCTAGAAAACTTTAGGATCACCACACTTGTCACGATTGTCAACGACGTTAAAAGCATTCGATGGATGAACATACACTCCATACGGAATATTGAGTAACTTGCAAGTTGAACTGGGGGGCAAAACAGTAGAAATTGATGTTAAAGTTATCGATGGAAATCTCGATTACAACATCCTATTGGGAAGGCCCTGGATTTATGCTATGGCCACTATTATCTCAACGTACTTCAGAAAGATTGCATTTCCTTTTCAAGGAGGAATTACAATCGTTGACCAGCAAACCTTTCTTCCCAATAGTTCACAAGTTACGGGAAGCATCCCGATGATCCACGGAAGCTCTCAGTTGCTTCAAAATATAAGAGTAGGCCTGCTAGAAGACCCTACATTGATGGGTACTTTTTCCCTACAGCCTCCAAACAAACTGGCAGAAGTGGCCACAGTGGGAACCTACAATATGATATCTTATATATCTAAAATATTTAGAAGATTCTCGAACATTTTGTCAGCATGGATCATCGCCATTTTAGAAATATTGTAGCAATAAATTTTCTTGGCCTAGGGGACAAACCCAAATCAACGCTCATCGAGTGTTCAGATAGACAGGTCTAAGGAATATGGCACCTCTTCAGATCCTTGGTTGCATGTACATTCTATAGACAAAGGAATTGTTCAGTCAATGATCATAGAGGGGGCACAGTGGGAAGATTACCACCATCATTCCCATCTTCCGTATTACCACGAATATTATTCCAGCCACCTTAATCATCCTTCAGTTTTTGATTTTCTATCAAATACTATAAATACGGTGGATTATGAGGATAGCTCTTTTACTGTGTCAACCTCATTAAAAATTGAAACAACTCCCTTTCCAAATTGATTCTTTGATTACGATCTCATAAAATCCAAGTCGAGTCTTTCAAAGATCTCGAAGGCAAACCTTCATTCCAACCACCTTGTTGAATGCAATGAAGCTTGGGGGGCATGCATCTCTATTTGCATCACTATGCTGGGGGCATGCAAACTTGTAACAAGCATAGTTTCTCATTTCAAGCTTGTGTAAACATGAAACTGAATATGGGCAGTTTTACGTGAAGTTCAAGCTCATTAAAAAAAATAAACCCGCCATGAGTAGTTTTACGCGAAGTTCAAGCTCGTTAAAAAATAAACCTAGCAACGAGCAATTTTACGCGAAGTTCAAGCTTGTTAAAAAATAAACCTAGCAATGAGCATATGTTACACCAAAGTTTAAGCTCGTTAAAAAATGAACCCATCTCCAGTAAATAACCATTATGATCACATTATTATCAGCTTTTGAGCCTTGGTCGTGTTCTTACCATCACCTCCACTCTTTTTTTAGCCGATCATACACCTCCATTTGATTGTTTACCCCTTTTGAGGAACAACTGCGATGATTGATCCTATTAGCCACCTTCTTTACACTGACGTGATTGAAAAGTTCCAAACATTACCTAGAACCAGCTGCTATCCGAAAATATCACTCGTTCCTCAAAAACGAGTCTCCTTTAAGCTCTTTTCATCTGACTCATAAAATATGAAAATATTGCCGAGAAATTGGCCTTTCCAGCTCATTAAATTGATTGGAAGTGCCATCCCTCCTCTAGATTTTAATCTTTTTGGACCTGAGGGATTATTACACAAAACGATCAAGCGTTTGTCTTGTTCGGCTTGTTAAAACTATCAAAAAGTCATCCCTTTCGCATTGTTTTATACGTTTTCGGACTTAAGGGATTATATTATGAAAAATGAATATTGGAGTTTCCTTTCCATCTCTTTTCAAACTCTCTAAAAATGAAAAGGACCGAGCTATCCTTGTCGTTAAACTCGTTAAAACAATAGCAAGAAACTTGTCCATTCAAATAAGAGCGAGTTTCACTGTCGCTAGGCTTGTTAAAACATAGCGACGGGTTTGCTCGAAGGGAAAATTATAGAACAAGCATATGTTATACTCCTCAAGATTGAAAAAAATAAAGAGGTACTGATCAGAAATGACTGAGGAAAATTGGGAAGAAAACTTGAAGAAACTTTATTGGTAGAAGGTCGCTCTTGAACATGACACTTTCACTCCATCACCATGATTGAGTTGGGTTGGGTTATTCCGTTCATCGGTCATATCACTATTGGTCCACCGTACCATCCACATTTCGGTTTAACGCTACCAATCCATTTCAATGTCGCCGATATGTTCAACAAAAGTCGCTCAGAGAATTCACCTACCCAGCTTGTGTCTCATCCGCTACAATACCTTCACACTTCATTCTTTCATGACCGCCACCCTGAACCTTGTATCATCAGATCATTTTCACCTCTATAAAATCATTTTCTCCGTTCTGTGTCGTAGATGTGGGATCCATCAATGCCCTCCTACGACGGGTCACTTCTTGTCGACATTAGCTCATTATCCAAGAAGATGACCTAGGGACAACCCTTTCAATACTTTGAAGCTTGCATGCCTCAATGGCAAGTTTCTCACTCCCGACGACAGGTTTACACTAATGGCCTTCAATCGGAAGATTTTACTTGGTGTTTGACATGGACTCATGTATTCACACCACGTGAATTGTACTGCGGTACCTTGAGGGTCATTATCATCATCGGTGATTCCTCTCGCGCCTGTTAACAGCTTACATCATTGGCTGGTAATCAGGCGATTTCCTTCCATGTTCGACATCAGAACATCTTTTCACATGGATCGACTTGTACTTTCGGGCGAATATTTAACGAGTTTTGAAGACCCCAGATCTAGTTTCATCCATCCAGCCTGTGATATATTCAGGAAAATAAAGACATCAAATGTACATCATTGCTGCACAAATAATCATCCAAGCTAAGAGATGATGGCTCTACCAGAATCATCAGTCTGCACACAGACAGTTCTTTGTCCTATGTACATGAAAATGAATTTATCAAGCTGAGCATGGGAATGCTCGCCTCAGCTAGATCATGAAAATATTATGAAGATAATGTATTGTATCGTATCTTATTATAGGTCACCTTCCAGTTCAAAAAACCTTGGATCCTCATTATAAAGCATTTCACCCGACATCAAAAGATTTACAACCTCATGCTTTAGGGGGCAACTGTTATAGACATATTTGGGCACTACAACCCCAATCACATATGTCCATAAACCGAGGGCTTCTAAGTCCCTAAAAGTGTTGTTTCATACCCTAAAGGAGCAAGGTGAGCTCATTACATCATTTCCCAGAAATTTTCCATGAAAAACTACTCATAACTGGTCAAAGCAAGACCATACAGACTACCCAGTGCAAAGGGTGCGATGCATCTCACCTGCCACATGAAAAAAGTGCGATGCATACTGGAAAGCCCTTCTGTAGGGTGCAATGAGTGAGAGCAGACAAATGGCACAAGCAGTTTGCTAGGTGGAGACCCTGAGAATCTTCTAGAAGCTGCTCATTTGACACTTGCCTCCCTGAATTCTCCCAAGGATGAGTAAGAGATCATCAAATCTCTAAGTGGAACCAAGAACTATCAGAGAGATGACACTAATCAAAATCTCAGAAGCTGACTCACCCCCCTACAAATATCTATATATGGATCCCTCATCCCAGAGATCCAGAGGTTGGAATTTGGTAATTTGCAAAGAGGTGCTGCTGGTTTCTCTTTGAAGACATTGTTTGGTGATCTTGCTTTGTATGAGGTGAAGAGGGCTTTCAAGCTAGGAGGATGGCGCTAGGTCAGACCAAGTTGTTGTAATCCTCTCTTCTACTACTTTTATCAATAAAGCTATTTGAGTTTTCCTCCATATTCTTGTGTATCTCTGAATATTGTGTTGATATATGCATTTGTATGGTCAATATATATCTGATCCTATATTGTTTACAGTGATAGATCTCTATGCTTTGATGGTTTTATGCCGATGTGATTCTATAGGTGCTCTTTGAAGCAGGACAAGTAAGGGAGTAGTGGCGAGATTCTGTTGAAGGCGAAAGGAAACAAGCAAGGAGCCAAGCGAAAGACTGAGGTTGGTACTCTCTGCTTCTTTCTCATCTATCTCTCATAAAGGAAAGCGCAAGTGACTTTAGTTTGTTTATTTCTAAGATATCTACCCGTCTTAATGGGACTAGCAGTTCTGAATAGACACTAGATTTCCCGGTAACAGTGTTGTCCTAAACTACAACAAGCTATTCTTGGCCTCCTGTGCCCGAACCCAAGGTCTTCCCCCAGACAACTCTTTTGAGCCAACAAATCCTCTTGAGAAATGTCTCCCTTCCCCATCAGATTTAAAGTTTCTATCGATTCATCTTTTATTCCTTTTGTTAAGAAGGCTTGTAGGACTGCTTTTGGTAATGTGGAGTGAGGAGATCTCTGTAAATTTTGTTGAAACCATTCGACATATTCCTCTAGAGTTTCATTATCCTTTGCAAACATTTTAAAGATTTCATCTTTTACTTCCCTAGTCCTACAGCAGTCCTGATATTTCATGAGAAAATAATTTTTCATGTCATCCCAAGACTTAATAGTGCATCTGTCCAAACACATAAACCACCACAAAGTTTCTCCTTTTAGGGTAGAAGGGAACAACTACAACTTTTTAGGATCGATGGTGTAATCATATCCTCTTCATAGGTCACCAATCTCGAATAAGAAGGCATCCGGATCCTTTGTGGTCATTCCATGAAACGTTGGGATATTGCAAGGGAATAGCTTCCATTGGGGCATTGGCTACTAGGTCGACTATGGGATATTCCAACTTCCAGGCCTGACCTGGAGATGGTTGATTCACTATTTGGTCGAAAATGTGTCAATATCCTTCAGGGACTTCAAGGGATGTTATCTGAGTAAGTGGAGTATTTTCAATCTGAAGTGGTTTTACGAAACTGCTCAGATCTAGGATCACGGGAGATCCTAGTTCAGACAATTGTGGCTCTGCCTTAGCAGCCCCACTCATTTCTCCCTCTCCTTCTCTTAAATTGCACAATTTTCCCTCTTGTGATGGATCAGAATGTAATTTTTTGGTACCCTGAAAGCTCTGTTCAGATCTTTCGACTTGGCTATGACTCTCAATGTAGGTTGTAGATGGTGAGCCTGTTGCCTGAGGAATTATGGTAGGGATTTTTCCAGATATAGTTCGGGGTCCTACTAATGCTTGCGATTCTACTTTTCTTATGATTTTTTCTACAAAAGTTGATCTTCCAAGGTTCACCAATCCCTTGGGTTTTGTGGAGTCGGGTAGGGGTGTCTGATCTTTTTCTATCTTTTTCTTCTTAGCCATTCATAAAAACCCCTACTCCTATTTAACCTGTATGCACTTGCTGAAAAGCGGGTTGTTGAGCAAGTGCTTTACTTGCTAGTTAAGCATGTTCATACCTCCTATTTTTAATACCCAATTCTTTTATAGCAAAAAAAATAAAAAGAAATCACTTTGAAACACTCTCCCTGGAAATGACGCCAAAATGTTGGTGCACTAAGATGACCATTAAAAGCACATTAATTACCAACTCAGGGTAAGTATTTCTATTTCAATAGTGTTCAACATTGCCTATGCAAGTGAATTCAGATGCTAATTCAGAATGAAATGATTTCGAATCATTGCAATAATTAATATATAATTCTTGATGTTCAATCCAAAACAAATATGAAGGAAAACCTTAAAGCATTTTCAAATCTAATTTAATCTATTGTGCGGAGAACTGAATCTGAATGCAAGTATGCTAAGGGAATGACTCTTAGTAAATTTACTAACTAGTATTGACAATAATTAATTCAGCAAGAAGGAAACCTACAGTAAAAAAAAAAAAAAAAGCAACTATTCAAGATTTTAGCTGAAAGCAACAACTGTGAACTGAATATCTCTTATAACACTACTTAGAAGGAACACCATTCAAATACTTAAACTAATCTGATAAATTCATAAAAGACTAACACACAAATATAAACATAGCAAGATCTAGAATCTTCTTTGAAGAGTAAATTTAAATCATAAAGATCAATACTCACAACAATCATAATACTTCTAGTTTCATGAAATAACAAGAATAAACAATTGCAAGAGTAAAAATAAATAAGTATGGCACAAGCAAAGCAGTAAATCCCCTAGAGACCAGACCCAGAGTTTCCAGAAGTCACTGCTGAAAGACACTCAGAATGCGATTACAAGTAAAACACGGTCTTTCTCATTAAATTCAATAATAAAGATACAACATCACCATAGTGAGAATACTCTGTGTCAAAAATGAAAGTTACAATCTCCCAATTCCTAGCTAGCCTATTCTGTTTCGCCTATTGACTTTATTTAATATATGAGAGACACATGAATAGGAGTGAATCCTCAATATCAGGAGATCCTGAGGATTTAGCAACTGACAATCATATTTTATTACAAAATAAACTTGATTACCCTATTCTTCTGCTAGCCTTCATGAGCGAGACATTGTCCTTTTTCTTTTCTTGGTCGTTGTTGTTCCATCATTTGAAAAACAACCATTCAATTCATATTCCTACATATAAAAATAGCGAAAGTTAGATTTCATGCCCAAAATTACACAATTCGTTAATGATGGATTTTATTCAATTTCTTCTAAATTCTTTTCTAAAATGAAGATAAACATATAAAAATGAATGATTAAGTAATCTAATATAAGAATAAAACATACATTTCTATGGCACAACAATATTGTTAAATATCTTGCTATAACTATATATTTTTATATTGTAATTTTATTGGATATTAATTTTTTTATTTATATATTAATATTAACATATATTTATATTATGAATATTTTTATATGTATATAATAATTATGAATATTCTCACAAATATAATAATTATAAGATAAATATAAATCCTTTTCAAAATTTTACTAATTTTAAAATTAACAGTATCTTGCTATAATTATATATTTTTATATTGTAATTTTATTGGATATTAATTTTTTTTATTTATATATTAGTATTAACATATATTTGTATTATGAATATTTATATATATAAAATAATTATGAATATTCTCACAAATATAATAATTATGAGATACATATAAATCATTTTCGAAATTTTACTAATTTTAAAATTAACTTTGAGTAGAAGACTATATAATAATATAGATTAAGATATGAATTGATGTAGTAGTGTATTTTCTAATTATATATAAATTATTTATTTGGTATTTAATAGAATTGCTAAATCTAATATTAAATTAGTAAAATCCACGGCAAAATAAAAAATCATATAATGTTAATTATTAAACTTATTCATAATTAGTATTTTATAAAAATAAATAAAATAAAATAAACAATCCTAATTATATGGAGTGATGTTGCTTAGTACCTTTTATGCACAAAGTAATTGGTAGTAAAAATAATCCCTGTGAGAATAATTATAAGGTATATAATGTAGAGTTACTATATTAAAAAAATATGGAACATTCAATTAATTAAAATGGTTACCTACATGCTCATGGATGTAGAATAGATATTGATATCTCGTGAAAAAGTTACTAGTTTGAAATCTTGTGAGTAAAAATCTAGCCATGTTAAGGGTCGTGGCAAGATTAATTATGATCCCTAATGATTTTGAGTGATTTTGAAGTCTTAAAGGGTCTTGAATCCTAATTACTCAAATCACAAGATATGTGTATTAGCCATCTCAAAGCTCACACAAACAAAAAAAAATAATCACCTACATAAAAAAATACTTATTAATTATATAAATATTTTTAATTATCTTATAAAAATAAAAATAACAAAATGTATTTATAAAAATTTTCCTAATTATAAAAATTATTATTAATTTAATTATTACTAATTTAAATTTAGAGCAATTATAACAAAATATCGTATATAATTATCATAATGTCGTTATATTAATTATAATTTCTATATTAACAAGTTATACTTATGAAGTTGTAGATTATAAAATTGTCTTGTTTACTTTTCCTTTGTATTATTATTGATTATCGATTGCACAAAGGTCTACACATGGCTATAATGGGTCTTAATTTCCTATATTTTGAATTTACAGGGATCGATGTGAGATTTCATAATGGAATGCTTTTAAAATTGCACCAATATGGTGATAGAAGTTTTCATAATGGAATTCTTTCAAAATTTTACCAATATGGCTATAGCACTTTGGGTGATAACAATCTAATGAATCTATTTTACTCACAACACACTTTTTTATATATAAAACTATTATCATTTTTAATTTTATTAAAACATTGATTTAATCTATATATAATATTTATATATTATTTTTCCAAATAGTGAAGATAGGGAGTTTAGAATTTTAATTTTTAATTTTTTTTAGTTTTAACTAAAAAATGTTATAAAATTAGTTAATTTAAAATAAAATACTTTATATTTAATTGTGAAATAAGTTATGGTTTTTGGGCATTCACAGTATTGGTTTATGGTGTTGTAATAAATCATATTTACAAGTTAATAATATTCATGGTTTGGTCCATGATATTGCAACAAAGCCTATTTACAAGTTAACAATATTCATGGTAAAGTGGGCATGAATATCTATCGTTATATTGTAAGTATTAAGCTTTTATGTGTTTATCAATTAAATTTATATTAAATTGATTACCCAATTATTATTTTAATTTATATGGTAAATTGGGTTTTAATTTATAATTGTTATTTATATATTATATATTTTAATGTGATATGTATATTAATTTTTTCTTTTATCTAAAAGTTATTGGTAAGTTTATTATTTTATTACTTTTAACATTTTATTATTAAATGAGTCAACATTTAAATGCTTACACTTATTTACACACTACAACATCTCCCCCATGGTGCTCTATATTAATTTGAACTTTTTATTATTTTTGAGACGGTGTGTAAATGTTTACAAAATAAACATTTACACCACTACAACATCACCCCCATACTAGGTTGTAGAGAACCTCTATGTAAGTCTCTTAATGTGTATTGTGGATTGATGTCTATTTGTGTTTACCAATGATTTAAATAATGAGGTAAGTTTCTTAATACCTACTATGGTTTGTTATCTATTTGTGTCTACCAACAATTTAATTTTTATGTCTGCACTAATTTTTAATAATTTTTAACCCTCTAATTTACATGTGACTTTTAATATATTGACATTAAGAAAGTTGTAATGTAATTGATTCAAGTCTTTCTCTTTTTTGTTACTTCCATCAACAAGTGCTTTATACAATTTTTTTGATGTTCAAACAAAATATGAAATTGAATAACGTAATATATGACTGGACATTTATTCAATATAAAAAATATTTGCATTATTAGATTAAATTTTCTTATTAAAACAATATTTCCTGAAAATTGTACTTTTAAGAATGGATAGATATATGAAAAACTTTGAACGTATAGGGTAAGGGCACATTAAACAAGAATAGATTAAATTTTGATTATGATAAAGTTTTGAGTATACATAAATATATTGAATTAAAAATTCATGTATGAATATCACAAGAATATTCAAAAATTATGGGATAAAATATGTGAGGTAATTATCTACATGGAATTATATTGTGCAAAGACTGCAATAAGACTTTCACATTATGGTTCAATTAAATATTTGAAAATTAGTTTCTTTAATGATATTTAAAAACTATATATTTTTCAAATTTAAACATTATAAATTGCATTGGTCAATGTTAAACTGATTGTAGTCAATGGGAAAATCTATTGTTAGAGTCCTACCTTGTGTTATAGCTGCTGCAACACCCTCCAAAAAAAATTTGTGCACTCAAATTTTGGAGCCTTCCTTGATATTTTCCTTGATTGTTGCAAACACTCAAGCTCATTTCATGAGCCTTCTTGAATTTCTTTCGCCCCTTTTTCTTAGTGGATTAATTGTAGTCTTTCGGCATGTTTCACTATTATGTAATGTTTGCGAGCCTTTTCTGGTGGTTTCGAATGTTAGTATTTTTGTGTATGAGTTGTTATAATCATGCAAACATCTGTCGCACTCACATAGAAGGTATAGAGTGTTGTCACACAAGTGTCATCACAGTCGTCCCAAGGTCTATTTTAAGTTTCGCACTTGTCGCATCTTATCAATGAGGCAGTCGCACAAAGGGGAATGATTTGTTTGTTTATTCTGATTATCTATGTTTTAATGTCGTCAAAGTATGATAAGTGTGTGATCACAAGTCAATTTCATCGTGAGTCCAACTCCCTTCCCACACATAGCCATTTTCAGGAAATCTTCCCGACTGGACAACTTGGCTTCACTGGGCCTCAACTTAGTTGTGCATTATGTAGTCTCATCCCTCTTAGATGTTACCTTCCTGCTTGAAAGTGTGCAGTGTGCAGTGACTGTCCTCCAGGGCTTCTTTTCTATGCAATTCCAGAGCATAACAGACTCCCTTGACCAGCAGAATTGCACAGTTGTACCTCCCAGTCTGCCTTGAACTGTGCACTTCACACCTTCAACCCTCAAGCCTTTCCCTTCCTTGTTGGAACTACGTAATGTATAGAGAACCCACTCTCCCTTAACCTCAAAAACAACACAGATGCTTCCTCCAGTGCCCTTCCCTTAGCCAGAGCTCATTGCCTTCAAAAACTACACAAATTTTCCCTTCAGTCCTCTCTACTGCTCAGCCCCACTTTCATCTTGAAAATACGCAGTTTGTCCTCCTAGGGCCTCCTTCCACAACAACTACTGCTTGCTTAAACAACACAATTATGTCCCTTAGTAGGCATTGTGTAATTTTTCTCCTCGATGAGGATTATGAAGAAAAGTTCATGAATCAAGCCTGAGATGTGCTCTGTACAGTCTCAATGATCAAGCTCTCTCCCTGGCAGCTAGAATTGTGCAATACATAGTCCTTGAGCCCTTTCTCCCAGCCTTTCACTTGTCCCAAGCTCAATTCATGGATAATAATGCATCATCTTAGACTAGGGAGGTTTTGCATTGATGTCATCTCGTCATGAGTGAATTGCAGGAACAAGTACACTATCAAGTCAAGGTGAGATGATAAAGAAGGAGGAGCAGGAGGGAAGCAGACCTAAAGACTCACTCATAACTGAACTTACGAGTGGACCTATCAAGAGAAAGAAAAGGGATTCAAGTTTTCAACCACCTTACAAGACCAAATATCATTGAAGACCCCACATCACCTAGCTATGCGAAGGAGAAGGGAAAGCCTATCCAAGAACACATCTAGCACTCAACGGCAACAGTGACTTGATATTTCCACATCATCAATTTGGTCCATGTCAGCAGTGTCATGTCAATTCATGTCATGAGTTGTCATATGCCACATCACTAGTTTGGACCATGTATATGGTAATCAAAGGTATTGTAAAGTGGAAGTCCAAAGGACACACATGAATATGAAGATTCATGTAAGTTGAAAAGTCATAGGAAGTTTAAAAATCATGAGGGTAGTCAAAGAGTCACAAGGGGTAAGAATCACCCCTTGGTTATATATACCCCCTCATTGTATGAGCAAGGGACTTTTCACCTTCGCTCCTCCCGTAAGGCATTAGAGAGATCAGCTAGTTCTTTGAGAAGCAAGGAGTGGCTTCAATGTCCCATTATTGGGGCTATTGATGTACAATGTAAACATGTGTCTTGGAATTTTTCTTAATAACGAAATCATTTTAAGTCCAACACATCTTCATGCATGGACTGTGAATGTTTGTAAGACTATTCTATGGACCTTTGTATTTCATGTTTTCTTTCACATGTACTAAGATTGTTGAACTATTTCATTTATTTTAGTGATTATATTATTCATAATGTGTTGTAATCATTGTTAACGTTGTCCCATCCTTGTGGACTATTCCACAGGATATTAGACAGATCATGTTGGGTCCCTATAATACTAGTGATTACCCCATTACTATTTTAGTTTTACCCCTTATTAATATTGTTGTGCCCCTATTGTCCCCATATTATTATTACTATGCCCCCTAGAATCCCTCTATTGTTATTTTTGTGGCTTTATATTATTATTGTTAGGTCGATTGGGTTATATTGTGACTCCTTAGACTCCTATATATAGAAAGGAGGTTTTGTCATTTGAATAATCGAAGAATTGTTGATTTATGTAATGTAAAGGAGGTTGCCCCCTCGAAGAGGCTGAATTTTAAGGCATTGATCTATCTTTTCTATCTTTTTCTTGAGCTGGTTTCATAACATTTGGTATCAGAGCTTTGGATTCTAGGGTTTCGCTGCTCCAAACAAGTCATCATGGAATTTTCGCTATGACATTTTTTCTGTGACGTTTCAGAAGCTAAAAAAAAGACCCATTTGAGAAGACATCACGCTGAAGCTCAGGTCCGAATTTCAGAGTTTTTCGCGCTATATTTGCGGAGATATGATCTGAGGAATTTTCTCTTTTTGCAAACTCCTGAATTACATTCCAAAAAGGTGACCTGGGGAAAATCATCATAACTTTCTCTCTGAGCATCGGATTGAAATTTTGTAAGAAGGTGTAGAAAGAGGACGGAATGTAGTTTCTTGTATATATTTTCAAATCCAAAGGTCAAAATAGGGACACGTGGCATGTCGTACAAATTCGCTCTACTGAATTAGTCTATAATCAGGTCACTGTGGTAGATTTGGCATAACTCTTCATTGGAGAATCCAATTGGTGTAAGACTGGTGGCATTGGAAAGAGGACACAGAGGGATACCACAGGTTGCAATTTCAGAATTGGATGATCTGAAATTACAGAGATACATCAGAGGCAATATCGAGCTCCTACAAAGTGAAAAAAGGTGTGTAGATTTTTTAAATTTTTCCTTAAGCTTGGTTTGAAAAATATTTTGAAGGAATTCAAAGGGCATAGTAGAGCATTAGTATTGGTAACTCATGCCCCGAGGAAAGAAAATGAAAACACCTAGTAAGCAATCTGAAAGCTCTAGCATGACTCGTGAAGAAGAGGAAGAAATGCTACATGATATATCAAAATTACAAGACCAAGTGCAACAAATTTCACTCTCACAAAAGCTAACAGAAGGTCAGACAAATGGAGTGGAATCTAAGATAAAGGGCGTGGAAGCCAATATTGACTATTTGAAGATAGATTTGAAGGCAGATTTGACAAATTTTCTACAATAAATACTTACTAATGGTGAAAGGGGAGGAAAGGAAACTCATGATGCAAACAAAGGAAATGTTAATCATGATTTCATAGACTCTAATGTTGGATCAAAAACGCACCGTACTCCAAAAATTGATATGAGGAAGTTTGATGGCAAGGATCCCACAACATGGATATTACAGATGGAGCAATTTTTCGATCTCAATAATGTGCAAAACACACAAAAGGTACGTATTGCAACTTTATATCTGGAACCAAATCAGTTTGTATGGTATCAATGGCTTTGCTCTCGTAAACAATTTATCACTTGGGCAATTTTTACAGAAGAATTAATAGCACATTATGAGGATACAAAAGCAACACTTTTTTTAGCCAATTGATAAGTCTCAAACAAAAGGATTCAATAATGGAGCACATTGAGGAGTTCCAAAAATTGAACATAAGGGTAAAAAGTATTCTAGAGGAGCATATGATTGATGTGTTCATAGGGTCTTTAAAGGATAATATCCAACATGATGTTCGCCTTTGGGAACCTGATTCATTAGAGAAGGCATTCAGGTTAGCAAGAAAAATGGAAAGCAAAATTATGGCAACCAAGAAGCATACCACTCACAACTATAAAGACGGAAGTGTTGTTGCCACTAATCTTCCACAACCTATAAGGTTGACACCACAACAATTGGAAGAAAAAATAGCAAAAGGGCTTTGTTATAGTTGTGATAGAAAATACACTAAAGGTCATAAGTGTGCTGAGAAGAAATTATTCTACATAGATTGTGAAGAGGAAGAAGAAAAGGAGCGAGAAAGGTCAAAAGAAGAGGATATACTCCAGGAACAAAGCCTAGATGAAGAACAAATGAATCCGACCATATCTTGTAATGCATTGGTGGGAATTACCACTCCTCAAACCATCAAGATAGAAGGACAAATCAAGAAGAGAAAGGTAATAGTGTTGATTGATTCAGGAAGTACCCAGAATTTTATTCATTATAAGGTAGCAAAAGAATTGAACTGCTTCTTATATCCAGCACTAGAGTGTCAAGTGATGGTTGCAAATGGAGGAACAATAAATTGCTCTGGAAAGTGCCATAATATCAAGCTATCCATGGGAGAATATGTATTGACTAGCCCAATGCTTTCCATTCCAATGGGAGGTGTTGATGTTGTATTAGGAGTGCAATGGCTACAATCCTTGGGTAGAATAGCTTTTAATTTTCAAGAACTTTTCATGAAATTTTTTGTGGAAGGAAAGGAAGTTGAATTAAGTGGTATTGCAGGGAAACCGGGAAAGATAATTAGCTCTAACAGTATGACAAAGCTTCTAAAAAAGGAACAAAAAGGTGTAATTGCACAATTATGTTCGCTAGATGTTTTCACATTGGAATCGTCTACTTCTCCAGATATCCAAAAATTCTTGGACAATCATTCCAAGGTATTTGAGACTCCCAAAGGTCTCCCACCTATTCGTGATCATGATCATGCTATTCATCTGATTCCAGGAAGTGTTCCTCCAAACATCAGGCTGTACAAATATCCCTATGCCCAAAAGAGTGAAATTGAACGTATGGTTGCAGAAATGCTAGAGGCTAGTATAATTCAACCGATTCAAAGTTCTTTCTCTGCTCCAGTAGTATTGGTGCATAAGAAGGATGGATCATGGTGCATGTGTTCGGATTATAGGGAGCTCAACAAGCTCACTATTAAAGATAAGTTTCCCATTCCTGTCATTGATGAATTACTGGATGAATTGCATGGATCAATTTACTTCACCAATTTGGATATTCGTTCAGGATATCATCAAATCAGAATGAAGACTGAAGACATTTCGAAAACAGCATTTAGAACTCATGATGGTCATTATGAATTTTTGGTCATCCCTTTTGGCCTTACCAATGCACCCTCAACATTTCAAGTTTTGATGAATTCAATTTTCAAACCATTCCTTAGAAAATTTGTGTTAGTATTTTTTGATGATATACTAATCTACAACAAGTCTTGGAAGGATCATGTTGAACATGTTGGCAGGGTGCTACAACAATTAGAGGAGAAACAATTATATGCAAAAAATTCCAAATGTTTCTTTGGAGTACAAGAGGTGGAATATCTAGGTCATATTGTATCTCATGAAGGAGTTAAGGTAGACCCTAGCAAAATTAAAGCCATTAAGGAATGGAAAATCCCCGCATCCATAAAGCATCTGCAAGGATTTCTGGGTTGACAGGGTATTATCGCAATTTTGTTAAGAATTATGGGAGAATAGCAGCACCTCTAACAACACTATTGAAGAAAGATGCATTTTCATGGACTCCAGAAGCAACAAAGGCCTTCGAACATCTTAAAGAGGCAATGTGCCAAGCACCTATCTTAGCTACACCGGACTTCAAAAAAACCTTTATTGTGGAATGTGATACTTCAGGAAATGGAATTGGTGCTGTTTTAATGCAACATGAAAGACCCATTGCTTTTGAAAGTCTTCCAATCAAGGGAAAGTTTTTACACAAACCTATTTATGAGAAGGAAATGTTGGCAATACTCCATGCACTTAAGAAATGGCGACCCTACCTAATGGGAAGACACTTCAAGGTAAAAACGGATCATGATAGCCTTAAATACTTTTTAGAACAAAGGTTATCCTCTGAAGAGCAACAAAAGTGGGTCACAAAGATGTTTGGTTATGACTTTGAAATCATCTACAAAAAAGGGAAGCAAAATGTGGTGGTAGATGCACTCTCAAGAAAGGATGAGGATGTGGAAGCATTGTTGTGCGCCATTTCTATTATCCAACCAAATTGGATAAACGAAGCAAGGGAGGAATGGAGGAATGGCGAAGAAGTGTGGGCACTTATTCAAAAGTTACAACAAGATTCCAGTACGTCAGATACATTTAGCTGGAAAAATGATTCGTTATGGTACAAAGATTGCTTATACCTCTGTAAGAATTCCCAACTAAAACAAAAGATTCTTATGGAATTGCACACTTATCCCTTAGGAGGGCACTCAAGATTTTTAAAAACTTACAACAGGGTTAAGAAGGAATTTTTTTGGGATGGCCTTAAATCAGATATTCAAAAGTTTGTGGCAGAATGTTTGCTTTGCCAACAAAATAAAGTTGAAACAATTAAGACACCGGGTCTATTAAAACCTTTATCCATTCCAAGCCAACATTGGGAGGAGGTTTCAATGGATTTTATCACAGGTTTACCCAAGTCTGAGGGAAAGAGTGTCATCATGGTGGTAGTTGACAGACTTACCAAGTATGCACACTTTTGTGCATTATCACATCCATTTAAAGCCGGTACATTTTCTACTGCATTTATGGAAACAGTTCAAAAGCTACATGGAAACCCAAAGATTATTATAAGTGACAGAGATCCTATTTTCACTAGAAATTTTTGGACAAAATTATTTTCTTGTCTTAGTACTCAGTTAGCTCATAGCTCATCTTATCATCCTCAATCTGATGGGCAAACTAAGATAGTAAACAAATGTTTGGAAGGATATCTTCGTTGCTTTGTATCTGATAAACAGACACAATGGGTCAAATGGTTGCCTCTAGCTGAATGGTGGTATAACACTTCCTTCCATACAACAACAAAAATGACCCCATTTATGGCACTTTATGGGTATCAGCCACCATCCATCACATCATATTTAAGAGAAAATTCTAAGGTTCAAGCAGTGGAACATCACATCGAACATAAAAAACAAGTCCTCCAACTCTTAAAGGATAACCTCGTGTTGCCACAGAATAGAATGAAACAACAGGCAGATCAACATCGCAGCAAAAGAAGTTTTGATGTAGGTGATTGGGTATTCCTACGGCTACAAACATATAAGAAAATGTCCCTCAAGCAAGCTAAGAAGGATAATAAATTACACCAAAGTATTATGGTCCGTACAAGGTGTTGCAAAAGATTGGTACTATGGCATACAAATTGGAGCTTCCTGCAGCTTCTCGATTGCACCCAATTTTCCATGTTTCATGTTTAAAGAAGGTTATAGGCATAAGCTCCCAATTCAAACAATATTGCCAGAACTTGACGAAGAAGGAAAAATTATATTGGAACTAGAAGCAGTCATAGAAACAAGAACTCGACAGCTACGAAATCGATCAATTTCAGAGTATCTTATCAAGTGGAAGAACTTATGTGCTGAAGATTCCACATGGGAGGATGAGAATTTTATACAGAAGCATCCAAAACTACTCAAGCATTGAGGACAACACTTTTTTGAAGGAGAGGAGCATGTTGGGTCCCTATAATACTAGTGATTACCCCATTACTATTGTAGTTGTACCCCTTATTAATATTGTTGTGCCCCTATTGTCCCCATATTATTATTACTGTGCCCCCTATAATCCCTCTATTGTTACTTTTGTGGCTTTATATTATTATTGTTAGGACGGCCGGGTTTTATTGTGACTCCTTAGACTCCTATATATAGAAAGGAGGTTTTGTCATTTGAATCATCGAAGAATTGTTCATTAATGTAATGTAAAGGAGGTTTCCCCCTCGAAGAGGCTGAATTTTAAGGCGTTGATCTATCTTTTCTATCTTTTTCTTGAGCTGGTTTCATAACATATCATTCCTTTCTTATTGGTTGTAATAATCGTCACATTCGCTATGGACTGTTCTGTTTGATGTTAGACAGATCTTTCCTTATTTTTTGGTTGTAATGACTACGCGTCCACTATGGACTATTTCTCTGGATGTTATATGGGTCTTTCCAATTCATGTGTTTCTCCTCTTAGGTGGTACTATTACCTCCCACTTAGAAGCTCAATTTTCTCTTCCCCCCTTTGTAGTAGAATAACCTCGACACTGTTGCATTGCACACTCACTAGGCACACTACCCTTACTTTTCATTGCATCACTCTCTTGTGCTGACAGTTAGATCCATGAAAAATATTGAAGTATCTAGCAACTGGGCCTGTATACAAAATAGGACTCCTACACTAAACGGTGTGAGGTATGATTGGGACTTCATATCGGGGAGATCCCTCAAATGTTGTTGGGTCCAGCACTGTAAACATTTATCGCACTAGAAGGAGGGCCGCTAGTATTTTATGGTTGATAGACCTAACAACCCCATCATTCCATCTTCTCATAAAGGAAGCAACATTCACTCCACCTCACCTACTCACACTTCTAAAGTTGGTGACTCTTCCCAACCTAGGCCTGAACGTGAAATCCTGTACGATCAACTTCGGGCCATTTTCCCCATCACACTTCAGTTTTCAAAATATGTTTGATTGATCCTAGGAGTAATCATTCTTCCATATTCTCAAAAGTAGAACAAGACCACCCCCACAGGGGTATAAGTCTCATTCGTTGAAGAAGTGGTTCTCGCCACTCTTGAAGAATTAGCAGACCTTGTGGAAAGGGAAGAAGAGCCTCCACTCTTTCATGGAGGTAACAAAGGAAACCCCTTTGATCCGAATTGGATCCTTGACAATTATCAAAGTTCTATGATTGTTTCAAATAATATTAGACTCCAAAATCTTGTGAACAACGAGCTATCAGAAATAACCTCTAAATAATGGTAATTTTCAACTAGCACGGAGCAATGAGGACCTTCAGTTAAAGCGCGCTGACTGTTGGCCCATGGGGATTGTGCATGGTGCAAAAATGGCAGTTGGGAAGCTCAAACACAGAAATGGAGGATGTTTTTGTCACTGGGAAAAACTCCTTGAGAAGGAAAAGCCCCAAGCGCTCGGTCATTAGGGAAAACATAAAACCGTGGGAAAGGATCTAAAACCAAAAAGCAGGTCCCGCGCTCAAAACCAGCGGAATATCGGAGGCATTTCAGGTGATAAGTGGGTTTGGCCGAAGACCCAGCGATTCCATACACCGAGTGATGCGTTTCTGGCAGGGAGAGAGAAAAACCGCTCACATCGTGGGCTAACAGTCGAGCAACTCAACCGCACGATATAAGCAAAGACCGTAGGATCTAGGGGCTCCAAATCGGACGGCAAAGGTTCAACCCAATGGATGACCAGACCTGAGGGAGAAATAAGCTAAGGCACATAAATATTTGAAGTCCGACATGACCGCTAAGCTGGCGGATGAATCATTTCACATAATAACCGAAATAACAATCGTTCGAGGAAGAGTTGGCGCTCAGTTCGTGAGGGGACAAGTGGCCACCTCTCTGTGAAACGTTACATAGTGGTGATGACACAGAAGCAGGGAATTCCAATGAATAGAAGCAGGCGATCTGAAGAGCTGGAAGAGGAAGCGAACAGTCACGGGACAGATTGGATTTAAGCCATGAACAAACAAAGAGTAGAGGGGAGACAAAGGAGACAGGATAGAGAGTGAAGCAAGAAGCAAAGAACAGAGAAATCGATCTAACCTATAGAGTGAAGGCATCATCGAGCAGATAGAACCGAGAAGGCTTGAGAGGTTCAAGCAATCCCTGTGAGGATATCTGTCGGGAACTGAGTACCAAATTGGACTCATCCCATTAAGACCAGTTGAGGTCGAGACTTGGTAAGGGGGACTCTGTGTACTCTAGTGGCTTGGGGAATCCAAGTACCACCCTACTAAGCATCGTCTGTTATAGGAGACTCAAATTGAGCTCCTCATTGTAAAAACTCTACTTAAGGATACAATAGAAAAGGCCACCACTAAAAGTTATACCAGGAGACGTAGCCCAAGAGGATTGGGTGAACTCCTTATTAAATTGTTGTGTTTTTACATTTGCTTGCTGTGTTTCTTTTACTGTTTTCCAATGCATGTGTATTTCACAATCTTATCAATTCATTGCTTAAAATAACATAAGCATATCCCAGCACATGAGTCTATAATACCTACATTAATTAACCGAGATCATTCATAAGTGATTTTCAGATGAAGTGGTATCAGAGCTCAAGGTTTTTAAGGTTAGACAAGCTTGTGCTGGATTTAGTTGTTGAATGCTAACTAGATCAAAGCTCAAATTAGGAAAAGGAGAGTTGGTCGAAACTAATCCTAAAATTGGAAGAGTCTATCATCAGAAGACAATGTCGGAGAAGGTTCTGTGGGGCCAGACCCTCAATTTATAGATAGTTTCCTGGCCATAAGGTCCATGGTAGAGGAAATGTATAAGGATTTTAGAAAACATAAAAATGAAGATTCATCAGGCTCCAAACAAGATAAAGGAGAAGAAGAGTCTCTCCTCCATGACCACTCAAAAGGCAAGGGGAAAGAAGAAAGCTTTCTCACACCTCCTAATAGCCCTGAACATAAAAAGAAGACATCTTTGATTAAACTAGATGTTAAATTTGATTTACCAATATATGATGGAGAGTTGAATGCAGAAAAGCTAGAAAATTGGATTAGGCAAATTGATGTTTATTGCAGGGTGTAGAGTATTGATTCAGACAAGAGCAAGATTCAGTTGGCCAGCCTACGCCTATGAGGCAGTGCCTTGGTTTGGTGCGAATGCAGGACCCAAGCTGACATGAAGAGACATGGTGAGACTCTTTCTGTCTGGAGTGAATTTTTTTCTGCAATTAAAAAGCAGTTCTATCCACTAGCCTACATGTAGCAAGCCATGATGAGCTGGAAAACTCTTCGACAATTGAAAGGGAAAAGTGTACAAGGTTACACCTAAGAATTTAGGAAGAGAGCATTGATTCTAGGAATCTCATTAGACTCACCTGAGACTCTGTTGAGGTACATCGATGGTCTACACAGCTACATGAGGGACACTATCCTCATGTTTAATCCCACTAGTATAGATTGATGGGTTTTCTACAACAGTTTCATTTAGTCATCAGATATAAAAAGGGAATACACAATAAAGTTGCAGATATGTTATCTAGACCCATTATAAATTCACCTACTATACTTAAGCATAATTATGTGTTACATGAGAGCTACATTGAAAAATATGCTCAAGATATAGACTTTAAAGATCTATATGCAACTTTAATTCAAGGCAAACGAGTAGAAGAATTGGATTATCATATTAAGTACCTACCCCTATATCATTGTGGGAAGCTATGCATTCCACAAACTGAAAGAGTAAAGATAATTCGAGAAGCACAAACTTCTCCAATATCAGGTCTCTTTGGGGTAAGTAAAACAGTTTCACAGCTGCAAAGATTTTTTTATTGGCCAAAAATGAATGAGACAGTTTCTAGATATGTAAGAGGGTGTACTATGTGTGCTAAAAGCAAGCCTAACAATAGAGAACTAGGCTGGTACACTCCATTACCAGTTCCTTCTCATCCTTGGGAAAGTGTTTCCATGGACTTTGTTGGAGGACTGCCTAAATCTAGGAAAGGTCATGATTATCTGTATGTTGTTGTGGACAGGTTCAGCAAAATGTTTATTTTGATACCTTGTAGTAAACAGATTACAGTTGAACAAACTGCAAAACTGTTCTTTCAACATGTATGGGTTCATTTTGGATTACCCACTTCCATTATATATGATCAAGACACCCGATTTGTGGGAAAGTTTTGGTCAAGTCTGTGGGAACTGATGGACACCAAACTGAAGAAAAGCATAGCTTTCCATCCATAAACCGATGGCCAGGCAGAAGTAGTCAATAGGACAGTGATCCAGTTAATCAGGGGATATTGCAGCAAGCATCCTAAGCTTTTGGACGAACATTTTTGTTATGTGCAGCATGCTTACAATCGAGCCAAACATTCTTCTACACAGAGATCTCCTTTTGAGACCTGTTTTGGTTTAACACCAAGGTCTCCCTTGGATTTTGTCTTTGTTAAGGACACAATAGTTATGGGACACAACGATGTTGATAGGGCAACTAGGTTCATTGAACAAATCCAAGAGATCCACCAGGCAGTACAGGAATGTTGGAGAAGAGCCAAGCCAAATACAAGGCAAGGCATGACAAGCATCGAATGGAGCATAGTTTCCAAGTTGGTGATCAAGTCTGGCTGTATATCAGCAAGGACAGGATGCAAGGTGAAGGTAAAAAGCTAAAACCAATAAGGTATGGACCTTTCAAGATACTTGAGAAAATTGGTGAGAATGCTTTTCGCCTTAATCTACCAGCTAACATGCACATCTACTCAGTCATAAATGCAGATAGATTGAGATTGTTTGAACCTTCACTAATTGAGGATACCGAACAGCAGAGTCAATTGCCTTCTATTGATGACCTGCTACCTGAATATCTTAATGAATTGCAGGAAGACACAGTTCTAGATAGGAAGGTGAGAATGACGTGCAGGGGAGATGTTGAGTAGCTCAGAATTGGGCTCAGGGGTTCAAAGCCAAGCAGTGCAAAATGGATAGAGATTGGACAAGTGAGAAAGTTATATCCTCACTTAGTCGATGCCTGAAAAGCAACTTTTGGTGGTCTAAAAGCTTTTCCAGTGGGAATGCTGTGATCTGAATTGGATCCTTGAAAATTATTAGAGTTCTATGACTGTTTCAAATTATGTCAAACTCCAAAATCTTGTGAACAACAAGCTATCAAAAATAACCTCTGAATAATGGTAATTTGCAACCAACATGGAGCAATGAGGACCCTCATTCAAAGTGCTAAATGTTGGCCCATGGGGACTGTGCATGGCACAAAAATAGCAGTTGGGAAGCTGAAACCTAGAAATGGAGGTTGTTTCTGATACACGATTAGCACTAATTGCGTATCGCTGGGCAAAACCCCTCGAGAAGGAAAATCCCTGAGCGCTCAGTCATTAGAGAAAACAGAAAATCGTGGGAAAAGCGCTAAAAATGATAGGCAGGTCCTGCGCTCAAAATAGGCAGAATATCGAAGGCATTTCGGGTGGTAAGTGGGTTTGGCCAAAGACCCAGGGATTCCATACACCGAGTGACACGTGTCTGGCGGGGAGAGAGAAAAACTGCTCACATCGCGGGCTAACAGTCGAGCAACTCAACCACACGATATAAGTGAAGACCGTAGGATATGGGGGCTCCAGATCAGACGGCGGAGGTTCAACCCGATGGATGATCGGACCTGAGGGAGAAATAAGCTATGGCACATAAAAATTTGAAGTCCAACATGACCTCTGAGCTAGCAGATGAATCGTTTCACAGAATAACCGAAATAATGACCATTCAAGGAAGAGCTAGCACTCAATTCGTGAGGGGACAAGTGGCCACCTCTCTGTGAAATGTTACACAGTAGCGACGACACAGAAGCAGGGAACTCCAACGTACAGAGGTAGGTGATCCAAAGAGCCAGAAGAGGAAGTAAACAATCACGAGACAGATTGGCTTTAAGCCATGAACAGACAAAGAGAAGAGGGGAGACAGAGGAGACAGGATAGAAAGTGAAGCAAGAAGCAGAGAACAGAGAAATTGAGCTGACCTACAGAGTGAAGGTAGCATCGAGAAGACAGAACTGAGAAGGCTTGAGAGGTTCAAGCAATCCCTATGAGGATATCTGTCGAGAACTGAGTACCAAATTGGACTCATCCCATTAAGACCAATTGAGGTCGAGACTTGATAAGAGGGAGTCTGTGTACTCTATTGGCTTGGGGAATCCAAGTACCACCCTACTAAGCATCATCTATTACAAGAGACTCAAATTGAGCTCCTCATTGTAAAAACTCTGCTTAAAGACACAATAGAAAAGGCCACCACTAAAAGCTGGACCAGGAGACATAGCCCAGGAGGATTGGGTGAACTCCTTATTAAATTGTTTTGTTTTTGCATTTTCTTGTTGTGTTTCTCTTACTGTTTTCCAATGCCTGTGTATTTCGCAATCTTATCGATCCGTTGCTTAAAATAACATAGGCATATCCCAGCACATGAGTTTGTAATACCTACATTAATTAACTGAGATCATTCATAAGTGATTTTCAGATCACCCTTACTCTCGGATTCAACTTTTGATGGGTCAGGCAAAAAAGAAGAAGAAGAATAAGAGGAAGAGGAACCATCAGATTCGAGAAAGGAAGAGGAGGACGACAAAGAGGAAGACATGGAAGATCGAAATATGGACTAGAAGACTCAATGCCCAATGGCACTTTTTGGTGTCCTGCACAAGATTCAAAGGCATGTGGAGAAGATCTTGACAAATTATAACCCTGACAAGATGGTGAGGGCTAAAGATCACTTGGGCAACTTTTACCTAGATCTGCATAAAATTGAGGTACATTACGATGATGTTGTATGGAAACTTTTTCCATGTACCTTGGATGGTAGAGTAGTTGTATTGTACCACAGCCTTCCTCGCAACTAGATCCAAAATTGGAGGGGATTCAAAATAGATATTTCTTGAAAAAATTGTTGAAGATAAGACCCCTACCATGTTATTAAAGGAGATGGGTAATATTAAGATGGAGAAGAAGGAAAAAGTTAAATATTTGAATCATAGGTTCAATCGCATCTTGAACAAATTTTTTGAAAACACAAAACCTCATGACTTCATCACCATATACTCCTACACTTCTGCCTTCTCAGCAAATATTGTGTAGTTTGTAAAGTGAACTGTGAGACAAACATTGACAGCAAACTACGAAGAGGATATTTTCGTTGAGAAGGACTTGTGTGCTCTTGGAGTGATCTCAAATGATGAATCAACAAAAGACTCCAAGGACACAGGTAAGAGGTCTCAGACCTCCCTGAGAAACAGAAAGGAGAAAGAACCAAATGATCTTAAAATCCTGACTTGTCTATTCAAGAACCTAACCACTGAAATCGTTGAACTTAAACAGAGGAAAAGTGATACTGTCGTGAGAAAAAATCCCCCAATTTCCTATTCAAAAGGAATTCAACTTCTATAAATAGCAGCAATCAGCCGACAAAGTTTGCATAGAGTTCCAATGTTGTCCTGAATATTGAGAAAATTGACATGGATTTGTATTACACACTTCATAACGAGCATCATTCAGAAAAGACATCCCCACAATGGAACCAACTCATGAGAAGAATGGTTGTGCAATTTGTTGATTCAGTCATGGTTGAGGAGCAGAATGAGTCTGATCAAAGGAAGGAAGAAGTTACTGCAGCTAATGAAGCTCCAATTATTGGATATGCAGTGAAAACATATCATTATGTTCTCATAGCCCAAAAAATAAATGCCGATAAGCAGCCTTCAAATGATGGTTCGACCCAGAAGTAGATTAAGCGATGCAACCTAAGAAGCCAAGGGCCGACCACTATTTTTGAGGTTCTTAAATAAAAATTCAAATAAAATTTGTTAAGGAAACTCAACCCACCAGCTAAATCAACGCATAACACTCAGAGCAAGTTCAGGAAAGTAGTCTTAATGAAAATTGTTTTCGACAACTGTAAGGACAAAATGATCCCTCTAGAAACCACAAATTAAGTTCCATCCCCAGACACCTTGGTAAGTCTTCCTGCTATGGATTATAACATTGTCTATTGTATGAGAAATGTTTGTGCAAACATCTCCATGTTCGAACTCACAAAGATCATGAGCCAATAGGACATCCTTCTACGGGCACTAGAAAAACCTCTACAGGTAATGCTTCCTCTTCAGACAAGGAATTTGATAGGTCTGCTGATACTCTTGCATCTATACTTAATGCACTCAATATGGATGAAAACACGTTGTGCCCACCATTTTTTTTAATGTTCGAAATCTTCAATTTCAATGTACACAATTTCTTGGTTTATTTGGGCACATAGGTGAATGTCATGCCATTATTTGTTGCCAAGAAGATAAATACTAAATGGGAAAAGACATATGAACAGATTATTTAGTTTGATAAAACTCATGTCTAGGCAATTGGTGAACTCAGAGATGGCATCATCTGTTTATCTTCTAATGGATGATTTCACCAATGTATCAACATAGTTATTGTGGATTCTAGGAGCATACTGAGTGTTACTAAGCAGAGATTTGTCAAGCAAGCTTCAAGGATACTTCGCCACAGAATGGTCACACATATGGCTTTTGTACAGGGGCAGGAACAATAAGATCTGGGTAGAATCATAGAGATACATGAAGCACACAGTGACTCCCTTGAATAGACACAACAAGCCAATGTCTTTCACATAACTGTTATTTGGCAGTTCCTTTATGGAAACGCAACTGGGGTGTTATCTTGCAGAGCCATCCCCAATCCCACCAAACACACAATTGGATATCCTTCCATGTCCAACTAGCGATAATGAACTCTGTACAGTTCAAAGTAGTAATAGTAGTAGTAGTGCAGTTAGCAGTCCATGTACATATGATATGTGGACTATGTATTTCGATGGATCCAAGATGTAGGAGAGCTCTGGATTTGCTTGTGTTTTAATAGACCCACTGCAGGGAAAAAAGTTGATCTCTAGTCGCTTGGAATTTGAGTGCATGAATAACACTACAGAGTACAAGGAACTTGTCTTTGGCTTACAAAAGGCCATCGACCTCAATGTTGTTATTCTAAAAGTGGTAGGTGACTCAAAAATCATGGTGCATCAATTACGTAACACTATCCATTGTGTGTCACCCCATATTAAAAGTTACCAATAAGAGGTATGGTGACTCATCTCAGACGTCCAAGATTTTAATATTATTTCCATTCCAAGAATGCATAATGTAGTTGTGGGTGCCTTGGAAAATGCTATTGCTATAATGTCACCATTAAGGGATGACTTTTCTATTGAAATTATGTATAAAACATCTCTCCCAAATAATATAACTAACTTACGTGTTTTTTATGACGAAAAACAGATACTGTATTTTATGGTGAATACTGACATGTTTAAAGACACAATAATCGACGAGGAATAGCATGAAAAGGCTTTGTAGGATGCAACCAATGCAGGTAAAGACAACCTCATCCCTAAGGGTGTGGTATCATTGGAAAATATGTATGATCTACAGAAACGCTTCCAGGAGCCTGTTAATGCCAAGACCCATAGTTCCACTTTGTCGCATGAGAAAATCAACTTGGGAACTGAGAAATATCTTAAATATATCAATCTCAATACTTGATGCACATCACAAGAGCAGAAAGCCTTCATTTTCTTATACAAGCAGTACTGTGATGTCTTCGCATGGAAGTACGATGAACTCAATACATATGACATGCAAGTCATCCAACATGTAATACTAATCAAGGAAGGGGCCAAGCCATCTCAACAGAAACTGAGGAAATTTCATCCAATGCTTGAGCCCCTCATAAAAAAGGAGTTGAAAAAATTACTAGATGCTCAGATCATCTACAAGGTTTGACATTCAACATGGGTATCAAACATGGTTCCTGTGAAAAAGAAGTCTAGGGAGATCCACCGTGTGTAGATTTCTAGAATCTTAACTGAGCCTTAGACAAGGACAACTATCCTGTGTCATTAGAGGAAATTTAAACCTAAAAGTGGCCTCCTAAGGAAAAATAATAAAATAATAGTTAAAATAATAAAATAAGAGATGAATTTTGGAGGGAAAAGAATAAAACTACTTTTTAATTGTATTTTTGGCTTATCTCCTTATATGTTTATTCAAATTTCAAGTGTAGACACTTGTTGGATACAAAATTAAATTCCATATCCAATGAGTACCCATCATGCATACTTTTGAGAAGACCCACATTGATAAAAAATGAAGATACATTAAAAAAGCATGTTCAACACACTTTTTTAATGTATCTTCAATTTTTATCAATGTGGGTCTTCTCAAAAGTATGCATGATGGGTACTCATTGGATGTGAAATTTAATTCCACATCCAACGAGTGTCTACACTTGAAATTTGAGTAAACCTATAAGGAGATAAGCCAAAAATACAATTAAAAAAGTTAGTTTTTCTTCTTTTCCCTCCAAAATATTAACATGTACCTCTTTTAAATTTAAAATATTTTGATTGGTTTACATATAATGACCTGGAAATTACGTGAGAATTTCGTAGGCACTTTTAGGCTAAAATTTCCTCTAATGCATCCATGGAGAAGATATTTCAAACAATATCGGGGGCTGAAATGTTTTCTTTTCATGACGAATTTTCAAGATACAACTAGGTTCTGGTAGTAGAGCCTAGCAGACTAAAAACTACTTTTAGAACAAAGTGGGGCAAGTTTGCATTTTGAAAAATTTCATTTGGCATATTCAATGTTGGTGCAACATTTCAACGTGAGATGGACATCGCCTTTTGTGGGCTTATTGGATAGAGAATAGTGGTCTATCTTGATGATGTGACATTATTCTACAAATAGAGGCGAGACCACCTGAGCCATTTGAAGAATATTTTTGAGTGGTGCCGTAAATATGGGATATCCTTGAATCCCAAGAAGAGTGTCTTCGCAGTGTCTGAAGGTAACCTCCTAGGACACATAATTTCCAAAATTGGGACCAAGGTAGACCCAGATATGGTTAGGACTATCATGCAAATTCCCCACCCAGTAAATAAGAAATCCATGTAGTCCTTCTTGGGGAAGATCAAATTCCTCTGTAAGTTCATCTCCGATTATGGAAAGATTGTCAAGCCAATATAGGAGATGGTGAAGAAGGATGCAATTTACAATGGGATAAAAAGGAAAAGGATGCCTTTTCCTGTATCAAACAAGCTATAGCAAAAACATCCGCATTCTACAGACCAGATTTCGATAAACACTTCTTGCTCTATATTTTTGCTTCTGATACCTCTCTAGTTTTTGTACTCACTCAGAAGGATGAGTTGAACAATGAACGACCTATCTCCTTCATGAGCACAATTCTACAAGGACCAGATCTTAACTACCCTACAGTAGAAAAACAAACATATGCAGTGTACAAGGCGGTAAATCACTTCAAACCCTATTTGTAAAGAACCATTGTGTTATCATTGTTCCACACCTAGCAGTCAGATCACTACTTGTGCAGCAAGAGTTGGGTGAAAGGAGGGTGAATTGGATGACCAGGTTACAATAGTATGATCTAGACATCAAGATAGTTCACACAATCAAGGGTCATGGTCTTTTCTAGTTAGCAGTAGAAGCAGTGAACGCAAAAGAGGAAGAAGAAGAGCTTGTAGGATGGCAGCAAGAGATTGAAATGTATAACATTGAGCGAGCTTCCCCACTAAATACATGAACTCTTAGTACATGGATGTCCGCCAATACCTTGAGCATGGCACAATTCCCTCTCACGTTTCCACGTGGAAAAAGAGGGTGCTTTGAATTAAAGAATTACCATATAAGTTGGTGCATGGGGTATGTTACAGATACATTTGGGCACATCACTCCCATCATCCAAATCAGTGTTTTAGGGATCATCAAACCCTAATTTCAGTTGCTACATGCCCTAAAAAATTCAACCTTTTTAATGTCTCCTTCCCAGAAAGTTTCATGGCCTGAAGACATCCTGAAATAACCTCTAAAGGGACCAGCGCAGGTAGGCCCATGCAAGGGTGCGCTACAGAGCAGTTAAGTCCATGCCAAGGTGCTCTACAGAGCACTTATGCCCTCTTTGACCTGCACTGGGTGAGTTTGAGTGAAATTCACATAGGGTTTGGGGAATATTTTTATCTTTTGGATCCTTCTAGAAGATTCCCACACTTATCATCTCCTATGAGCTCAAAAATGGATGAGGAATGAGTTAAGATACCTCTTATCCTCTCATCCCTTCCTCTGTGGAACTAATTCTAAGTATGGAAGGCCATTCAATACCTTCATTGATGACAAAACCTCCTCCATCTTCCTATAAATTGAGCACTCATCTAAGTGATCAGGGGTTGTACTTTGATGAATTGTAAGGAGATAATGTTAGTTTTAGAATTGAGACTATTGTAAGTGTCGTTATGCTGCCGGAATGTCATGCTTATGATGTGATATGGATGGAACCAAAGATAAGGGAGTGACTTCGAATCAGGCTTCATGCTTGTAATTCTTCCTATTATTCAATAAATTATTTACACCTTTTTCCATATGCTTATATTGATATGTGGTGCTTACATGTGTGAATGTATCTGATTCCATTTACTTGTAATCAATAGATCTTTTGCTTTGATTAGTTCTTTGTCTTCTGTTGATGTTTACATGTACTTCTCAAGCGTGTTAAGTATGGGAAGGAGCGAGAGGACTGATGCAAAGGAGACAAGAGGAAAGTGAAAGTACAAGTAGGTCCTCTCATTCTCTTTGTCTTATCTATTGGTTATAGAAAAAGGTTAAAGTGCTTTAAACTGTTGTTCTAGATATGGCTACTTATCTAGGGAATTAGTATTTATCTGTAGATAATAATTTCTTCATAAAAAATTTGTGACTCCACTAGGGAACGATCATCATTCTAAGTAGCTTATCCACATCCTAGGACACTCTAGTAGACCTTACTTCCTTTCATTGATTGTATTTCAGCCTTGTTGAAGTGAATTTTGGTCAAAAATTGTGTTTAGTTTCCTCTTGAAATGGCTTACTGTCACCAGCGCAGGACTGTGAGGGACACAGTGCATTTTAAAGCACCCTTGGCTTAGGGACAGTTCTCTGAAGCACATTGTCTCCCATTCAGGGCTACATTGATCCTCCTTGGGTCATTTTTCCACCTTTGTATGGGGTTTTTCACCAAATTTCTTCTGTTTGATTGCTTGTTGAATGATCAATGAGTGTCATGTCTCTAAAATCAAGATTGCATCTCCTTTTCTAGCCCTACTTTGACATTATTGATTAATGTTTCTTAAAATATTTCTTTTTCATTATCAATTCATCGTCAAAGTTAGATTATAGTTGATTAATATTTGTTCGAAAGAAAGTGTCATAAAAGACTTCTTTTCCTTCGAAACAAAACTATCATAAAGTCTTCATTCTTGTAAAAAGATTGATTGATTGTATGTGCATTAGTTTCATTTTGTTCATAATAACATTAATGGAATTGAAAAGAAAAACTTGCATCGTGCAATGAAAATGTTTGTGTGTGCTCATAGGAATAGTTTAGGGAAATTGCATTAGATTGTGCTCTTGGCTCTTTGATTGAAAGAAATTTGATTGCTCTATCCCTATTATCTAATATTTTCATTCTTAAATTGAATGGAAAGAATGATTATCATATTAGTTTCATTCTAGGAATTGAAAATACATCATGTGGTGAACCTTGAAAGGAAAATTCTTAATCAAGATCAACTTAAAATTAACATCGATTAACCTAATTGAGCATTGTCATCTAATGCAAAACATTTAGAGGTTCTAGGCTAGAGACGTGTTCCAGTGTCGTAAAACATAGTAGTCGTTGCTAACTTGTCTGCAATACACCTCGAGTGTGATATCTCATTCCACGTACGTGAGTCTATCGTAGCTTATCCACGTAGCTTCAGGTATATAGGGTAGTGTTACAGTACGTAAAGTGTATGGGAATTCTCTCACTGTGCAGTTTTGCATTAGACAACGCTAATACAGATTGCACCTCCACGTACTTTCAGGTATATATGGGAGGACAACACTACATTTCTATCCATCCTTAGGTAACCGAGTTGGACGCCTTGTACACTATGATACACCGAACACAGTATTTGAGGATATTGCATGCCCGTACTTCTTGGTTCACCAGGTTGTATTCTGTAGTTCACAGTTTCTTGATAATCCTTTTTCCTAGATCATCCATCTTTTGTTTTGTTAACTTATTTTGATTAAAATAAAATTAATTGACCGCAGAGAACATCCTCCACACTCGCTCCGTAGTTGATATTAGGTTGAGACGTATGGCGACAAATCTGGAGTTCACCAATCAAGGAATTCCTTTTGATGGGAATCCTAGTCCTTTTCCTCCTTTTGGAAATATTGGTGCTCCTTATATGGCTACATTATCCCTTTCGGGATTTACCATTGGCTTGTGAGTATGGTTGAATTCAACCTCCTTGGTTCAAAATGTCGTGATTTCTCCGCAATCGAGTACTCCTCCAACTAGACAAAATCAACCTCCATTTGATCCTAAAGTTGACCCTTTTCCTTCTTCCTCGCTTATTTCTTCCTCCCATTCTTCCTCTTCGCCTGGTGAAAGTATTGGTACTAGTAACTAGGTGGCTAAGAAGAAGAAAGGGAAGAAGAAGAACAAGAAGAAAATTCAACAGGGGGACAACCAAGCAACCACTGCTTTGAATGCAACTTCTGATGAGAAACCATCTGATAAGCCTCACAAAGTTCGATATCCAAGCAAACTTTGTATGGGAGACCCTCTTCTTCAAAATTGTCCTGATATTCCTCATATCTTAGAATGGTCTTCTCGTTCACATCATCCTGTGTCATCAACTTCTGGAGATCATGTTGGTGACACACCATCAAATAGTGGTAGTAAAGTTCATGGAAAGAAGGGTAAAGTTAATTTTCCCTATAGGTTATGTGAAGGGAATCACCCCATTTACCTTTGTCCCTATCTGGATGAAGCCAAAAAATTGTTGGATAATCATCCTACTTCTCCGCAACAACTTCCATCTGGTTACAGGAGACTCTCCCTTAATCCTTCACTAGTTGATGAAGTGACTGACCCAAATCAACCATCAACCAAACCCACTCTCTCTCAATGTGAATCCCATGAGTCTATACCTGACAAATCACAGGTCGAGGAAACAGTTGACCCAATTTCACCTTCAGTTAATTGTGCCTTCCCAAAGAGAGTGAATATGATACTACTCAAGTTATTTTCATTTCTTCAGATTCGAATGAGCTTGGGGGAAATCCTCCTATTCCATCAAGACAGGAGGAAAATCCTCCCGTTCTCGTAACTCGAGGGGTTAATTCTCCCATTTCTATGGTACCCCCTCCAAGTACTCTGGTCACTTCATTTTATTGGAATCAACTGGTAGGATGTCGTATTCCTTCTTATGTGCCTTTCCAGATCATAGTACATGTTTTTAATATGATTGTACCTGGCACTATTATAGATGAAGGTGCATCTGTGAGTATCCTTTCCTCCACTGCTTGGCAAGTGCTCGGTTCACTGCCACTTGTGCCTGTTACCCAGAATTTGTTGGCTTTTAATAGAGGAACCAGTCAACCATTAGGGATCCTTCCTCAGTTTCCTATTACTTTGGGAGGAAAAATTATTTATCTCAATGTGATGGTAGTCCCAAGCCCTTTAGATTACAATTTACTTCTTAGGCGCGACTATGTTTATGACATGGGAGCTATTGTTTCAACACTCTTTCGAGTGATGTGTTTCGCGCATGAAGGAAGAATTGTCACCGTTGACCAACTTTCATTTCCCGGTCCAAATATGGATTCCAGTCAACCATCTTCCCTAAGTGGTCCTTTTGTTCCAATGATATCTTCCCCACCACAGGTCAATTATGTGGAAACCCATTCCATGCCTACATCAACTGACGATCAATTCCATGATGTTGTACATTATGTACTAGGGGCATTGGAACTAGACCTATCTAATGGATTCCTTGCTACAGATCCCTTCCAAAGCATTGTTATCCCATCTGATGAGAACCTCTTGGAAGACATGACCTCCTATGGGTCGTAAACAAGGAATTTGAGCATACTTCCTTGTCTTGTGTCAAGCTCATTAAAAAATGAAACAAGGAATATGAAGATAATTCTTTTACTGTGTCAACCTCATTAAAAAATGAAACAGGTCTCAGAGCAGAGTTCCTTGTCTTGTGTCAAGCTCGTTAAAAAATGAAACAAGGAACCTGAGTAGAGTTCCTTGTCTTGTGTCAAGCTCATTAAAAAATGAAACAAGGTCCCCTGGACCAAAGTTCCAATTTGAGTTTTTGATTAGATATCGTAAAAGCACAGTCGAGTCTTTCACTTGATCTCATAAATGAACCTTCATTCCATCCACCTAATAGCCATGAGTAGTCTACTTAGGTGAATGTAAGGAAGCTTGGAGGCATGCACCTAGAATCGAGTCATCATGCTGGGGGCATGTAAACCAATCTCAAGCATAGCTTTTTCATGGTTCAAGCTTGTGTAAAAATGAACCCAGTGAATCCAAGCATATTTTTTTGTTTCAATCTTGTGTAAACATGAAACCGAATCCAAGTATAGTTTTTCATTTCAAGCCTGTGTAAAAATAAAATTGAATTCAAGCATAGTTATTCATTTCAAGCTTGTGTAAAAATGAAACTGAATCCAAGCATAGTTCCCTATGGTTCAAGCTTGTGTAAAAATGAATCCATCTCCATTTAAACCCTCGTGATTTCCATTCTATTAGCCTGTTCCGTCAGATGACCCTTGGTTATTCTCCTTCCATCGTCACTATCTGCTTGGCCGATCATACGCTTTCACTTTGTTGTTTCACCCTTTTGAGGAATAGTTGTAATGAGTGGTTTTATTAGCCAGCCTCTTCACATAAATCAACATGTTTTGAGAAGTTCCAACATCACTAGAACCAGTTGCTATCCTAGACACCACTCGTTCCTCAAAGTGGAGTTCTCTTTAATCTCTTTTCAGACTCTTGAAATATGAAAAGATTGTCGAGTGCTTGTCCTTTTCAGCTCGTTAATGGATTGGAAATGACATCTACTCAGTATAAGTTTAACCCTTTTCCGAACTGAGATAGATTACTTACGAAAAAGGAATACATTGATTGAACATGGTCAATAGGTTCTCTCTTGTATTGTTTTACGCTTTTTTCGGACATGAGAGACAAATATACAAAAAAGAACTTATGGAGTTTTATTTTTCTTTTTGTCCCTTTCAAACTCTCTAAACATGAAAAGGACCGATTTATCATTGTCATTAGACTCGTTAAAACATCAAATAGTGACAAACTTGTCCATCATGACAAGACCGGTTTCACCTTCGCTAGACTCGTTAAAACACCACATAAGGATGGATTCACCCGACGGGTGAAATTATATAACAATAATATGTTATCCTCCACAAGCTTGATAAAAATAAAGAGGTACTGGTCAGCAATGACTCGAGAAAATGGGAAAAGGGGTAAACCACTTTATGGAAGAAAGTCAATCTTGAACATGACACTTTCACTTCATCATTGTGACTATATGGGTTGGGTTATTTGCTTGATAGTCATCATACCTTGGTCTATCATACCATCCATTACATTTTGTTTTGGTTCAATGATGCCAATTCATTTAGTGTCGCCGACATGTTCAAGAGAAATCACTCAGTTAAAATTCATCCTTTGCAATACTCATAAACCTTCATTTTCATGACCGCCATTCCTGAACCTTGTGTCTTCAATCGAATTCCATCTCCAAAATCATTACACTCATTTCATGTCGTTGATGTGGGATACATCAAGGCCCTCCTGTGATGATTCGCTTCTTGTCGGCATCATCTCATTATCCAAGAAGTTGACTTAGAAACACCCTTCCAGTACCTTGAGGCTTACATACATCAATGGCACGTTTCTCGTTTCCGGCGATAGGTTGACATCACTTTTGACTGAAAGGATTTGTATGGTGTTCGACATCAAAACATACATTCACACCATGCAGAATGTACTACAGTACCTTGAGGATCATTATCATTACCGGTGATTTTTCTCGCGTCTGTTAGCAACTTATATCATTGGTTGGTAATCAGACGGTGTCTTCCCATGTTTGACTTTAGATCACATATTCACATGGTTAGACTTGTACTTGAGTGAATGATTGAATGAGATAGAAGACCCCAGATCCAGTTTCATCCATCTGGGCTGCGATTTCAAGAGTATTAAATCATATGTACAATGGCCTTACACTGATGGTCATCCTTCCATGGGTCTATATCTGTAGACGACTATTTATGTACATATAATGAAAATTTTATATGCTGAGCATGGGGATACCTTCCCTCAACAATTCATGAAAAATCCAAAATATCATGAGATTATGTATTGTAATTGATGCAGGTCACCATCCACTTCGGAACCTCCTCATCACATCGTAAAGCATTTCATTCGACACTTACATTTTTGACTTCATGCTTTAGGGGGCATCTATTACAAATCCATTTGGGCACATCACTCCCATCATCTAGATCAGTGTTTTGGGGCTCATCAAACCCTAATTTCAGTTGTTACATGCCCTAAACAAGTCAACCTTTTGAATGCCTCCTTCCCAGATAGTTTCATGGTCTGAAGACATCCTAGAATGACATCTAGAGGGACCAACGCAGGTAGGCCCATGCAAAGTTGCACTACAGAGCAGTTAAGTCCATGCCAAGGTGCTCTACAGAGCACTTAGGCCCTCTTTAACCTGCGTTGGGCGAGTTTGAACAAAATTCACATAGGGTTTGGGGAGTGTTCTTATCTTCTGGAGCCTTCTCGAAGATTCCCACACTTATCATCTCCTATGAGCTTGAAAATGGATGAGGAATGAGTTAAGATACCTCTTATCCTCTCATCCCTTCCTCCATGGAACTAATTCTAGGTATGGAAGGATATTCAATACCTTCATTGATGACAAAACCTCCTCCATCTTCCTATAAATTGAGCACTCATCTAAGTGATCAGGGGCTGGAATTTGATGAATTGTAAGGAGATAATGTTAGTTTGAGAATTGAGACTATTGTAAGTGTCATTATGTTGCTGGAATGTCCTTCTTATGATGTGATGTGGATGGAACCAAACTAGAGGAGTGACTTCGAATCAGGCTCCATGGTTGTAATTCTTCCTGCTATTCAATAAAGTATTTACACCTTTTTCCATATGCTTACCTTGATATGTGATGCTTATATGTGTGAATGTATCTGATTCAATTTACTTGTAATCAATAGATCTTTTTCTTTGATTGGTTCTTTGTCTTCTATTGATGTTTACAGGTACTTCTCAAGCGCCTGACACAAAGGAGACAAGAGGAAAGCGAAAGTACAAGTAGGTCCTCTCATTCTCTTTGTTTTATCTATTGTTTATAGAAAAAGGTTAAAGTGCTTTAAACTGTTGTTCTAGATATGGCTACTTATCTAGGGAATTAGTATTTATCCGTAGATACCAAATTCTTCATAACAGGGTGTTGTTATGAAAGAACCACAATGGAGTACTGCTCAGGTGTTTGGAGGCACATGATACAGAAAAGGTATTATGTGATCTCCACGAAGGACCAGCCGGGGGACACTTTGCAAGAAACAGTACAATACATGAAGTTATGTGGGTAAAATTTTATTGGCCTACATTATTCAAAGATGCTCATGCCTATGCCCGCAAGTGTCCGTTCTGTCAAAGGTGTGCCAGCTGAAATCAGAATTCAGTAGCCTCGCTATGGCCCGTTGTAGTGGAAGAACCTTTTCAACAGTGGGGCTTGGATATCATCGGGGAAATTTTCCCGCACTCGTCAACGCAAAATTGCTATATTCTAATTGATACAAACTATTTCACATGGTGGACAGAGGCAATTCCACTAAAATATGTGAATGATTAGGAAGTCACTAGCTTTCTACAGTACAATATCATCTCGAGGTTCCAGACTCCTACGACACTTGTTTTCAACAAAGAAAATTATTTTTCATCGTTAAAAATTTATGATTTTTCATTATAATATGGTATTCTATTGAAACACTCAGCTAATTATTATCCACTGGGGAATGGTCTTGCTGAATCCACGAATAGGAACCTCATCTGTATCATCAAAAGTAACATATTCTTTGAACAATGAAACTCGCACTCTCCTTTAGTGAATTCCTTATGGGCTAACCGAGTTACACCTAAACCTTCTTTGAACACCTCCCCTTACTTCTTGGTGTACAGAAAATAATCCATCCTCCCACCGAACATCTACTTTCCCTCTCTCCAACTGTCATAAGAGTCCTAAGGTAAGGCTTATCATTTAGTTCAGGATAGGATGGACACTTTACACAAGCTACAAGAAGAAATGTTGAAAGAAAAAGAAAAGTTTTTAGTTCACTAGAGTCATATTAAGAGGTGGTTTGATAGGAATTCTGCAGGGAAAAGTAGCTTTAGTGTGGGTGACTTATTCTTAAAGTGGGATACATCCCACAAGGACAAAGGCAAACACACTAAGTTTCAATCCTTTTAGATTGGACCATACACAGTACACGAGAAGCTTGGCCAGCACACATATCATCTTCAATCACTTGATAGGAAGATTTACTCTCTCCCTACCAATGGCCAAGATATAAAACAATATTTTCAATGAAGATTAGGGGTTGTGCCCCTCACTATGTACATAGTCTTTTCTTGTTTTATTTTTGTTTCTTTGCTTGAATTTTTTGTTGGTTTTGTCATGTGAATATATGTTGTGCCTCATTGCATTATGGATTCTAAGTGTGTGTCTGGTTGAAGTCTAAAGAGTCTTGTGACACTGCAACATTTTTCTAGCCTTTTGTTTGTTTCCTTATGTTGGTTACATATTTTGGCAGATGAAGTTCCGATGGAAAATACGATCCGTTCATTAGGAGAGTTTTGGTCCAAACACGAACCGATGGCTAGCTCGAAAACGTCTTGCCTATTCTCATTTTTTTACTGGTGTTCTAAAGTTTATCCAATTAGTAGAAGTGGAGAAGGGGAAAAAATATAAATGAGAAAACATAAATCAGAGGTCTCTATATGCTTCTTTGAAGGAACAATATCTTCTACTCTCAATAAGTCGGGATACCTCTTTCTCCACGAATTAAATAAGTTTTGATGCATAGTTCTCTCTAAATAAATAAATAAGGGCGAAAGATGAGAAAGGATTCTTACGTAGAGAGGTGAATCAAGAAACTCCGTTGAGGTAATGTCCAGGCTCACTGGAAGTGAACCAATGTTTGTGTTCCTGCATGACTCTGTCAGGGTATTGTCCAAGCCTGCTAGTAGCAGAGCAACACTATAGATGAAAAACTAAACCCCGAAAATCTTAAGCTTGCAAGATAAACTACCCTTCCCAACTCGAAACATTGTGATTATGTTGAATCTTATGTTCTGTTCAACTTAGGAGGTATAGAGGGGACCATGTCTTCCCGTGGGTTAAGTGGGAAGGCCAAAGTGATATACATGATGAATCAATACTCTGTGAGAAACTAAGGCCCTGCACATAAGAAACTAACCAAGACAAAGAAGCTGGAGTTCAATGAGTGTGTCGCCAAGTGTTGTAGTTGTTGCAACACCCTCTAAAAAAAATTCTTGTAGTCAAATTCCAAATCCTTCCTTGGTATTTTCCTTGATTGTTACAAACACTCAAGCTCATTTCATGAGCCTTCTTGAAGTTCTTTGGCCCCTTTTTCTTAGTGGATTAACTGTCGTCTTTTGGCATCTTTCACTATTACGTAATGTTTGCGACCCTTTTCTAGTATTTCCGAAGGTCGGTCCTTTTTTATATGAGTTGTTATAACCATATAAACATTCTCCATGCTCACACACAAGGTCTACAGTGTTCTCGCACAAGTGTCGTAATGATCATCCCAAGGTCTATATTAACTGTTTCACTTGTCACATCTTGTCATGAGGTAGTTGCACAGAGGCGAATGCTCTGTTTGTTTGTTATGATGATCTATGTTTTCATATCATCAAAATATGATAAGTGTGTGATCACAAGTAAATTTCATCATGAGTCCAACTCCCTTCCCACACTTAGTCATTTTCAGAAAATCTTCCCAACCCAACAACTTGGCTTCACTGGGCCCTAATTGAGGTGCGCACTATGCAATCTCAGCTCTGTTGGATGTGACCTTTCTACTTGGAACTGCATAATCACTGTCCTCTAGGGCTTATTTCCTGCTCAGTTCAAGTTCCCAACAAACTCCCTTGACCTCCAAAATTGTGTAGTTGTGCCTCCCAATCTTCCTTGAATTGCACACTTCGCACCTTCAACCCTCAATATTTTCCCTTTCCTACTAGAAAAACACAATGACCAACACCCCTTGGCCTCCAAAACTGCGCATATGCTTCCTCTAGTGCCCTTCCATCAGTCAGATCCCACTGCCTTCAGAAATTGTATAGATTTTCCCTTTAGGCCTCAATGCTGCTTAGTCCCCCTTGTCTCTTGAAACTATGTAGTTTGTCCTCCCAGGTCCTCATCCCACAACAACCACTACTTGCTTGAACCGTGAAATTCTTTCCCTTAGTGGGAACTGCACAATTTTTCTCCTAAGTGAAGACTATGCATAAAATTTCCTCGGTCAAGCCTAAGTTGTGCTCTACGCAATATTAGTGATCAATCACTCTCCCTAGCAGCTAGAACTACACAATGTGTAGCAATTGAGCCCTTTCTCCTAGTTTATCTAACACTTTTCCTAAGGTTAGTTCAAGGATAATATTGCATCATCTTATACTAGGGAGTTTTTGGATTGATGTTGTCTCGTCATGAGTGAATTGCAAGAACAAGAACATTGTCAAGTCATGTCGAGATGATAAAGAAGGAGGAGAAGGGGGGAATCATGCCTAAAGACTCACTCATAATTGAACTTACCAGTGAACCTATCAAGAGAAAGAAAAGGGAGGCAAGTTTGCAATCGCCTTCCAAGACCAAAGATCATTGAAGACCCCACATCACCTAGTTATGCAGAGGAGAAGGGAAAGCCTATCCAAGAACACATATAGCACTCAGTAACAACAGTGACTTGACATTGCCACATCATCAAGTCAGTCCATGTCAGTAGTGTCATGTCAAGTCGTGTCATGAGTTGTCATATGCCACATCACTAGTGTGGACCATGTATATTGTAATCAAATTTATTGTAAAGTGGAAGTCCAAAGGACACACATGAATATGAAGAGTCATGTAAGTTGAAAAGTCATAGGAAGTTGAACAATCATGAGGGTAGTCAAAGAGTCACAAGGGGAAAGCATCAAGCCTTGGCTATATATACCCCCTCATTGTATTAGCAAGGAATTTTTCACCTTGGCTCCTTTGGAAGGGCATTAGAGATATCATCTAGTTCTTTGAGGAGTAAGGAGTGGCTTCAATGTCCCACTACTAGGGCTAGTGATGTACAATGTAAACATGTGTCTTGGAAATTTTGCTTAATAACAGAAGCCTTTTAAGCCCAACACATTCTTCATGCATGGACAATGAATGTTTGTAAGAATATTATGTGGAAGCTTGTATTTCATGTTTTCTTTCACATGTACTAAGATAGTTGAACTATTTCGGTTATTTTAGTGCTTGTCTTATTGAGAATGTGTTGTAATGGTTGATAACTTTGTCCCATCCTTGTGGACTATTCCATGGTATATTAGACAAATCATTCCTTTCTTATTGGTTGTAATGACTGTGGCATCCATTGTGGAATATTTCGTTGGATGTTAGATGGATCTCTCTGTGTTTATTGGTTATAATGATTTCCACATCCGTTGTGGACTATTTTGTTGGATGTTAGACAGGTCTTTCCGGTTCATGTGTGTCTCCTCGTCGGTGGTACAATTACCTCCCACTTAGAGGCTCAATTTTCTCTGAATCTCCCCTTTCTAGTAGAAGAAGCTCGACACAATTGCGTTGCACACTCCCCTTGTGTTGACAACTAGAGCCAAGGAAAATATTTAAGGATTTGGCAACCAAAACTAGATGGTGTAGAAATTCCCACTGTAGATTACTTGATAATGCAATATACTAAAGTAAAATACTAGATCTACTTCTACAATCAAACTTTGCAGAAGCTTATTCAATTTGAGCTAGATCAATCAGAACACATATAATAGAGAAGAAGAAATCATACACATGAAACACATAAGAATACTCTGGGGAAAGCCTTAGCTAAAAACCTTGATCTCTGTATTATCATACAAGTAGAAATATGTCTGGATTACACAAATATTTAGCTCACAAGCTATCCAGCTCTCAATACAATCCCTTTGCTACTCATAGATAGTCAAAGGCTTCTCGCAAACCTTCTCCTATACCCTCCAAGCCTTCTATATCCATGCGCAGTTTCTCCTGGGGTCCAATGCTGCCACCTATGTGAATTCACCTCTCGCACTGCTCACTAAACTCAATAGTAACTGTGCAATCCTGAAGGAGATAATTCCTTCAACATGGATGAGTTTCCTATATAGGAAAAATCCTCCAATTGATAGTACATTGTCCCTTCCTCTGATCTCAACTGGGTCTCTGACTGAACTGACATGCATGAGTTATTTATGAGAGAATATTCATTTATCTCAAGTGTAGCAGTTACATGCATGCATGCATTAACTAACTGAACTCACAATCAGTTCCATAAATAGTTGGAACTAATCTAACTGGACTTAACTCAGTTAACTAAGCTAACTAATTACAACTCAAAGTACAACTCATCCTGATCTCCTTAATTAAGGGATAACTTCTGGTGGGCCCCAGTATTGTAGCAATAATGCTGCAACTCCTGAGACTCCCTTCTTTAATTTTATCAACCTGGTAGTTCGTAACAAACTTGGAAGCGACGGTGCTGTATGCACAAGTACTAGCTCTTGCCGCAGCTGTCACTTGGTCAGTTGGCACAAGTCCGCTAGGAGCTTAAGCCAAATTCTATGAGCTCTTAGAAGAATCTTTTTAATTGATGGATGAAAGATAACTCAAAGGAAGCTAATCTACTTGCGGAAAGAGACTGAAAGCCAAACAGAAACGCAAACCCTAGCAAACCCTAATTCTACCAGCTAGTCCTACTGATGCAAAGATGAGAATGCAAACTACTAAAAGAGATGCCATTACTTCTATGAAGGTAAAATACATGTGTCTAGACTACCTCTACCTGAAGAAAACATATTTTTGTATTTTTGTTCAAGTTGTTGGAATTATCATGCATGTGCTTCTAACTGGCTTTTTACTGTGCAGGGGTAGATCAAGGGGAGAAATGCTTGGGAAAGGTTGGGAAGGTTCAGAGAGGGTCTAAGGGGTCCCTAACACCCTTCCAGAGAGTTTCACAAAGTTTGGCTATCAAGAAACCTCATTCGTGAGATTCTACAGGAAGTCTGCAAGGGTTCTACAGGATGTTTAGGATTTCTACAGGATGTTTTGTAATTTTTCTACAGGATGTTTAAAAAATGGATTTTGGAGGATGGGTGAGTGAGGTAAGGTGAATGAATGGATAGGGAGGCAGGGTAGGGGCCTGAAATGACCCAGGGACTAATGGATAGAGTTGAGGAGAAGGTGTATATGGCTGGACTTGTTCCAAGAAGACTGAAGTAATGCTACACAAAAGGTAGGGTTATGAGGGCAGTATGGCAACGTGAGGCAAGAAACCAAGTTAGGAGGTGGAGAAGATGGGTTTGAGGGAGTCTGGGTAGACAGAGAAGTGGTACAGGTGCTCTGCAATTTGTGTTTCCAACTGAACCAACAAAGACATGCAAGAAAACAAAGATCTAGTTATGCTACCCTAATATGATCTAGCTAAGAGTAACAAGAATGGACAGCAGCTTTATTTGCAAGGAAACCATGTATATTAACTATGCAATGAAGCATTCAAAGATCTGAACATGTAACCAACTTCTGCAAATGAAAACCAAACACTAATGATTGCATGGCAAAGCAAAGTCAGTGTTTTTGTGGGCAGCAAAGTCATCCTAGTCACAGCTCCTGATCCCACTGAGGGAGAGGTGAAACCAAAGATGTTTATTGGCCCTTTTCTTGAAGCTTTTTCTGTTAACAACCTATCAACTAAATCTGAGCATGAAAAGCTATTTTACTCATCAAAAAAACAAACTAAATAACAAAACAAGATTTAGATCTAAATAGCAAATTTTATTTTAAGAATGCAGCAAAAACACATAAAGATAATCAAAGGAGGTATTGGGCGCTTGAGATGGGCCCAACCCCAAGAGCTATAGCCTCGTAAGAGAGATTTAGAGCTGGTGCAAAGCTGGATTCATCTTTATTGAGCAAGAAAAGAAGAGTTACATCAAAACTATCCTCAAGGAGAACTTGAAAATGAGCTGAAAGCAAAGATAATCTATTGCCTCAAAATCGAAATACAAACTAGCTAACTTCTGCCTACAAAATGACTAACCATTGGCTACAAAAACTACTAACCACTAGCTAACCAAAATGAGGCCCTAAGCCTTCTTATTTATACAAATTGAGGACCCAACAGTCCTCCTAAACTTTAGGGACTCGGCTGCCCAAAACTTGTAGTTAACAACAGTCCTACTTGACTTGCTTGGCTGCCCTTGTGCTAATTGATTTGGTGGCCCTTGAACTCCGAGATGATAGTGGAGAATTCGAGGTAAGGGCCCATAAATGAAGGGGACACCTTCCTACAAATCCTCTCCCTTGTTCTCCCACGAATTTGGCTGCCAAGTGCTCATTAAAACCTTCAATTTTGTCTCCAAGTTGACCAAAAAGGCTACACAAAGCACCCATTAGGCTTGTTGGCATAATGACTAACCCAATTCACTCTATTAGCATAAATATAATCAAAAACATGCAATAAACTAATGAGAATGGTGGATTAAGTCGAATTAGGAGGTTGAATGAGCCCAAATAATTATCCATTTTTGGGGCTCATCATCACCCCCCTACTGAAAGTGTTGCTCATCCTCTGAGCAACCAATCTATCTCCTCATCTTTGATGGCCTTGGCGGCCTCCTTGTCATGCCAACGGTGCCAGAAAGATGGTGGGCTCCAGTATTGTAGCAATAATGCTACAACTCCTGGAACTCCCTTCTTTAATTTTATCAACCCGGTAGCTCGTAACAAACTTGGAAGCGACGGTGCTGTATGCACAAGTACTAGCTCTTGCCGCAGTTGTCACTTGGTCAGCTGGCACAAGTCCACTAGGGGCTTAAGCCAACTTCTATGAGCTCTTAGAAGAAGATTTTTAACTGATGGATGAAAGCTTACTCAAAGGAAGCTAATCTACTTGCGGAAAGAAACTGAAAGCCAAAAAGAAATGCAAACCCTAGCAAACCCTAATTCTACCAGCTAGTCCTACTGATGCAAAGATGAGAATGCAAACTACTGAAAGAAATGTCATTACTTCTATGAAGGTAAGATACATGTGTCTATACTACCTCTACCTGAAGAAAACATCTTTTTGTATTTTTGAATAAGTTATTAGAATTATCATGCATTTGCTTTTAACTGGCTTTTACTGTGCAGAGGTGGATCAAGGAGGAGAAATGCTTGGAAGAGGTCGGGAAGGTTCAGAGAGGGTCTAAGGAGTCCCTAACACCCTTCCAGAGAGTTTCACAAAGTTTGGCTGCCAAGAAACCACGTTTATGAGCTCCTACAGGAAGTCTGCAGGGGTTCTACAGGATGTTCTAGGATTTCTACAGGATGTTCTGTAATTTTTCTACAGGATGTTCAGAAATGGGGTTTTGAGGCATGGATGGAGGGAAAAATGTGGAGGAATGAGTATGGACGTGAAATAGGGGTGTAGGGGAGTTCAAGACTTGGAGGATGGAGTTGAGGAGTGGCGTAGATGGTGAGATTTGTTCAAGGAGGGATGAAACGATGTTGCACACGAAGATGAGAATCATGGCAAAGTAAGCGAATGAAGCAAATGTAAGGTAAGGGTTCTAAGTGAAGGGTGAAGCAGGTAGGTTGGATGGAGTATGGGCAGGTAAGGAAGGATAACAGGTACTCTGCAAGTGGTTTTTCAAACTAAACAAACAAACACTTATAAAACCTATGACCTAGTTACTTTAGTCTAATCTAACCTAACAGCAAAAGGAAATGAATAGAAGTTTATTTGCAAGGAAACCGTGTGAAACAACTATGCAACTAAGCAATCATAAACCTAAACATGCATCCAAAACTGATATCAAGTTCTGCAAATGAGATTCGAACACTAATAATTGCATGGTGAAGCAAAGAATGTGTTTTTGTGGGCAGCAAGGTTACATTGGTCCCAGCTCATGATTCCACTGAAGGGGAGGTGAGATCCAAAGTACTTGGTAGCCTTTTTCTGAATATATTCCCTGTGATTAACCTATCAAGTAAATCTGAACATGAAGAACCTTTTTAATCATCGAAAGGAACCTAAATAACAACACAATATTTAAATCTAAATAGCAGATTTTATTCTACGAATGTAGCAAAAACACATAAAGATAAACAAAGGAGGTACTGGGCACTTGAGATGGGCCCAACCCCAAGAGCTACAGCCTCCTAAGAGAGATTTAGAGCTGGTGCAAAGCTGGATTCATCTTTATTGAGCAAGAAAAGAAGAGTTACATCAAAACTGTCCACAAATAGAACTTGAAAATGAGTTGAAAGAAAAGCTAATCTATTGCCTCAAAATCGAAATACAAACTAGCTAACTTCTGCCTACAAAATGACTAACCATTGGCTAACTACTAGCTACAAAATGACTAACCACTAGCTAACCCAAATGAGGCCCTAAGCCTTCTTATTTATACAAATTGAGGACCCCAACAGTCCTCCTAAACTTTAGGGACTCGGCTGCCCAAGACTTGTAGTTAACAGCAGTCCTACTTGACTTGCTTGGCTGCCCTTGTGCTAATTGATTTGGTGGCCTTTGAACCCTGAGCTGATGGTGGAGAATTCGAGGTAAGGGCCCATAAATGAAGGGAACACCTTCCTAAAAATACTCTCCACGAATTTGGCTGCCAAGTGCTCATTTCAACCATTGATTTTGTCTCCAAATTCACCAAAAAGGCTACACAAAGCACACATTAGACTTGTTGGCATAATGACTAACCCAATTCACTCTATTAGCATAAATATAATAAAAAACATGCAATAAACTAATGAGAATGGTGGATTAAGTCGAATTAGGAGGTTGAATGAGCCCAAATAATTATCCATTTTTGGGGCTCATCATCACCCCCCTACTGAAAGTGTTGCTCATCCTTTGAGCAACCAATCTGTCTCCTCATCTTTGATGGCCCTGGTTGCCTCCTTGTCATGCCAAGATTCTGAAGTGATGTCCTCTTCTCTGTCATGAAACCATGCTTTTCTCTTTGCTTCTTTTCACTGCCTGTGCTTCTTTTCCTAGAGAATTCTCAACTTTGGTATGATTGTGCAAGTATATTCAATCTGATGGTGGCAATGGTGGTGAAAGGAGATGAAACCAATGGAGGATGGAAGAAAAGAGTGGTTGCATGCCTCCTCAATAGACTTCTAGCTTCAAATCCATCTCCATAATTGATTCTGGCCTGGCCAAAGGCTTCTACAGGATGTTTCTGGTAAAAATACAGAACTTCCTGTAGAAAGTTCTGTAGCTTCCTGTAGAAGGTTGAAATGTGACTAAATTGTGTCTGAACCCTGAAAAAAATGAGTGTTCATGGAGGGGATGGATGTGCTTAGGGTGGGGTAGCACAGGTGCTACCTCCCTAGCTAAAATCTCAGCCAATTTCTCGTTCTGCTGCCCTCTCCCCACACTTCCTGTAGAGAGTTTTGTAGTGGCCGTTTTCTGGCTTCTTGAAGAAACAATCTGCTAACTTCCTGTGGAACCAGTTTTCTCTGATTTGGCTTGCTTGGCTGGGGGTGCCTTCTCCTTGACCTGTGTTGTGGTTGCCTTGGGTGTGTCCCTACTTGTTTGGCCTTTTTCAATCTTCTCTTCTCTCTTCTGCAATCTTTTTTCTGAGGTGTTTGTGCCATTGTTCCTCCCACAATTCTAGGCTTAGCAATTTGGCCCATTTCTCCTTTTCCTCTTTGTTTCTTCCTTCTTCTTTTTTTCTTGCTTTTCCTCTTGCTTCCTTGTGATGGTTTCACTGTGATGGTTTACCCTAGGTTTTATTTCCCTTAGCTTCCTCACCCTTAGTTTTCTTCTCTGCCTCAATATCTTGCTTCCTCACACTCTGTTTTGGCTTGTGCACTAATCAGAATGGGAATTCTATATATGGTTTCCTCCCCAAAATGTGGAGGATAGTATCCCTCAAGTGTTTTTTTCTTTGCAAACCATTCAACCAGTATTGTCATGTTTTTCACTCTATTGAGTCTTGCCATAGAAAAGATAATGGGCTTTTTATGGTCATTCAAAATACACATGTGTTCAGCTGTCTGTTCGGGATTGAACAAGAGTTTTTCAATTGAACCATGTAAAGTAGTAAGACAATTATGCTTCCCTGTATAAGGGAAATAACTCTGCACATCTGCTCCAGGAGAAACAATGTTGAACTTTGGATCAAAAACATCAATTCCATGAACCACACGATAAAGACCAGCAAGGGTGAAAGCAGTTCCTGTCATACTGGCCAACAGTATCCTTTCTCCCAACAATCTCTTGATATGTGCTAGTGATAATAAAATCTGTATGATTCATTGCAATTAGATCTGTAGTAAACTGGCAAGAGAAATGGTATTTTTCTTCATATTTTTCAGTATATGTCTGCATCTAAATATTTTGTCTTCTCCAAAGCATGGGCTATGTTGCACTGAAGACAATTCCAGGCAGCAATAAGAAAACAGCTTTTGAATTCATAGACAGACTTGCATTCACATTTTTCCTACCCCCTCAACACATCGAATTCACCACCTTTTGAATTATTTGCATGGGAAAGTTCTGTTCAGGCCTACCTCACTGAGAATTTCCACCCTCGATGTGAACAGTCCAAGCTTCATTATATGTTGGGTCTCCTGTAGGGCAGCTTCATGTAGAAACGCCTGTAGAGTGCCCCTAGGCCTCTAAACGATCTTGGTATGTGGGAGAATTTTGAACAAGCCAAAAAACTTGGCGAAGGACGTCAGTTTAATAGAATTCAGAGGCAGAGGATTCAGCCAAATAGGTTTGCAAGTGTAAATGAACAATAGTTAATGTGAGTCTTCAGCCGAGCATTCCTTTAATTACTGCGTGATTTGTGGTGAGGTGGAAAAAACGTGTGCTATCTTCATTTGAACTACAGTGATGTTATAAATTGTATGTTCTCCTCTATCTGTTAATTATTTGACGTCCTGTGCACTGGAGTTCAACAGATCTACCACTAACTGTGTTTTTCAAATTTCTCATGAATGACCATACACGTATGCTGTGTGATTTTTCCTTGAGTGCTACAGAACTGGATGTCAAGTTAACCTTGCTATATTCATGGCTTAATTTCACCATTCCATTCGTTCATGCATTTCTTTAATTAGATTCATGCAATAGAGGAACATGTTTTAGTCACGTACCTGAAGTCAAATGGTTGTTGTGAAGTGCTTTTTGCTGTTGCATGCTCATATTCTGCTGCTGCATGCCTGGATCCTTTGGTTGCATGAGGGCTTGGCTGATGATTTTTGGTTGTTTTTCCTTATGCAGGTGTCCTCTGACTAGATCTAAGCTGCAGGCATTTGTTTCCACGTTCAAATCTGCACCTTCAAGCTACTACTGCTGAATTTTCACCAGACCAGAACTTGTTTTCGCCATTGCTTCCAAACGATGAACCGAATTGATCTGAATCTTGCTGAGCATGTTCCTATCATCATGATGCACCTCCCATAGCAAAATCGTGATCAATGGATGCACAGATTTCGAGAAAAATGGAAAATGGTTGAAGATTTCAGAGATCAATTTCTCGGAAACCGTGCATCAGAATCGAATGAAACTGCTTGGGTAGGTTACTATCACCCATATGCATATCTCCATGAAACAGGTTTTGAAACAGATGCATGGATATGGAGAAATGCAAAAATGGTTGATGGTGATAGAGGCCGATTTCTTGGAAACCGTGCACCGGAATGGCCTGAAACTGCTCGAGCATGTTGCCATCTTCCCTATACAATTCTCTGTAAAACGTTTTTTCAAATGGATGCATGGTTTTCAAGTTATGGCAAAAACAAATTTTGTTCTATGTATTTTCTCTTCAAAGCATTTTGCAAGTTTTTGCATGGAAAGAAAAACTGAGCTTGGGCTATGATGCAGGTATGGAGATGATGGAGGAGGAGTTTGAAGATTGCAGGAGGACTTCTGAACCCTTGAGGAAGCTACCATGTTCGTCAAACCACCTTTTTGAAATCCATTTCTAGCTTCCTACAATTTCTACAGGAACTTCCTGTAGAAGCACAATGAAGAAGCACAATGAGGTGGAAAAGATGATGGAAAAGGGTGAGGAATGGGAACATGGATGCTTGCAGGCATAACCAATGGATTCCAAGCTTTAGATCCCCTTCCAAAATCGAATCTGGCTTGCTTGAAGGTTCTACAAGATGTTTCTTGTAGAAATATAGAACCTCCTCTAGAAGGCACAAAAACTCCTTTGTCTTTGTTTTGAGTGATCCTCTTGACCTGCAATGTCATTGCTGCAAACTAAAATTATTCAATGGGAATTAGATTTCTTTTTCTTTTTCTTTTTCTCTTTTTCTTTTTGAAAAACAACTAGGGCGCCTCATGGAGGTTTTCACCCTAATTGCCTGCCCTGGGTGCCTCCAAGGGAGGTTTTCACCCAGAGATCTTATTCTCTTTTCTCTTTTTTCCCAACCCATTGACCGCCTCATGGAGGTTTTCAATCAATGAGCCAATCTAAGGTGCCTCCAAAGAGGTTTTCACCTTAGATTTTTATTTTCATCTTATTTTCATTTCTTTTCTTTTTTCTTTTTTTTTTCTCTACCCTACCCTACTTGAAAAACAAAATCGTTCTCAAGTATAAGAATACTTCCAATGGAGCCATGTGCACATCGAGATTAGAGACAAAATGATGTGGAGGCTCGAAATGCATGCTTCGACAGCTATCCGGATTTTAGAGACCAAATGATCTAACTTTGAATGGATCAAACATAGCTGAGGAAGAGAGTACCGCTGCTATTGGAAATAATACTGAGAGGGGGGGTGAATCAGTATTATCACATCAATAAAACTTTTTCATTTCCATATTCAGATTCATATATGCTACTTCCACAACTTCTTATGATTCAGTTAGTTGATCCTTAATGAGTGCATTAGAACATTATCAACCATATTAACAGTAAACAGGTGTAGTAAAATAGAACAGATCATCACACATAAGTCACACACATGAACACCATGATACAAGGTGGAAACCCAATGTGGGAGAAAACCACCTGCTGCAAGTTATCTCAATCTTCTTCTTAATAAGAAAATCCTTTTACAATATTTATGTATTGGTGCAGTCTTATACCAGTATGCAGGCTTCTACCTGCAGAGAGCTACAACCCTCTCTCGTTCTCCAGTCTCTCCTGGAAGGGAGCTACAACCCCCATAGTTCTTGTACTAGTCAATCCATTTACTAGTACGTAGGCTGCTACCTGCTACAATGCTCCAAAGTTTTCAACTGCTACTGGAAGGGAACTACCACCCCCTTAGCTCTTGTACTAGCTAAGATACTAGTACGTAGGCGCCGGCCTACAATCTTCTCTCCTCCAGGTACCACGTTTCATGCATTTTCAGACTGGATACTCCTGAAGCACAACACATAATATGAAAGGCCACATTTCATCCAATTTTCATACTGGTCCCATTAATATCATTGAAGCACATAATCAATCAATCTTCTGAATCACCCAAACACTAGATCAATACATATACAAGGATAATATATGTGTTAGCACCCAGATCTAGTCCATCAGATCACATAAATATGAGTCATCATGATCCTGATCCAATATTAGTTCTCATCCATCAATACTGAAGCTAAACACAATCAACCAAACAGGATATGCAGAATATTGACACCTTTAAACTGTCATCAGAACCCATCAACAACCATAACCACCTGTGACTTCAAATATCATAGCTCAAATTGTATACGCTACTACAATGAACCAAACCTGCATATATATGCGCTTACACCAAAGCCAACCCATGTACAGATCTATAAATATTCAAACATGACTTGCAGCGATTTCAAACTTAAGTTATACCCAGTTCAGATCATTTTTCAATATACGGATCTAGAATAAGCATAATCAAATATATAGAGATAGTTCATTTCAAACCATTTGATCCTGATCTATCCTTACATCTTGTTCTCCATCAACCGGTGAGATCCCTCTTTAGCTCAGATCCATATCTGCACCATAACCCAATCACAGTATTCCAGATCTAGTACTTTATCAGATATTCAGATAATTCAGATGATACTTTGCCAAATGATCTCCTTCCTCTTTTATAGTCTTAGGCCTTTCACAATACCACGGTCCAAAACCATAATAATGCAATACCACGAACCCAATACTTGGGATCAACACTTTTGAATGCAATACCACGGGCCAAAACCATAGGATCAAAAATTGTCGGACTAATACCATGAACCAATCATGAAAGTGCGTGAGATCAACACTTTTGGATGCAATACCACGGACCAAAACCATAGGATCAAAAACTGTCGGACTAATACCATGAGCAAACCATGAAAGTGTGTGAAATTTTCTCTTCATGAAAGGAACTTTTCTCTGCATGAAATTGCGTGAACTTTTTCTCTACATGAAATAAACTTTTCTCTGCATAAAAGTGCGTGAACATTTCTCTACATGAAATAAACTCTTCTCTGCATAAAAGTGCGTGAACTTTTCTCTACATGAAATAAACTTTTCTCTGCATAAAAGTGCGTGAACTTTTCTCTACATGGAATAAACTTTTCTCTGCATAAAAGTGCGTAAACTTTTCTCTACATGGAATAAAATTTTCTCTGCATAAAAGTGCGTGAACTTTTCTCTACATGGAATAAACTTTTCTCTGCATAAAAGTGCGTGAACTTTTCTCTACATGGAATAAACTTTTCTCTGCATAAAAGTGCGTGAACTTTTCTCTACATGAAGGAAACTTTGTTGCACTATAATTTATCAAATAAATTTGCTGCACTATAATTTATCATTTGTGTGATTTGCCATTAAGGACAACACTTGTCTCATAATGCCAACAATCTCCCCCTTTGGACTTGTCATACTAAGAATTTTCATCTGATATCTCTTCCGTAGATTCATCTAGATATATATAAGTGATTTGATCTTCTATGAGTTGTTTTCCATCAAGTACAACACATGCATCATAATGCCAACAATCTCCCCATTTGGACTTGATGGCAACAATACCAAATCACTCTCCCCCTTTGACATCAAGGGCAAAGGGCGAACCAAGATATTCTCTTTCCTAGAAAGGCATTCCGATGTTCATACTCCCCCTGAGTACCTGTTGAAATCTCTGAGTGAGCTCCCCCTTTGTATATGCCAAGGTGTACCAATCTGTTCATGCTACATGCTGAAAGCTCTGCTCTTTTTGAATTGTGCTGTTCATGCTCCCCTTGACTGTAGGAAAGATCTGCAAAAGATGTTCTTCAAGAAGAACCAAGACTTATACATCATGAAAGACCTTCCTATCACCAAAAGACTCAATACATACATCCATCACCCAACCAAGTGAGGATACATCAGAAATATGACAACCAAATACATTACATCTTCATCCCAGGCATAGTGGGGAAACCAAACATAGGCCGTTACATGACCTTGATATGACTGAAATATTTCATCAAATGACTACAATAGATAGAGACACACTATTACATCATGAGTCTTGATATGACCTTTACATCGAATGATATACATGACATTTATAATAGAGACCAAACACCTAAATAAGATCATGATAAACATCAGCAATGACACTGAATGATCTGCTCCATAGCATCTGTCACCAGCAACTTGCATGAATCATCAAGGTATGTCCGTATCAACTCATCCTTTTCAACAGAATTCTGTATATACAGAATCATTCTAACATATGTGAGAAACACCATAGCCATCCAGATCTGCATGGACCAAGAATCATCAATTGGGAATATCAATCAACATATGTACGAAACAACCTATCATCATATAGGTAAGAACTCATCATCATCAAGTCTCCAACAATGCAACTTTGAATAATCATCCATGTATCCAACCAACAATCCTCATCCATATATGTGCCAAGAACAATAGGAATCCTGCATCATAATTGTAATATATGATCTTTATGCATATGACGACAACAGCATATGAGTGACTCATCATCAAGTAAAGAAGATGTGAATTCAAGCTATGTACTTCTCCTTATCCTTATGAAGATCACCATGTAAGCACCATTAGAGGATCAACCACAAATCTGATCTAAATATCAACTATGTAACTCCAAGAATCATCTGAACAACTCATAACCATATCATAGCAAGATGAATCATTTATCCATATAAGCATCATCACCAAGGACTATTAACCATAATGCCAACAATGCATTAAAAGCATATGCTCCCCCTAAACCTGTTCCATCTTGTTTACTATCAGATCTGATCATTCATATCAGCAAGAAGTATCAATACATCATCATTATCAAGTTAGAAACAAAACACTTCTAACCATCAAGTCATTTCCACACATCATCAGCAAATTGTAACCATTATCAAACAGCGCAAATAATAAACCGAATCATGACTGATCCTTTTCCTGAACCTGTCCCTACTGCCTTTCCTCAAACAATCATATACATGAATATGCCATAACCAACTCGCGTATATACGTGACTTCTCTTTAAGAAACTTGCATATGAGATTTAGGACACTGAAGTTTTACACTTCCACCTCCCTCTAATTCCGTTATGTTTGTATGTTGTGTTTTGCCGCCTCTTTCTGACTGTAATTCTTTCTTCTTCCACATCTTCAAGTGTGATGATGATGTTTTCTCCTTTTGGTATGGTGCCCATACTTTGTTCCTGCATTCCTTAGCTATATGTCCAAGCTTGTTACATGTGTAACATCTTACATGTCTCATATTTCTTTTATAGCAATCAACAGCTCTATGACCAAACATATTGCAAGCAAAGCAATATCCATTAAAGTACCTTGAATGTGATGATCTTTCTACATGATGGTCTTGAACCCTTCTTCTTCTACATCTGGCTGCAACATGTCCAAGATTATGACATACATAACATTCAACATTATTTATAGGAGGAGTAAAAGATTTTCTTTGAAGAATTTCTTTCCTTGGTTGATGATGAGATTGACCTTTTATATCCTTATTGAGCATTTTAGATTTTGCAGTAGAGTCCCTTGTCTTACTTTGTGAACTAGATTCACCTTCAATAGATTCATGAAAACCAAGACTAGTTTTGATAGCAGGAGACCTTTGACTATTAAGAATATCATCCAAGACTTTAGTACTATCTTGAAATCGTAACAGTTTATCCTTTTCTTCTAATTTATCTTTTAGAATATTTACCTCAACTTGATGTTGCTCTTCCTTTTCAAGGTACTGCTTCTTCACGTTTTCTTGAGCATTTCTTTCTTCTTCCAACTGACGTCTTAGTTCAAGAACTTCATTTTCATGAGCTTGGAGTAGTTCTTTATTCTGCTTCTTTGATTCTTCAAGATCTCCTTTTAGCGAGCGGATCGTGGCTTCAAGACTTTCATAGTAACTGGATCTATCTCTGAGTTTCTTGATGGTTGCGCTTCTTTCATTGACTTCATCTCTTAGTGATGTTACTTCATCCTGCAACTTTTGATATTTGTCCTTGAATAACTTCCTTACCTTGTTTCCTTCCTCTAGTTGAGCTTTTAGTTTGGCAGCTTCTTCTTTGAAGACACATTCCCTTTTGTTCAATAGATCTTGTTGATCTCTAATTTTGTCTGTAAGCCTTTTAATTTCTTCCTCTATTTGATATCTTTCTTGCTCACCCATAAAATCAAATTCAGTTGTTTCGCTATCACTTTCATCTTTTCCAAATGGATAGATAGCTGGAACATCAGAGGATAACAAATTCATACCTGATAGTTCATCTTCATTCTGAAATGATTCTGAATCTGAAGTGCTTCTTCCACATAATCCCCAATCGATTCTTCCACTGTCATAGTTCTTCTGAGATGTCTTCTTCTGCTTAGGCGCTTTCTTCTTAAGCTTCTTTCCCATTTTTCCACGGATCTCCTTCAAGCGATCAAGCTTCTACCAAAGGACCTGCTCTGATACCAATTTTTGGAAATAATACTGAGAGGGGGGGTGAATCAGTATTATCACATCAATAAAACTTTTTCATTTCCATATTCATATTCATATATGCTACTTCCACAACTTCTTATGATTCAGTTAGTTGATCCTTAATGAGTGCATTAGAACATTATCAACCATATTAACAGTAAACAGGTGCAGTAAAATAGAACAGATCATCACACATAAGTCACACACATGAACACCATGATATAAAGTGGAAACCCAATGTGGGAGAAAACCACTTGCTGCAAGTCATCTCAATCTTCTTCTTAATAAGAAAATCCTTTTACAATATTTATGTATTGGTGCAGTCTTATACCAGTACGCAGGCTTCTACCTGCAGAGAGCTACAACCCTCTCTCGTTCTCCAGTCTCTCCTGGAAGGGAGCTACAACCCCCATAGTTCTTGTACTAGTCGATCCATTTACTAGTACGCAGGCTGCTACCTGCTACAATGCTCCAAAGTTTTCAACTGCTACTGGAAGGGAGCTACCACCCCCTTAGCTCTTGTACTAGCTAAGATACTAGTATGTAGGCACCGGCCTACAATCTTCTCTCCTCCAGGTACCACGTTTCATGCATTTTTAGACTGGATACTCCTGAAGCACAACACATAATCTGAAAGGCCACGTTTCATCCAATTTTCATATTGGTCCCATTAATATCATTGAAGTACATAATCAATCAATATTCTGAATCACCCAAACACCAGATCAATACATATACAAGGATAATATATGTGTTAGCACCCAGATCTAGTCCATCAGATCACATAAATATGAGTCATTATGATCCTGATCCAATATTAGTTCTCATCCATCAATACTGAAGCTAAACACAATCAACCAAACAGGATATGCAGAATACTGACACCTTTAAACTGTCATCAGAACCCATCAACAACCAGAACCACCCGTGACTTCAAATATCATAGCTCAAATTATATACGCTACTACAATGAACCAAACCTGCATATATATGCGCTTACACCAAAGCCAACCCACGTACAGATCTATAAATATTCAAACATGACTTGCAGTGATTTCAAACTTAAGTTATACCCAGTTCAGATCATTTTTCAATATACAGATCTAGAATAAGCATAATCAAATATATAGAGATAGTTCATTTCAAACCATTTGATCCCGATCTATCCTTACATCTTGTTCTCCATCAACCGGTGAGATCCCTCTTTAGCTCAGATCCAGATCTGCACCATAACCCAATCACAGTATTCCAGATCTAACACTTTATCAGATATTCAGATAATTTAGATGATACTTTGCCAAATGATCTCCTTCCTCTTTTATAGTCCTAGGCCTTTCACAATACCACGGTCCAAAACCATAATAACACAATACCACGGACCCAATACTTTGGATCAACACTTTTGAATGCAATACCACGGGCCAAAACCATAGGATCAAAAATTGTCGGACTAATACCATGAACCAATCATGAAAGTGCGTGAGATCAACACTTTTGGATGCAATACCACGGACCAAAACCATAGGATCAAAAACTGTTGGACTAATACCATGAGCCAACCATGAAAGTGCGTGAAATTTTCTTTTCATGAAAGGAACTTTTCTCTGCATGAAAGTGTGTGAACTTTTTCTCTACATGACATAAACTTTTCTCTGCATAAAAGTGCATGAACATTTCTCTACATGAAATAAACTCTTCTCTGCATAAAAGTGCGTGAAATTTTCTCTACATGAAATAAACTCTTCTCTGCATAAAAGTGCATGAAATTTTCTCTACATGAAATAAACTTTTCTCTGCATAAAAGTGCGTGAACTTTTCTCTACATGGAATAAACTTTTCTCTGCATAAAAGTGCGTGAACTTTTCTCTACATGGAATAAACTTTTCTCTACATAAAAGTGCGTGAACTTTTCTCTACATGGAATAAACTTTTCTCTGCATAAAAGTGCATGAAATTTTCTCTACATGAAGGAAACTTTGTTGCACTATAATTTATCAAATAAATTTGCTGCACTATAATTTATCATTTGTGTGATTTGCCATCAAGGACAACACTTGTCTCATAATGCCAACAATCTCCCCCTTTGGACTTGTCATACTGAGAATTGTCATCTGATATCTCTTCCGTAGATTCATCTAGATATATATAAGTGAGTTGATCTTCTATGAGTTGTTTGCCATCAAGTACAACACATGCATCATAATGCCAACAGCTGCCACTTAGTGACCGTCTGAAACCATATCTCAATATAGCTCTGATATCCTTGGTTCTTTTGCTGATCTGGATCATGTTTCATGTCACCTTGTAACATGACTTCCTCATCTTCCTCTTTTTATTGATCTTTCTCTTGAATACATGGAAGATTTGATGGTAACCATGAAGGATCCTTCTTTATCTCTGATTCTGATGTCTTCTCTTCATCAAGTAAAGCCCATGGTTCTTTGATTTCCTCTTCTGAATCTTCTTGTGCCTGATGTGGTCCTTCAATGTTGTCAATATGATCTCTGCTTTGCAACACTCTTCCTGAGCTATGGTGAAAATCATTGAGCTCAAGAGGAATCATTTGGACATGTTGTGCCTCAGCTTTGCAATTGGGTTGAGCTACTCCATTGTATGGTTTTGGAAATGGTGGTACGGGTAGTGGAGTGGAGGTGTGTAATTGAGATGGAGGTGGATGGCATTATGGTTGGGCAGGTGGTGGAGGCAAATGAGTGGAAGGAGAGTTGTACTGGGGCCTCCACCCCTGATGAGGTGCATTCCACTGAGGCTGTGGCTGAGCATAAGAGTGAAACGAATGAGGAACTGGTTGGGCATAATATGGATCTGTGAAGGAACAAGGAGGAGGTCTGAACCAGGAAGGATGAGCAGGGGGACCCCAAGAAGGCATGAAAGTGGATTGATAGGGGTCATAATAGGTCTCGGATGTCCCTTGCAGTTCCTGTTGATAAGATCTAGGTTCATGTGGCCTCCTTTGGTTCATATAATAGAGTGATTCAGTGGCTCCTTTGGCTCTCTGATATGCAGCTTTGATTCTGGGTAAGGAGGGGCACTGATCTGTAGGATGGTATTCTTCACATACAAAACACACTTCTATGGAGTACAATGGACATTCGTTCCTAGGATGCTTTCTAGTGCACCTAGGACAAAAAATGGCCAAAGCCCTCTTGGCTTCTTCTTGCTTCTTTTGGATCTGCAAGGTATCCAGTTGCATGGCAAGAAACTGCCTCATATCACTCTTGAAATCTTCGATCTGATTTTCAAATTCGTCTTCGAACAAGGTTCTGCTCCCAACATTTCTGCTTGTAGCCATTTTCTCCAGAGGAATGGTCTCTTCTTCTTCTTCCATTGAGGTTCTTCAAATATGTCTTGCTGTCCACCTAAGGGTTCTTTAATCACAGCCATCGAAGAAGAGAGAATGTTGGCTATGTGAAGTACTGAGGGTGTTGTGCAATCATTTTTTCTAACTTATCTCTATTCCTACAAGGCATGAAATGAAATCTTTTTGGTTGATTTTTTCTTTTTTCTACTTCTAACTGCAGAACTGAAATAGATTGAACTGCAACTAACTATCTTGCTAAAATGAAAATGTGGAATTGAAATGAAAGTAGGAAAGGACTAATCTATTTTGCTCAAATGAAATTGCAGGAATGAAATGCTAGTCTACGCTTGCGGAATTGAAATGCTAATCTACGCTTGCAGAAAAGAAATTGTGGAATTGAAATGCTAATCTATGAAAGCGGGAAATGATAATCTACTTTTGCATAAATGAAATTGCATAATGGAAATGAAATAAACTACTTAGCAGAAGATTGTAGTGGAAAATAGAGGAAAAGCGAAAATCACCAATACTCTGATGCTTCCCCGGCAACGGTGCTAAAAAGATGGTGGGCTCCAGTATTGTAGCAATAATGCTACAACTCCTAGAACTCCCTTCTTTAGTTTTATCAACCCGGTAGTTCGTAACAAACTTGGAAGCGATGGTGCTGTATGCACAAGTACTAGCTCTTGCCACAGCTTTCACTTGGTCAGCTGGCACAAGTCCGCTAGGGGCTTAAGCCAACTTCTATGAGATCTTAGAAGAAGATTTTTAACTGATGGATGAAAGCTTACTCAAAGGAAGCTAATCTACTTGCGGAAAGAAACTGAAAGCCAAAAAGAAACGCAAACCCTAGCAAACCCTAATTCTACCAGCTAGTCCTACCGATGCAAAGATGAGAATGCAAACTACTGAAAGAGATGTCATTACTTCTATGAAGGTAAGATACATGTGTCTATACTACCTCTACCTGAAGAAAACATCTTTTTGTATTTTTGAATAGGTTATTAGAATTATCATGCATTTGCTTTTAACTGGCTTTTACTGTGCAGAGGTGGATCAAGGAGGAGAAATGCTTGGAAGATGTCGGGAAGGTTTAGAGAGGGTCTAAGGAGTCCCTAACACCCTTCCAGAGAGTTTCACAAAGTTTGGCTGCCAAGAAACCGCGTTTATGAGCTTCTACAGGATGTTCTAGGATTTCTACAGGATGTTCTGTAATTTTTCTACAGGATGTTCAGAAATGGGGTTTTGAGGCATGGATGGAGGGAAAAAGGTGGAGAAATGAGTATGGAGGTGAAATAGGGGTGTAGGGGAGTTCAAGACTTGGAGGATGGAGTTGAGGAGTGGCGTAGATGGTGAGATTTGTTCGAGGGATGAAACGATGTTGCACACGAAAATGAGAATCATGGCAAAGTAAGCGAATGAGGAAAATGTAAGGTAATGGTTCTAAGTGAAGGGTGAAGCAGGTAGGTTGGATGGAGTATGGGCAGGTAAGGAAGGATAACAGGTACTCTGCAAGTGGTTTTTCAAACTAAACAAACAAACACTTATAAAACCTATGACCTAGTTACTTCACTCTAATCTGACCTAACAGCAAAAGGAAATGAACAGAAGTTTATTTGCAAGGAAACCATGTGAAAAAACTATGCAACTAAGCAATCATAAACCTAAACATGCATCCAAAACTGATATCAAGTTCTGCAAATGAGATTCGAACACTAATAATTGCATGGTGAAGCAAAGAATGTGTTTTTGTGGGTAGCAAGGTTACATTGGTCCCAGCTCATGATTCCACTGAAGGGGAGGTGAGATCCAAAGTACTTGGTAGAGTTTTCTGAATATATTCCCCATGATTAACCTATCAAGTAAATCTGAACATGAAGAACCTTTTTAATCATTGAAAGCAACCTAAATAACAACACAATATTTAAATCTAAATAGCATATCTTATTCTACGAATGAAGCAAAAACACATAAAGATAAACAAAGGAGGTACTAGGCACTTGAGATGGGCCCAACCCCAAGAGCTACAGCCTCCTGAGAGAGATTTAGAGCTGGTGCAAAGCTGGATTCATCTTTATTGAGCAAGAAAATAAGAGTTACATCAAAACTGTCCACAAGGAGAACTTGAAAATGAGCTGAAAGAAAAGCTAATCTATTGCCTCAAAATCGAAATACAAACTAGCTAACTTCTGCCTAAAAAATGACTAACCATTGCCTAACTACTAGCTACAAAATGACTAACCACTAGCTAACCCAAATGAGGCCTGTTACACAGCAATTTGTCACCGTTTGTCACCGTCCCTGTTACCCCTCTCCCGTACATAGGAGGACTCATTCCGGGACCTGTGATAAGTGACATGACCTGAAACCACTTGCATCGTATTCCTCTAAGTATGAGCTTCATTTTCCCTGAAGAAATCTCCTGCAAAATCTCCAGGAAAACAGCTCCTTTTGCATTAGCGTGGGTCCACAGTTCATTGCCCGCGCCAATGAGGGAAATCCTCTAAAAAGGGCGCGCTATTGGCGCTCTATCCCAGAGTCGCACTCGCGCCAACCGAATTGAGTAAAGTTTTTAACCAACAAACTCCCGAAGGTTCTCTTCAACCCATTCACCAACTGAATCTATGTTGAGCTAGGATGGTTTGGCTTCGAATCTCCATATAAGGGAAAGTGGTTTGCCACCTTTCTTGGAAGTTTCCAAGTGATAAAGCCAATCCCATGAATAATGTGGTTCATCCTATCTTTTTCCTCTCTATCTATAAAATCTTGCCTCTATGCCTTAAGCAAGCTAGTTAGAGTTACAATAGTTCCAGTTCTAAGATAGTGATAGAAAGTTTGAAGCTGCAAGAGCCTTCTTTGCACCCATAAGGCCAAATCTAAGTAAGGAGATTCTTGTCACCCAAAGAGAGAGAGGCTTGTTCCTCATCCCAACAAGCTTTGCAAGACTTGTGTAGCTGACTACCCAGCCAAAGGAGGATTTGACATCAGAACAATGGTTGTATTCTTCTTTTTTATTTATTAATAATAGATGACTATCACTATGGTTCCACTCTCATTGTCTTATGTTTGATGTTGAGTTATATCTTTTCTGACTGATACATAATTGCATCTACTAGATTTTATGCTTGTTTTCGTGTTGTTCTTTGCATGTGCAGGTGTCCAATCACGGAGATCGTGGGGATCGTGACCGTCCAAGGCAAAGGAATGAAGGTGACATCTCTTCGACGAACACTAGCATTGGAATCCAAGTAGGTTCTCACCATCTACTTTTTATTTGCAATTAGGAACTTGCGTGATAGCATTGTGTGATTGTTGCTAGACCCGGTCTGGGCTAGTAGGGATCGTCTCTGTCCGCAGAGAGGATTTACCTCTACAACAATTTGGCGACTCCGCTGGGGAGTCCACTTGTTGTTTGATTTGTAAACTTTAGACGGAGCCTGAAGTACAGCCAGATAGCCTTCGAAACACTATTGCTTTGCATTAGCGAAGTATATCAACGCCACTTCAGTCAATCTTTGGTTTGGTTTACGAACTAAACAACTTGGAGTTTGTCTTGTCTCTTTGGTTTCTCGTTTGATTGCTTAGATAGCTTTCTGGGTTAGATTTCTTGCTGTTTCTTGCTTCCTGGTTTGCCTAGATACTGTTCTCAAGCCCTGGGTTGCTTGCTTTTGTTTTTGATTTAGAAAGCTTGATTAGAGTGCTTTTTAGCCTTACAGTCGTGCTATTGGCGCAAGTTGCTCAAAGACAACCCACGCCAATCCTATAAAAACGCGAGTTGCAGCCTAACAGTCACGCCAGGCCTGTCAACTTTTCCAGTTCACTTGTCTTCAAGCCCTCTGAGCTTGGATTTGTATCTTGCTGTGTCTTTTTCAATTACTGGAGTGTGTTTGATCCTTGTTTGACTGGTTTTAGACCTTCATCCTTCGCGTGTTTGCCTCTTTCCATCGATTTCACATTTTAGCCCTAGGGCATCTAGTGGCTTTGTGCATCGAGCCTTCCATGGGTATTTTGGGTTCTTTGATCGCCCAGTCAACTTTGTGATTATTCTTTTGCATTTTCTCAGTAGTTGTCAAAGATTTTTCTTAATATTCAAGTGATTTGCTTATTTTTCACATGGGTTTCGCTTTGCTTCGTTTGCGCTTAGATCACAAAGCTCATAGAGGTCTTCGTGGTTTGAAGGACTGTTTTGGTGTTTTGGGGATTCGATTGTGTGCTCATTGAGTGAAATTTGTCTTTTTACTCTTTGTTATTATCTCTCAAAATTTGTTTAGTGCATTTTGCCATCAAAAAAGAAACAAACAATCTCTTTTGCTTTGCATTAGTTAATGGAAAATAAAGCTTTTCATTGTTATTAGCGATTACTAACTTTAGAGAAAATTTTTGTTAATTGCCATTAGCTGCATTAGAGTTATTGTTGATTGTTTTATGGTAATTTTTGTTTGTGTGAAATCTCTCAACCCTCTCGTAGTTAGCATTCATCGAACGAAATGATATATTTTGGCATATAGCTTGCATTTAGGAAATTGTGAGAGATTACATACGGTAGGACCTGGAAATCGAAACCTAATCAAAGATCAACCATAAAATGAACTGAATGAACTTAAAAACACATTGGAACATAACGCTCACTGTTTAGAGGTCTAGGTTAGAGACGTGCTTCGGCGTCGTTAAACCTAGTCACTGTTGTTTCACACTACGGTTGGGTGATTCCTCCTTTTGTGACTTGATAGTGGTCTAGCACGGACTTGAGCTCCCACGTACCGTCGCGTATATAGGGGAGACCCCACTAGGTTATCATCCTTTATCCACAGGAAGCCGTGTCTGCCGCCTTACAAGCCGTAATGCACCGAACACAGCATTCAGGAAGATTGACTGCCGTACGGGAAGTACTTGGTTTTCATATGACTGCCAAGGTGTATATGCAGTTTTACGGATTTGTTTGGTAAACCCTTTACCTAGTCTCTCCAGAGTAGTCACTTTTGATCCTTTTCAGACTCCTTAAAAGAAAAGGCTCACTTGAGCAGTTTGTCACTTCGGGCTCACAAAACATTCGAAGGCGACTAGAGTCACCTTTTTGTCCTTTTCTCGACTCTTAAAACATGAAGAGGTCAAGTTGTGTCCTTGCGTCTTAAAATTTATTTGGCCGCGATTAACATTACCTGGTTAGATCTTGTTTGTGTTAGCTTGAGTAGGCTTCTTTTCGTTCTCGATGGAAACTTTTCCAGGGTTCACCAACCCAGGGATCCCCTTTGACGGGAACCCTGGTCTTTTCACTCCTTTTGGAAATGTTGGTGCTCCTTATATGGCAACGTTGTCCCTCCCAGGGTTAACTGTTGGGTTGCCGGTTTGGTTGTTCTCAACCTCTTTGGTCCCTGTCGTCTCACCGTCTAGTCAATTCGTCCCTCCACCTGAACAACATCATGTTGATTCTAAGGTGGATCTCTCCCCTTCTATGCCCACTTCTACGTCCTCATCTTCTACTTCACCTGGTGAAAGTCTAGATTCGAGTCACTCGGTGGCTAAGAAGAAGAAGGCTCCTAAGGGAGAGGTTACAAGTGTAGCTACCCCCTCAAGTACACCTGAAGTCTGGCCCCCTTCCGCTCCTCTGCGGAAGGTCAAGTTTCCTTGTCGATTATGCAAGGAGGACCATCTTCTTCGCGATTGTCTTGGCATTCCCAGGTTACTAGAAGCATGGTCTCGCGATCCGGCCCGCCCCTCATTGTCCTCTGAAGCTCACGGTGGTGCTACCTTATCAGTTGGGAATGGTAAGGGAAAAGGGAAGATTCGAATCCCCTGTAGACTTTGTGAAGGCAATCATCCCCTTCACCTTTGTCCACTCATGGATAAAGCCTCCGTTGTCTTGGAAAGTCTTACAGGTCCTTCACCCCAACTTCCCGCTGGTTATCGACGTCTCTCTGTAGCTGCAGATCGTCCCCCTGCTGTCAAAGAGATTGCTTCAAATTCTTCTCTTTTCCAGGCCCCTCTTCCCGAACCTGGCTGTCCCCAGCCTATTCCAGACCAACCATTGGTCAGAAAGAGTGTCGACTCGAGTTCGCCGCTCGCTCACTCTATTTCGAAAGAGAATCATGCCCATGTTCTTCTCGTCTCTTCAGATTCTCCTAAGTCCCGAAATGACTCTCCTAACCCAGCTGCTCTCAAAGGTTCTCCTTCGGTTCCTTTAGCACATGGGGGCAATCATACGATTCCCCCATCAAGTAGTCTGGTCGCTTCCTTTGACTGGAATCGCCTGATCGTCGGTCGCCTTCCATCCCATATGCCTTTCTAGATCACAATACATGCCTTTGCTAAGGCAGTCCCTGGCACTATTTTGGATGAAGGGGCATATGTCAGTCTTATGCCGTACACTACTTTGCAAGCTTTAGGTTCCCCGCAACTTGGGCCAGTCACTCAGAATCTGTTGGCCTTCAATGGAGAAGCCTGTCCATCTCTAGGAGTTCTCCCGAAGTTCCCTATTACTTTGGGAGGCAAAACCGTCTATATAAACGTCTTGGTTACCCAAGGTGTTTTAGACTTTAGTCTTCTCCTTAGTCGTGACTATGTTTACGCCATGGGGGCCCTCGTTTCTTTGCTTTTCTGTGTGGTTTGCTTTCCGCACGATGGAAGAATTGTGACTATTGATCAATTGTCATTCGTTATTCCCTCGATGCCTCCTGCGCCGTTGTCGTCCCCTCCTAGTTTTCATCCACCAGTTGCATCTACCCCACCTCAGATCAACTACGTGGCCACCTCTCCCATGCCTAGATCCACTGATGCCGCCATCGTACATAGTGTCCTAGGGGCATTGGGCCCTGACTTCCAAGATGTTTCCCTTCCACCGGGAGTGGCAATCTTGGAAGCCCCGACTTTCTATTCATTATGATGAAGTTCGGGTGGAGCATAGTTCGCTTTCCTATGTCAAGCTCCTTAAAAAATGAAACTAGGTCTGTCGGAGCATAGTTCATATTCCTATGTCAAGCTCCTTAAAAAATGAAATTAGGTCTGGCAGAGCATAGTTCTTTTCCTATGTCAAGCTCCTTAAAAAATGAAACTAGGTCTGGTCGGAGCATAGTTCCTTTCCTGTGTCAAGCTCCTTAAAAAATGAAACTAGGTCTTGTCGGAGCATAGTTCCTGATCTTGTGTCAAGCTCGTTAAAAAATGAAACAAGGGTTATGAGGATAGTTCTTTTACTGTGTCAACCTCATTAAAAAATGAAACAACCCCTTTTCCAAATCGAGTCTTTGATTAAGATCTCGTAAAATCCAAGTCGAGTCTTTCCAAGATCTCGAAAGTGCACCTTCATTCCATCTACTTTGTTGAATGCAATGAAGCTTGGGGGGGCATGTACCTCGATTTGCGTTATTATGCTAGGGGCATGCGAACTCATAACAAGCATATTTTTTCGTTTCAAGCTTGTGTAAACATGAAACCGAATCCAAGCAAAGTTCTCCATGGTTCAAGCTTGTGTAAAAATGAACCCATACCCAATCTACATCTCGTGATTGCCATTTTTATCCGCTGAATTCTGCTAGATGAGCCTTGGTTGTTTTCATTCCATCGCCACCATCTCTTTGGCCGATCATATGCTTTCAATTGATTGTTTTTCCTTTCCTGAGGAACCGTAGCGATGAGTGGTTTTCTTAGCCAGCCTCTTGACCATTACATGTTTTGAGTAGTTCCACCATTGCCGGAACCAGTTGCTACCCTTTATACCATTCGTTCCTCTAAGATGAGTCTCCTTTAAGCTCTTTTCTGACTCGTAAAAGATGAAAATATTGCTGAGTTCCCTCTTGACTCGTTAAACGTAAATAAGAGGTGGTCGTCTTTAAACCCTTTTCCGACCGTGTAAAAACGAAAATATCGTCGGACCTTTGTCGTTTCAGGTTCGTTAATGGTTACGAAACGACGTGATGTTGATCGCTTTTTTACTTTGTCAGATCGATGTCACTATAAATGAAAAGCACTCCTCGATCGTAATGGTCGGGCAGTTCTTTCGAGCATTGTTTTATACTTTTTTGGGCTCGGGAGACACAACTTTACGAAAAAGGACCACCCTGGAGTTTTTCTTTTCTGCTGTCTTTTAAGACTCTCTAAACAAGAAAAGACACCGAGTTCTTCCTTTGTCAGACTCGTTAAAACTTAATGACACCGGATTCCGTTGATATGATGCCCACAAGCACATGCTATCCCCATCAAGCTTGTTAAAAATAACTAGGGTACTCGCCAGAAATGGTGGGGAAAATGAATCCATAATTCTTGTCGTGTCGGCAGTATGTCGCTCTTGAACATGGCACTAGTCTGCATTCGTGTCTGGGTGGGGACATCTCATCTTGTTTTACACTAGCCTCCGTGGGTTTGGGTTATCCTATTTGACCTCTCATCTGCTCATTGCCTTGTCACCACGACCTCTGCTCATTTGATGTCAAATACTGCCAAGTCCACTGTCGTGCCACCGATATGTTCAAGAGAAGTTGACCTCTACAGAAATACAACCTCCCTCTGATGCCTCACATAATTCTGATTCACCACAACATTCTTCCTCTGTCTCATGTCGATGATGTGGGAAGCACTATGGCCCACCTTTCATCAAGTTCACTTCCTTTCAACTTCAGCTCATTATCCAGGAATCTGATCTAGAGACTCCCTTCCGGTGCCTTGGATCCTGCATGCCTCAATGGTAGGTTCTTTGTGTTCGACGAGAGGTTTTCATCATTGGCCTCCGATCGAATGATTCTATGGGTGTTCGACACCAGCTCATTGATTCGCACGCCGTAGATTGTACCTATAGTACCTTGAGGACCATCGTCATTATTGGTGGTACCTCTCGCGTCTGTTAATAGCTTTCATTATTGGCTGGTAATCAGACGATGTTCATGCATGTTCGACTTCAACTCATGTATTCGCATGCCTGAACTTGTACTTCGTTCAGGTCGAGATGGAGCGCAAGACCCTGGATTTTGTCTGTTGGAATCCAGGCTGCGATTTGTGGATTATTATGATCATTACATGACTCATACATTGGATGGCTACGACCATGCCTGAGTCTATTTGTCGATCCTCTCTGGATGGCTGCGCCCATGCCTTGGATCTAGATTATTATGTACTCTATTATGGATGGCTGCGCCCATACCACATATATCATGTACTTGAGATATCAGTTGTACTTCTTTACGCAGGTTCTCCGGCGGCCGTGTTTTCAGTCACGCATGTTCTTGTAAAGCATTTCACCCCTCTCTCTCTCGGGCCTCATGCTTTAGGGGGCATCTGTTACACAACAATTTGTCACCGTTTGTCACCATCCCTGTTACCCCTCTCCCGTACATAGGAGGACTCATTCCGGGACCTGTGAGAAGTGACATGACCTGAAACCACTTGCATTGTATTCCTCTAAGTATGAGCTTCATTTGCCCTGAAGACATCTCCTGCAAAATCTCCATGAAAACAGCTCTTTTTGCATTAGCGCAGGTCCACAGTTCGCTGCCCGCGCCAATGAGGGAAATCCTCTAAAAAGGGCGCGCTATTGGCGCTCTGTCCCAGAGTCGCACTCGCGCCAACCGAATTGAGTAAAGTTTTTAACCAAAAAACTCCCAAAGGTTCTCTTCAACCCATTCACCAACTGAATCTATGTTGAGCTAGGATGGTTTGGCTTCGAATCTCCATAGAAGGGAAAGTGGTTTGCCACCTTTCATGGAAGTTTCCAAGTGATATAGCCAATCCCATGAATAATGTGGTTGATCCTATCTTTTTCCTCTCTATCTATAAAAGCGTGCCTCTATGCCTTGAGCAAGCTAGTTAGAGTTACAGTAGTTCCAGTTCTAAGATAGTGATAGAAAGTTTGAAGCTGCAAGAGCCTTCTTTGCACCCATAAGGCCAAATCTAAGTAAGGAGATTTTTGTCACCCAAAGAGAGAGAGGCTTGTTCCTCATCCCAACAAGCTTTGCAAGACTTGTGTAGCTGACTACCCAGCCAAAGGAGGATTTGACGTCAGAAAAATGGTTGTATTATTCTTTGTTATTTATTAATAATAGATGACTATCACTATGGTTCCACTCTCATTGTCTTATGTTTGATGTTGAGTTATATCTTTTCTCACTGATATATAATTGCATCTACTAGATTTTATGCTTGTTTTCGTGTTGTTCTTTGCATGTGCAGGTGTCCAATCATAGAGATCGTGGGGATCGTGACCGGCCAAGGCAAAGGAACGAAGGCGACATCTCTTCGACGAATACTAGCATTGGAATCCAAGTAGGTTCTCACCATCTACTTTTTATTTGCAATTAGGAACTTGCGTGATAGCATTGTGTGATTGTTGCTAGACCCGGTCTGGGCTAGTAGGGATCGTCTCTGTCCGCAGAGAGGATTTACCTCTACAACAAGGCCCTAAGCCTTCTTATTTATACAAATTGAGGACCCCAACAGTCCTCCTAAACTTTAGGGACTCGGCTGCCCAAGACTTGTAGTTAACAGCAGTCCTACTTGACTTGCTTGGCTGCCCTTGTGCTAATTGATTTGGTGGCCTTTGAACTCCAAGCTGATGGTGGAGAATTCGAGGTAAGGGCCCATAAATGAAGGGAACACCTTCCTAATAATACTCTCCACGAATTTGGCTGCCAAGTGCTCATTTCAACCATTGACTTTATCTCCAAATTCACCAAAAAGGCTACACAAAGCACACATTAGACTTGTTGGCATAATGACTAACCCAATTCACTCTATTAGCATAAATATAATCAAAAACATGCAATAAACTAATGAGAATGGTGGATTAAGTCGAATTAGGAGGTTGAATGAGCCCAAATAATTATCCATTTTTGGGGCTCATCAACTTTCTCAATCAATGGAGAAACTGTTGCATGTCTTCACATAAAATTCATGTTTGATTTTCTACAACTAATTAACTCAAGATGAATTAATTAAGTATTTTACAAATAGCTACTAAGATCAAATTCAAATTTTAATTCTTAATTTTAGTTCAGGGACTAACTAAAATTGGAATCTATCCTGAAATGCTATTTATAGCAATTCTATTTTTAGCATTTCTATTTTATCATTCCTTGTTGCTATATCCAACATTAGTACTTGGAATGCTATTTATAGCAATTCTATTTATAGAATTTCTATTTTTAGCATTTCTTGTTGCCATTTTCAACACTCCCTCTCAACAAGAAAGGCATTCAACTCGAACCTGATCCTGAACCTTTGAAATGTTCTGCATGCAACACTTCTCCCTAGTTTTGTTGCTCCAGCAACTCTAGAAACAAAAAAATATCCAACTTGAATCAGAATGATGCCTCTGTCATCAAAGTCTCTAACTGTTATTGCCTCTGTCGACTGAAAAACTATGCACCTCTGTGCTCTTCAGTATCTAATTGCTCTAGCCTCTGTCACTTTGATCTCTGACTGCATCAATCACATTGATTCCTCCTGCTGCATCCGTGCTGCTGCTAGTCCTATCTCCCAGCACTGCACCTCCTCTCATCATGTTGCATCGTGTTGCCCATTATTGCACTGAAACTCAGTTACTGAGAAGTAAGTAACTAGTCTCCCAATTAACCTCCCTGTTGGGCTAGAAACACCCTCTGATGCTGAAGCTTCCTCTGCCGCTCCATCCACATATGTCTCTACCCACTTAGCTAGTCCTGCTACTCCTTGTCAAGGCTCCTGTAGTAAGTTCTAATCAAAGAGGCTGGGTACCTCAAGGATCCTACCCCTATTTCAACCTTCATTGGACTATCACTTCACGTCGCCCCACCTCACACCTGGAGGTATGCCTACCTGTGATCCCTCTGCTAACTTGGCTCGAAATTCCCCCCTCCTAGAGGTCTCTGTATGACTGGATTCCTCCACTCGGACTCCTCTCGGCTTCCCTAGTTGTGGCTGCTCCACAACCTCCTAAAGTTGCTTCACCAATTGCGGCTCCTCCACAATTATTTGAGACTTCTTCTGGCACTGCATGTTGAGAGGTAATTTACTCTCCCTCTCAACCATCAAGTCTCCAACAATTTCCTTGCTCCTCAAGGCTTTGCATTCATCTTGAACCTCAAGAGAATACAGGTTCTTGACTTGTGAACCGATCTGCTTCACCTGTCTCGTGGTAACGTGTCTAAGGAAAACCTTTCCCTTACTGAAAACTACATCATATCCTTTGTCTTCCAGTATTGTGATCGATACCAAGTTTTTCCTTAGTCCTGGCACATACTTCACATCTGTCAAGGTAATGCGAGCCCCATGCTCCCTCTGAAAAACAATTGTGCCTACTCCTGAGACACTATACTTCTCATCATTACCCATCTCTATGAGTATCTGGAGATCTTTCTCCTCCAAGGTACTGAACAAACTCTTATCGCTGGTCATGTGGAATGAAGCTCCACTATCAACAAATGAACCGCATCCCACCATGGATGAAACCATGCATGTGATGAGGGTGAAATCCAACTCGAACTATGAGGCCAGTGTCTCACCTTCTGATCCTTCCAAGGATCCCTTCTTGGATTTCTTCTGTGGACAATGTGTTGCATGATGGCCCACCTCACGACAATGAAATCATCGCACTTTTGATTTGTCAAACTTCTTCCCAACATGGGAAGAACTCGATTTGGGATGAGAATCCTTCTCCTTCCCTTTCTTTGCCTTACTCTCTAAGGTGCAATTTTCTTCATCCTCCTTGGATGAAGAACCATCTCTGGTGCTTCTCCTTATCTCCTCCTGCATCAAATCCGACCAAAGTCATTCCCAATCTGGTAGTTTCTCTCTTCCATTTACCAAGTCTTGGTAGTTATGCCAGCTCTTAGGAAGAACGAGGAGAGCAAGACTCACCATGTCATCATCGGCTGTCATGATCCCTACACTTCCAAGCTCATCCCTGCGAGTGGTGAGATTGTTCATATATGTAGAGATCATGTCGCCCTTTTCACACTTGATTTTTTGAAGCTTTTCTTTCAGTGCCAGCTTCCTATAATCAATGTTGTTCTGATATAGATCTTTCAATGTTTTCCAAAATGAAAACGATGTCTCCTTCCCATGGAGGCGCGAGACAATGTGGTCTCAAACTCCCTCCAGGAGGATTCTCCTCACTCTAGCCAAACATTTCTTCCATTCCACTAATTTTGTAGAATTAGCCACTGTTGGCTTGGGGACTTCTTGATCAATGAAGTCCTTTAGACCATTTTCCTCTAATACTGCCTCTATGCGATCCTTCCAGGCTATATAATTCGAGCTTCCATCAAGGGCATACTCGATTCTTTGTATACTATTTTTCGCTTTGATCACCTTTGCTCTGATACCATGTAGAAATTCCCACTGTAGATCACCTGATAATGCAATATACTAAAGCAAAATACTACATCTACTTCTATAATCAAACTTTACGGAAGCTTAGTCAATTTGAGCTAGATCAATCGGAACACATATAATAGAGCAGAAGAAATCATACACATGAAACGCAGAAGAATACTCTTGGGAAAGCCTTAGCTAAAAACCTCGATCTCTATATTATCATACAAGTGGAAATATGTTCGAATTACACAAAGCTTTAGCTCACAAGCTATCCAGCTCTCATTACAATCCCTCTGTTGCTCATAGATAGTCAAAGGCTTATTACAAACCTTCCCCTCTGCCCTCCAAGCCTCCTATTTCCTTGTGCATTTTCTCCTAGGGTTCAATGCTGCCACCTATGTGAATTCACCTCTCACAGTGCTCACTAAACTCAGAAGTAATTGTGCAATCCTGAAGGAGATAATTCCTTCTGCATGGATGAGTTTCCTATATAGTAAAAATCCTCCAATTGATAGTATGTTGTCCCTTCCTCTGATCTCAACTGGGTCTCTGACTAAACTGACATGCATGAGTTACTTATGACAGAATATTCAGTTATCTGAAGTGCAATAGTTACATGCATGCATGCATTAACTAACTGAACTCACTATCAATTCCATAAATTGTTGGAACTAATCTAACTGGACTTAACTCAGTTAACTGAGCTAACTAATTACAACTCAAAGTACAACTCATATTGATCTCCTTAATTAAGGGATAACCTTCTCAATCAATGGAGAAACTGTTGCATGTCTTCACATAGACTTCATGTTTGATTTTCTACAACTAATTAACTCAAGATGAATTAATTAACTATTTTGCAAACAGCTGCTAAGATCAAATTCGAATTTTACTTCTCAATTTTAGTTTACAAACTAACTAAATTTGGAATCTATCCTGAAATGCTATTTATAGCAATGTTATTTTTAGCATTTCTATTTTATCATTCCTTGTTGCTATATCCAACATTGGTACCTGAAATGCTATTTATAGCATTTCTATTTTTAGCATTTCTTGTTACCATTTTCAACAGATGGGACTCCTATAACAAATAGTGTGAGGTCTAATTGGGACTTCATATCGGGGAGATCCCTTGAATTTTGGTGGGTCTAGCATCGTCAACACCTTGGTAGGGACTAATAAAGTCAATTTTCATCATGTGACAAAACGTGTGTAGAAATTTCTTGTAGATTCAAACTACCGATTGTAATATGCTAAAATATTGACTTGAATCTACTCTACTCATCAATGGAGACAATAAACGATTGATGAATCACGAAGCATACAGAAAAAGAATTCAATCACAAATAACACAATAATTTTCTTGGGAAATCCACAGCTAAAAGCCCCTGCTATCTTTATATTGCATTAATCAGAAAATATGAGAAGATCACAATGCTTTGCTCAAGCCCAAGCAACCTCTGCACCATCTCTATCTATCTCACTACTTCCCAAACAAGCTCAAGTCAATAGTTAACCAATTTTGTTGCCTGCCAAGCTCCTATTTCCTTGCCTAGTTTCCTTGGGAATTGGACCATATTTAATTGGGAAATTTCACAATTATGAATTCTGTAATCCTTATAGGCCTTCCTTTGATTGCATGCAGCACCTGTACAATTCAGATGATTATACAATTGATAGTACATTGTCCCTGAACTTCAATTCCAACTAGGTCTTTCTCTGGTCTAACATGCATAAGTTAATTATGAGTGAATCTTTATTTTACTATTTGATCACTGCTAGTTACAACCCACTACTAGATCTCCCACTAATTCCTCCATCAGTTGGAACTAGTTTAACTTAATTTAACTCACTTAGATTGGATTAAATAATTACAATTCAAAATAAACTCGACCAAGGCTCCTATAAAGTAGGATATACTCTACACGACTCAAGTTAGAACCTAAACTCGAATTAAATGAGCCAACTAAGTCAAATTAACTTAGTTAACTATTACAAGTTGTTATGAGATGTGGAATTACAATTTAATTCCTAATTTAATTTAAGGGAAAAATTAAATTAGGATTTTCTTGTTGCATTTTCAGCACCCCCTCTCAACAAAAAAGGGATTATCTGCTACCCCGATCCTGCCTCTGTGAAACTTGAATTTGAATCTTGAAAATGCCTTTGTCAAAATATCTGCATCCTACTCCTCTATAGGAATGTACTCCAGCAACATGATTCTCCTCTACACACAATCTCGTAGATGGTGACACCAGATGTTGATATGCTTGGATCGATCATGAAAAACTGGATTCTCAGAGAGTTTGATACAACTCTTATTGTCACAATAAATCACTGTAGGATCCATCTGCTGGCCAAATAACCAAAGAAGGATATTCCTCGTCCACTATCTAAGTACCATACACTACCCATCAATGATGTCACCATGCAAGTGATGAAGGTGAAATCCAGCTTGAATTGTGAAGCAAGAGCTTCACCTGCCGCTCCTCTTGAGGGTTTATTACCGACCTTATTGTGTGGAAACTTTTTAGTAAAGTGTTCTAGCTCGTGACGGTCAAAACATTTAATCTTCGACATGTCCTTCTTCTTTCTGCCCTGACTACAATTTGATTTGGAATGGGATGAATTCCCCTTCCCTTTGTTCGCCTTTCAAGCTAAGGCACAGTTCTCCTCATCATCATGCTTGGATGAGGATCCATCTCAGTGTTCAGCTAAATATATTCTTGTACCAAGTTGTACCACAATCTCTCCCACTCTAGTAGCTTCTCCCTCCCATTAACTGAGTCACAGTATTTGTGCAAGCTCTTGGGAAGGTCTAGAAGTTTTAGGCTCACCAAATTGTCTTCAGAAAATATAACACTGACACTTCCAAGCACATCCCGAAATTGGGTGAACTTGGTCAAGTACTTCAGTATTGTGTCACCCTTTTCCATCATGATTTTTCTGAGCATGTCATTCAGTGTCAGCTTCTTGTGGTCACTCCTATTTTGAAATAGGTTTATCAAGGCCTTCCACATTGCAAATGGATTTTTCTTGTCGTTGATATTTGAGACAATATGATCTCGAACTCCTTGTAGGATAATCCTTCTCACCTTTTGCAGACATTTTCTCCACTCTGCTAGATCTTGAGAATCAACTGGCTTAGGAATATATTTTTCTATGAATTACATAAGCTCGTTGTCTTCCAACAGTGCCTACATCTTGTCCTTCCAAGTAATATAGTTCGAACTACCCTCAAGGGCATATTCGAGTCTCAATCCGTAGAACGACATCCTGCTGGATCTGAAGTATGATACTGTAAATTTGATTTCTCCTGCAAAAGACAAACTCGTATTCTCCTCTTCTATAGTGATTTCAACTTTGATACCATGTAGAAATTCCTTGTAGATTCGAACTGCAAATTGTAATATGATAAAAAAAATTGACTTGAATCTACCTTACTCATCAGCGGAAACAATAAACAATCAACGAAATCTCGAAACATACAAGATAAAGAATTCAATCATGCATAACATAGTAATTTTTGGGGAAAGCCACAACTAAAAACCCCTGCTATCTGTATATTTCATTAATCAGAAAATATGAGAAGATTAGAATGATTTACTCAAGCCCAAGCAACCTCTGCACTATCTCTATCTATCTCACTGCTTCCCAGACAACGTCAAGTCAATACTTAGTTGATTATGTTGCTTGCCAAGCTCCTATTTCCTTGCCCATTTTCCTTGAGAATTATCCCATGTTTAACTAGGAAACTCCACAATTATGAATTGCACAATCCTCACATTTCTTCCTCTTATTGCATGTTCCACTTGTATAATTCAAATGATTATACAACTGATAGTATATTGTCCCTGAACTCTAATCTAAACTGGGTCTTTCTCTTATTTGACATGCATGAGTTAATTATGAGTGAATCTTTAGCTTACTGGTTGATCACTGTTGGTTACACCCCACTACTAAATCTCCCACTAATTCCTCCTTCATTTAGAAGTAGCTTAATTGAATTTAACTGAGTTAGACCGAATTAAATAATTACAACTCAAAATAAGCTCAACCAGGGTTCCTATAAAGTAGGAGACACTCTACATGAGTTAATTTGGACCCTCAACTTGAATTAAATGATCCAAATAAGTCAAATTTACTTAGTTAACTAGTACAAGTTGTCATGATATTTTGATATCATCAAATATGAAATTGGGATTTGAGCAAGTATCTACTGTAAATATAACTGGTTGTGTTAACTCTATTTCAAACTTCTTTATTTCTCTTAAAACATTGATAAATAGTTTAAATAGTTATGCTAATTCTGAAATATAAGATGTGTAGCCCACTACTAGAGTAATATATTTGTAGCATATCAAATATAATGAAAACTTGTTTATCTCGCGAAGCAAACAAATTTATTTACAATGTTGAATTTTGAATTTCTTTTATTTTGTATTTTATATTTTGTTGTGCTTTACACTTTTACTATACTTATAATACTCAATATCAATTTAATTGTTTCTTCTAGTTTCATTTACATTAGGTTTTAACACTATGACCAACAAGTGCAACAAGGTTATGCAACTATATGGCAAGGCATGGGACGAAGTGTTATGCAGGCATCTAAGGAGTTAAAAACTTAACAAAGAAGGTTGTTGTAAATGACTTCCATGGTGAGGGTAGATGATTTTTCACTTGGCATGTATATTCAAAAAAAAATTGAGACGTGGATCACAATATTAGTAAGCAAAAAAAAATCCAAAAATTCAAATCAATGTAGAATGGTAAATGACCAGATCCGTCTCTGGGTAATTAGTCTATGCCTTTTCGGTGAAAAATATTCCTTATCGAAAATAATGAAAGACAAAAATTATAATTATTCAAATTTAGAAATGGTAAAGAATATAATAATAAAATAATTTAAAAAACTGTGATAAGAAAATTATATTCATAAACCATAACCAAAAAATCTCGGAAGTATTTAACTCTCTCCATTGGTAAGAATGAGAATATCTTTTAAAAAAAAATGAACCAGTTTAGCGGTCCCTTGGCTTTTTCAGTGAAAATATTCATTATTGAAATTGATAAAAGAAAATTTATACATCCAAAAGGCTCATGTGGCTTCTTTTCTATAACTCACCCTTGGTGCAAGTGGGACTTATTGGAATGGTGTGTTTCTGTTGTCCTAGAATGTTCAATGCTCTCCCTAGGATGGGAGGAGTTGGCCAAGTCAATCACAAAGAAACCATCAATGCAAACATAACAATCTATATAGCATTTGCAATATCTGGAATATTGGTTGGAGGTATCGAAAACATTCTTGGTCCTAGCTCACCTTGTTTAATGGTTTTTCAACCTATATACTCTATGCTAGATCATTTTCATACTATAATCATAAGTATAACCAAACTTTTGTGGTGGTTGTTGGAGCATAATTAAGGGATGGAGCTAGTTTTCTTTGGGTAGACCAAGGAGCCATTATGTCCTCCTACCCCAGAGAAGATAGAAAAGGAGGATACATTTCATTGTTTTGGAGCATTTTCAGTTGTGGGCATGTCATAGGAGGATTCATTCCTTGTAACAGCCCTGGTGAAAAATTCACGTAATAAATAAAGGAAAAATAATAACCACGGTTATGGGAAACTTATTCCAAGCTGAATTTTGGGAAAAACATCCTCGTGGGTGTTCATTTGATTTATTATGGCTAAGGAAATTTGCAAAGGCAAAAGCAAGGGATTTTGAAGGCATGAGGCATTAATTGGCATTTTATTTATGAGAAATAATGGAAATTAGGAGAAAAGGAAGGTGAAAGTTCACAAGTTGCATGTGAGTAGTAAAATGAAGGAAAATAATGGAAAATTGAAGAAAATAGAGACCTCGCTAATAAAAATGGTTCTGAGGAACAGTTGGTACATTTTGTCAATTCAGTTTTGGAGCTCTCTCTATATTCTCTCTCTCTTTCACATAGTTGGGCAATTAGATTTTTCTTGGAGCACTTAACTATTAGATCAATAAAAGCAAAGAAGGAAAGAGGAAGCAAGGATCAAGCAAGGAAGGGTAGGATCAAGCAGCTACATTGGGATTATTTGCCTGTATCGATTTGCATGTATGATTTCCTTGCTAGATTTTGCATGGATGGTAAATGCATGTGTGTATTTTGTTCTCTTACTATCATTGCCATGGGTTTTTCTAGGTGTGACAATGTTCTTCAACCTTGTCTTGGCATTTCCAAATAGCCATGGTGTGATGGGGTTCTCATGTTTTGGTTGAGATGGATTGTCGAATGGATTCAAAACTGAGTGAGGTGGTCTCTAAAAGAAAGAACACATGGCCTAGTGATCCTTGAATTAGATTATGGATTGTGGTAAATCCTTGACCTATTAACCCCTGAATTAGACTATGGGTTACAGTAAAGCCAACTTTTGTGTTACCTCGGTGGGCCTAGGAATCCTCGACTAGTGAATGGACAGATATATGGTAAAGTGTAGAGGTGGGTGCCCTCAATCAAGCCCAGGAATCCTTGGTCGGTGAATGGGAGGATGTATGGTAAAGAGTAGAATGTGGAGTTTCGATTAGGGCCTAGTGATCCGGTGGGGATTATGGTCAATCCTAGAGAGTAAGACATGTTGGGTGTGTGTTATATTATTTCCATGACTAGGCCTAGTAGGGAAGCCAAGGGGTTAGAGGGGGGGTGGTCAACTCCCCCTTCGTTGCGCCAGGCACAGCGGGGGGGTCACAAGGAGGGCGATAGCCCCCCCCGTCGGGGGGTTTGAGGGGGCCAGTAGTCCCCCTCTATGAGGTCTAGGGTAGCGCAACAAGGAAAGTTTTTTTGGATGCTATATTAGGTGGGCAGACCTACCTATGGTTTCGTGCGTGGTTTTCGCACATGGTTTTAGGCATGATGTTTTCTACCCATTGTATTTTGTAGATACGGTGAAGGGAACTACGATTATGTTCTAATACAGGGTTAATGGATTGGGGTTTATGGATGCTTCATCACGTATATATATGTATTATAACATTGGAAGGAATATAATGAAAAATCAATCTGGTAGTCCCGGTTTTGCGATCCAGGGGAAAATCTCTATGTATATATGTTTTATGTTTTATGATATCGCTATTGTTTATTTTCTATTTTTAGAATTCATATGCAAGTATTTGTTGTACGGGGTTAAAACCTACAGGAGATAGGTAAATTCCTCATGGTGTAGGTGGAGAAATCTTGTGGCATCCATGCTTGTTTAGGGCCTTGTGATCAGGTGTGGATTGAGGTCAAGCCTCGTTCTATTTATGAGGGTGAGGTGGTTTAGCCTTAGAAAGCCTTGGTTGATTTTGGTTATGATTCCCACATTCATGCTTGGAATATGGCACGAGGGTGATTGGCTAGAAAAAAGATTTAGTTTAGCCAATCTATGGTCAAGTGGTTCACAGACATCCCATACCTGGTTGGCTCTTGCACTCATTAATAAAATCTCTTTTTCCTTAGTATTTCATCTTTAAATGTGTTGGTTTATATGTGGATTTTATGGTTGTTGTATCCTTATTATTTATGTTGTTATATATTGGTTATGAGTATGTTTTATGGCAGTGATGATGTATGGTTCTCATCATAATTTGATTTGTAAATAAATGAACAATGAATATATTACCTAATAGATGATAATGCAGCTAATGTGATAAGGCATCAATGTTTCTTAGAAATTCTCAGATAAGTATGAGACCCCTATGCTTAGATATGTTGGTATGACGTGTAGAATACATATTTGTGACCTGCTTGACGAAATGTATGTCATGGCTAGTAGGGGTCTAGTCAAGTCTTTGTTCAGGTATTTTCATTAGTATCATTGTTTTGATGTTACTTTTCATTTATGGAAGTTTCATAAAGTTCTGGGCAGTAGCTTGAGTCCTGGCCATGAAAAGGTGGCACAAAATTTGGGGTCGTGGACTCAGAACAAGCTGAAAAAGTCCCTAGTCATGGAAATGCCCTTGTTGTGGGAGCAACTAGAGCGTCCCAGTTTTTAGAGACTAGATTGACCTCAGGCTAAAGGGAGGCAATTCTAGGGTAACCACAACCACGCTTAACCTGGTAGCTAGCCCTACCAGGTCGGGAGAGGGCTCTCTCCTTGTGAATATTAGTCAAGATGACTGGATCAAATATTAATTTTAGGCTAGGTATAGTAGCTCTAGGGTTTTTTGGTTGATTTTGATGGTTTTGTTGCTGGATCAGATGGAGCAGGCAGCTTGGGTCTGGGAAATCAAGTCAGGAATGCAGGGTGTTCTGTGGGGTGAGGTAGGTAGGTGATTAATAACTTAGAATTGAGTGAGATGGTAGGTCTAATACTGGTGAGGAGATGAGGATGGCATGCAAAGATCATGAGTCCTCTTCAAGTAGCTGAAAACATCAAAAACCAAATGTATTCCCAAAGCGGAGCACTGTTACCAATGTATTCTACCTATCTATCTTGATTTCATTTAGTTTAGAAGAATGAATTAGATTTTGGCACACATAACACATGATAAAGACTAATGACAAAAGGAGAAACGATGTAAAAACACATTACCACAAGAATCCCACAAAAATAGCTGCAAATCCTAGTTTATTTCCTTGCCAAACTACTGTAGAGATGTACAATGTAGCTCAGAGCATCCAAGAGAGTCTAAACTTTGCTAATGATAGAAAAAATACATAATATAGACATCAAAATCACCTATGCTAGCCATCAGGGGTTGAATCCAAGAGATTAGGGACTGTTACAATCATTTCCCAACAAGGAACAGGAATATAGGTAGTGGAACAGCGTACCTCTAAAACCATGGAAACTGATTCATTTACCCTCAAACCACCTCAAAATGATGAATCTACCCTCTAAAGACATCTTAAAATTACATTTGCATAGAATAGCATCATTTAAATAATAAATTCTTCCAAAATGAGAGAAAAAGTCAACTTGTCGAAAAACTAGGTGAAATTTGGATTTTTGAGCAAACTAGCTCTATGCGTAGTGCCACTCGCCAGGTGCGTAGTGCCACTTCTCATCTGATTTTGGAGGCCTTCCCCTTAGCCAAATTGAGCCCAAGATAGCTCACTGGAAAGGACTTCCTAACTAGGTTTTGGAACATCTTGAATTTTTGCATTTGGAGGTCATTTGCCCCCTCAAACATGGAATCTCCCAAGGCTGCTTCCTATGTGTCCAAAAAGAGGCAAAGAGGTCATTTTTTTATGCTTTTTTGACCTTTAGGTGACCAAGTTTTACTCCAAAATTGCTGAAACTTTCAGGGATTGATGCTATCATCATTCTGAATCCAAATATACAAACCATTTCTCCAAAAAGTCTCCCAGTCAAAAGCGTAGCACCAGTGGCGCTACGCACCTAGGGCAAATTTATGTGTTGCAAAATTCCAAAAATTGGAAATGACCAAAATTTGTCAAAACTTGCCTAGATTTGGCACAAGACTCCATCATTAGTTGCTTTTATGGGCTAGTGAGGCTTCAGCCAAGATTTTTAGCTTGTCTTTCTCCTTTTTTCTCCTCAAGGCCTTCCTCAACCTTGCCTTAAGCTTCCTCATCCTTATATTGCATATTTTGTTCCGGGTCATATAGTGATAGGCCATGTGGCGAAGCATCTTCTTGTCTCTATTGGCCTTCTCAAGTATCCTTTCAAGGTGTATGTTGACCCTTTCAAGCCAAGCTTCCTAGTCATTCTCAATCTCTTGCTCAATGGAGGTCAACTTGACCTTTTCCTTCTTAGCCTTTTGCGGTTCTCTTTGATGATTTGCGACTCCATGAGAAATTGCTTGTCAGTCAATTGTTTGTTTTCTTGCTCTAGATATTTGATGACCCATTTAGCCCTCTCTAAACTCACTGACAAGGCTTGTATCTCAGCCTCTTTTTCCTTAGTGATCATGTCTGTGACAGTCCTTGGATCTTGAGCATCCAAGTCAATGACATCCACTCCTTGTGTCTCCTCATGATCAACAAGGTCAAAATCTCTATGTTCCCCATCACTAGGATCCTTCTAATGCATCTTTTTCTTGCCTTTACCTTTACCCTTGTGTTGCTACCCAACCTGTACCTATTTGGTTGAAGAAGAAGGCAAAGCCCCTTCCACTCCTTATGAAGATAGCATTTTCCTGTGGCCTAAAGATGAAGGCGAGACCCCTTCCACACCTTGCAGAGATAATACTAGCCTGGAAGCTACAAAGAGTTTCCTAGTGCCCCTCTCATATGTCACAAATATTGTCACTCCAACAGTGTCAGTCTCTTGGACCTTTTCATGTCCTGAAGGTTCACCTTCTTCATAAGGAACTGATGAAAATACTTGAGGATATTTGAACATTTCATGATAAATGAAGGTCTACCATGGCAAGTTAAGAAGGTTCAGCTGAGGCAAAACAATGATTTTAATCAAAGAGTAGTGGTAGATGCTGGTTAACTACTGGGGCTATGATTTCTTTTTTACAATGAATTCCATATTCTCTATGTTTCTGAACATGAAGTAGGGGATATTCATCATTCTCACCCTAGTGAAATGCATCAACAGTCTAATGTGGTAGGCATATAGTCGAGAGAACCTGCCTTCATAAGTAAAGTACTTGATGATGATCTTCATTAATGGAGCAAACCTGTCCTCCAAGAATTTAAAGGGGAATACTCTCTTGAGTCTGTTATGATATTTAGCCTTGATGTAAGGCTCATAGTACTCTATGTCAATGTCTTGACCTTTGTTCCACTTTTCACCCACATTTGGAATACCTGTAGCCTTTGAAATGACAGTTGGTGACAAAGTGAATGTAACTCCAGCAAGGTTTACCTCATTGTTGTCCAAATGTGTCACAAACAACCTTGCTAATTCATGATGGGATTTAACCCTTTCCACCATTTCACAGAAACTGAAACATGACTGATGTCTGAAACAAGAAAGGGCAAATGGGCAGGCTTGCAACTCCCTCAAACTGGTGGGCTCCTCTCTAATATGTTTTCCTCCCTTATGAGGCCTTCTACCCTATGTGTCTCTCTCCCTAGAACTGTCACTATGGGTTTCTTCCTCCATTTCATACTCACTATCCCTCTCCATTGTTGTATAGTTGTTTCTCTTTGTGGTGAATGAAGAGTGGTGGATTGGTGAATGAAGGTAAGATGAGTATGAAGAGATTTGAATAGGAAAATAGGTGAGGGTGTGCTACACAGAAATTTGTCACCGTTTGTCACCGTCCCTGTTACCTCTCACCTGTACACTGGAGGACTCATTTCGGGACCTGTGAGAAGTGACATGACCTGAAACCACTTGCATTATATTCCTCTGAGTATGAGCTTCATTTGCCCTGAAGACATCTCCTGCAAAATACTCATGAAAACAACTCTTTTTTCATTAGCGCGGGTCCACAGTTCACTGCCCACGCCAATGAGGGAAATCCTCTAAAAAGGGCGTGCCATTGGTGCTCTGTCTCAGAGTCGCACTCGTGCCAACCGAATTGAGTAAATTTTTCAACCACCAAACTCCCGAAGGTTCTCTTCAACCCATTCACCAACTGAATCTATGTTGAGCTAGGATGGTTTGGCTTCGAATCTCCATAGAAGGGAAAGTGGTTTGCCACCTTTCATGGAAGTTTCCAAGTGATAAAGCCAATCCCATGAATAATGTGGTTGATCTTATCTCTTCCCTCTCTATCTATAAAAGCTTGTCTCTATGCCTTGAGCAAGCTGGTTACAGTCACAATAGTCAGTAGTTCCAGGAGTTCAAGAGTTTGAAGCTGCAAGAGCCTTCTTTGCACCCATAAGGCCAAACCTAAGTAAAGAGATTCTTGTCACCCAAAGAGAGAGAGGCTTGTTCCTCATCCCAACAAGCTTTGCAAGACTTGTGTAGCTGACTACCCAGCCAAAGGAGGATTTGACGTCAGAACAATGGTTGTATTCTTCTTTGTTATTTATTAATAATAGATGACTATCATTATGGTTCCACTCTCATTGTTTTATGTTTGATGTTGAGTTATATCTTTTCTAACTGATATATAATTGCATCTACTAGATTTTATGCTTGTTTTCGTGTTGTTCTTTGCATGTGCAGGTGTCCAATCACGGAGATCGTGGGGATCGTGACCGGCCAAGGCAAAGGAACGAGGGCGATATCTCTTCGACGAACACTAGCGTTGGAATCCAAGTAGGTTCTCACCATCTACGTTTTATTTGCAATTAGGAACTTGCGTGATAGCATTGTGTGATTGTTGCTAGACCCGGTCTGGGCTAGTAGGAATCGTCTCTGTCCGCAGAGAGGATTTACCTCCACAACAATTTGGCGACTTTGCTGGGGTTGTTTGATTTGTAAACTTTAGACGGAGCCTGAAGTACGGCCAGGTAGCCTTCGAAACGCTATTGCTTTGCATTAGCGAAGTATATCAACGCCACCTCAGTCAATCTCCGGTTTGGTTTATGGACTAAACAACTTGGAGTTTGTCTTGTCTCTTTGGTTTTTCTTGCTTTGATTGCTTAGGTAGCTTTCTGGGTCGGACTTCTCGCTGTTTCTTGCTTCCTGGTTTGCCTAGATACTGTTCTCAAGCCCTGGGTTGCTTGCTTTTGTTTTTGATTTAGCAAACATGATTAGCACACTTTTTAGCCTTACAGTCGCGCTATTGGCGGAAGTTGCTCAAAGGCAACCCGCGCCAATCCTATAAAAGCGCGGGTTGCAGCCTGACAGTCGCGCCAGGCCTGTCAACTTTTCAGTTCGCTTGTCCTTAAGCCCTCTGAGCTTGGTTTTGTATCTTGCTGTGTCTTTTTCAATTACTGGAGTGTGTTTGATCCTGGTTTGACTGGTTTTAGACCTTCATCATTCGGGTGTCTCCCTTTTTCTATCGATTTCACATTTTAGCCCTAGGGCATCTAGTGGCTTTGTGCGTCGAGCCTCCCGTAGGTGTTTTGTGTTCTTTGATCATCCGGTCAACATTGTGATTATCCTTTTGCATTTGCTCAGTAGTTGTCAAAGTTTTTTCTTGTTATTCAAGTGATTTGCTTCTTTTTCGCTTGGGTTTCACTTGGCTTCGTTTGGGCTTAGATCACATAGCTCATAGAGGTCTTTGTGCTTTCTTCTTGGTTTGAAGGACTGTTTTGGTGTTTTGGGGATTCGATTGTGTTCTCATTGAGTGGAATTGATCTTTTTCTCGGTGTTACTGTCTCTCAAAATTTGTTTAGTGCACTTTGCCATTGAAAAGAAAAACGAATAATCTCTTTTGTGTTGCATTAGTTAATTGAAATTAGAAGCTTTTCATTGATTAAGTGATTTAAAACAAAAGAAAAGTTTCGTTTATTTGTCATTAGCTGCATTAGAATGCTTCTTGATTGTTCATGGTCTTTTTGTTTGAAAAATTCTCAACTCTCCCGTAGTTAGTATTCATTGAACGAAATGATATTCTTTGGCATATAGCTTGCATTTAGGGAATTGTGAGAGATTACATATGGTAGGACATGGAAACTGAAACTTAACTAAAGATCAACCATAAAATGAACTGAATGAACTTAAAAATGAATTGGAACATAACGCTCACTAATTAGAGGTCTAGGCTAGAGACGTTCTCCGGCATCGTTAAACCTAGTCACTGTTGTTTCACACTACGGTTGGGTGATTCCTCCTTTTGTGACTCGATAGTGGTCTAGCACGGACTTGAGCTCCCACGTACCATCGCGTATATATGGGAGACCCCACTAGGTTATCATCCTTTATCCACAGGAAGCCGTGTCTTCCGCCTTACAAACTGTAATGCACCGAACACAGCATTCGGGAAGATTGACTGTCGTACGGGAAGTCCTTGGTTTTCATATGACTGCCAAGGTGTATATGCAGTTTTACGGATTTGTTTGGTAAACCCTTTTGCCTAGTTCTCCAGAGTAGTCACTTTTGATCCTTTTCAGACTCCTTAAAAGAAAAGGCTCACTTGAGCAGTTTGTCACTTCGGGCTCACAAAACATTCGAAGGCGACTAGAGTCACCTTTTCATCCTTTTCTCGACTCTTAAAACATGAAAAGGTCAAGTTGTGTCCTTGCATCTTAAAATTCATTTGGCCATGATAAACATTACCTGGTTAGATCTTGTGTGTGTTAGTTTGAGTAGGGTCCTTTATCGTTAGATTCCCTTAGGTTTGTTTGAAGTTTGTCATCCTGGCTGAACCGTTGACTCCCGTTCCAAGTGATCAAGGCTCTCCGTCTTCCGCTGCTCTTGAGGTATCGGTTGTAAGTGATACTCTTCCTGTTATCCCGAGTATCCAAACGATCAACTCTCGCACTCCGGACGACGAAGGTTACAAAATTCATTGGAACCCCATCTGGGAGCCTGAAGAGGACGATATTCCTTTTACCCCCCCTGGTGTTTCGTCTCCAATGTCTACCTCTCACATGGATGAGACATCTCCTAGAGTGAGTGAGACACCTGTTTTGTCGAATATCGACACTTCCATCCCAGCTACTTCTCCGCTCCCCCCACACTACCAGTCGTTGAGGGATAGGGTAAGTGCCAGGACCCCTGCTTCGACCATGTGGGATCCCCATATCACTCCCACCACTACACCTGTCACTTCAGTTCCGACGAATCCAACTGTTTGTGTAGCACATTCAACTCCGGTTGTTAGTGCCGTTACAACGTCTTCAGCCTTGAACACTGGTGCTGGTCCCCCTCACGGTCAAGTGAGTAACGGTCAGCCGGCACTCTCGCCTAAAGTTGTCCACCCTACACAAAGTGCTCCACCCTCTTCTAGTCTCGTTCCAGGAGGAGGGCCATATGATGCCTCTGGACAAGCTGTTTAGGATCCAAACGCACAGGGTCCATTCTTTTATTATGATTCTACCGGTCAATACCTTCAACTCTCTCAACCCTTGCCTACTCAACCTGTTGTTGAGGTTTTGGTACCATTATCCATTGCTTGGAACCCTAGTACCACCTCTTTCCATGGGGGCCAAGCAATGCCTGCACAGCTTCAGGGACCACCTAACCAAGGCCAGCCATCTTATGTGCAAACCCCCCAGGGGCAGCAATATTATGGCCAGTCTTACCCAAGACAACCTGGGAGCCTACAAGGACAACCCTATCAGGGACAACTTTTGGCCGCTGGCGGTCCATTTTTTACCTGTCTGACTCAACCTTCTGGTTATCCGGGGCAACCTGGTACCCAGCAAGGTTACCCGTCTGGACAACCAGGACAACCTTACATCCCACAAGGCCAACCTGGTATTCAGCAGGGTTATCCCTCTGGACCAACTGGACAAACTTATATTCCACAAAGTCAACCGGCGGTCCAACAGGGGTATCCTTCTGGGCAAGGGGGGCAGCCTTACCTACAACAAGGCCAACCCACTGCTCAGCCTAGTCATCCTTCTGGGCAAGCGGGTCAGCTTTCTTCACAGCAAGGCCAACCCACTGCCCAGCTTAGTCATCCCTCTGGACAGGCTGGCCAACCTCAAGGTCAACCGGCCGTCCAGCCTGCTCAACCATCTGTTCCGCAAGGAAAACCCTTGGTTGCTCAAGGACAACCCGCTACCCAGCAAGCACATCCTTCTGGGCAAACAGGTCCGTCCCAAACCCAACCAGGCCAACTTTCCGACCAAATGGTTCATGCCCAACCTGTTCAAGGACATTCTTCCGGGACCCAGACTCAACTTGGTTATCAAATGCAAGGTGGGCCACGACCCCAACTTTCCTACCAAGCGCAACCTTCTTATCAGGCTCAGTATGGAGCTCAGCAAACGTATGGCTACCAGCAACCCCAGGGGCAAACTCAATTTACTCCTTATCAAAATTATCAGCAACAGTACGTTGCACCTGTAGGTCAAGTTGCTAATCCATGGGGTGCTGGGGGGCAGACCCAGGGTCAACTGTCTGCTTATGGACAGAATCCTTATGGACAGAATCCATATGGATAGAACCCCTATGGGCAAAATCCCTATGGGCAGAACCCTTATGGGCCAGGCCCATCCGGACAAAGTCCATGGGGGCAACCACCACCTGGTTGGAACCCTGGTACTACCTCTCTTCCACAGCCACAAATGTCCTTTAATCCTCAGTTTCCTTTCTTAGCGACGTTGGAACTTCCAGATGTGTCCAAGTTGACAAATGATCCCATTCTTCATAATCCATATTGGCCACCAGTTCCAACTAAAATACCCGGTGATTGCCCAAAATTCGATGGCAAAGCTGGTGAAGATCCTCAAGCCCATGTCATGACCTATCACCTTTGGTGCTCATCCAACTTGTGGCTTGATGACTCCATCCGACTCCGCCTCTTCCAAAAGACTCTCACCGGCTCAGCCGCTAAGTGGTATATTGAGTTGAATCGCGGAACATTTCAAGATTTCAACTCGCTGGCTATGGCGTTCCTAACTCATTTTCAATTACCCATTCGGTATGAGACAGGGACACATCTCCTTACGTCTCTCAAATAGGACACGGCCACGCATATATCCGATCATACACATGAATGGAGACGGCGTCGTCGCTTGATCAAATTCTAGATTCCTGATCGGCTCCTGACCGATTGGTTCACGACTTCCTTTGTCCCTGTGATCGCGCGAGACATCGCCATGGGAGCTTGTGTAACTGAAGAGCAAGCTATCGCGCATGCTCAGTACCTCGACTTAGTATATTCTCAGTCAGGTACTTTATATGATTATTTTCCAGACGCCCTGAGACTCGGAACATCCAAAGCTCCACCAAAACCATTTGTTGATAGAGTTATTGGCTCTATAAACGCGTCTTCAAAGAAATCATCTGCGAACCCTGGGAAACAAAAACAGAATTCTTCTAATGGAAACACTTTTCAGGGTCAATCTAATTCTGGAAGTACCTCCGAGGTTAACGCCATTCAGTCCACCGCGGCGGATAAATCCTCGAAAGGGAAAGCTAAGAATAAAACCGAATAGCCCAAACAGGACTCCCCTAAAAATCCACCCGAGGAAGGAGCCAAACGAAAACCTAAGTATCCTTGTCTTATCTTTGATGAGGATCACTACACTAAAAACTTCCCTAGGCAGTCTAAAGTTAGTAGATTATTGAAAGGTTCTCCTGGGACTCCTGTTGTGCTTAAAGAACCTTTCCCTTCTCAGCAAACTCAAATGGTGGCAGATCCATCGCAACCCTCTTCTTCATTCGGCTCTCAAGTATTTATGGTTGGGACAATTCCCATCCATGTCACTACTCGAGCAAAAGAATATCCATCTCCCGCCGGGAAAGAGCCGGAGGTCCCCTCCAGCGCTCCTCCGTCCAGTTCTAGTCCTCTCCACATCGAAAGACCTAGCACTGAGATGATTATCCGACCCCCTCCGAAAGGTGTACTCCGGAAGTCTTCTTACAACCCTAATGCTCGTGTTACCCAGCACTACAGCATTGTTGAGGACTTAGCTCAAGCTCCGTCTACTATGTCCGCTCTAGAAGTCCTCCAGAGCTGCCCCTCCCAGAGGAAGTCCTTGCTATCGGCCATCGGTGGCATAGACCCGGTTGACTCAGATCTGATTTCTTTTGATCTCGAGGGCTATATGCCTAGACTGCCTCACCAAATCGCTTTCCTTATACAGGTCATCATCAATGGAAAAACGATTCATCATACAGTCATTGATGAAGGTGCCTCAACTTGCATCATGTTTGTTGCTTGCTGGAAAGCTATTGGTTCTCCTACATTAAGCCAGTCTCCTATGACGTTAGAAGCCTTTGATGGAAGAGAGTCTCATCCTTACAGTATCCTCCAACGCTTGCCCATCTCCTTGGAAGGAAAGACGGTAGAAGTGGAGGTCGAAGTTGTCGACGCTAATCTTACCTACAACCTCCTCCTTGGACGTAGCTGGACATACGCCATGCAAGCCGTGGCTTCCTCCCTTTTCCGTGTCATTCGTTTCCCTCATCAAGGGAAGATTGTCACGGTGGACCAGCTCTCCTTCTTCGCCTCTTCTTCCGAAGGTAATGTGCCATTCGTGGAGCATACCTCTAAATCATTCGAGAGTGTGGGAGCCAGACTCTTTAAAGATCCCGCTCTAATGGGTGTCTTTCCCCTTCCACCTCCGAATCTCGCCCCTATTAACATGATTTCCATGCGTTCTGATCCGTGGGTCCTTCCTCCCGCTAATCAGGTAGAATCCTGGGGCGATATGATGCCGTTGAGTCCTGCCGAGCTCAACTACGTCGAAATCGTTGCTGTATCGGCTCCCCCCCCCGAACCTGCTCTTTCGAGTGGTGTTCCCGATTCGTATGTTCATTTCCCTTGGCTTGGAGATGATGCTACTTCAGATCCATTAAAAGAAATATTTCCTTCCGATGAAGCCATCATAGAGACCATGTCTCTTGAAGAGCCCCCTTGGTCAGATCATCACCACCGCTCCTCGTTTCTCCCTGCCCATCAGGAAATGATCGCATGTCTCGAACGGTTTGCTTCGTGTATCCCATCCTCGCCCCTTCAAACACCTATTCAAATCTACCAAGTATCTTCTGAGGGAAATATGGGAAACATCACGCAAACCCAACCCATCGACATCTCTGTGAAATCAGGGATTGTCGAGCACATTTACATAGGAGTCACTTGCACTCCAGAGGAAGTTCAACTCTACACTGACCTATTTCGCGAATTTCGTGATGTTTTTGCTTGGTCCTACGAAGAGATGCCTGGCATCGACCCTAGTATAGTGGTGCACGAGATACCTACGTATCCAGGTGCCAAGCCTGTTCGTCAGCGCCTACACCCTATGCACCCCCGAAAGGCCGCAGCCATCAAATCAGAAGTCGAAAAGCTTCTCAAGGTTGGTTTCATTTACCCCATTCCACTAATGGATTGGGTTTCTAATATAGTCCCTGTGAACAAAAAGCAGGGCACTATTCGACTCTGTGTTGATTACCGTGATATCAATCGCGCCTATCCTAAGGATAACTTCCCTACACCCTTCATCGATCAGCTTATTGATGAGTGTGCAGGAAGCGAAATTTACTCGTTTATGGACAGTTTTTCTGGATATAACCAGATCAATATCGCACCCGTTGATCAGCATAAGATGGCTTTTATCTGTCCTTGGGGCACTTTTGCCTATAAGAAGCTCCCCTTTGGTTTAAAGCATGCTGGCGCTACCTTCCAACGTGCAATGTCCTATGCCTTTCATGACATTCGTCACATTGTACAGCCATACCTAGATGATCTTCCAGCTCATTCAGTCAAGCGTCAGGACCATCCTTCCCATCTTCGCGAAATTTTTCTCTGCTGTCGACACTATCGTATTAGGGTCAATCCTCATAAATGTGTCTTCTGCGTTGAATCAGGCCGACTACTCAGGTTTATCGTCTCCCAAGAAGGCATCCGTCTGGATCCCCTCAAAGTCGAGGCCATTCTGAATCTTCCTCCCCCTGCTTCTTTGCAGTAGTTGCAGAGCTTGCAGGGCAAAGCAAATTTCCTCAAACGATTCATTCTGAATTATGCCGAGGTGGCTAAGGGTTTTACACGATTACTGAAGCGAGACACACCCTTTCATTGGGATGCTACCACTCAGGAGTCTTTCGAGCGTCTCAAGGGTCTCCTTGTTTCCGCTCCATTATTGAGACCTCCGAACTACCATCGTGATTATACTCTCTATCTGGCCGCCGCCGATACCACTATCGGCATGGTTCTAGTGCAGGATGATGATGACGGAAATGAGCATGTTATCTATTACCTCAGCCGCAACCTCCTGGATACGGAAACTCGCTACGCTTACGTTGATAAATTGGCATTGGCCGCTGTGTGCACCGTCCAACGTTTCCGTCATTATATCCTATTGCGCACCACGACTGTGATTTCTGACTGTAACCCGATGACGTACATTTTTTCGCGTCAGTTGCTGGGGGGAAAATACTCAAAATGGATCATAATCCTCCAAGAGTTTGACTTGGAATTTACTGCTGCCAAGTCTAAGAAGTCTTTGGTCTTTGTCAAATTGCTCTGTTCTTTGCCATCTCCTTCTACACCCTCTCTTTCAGAGGATCATATCCCGGACGAAACTCTTTTTCTGATCAGCACCCTCGATCCTTGGTACGGGGATATTATTGTTTATTTACAAACCTCCTCTTTCCGCCCCGCTGTATCCAAAGATGCTCGGCGGCGGATCTGCCATCAATCTCAACCCTATCGGATCATAGGGGACACCCTGTACCGCCTCGGCGTTGACTCCGTTCTCCGCCGATGTCTTACCCTCGAGGAAGCTGAGAGAGTCCTGAATGACTGCCACTCTGGCACCTGTGGTGGCCACATGTCCGGATATGCCACAGCTCAAAAAATCCTTCGCGCTGGTTATTTCTGGCCCTCCATTTTTAAGGATTGCATTCTTGTTGTCCGCTCGTGTCATGCATGCCAGATATACCAGTGGAAGATGCGTGCGCCACTGGCCCCGCTGCACCCTGTAGTGACCGTAGGCCCTTTTGCAAAATGGGGCATTGATTATACAACCTGTAAGCCTCGCTTGGCCAGGGGGCATGGGTTTATTATCGTTGCCGTCGATTACTTTACAAAATGGGCCAAGGCGATGCCCACATTAACTGAAGACGGTTATACAGCGGCGCAGTTTTTTTTCAATCATGTTATTACGCGGTTCAGAGTTCCACAGGCCATCGTCACAGATCACGGAAAGCATTTCCGTAGTCACATGATGACCGAGCTGACAACCCAACTAGGCTTACGGCACGATAGTTCAACCCCGTACTATCCTCAGTCTAATGGTCAGGTTGAAGCTGTTAACAAGATTTTGGTTACAATGCTTCAACGTATTGTTGACCTGCATAAGTCTAATTGGCATCTGATATTGTTTCCCGCCTTGTGGGCCTACCAAACCTCTGTGAAGGATGCCACCGGTTTCACTCCATTTCAACTAGTTTATGGACTGGAGGCTACCCTTCCTATAGAATGTGAAATTCCTTCATTGAAAATAGCCGTCGAGTTGCTTCCCAACACCACTCCGGTAGAGGAACGGCTTCTTTATCTAGAATGGTTAGACGAGACCTGTCGTTTAGCCTCTCTAGCTATCGAAGCTCAAAAGAAGAGAGTCAAAACTCATTTTGACCATACCATTCGTCCTTGTTCCTTTGTTGAGGGAGACCTTGTCCTGCTATATGACCAAGCCAATGACAAGCTGGGGGTAGGCAAACTCAAGCCCATGTGGCTAGGCCCTTACATTGTATAGAGAGTGTTGCAAAAAGGGGCGTACGAGCTAATTGACTACGAAGGTAATCCTCTTGATAAGCCCCGCAATGGTCTGTACTTGAAAAAGTACTATGCATAATTTATGCGCTTCGATTTGTACATGCGTGTGTGTGTGTGTGTGAGTTTTCATTTTCTCGGTTTGGTGTGAAAGCGTGATTGCCCCTTATTGTGTCTTTTGCTTCTTGTGCAGATGTCGAGTGCACCTTACATTGGTTTCGCTGATGGTGCCTGCCGCAGCACTCATAATTTGTCCTCTGCGGCGTGGGTGATCTACGATCCTCATGGTGAGTTGATAGACCTTCAAGGTGTCTGTTTAGGTTGTACTACAAATAATGTTGCTGAATATAGCACTGTTATTGAATTATTATCCGAGGCAATTAATCTCGGTATTCGTACATTGCTTGTTAACCTAGACTCTCAGCTTGTCGTCCATCAGCTCAATGGGCGATATTCCGTCAGAGACCGTCACATTTTAAGGTTGTACTTACGTGTTAAATTGTTAGAAAGGAATTTTGACTTTATCACATATCAGCATATTCCACGACGATTAAACACATTATCTGATGCATTGGCCAATCATGTATTAGATAGACATTTGCGTAATTTATAATCAAAACATCATACAAGCAAGCACATAAAAGCACAATAATAAACCATAGGCATATGTATATATATATGTGTGTCATAATGTTTGCACCGCGTGCGTTACAAAACCCAAAAATAATACATGTTCATCCTGATACATCCTCGGACAACATGTCCCTCAAAAAAATATGCATGAAAGAAACCTAGGAGTCTACTCGTGGTGGTGCTCATGATAGCACGCCACCGCGTGCACCAAGCGTCTCAACAGACGATGGATGCAGGTCGGCACCCCCACTGTGTGCCTCTGGTATGCAAACGGCACGTCCGCCAATCTAGCGTAGCCTGGAATCCCTTGGGTAAGTCCCTCGAGATTCTGCACCAGCTCTTCCCCCACGGCACCCCTTGCCTGAGGGTCAGCTACAGGTTGGTCCCTCCGCACTATAGGAGACAAGCCAGCTGGTCGCTCTGGGCCCACATCTGCATATATATACAACTATCATCAGAACATGCATGTATTGACAAAAAAAAAAATACATAGAAACATCAAAAAGAGAAGATCATACCTAACTCCTCTTCCCATTCCTCTCCCTCTGGCAGTGGGAGGTCTGGATCCCCCATGAAGTTGGTTCCCGCGTATGGCCAGTCCTCTACCATGATCAGCTAGCGGCGAAGCCATATGAAGAACTCGGGCCGCCAAGACATCTGCTGGCCCCCTCCTCCTCTGGGCATCAATGCTGCCCAGCGAGCCATCCTAGGCTCTCGTGGTAATGGGTCCGCTACTACAGCTCCCTGGTACTGGAATAAGGGTAATCGTTCCAGGAAGAACAACACCACAATCGAGCCATACCCAAACTGTTTCACTCCCCTGCGCTTGCACTTTGTAAGCTGCCTTTTGATATTTGTAGTCACCGCTGTAGCCCAGTCAAAAATGGTGGGGCTGAGCAATTCTGTCACCAGTAACAGATGATTCTTGCTTGCCTCATGGGGCGCCTGTACCCCAGCTTCACGTGTGATGGTGAACAGTATCACCTTAAGAACCAAATCATGGATGGTGGCGATATCCACCTTGGCGCTGTTTTTCCCAAATTGTGCCTCTGGGCACACACGAGCCTTCACCTCACCTATCTTCTCTCCGGAAGGCCTACTTCCGGTCAAAATGGGGCTCGCCCCTCTCCGTGACAGCCCAGTAATGAAGTACACATCAGATACATCCAGCTCTAAGGTCTGATCCCGTAATCGAAATACTTGGTCATCGACATCCCAAGCATCCACTATGAACTGTAATAGCTCCGGTTGAGCTCACAGATAAGAGGTGAGGAAGAACTTCTTGAGACCACAGTCTCTCAAAGCATTCATGCATCCCTCATCCGCTATGGCCAAGGCATCTACGACATCATGCTCCCATTCTTTCCATTCCACCACCATTTTTGCTTGTTTCCTGCACCCACAAGGATGAATAAATCATTAATGAAACCCTGGTAGGCTTACACACCGGAAAAATTTCGGAAATGATGGGAAAATTTAAGTAAAAAATTAGGTCGCGCGGTTGGCGCGACTGTTTTTAAAACAGTCACGCCAATGGCGCGGCACATTTGGGAAAATCACCCCATTGGCGCGGACCCGTGCCGGATACCCGCGCCAATGGGGCACAACCCTAAATTTTAAAATCCCCCTTGCGGAGGCTCACTTAAGGAACAAAATGCATAAAACAAGTATGGAAATGGAGCTAAAGGAAGTGCCTCTTACCTGGAACTGGCGGAATTTCAAATGGTTGCCCGGATTGGCGGTAATCGCTGCTCGAAGTTTGCACTCCAAATGGACCACTACCACTATGCAAGAGGTAAAAAGTAAAAGTAATTTTATTTTTTACATTTTCACCATATTTATAGACTTTTTGACTTATAATAGGGTTTAAAAAGTTGTTTTTTGAATATTTTAATATACTTTTGGTCGAAAATGGATTTTACGCTTGCTTCTGGTGCTATGACAGGTCCTTTTTGCAACTTCGATGGTGAAACGAGTTGTATTTTATACTTTTTCGGACTCGGTAAATACACGAAAAAGTCACTATGGAGTTATCTTTCAGCTCTTTTCTGACTCGTTAAAAATGAAAAGATCGCCGAGTTACCCCTCTTGGCTCGCTAAAAGTAAATAAGAGGCAGTCGTCTTTAAAACCTTTTCCGACCGTGTAAAAACGAAAAGATCGTCGGACCCTTGTCGTTTCGGGTTCGTGAATGGTTACAAAACGACGTGATGTTGATCACTTTTCTACTTTTTCGGATCGATGTCACTATAAATGGAAAGTACTCCTTGATCGTAATGGTCAGGCAGTTCTTTCGAGCATTGTTTTATACTTTTTCGGGCTCGGGAGACACAACTTTACGAGAAAAGACCCCCCTGGAGTTTTCTTTTTCCTGTCTTTTCAAACTCTCTAAATAGGAAAAGACGCCGCGTTCTTCCTTTGTAAGACTCGTTAAAACTTAATGACATCGGATTCCGTCATAACGACGCTCACAAGCATATGCTATCCCCGTCAAGCTTGCTAAAAATAACTGGGGTACTCGCCAGAAATGGTGGGGAAAATGGATCCATAATTTTCGTCGTGTCGGCAGTATGTCGCTCTTGAACATGGCACTAGTCTGCATTCGTGTCAGGGTGGGGACATCTCATCTTGTTTTACACTAGCCTCCGTGGGTTTGGGTTATCCTACTTGACCTCTCATCTGCTCACTACCTTGTCACCATGACCTCTGCTCATTTGATGTCAAATACTGCCAAATCCACTGTCGTGCCGCCAATATGTTCAAGAGAAGTTGACCTCTGCAGCAATAAAACCTCCTCTGATACCTCACATAATTTTTCATCACCACAACATCTTTCCTCTGTCTCATGACAATGATGTGGGAAACACCATGGCCCACCTTCGATCAAGATCACTTCCTATCGACTTCAGCTCATTATCCAGGAAGCTGATCTAGAGACTCCCTTCGGTGCCTTGGAGCCTGTATGCCTCAATGGCAGGTTCTTCGTGTTCGACGAGAGGTTTTCATCATTGGCCTTCGATCGAATGATTCTACGGGTGTTCAATGCCAGCTCATTGATTCACACACCGTAGATTGTACCTATATTACCTTGAGGGCCATTGTCATTATTGGTGGTACCTCTCACGTCTGTTAACAATTTTCATCATTGACTGGTAATCAAACGACGTTCTTGCACGTTCGACTTCAACTCATGCATTCGCATGCTTGAACTTGTACTCTGTTCGGGTTGAGATGGAGCGCAAGACCCTGGATTTTGTCTATTGGAATCCAGGCTGCGATTTGTGGCTTATTATGATTATTACATGACTCATTCACTGGATGGCTACGACCATGCCTGAGTCTACTTTTCGATCCTCTCTGGATGGCTGCGCCCATACCCTGGATCTAGATTATTATGTACTCTATTATGGATGGCTGCGCCCATACCACACATATATCATGTACTTGAGATATCAGTTGTACTTCTTTACGCAGGTTCTCCGGCGGCCGTGTTTTCAGTCACACATGTTCTTGTAAAGCATTTCACCCCTCTCTCTCTCGGGCCTCATGCTTTAGGGGGCATCTGTTACACAGCAATTTGTCACCGTTTGTCACCGTCCCTGTTACCCCTCACCTGTACACTGGAGGACTCATTCCGGGACCTGTGAGAAGTGACATGACCTGAAACCACTTGCATTATATTCCTCTGAGTATGAGCTTCATTTGCCCTGAAGACATCTCCTGCAAAATACTCATGAAAACAGCTCTTTTTTCATTAGCGCGGGTCCACAGTTCACTGCTCGTGCCAATGAGGGAAATCCTCTAAAAAGGGCGCGCCATTGGCGCTCTATCTCAGATTCGCACTCGCGCCAACCGAATTGAGTAAAGTTTTCAACCACCAAACTCCCAAAGGTTCTCTTCAACCCATTCACCAACTGAATCTATGTTGAGCTAGGATGGTTTGGCTTTGAATCTCCATAGAAGGGAAAGTGGTTTGCCACCTTTCATGGAAGTTTCCAAGTGATAAAGCCAATCCCATGAATAATGTGGTTGATCTTATCTCTTCCCTCTCTATCTATAAAAGCTTGTCTCTATGCCTTGAGCAAGCTGGTTACAGTCACAATAGTCAGTAGTTCCAGGAGTTCAAGAGTTTGAAGCTGCAAGAGCCTTCTTTGCACCCATAAGGCCAAATCTAAGTAAGGAGATTCTTGTCACCCAAAGAGAGAGAGGCTTGTTCCTCATCCCAACAAGCTTTGCAAGACTTGTGTAGCTGACTACCCAGCCAAAGGGGGATTTGACGTCAAAACAATGGTTGTATTCTTCTTTGTTATTTATTAATAATAGATGACTATCATTATGGTTCCACTCTCATTGTTTTATGTTTGATGTTGAGTTATATCTTTTCTGACTGATATATAATTGCATCTACTAGATTTTATGCTTGTTTTCATGTTGTTCTTTGCATGTGCAGGTGTCCAATCACGGAGATCGTGGGGATCGTGACTGGCCAAGGCAAAGGAACGAGGGCGATATCTCTTCGACAAACACTAGGGTTGGAATCCAAGTAGGTTCTCACCATCTACTTTTTATTTGCAATTAGGAACTTGCGTGATAGCATTGTGTGATTGTTGCTAGACCCGGTCTGGTCTAGTAGGGATCATCTCTATCTACAGAGAGGATTTACCTCCACAACAGGGTGAAAAATAGTGGGAAAGGGATGTAGGGAGTGAGTAGGGTTAGTGAATAATTTATGGTTTGGGAATGTATGTGTATAGGGTTTGGGGATTAGGGAAAAGTTTAGGGAATGATGTGGAGGGAATTAATATAGGAGGATGGGGTTTAGGGAAACAGTAAAAGATGATATAGGATAGCAGCAATTAGTGCGTTTTTTACAATATATGAGACAATTTAGTGACAATTAGGGTTTGATGTTTTTGAGAGACAAAACAACCCAAGATTGATGCAACAATTCTTTTCAGCAAGAATGGTGGTGATACTTACTTGTAATGGAGGAAATTGGGAGTTTTGAGGTGATTTGATGCAATTTGCAACGATTTGTAGCTCAACTGCCAGGTGCGTAGTGCACTCTCCCAGGTGCGTAGCACTGGTTTGGTGCATAGCGCCAGTTCAAAATTACACAGCAGGAAAAATCCAGGTGCGTAGCGTTGGGCTTTGGTGCATAGCGCCAAGCAATTTTCTCCAAAAACATATCAATTTCACTCCCTTTGTTCAATAACACCTCAAAATTGTGTTTTTACTCATGAACCTCAACTCAAACAATGAAATAACTTGAGAGAAAAATGACCTTTATATGGCTTGGGAACTTTTGATTTTTCATTCTTCAAAACCCACTTTATAATGTCTATTGGCTTTCTCAAATACTCTATTTTTTGGATGCTTGATTTTTTTGCTTGAAACAGGTAAACTGATGCTTGTTTTCTTTGACTTTTTGCAGTGGCATGTACTTGGAAATATCAACAGATGACTAGGAGCAGCATGAGACTATTAATTACATATGAGAAATGATAAAATTACATGAAATTTACAAATAAATACCAATGCTCTGTTTTCACCTCAAACTAGTTTTGAGGTGAAAAACTTATTAAGTTTACAAATTATGATATTAAAACTTTCCTGATAATTATTGTCATCCTCAAGTGTCTGTTGACCATTATTAGTCAATGGTTACTGAAAATTTGACATGGTGAAACCCTAATACCTAATGAGACTATAACCCTAAGACCTAATACCTATTTAATGAAATAAACTGAAAATGAACCTGGACCTGAACCATTGACTGAATCACACATGAAAAGAGGTCAGCAGATATGTGTCATGAGGGAAAAAATGAAATGTGCCTACCATTAGTTGATCCATGACCTAATGGAATGCAACTCATTGAGAATGGGACTTCTAATATGAATGCAAAAGAGTGAATTTTGATCACTAATGGCGGTGTGAAGACACTAACACTAACATTGGCTCCAATGGGGATGGTAGCTCCTTGGAGGTGCCAAGAACCATAGATCTCTGGGATAAGTAGACTAGTGCCTCATCCATTGGGAAATATGGTCAATATACTTCAAAGACTAAAACTGACACTATGAAAATGGACTCAAGACTCAAACTGACTCAAGACTCAAAGACTAACTCAAGACTCAAAGACTGATACAAATCACTCAACTTTATAGCCTTCACCTCGGGCCCCAAGCTGAAATGAATTGTAACTTTTGAACACTTGCAATGAAAGGAAAATGGTATATACAATGATCACTTCATGATTTCAGAAATCACCTTAGAAGAAGTAGTGCTTCAGGAGCCTACCATTGACTGGTCCTCCTGAACAATCTTGTCCATCCATCTCTTTGAGTAGGAATGCATTTTGTCCTCTGTATGCAGCAATCTTATAAGGTCCCTTCCATAAGTTTTCAAACTTGCCATGCTTGCCTTTATCTTCATTCCTAGCATCCCACCGTAACACTACATCCTCAAGCTAGAATTTATCTGCTTTTGTTTTCCGATCATAGATCTTTTTTATCTTCTCCTGCAATCTGAAAGTATTTTGGAAAACTTCCTCCCTTGTCTGTTGTAAATGGATCATCTGATTGATTCTTCACTGAAAATCATCTTCCTCACTGCCAGCTTCCTGTAAAAGTTTCACAACCGGAACTACAAGGGATGTCGGAAAGACTGTGTCAATGCCATAATATACTATTTCAAATGGAGACATACCTATAGACTTCTTTTGGCTCACCTTGTCCACCCACAAAGCATTAACTAACTTTTTATGCCAGCCTTTCTTATTTGTTTCCAGCAACTTCTTGATGATGTTCACCAATGACTTATTGGATGATTCAGCCAGACCATTACCTTACGGGTAATATGCTGTGGAGTGACCTAAGGTAATCTTATACTTGCTGCAAAAATTGATCATCTTCTTGGATTTGAATGCAGCTGCGTTATTTGTGATGATTTTACTAGGACAACCAAAACGAGATAAAATATTTGATTCCAAAAATTGAATGATTACCGTGTATGTTGCCTATTTGGTCGGGATTGCTTCAATCCACTTGGTAAAATAGTCGGTTGCTGTTAGGATTCATTTGTGCTGAGATAATGATGTTGGATGGATCTCCCAGATAAAATCGAGTCTCCATTGCTGAAATGGTGCATTGACTTCAATTGGTTTTAAAGGAAGAGGCAGCAACTTTCTTTTCCCCTGAAAGACCTGACATTCATGACAGCGCATGATTGTTTTATAGACATCTAAAAGTAAGGTTGGCCAGTAATAACTTGCTCTCAATATTTTGTTTGTTGTTGTCTTCGAGAACAAGTGACCACCAAAATCACCCTTGTGAAAGTCACTCATCACTTGTTGGGCTTCATCTTCAATTAAACAGTTCAGAAAAACACCTCCTGGATCTTTCCAATAAAAGGAATTAGTCAAAATGCAAAATTTAGCAGCTCTAAGTTTAAGAGTTCTACCTTTGTTTTTTGTCATTTTTGGAGGTGGTGAGAGGTGCTGAAGTACATACACAATATCTAAATACCACGGTGACTGAAGGAACATTTCAGACACTTGAATCAGGGAGCTTTCTTCTTCATCTTCGGACATGGCTGCAATAAGATTTATATCTAAAGCATGCAAATTTGATTACGTCATCAACCTTGCCAAGCCTTGTCCTTTGATCAACTTTGTAGGCTTGATCTCCAGATCGTATTCTAACATTACTGCAATCCATTTTCCCTGCCTTCCTTCTGGATTGGTTATTACCAGCACATCCTTAACTGTTGTGTTAGGAGCATATGCTATGATGTGAGAGTGCATAATATACACTCGGAAATCCTTCAAAGCTTTGACAAGAGCAAGAGCATGTTTCTCAATTACATTGTTCCACAAAGCAACATCTCTAATGGTTCTGCTGAAAAATGCAATGGGATTTTCTAGCTGATCTCTCTTATGCATTAAAACTGCTGCCATGGTATGCTCAGATGCAAATGAGAATAAAATGAAATCTTCTATATAATCGGGACTAATTGAAACCAGGGTTGTAGATAAAGCATACTTTACCAAATTAAATGATTTCATAGCATCCTCCGTCCATTTTACCATGTTGTCCTTCTTTAACATATTAGTAATTTCTCTCAAATTCTCAGCTAGATTGGGTACAAATCTTCGTAGGAAATTCATCTTACCATTAAAAGCTTGTATCTCTTTCTTGTTCCTAGGAAAATCTATCTGCTGAATTTCTTCTACCCTTGAAGGATCAATGTGAATTCCTTCCTTTGAGATAATATGGCCAAGCAGCTTCCCCTCATCCATGGCAAAGAGACTTTTCTTCGAATTGAGCGATATCCCAAATTTCCTACATCGCTGAAACACAATCCTCAAATGGTGAAGATGCTCATCATCTGAATTTGAAAACACTGTTAAATCATCTAAATATACAACCAAAAACACATCCTTTTCATTGGCAAAATCAATGTCCATTGCACGTTGAAATCTGGCTCTAACATTTTTCAAACGAAATGGCATTTTAACATAATTAAATGTTCCCCAAGGGGTGGTGAATGCAGTCTTATCTTTATCATCTTCATGCACTAAAATTTGATTATATCCTGAATATCCATCGAGTAGTGACATGCGTGATGCTCCAACCACTCTCTGGAGGATATGATCCATCTTCGGCAGCGGGTAATTGTCCTTCAATGACACTTTATTCAAATTCCAGAAATCGATACACAATCTGATCTCCCCGGTCTTCTTTCTCACAGGAACAAGATTAGAAATCCAATCAGAAAATCTGATTGGGACAATTATACCAGCCTTGTATAATCTATTTACCTCTTTTTCAATGGACGACAGCAACTTGGGATTGATTCTTCTCAGCTTTTGTCAGAACGGCTTCTGATTTGGCTTGATGGGAATAGTGTGCTGAATTATGTCTTTGTTATACACCTTTAGATCTGAATAATCCCAAGAAAACACATCAGAAAATTTAGATAACAATCTAACATATTTAGATTTTACCTCAAGAGACAATGTCTTCGACAATTTCACAAACTTGGGCTTATCGGTTGTTCCAAGATTCACATCCTCAACACCTTTGTCTGTTGGCACCAAGCTTGGCTTCCTAGCCACATCATCTTGATCGAAAAGTTATTCTAAAGGTATGAGACCTTTAGGAATAACATTGTCCTTCAGCTGCAATATTTCCATCTGATTCACCTCAATTTCTGGTTCTTCGTCATCATAATCACAATCTATGGAAGCATCCTTGTAGTTTCCTTCATTCTGCAAGAAATTATTGATCTCCTTATCATCCCAAAACACCCGTCAATACCTTAAGTTATCTGGAATAGTAGGGAAATGCTTGACATGGATTTCAAACTTGTTATTGGAATTCATTGGGATTTTCAAATTACTCGCAGCAATGGTAAGTGAATCTGCAATAACATTTTGAGCACGAGGTACGGCCATCAAGGTATAATCTAGAAACATCCTTAAGATATCTAAAACTTCATTATGGTAGGCCCTCATTTGAGGATGTTTGACTTGATATTCACCCTTAACTTGCTTGATTATCATCTCTAAATCTCCATAGACTGATATCCTTTTTGCATTCAGTTTTTTGAGAATTTTCAAACCTGCAATCAACGCTTCATATTTGGCTTCATTATTAGAACAATCAAAGGCCAATTTATATGAACAAATTATAACATTACTAGGGACTTTATTTGGCTAGAAAATAGGGCTGCGAATCCAAATCCCTATGCCGACACCATCCTTACCCACGGCTCCATCAAAATCCATGCTCCATAGGCCTGCTTCTTCTTCTAAATGTTGGAATTCTGTTTCATTCTCTTTCTTACTTTGACTGATCTCTTCAATTTGTTGTTGTTCATTACCTTTTTGCTGTTGTCGGAATGTGGACTGCTCAAAGGTACTTGCAATTTTTTGTCTTTCTTGATCAAGGACTGCTCTAAAAATTTTTGAAATCTCTGGCACATCTTCTACTTCTACTAACTGACTATCAACATCATTCAAACCACTATCTGAATATAATACAAATGACTCTAGATCTATATGTATAGCATTAATTGGATGATTAAGCAGTTTCTCCTTGCTTGTAATCATGTACTTCATTTTATTCTCCCTATATAGTTTCTTAATTGGCCAAACACGAGAATAGTAGCATAGGAGAAATCTAGTTGTAAAGTCCCTTTAAGCTTTGCACCCCACGATCTGGACAAAATCATACCAAACCGTGGCGGAATGTCTGCAACAACCACATCCATGAGAACATTCTTTGCCGAAATTTGGTCTAAAGACACCACCAAGTATTTTATAAGACCAATATAACAAACTCTACCTGAATCAAAAGAATACAGGTCATGATATTTTCGAGTAATGTCAAGGCTCAATTTCTCCATAATGGCTTTTGGCATCAGATTATGGGAAGCTTCGGAATCAAACTTGGCATTGTGGAGGACATACTCGTGCAATCTAAGGCTTATATAGAATGGAGGAACTTCACTATCATCAGACTGACCTTCCAAAGCAAGGCCAAAGATGAGCTCAGGGCAATCATCTTCTACATTGACCATATCAGATAAAGGATCTACGTTCAAAATTTTTGACACTTGGTTTTTATAACTGTTGTTCTTCATCAATTCATTCAAAGGAATTGAAACTTTTAATTTAGAAATCTCATTTTCTAAACTAAAAGCTGAAACTTTATCTACCTCTTTGACTAGAGGGTCCTTCTTTTAGACCTTTTCCTTTGCTGCACTTTTCTAATTGGTCTTCTCATTTGCAAATGATCCTTTGCTAGAAGTTGGGTCAGTAGGCTCCTTCCCTTTCCTCTGAATGTTTGAGGAGTCATTCTTAGGTTTTGTTTCCCTTCTCTTCTGAACTGGGATGATTGGTACATCTCTGCTTCTCAATGAATATTGTTTCTGTTGTGATGTCAATGCATTCATATATCCTCGCTGATAATCATCTAACTCATCCTCCAAAACTGCTTCATTTTCCAGTATGTAATCTTCATCCTTTTGAACATTAGGGATCTCTGAATATTCTTCATCTTCCGTGAGATAGATGGGCAAACCATCAGCAGTAAAGAAATGATTTGCCTCCACCACCGGATCATCATCATCTTCACTCTCCATTCCATGTACATAATTTTTTTGCAAAGGAGTTTTGACTTGCTGCTATGATGACTGATCTTGTGCCTTCTGCTCCCTTTGTTTAATCCTGAACTGAGGTTGCTGCTGTCCTCTGAAGTTTGGATTTCTAATTCTGGTTTCAGGCTTGTCTGCAATTGTTAACTGATCGAACATCTTCTCAATTTTCCGGAGTATATGATCTGCCTTAACATCTGAGGAAGATGCTTCTTCCTTTATAGTCACCTTCTTTTCAGTTTTCATCCTTGCTCTTTTGGCCAACAGATTTGCCTCTACACTCACTGCGTTCTTCTGCATATCTTTAAGTGTGGTAGGATCTCTTTCTCTCAACTAATACACCATATCAGCATCAAAGCCGTTGGGAAATTTGATCAATTCTAACCCCATCGGTGGCTTAATGTCAGTTGGAATAGCATTATAAACTGTATTGAACCTTACACAGTAATCTTGTCCTTTCAATATTTTCATACTCAGATAGAACTTGGAGAGGATTTTTCTTTACCTCCCATCGGTCTAGGAATTGTCTATGGAGAACCGACAAAGTATTGATAGATCCTGCTAGTAATGCTCTGAACCACTTTCGAACCTCGCCTCCAAAACTCTGCACAAATAATCTCATAGACACATTTTCAGCATCTACCTCATGAAGATCAAAGAAGTCATTCATCCTATCAACATGTTGTTGCATGGTAATACCTTGAGTGGCATCAAATAGAGGTATTTTACTTTGGTAATTAGCGGGCATATCATCCAAATTCTAAGGCAGAACGAGAGGTGCATATCTGGCAGCCATGACTCGAGGCGGATTTGAAATTGGTCTTGGGGAAAGAGGAGGATTTATGACAACAAGAGTTGTTGATGTAGTAGAAGTGATGGGTATTTGAGGGGTAATTATAGGCTGATGAGGGAGGGAAGGTATAAACAGAGATTTCGAATGATTCACTGGAATATGGGGAATTGATGATGAAGCAAAATATGTTGAAGCTGAATCAGAGAGCTCAGGAATTTGATCAACGGTGATGGATGACTGAGGAGAGTTTTGAAGATTTCAGTTACTTATCAATTTGGCCCTCTCGATTTCAAGCTCTTTTATGAATTCTGGGTCTACGAATATGTCCAACATTTCACTATCAGATGTGGTTCTAAACAGGGAGAGACCCAAATATTAGTCAAAAGGAAGATCTTCAAGGAATAACCACTCTACCCGGCATGAATGATATCTGAACACTGGTCTAGGAATTGACAAACTTTCTTGTCTAAGTATCCGAAGGATAAGATTATGATTTTCGAATACAAGAGGAGGATTGGGATCAAAATTGGACCTGGTGTATCTTCTTGAAGCCAGTGTGTTCAAAGTTCTCAAGGGTTTGATATTGCTTTACAACTTTCCACTTTTCAGCCTACTGAATTCTAAACTTATCATCCAAAAGTTTAGAACTTCTGAATTGTACTGGGGTGATTTTTCCTCTTTCCCCAGTATGGTCACCACTATGTTAGAGCCTAGATTGAGCTCAAGCTGAAGGGATGCAATTCTAGGGTAACCACAAACCACGCTTAACCTGGTAGCTAGCCCTACCAGGTCGGGAGAGGGCTCTCTCCTTGCAAATCTTAGTCAAGATGACTAGATCAAATATGAATTTTAGGATAGGTATAGCAACTCTAGGGTTTTTTGGTTGATTTTGATGGTTTTGTTGCTGGATCAGATGGAGCAGGCAGCTTGGGTCCGGGAAATCAAGTCAGGAATGCAGGGTGTTCTGTGGGGCGAGGTAGGTAGGTGATTAAGCACTTAGAATTGAGTGAGATGGTAGGTATAATACTAGTGAGGAGCTGAGGAGGGCCTGCAAAGATCATGAGACCTCTTCAAACAGCTGAAAACGTCAAAAACTAAATGTATTCCCAAGGCATAACATTGTTACCAATAATTCTACCTATCTATCTTGATTTCATTTAGTTTAGAAGAATGAATTAGATTTAGCACACATAACACATGAGAAAGACTAATGACAGAAGGAGAAACAATGCAAAAACACATTACCACAAGAATCCCACAAAAATAGCTACAAATCCTGGTTTATTTCCTTGCCAAACTGCTATAGAGATGTACAATGTAGCTCAGAGCATCCAAGAGAGTCCAAACTTTGCTAATGACTGATGAAATGCATAATATAGACATCAAAACCACCTATGCTAGCCATCAGGGGTCTAATCCAAGAGATTAGGGACTGTTACAACCATTTCCCAATAAGGAACAGGAATATAGGTAGTGGAACAGCTTGCCTATAAAACCATGGAAACTGATTCATTTACCCACAAACCACCTCAAAATGATGAATCTACCCTCTAAAGTCATTTTACAATTACATTTACATAGCATAGCATCATTTATAATCATAAATTCATCCAAAATGAGAGAAAAAGTCAAATTGTAGAAAAACTAGGCGAAATTTTTATTTTTGAACAAACTAGTTCTATGCGTAGTGCCACTAGCCAGGTGCATAGCACCACTTCTCATAGAATTTTGGAGGCCTTCCCCTTAGCCAAATTGAGCCCAAGATAGCTCATTGAAAAGGTCTTCCTATCTAGTTTCTGGAACATCTTGAATTTGTGCATTTGGAGGTAATTTCCCCCCTAAAAAGTGGAATCTCCCAAGGTTGCTTCCTGTGTGTCCAAAAAGAGGCAGAGAGGTCATTTTTTGATGGTTTTTTGACCTTTAGGTGACCAAGTTTTGCTCCAAAATTGCTGAAACTTTCAGGGATTGATGCTCTCATCATGATGAATCCAAATATGTAAACCATTTCTCCAAAAAGTCTCCCAGTCAAAAGCGTAGCACCGGTGGCGCTATGCACCTAGGGCAAATTTCTTGTGTTGCAAAATTCCAAAAATTGAAAATGACCAAAATTTGTCAAAACTTGCCCAGATTTGGCACAAGGCTCCATCATTAGTTGCTTTGATGGGATAGTGAGGCTTCAGCCAAGATTTTTAGCTTGTCTTGCTCCTTTTTTCTCCTCAAGGCCTTCCTCAACCTTGCCTTAAGCTTCCTCATCCTTATATTGCATATTTTTTTCCGGGTCATATAGTGATAGGCCATGTGGTGAAGCATCTTCTTATCTCTATTGGCCTTCTCAAGCAGCCTCTCAAGGCGTATGTTGACCCTTTCAAGCCAAGTTTCCTGGTCATTCTCAATCTCTTGCTCAATGAAGGTCAACTTGAGCTTTGCCTTCTTAGCCTTTTGCCGGTTCTCTTTGATCATTTGCAACTCCATGAGGACTTTCTTATCAGTCAATTATTTGTTTTATTTCTCTATATATTTGATGACCCATGTAGCCCTCTCTAAATTGACTAACAAGGCTTGTATCTCAGCCTCTCTTTCCTTAATGATCGTGTCTTTGACAGTCCTTGGATCTTGAGCATCCAAGTCAATGACATCCACTCCTTGTGTCTCCTCATGATCAACAAGGTCAAAATCTCTATGTTCACCATCACTAGGATCCTTCTCATGCATCTTTTTCTTGCCTTTACCTTTACCCTTATGTTGCTGCCCAACATGTACCTATTTGGCTGAAGAAGGAGGCAAAGCCCCTTCCACTCCTTGTGGAGATAGCATTTTCCTGTGGCCTGAAGATGAAGGCGAGACCCCTTCCACACCTTGTGGAGATAATACTCACCTGCCAACTGCAAAGAGTTTCCTAGTGCCCCTCTCATATGTCACAAACACTGGCACTCCAACAGTTTCAGTCTCTTGGACATTTTCATGTCCTGAAGGTCCACCTTCTTCATGAGGCACTGATGAAAAGACTTGAGGGCCTTTGAACATTTCATGAGAAATGAAGGTCTCCCATGGCATGTTGAGAAGGTTCAGCTGATGCAAAACAATGATTTTAATCAAAGAGTAGTGGTAGATGTTGGTTAACTATTGGGGGTATGATTTCTTTTTTACAATGAATGCCATCTTCTCTATGTTTCTAAACATGAAGTAGGGGATATTCATCATTCTCACCCTAGTGAAATGCATCAACAATCTAATGTGGTAGGCATACAGTCGGGAGAACCTGCCTTCACAAGTAAAGTACTTGATGATGATCTTCATTAATGGAGCAAACCTGTCCTCCAAGAATTTAAAGGGGAATACTATCTTGAGTCCATTATGATATTTAGCCTTGATGTAAGGCTCATAGTACTCTATGTCAATGTCCTAACCTTTGTTCCACTTTTCACCCACATTTGGAATACCTGTAGCCTCTAAAATGACAGTTGGTGACAAAGTGAATGTAACTCTAGCAAGGTTTACCTCATTGTTGTCCAAATGTGTCACAAACAACCTTGCTAATTCATGATGGGCTTTAACCCTTTCCACCATTTCACAGAAACTCAAACATGACTGATGTCTGAAACAAGAAAGGGCAAATGGGCAGGCTTGCAGCTCCCTCAAATTGGTGGTCTCCTCTCTGATATTTTTTCCTCCCTTATGAGGCTTTGTTCCCTGTGTGTCTCTTCCTGGAACTGTCACTACAGGTTTCTTCCTCCATTTCATACTCACTGTCCCTCTCCATTGTTGTAAAGCTATTTCTCTTTGTGGTGAATGAAGAGTGGTGGATTTGTGAATGAAGGTAAGATGAGTATGAAGAGATTTGAATAGGAATATAGGTGAGGGTGAACAAGAGTGGGAAAGGGATGTAGGGAATGAGTAGGGTTAGTGAAGTGTAGAGTTTGGGAATGTATGTGTACAGGGTTTGGGGATTAGGGAAAATTTTAGGGAATTATGTCGAGGGAATTATATATGGGAGGATGGGGTTTAGGGAAATAATAAAAGATGATATAGGATAGCAGTAATGAGTGCACTTTTTACAATATATGAGACAATTTAGTGAAAATTAGGGTTTTATGTATTTGAGAGGCAAAACAACCCAAGACTGATGTAACAATTCTTTTCAGCAAGAATGGTGGTGATACTTACTTGCAATGGAGGAAATTGGGAGTTTTGAGGCGATTTGATGCAATTTTCAATGATTTGTAGCTCAACTGCCAGGTGCGTAGTGTCGGTTTGGTGCATGGCACCGGTTTGGTGCGTAGCGCTAGTTCAAAATTACACAGCAAGAAAAATCGAGGTGCATAGCACTGCTCCTATGCGTAGTGTTGGGCTTTGGTGCGTAGTGCGAGGCAGTTTTCTCCAAAAACACAGCAATTTCACTCCCTTTGTTCAATAACACCTCAAAATCGCATTTTTGCTCATGAACCTCAACTAAAACAATGAAATAACTTGAGAGAAAAATGACCTTTATATGGCTTGGGAACTTTTGATTTTTCATTCTTCAAAACCCACTTTATAATGTCTATTGGCTTTTTCAAATACTTTGTTTTTGGATGCTTGATTTTTTGTTTGAAATAGGTGAACTGATGCTTGTTTTTTTTGACTTTTTGTAGTGGCATGTACTTGGAAATATCAGTAGATGACCAGAAGCAGCATGAGACTATTAATTACATATGAGAAATGATAAAATTACATGAAATTTACAAATAAATACCAATGCTTTCTTTTCACCTCAACTGGTTTTGAGGTGAAACACTTATAAGTTTACAACTTATGATATTAAATTTTCCTGATGATTAGTGTCATCCTCATGTGTCTGCTAACCATTATTAGTCAATAATTACTAAAAATTTGACATGGTGAAACCCTAATACCTAATGAGACTATAACCCTAAGATCTAAGACCTATTTAATGAAATAAACTGAAAATGAACTTGAACCTGAACCATTGACTAAATCACACATGAAAAGAGGTCAACAGATATGTGTCATGAGGGAAAAACTGAAATGTGCCTACCATCAGTTGATCCATGACCTAATGGAATGCAACTCATTGAGAATGGGACTTCTAATATGAATGAAAAAGAGTGAATTTTGATCATTGATGGCAGTGTGAAGACACTAACACTAACACCAGTTTCCTGCATGCCCATGTCATCTAAGCGAATGAGGTTGTAGGTTTGTAAAATGTCAAGTTACATCAAGGGTTGGTCACCTGGAAGGGTTGGTTGGCTCCTGAAGATTCTGTAACATGTGTAGAAGGTCAAATTGGTTGTGTTTTTTTGGTTCCGCTTCCTTAATTGTACATGGGAGTTGAATTAGATCGTAATACCCTCTTGTCACATGTTTACCCAAATGGACCAATTAACTTGGGTAAATATTGGAGGAGGGTGTTGCACAGTGGTATCAGAGCATGGTTCACCCCTTGGACTAGATGGGTGATGTGTTGTTCATGCATTCATATTGGTTGCATATGTGTTCTCTATGTTTTTGGTTTATGTACTTGTTTTGTATGCATGGTGTTTGTCATGGTTGCATTTGTGTCGCCATGTGAAAGTCGATGGTGTGTTGTTGGATGTGTTTATCATGAGTATTGGTCGGTTATGCATTGATTATGCATGTCAGTGTTTGTATGTATTATGTATGAATGCATGTAGTACATATGTTCACTATGCATAAATTGACATGGTTATAGTTGTCATGCATGGGGTCATGATGTGTGGTTGATATGGTCATGCATTTATGATTGGACTATGGTTATGATGATATCTATATGCTTTTATGATTATTTTTATAAACTTATTGTGATAATTGTTTTACCTTGCAGATGAGATATCCTCCCTTGAAATATACTAAGGTATGTTGATTATCTTATGCTCTAATTAAGCTAACATGGCATATTTGCAGGAAGAATATCAAGGATGACTAGCAAGATGGTAGACTACAGTTCCTGAGACTCTACCTATGGATCAGATGAGAAGCATGGTGTTGGGAACTCTTTTGAATTAGCAAACACATTGAGAAGTTTGAAGGAATAAATAAGGAGTTGCAAAGAAGATAATGACAAAATCATGCAGGCATAGGAGAAACAAGAAAAATTCAATGCAATAATCCTTCAGAGTTTTTCAAAATTGTAGAGACATGTACCACTTTGGATCAACCATGGGCATGATCATAGGACTAATGGGGAATATGGAAGTAGGTCTCATGGTGGTCATAGGTCGAATAGGGATGACATGATCACATATGGCAAGTTCTTGGACACTATAGATAGGAGAGGTGATGGACACAAGTATTATTCTCGTTATGGTTTTGACAAGCACTATGATCATCATCATTATCACCCTTACAGGGGGAGTGACAAGGGATATTTTTCGGATGAGATTAAGAAAGCTAAGAAACCTACCTTTGATGGATATTTTAAGAAGCTAGATGATGCAGATGCTTGGTTACTTGGTATGAAGAAGTTCTTTGAACTGCATGAGTACACAAAGAATATGAAGGTCAGAATAGTTACTTCAACCTCAAAGGGAAAGCAGGAATCTAGTGGGAAGATGTAAAATGGATAAGAGACATCATGACAGAAGAGTTGAATTGACATGAATTCAAAAGACTTTTTAGGAAGAAGTACTTGTCATGAAGTTTCCATGACAGTAAGGTCAAATAATTTCACTAGCTAAAGATGGGATCGATGAAACTTGAGGAGTATATAACTAAGTTCCAGGAGCTATTGAGGTATGTATCATACCTTAAGGATGAAAAGGCTAAATTTCAAATATTTGTCAGTGGATTTTCATTATCTTTTAGAGATCAGATTGATTATGATGAGCCTTGGTCACTTGAGGAATTTATTGGGAAATCGAAACACTATTATGAGCAGTTATAATGTAAGAATGAATCTTATCAAGGATGGAAAGGAAAAGATAAAGATAAAGGTAAATGGTAGCCAAAAATAACAAGGCCTTAGAATGTAGAAGAGAAAGAGAATGTTGCACCATACAATAAGTTTAGCATAGCTAGACAGGGACATGGGTCACAACAGTAGAATAGAGGTGATGGTACAAGATGGCTGGTGTGATGGACATGTGGTAAGGAACATATTAAGAGGGATTTTCTACAGAATCAAGGTGGTAGGCCTCATATTTACAGTGCATGGGAGGCGTAGACAATTGGGGATATTGACAGAGCATTCCACAGATTTATGCAACACTAGATAACAAGCAGGAAAACCACTAAGAAAGTATTATAGAGATGGACGATAACATTTGTGATCAAGTTGTTTCCATTTTGATTGACCCTGGATCTAATTATATTTATGTTGGTCCTAACCTGGTGGATAAGTGTGGTTTGAATAAAGAAGTGCATGCAGAATCTTAGTTAGTGTAGTTGGCTACAGGTACGAAGAAAAGAGCACATCATTGTGTAAGATCTTGTGCATTTGAGTTAAATGGCATGCCTACATCAACACATTTGAATGTATTTTCGTTGGGATCATATAGTATGCTTTTGGGTATGGATTGGTTGTATCTTCATAGGACTAAGGTGGATTGTTAGGACAAATCCATTAAGTTCATGGATGACAATGGAGAACAAAGAATCTTGCAGGGTAAGAAGAAAGAAACATTAGTTAGAATGTTGATATCTATGCAGGAAAAGCGCAGTCGTAGAAAAGGGTGTGTGTTATTTGCAGTGCATATTTCTAGCGATAAAGGTGAGGATGAGGATGCAGAGGTATTGAGCAGCTACCCAATTCTATAGTAGTTTCAGGATGTGTTTCCAACAAATATTTCAAAGTTGCTCCCTCACAGAGAAGTGGTATTTTCTATTGAGTTAGTAATAGGAGCAGCACCAACATCGAAGACATCGTATAGGATGAGCACACCAAAGTTAGTAGAGTTGAAGTTACAGTTGAAGGAAATGCTTGACAAGGGATACATTAGGCCATGCGTATCACCTTGAGGTAGTATGTTATAAAGCTCCATTGGCAATATGTTTTGTTTTCATTGATTTGTTGGTTATAGGTGTCATTGAACACTGAGGACAATGTTCCCCTAATGGGGAGGGGTTTGTAATAGCCTTAGGTTAAAAGTTAATGTAATAAAGGTTAATAAAGGAAAAATAAGACAAGGGTCATGGGACATGTATTCCCAGATGAATGTTGGAAAAAAAAACATCTTAGTGGGTGCCACTTTGGTTTATTATGGCTAAGGAAATTGGCAAAGGCATTGAAAAAAGCATTGGAAAAAAGCAAAGAGGCATTATTTGGAATTTTATTTATGAGAAATAAAGGAAAATAGGAGAAAATGTAGGTGAAGGATTACAAATTTGCAGGAGATGGAAATTGAAGGAAAATTTATGAAAAATAAAGAAAATAGAGGCCTCAATAACAAAAAGGATTTAGAGGATTAGTTCACAACTTTTTTCAGTTTAATTTTGGAGGTCTCTCTCTATTCTTTCATACTCTTACACAAAAAGAGCATTATTGGAGCACTTTAGTATTGAATAAAGGAAAGAAAAGGAAGTAAGAGGACAAGCAAGGAAAGCAAGGACAAAAAGGGAAGGTTGGATCAAGTAGCTTCAACAAGAATATTTTGTAGGTAATAGGTTGCATGTACGATTTCCTATTTGATGTGTGAATACTTGGTACATGCATTGGTTTATTTGGTTCATTTGTTGCCAATGGCATGGGTTTTGACTGGTTTGACAATGGTTTCGACCTTGGCTTTCCATTTCCTGGATAACCATGGTGTGATGGGATTCTTTTCTTGGTTGAGCTTTGGATTTCTAGAAGATTTTGGAGCCAAGTGAGGTGGTCTCAGGAAAATTCCCGAAGGTTGGGGGTGGAGGTGATTTAATCTCCGGGAAGCCCTCAACAAGTGGGTGGAGACATGCAAATTCCTCAAGGTAATAGTGAAGAAACTCTAAGGATTCCAAACTTGTTTGGGTTTCGTGATCTCTTGACCTTTTTTTACAAGATCGCAGTAGCCCGAGGGTGGAGGTGGTTTATTCTTCAAGAAGCCCAAGTTTTTTATGTCTTGAGATCCCACATTCATGCTTGGAATATTGCACAAGGGTGATTGGATGAAATAAATATTTGGTTCCAGTCAATCTATGGTCGAGTGGTACGTGTAAATCCATGACTTGGTTGGCTTTTGCATCAGTTAATAAGAGCGAATTTCCTATTTTATTCTATGAGCACTTATACTTGATATTATGATGGTTTGATGGTTATTAGGTCATGGTTAATAATTTGGTTATAAGAATGGATATGAAATGTGTACTAGCTATGGATTTGTTCAGGATTTAATAAGTATTTGTTGGTTAATGAATGCATGGAATAACAAGTGTTATTGCAGATATTATGAGAGGGCATCAGACCTTCTTGATGGTTCTAAGATAAGTTTCAAACTCCTATGATGATATATGCATTCATGACCTGTAGATTACATTTTCACCATATGTTTGATGAAATGAGTGTCATGGTTAGGCTTGGTTAGGTCAAGTTCTTATTCAAGTTTTGTATGTTGATCATTGTCTTTATGCCATTTATCATTCTGAGAAGTCTCAGGTAGTTCTGGGAAGGGGTCTACAGGCTGGCCTGGAATTGTTGCTCAGATCTCATGATCGCAGGCACTGAAATTAGAAATTTAGGTCACAACCACATGGAGCAAGGCTTGTGAGTGAAATTGGAGGCCTTCAACCACATGCATGCAGTGTTAAGAGTGCAATTGGGAGTCTAGGTCATTGAAACAAAGTTCCAACTCAAGGATTGACTATCTAGGGTTTTTCATTAGCTCTCGGGTGATATGTAATCCTTGTAGAATGTCAGTTTGTGGTCAGTAAGTCTCAGTTGTAGGCCCCACTTCCCTAACTCGAGCCAAGAGGTCGGGCCATGTTATAGTGGCACTCGGTTTCAAATTTACCCAGAGGGATTATAAAAGAAAGTAAAGGTGGGAGGCGGAGTTACATAGAAAAACCCCAAACTTATGGCTAGTTTCCTAAACATTTTGAGTAACAAAAAATTAATAGACCAAGATACCAAAACATATCCAAAATCAAAATACATCCAACAAAAATTAAGTATTGGAAGAGTTTGCCAAAGCAGGGTGGTCTGGATAAGAAACTCGAGATGGAGGGGGTTTTAAATCACAGTGCACATGCTTTTTCATGTGGGTGAGTCTGCCTTCAAAGAGGTCCAACTTCTCTTGTAATATCCATTGATATCTTAGGATGTTTCCTATCGATCGTTCATATGCCACTAGTTTTGTTGCAAGTCATTCATGAATCTAATGCAATGTGATCCTCATGTTGATTCCGATTGAGCTACTATAGAATATGAGTAACTTGGCTAAGTTGAATGTCAAAAGATTCCATGGAAGTGGCTTGAACAACATTATGTTTTGGCTAAAGAGGTTGAGGTTCAATTACCTTTCCATAGTCAGCTTCGCCCAACCTATGGTTGACCAGGTGGCCTCTGTCCCCCTACCCCTTTTGGCCTGCCCACTATGATCTGGCATGGTTGGTTCTCTCACTATTCAACAAATTACAAACAAGACAATATCTTGGTTAGTCCAATAAGTGTCAGAACCATCAACCTTCATACCTAGATATCCACACAATCTCTAAGAAAGACCCTTGCCCTTGAACCCCAAATCCCCTCCAAGAAACCGTATATAGTGAATGACGAGCACCTAATTTTGAAGTTGTGCTACAAACATGCCTTCCTTTGAGGAAAGACTAAATAACTTACACCACCAATAGAAAATTTTCATTTTAAATAACAACTCCAAAGGTCCATCGAGAATGCAAAACCCAGGTATGGTTGGCTTTGGGAGTGAATTTTCTTAACACGCCTCTGGCTAGCCCCCACCAGAAGAAGAAAAAAAGCCTAGATTGAAATGAAATAAATTGTATCCCCACAGACAAAAGAGGTATTAAATGCCTAGGTGAAATAAGAATAGAGACACAAAAAGAGAAAAATGGCACCTTACTAGAGAAACCAGAGGCAAGTCTGGTGGGAAACCATGCATGTGCTAGGCATCAAAGCACTGAGCCTCCTCCGTAATTCCATGCAGTGGATTTGAACTACCTTTTGTGATGTCTGGGTTCGAGACTATCAAGCTATTCTCATGCCCTTCTCTTAGCAACTCATCCCCCGATCGGAAAAAATCCCCTCGTGGCACAATATCCAACTCCTCGACCAAGCTTGCCACCCCCAGCCTAACTCCCTGGCTAGGAGTTGCAGGGGTACCTCCCATAAACTTGCACCCATACCACCCTCCAATTCACATAGCATGTTAATCATCCAAACTAAAATACTTAGAGATCTTTTTCTAGTCACATCCACTGACTTGCTAGAGTTCTCCTTAATATCATGTGTGCATGCATGGAAGTAGGGTGCCACGCCACCTATACTATTTGTCAAGAGATTCAATGGGGTGGTAGGCACCTTCACTAAGCCTTTCAATCACCAAATTTTTCACCCTATCAAGGAGCATATAATCTTAACAATTAAAACTATTCATAATTATAATTATTCGATAAGGCATTTCTCTAGGAAGAACTCCCCTGACGTGCCACTTTGTAGCTTCCTGCGTCGTTGATTTTCGTGCTAGACAATCGAATTGATATTCACCATTTGATCATGGTTACCGGTGCTAGGTATACATAAGTTGAATGGTTTCCTAAATGGTTTTATTATTTCTTAAACAATGATCTCCCCTCTTCTCTGATTCGTTACACCAGTGTGGCATAATCCCTATTGATCTTCACAGATAAAACACCAGCCAAAGCATGTAAGGGATGAAGACGACATTGTTTCAGATGTTTTTTCAATGACACTGCCTTCTCCTCTTTCTATTTCTTCTAGATGGAAGGTGTGTTATTGTAATGTGGACCATTTTATGGAATTTACAACTCCAATAGTTCATCTTCAATATCTTCCCAAGGTACTTGTTGTGAAACCCTATTGTGATTCTAGTTATTGTTTTGTCATTGGCTCTTCATTAGTTAATAGGAATAATTCTTGGTTTAGCATCGAGAGATTCAGAAGTTGAATCCATGCCCTTCTTCAGTCTTGTGATTACGCAAATGATCATATTGATCCATGCTAACGGAGACAAACATCTTAAGGCTAGTAAAAGAGGACGCAAGGGTTTTCTGAACAGCTGAAGAGATTTTCACTTCACTTTAGGCATCTGAAATAACTTAAATAGATTCAAGGAAGATTGCATCTTTTATTGATCAGTTGAATATCTCTAGAATCAAAAATCATAAGTGGGATTCTTTGAAGCACCTGTTATAAGTTGCAGACCCTTCGTTTCCCCGTAGCATATCAAGGTACGAGCCCAAGACAACCGACTTGATGGAATTGACGAAAGTTTAATCTTGTGAAGTTTAAACGTGCCTATCATCTATGGTGTGGTCTGTTTGAAGGGGAAATATAATGAAAAATAACTAAGTCTCAACATGTTTGTCTAGATTTTCTCACTTATTAATTAAAAATATTATTTTGTTCGATCAAAATTGGATTGGTTCAACCACGTGTTAGATGCTCAACCGCATTTCCAGCAAGTCTGCCTCATGTGATCGAGTAGACACTCCTATTCATCAAATAATTTTTTATGACAGGTTTTCTTTCAAAATTGTCTTTGCATGGTTTTTCTTCTCTATTTTTACCCCTCAAATAAATATTGTGTATTGTCTTTTTGTGTTATTAATATAAAGATAGTTTTGTTTGTTAAATATAAATTCTATGTTAGTAATTTTTAATTTAAAGTAACTTTCAACTAAGTTGTTATAGTCTAATTGGTTTGAAGGGAAAATATAATGAAACAAGAGCTATATGGTGGAAATGTCACTTCCGTTGTCTTTTGGGCATTGTCACCACCTAGTTTTTGTTTAAAAAATAATATATGTTGGGTTTTTTTGTAATTAAACGATAATACATTTTTAAAATTTTATATATATTATAATTATATTTTAATAATAAACATGTATAGTTATAATAAAATTCTTAACCATTCAACTCTCATGTCTACATCACACCATCATCGCCATCTATCAATGAACCTCACCTAAAGTTAAGTTGGTCCTTTTATAAGACAAGAGCCACATGGTGGCAATGTCACTGGGCTTACTTTTTTCACATTGCCAACATGTGGATTTTGTTTATTGTGCAAGAATGACATGAGCCTATGTGTGAAAATAATATTTGTATGAATTTAAAGAAAATTTGAAAGTATTTAAAGAATGAATAGCACCACTTTTTCCATGCAAAGCCATTGATTTCTAGCTTGCCAAAATGCACCCAACGGAAGTTTCTCTAAGAAACCAAACACCCCATTTCACCAACTACTTTTATGAAAAAGATGTTGAAGATGAAGAGATTAAAAGAGAACACTATTACACATCTAGAATCTCTACAAACTCTTGAAACAAATTAAAGGAGGCAAAGCCACAAAATTCAAAAGTATTTAAAGAATGAATAGCACCACTTTTGGGTTTAACTCATGAAGGCAACAAGCCTCTACAACAAGGAAAAAGTTGGGCCGTACTTGGGAGGCGGAGCAAGGGCGAAGCGACTAGGGTTTTGATCATCTATAGTAGGTTTCTCTCCATGGATCGGCATAGAGGAGGGAGCTACACTCCCTCCTACAAGGAAACGGTGGTCAACAAGGGTAAGAAGCCTCTGCAGATAGGAGAAGGTGATGTGGAGGAAGGAAGAAATAACAGCGAGGAGGAATCAGAAAGTACCAAATCGAAGGAGAAGGATGGCACAAAAGAAAAGGAATAAAATGACAAAAGACAGGGAACAAAAGACAAAAATCAGAAGGGTCAGTGCAAACCCAAAGCTGAAATCACTCCTAGAGTAGTTTTAAATGATCCTGCGCTGCAAAAGCACAGAGATCACATGCGGACTTATGCAATCATTTGCAAATTCATGGGGCTATGGCCCACTGAAAAATCTTTACAAACTTGGATAAGATACCACTGGAAACCCAAAGGCAGCATTGATCTACATCAGGGGTCCAAAGGCTTCTTTACTAGGGTGTTCACTAACATTAAAGATAAGGATAGAGTGTCTAAAGGCGGGCCCTACTTCTATGCAGCAGCAGGGCTCTATATACAGCCATGGATGATGAACTTCATTCCAGAGCGGGAAACTTTTACCTCAGTTCTGGTTTGGGTAAGACTCTATTCTCTACCTCTTGACTATTGGTAAACTGAATCCCTTGCAGCAATAGGCAATAAATTAGGTCGGTTTATCAAAGCCTTTGAAGCCACAAGGAGGGGAAAATACACCTCTTTTGCTAGGATCTGTGTGGAGATGGACCTATTCGGAGCTCTTCCGGATGAAGTCATCTTGGAGGTTTTTGATGAGGAATGGGTGCAAACAGTCGACTACAAACATATTCCTTTTAGATGTCGTAGATGCCATGAACATGGGCACCTTCTAAGAGACTACCCCCTCAGTAAATCAGAGAACAAAAGCAAAATAAATACAATGAAAGATATAGATAGCTTCCACAAAGTAGTTCATAAAGGGAAAAGTAGCAAAAAGAGCCAAAGCAACACCAAGCTGAAGGAAAAAAGGGTAGTCAGAACCAATTCCAAGTGCTTGAAGAGGATAAAGAAATATCAGTAGAAGACCAAGCAATGAATGAAGATTACGGGAAGAAGGCAAAGGAAAAAGAAAGAGATCAGACACAAGAAGATGAAAAACAGAATGGGATCATGCTGAATGAATTGGAGCTAGAAATGGATCTGGAAATGACCCAGAGTGAAATGGATATGAAGGACAATGAACTACAAGAGATTCTTGACAGAGAAAAGCTAGATCTAGAAGGGTTCTCGGCTCAGGGAACAACTGATGGGGTAGAATCACTACCTCAAGAAGAGCTCAATAGAATACAAAAACTATTCTTATGGAAAACCCAGGCAAAGAGTTTGGAGGGAGCAAACAACTTTAAAAAACAGAGCAATGATGGGGTGAAAGCAGTAAAAATTACTCTGGGGTGAGCACCAAGAAATCCAGGGAAAACAACAGGCAGGAAAAAAAAATGAGCTACTGATGGAATGTGGAAAGCTTATGGTGGATTTAGGTAAGATGAAAGACCTAACCAGTTACTCCTTTACCAACCTTTAATTATGAAGTTCACAACTTGGAATATTAGAGGTCTTGGTAGCAAGAGAAAACAGAGAATGACGAATAATAGAATGAAACAGGCAGCTCCGGATATAATTTTTGTCCAAGAGACAAAATGCTCCATTCAGAAATTAAGATAAATCCATAGTAAATGGCTCAGTCGATTTGAGTTTCTAGAAGTTAAAGCAGAAAACACAACAGGGGGTATCCCCACACTCTGGAATCCCCAAAAAATTGGAACAATTGATGTGGAGGCATCAAGGAATTATTTATCAGTTGTTATACAGCCAGTTGGAGACAGGGACACTTACCTAGTCATGAATGTGTATGGCCCTCAAAGGTTAGATGATAAAATCAGGTTCATAGATTCCTTGGTGGATCTACGAGTGGGAAATGAAGGAATACCTTGGGTCCTAGGAGGAGACTTCAATAAGATCAGATCTCTCTCGGAGAAAAAAGGGGGTACAAGAGTTCTAAATAAATATTCCTTAGCCTTCCAAGTCTTTTCAGAAAGCATGAAGCTTGTTGATATTGAGACAAATAATGGCCTCTGTACTTGGAACAATAAAAGAGGAGGGGACTCACAGGTAGCCTCCAAGTTAGATAGGTTCATGATCTCTGAGTATCTCATGCTTATAGACAAGGAAATAATAGCAGGAATTCTTCCCTTTGGAGGTTCAGATCACTGGTCGGTTCAAATGGAAATCAAGTGCATAGGCACCCCAAGAAATAGACCTTTCAGATTTGAAAATATGTGGCTTTCTCACCCAGAATTCATTAGCAACATTGAAGATTGGTGGGCAGAGGACTTACAAACTCAAGGATCAACAATGTTCCTGCTTCACAAAAGATTAAAGCACATCAAGCTGAAGCTTAAAGCCTGGAATAAGAATGAATTTGGTAATATTTTTGCAGGAAAGAAAGTGGTAGAAATTAAAATAATGGAGCTCAACCAAGCTTTGATCAAGGAAGGCTTTGACAAGGACAAAAATGAACAAGTAGGGAAACATCACCGAGAATGGGAAAAGTTGTGCAATCAAGAGGAAATTCTTTGGAAACAAAAGTCAAGAGTTCAATGGCTAAAATAAGGAGAGCGAAATACTAGATTTTTCCATAAATCCAATATAGCGAATAGGACTCACAACAAAATCTCTTCAATTAAGGACATGGATGGGCAGATACATCAATATCAAGAGGAGATATAAGTAGTGTTAGTTAAGCATTTATGAGGTATTGCTTAGGAAAACACTTTAGACAGGGTTCCTTTCATCAAGGACCTCATTAAACATATCTCCAAGTTGGTTTCCAGAGAGGATAACTGTAATCTCAACAGACCTGTAACCGAAAAGGAGGTCAGTGAGGTCCTCAAGGAGATGCAAAATGGTAAGGCTCCAGGTCCGGATGGTTTCAATGTAGATTTCTTCAAAGCTTGTTGGAATATTGTCAAAGAGGATATTATAAGGGTAGTGGAAGACTCCGGGCTGAACAGAACCATTCTGAAAGCTCTCAACACCTCCTTAATTTCCCTAATTCCAAAGTAGGATAATGCCCAAACTCCTAAGAGGTATAGACCCATCGCTTTATGCAATGTTGTTTATAAGATAATTTCCAAGGTTGTGGCCAACAGACTCAAACCTTTACTACCTTCACTGGTTTCGGGGGAACAATCAGGTTATGTGGAAGGAAGACAAATTCTAGATAACATCATTCAAGCTCACTAGGTGGTCCACTCGTTAAATAGTGAAAGGAATTCAGGTATGATAATGCAATTGGACATAGCCAAAGCATATGATAAAGTGAATTGGACATATATCAACAAAGTGCTTGCAGCGTTTGGTTTTGATCATAATTGGATCAGATGGGTCATGGCCCTGGTGACTTCCTCCAGCTTTTCTATTCCAATTAATGGCTCTCCCTCTGATATTTTTCTTCCTTCTAGAGGCCTTAGACAGGGAGACCCACTCTCTCCTTTTCTTTTCGTCCTCATGATGGAAGGGCTGGGGTGGTCCATTAAGCATGCTAGAGCAACCGGAAAAATTCAAGGACTCCAACTTTCGGAGAATGGCCAAGTTCTGACTCATCAACAATTTGTAGATGACACCATGCTTCAAGGAATTCCCATGGTCAAGGAAGTGCTAGCATACAAACAGATATTGAAAGACTTTGCTTTGGCATCAGGTATGGAAGTGAATCTTTCCAAGTCAAAAATATTTTTCTTTAATACTCATTTAGCCATCCAAAGAAATGTCTCCAGAATCCTTGGATTCCAAAGAGACTCTCTCCCCTCTAAGTATTTGGGAGTTCCTCTAATGGCTAAACCTATGCGCAAAAGCATATGGGAACCGTTAATTATTAAGATGCAAGATAAGGTCAGGAAATGGGCAAACAGGTCTCTAAATCTGGCAGGAAGACTGGTTCTCACAAAGGCAGTGCTCCAAGCTATCCCTGTCTTCATGTTATCTGCTCTCCTAGCTCCAAAAGGAGTTTTACAGTAATTTAGAAACATCCAAAGAGATTTTCTCTCGGGCAAAGAGGAAACAAGGACAAAATGTTCTTTAGTAGCGTGGGATAATATTTGTAAACCCAAGAACTAAGGAGGTCTAGGATTAGATGATATTGAGATTCTAAGTAAGGTTCTAGGGGCCAAAATTTGGTGGAGGTGGGTTAAGGATCCTAAGGCTCAATGGACAAGCATTTGGAAGGAAAAATATTCCAGTGCCTGGCTTTCTCATGATCTCATAAGAATGTCTGGAAACATAAAGGGCTCTCCCATATGGAACAAGGCATGGGAGAGCAGAGAGGTTGTCCAAAAAAACAGTTTCTGGGAAATCGGAGATGGCGATCTGGCACTTTTCTGGGAGGAAAAATGGCAACAAGAACCAACTCTGTTGAGAGAGGTATTTTTGGGCCTCAAGCAGGAGACAGATAACCAAGGATTAGTGAAAGTGAGGGACTTTTGGGAGCATTCTCTCAATACAGAAAAATGGAGAACATGGAAGAAAATAGAGGGCAGAGAGAACAGGACCCTAAACAGTAGAGAAGAGACCCTTAAGAGGTTGTTGGATCAAAGGATGATTTTGGTTACAGAAGGGAAAGATCAACTAAGATGGGGCATCAACAAAGAGGGCAACTTCAATATTAAGGAAGCAAAAGGTATCCTCCTTGGGCTAGAATCCCAAGCTACAAACAGAACTTGGCAACGACTATGGAGGCATAAGGGATGGATGAAGATCAAACTCTTTATGTGGTTGGTTCACCATAGGAAAATCTTAACCTAGGATAATATCAGGAAGAGAGGTATGCTGGGACCCTCTAGATGTTAGCTCTGCAATGTCCAAGAGGATACCATTGAACATCTTCTCAACAGCTGCAGTTTCACCTCCAGGTTATGAGATTTTTTTGCCACCATCTTCAAACAGTCTGATAGAGACAAAGGAAGCATCACTAAAACCCTGAACAATTAGAGGAATAAATTTTCAGATAATGAACTTCTTAACTCTGCCTGTGCTTTGTTGCCTAGTTTCATCATATGGAATGTGTGGAAAGAAAGAAACAGAAGAATATTCAAAGAAGAGAAGAGTTCCTCTCTTCAAAGAAGAGAAGAGTTCCTAGCCGTAAAAAGTTGGGCCACGCTGGGGAGGCGGAGCAAGGGCTAAGCGACTAGGGTTTTGGTCATCTTCAACGGGTTTCTCTCCATGGATCGGCGCAGAGGAGTGAGCTCCACTCTCTCCTACAAGGAAGTGGTGGCCAACAAGGGTAAGAAGCCTCTGGAGATAGGAAAAGGTGATGCGGAGGAAGGAAGAAATAACAGGGAGGAGGAATCAGAAAGTACCAAATCGAAGGAGAAGGATGGCACAAAGGAAAAGGATTAAAATGACAAAAGACAAGGAACAAAAGACAAAAATCAGAAGGGTTAGTGCAAACCCAAAGCTGAAATCACTCCTAGAATAGTTTTAAATGATCCCGCGCTACAGGAGCACAGAGATCGCATGCAGACTTATGCAATCATTTGAAAATTCATGGGGCTATGGCCCATTGAAAAAGCTTTACAAACTTGGATAAGATACAACTAGAAACCCAAAGGTAGCATTGATCTACATCTGGGGTCCAAAGGGTTCTTTATTGTGGTGTTCACTGACATTGAAGATAAGGACAGAGTTTTTGAAGGCGGGCCCTACTTCTATGCAGCAGCAGGGCTCTATATGTGGCCATGGATGATGAACTTCATTCCGGAGCGAGAAACTTTTACCTCAGTTCCAGTTTGGGTAAGACTCTTTTCTCTACCTCTTGACTATTGGCAAACTTAATCCCTTGCAGCAATAGGCAATAAATTAGGTTGGTTTATCAAAGCCTTTGAAGCCACAAGGAGGGGAAAAGACACCTCTTTTGCTAGGATCTGTGTGGAGATGGACCTATTCGGAGCTCTTTCGGATGAAGTCATATTAGAGGTTTTTGATGAGGAATTAGTGCAAACAGTCGACTATGAAGATATTCCTTTTAGATGCCGCAGATGCCATGAACATGGGCACCTTCTAAGAGACTACCCCCTCAGTAAAGCAGAGAACAAAAGAAAAGTAAATACAATGAAAGATACAGATAGCTTCCACAAAGTAGTTCATAAAGGGAAAAGCGGCAAAAAAGGGCCAAAGCAACACCAAGCTGAAGGACAAAAGGGTAGTCAGAACTAGTTCCAAGTGCTTGAAGAGGATGAAGAAATATCAGTAGAAGATCAAGCAATGAATGAAGATTACGAGAAGAAGGAAAAGGAAAAAGAAAGAGATCAGACACAGGAAGACGAAAAACAGAAGGGGATCATGCTGAATGAATCAGAGCTGGAAATGGATCTGGAAATGACCCAGAGTGAAATGGATATGGAGGACAATGAACTACAGGAGATTCTTGACAGAGAAAACCTGGATCTAGAAGGGTTCTTGGCTCAGGGAACAATTGGCGGGGTAGAATCACTACCTTAAGAAGAGCTCAATAGAATACAGTAGCTATTCTTATGGAAAACCCAGACAAAGAGTTTGGAGGGAGCAAACAACTTTAAAAAACAGAGCAATGACGAGGTGAAAGTAGTAAAAATTACTCCGGGGTTAGCACTGAGAAATCCAGGGAAAAAAAGAGGCAGGAAAAAACAAAACAAGCTACTGATGGAATGTGGAAAGCTTATGGTGGATTCAGGTAAGATGAAAGACCTAACCAGTTACTCCTTTACCAACCTTTAATTATGAAGTTCACAACTTGGAATATTAGAGGTATTGGTAGCAAGAGAGAACAGAGAATGATGAATAATAGAATGAAACAGGCGGCTCTGGATATAATTTTTGTCCAAGAGACAAAATGCTCCATTTAGAAATTAAGACAAATCCATAGTAAATGGCTCAGTCGATTTGAGTTTCTATAAGTTAAAGCACAAAACACAGCAGGGGGCATCCTCATACTCTGGAATCCCCAAAAATTGGAATAATTGATGCGAAGGCATCAAGGAATTATTTATCAGTTGTTATACAGCCATTTGGAGACAGGGACACTTATCTAGTCATGAATGTGTATGGCCCTCAAAGGTTAGATGATAAAATCAGGTTCATAGATTCCTTGATGGATCTATGAGTCAGAAATGCAGGAATACCTTGGGTCCTAGGAGGAGACTTCAATATGATCAGATCCCTCTCGGAGAAAAAAGGGGGTACAAGAGTTCTAAATAAAGATTCCTTAGCCTTCCAAATATTTTTAGAAAGCATGAAGCTTTTTGATATTGAGACAAAAAATGGCCTCTGTACTTGGAACAATAAAAGAGGAGGGGACTCACAGGTAGCCTCCAAGTTAGATAGATTCATGATCTTTGAGGATCTCATGCTTATAGACAAGGAAATAATAGCAGGAATTCTTCCCTTTGGAGGTTCAGATCACTGGCCGGTTCAAATGGAAATCAAGGGCATAGGCACCCTAAGAAATAGACCTTTCAGATTTGAAAATATGTGGCTTTCTTACCCAGATTTCATTAGCAACATTGAATATTGGTGGACAGAGGACTTACAAACTCAAGGATCAACAATGTTCCTGCTTTACAAAAGATTAAAGCACATCAAGCTGAAGCTTAAAGCCTGGAATAAGAATGAATTTGGTAATATTTTTGCAGGAAAGAAAGTGGTAGAAAGTAAAATAATGGAGCTCAACCAAGCTTTGATCAAGGAAGGCTTTGACAAGGAAAAAACTGAACAAGTAGAGAAACATCACCGAGAATGGGAAAAGTTGTGCAATCAAGAGGAAATTCTTTGGAAACAAAAGTCAAGAGTTCAATGGCTAAAAGAAGGAGAGCGAAATACTAGATTTTTCCATAAATCCACTATAGCGAATAGGACTCACAACAGAATCTCTTTGATCAAGGACGCGGATGGGCAGATACATCAATCTCACGAGGAGATAGAAGCAGTGTTAGTTAAGCATTTCTGATTTATTGCTCAAGAAAACACTTTATACAGGGTTCCTTTCATCAAGGACCTCATTAAGCATATCCCCAAGTTGGTTTCCAGAGAGGATAACTGTAATCTCAACAAACCTGTAACCGAAAAGGAGGTCAATGAGGTCCTCAAGGAGATGCAAAATGGTAAGGCTCCAGGTCTGAATGGTTTCAATGTAGATTTCTTCAAATCTTGTTGGAATATTGTCAAAGAGGATATTATAAGGGTAGTGGAAGACTCCGGGTTGAACAGAACCATTCTGAAAGCTCTCAATACCTCCTTTATCTCCCTAATTCCAAAGTAGGATAATGCCCAAACTCTTGAGAGGTATAGACCCATCGATTTATGAAATGTTGTTTTTAAGATAATTTCCAAGGTTGTGGCCAACAGACTCAAACCCTTACTGCCTCTGCTGGTTTCAGGGGAACAATCAGGTTATGTGGAAGGAAGACAAATTCTAGATAACATCATTCAAGCTCACGAGGTGGTCCACTCGTTAACCAGTGAAAGGAATTCGGGTATGATAATGCAATTGGACATAGCCAAAGCATATGATAAACTGAATTGGACATATATCAACAAAGTGCTTGCAGCGTTTGGTTTTGATCATAATTGGATCAGATGGGTCATGGCCTTGGTGACTTCCTCCAGCTTTTATATTCTAATTAATGGCTCTCCCTCTGATATTTTTCTTCCTTCCAGAGGCCTTAGACAGGGAGATCCACTCTCTCCTTTTCTCTTCATCCTCATGATGGAAGGGTTGGGGCGGTCCATTAAGCATGCTAGAGCAACGGGAAAAATTCAAGGACTCCAACTTTCGGAGAATGGCCAAGTTCTGACTCGTCAACAGTTTGTAGATGACACCATGCTACAAGGAATTCCCATGGTCAAGGAAGTGCTAGCATACAAACAGATATTGAAAGACTTTGCTTTGGCATCAGGTATGGAAGTGAATCTTTCCGAGTCAAAAATATTTTCTTTAATACTCATTTATCCATCCAGAGAAATGTCTCCAGAAGCCTTGGATTTCAAAGAGACTCTCTCCCCTATAAGTATTTGGGAGTTCCTCTAACGACTAAACCTATGCACAGAAGCATATGGGAACCGTTAATTATTAAGATGCATGATAAGGTCAAGAAATGGGCAAACAGGTCTCTAAATCTGGTAGGAATACTGGTTCTCACAAAGGAAGTGCTCCAAGCTATCCCTGTCTTCATGTTATCTGCTCTCCCAGCTCCAAAAGGAGTTTTACAGCAATTTAGAAACATCCAAAGATATTTTCTCTGGGGCAAAGAGGAAACAAGGAAAAAATGGGCTTTAGTAGCATGGGATAAAATTTGTAAACCCAAGAACCAAGGAGGCCTAGGATTAGATGATATTGAGATTCTAAGTAAGGTTCTAGGGGCCAAACTTTGGTGGAGGTGGGTTAAGGATCCTAAGGCTCAATGGGCAAGCATTTGGAAGGAAAAATATGCCAGTGCCTGGCTTTCTCATGATCTCATAAGAATGTCTGGAAACATAAAGGGCTCTCCCATATGGAACAAGGCCTGGGAGAACAAAGAGGTTGTCCAAAAAAAGCAGTTTCTGGGAAATCAGAGATGGAAATTTGGCACTTTTCTGGGAGGACAAATGGCAACAAGAACCAACTCTGTTGAGAGAGGAATTTTTGGGCCTCAAACAAGAGATAGATAACCAAGGACTAGTGAAAGTAAATGACCTTTGGGAGCATTCTCTCAATACAGAAAAGTGGAGAACATGGAAGAAAATAAAGGGCAGAGAGAACAGGACCCTGAACAGTAGAGTAGAGACCCTTAAGAGGTTGTTGGATCAGAGGATGATTTTGGTTATAGAAGGGCAGGATCAACTAAGATGGGGCATCAACAAAGTGGGCAACTTCAATATTAAGGAAGCAAAAGGTATCCTCCTTGGGCTGAAATCCCAAGCTACGGACAGAACTTGGCAGAGGCTATGGAGGCACAAGGGATGGATGAAGATCAAACTCTTTATGTGGCTGGTTCACCATAGGAAAATCTTAACCTGGGATAATATCAGGAAGAGAGGTATGCTGGGACCCTCCAGATGTCAGCTCTGCGAAGTCCAAGAGGAGACCATTGAACATCTTCTCAACAGCTGCATTTTCACCTCCAGGTTATGGGATTTTTTTTCCACCATCTTCAAACAGTCTGATAGAGACAAAGGAAGCATCACTAAAACCCTAAACAATTGGAGGAATAAATTTTCGGATAATGAAGTTCTTAACTCTGCCTGGGCTCTGTTGCCTAGTTTCATCATATGGAATGTGTGGAAAGAAAGAAACAGAAGAATCTTCAAAGAAGAGAAGAGTTCCTCTCTTCGCTTATTGGAGCTAATCTCAAAACAGCTCAAGGAGACAGTCAGCACTAGAGTTAGGGATCTCCCCAAGAATCCTCCCTCAGAAGCAGAGTTATCAATTCTCAGGTAGTTAGACATGCAGAGGGTTAGTCCTCAAGGTATAGACAGGAAGATAAACATGAGGGAACCGGTTAAGGATTTCTGGAATCCTCCCCCGGAAGGCTTTTTAAAGTATAACATCAATGGGGCTTCAAAGGGCAACCCGGGCATGGCAGGCTTTGGAGGGTTCTCAGGGATGAAAACGGAAGCATCATCTCCCTCTTCTATGGACATCCAGGAAAAGCCACCAACAACATGGCGGAATTAATGGCATTAGAACAAGGAGAATTTTTAAAACAAAACAATTGCCAAAATGTAATAATAGAAGCTGATTCAGAGTTAGTCATCAACGCGGCCAGGAGAATCAGTCATGGAACATGACCGTAGAAAGTTACAAAACATTGGAGGCTAGTACGGGTTCTCCATAAAATTCAAGGACATCTTCAGGAACTGCATACTCTTAGTTTCATCCATGTGCGATGAAAGGCCAACAAGTTGGCTGATATTCTTGCCAACCAAGGTGTCAGCTGTAAGGATAGCAGAATTTCGATGGATTGGCTCGCAATGTCGCCGAGAAACCTAAAAGAAATATGCCATAACCAGGAGGAAGAGGACAAAGAAGTGTATAGGAACAAAACTCAGGAAGCTAATTCACAATGATCAGATTTTGGCAAGATTCACTTTCCTGGTCTGACAAGCCCAAGGTGGAAGACTGGTCAGGGCTGGCTTTAGCAACTGTGGGAATCTCTTCCCTTCATTGCCCCGGTGTCGGGCGCAAGGTTATCTCGATCAGTAGGGAGGTGGAAAGTAACAAACGATGGCGGGAAACTTTTCACAAGTTTCATTGGCGGGACACAAAACCGCTTCCAAAGTGGTCCAGGTGCGATCGCACCGCTTATATATGGAAGGCGGTTCAGAATTTTGGGCAGCGATTCCATTCAAATCTTGACGCGTGGATGAGGGTCGGGCCGGAAAACCACCCTCATCGCACACTAAAGCGCGATCACTTCGGCTGAGCGATATTCGACTCCGCCTTCCGATGGGTTTAAGCCGATCAATGATCGGGTTTGCTCGAATGGTTTGGTGGGGTCCGGGGGTTATCCATCGGGTTTCTTCTTGATGCGATATGGATCTCGGAATCCATAAGAAGTTTGGACGGTAGAGATTTAGTGGCAGGATTAGGTTTTTGTTGGCGCGACTTTTGAGGGGAGAGTTCTCGGAACCTGTGTTCCCCGTTGTTTATTTTGTATGTTCTCAAATAGTTTGGAAGTGTTTTTCTTTGGGGGGTTCGAGGGCTTAGTTTCTGCCGAGCTTGCTCCTTGCAAGCCAAAGACCACACAGTTTGGGGGCTTGGTGTACATTTTGTAAATTAAGCTTGTTTTAATGAAATTGAAGACACGACTCTTGCTTAAGCAAAAAAAAAAATAACACCACTTTGGCATGCAAAGCCATTGATTTCTAGCTTGCCACAATACACCCAATGGAAGTTTCTCTAAGAAACTAAACACCCCATTTCACCAACTACTTTATGAACAAAATGTTAAAGATAAAGATATTAAAAGAGAACACTAGTACACATCTAGAATCTCTACAAAATCTTGAAATAAATTAAAAGAAGCAAAACCTTCTCTTGCCAACATGATCATAAATAACTACAAAAAAAACCTACAATATTAATTTAAAATAAGAAAAACATTATGCATTTAAAATATCAAAATAAATTTTCTTGACCTAATGGAATATAATAAAATAGTAAATTAATTAATGATTAGGATAAAATAGTAAATTAATTAAACCATTATTAGAAAGATATTAATATTTAGTATTTAAAGATATTTTAAACCACTTAATTTTTTTATTATCATAGAACGTCATATAAATTTCACAATCACATTTAGGTATTTATTTGGATTCCATGCCCCCAAAATAAAGGAGGCGTGTCAATTCCTTTTTTTATTTTGACCGGTTGACATGTGGCAATTTGTGGCATATTAATTTTGTGGTTAGTTTAGATTTTGTCTTTTTCAAAATGGACTTTGTGTGTAATTTGATATTAGTGGTCACATAGGTAGACTCACGCTGCAACAAATTCAACCCCAAAAAAATGTGCACGTCACGATTGTCATCATAAAAAACTAATTGTCAAAACCCTTGTTGTATATACGTGGAGCGTAAGACTATGTCTCCTCCCAAATGCACTTTAATTTATTTTTTTGGATCATTTTTACACTATAGATTTGAAATTCGTATGGAAGTACGTTAAGAAGGGAGTTGTGTGTATTTTATAAAATATGTATTCGTAGATTTTTTTTTAAAATTAAACATATCTAATCATACTATTATAATAATAAGAAGTCGTCTACCGAGGCAAAGGAATTGTCTGGATAGTCAAAAGTGGCCGAAATCTAGGTAAAAAAATTTCAAAAAATCTTATAAAGGCAATGTTTGAATCGTGTTTTTGATTGTGGAAATGGATTCAGCACCATCAAAAACGTCTAAGACACCTAAAATTTTTAAGTTTAACAGCGATAACTTGGATTTACAAAAATCTTTGCAGATTTTCTCTAAATATGACCAGAATTTCCATTACTTTCAGAGCAACTCCTCCGCCCTGTTAGACTACGCCTTATAATAATAAGCCATGAAATATATATTCAATCTCCAAATAGGCTTTTTAAATTATTTTTTTGTGCCAAATACGGATATGGAGAGAGAAGCAGTTTGAATGTGTTAAGTGGTTGCGAGCGTTACCTGAATGGTGGACTATGGATAAGATAGGCATCCAGAAATTACTATCGTCATATCCGTTTTGGGGAAGAAATTATTGTCGTTAGATCCATCTATGTGAGTAGATAGTTGAGGAGTAGAGGGAGGGTAGCACGCTGACTTATTCCTCTAGTCATGGTGGTGGCAACGGAGAATACGTCAGCCATATTTGTTGTACGAATGTCCTGAAACCCTAGTTTAACATAGGAATCGATTTTTCAGAGTTTCCCCTGTATTCAAATCTCTGCAAGCGTCACCCATACAGCTGTAGTGTAGGAAGATACAAATAATATGAAAGCAAGTCCCATCACCAACTCCAGCGTCTGGAGTTTTGGTGTTAGGAATCGATTTGCAAGAGTACCACCCGTGTTCAAATCTCTATAGGCATCACCCATACGCCCGTAGTGTAGGAAGATACTAGTAATATGAAAGCAAGTCCCATCACCAACTCTGGCCTTTGGAGTTTTGGTGTTTGGAATCGATTTGCAAGAGTCTCACCAGTGTTCAAATCTCTAGGGGCATCACCCATACACCCGTAGTGTAGCAAGATACAAGCAATATGAAAGCAAGTCCCATCACCAACTTCGGCCTCTAAAGTTTTGGTGTTTGGAATCGATTTGCAAGTGTCCCACCTGTGTTCAAATCTCTAAAGACATCACCCATATGCCCGTAGTGTAGGAAGATACAAGCAATATGAAAGCAAGTCCCATCACTAACTCTGCCCTTTGGAGTTTTGGTGTTTGGAATCAATTTGCAAGAGTCCCACCCGTGTTCAAATCTCTAAAGGCATCACCCATATGCCCGTAGTGTAGGAAAATACAAGAAATATGAAACCAAGTCCCATCACCAACTCCGGCCTATGGAGTTTTGGTGTTTAGAATCGATTTGCAAGAGTCCCACCCGTGTTCAAATCTCTAGAAGCATCACCCATACGCTCGTAGTGTAGGAAGATACAAGCAATATGAAACCAAGTCCCATCACCAACTCCACCCTCTGGACTTTTGGTGTTTTAAATGTGGTTCATGAACTTTAAAGATCAATTATTACGCCCATAAAATATGTATACCAAACAGATCTACCTTCACTTTTTACCAAGATTAAGAATAAAAACTGAAGCCAAAAATACCCCACAATATGTGTAAGTGAGATGTATTAAAAAAAAATGTTTTGATTTTTATTTTAGATTAATGACAGCCAATATTTAGGAGCCATCAATTTATACAACTGCTTAACATTATGTCGTAAACCTTTGTTTCTTTCTTTCTTGAAACCACTCCGCCTAAAATTAAATGATGATGGTCAAGAAATCCACTCAGTGGTTTCAAGAAAGAAAGAAAAACCACCCTATGGTAACAGCGACGACTTCTTTGGCACGGGACCACAACACAAATTCTTAGAAAAGAGAATATAGAGCACAATCCAAAATTCTTATAAAATATAATATAGTGCAGTAAGAGGACCTACCAAGCCATTGCAATATGAGTAATGGGAGAATGAGAACCTGGAGATAGAAGGACAAATCCAATTCCTGTGGCTTCCAAGCTTTCGTTGTTATGGAAGATAAGCTTCAAAGTTCCTTGCTCAAAAATGCAAACGATGCAGATGATTCCTCGGTGGATTTCGCTGGCCAGTTTTGGGCGGATTCCAAATGTTTATGGAGGATTGTCGCGGGGTTTTTCGGCGGGGCATTAACAGTTGCGGGCTCAACTGCCATCACCCAGGAATTTGTGGGACGCATCGGCAACTTAGAACTGGCAGCTTTTTCTTTAGTCGTGGGCCTTCTTATACCTTCGATTTACGTAATCTTGGTGAGTATTATCATTCAAATTGCTTGAATCGTAATTTGGATGTACAAGTTTTAGTTGCCGTATTTTGGGGGAAAACAACTAAATAAACAACTTAACCTCAGATTAAGGAAACTTAGAATTGGCTGCCTTTTCTGATAATATTCATTTATTACTCATTACATTTTGATGAACCATAGTGGTTGGTTCGAAAAGTTGATTCAAGAGAAATGATGAACCATGGTGGTTGGTTTGAAACTTTGTTTCCAAGGAAAAAAAACATGAATGCAATAACTCCTAAAATTATCACCATACAAAATATTTACCATATTAAAATGTTAAAAACTACTCTAAAACCGTTAGAAAAATAAATAAGAAAATGACAAAAAGAAAATTGAACATATCAAAAAAAATTCTTTAATCAGCCGAACACTCTTTCCAGGTTAAAAATATTCCAGGCATATATTAGGGGAGACATTGAAACTTTATATCATCTTAGATTTTGAAAATAGCAGTCAGGGATATATACTTTTTTAATCTCTATTCTACCTGTGTCCTGTTATGGCAACATACTTAACTTGTGTTGTATTTCATTAGCCACAACCTCTATTCTTTTAACTAGTGTTGTATTTCAAATAAGCCCTTATTACTTCATAACCAATTTATGGAGTTAGCTCTGTAATTGATTAACTACAATTTACTCATGGAGTTTCTTTGATATTTGAATATGATTTAAAAATAAAAATAAAAGAATTTAAAAGTAATTCAATAAATGAAATTGACATACACTTGTGTTGGCATTATGATACAAGTGTTGTTCTTGATGGCAACTCACACAGATGACAGATCATAGTGCAATAGGTCAGTAGCAAAGAATTGATAATCAGACTACAAAGAATGAATAAGGAAAAGTATATACGCAAGTTCACTATATACCAAGTCGTGTACACATGCAGGTTCACTATATACCAAGTTGTGTACACACGCAGGTTCATTATATACCAAGTCACGTATATACGCAGGTTCGCTATACACCAAGTAGTGTATACACGCAAGATAACTATATATAAAGGCGTGTATATCGTACACAAACACTTTCACGCAATGAAAAGCGCGTACATGTCGTAAAACTAAGTTTTGGGTCTGTGGTATTTGGTCCATGGTATTTTGGTATTTGGTCCTTGGTATTACGTCCAAAGTGTTGAACGCAAGTATTGGGTCCCTAGTATTGGTTCTAAATAGTTTTGGACCATGGTATTGAGTAAGGCCTAAGACTATAAAAGGAGAAGAAGATCATTAGGAAAATGTATTTTTAGAAAGTCTTGAATATCTGATGAAGTATGAGATCCAGTATGCAAGTTATGGGTTCATGATGCTTTGCTTGATCTGAGCTAAGGAGGAATCTCAGTGGTTGATGGAGAACAAGATCTAAGGATAGATCGGGACCTAATGTGTCACGCCCCCAATTCTTTTTTCCTTAAATTGGCTGGGTGCAGCACCGCCTAAGTAACCAACATTCTCCATTATTAATTTACTTTACGAACTATGCCTTCAACATTCATTATAAACATGAATTACATTATTAATGTGCGGAATCCATTAATAATAATATAGAACAGCAATAAGAACACCAGCAATATGCAAGAGAATATCTTTTATTATATATGTGAGAAGATAGTACAATGACCGGGAGCTTGGGCTCGACCGGCGTTCATAACCGAGGTTGGGCGCCCACCCGTGCAAGAGCGCATGGCGGTCACACCGCAACCTTCAACCGAAATACAATACAACACTATGTGCAAATGTTGCCCGAACGGGCGGGCGTACCCGTGTACACCTGCACGACCTCAACCGGTTCACACAACTGCGGGCGGGCACCTCACTACGCCCTCCACCCGCACCTTCACCCGACTACACAGCCCGTGCAACTCATGCCTTTGCCCGGCAGGCGAGCGCATCACCTATGCGCCTTTGCTGCAGATCCTACACCTTGTGCGCACTCCTTGTGTGTGATGAAGATCAGCAAAGTTTGCTTTCCAAAATGAGCATTCAATCCTTGTGTTTATACGCACCCAAGTGTGGTGACCTCACCCACGGCCGACCCACCGAACGCGCCCAAGCCGACGCACCCAAATGATCCACGACATCCCTTTCTAAGTCGGCTCGCCCTCTCTTTGTAATGCCCATCTCGCCATATAAGTAGGCGACAATCTGCCCGCGCGTTATATCACAACCGCGCCTCATCGTTGGTCGCCCGTCGTACTTCTGCCTTAGTCGTTTCTTGGAGTGAGAAGCACGCGCGCCCGGTCGCATGATTGCAGGGCGTTACAACCTCCCCCACTGGAAATCATTGTCGCTCTCGACAATCCCGACTGCCTCAGAAGCTTCCTGTCGTACTTCGCAATCTTTTCCTTCCATCTCCAAAGTGAGTCCTCTGATTCCCAGTTTCTTCCTCTGGTGCATTCTTCCATCTGACAAGAAATTCTCGCTTCATGTGCATATGGTGCAGAAGCTCCAGCTCATAAGCAAATTCCCCCACTCTCTTCTTCACTCGGAATGGACCCTCATACTTCCATGTCAGTTTTCTTGCAGTCCCCTTGGCTGGCTGAAACTACTCCCCGGTAATCCTGAGAAACACCATATCTCCCACACTAAAGTGTGCATCCCATCTCCCTCAACCAATGTATTTCTTCATTCTCCTTGCAGCTTCGTGCAAGCGCAATCGTGCTAACTCCAAGGTCTCATCCCAAGCCTTCATGAACTTCTTCGCATGAGGACTCCTCAAAAAACCTCTTGTCACTACGGTATGCGGTGCAACCGGCATCTGTCCGTTCACTAACTCAAATGGACCAACCCCGTCGCAGAACTCTTTTGAATATTGTAGCTGAACTGGGCAATATCCAAGAGTTCAGGCCAATTCCTCTGATCAGTCGTCACATAATGTCTCAAGTAGTCCTCCAGCAATGCGTTGATCCTCTCGGTCTGCCCATCTGTCTGCGGATGGTAACTAGAACTCATCAACAACTCTGTCCCGACTAACTTGAACAATGTGGTCCAAAATCTGCTTGTAAAACGTGGATCTCTATCCAACACAATGCTCAATGGAATCCCCCAATACTTCACTATGTTCTTAAAGGACAACTCCGCAGTCCGCTCGGCCCCACAAGGCATCTTTGTAGGAACAAAGACAGCATACTTGGAAAAACAATCAACCATGACCAGTATCCCATTATACCCCTAAACCTGTGGCAACTGAGTGATGAAGTCCATCGAGACACTCATCCATGGCCTCTCAAGAATCGGTAAAGGCTGCAACAGTCCTCCTTACCTCTGAGTATCTGATTTGTCCTATTGACAAATGATGCACGTATGTACATACTCCTTTACATCCTCTCGCATCTTCTCCCAAAAGAATCCTTTCTCCAACAATGCTAAAGAACGACGCATCCCTGGGTGGACAGCCCATGGCGAGTCGTGGCACTCCTTCAAAAGGTGCCTCCTGAGTCCAGATGACTTTGGAACATAGAGTCGGTTTCCAAAGAACAAGAACTCATCTCGTAGAAAGAACTTTCATGTCTTCCCCTCCTTTATCTGCTTCACTATATTCTGTGCCAAAGTATCGGTTTCAACACTTTCCTTGATCTTATTCTGCGTCTCTTCTGACATCTGAACTCGACTCCTACTCCTGGCTACCCGGTCTTCTCCCTCCAATGCTGCAAGTTGTCCCTTCCTGCTAAGGGCATCTGCTACCGCATTCTGCCTTCCCGGTCTATACTCGATAGTCATGTCGAATTCTGCTAAGAAGTCCTGCCAACGAGCTTGCTTTGCAGAACGCTTTGGTTGTGATGCAAAATAACTTGCTGCAACGTTGTCAGTCTTGACAACAAATGGCTTCCCAATCAGGTAATGCCTCCACACATGAAGACAGTGAATGATTGCAGTCATCTCCTTCTCATGAATCGGATACCTCTGTTCTCTATCCTGCAACTTCCGACTCTCGTACGCCACCGGATGCCCATCCTGCATAAGAACCCCTCCTATTCAAACGGTCTCTTGAAGTCAGGCAACTTTAGTATCGGTGTTGTAACCATTCTCTTCTTCAAGTCATCAAATGCCTTTTGACATTTATCCGTCCAACTCCACCTCTTGTCTTTCTTCAATAAGTTTGTCAGTGCCGATGTCACCTTGGAGTACCCCTCTACAAACTTTCGTTGGTAGTTGGTCATGCCTAAGAACACCCTCATCTCATGGACATTCTTCAGTTCAACCCAGTCCTCAATCGCCTTCACTCTGCTTGGCTCCATCCGTATGCACCCTTGATCAACAATATGTCCAAGGAACAGAATCTTGGTCTGAGCGAACACACACTTAGACTTCTTCAAGAACAATTGATTTGCCCTCAGCACCTCGAACACCATCTCCAAGTGCTTCTTATGATCCTCCATGTTGTCACTGAACACCACTATATCGTCCAAGTACACTACTACGAACGAATCCAAGTATGGTCGTAGGACATCATTCATCAAAGTGTAAAACGTAGCAGGAGCATTACACAACCCGAATGGCATAACAAGGAACTCAAAGCTACCATACCTTGTTACTATCGCGGTATTCTTCTCGTCTCCTTCAGCTATCCGCACCTGATAATACCCATGCCTCAAGTCCAGCTTGGAAAACACTCGGTCTTTCGCAAGCTTATCAAAGCAATCAACAGCCAATGGCAAAGGATACCTATTCCTTACCGTCTTCTTGTTCAATGCATGGTAATCACAGCACATCCGTAGCTCATTTGAATCCTTCTTCCGTTGGAACAATACCAGAGCTCCATAAGGGGACCTTGAAGGTCTGATGAAACCTGCATCAGTTAACTCCTTTAACTGTCATTTCAACTCCTCCAACTCAGGTCCTGACAACCGATAAGGTGCTTTAGTCGGGGGTTTCTTTCCTGGCTCAAGCTCAATGCTATGGTCCACTGCACGCCTTGGTGGAAGCTTCTTTGGTAGCTCATCAAGCATCAAATCTGCATATTTGGTCAGTACCTTGGAAATCTTGGCTGGAACAGGCGTCCCCACTCCATCACTTTCACCATCCTTGAACATCACCGCATATGTCTCCATATCTGATTCCTTCATAGCCTTCTCCAAACTTAGTGCAGAAACATGTTGCACCTTGACTTCCCCCCTTTGCCTATGAGTGGGTAAAGTCGAAGTTTGTGTCTATCCAACCAGCACCACCTCATCACAGAAGGGGACAACAATAGCCTTGTTGCCCTTCAAGAAATCTTGTCCGAGTATCATATCAAAGTCGTTCATCTCCATCACTGTGAAGTCCAACTGACCCTTCCAGTCTTTTATCTGCACAGGTACTTCGTGTGCGAAACCCGCCACTTTAGCTCTAGAGTTCACTGCCTTGACTTCCACATTTGATGGGAAGATCATCAGTCCAACCTCTTTTGCCAACCGTGTCATCATGAAGTTATGAGTGGCCCCCGTGTCCACCAGAGCTTGAATGGTCCTGCCATGAACCATCAAGTCCACGAAACCCAGACTGTTAATCCATGATTTCTCCATAACTTTTCCCTGCATACATGTCTATTCTTTGCTTTCATTAAGCTTCTTCAATCCTGAATCAGCTTCACCTGTCATGAGCAACCCTGCTCTGATACCAACTGTCACGCCCCCAATTCTTTTTTCCTTAAATTGGCCGGGTGCGGCACCGCCTAAGTAACTAACATTCTCCATTATTAGTTTACTTTACGAACTACGCCTTCAACATTCATTATAAACATGAATTACATTATTAATGTGTGGAATCCATTAATAATAATATAGAACAACAATAAGAACACTCGCAATATGAAAGAGAATATCTTTTATTATATATGTGAGAAGATAGTACAATGATCGGGAGCTTAGGCTCGAGCGGCGTTCATAACCGAGGTTGAGCACCTGCCCATGCAAGAGCGCACGGCGGTTACACCGCAACCTTCAACAGAAATACAATACAACACTATGTGCAAATGTTGCCTGAACAGGCGGGCGTACCCGTGCACACCCGCACGACCTCAACCGGTTCACACAACCGCGGGCGGGTGCCTCACTATGCCCTCCACCCGCACCTTCACCCGACTACACAACCCGTGCAACTCGTGCCTTTGCCCGACAGGTGGGCACATCACCTATGCGCCTTTGCTGCAGCTCCTACACCTTGTGCGCACTTCTTGTGTGTGATGGAGATCAGTGAAGTTTGCTTGCCAAAATGAGCGTTCAATCTTTGTGTTTAAACGCGCCCAACTGTGGTGACCTCACCTATGGCCGACCCACCGAACACGCCCAAGCCGACGCGCCCAAACGATCCGTGACACCCCTTTGTAAGTCGGCTCGCCCTCTGTTTGTAACGCCCAGCTCGCCATATAAGTAGGCGCCAATCTGCCTGCATGTTATATCACAACCGCGCCTCATCGTTGGTCGCCCGTCGCACTTCTACCTTAGTCGTTTTTTGGAGCGAGGAGCGCGCGCGCCCGGTCGCATGACCGCAAGGCGCTACATAATGGCTTGGAATGAATCATCTATATACGGTTTGATCATGCTTATTCTAGATCTGTATATTGACGCATGTAATGTTCTGTAAATATTATAATATGGGGATAACTCAAGTTTGGAATAGCTGCAAATCATGAATGAATATTTACAAAAGTATATGCTGGTTGACTTTGATAAAAGCGCGTACATACGCAGGTTAGATACATCTGAATAGCGTATACCATATAAACTATGATATTTGAAGTTACAGGTGGTTATGCTTGATGATGCAAAGTCTGAGTTCTGGTGACTGTTTACTGGTGTCAGTGTTCTGCATATTCAGATTGGTTGAATGGGTTTAGCTTCAGTGTTGATCTAATCATAATGACTTATCTTTATGTGATCTGATGGACTAGATCTGGTTGCTAACACATGTATTATCCTTGTATATCTAATGATCTGGGTATGTATGAAGTCAGGAAGTGCAGCGAAGTTATAAGTAAGTAATTAATGACATATACGCTGGTTCGCTTTGGTGAAGTTGCGTATACACGCTGGTTCAGCGCTTCCAAGTAGCGTATGCACTCTGATGCATGATTTTTGATGATACAGTTGCAGGGTTCTATGTTCTGCCTTGTGTTCTGGTGACTGCAGTCTGTTGACAGGGTTTCAATGATTCAGTATTGGGTGACTTAGAGATTGATGATGCTAGTGTTGATTGATTGTGTGCTTCAATGATATTGATGGGTCCAGTATGAAAATTGGATGAAACGTGGCCTTCAGAATATGGTGTTGTGCTTCAGGAGTATCCAGTCTAAAAATTTATGAAATGTGGTACCTGGAGGAAGAAAGAGAAGGTTGTAGCCTTCTATAGGTTGGCACCTACGTAGTAGTACATTAGCTAGTACAAGAGCTAAGGGGGTGGTAGTGCCCTTCCAGTAGCAGCTGGAAAACGAGTGAAGGTTGGAGCATTCAGTAAGCCGGCACCTCCGTACTAGAGAAAGGATCGGCTAATACAAGAGCTAAGGGGGTTGTAGCGCCCTTCCAAGAGATGCTGGAGAATGAGAGAAGGTTGTAGCCTTCTGCAGGTAGAAGCCTGTGTACTGGTATAAAACTGCACTAGTACAGAAATATTGTAAAAAGAAGTTTCTTATTAAAAGTAGAGACAACTTGCAGCAGGTGGTTTTCACCCACATTGGGTTTCCACCTTATATTATGGTGTTTATGTGTGCTTCTTGTGTGTGATGATCTGTTCTATTTTACTGCACATGTTTATTGTTCATATGGTTAATAAAGTTTTGATGCACTAACTAAAGATCAACATTTAATGGATTAACTGAATCATAAGTTTACTGGATATACGCTAGTTGCATTAGACACAGTTGCGTGTACATGCAGGTTCGCTTAACGGAAGTAGTGTATATGAATCTGAGTATAGAAATGTAAAAGTGTTTGATTTGATAACACTGATTCACCCCCTCTCAGTATTATTTCCAACAATATGATGTTGTAATATAGAAATTTCTAAACATCTCAGAAATAGAAATGTATTATAACCTTTTTCTTTGCCACACATATTCATTCTATTTATAAACTTTTTCTTTCCAAAAAATATTCATTTTATGCAATATATTTAAAGCTTTTTAAGTATTTTGATAGATTATATAATTATTTTCAAGTTTTCCCTAAATTTTTTTAAAGCCAATTTCTTTGCAATGAAATCCTATTTCCAATTAAAATTTATATACAATACCTAAGATTTTTTAATTATATGTGCGTAAATCACGATCAACATCTCCCCACCCAGTGATTCAAACACTGCATCTAACCTGTCTCAGTTAGGCGGGCCTTGTAATTCTCACACATCTAATTTGGTTGAACAGACAGGAATGACAAATGCACTTCAGACTCTATGTGCACAGGCTTTGGCGCAAAGAAACACAGCATGCTTGGAATATATCTGCAGTGCTCCTGGATTGTAATATCTGGAGTTGCAGGGCTTCTTCTTCCAATCTTTATCTTTGCTGACCCTATTTTCAGGTTTCTATGGCATCCTGAAAATATCGCTGACTTAGCAGGGAGAGCAGCGAGGTGTTGCATTCCACTATGTCTTTCAATCAAAGACATATTTAAGTTCGCAATCAAAGAATATGATCCCCGCAGGGTCAGCTGCATATTGGTCTTGAATTCTAGTATGGGCCTCTGGGGTGCGCTTGTTTCATTAAACATTGGGTATTGGGTGTCTATGATTTTCACTTTCCTTTATGTTACTCGTGGCGGGTGTCCGTTCACATGGACTGGATTTTCCATGGAAGCTTTTCACGAACTCTGGCCATTCTTAAAGCTCTCTGTGGCATCTGGTGCTCTGTCAGGGTTAGTTTAACTTCAATAAATTCTCAATATATTAAATACCTATAATTTTTATAGATAGAAATTGAAAAACATGCGGGGTTACCCATAGCTGACAATTTCTAATACTTTTCCTCCTGTCAACAACTTGGGCCTTTTATATTACAGGATTTTGGTTTTGATGACAGGACAAGTAAAAGACACTGAAATTATGCTCGATTCTCTTTCTATGTGGTAAGAAAATGGACTTTACTTGACTTAGTGTAAAAGATATTGAAATTATGCTCGATTTGCTCTTTAGTTAGTAAGAAAATAGATTTTAATTGATTTAAGTGAATAACAAGACAAAGTAATTCATTTTAATATATTAGATATTTAAAAAATAATAATGATATAGATTTTTATATTTGGAAAAATGAATATGATAAATATTATTTAAGATGGACATTTTTTCACATAATTTAAATATTACATTAATTTATGTTAACTTCTCATATCATCTTTTTTTATATATGAAAAGATTGAAATTGCAAAATACACTTTTTCCTATAAGTAATAATAAACATATAATAAAAATTACCTACCAGATATTTAAATTTAAAATTACCATACATTTAAATTTAAAACTAAAATAAAACTAGATTGTTGAATTGAGGCTTCTGTGATCCATAATAGTTGAAAGAATAATTTCGGCGTAAATCACATGTAGACAAACATTTTTCGACGCGTGTCGAGCCAACTAGTGTGGTTCATCGTCAGGACAAGTTGAAGAAACAGATCCAGCTTAGCATGATAAATAGTCCGAGCTTGGAGACTCTGCTCAACATGCTGTTGCAAATTTCGACATTTTATTAGCCTTCACAGCCGTCCTCAACTGCATACAAACGTGCTCGTCGGTAAGTCTCAAATCATAGTTTGAGGATTTTTTTACAGGCTAAGTTAGATATACAATGTTTTGAATCGGAAGAGTGTTTTAATAGTATATTTTATTTTAGAAATTAGTTTTAAATTTTAGTAAAAATGAGGTTTGTTTGTTCCTTTCCTTAGGTATACCATTTTGCTCCTAGGTTAAGCTACTTCCTTGAAACAGCATAATTTCACAATCAGCTTCGACCTTCAAGCTAACCCTTCTTTTAACTTCCACCCTGAACCTAAAATGAAAGTAAAATTTAAAATTTCAACTCCCCCTCATAGAATTTAAACTCTCAACTTGAGAGGAACTGAAGCCACAAACCCTCAAACCAACTGATTTTACGGATCATGGATAAAAATAAAAATGTTGTAGGTGAAGAAATGTGTTTGACCTAAAATTGATTTCAATTCATCGTTAAAGGTTTTGTACATATTCAACAAAGCAAATTGATAGAAGTGACAGGTGTAGGATACCTCATTATTGGTATGAGCAAATACTGATCTTCCGTAAGCAACAGTTTTATAAAAAATCACCAGCAAAAGAGGTTGACAAACACCAGGTATCTGCTCATTCTTGGAGCTGAGTCAGGTTTTACTCCTGACATGTTTTGATGTTACATTTGAAGACTGGTTAGCACCTTCTGATATTGTTGTCCATGTTGTAATTGTTGAATGAACAGGCTAGAGCTTCCATTTCCGGTTACTCTGTTTCTTTCATACAGAGACAGTAAGCTTGCTACCATAGCATATTCCTCCTACATGGCCATCAGTAGTTTCTGCAGTTGTTCATAAGCCTTAGGAAGTTATACCTATTTCCAACTACTGCACTCAAGATCCATAGATTTGACACATCTACCTTGTCATGATTGTAATCTGCAAACATATATCTGGTTCCTTTCCTTCTCGTGTTTCAGAGCATGCTTGGTGGCCTTACTTTCCAAAGCGAAGTAATCTGCAAACATATATCTAGTTTCATTCCTTCTCACGTTTCAGAGCATGCTTGGTGGCCTTACTTTCCAAAGCAAAAGCTAGGAAGCCAACTTCATCTCTTACTCTATGGTGGTCCCGTGAAGGCAATTGTAGTGTTGAATCAACAGGTTGAAGCTTCCATTTCTGATTGCCCTGTTTCTTTCACTCATAGACAACAATCTCGCTGCCATCACATATCCCTCCGACAATGTTATCAACAGAATTTGTAGTTGTTTACAGGCCTTAGGCAGTTGTACCTATTTCCAACATCTGCACTCAAGGTCCATAGAATTGACTCCTCTGCCTTCTCATGATTGTAATCTTCTAATGTATATCTCGTTCCATTTCTCTCCCCATGTTTCAGAGCATGCTTATTGGCCTTATTTTCCAAAGCCTTGGTGGCCTTATTTTCCAAAGCAAAAGCTAGGAAGCCAGCTTCATACCTTTCTTTGTGGTTCCACGATTCTGCTTTGCTCCATTGCTAACGGGCCTATTTGGATTTCCCAATACAATCACTGCAACATTGCCTTGGGCAACCGATATAAATTCTAGATTGGCCTCACAATATATCCTAAACATGAGTCCTTGTATGCTTGTCATTAGCTTGATGGCATGAGGAAATGTACTTATCCCATGGTGGATAGGGTCCATTTGAAGCACCCACTAATGGGATGATCATCAACTTTTGATTTGATTTCCTTTTTTCCACTTACAAAGCTCCATGATGCTCATGTTTATCTATTCCGGCATTGGAATCTAGATTAAGTTGAAGGTTGTTGGCTACAGTATTCCTTATCAATACCGGTGCTTTCGGTAAAAAGCAGAGGTCTTGACCAATTATTATCGAGTGAAATATCATAACCACCTTCTTATCTACGATGGTGCTCTAGCAAACCGTCCAAGGTGAAACTGGTGCCTAGGACTTGCCCAGGATCATTATAAGCAGTGCTGTGAAAGATGTTAACAACTTCAACAGCTAATCACTTTAAAAGTGACTGTACATATAAATGCTAAATCCAACATCCAATAAACACACTCACCCTGCTTGGTCATGATGAAATTTGTGTCCAAGAGACCGAAGCTAGACCAAAGCTATTGTCCATGTTTTGAATTTGTAACCAATTACCACTATAACCAGTCTTTCAAAAGATCATAACCAACTGCGCTGTTAAATCATTTTAAGAGAAACTTGATGGCAGCAGGGTAGATCCAACACCTGGAGTCTGGAGACACCGCCCAATGCCCTGCAAATGAAAGTTCTTCTTCAATGTGTGAACTAGTAACCATTTATCATTACAAACAGTGTTATTAAAAATCATAGCCAATTCCCTAGATGAATCACTTTGAAAATGACTCAATGACAACAGGTTAAGTCGAATATCCAGTAGACACGCGGACCCTGCACGCTCATGGTCAAGCCAGTGCCTAGGAGGCCAAAGCTCTTGTCCTAGTTTTCAAACCATAATCAATTACCATTATGAGCACTGTTGGGTTAAAGATTATAACCATCTCCACCAGCAGATCACTTTAAGAATCACGAAGGACTAATTCTAACACCCAATGGACGCAGGAATTTAGCTGGCTCACTATGAAGCTGGTAGCAAGGAGGCCGAAGGAGATAAAATGTGAACAGAATTGAAAAGAAATAGATGTAGCTCTCAGGTGTGGCCTGCACCTGGAGACTACACTCACAAAAATAGAGAGATCACTCTTGTACACTCTATTATTCATCAATGAAAGATTACATCATTCAATACAATACTAGAAATCAGGAAGTTGCAACCACACTCCTAAACTCTAGGAACAAATCCTAAACTAAGCAGATACATTACAGCTATGTAACCATTTCTCCATTAATACAAAATAATATTAATTATTTTCAACTCCCCCCCTTAATGGAGAAAGGATTCTCCTAAACTCCTAGCATCCCTCTAAACAATTCAAATTTCACTCGTGCAAGAGGCTTTGTAAAAATATCAGCCACATTGTCACAAGTTTTACAATATTCAACAGCAATTTCTTTTGACTGTATTTTCTCTCTAACAAAATGGAACTGAGTGTCTATATGTTTGGTGTTTTTGTGAAACACTGGATTGTATGCCAATTTAATGGTTCTCTGGTTGTCGCTTTTGATGGAAGTGGGATTCTTCTATTCTTTTCCTGCATCTTTGAGAAGCCTTCTCAACCAGATCGCCTCACACGTCACTGCACACAATGCTTGATACTCAGCTTCACACAAAGACAAAGCTACAGTGCTTTGCTTCTTGCTGCTCCATGCTATGACCCCGGATCCTATGCTAAATGTGTAACCTGTGATGGACCTTCGATCATCCAAGTTACCCACCCAATCTGAATCTGAAAAACCTGCTAGAGTAACATCAGATGCATCAGTGTATAAAATGCCATAATTAATAGTACCACAAAGATACCTCAACACGCTTTTTGCTGCTACCCAGTGACTTTCAAGTGGTTTCGACATGAATTGGCTCAACACACTAACATAGTATGCCAAGTCAGGTCTAGTTGTTGGAAGATATATCAAGCTGCCAACCAGTTGTCTGTACATTGTAGCATCAACCTCTTTAGTGCCATCGTCACTGCTCAACTTCAGATTCTGCTGCAAAGGTGTCGCTGCTAATCTACATTGATCCATACCAAACTTTTCTAATAGATTTCTAGCATACTTCCCTTGGGTAAGAAAAGTTTGCCCAGTATCTATGCATACTTCTAATCCCAAACAATAGTGAAGGCTTCTGAGATCTTTCATCTCAAAAAATTGTGCCATAAGCCTTTTGATTCCTCTGATTAAATCATCAGCATTTCCTATTATAATCATGTCATCCACATACAAAGAAATCAAAATAATCTGCCCCTGATTATTGTACTTGGTATACAAATTTGGGTCATTTAAACTTCTATGGAAGCCATGCTCTACAAAGAAAGAATCAACCTTTTCGTACCAAGACCTGGGTGCTTGCTTTAAACCATATAAAGCCTTTTTCAATCTGCAAACAAGATGTTCTTGCCCCTGCTTTACAAATCCTTCTGGCTGTACTAAGTAAATTTCCTCTTTTAAATCACCATTTAAAAATGAAGATTTAACATCAAGCTGGTGTAATTCCCAATTACATTTAGTAGCTAAAGCAATAAGCATTCTGATTGTATTTAACTTTGCTACAGGTGCAAAAGTATCATCAAAATCTATACCTTCCTGCTGTGAATATCCTTTTGCAACCAGCCTAGCTTTTAATTTCTCTATGCTTCCGTCTGCATTCATTTTTGGTTTAAACAACCATTTACATCCTATGGGTGTTTTATTCTTAGGCAGCTCAACTAAATCCCGAGTATCATTTCTAAGAATTGATTCCATTTCTTCATTCATTGCAACTCTCCATTCCTTAAATTGACTAGCTTCTTTGTAATTAGTGGGTTCAAAACCTTTGACATCAAAGCATAGTCTTTCAATTTTAATGGTAATTGAGTCTTCCTACCTAATCTCCTTGGTAGGTGACTTACCTCAAATTTGTTTTCTTCTGCTATAACTGGGCTTGCATTATCACCTTCTTGTTGTTCTTCTTTTTGCTCTTCTTTCTGCTCCTGCTCTCTTACATCCTTGCTGCTTTCCTCCAACAACAATGGAATGTGCCAATCATCACCAACGTCATCTTTCCCTTCCTGTACTTGTTCATGAAACACTACATCCCTGCTTGAAAATGTCTTACGAGACTTAGGATTGAATAATTTATATTCTTTAAATTTTGTGCCATAACCAACAAAGATGCATCTAACTGCTTTAGGGTCTAATTTCTTGCTATCAGCTTTGGGTATATGGACAAATGCTTTTGACCCAAATACTATTAGATGGTTTACTGCTGTTTTAAATCCATATAGAGCTTCAAAAGGGGTTTTGAAGCCAAGATACCTGGTAGGACTTTTGTTCTTCAAATATACATCAGTGTTGATAGCCTCTGCCCAAAAACTATTAGACAGACCCTTACCTTGTAGCATCCTCCTTGCGCACTCCACCAAGGTTCTATTTTTTCGCTCTGCAACTCCATTCTGTTGTGGTGTGTGTGGCACTGTATACTGCTGAACAATCTCGTGAGATTTGCAGAATTTCATGAATTCCCTTAGCTTGTATTCTCCCCCTTGATCAGATTGGAGAATTTTTATATTCTTACCAAACTGTTTTTCCACCAAGGTTTTAAATTCTATAAAGCACTGGAAAGTCTGACTTTTCTTGTTCAAAAAATAAACCCATGAATATCTAGTGTAGTCATCACTAAATAACAGAAAATAATATGCTCCTCCTAGCGACCTTGTCTGCATAGGTCCGCATACATCAGTGTGCACTAGTTCTAAAATATCTGTTTCCTTCCTCCTATCATGCATAGGAAACTGTTCTCTATGCATTTTTCCTAAGGCACAACCATCACAATTTAACTGAATATTACGAAAGATAGGGAGTCCCTCAACCATACCTTTCTTCTGCAATAACATGAGGTCCTACAAATTCAAGTGACCGAACCTCTGATGTCAGAGTTGTTCGGTTGTCGATCCTCCTGCAACCATGGCTTGCTTTGGTATACCTTTTGCATCCAGTCTGTATAGGCTTCCAACTCGCATGCCTGTTTCAACTATTTCATTCCTGCAATCCTTTATCACACAATGAGTCTTGAAGAACTTGACTTGCATATCTTGATCAGCCATCATGGATACAGATATCAGATTTTTCTTAATTCCAAGTACATATAAAACATTTTTAAGGTGACTAATTTTTCCAATTGGTAACTCAACTGAAATCACCCCATGACCTTTAATCTCGTATCCACTATCGTCACCTAGGTATATTTTTTATCCATTTATAATTTCTTCAAGACTATCAAAAAATTCATTTTTACCTATCATGTGAGAGGATGCTCTAGAATCGACATACCAAATATCGTCCTCATTAGATGCTGAAAGGGCATAGTCGACTGTGAACAGTCGAAATTCATGACTGAAGTCTTTATCTTCTTCAACAAAGTATCCTCTATGCTTTGCATTTGCCTGCCTCCTCTCTGCATCATCAGCCTGCTTCTTATAACATTCACTCTTTATATGACCCTTCTTTCCACAATAATAACATTTCTTTTCAGAATGATTTTCAAGCATACCTTTATGTGAATGTGAATTCTTATGTGATGTTCCTCCTTTCTCCTTTGATTGCTGTTGTGACTGCCTTCCTTTAAATGATCATCGTTTCGCCATAAGTGCAAGATCATCACTCTGGGGGTTCAAGTTCTGTTGCCGCTCCTCCTCTTGCTACAAGATCCCTGTGAGAACATCAAATGTGGGCACTTTCTCCCTTGCCGACAATCCAGTGATGAACGTTTGAAATTCATCTCACATCCCGTTCAGTGTGATTGCGACAAGATCAGATTCAGACACTGTCACTCCGATGTTCCCCAATCCATCTTTGACATCTTTGATTCGTGAAATAAATGCAACAGCAGTCTCATTTTCGTTCATCCTCATTGAAAATAGCTTGCTTTTAAGTGCCAAGACTCGACTTGTGTTCTGGGTCTGATACAAATTTTTGATGGTCGTCCAGATCTCCGCAGACATTTTACAGTCTCTGATGTGCGCAATAACGTTGTCCTTCACAGACATCTTTAACAAGACTTTCGCCTTGTTCTCTCGTTTTTCCCAGTCTTGCTCCTGTGGCCCTGTGTTCGGCTTCTGCTCATCACCTATCACTATGGACCAAGCATTCGCACCCTCAAGCAAGGTCTGGATCTTAAACTTCCAGTTCGTGAAGTTAGATCCATCAAGTTTACCAGACTCGTGAAGGTAAGATTCCATTGTATTACTCATTCTGACCAGATCTACAAAATGAATCTACCCAACAACAAAAAACGATACCTGTCAAATCGATCTGTCACCTCTGCCACCGATCTACATTGTCTGGGAATCCCGCTCCACTGAGCAAATTCGGCGTTTTCAATAGAGCCGAAGAATTGATCTGATCAAAATTGATCCCATCTTCCTCTCCCGAATAGATCTGCAACTTCGCCGATCTGCACCACTTGCAAATCGCCAAACGAAGATGAGGCTTCCCGCAGATCCCCCTTGAAGGTGATTTGGTGCTCTCCCGAGCATAAATCCCACGCAAAGATAAAATCGGTGCGAGGCAAAATGTCTGGCGCGATTTTCCCCTTAAATTTCGCGCCAATCCAGTATTCTGGCGCTCTGGCGCGATTAATCCCCAAACAGTCGCGCCAATTCCTCCCTCCTGGTGCTACTGTCAGTGTGAAAAGCGCGCCAATTCCCTTCTACTCAGGAAAAATAAAATTTCCAAGTCCGAGCCAGGTGTTCTGCAGTCCACCTGCTCAATTGAGCACAGAGCTCTTGTGTACACGCAGCCACAAAGGCACTTCAAGCCACACAGGCAATTCTACCACACAAGCAAGCTAGCTACAAAGGCACTTCAGCCACAAAGGTGATAAAAGATCAGGCTCACCTAATCTGAGCTCTAATACCAAGATAAAATGTGAACAAAATTGAAAAGAAAGAGATGTAGTTCTCAGGTGTGGCCTGCACCTGGAGACTACACTCACAAAAATAGAGAGATCACTCTCGTACACTCTATTATTCATCAATGAAAGATTACATCATTAAATACAATACTGGAAATCAAGAAGTTGCAACCACACTCCTAAACTCTAGGAACAAATCCTAAACTAAGGAGATACGTTATAACTATGTAACCATTTCTCCATTAATACAAAATAATATTAATTATTTTCAACTGAAGGTTCTGCAAAAACTAAAGCATCATTCAAATCATTAGGATGGCCAGAAAAGAGTGAAATTGTTTGCTGGTAGCAAGGAGGCCGAAGGTTCTGCAAAAACTAGAGCATCATTCAAATCATCAGGATGGTCAGAAAAGAGTTAAACTGTTTGACTTTTTTTCTTGATAATCAACCTAATTCCCCATCTTTGCATCCACGTCCGAGCTTGGACGGGTGGCCTGCAGATTTGTTTATAAGGGAAAATGCATGAATTGTTGCCTCATCTTTGGCTTTCACACTCCATAAAGTGGTTATGATCCATTGTTAATTTGGGTCTGATTCATTTGTTGTTGCCACTGCCAAGGGATAATCAGGATTAACTTCACAGTATATCTTCACCATTTCGCTTTGAATGGGCGTTAGATACTGACCCCATGAGGACCCTCATGTGGCTGATGAAGTGGTGATGCCCAGACAGGTTATGAATTTTGTAAATATAGTTAATGAAGACAGCAAACACAGCTAATGCTATGATAAATGATTGTGTCACTCTCCCTTGATATGTCTCCCAGTTGCAGATTGACTGCATTCTGACCTCCAGTGGAGAAAGAAAGCAGAAGCCACTACGAGAAAATCTTTGTTGTTTGCACAGACTATAATATTTTGTTGAAGGCGATCCAATAATGGAGTTCCAAACCTGTCAAATTCCAATTCTGCTAGCTGGCGAGGATAGTGAGATTGAATGGACTGCAGTTTTCCAAAACTAATTAACCTAAATGATAATCAAGCCAGAGATTTTTTTGGGGGATCATTTGAGGAGCGAGCATCGAGTGGTGAGCACTGGGTAGTGGCCAACCAGGTATGTGCCGGGTGGAGAGCACTGGGTAGTGACCAACCAGGTATGTACAGAACCTTTACTCTCCCCTCTATGATCGTAGACAGCCTAGTTTTGCTGGATCTAAACACTTGTTTATCTGGAACCACTGCTCTTCCATGACATCTGACTATCCATTGTATGAGCGTGTGACTCTGAATGCTTTGGAGTGTGTCCTTATGCCTACATGTGCCTACACTTTGAATAGCCATATATACATATCTTTGTCTAATCTCTGGTTTTCCTTTTGGAGCGATTTCCCCGGATGTAAGGAAATCATTATTCTTACACATCTTCTATTCTTTCACTTTGCCTTACTTTTACTACGTGGTACATTGTGCTCAGTGATTCACACTTGGACTATGCTCGCTCCTAAGGTCAGTATATTCTACCAACCTCAAATATAGTTTATATAGCTTCATAATTTTTCAAACCAATATAGTATTTACAGGCTTGCAGTTGATCATGGCTATTGTCTATCCTACGTATGTTTAGCACATATCTGGTTTTTTCCATCACTTTGCTGGAGCATTCTTTTTGGTCCCTATCTATGTCTGTATGTTATAGATGTTTTTCTTTATGTGGCTCATGGATATCCATGACTTTGAGGTTTCGGGAGCCATTCCGTGATGTGCACTTACACCAGTATCAGTATGGAAACATGGAGGCGCACCCTCCACTGCCTGTAGCCGGTTTTTTTCCCCTGTTTTCCATTTCGAGGCCCATCAATATATGGTTTTTCGATGTCTATATCTCTAGCTTTATGAATTTTCCGGACATGCAGAGGAGTCTAGATTTTTTGATCTGTGATCTTCATTCACTCCAGCCATTAATTCCCGCAGCCTCAATCTTCTCTTCTAGATTTGCTGCTCATTTCGAGGTTGTCAGTGTATCGATGGTTGATCTCTCATCCCCATAAGCTGATTGAAGGGATGGTCCTGGTGGATGGATAATTATCCCTCTATTTCGCATTTATTTTCCCAGCTATATGGCCACATTTTGACTCTATAGATACTGTGGTTTCTCCCTCCTTTTCTATACTTACATATATTTCTATAAGATCTTTCTCCTGTTAGTATATCCTTTCAGATCCTCATCCTGATCTCTAGGTTTTGGATCTGCCCCCGTCATGGATTTCCACTCTGACCATTCTGCTGAGTCAGCCTTGGTCCATGCAACTTTAGAAGTGGAAAAATCTCGTGCCAGATATGCTCCTCAGACAGGTTGGACTGACTCACTAGAAGCTGATATCATACTTCCCTCTATTATGGAAGTGCCTCACCAGGATGTGGATTTTACTATTAAGCCGCGCACTAAAAATCACCGACCTATCAAAACTACTTTGCCGCCTTTCGCCATCAACCTGGATGGCCCTTTATTAACAGACAGGATTATTAGCCTTCAGAAGAGGGAACTTATTGGTCGATGGTTTTTACCTACAATGGAGGACTCTCAGATCAGAGAATGGATTGATGCCAGGTGTCCCCCCTTCTGAAATACTCCCCTACCATTGTTCGCCTCATGAACAACTGGTATAGTTTCCACTTCCTCAACAGTGCTGACCTGGATATCATCTATTCGAAGCCCTGGGTGAAAGACAGAAGTTTCTTAGCTCTCCACAGATGGTTTATTGGTTTTGATCCTCTTCGATGCACACCCCAGAACAACTATATTTGGCTCAAACTGCCTGGTCTTCCTCTTGAATTGTGGACTAGGGAATCCTTGGCGAAAATTGGGAACGCTGTTGGGCGTTTCATATATGTTGACCCTCGGTGTATCGGTGCTAAAGACAAGAGGGTTGCTTGGGTTCTCATTGAAAAATATTTTGGGGGGGTTTTCCTGAGACTATTGAACTCTCCTGGGAGCTTTCCAAGTTCCATCAACGCTTAGACTTTTGGGGAGTGCCTTTCAGGTGCTCCAGCTGCCACAAAACAGGACACCTCTATCCGAAGTGCCCTCGACGCCCGAGTGGTCGAATGAAGAAGAATTTTGAATATTGCCCCCCCTTGGCACAGGATAGTATCCCTGTGGCATTCGACGAGCCTTCTTCCGGGAATTTTTCTCGGGCTCCTTTTTTATCCAACTACTCTCAACCTTCTCCTCATGGTCGCTCCCTGGAACGCTCTGCTAGCCTCCCTCCAACTAGAGCTATCTCTGATGACCCATTAAATTGTTCTTCTGCTTTGTCTGCCAATCAACCGAGATCCTCTACTGTATCTAAAACACCTTCTCTTTCCCCTAAGAGCCCGTCGGCCAGATTTTTGAGTTTCCCCCACGTTTTGCCACCCCATCCTCCTGTTTCCAACCATGAAGTTCCCCTCCCTCCTGAACAACCAAAGCCGATTGGCACCTACCCTTCTGCTGCCCTTTACATTTCATCCTCAACCCAATCTCCCCCTTCCCTCATCCGCTCCATCCCTATTCCCTTGCCTGGCGTATCCCCCATTACTAATCACTCTCCCATACCTGATCGCAAGGGAAAGGCACTATATATCCCCATCTCCCCTCCTCCATCCCCTCGATTATCCCCTCACAATTCCTTTGATTAGGATATCGTTCAACTTCTCACAAAGGCGTCCCTCAAACTATAGCCTTTAACCATCCATCGACCATCTCACTCCCCCTTGCCTCACATTAGCCCCAGATCAGCGAGGAACATAACTATCAGATGCAAGGAGAAGCGCGGCAGTAGGCATTTCCGGGGACAAAAGGGTAGATTTTATCTGTCTTTTAATGGCCAATCCTTGATCGATATTCCTGTAACTAAACTTGCTATTGATGACCTTTCTAATTTTGGGCCTCTTAGAGCATGCCGACCCATGGTGGCTCCAAAATGATTGATATTCTATCCATGAATATTTGGTGCCTTGGTGATGAACCAAAAATCTTGGCCCTCAAATATCTTTTTGCTTCCTCGAATTCTAAAATGATTCTCATTCAGGAAACCATGCATGATTTCACTTAGACCATCTCATACTTCAGATGTATGCTTCCGTCTTGGCATATGGTTGCTTCCAACACTGTGGGCATGTCAGGTGGTCACGCTGTATTATGGGACCCCAGGTGGATTTCTGCTGCTGCTTATCAATGCTTTGTTGGCACATGTCCGGGGGTCCAATGACCCCATCCACATATTGAACATATATGTGCCTTACAAAAACCGGATTCCTTTATGGAATTATCTGCTTTCTTATGAACTTATAGATATTGACTCATTGATTATTGGCGGTGACTTTAATTGTACTTTATGTAGTGACGAGATATGGGGTAATGGCAGGATTTTTGTCCCTATGGGAAGACATATCCGGGAATCTATTTTCCAAAAAAATTTCATTGATCTACTGCCGGTTGATCATGCTCCAATCTGGGACAATCAGCGATCCAACAGTTCATATCTGGTAAAAAGAATCGACAGATACATATTACATGAGCGTCTGCTTGAAAAATATGGGACGCCATCTATGAATATTTTCCCAGCCTTTATATCTGATCATTGGCCCATATTCATTCAATGGAAATAGGAGGAACGCAGAAGGGGCTACCCCTTCAAATTCAATCGCACCTGGTTAGTTGATGATATGTTCAACTCATTTATAAAGGATACTTGGATACATTCTCCCAATCTGGACATAGACTCTCCTCGGAGTTTCATTGACCGCCTTCAAGACCTACATATGTAGGTAAAGAAATGGCAAAGGGTGAAGGCAACAACAAATAAAAAAGAGCTGTCGAATATTAACTTGTAATTAGAGCAATTGTCTTCCCTCATTAAAAATCCCCCCGTGGCGACCTCCATCAGAATCCGGATCTGGGAATTAGAAAAAAGAAAACAACAGATTTTACAGCAAGAAGAAAATTCGTGGAGGCTCAAGAGCCGAGGTTTATGGCTCCGAGAAGGGGATAAAAATACCAGGTTTTTCCACAGGTTTGCCAATAAAAGGAGGGAAACAAATACTATTTGGACTATCAAGGATGAACAGGGAAGCTCACACTCCACGCAGAAGGCCATATCCAGGGAAGTTGTTAAATATTTTAAAAAGGCTTACAGTGTGGTTTCTGTCTCTGATTTCGAGGATTTTTTGTGGGGCATAGACCCTTTTCCCATTATGTTTGATGAAGGACAGAACAATGCCCTTTTTGCTAAGGTTACAGAAGAAGAATTATTGGCAACAATGAAATCTTTCCAGAAAGATAAGTGCCCCTGGCCGGATGGGTGGACCATCGATTTCTTCATACATTTCTTTGATTTATTTAAGGATGATATCCTCAAGATGGTCGAGGATTCGAGGAAGCAGGGCACCATCAGTCAAAAGATCTCGTCTACATTTATCGCCCTAGTTCCTAAGAAAAAGAGCACATCCACCATTGATGATTTCCGACCCATATCTTTATGCAATGTATTGTACAAGATCATATCTAAGATCATTGCAATGTGCATCAGGGATACTTTATCTCGGCACCTGTCTTCAAAACAACATGGATTCCTTAAAGATAGAAACATTCTAGAAGCAGTGGCTCTCACCTAGGAATGCCTACACTCTATGCATTGCAGAAAACTAGATGCAGCCCTATTGAAGATCGACCTAAAGAAGGCATACGACTGTGTGAGTTGGGACTTTATAAGATGCCTACTAGCAAAGATAGGACTTGATGTCAGATGCATTCGATGGGTCATGGCTTGTATAGTGGATGTAAATTATGCAGTCCTCCTTAACGGTGTGCCAACTCCGTTTTTCAATTGGCCAGGGGACTTCGCCAGGGCTGCTCCCTATCTCCACTAATCTTCATCCTTATTATGGAAACATTGAGCTTACATATTAAAATGGCTATCTGTCATGGGAGATATCTTCCTCTTCCCATTTGCAAGGAGATTTCCATGTCACACTCCCTTTTTGTGGACGATATCCTCCTGTCTGCCATGCTGTGCAGATCTACATGGGAATGTCTTTTCAATATTCTGGAAAGATTGTAGAGAGCCACTGCCTAAACATTAACGACACAAAATCATCTTTCCATGTTGCTGATACAAATGGAGAGGTTATATCATATCTTGTTGAATTATTCCACATCAAGGCGTTTCCTATCAGGGTGGGTCTCAAATATCTTGGATTTAATTTGAAACCTATGAGTTAGAAAGCTGCTGACTGGTCGTGGATTGTAAATCGATTCTACAAGAAAATATTAACATGGGAATACAGAAGCTTGTCTATCGGAGGACGTGCCACACTTGCCCAAGCCGTGTTGCTCCAAATCATGGTCTTTTGGGCTCTTCTATTCTATATCCAGACATCTACTATCAACTGTCTAAACAGAATGATAGCAAATTTAATTTGGGGCGGCCAGAAGGAAAAGACTAAATACCATCTATGTAGACTGGAAAAGTTGTCCCGGCCAAAATCGATGGGAGGATGGGGCTTAATGGATTTACAATCTTTCAGAAGAGCACTGCTGTGTAAAACTATGTGGAATGCAGTTGCGGGGGAATCTCTCTGGAGTAAAACTATCAAAGCTAAATATTTGTATGGCCTCGAAATCATTTATTGGTACAAACAAAACTCTTTCGGTGCCACCAGTGGTTCTATCATCTGGAGGGGGTTCAAAAGATTACTGCCATTTTTCCGGAAAAACTTGATTTGGAATTTCCATTCGGGTTCCAAGATCATCATCGGCATTGATGAATTTGCCGGTATGGGTGGGCCGATCCATATCCCCCCACCACTATTGAGATATCTACACAACATGGGACATTTTTTCTGGGCAAGCGTTATAAAAAAATTGGACAGCGGGACCCCGATATGGAAAACTGCTGCAGAATTAAAACTTCCTGGTGCTCTTGTACCACAATGGAACACTGTCGCCCAGGCCCTACAATATTTCAGAATATATCGTTCGATGGACAATGATAGTATCAACTAAAGAGGTTTCGGTGGCTATTCAGTGGTTAGTGCCAGGCACATATACCTACAGATTTTACATACGGATTGGGACTCGAGCGAAATTATCTTTCCGCCTGCTTTATGGAAATTCGGTTGCCCACTAAAAATTATTATCTTCGCTTGGCTAGTATTTTATGATAGGAACCTCACCTGGGAGAATCTTCAGAAGCGTCAGTGGTATGGGCCTGCTATCTGTTCACTTTGTGGATTAGATACTAAAAATAAATTACATATATTCCTTCAATGTCCTCAATCCAATATGATCTGGCATCTCTTAGCTACACAATTTGGTTTCGATATGGCCAACGCCTCTTCCATCTGCGAGGCCTTTTATTCATGGAGCAGCATGCACTGCAAGTGGAGGCCACTTCCTTTGATTACTATTTGGACCATCTGGAAATGGCGCAACTGTATATTTTTGAATCCATAAAGGACCCGATTAATACAGTCTATGAATCCATCCTTTCACTATTTGAAGCTATTGCTCGGCCACATCAACCCACTGTCAAACAGCGAAGGAACCTGATGCACAATGAATGCTATGATTATCCATATGCTTTTTTTGATGGCGCAGCCCAACGAAACATTTGTGCCTGTGGAATTCACATTATTCCAGAAGAAGGTCAATCTTATGATATTCATTGGAATGGAGGTCCCGGTACAAACAACAAAGCGGAGATTATGGCCCTGGCTGGTCTCATTGCTTTCTCTGATTTCCTTAGCATCAAAAACCTTCACATTTATGGAGACTCCATAGTCACCATCGATCATGTTCTGTCCAAATGCCGAATCAGAAATATACACCTTTCAGGCTGGTTAAACAGGATTGTGGATTGGTGGAGCAGCAGGAGGGACTACACCATCTCCCATATTCCCAGAGGAAAAAATCAAAGAGCAGACATTCTATCTAAGCAGGGACTTACTTCGCCACCGGGCATATGGAGACTACAGATTACTGTGGACAACTACGCCTACCAAATCCAAGATTTCACTATGCAGGGTACACAATTCACAATTTTGTGAAGCCATCAGATAAGTTTTCTGTCCTCCTACTTATGTCTCACACATATGTGGTATATTTACTATATATAGGCCCATTGTATTATCACACAAATTGGTCTGATGTTTATTCTACACTCTTTATGTATCAATTTTTTGGTCTAGATCCACATAACCGTCACCATGTGATCTATGGTTCCATATATCTCCTATCAATACAGTCGCCATATCTATTATGTTATACATGTTCTTTTTTTATATTGATAATACAAATACCATACAGCATTTTTCATGCTGAAAAAGAAATATTTTGTTGAAGGCTTGGTCTTTTTTATGACTTTTAAATTCTCAAATATTAGTGATTTGCTAACATTCAGATTTTTAATTTCTATGCATGGGTAGCGATTGGATTAGGCAAGCAAGCTCGCATTGTGTCAGTGACCCTTGTGTGCTACTATATTATTGGTGCTCCATTTGGGATGTTATTAGGTTTCTTATTTCATATGGGAATAAAGGTGATCAAAACTTACATAAATTCTTGGTTTTACTGGAATGCTAGCTTTAAATTATTTATAAATATTCTTTTTATTTCAAGAAAAAGAGCTGCTTGGTTTTACTGGAATTGAAGCTTCAAATTATTTATAGACATTCTTTTTATTTCAAGAGAAAGACCTGCTTCCATATATTTAGGTAGGCAATGACAATCTCTAAATTTAGTCATATAATAAATTTTGGTAACTTTTCACGGGATTTGGATAGGCTTACTTTGCGGAAGTACAATTCAAATTATTGCACTTGGATTGATTTTGTGGCGAACGAATTGGGATAAGAGGTAAGGTTTTCTTGCTGATTTATGATTATTATCGATGGAATAAAAATTTACATTAAAGTATTTTTTTTTCTCTGTTATTTGTTTAACAGATATATAGGGTAAGTATTTATTCATTTATTATTAAATTAATTAATAAAGTTTGATGGTGTTTTATTATTAATTTTATTTTTTCTTTATTTTCAAGACTTATGGCCAATCGAGTAAGAATAATGTTATTGATGACATCTTGCCAATCGAGTGAGAATAATGTTATTGATGACATCTTTTCTAAAGTGCTCAAAGCATATATTTAATTTGAAATTTTATATAAATAATATAAATAAGAAAAGTGAAGCATTCTGGTTTTATTTTGTAATTCTAGCTAGATTATTGAAGTTAGATTAAGTGTTTGAGTTGAAAGCCTTGTTTTTTTTGGTTTTATGTATTATATTTAATTGTATGAAATAAAATAATAATCTAATTTTAATGTCATTAATGTATGAAACCCGTGGTTTATGGGACAAGTGATTTGAACTTGTAATCCATTAGGGGGAAGAACATGTTCTTAACTATTAGACCCATTCAATCTATACTAAACCCACTAGTTAGTTTGACTATATGGCATTTACATGCATTGAAATAATAAAATATAATAAGAAATTGTATACTTAGGTCAACTTATAGCTCATTGTAGATCCTTGATTTATGAATGTATATGTAACTAGAATTTGCACCAAATGTTGCAAAGAAAACGCCGTAAGGCGTAAACTCGAAAAGAATAGTGAGATATAGAAGATCATTAAATATAAAAATTAGTAAACAAAATATAATAAATTGTTGGGGAAATTCTCTAAAGTCTTTACAAACAAATTCATTGTTTTTGTAAGCCATAATCACGCTCTTTAGGTAAGGTACAAAATCTTTTTTATCAGGAGAAGGACATTGAAAATTTTGAAGAGACATCTATGAAATTGGGCGAGCTGAATTATATAATACAAATACTCTTTCCAATTTAAAAAATAAGAGTGGCAATATGTGCTCCCGTAGACTTCTGTAACAATCTTGCACAATTTTAATTGAAGGAGACTTTCTCAAGGATGAAATGCAACTTTACAAGACTTTTGTAACAACCTTGCAAAACTTTAATTGAAGAAGACTTTCTCAAGGACGAAATGCAACTTTACAAGAAGTAGAAGGTAAAACCATAACATGCCCTTATAACATGCCCTTATGACCTATGGCATCAAATTTGCAAAGGAAGCGAATTAATACCAATGAATTACTATCAAGATTTCCCAAAATATTTACTGATTTGCAGAAATGAAGGATCATAAGAAATGAAATTGATTAGCACACCATTACAATGCAAAACTAAGTAAACTCTGAATTCAAGAAAATTGATACGTTCTTTAATATCTCAATGCTACTGTGTATCAAACCAAAAATACAGTGCAAGGAAGACAACAATAACACACGACACAGAAACAAAACTCTACCCTTGAAACTAAATGCTAGAAAACCAACAACTGATATATCCTGACACCACGAACATGTCCTCATGTGCTTCCAAACCACTGGGAAGAAACCCCATGTACGCAGACAAACCACAACTCCAACCTCTCATCAACTTTGAATGTTGAAAGCATGCCAAATTGATTATCTGTCTTTAGTGCTTTAGAAATGTCTCAAATATCAGCTCTAGATCTGCCAGTTACTTATGGTGATTCGGTAGATTCTGATGAGGATATTGATGAAGGTCAAGCAACTAAAACAGATGCTCTATACAGACTGCCTATTAGTGTGAGAACATGTGAAAATGAACTTTTAAGATTGAAAATCATGATGAACTCTCTTCTAATTGGTTACCATAATTGTCACAATATTTATGTGCATACCCCATGGCCAATAGAGTGAGTGCCCAAGCTGTCATGGAGGAAGAAACACTGGAAGCCAAGCTCTGGGCACCCCAAATCTGGAGATGATGGAATCTTGAAAGGCATGAAGCAGCTCCTACAATTGCAGATATCAAAGAAAAAATAACCATGAAACTCGTTGCTTCATTCCCCACTGGAAAATAGATTGGAGAAATCCCTAGAGGAAGAGCTCTTCCACGAGTTGCAAGTCAATCATGTAGTCATTTAGAAACACACTTCTTCATATATTTATCCCAAAAAACCCACTATGTATGGAAGGAAAAAGAAAAATTGTGATTCATCTAGAGATTTATGTGAACCTTGAATTAATAAAAGTTCAAAAATGAAAAAAAAAACTTGAGACACAGTGGCAACAACTGATATATCTTGACACCATGAACATGTCCTCATGTGCTTCCAAACCACCCAAAAGAAACCCCATGTACACAGACAAACCACAACTCCAGCCTCTCGTCAACTTTTAATGTTGCAAGCATGCCAAATTGATTATTTGTCTTCGATGCTTCAGAAATGTCTCAAATATCAGCTCTAGATCTGCCAGTTACTTATGGTGATTCGGTAGATTCTGATGACGAAATTGATGAAGGTCAAGAAACTAAAATAGATGCTCTATCCGGACTACCTATTAGTGTGAGAAAACGTTAAAATGAACTTTGAAGATTGAAAATCACGATGAGCTCATCTTCTAATTGGTTACCATAATTGTCACAATATTTATGTGCTTACCCCATGGCCAATATAGTGAGTGCCCAAGCTGTCATGGAGGAAGCAGCACTGGAAGCCAAGCTTTGGGCACCCAAAATCTGAAGATGATGGAGTCCTGAATGGCATGAAGCAACTCCTACAATTGCAGCTATCAAAGCAAAAATAACCATGAAAACCATTGCTTCATTCCCACAAGAAAATATATTGGAGAAAACCCTAGAGGAAGAGCTCTTCCATGACCTACAAGTCAATCATGTAGTCATTTAGCAACACACATGAATATTTAGCCCAAAAAACACACTTATGTATGGAAGGAAAAAAAATGTGATTCATCTAAAGATATATTTGAACCTTGAATTAAGAAAAGTTCAAAAATGAAAAAAAAAAAACTTGAGACGTAGTGGCAACAACTGATATATCATGACACCATGAACATGTCCTCATGTGCTTCCAAACCACCGGAAAGAAACCCCATGTACATAGACAAACCACAACTCTAGCTTCTCATCAACAGTTGATTATCTGTCTTCAATGCTTTAGAAATGTCTCAAATATCAGCTCTAGATCTGCCAGTTACTTATGGTGATTCGATAGATTCTGATGAGAATATTGATGAAGGTCAAGAAACTAAAACAGGTGCTCTGTCCAGAGTGCCTATTAGTGTGAGAACACGTGAAAATGAACTTTTAATATTGAAAATCATGATGATCTCATCTTCTAATTGGTTACCATAATTGTCACAATATTATGTGCTTACCCCATGGCCAATAGAGTGAGTGCCCAAGTTGTCATGGAGGAAGCAGCATTGGAAGCCAAGCTCTGGGCACCCCAAATCTGGAGATGATGGAGTCTTGAAAGGCATGAAGCAACTCCTACAATTGCAGCTATCAAAGCAGAAATAACCATGAAACCCATTGCTTCATTCCCCACCAGAAAATAGATTGGAGAAAACCCTAGAGGAAGAGCTCTTCCATGACCTGCAAGTCAATCATGTAGTCATCTAGCAACACACATGAATATTTAGCCCAAAAAACACACTATGTATGGAAGGAAAAATAAAAATTGTGATTCATCTAAAGATTTATTTGAACCTTGAATTAAGAAAAGTTCAAAAATGAAAAAAAAAACTTGAGACACAGTGGCAACACGGATATATCCTGACACCATGAACACGTCCTCATGCGCTTCCAAACCACCCGAAAGAAATCCCATGTACACAGAAAAACCACAACTACAGTCTCTTGTCAACTTTGAATGTTGCAAGCATTCCAAATTGATTATCTGTCTTCAGTGCTTCAGAAATGTCTCAAATATCAGCTCTATATCTGTCAGTTACTTATGGTGATTCAGTAGATTTTGATGAGGATATTGATGAATGTCAAGAAACTAAAATAGATGTTCTATCTAGACTTCCTATTAGTGTGAGAACACGTGAAAATGAATTTTTAAGATTGAAATCATGATGAGCTCATCTTCTAATTGGTTACCATAATTGTCACAATATTTATGTGCTTTAGCTACTATTCACAAAACCTATTAGAAACTGAATGACCATCACCTTCAAATATATTCTCAATCTGAATATTTGTAGAAAGAGAGCTTTGGGTGGATCAAAATCAATTCCCCAACCTTTGATTTTACCCAACTATGAGATAGGCGCAAGACAACAAATGGTTATTACAGGCTAAAATTAGGTGATTCTGATCCCCAAAATACATATGAAATATTACTTGATGATTCTTTGACTCTTATAATAAGTGATATTGTTCCCATAACATTAATTTGATCGATTTCACATTTCCCCCAAATCTGGGCGTGGTTTAGAAATGTGAGAAAATATGTTTTCCCATCCATCCAATCAGGCATCCCAACTTCATGAGGCGTTATTAATCGTTTTGTCTTTTAAAAGTACTCTTTAGGGGGTCCGATGGGAAACCTATCATCAGGACACAGAAGTCGATTTTCTCTTTCATGAACATGGCACTTTGAGAACGTTTACCTATGACCCGATTCAAGGCCTGCATCCCGCACGTACTCCTACATGCTGGAAGGTTACTTGATATCCCACGGGCCCATGCTGCAAGTTTGAAATATGCATATCCCCAATGAGAGTGTCAATGGATCTCCCCCCACGAGCTGATGAAGCTGTCAGTTCAAATCCCTCCTCATAGTGATGTGGAACCTCCTCATAGTGATGGTTGTGGGTGGTATACCCAGACCTAGCTAAGCGGCTGCATGGCTAATTGAAGGATTGGTCTTACCCGCCGCGCTGCAGATATGGTTATTGGGCTTAGGAATGGTTATCGGAATAGGAAGGTTCACTCTGCACCCCCTACTATTCATACTCATTAATAGACTGACTCGCTTCGCTCTTCTAATTGCATAGAAGAGAGAACATCATGTTGACGGCAGGAGTGGTACTACTGCTTCCAACTTCATGAATGGGAAGAGGATTTTGGATAAGGCTTGTCCTCGGGAATATCAGGAGCTTTTGATCAATGAGGTCCTGGACCCGATGTTTCAAATTGTAGCAGTTGTCCGTGTCATGACCAACTCCGCCGGAATGAAGTGCCATTTTTACAAGTTGGGCTTCAATAACCATGCATATCTTCCAAACCATGATGAATATGGGGAAACTATCTAATAATTTACTAATGCTCCTTAGTCCATAAGACTGATATTCTATACTCATTGCTTCTTTTGAAATTGAACAAGCTCTGGAGGTGTAGTTCCTCCACGACCTACAATTCAATCATGTGGTCATTTAGAAACACACTTCTTCATATATTTAGCCCAAAAAACACACTATGTATGGAAGGAAAAAGAAAATTTGTGATTCATCTAGAGATTTATGTGAACCTTGAATTAATAAAAGTTCAAAAATGAAAAAAAATACTTGAGACACAGTGGCAACAACTGATATATCCTGACACTATGAACATGTCCTCATGTGTTTCCAAACCATCGGAAAGAAACCCCATGTACACAGAAAAACCACAACTCCAACCTCTCGTCAACCTCGAATGTTGCAAGCATGCTAAATTGATTATATGTCTTCAATGCTTCAGAAATGTCTCAAATATCAGCTCTAGATTTGCCAGTTACTTATGGTGATTCGGCAGATTCTGATGAGGATATTGATGAAGGTCAAGTAACTAAAACAGATGCTCTTTCCGGACTGCTTATTAGTGTGAGAACAAGTGAAAATGAACTTTTAAGATTGAAAATCATGATGAGCTCATCTTCTAATTGGTTAACATAATTGTCACAATATTTATGTGCTTACCCCATGGCCAATAGAGTGAGTGCCCAAGCTATCATGGTGGAAGTAGCATTGGAAGCCAAGTTCTGGGCACCCCAGATCTGAAGATGATGGAGTCCTGAAAGGCATGAAGCAACTCCTACAATTCCATCTATCAAAGCAAAAATAGCCATGAAACCTGTTGCTTCATTCCCCACCGGAAAATAGATTGGAGAAAACCCTAGAGGAAGAGCTCTTCAAAAAGTTGTAAGTCAATTATGTAGTCATTTATAAACACACATCTTCATATATTTAGCCCAAAAAACACAGTATGTATGGAAGGAAAAAGAAAAATTGTGATTCATCTAGAGATTTATGTGAACCTTGAATTAATAAAAGTTCAAAAATGAAAAAAAAGAAAAGCCTTGAGACAAAGTGGCAACAACTGATATATCCTGACACCATGAACATGTCTTCATGTGCTTCCAAACCACCCGAAAGAAACCCCATGTACACAGACAAACCACAACTCCAGCCTCTCGTCAACTTTGAATGTTGCAAGCATGCCAAATTAATTATTTGTCTTTAGTGCTTCAGAAATGTCTCAAATATCAGCTCTAGATATTCGAGTTACTTATGGTGATTCAGTAGATTCTGATGAGGATATTGATGAAGGTTAAGAAACTAAAATAGATGCTCTGTCTGGACTGCCTATTAGTGTGAGAACACGTGAAAATGAACTTTTAAGATTGAAAATCATGATGAGATCATATTCTAATTGGTTAACATAATTGTCACAATATTTATTTGCTTACCCCGACTTATCTCTTCTTTTCTTTGTTCGGTAGCCTTCCTTATTTTCCTTCTCTCATTGAGCCATTGGCTGAGCTCCTAGCGCTCTTCTTGGTGAAGAGGCAACCCACACTGAGTCCACCCACAAAATCTTTGAACATAGCTGCAACAACAAAATCAACCCCAGCCCACACCAACTCCACGGCTCACTGCAACTTGCAGCTACAACTATGTTATGTTGAAATAAGTGACCATAAGCTTGCAATGTGAACCGCTTTGAAAAAAATCGGTTATATATGCCATGGAACAAGAGCATGACCTGTCCTCTCGTCTCCTGTACAAAAGAATCAACCTATCATGTACAAAATAAATCATGTAAGACTGCAAAGAATAATCACTGTCCTACCTTGTAAGAAAAAATTGGTGCACACTTCAGAGAGTGATTTGTCATTCGTGGTAGAAAAGAAATATCAATAACAGAATAACAGAAATAACAATAAAAGAATAACAGAAATACCAATAATAGAATAAAAGAAATATCAATAACAAAAATTTTCTGAATGTAATATCATAGAATAAGTCAAGTTGTAGATTACAAGTTCCAACAAAAACATATATGAAAGAACATGCCTCGAGACAATGAAACAACAGAAACCATGGATTTAAGGAAAAAGTCCTAAGCAGTGTTATAATGCATCAACTATATTCTTTGGGCATTGATGGCATCAAATGATGAAGAAGAATGCATGTCTTGAATCTTGATTTTGATGCCATAAATATTTTAAGCTACAATCTTTCATGCAAATGATATAGTCATTCATGTAGCTTTATGTGATGGGCTCCCTGTTATATCACTATTTAGTGTTCCTTCAATGACTATTTCCTATTTTGGATCTCTACCACAAACCAAAGCAACATAAAAACCATTAAATCTTGATCAAAAATATACATTGTTACAAAGGGGCAACACTAAAGTCTGCTGCAATAATGACGCTGTAATCTAGTTACTATTCCCAAAACCTATTAAAAACTGAATGACCATCCACCTTCAAATATATTCTCAATCTAAATATTTGTACAAAGAGAGCTTTGGGTGGTTCAAAATCAATTCCCCAAACTTTGATTTTACCCAACTATGAGATAAGAGCAAGACAACAAATGGTTATTATAGGCCAAAATTAAGTGATTCTGATCCTCAAAATACATATGAAATATTTCTTGATGATTATTCGACTCTTAAAATAAGTGATATTTGTTCCCATAACATTAGGATGATTGATTTCACATTTCCCCAAATATTAGCTCTAGATCTGCCAGTTACTTATGGTGATTCGGTAGATTCTGATGAGGATATTGATGAAGGTCAGGAAAATAAAACAGATGCTCTGTCTGGACTTCCTATTAGTGTGACAACAAGTGAAAATGAACTTTATTAATGAAGGTCAAGAAACTAAAATAGATGCTCTGTCTGGACTGCCTATTAGTGTGAGAACACGTGAAAATGAACTTTTAAGATTGAAAATCATGATGAGCTCATCTTCTAATTGATTACCATAATTGTCACAATATTTATTTTCTTACCCTGACTCCATGACCCACATAGCTGCAATAACAATGTAAAGACTTAGCTCCTTTATTCTTTGTTCGGTAGCCTTCCTTCTTTTCCTTCTCCCGCAGAGCCATTGGCTAGGCTCCTAGCTCTCTTCTTGGTGAAGAGGCAACCCACACTGAGTCCACCCACAACAACTTTGAACATAGTTGCAACAACAAAATCAACCCCAGCCCACACCAACTCCACGGTTCATTGTAACTCGTAGCTACAACTATGTTGTTGCAGCTACAACTATGTTATGTTGAAATAAGTGACCATAAGCTTGCAATCTGAACCGCTTTGAAAAAAATCGGTTATATATGCCATGGAACAAGAGCACGACCTGTCCTCTCATCTCTTGTACAAAAGAATCAACCTCTCATGTACAAAAGAAATCAGGTAAGATTGCAAAGAATAATCACTGTCCTACCTTGTAAGAAAAAATTGGTGCACACTTCAGAGAGTGATCTGTGATTTTTGGTACAAAAGAAATATCAATAACAAAATAACATAAATACCAATAACATAATAAAAGAAATATCAATAACAAAAATTCTATGAAAGTAATATCATAGAATAAGTCAAGTTGTAGATTGCAAGTTCCAACAAAAACATATATGAAAGAACATTCCTTGAGTCAATGAAACAACAGAAACCATGGATTTAAGGAAAAATTCCTAAGCAGTGTTATAATGCATCAACTATATTCTTTGGGCATTGATGGCATCAAATGATGAAGAAGAATGTCTGTCTTGAATCTTGATTTTGATGCCATAAATATTTTAAGCTACAATATCTCATGCAAATGGTATAGTCATTCATGTAATGTTATGTGATGGGCTCCATGTTATATCACTACTTAGTGTTCCTTCAATGACTACTTCCTATTGTGGATCTCTACCACAAACCAAAGCAACATAAAAACCATTAAATCTGATCTAATCTAGCTGTGATTAAATAAAGTGGTAAAGAATAATTGGAAATATAAAGCATACTAATGGAATTAAAAACATATAAATAAATGTATATAGATATCAGCAATTATAACATCTATACATTAACTCATACCTAAGCTATAAAAAAACTAAGAAAATATATTAATATTAGAGAACTAGCATCATGTCTTGATGCAAAATAAACACTGTTACAAAGGGGCAACACTAAAGTCTGCTGCCATAATGAAGCTGTAATCTGGCTACTATTCCCAAAACCTATTAAAAAATGAATGACCATCCACCTTCAAATATATTCTCAATTTGAATATTTGTACAAAGAGAGCTTTGGGTGGATCAAAATCAATTCTCCAAACTCTGATTTTACCCAACTATGAGATAGGGGAAAAACAACAAATGGTTATTACAGGCCAAAATTAGGTGATTATGATCCCAAAAATACATGTGAAATATTACTTGATGATTCTTCGACTCTTAAAATAAGTGATATTTGTTCCCATAACATTAAGATGATTGATTTCACATTTCCCCGAAATCTAGGCGTGGTTTAGAAATGTGAGAAAACTGTGCCATTTTTACAAGTTGGGCTTCAATAACCATGCATATCTTCCAAACCATGATGAATATTGGGAAACTATCTAATAATTTACTAATTCTCCTGATCCATAAGACTAATATTCCATACTCATTGCTTCTGCTGAAATTCAATAAGCTCTGGAGGTGTAGTTCCACTTTGTCAATTGCAAAATGTTTCTGTAACCTTCATTGAATACATGATTCAACCATGGCCATGTAGCTCTTGACAAAATAGTTGTTGTAGCATGAGAAAATATTCTTAGTACTAGAACTCAAACTACCATCATCCAAAAAAGGTTTATATATTTCTTCCTCTATTTCTTCAACAATGGTGATGTGTGTAACCACTTTGAGGACTGATGTTGAAAGAAACCCACTAGCATGGACTATTGTCAATGCAAAAATTACATCAAAATAAAGAACACTACATGGATAAGGGGTTGTAGGTATGAACTTGGTGAGTACAGAAATCATATTTTTTATGATCTAATAGAGTCATGGAAACTTTGGATGTCTTAAAGCTTTGACCTTGTCATGTCCAACTATTGCCCCAAACATAATCCATTAAAGTGCTTGAACTAGTGTATACATTATCTTGTGCATAGGCATTTTTTTCTCAAGGTATAGTCTTCCATATCCCCAAAATTACAATTCCAAAAACCGATGTTGATAAGGATGACAATTTGTATTGAATACATGGAGCCATCAACACATATCTTAGCCACCCCACAATCTTAAAGCATAATACTCATTCCCTGCTAATTGATAACAAGACTATGAGCTGTGAATAAATCTGATGAAAATAAGATTTCTAATCTACTTGTTTCCTGGTTCATTCATATTCATACCACAACCTCAAACTACCCTACAACATTTCACACGTCCTTTCTTTTTTATGATTTATCGCAAATTGTGATAGGGTCTTAGCCTTTCATGAAACTTCAAAAAATTTGAGAAATCTTACAGTGTACATTAAATAAGGTTGTGGATACGATTAAGGTAGTTGATATGATAGGCATATTGTAGCATAATGAGGGGTTGTAATTAGGAAGGAAAGGGGAATGACAAGCATATGAAACAAAATGATAAATTTCCTTTTCCCCAATAAATCAAATGAATTAAAAATATTTTACCTTATAATTGTTTATTTATCCATACTTAGTTGAGTCTAAATATGATGAGGCTATAAAGACCATCAAATTTGAGTTTATCAAATGAAAAAATCCTTGGAACCACTACTATGACTAAAGAAGGTTGGGCTGCTAGAATTGAATGTTTGGTGTTGATAACATTACTGAAAAAGTGATAGTTTTGGTAATTAAATTGGTTATGCCAGTCACTGAAAGAAATGGAAGGTACACTAATTTTGATATGTTGATCCATACTTGGATGATTATCGAAAGCTAGAGTTCTGGTAAATGGGTTATGATAACTAATTTTGGCTTCAAGGCGTGTGCATTTAGCTGCTAGTTAATGGTTGAATAGAGGCTGAAAGGATATACTAAATGGCGTACACACCTTCTTGTTTTGAAGAAAATAAAATTAATACCATTTTTCCTAACTAGATCATTTTTCTATATGCTTCAATCAACCATTTCATTTGTCATGAAAGTACAATGAAACTAATCAGATTTACTAGAAAAAACAATTAAGACATACTAGTGGACATCTTCATGAAATTGATCATACTTCTTGAAAAATGATATAGTCAGTAAAAAAAACCCAAATACTGAATAACATGTTACATAACAGAAAAAATTCATATATTGATCCATGAAAGAGTGGATGGAGCTAAATCCAAATTATGCTCAGGAAATAAGGTATTTCTTGCAAAATCCACAAAATATTTGAACCCTATAGCTTAGATTTCATGTAGACCAACAACAACATTTTAAAACCTACAAGACCTATTTGAGTGAGCATTATGTTACTCTGTTACTGTTGCCAAGGTTCCCGATGATAAAGATGGCACTTCAGGTGGGAAAAAGGATAAAAAAGCCACGAGGAAACAAATTTTACATGGAACACCGAATATTAAGCACTACGAAGTCAAGCCTTTTGATCTCTATAGCCTAGGGGAGAATTTGAAAAGTGAAAAAAATAAGAATCAAATCCATGATCTACCCCTGGTAGCCAGGTTGCTTCACCATTGAGTTATATCATCCATTATATGAAAGTAATATCATAGAATAAAAAATTAGTAAGTACTAGTATAGTAAGTGTGGTAAAGGGTGTCGTTGAGATCCCATCCAGCAATAGCACCCACTTATATTGTGGCAAAGGATGTCATTGAGAGCCCATCTAGCAATAGCACCCAGAACAAGAAACATGCAGAAATTCAACATTAGCAAAAAAATCGGAAGAGACTTCACCACTCCCAATGCCATTATAATTATAAAACTATGACTGTTTTACAAACTATAAGTACTGAAAAAATGGGGCTTAATTTGGAGATGGAAAATGACCAATTACCAATCTATACCATGCACTAGATTCTTAATTTGTAGAGGATGAGATCAAGCTGACAACAATGATGGCTGGAGATTTTCCGGACTGCCTATTAGTTTGAGAACACATGAAAATGGTCATGAACTTTCTGGCGTTGTAGATTCCATAAGAAGTGATGTCTGTGTTCAACATTTGCCAGAAGGTCAACATTTTTCCTACATATTAGGTGCAAAAATAAAGATAGAAGAAATGATAAATCTCAAATTTCCTTATAGTAGAAAATTAATAAGCTAGAGAAAGGTATTACATACCTGCAAAAAGAACTGGTTGAAACTTAACCCACAGATCTCAAACCCTACAAAAGCTCGCATGGCCTTCAATATATCATCGACCCCGCTTATGGTAAATGACCCGCCTTCCTCTAAATTGAGCACTTTAACGACCCCATTTTTCGCCAATAACGAGTACCTGCACGATCGCACACCTAAACCCACTACCTTATCGCTTAAATCAACATAAACCTCGATGACCTTCGTGAATTTACCATTTCCATCAGAGAGCAGCAAAACTTTGTTATTATCTCCTCCAATCCCAAGATAATCCACTCAAAGGATGCCTTCGTTTACAGCAGCGAAGGTGATTAAATCCACGCCCTTAGCCCTGAGCTTGTCCACCTCTGATGCCCTTAGCCCTGAGTTCACCCACCTCTGAATGAAGTTGGGTACATGATTTTGAGAACAAGTTAGAGCAATGGCTCCCAAAACCGCAAGGAGGATGAAGGAGGGAAATGCGTTGTGAAGGAAGCAGCACCTGGAAGTAGTGGTGAGCAAGAGCGATCTAGGTAATGTCGAGCAAGTGCGAGTTCGATATGAGCGTGCGAGTATAATTTTTAACTAAATTAATATGGGTCAAATGAATCGGATGGCTCAAACTATTTTAATCATCTAACACTTAAATCAAAGGCCCACGAATGTACACGCACTGTGAGAGGGGAGTTTATTTCAAAGGGAAACGCCTTACGCCGTAATGATGAAATGATTATAAGTACTACAAACATGGTCTAGGTAAGAATGACCACTAACGATATAACTATGTACTTTGAATTATATATATATATAATTCAAAGTACATAGTTATATCGTTAGTGGTCATTCATACCTAGACCATGTTTGTAGTACTATCTATATATGAGAGAGAGAGAGAGAGAGAGAGACACACACACACACACACACACACTAATGTCTACAAATGAAGAAGGAAAGGGGGTTAAGAGATAATATTTTATTTTATTGTTTCTCACCTTTATCCTAAGCTATCTAACCTTTGACTAAGATTATTTAATTATTCATGAATCTGGATGTCAGTTGTTCCAACATATAAACTTATGTCAACTTCCCATTGAGGTATGTGGCTTATCCTTTGAATTTAATATATAGCTTATGCTCTTATGGATGTAAGCACAATATCATCATTCTCATTCATTCTTCTCTTGGTTCTCTCTATACTCTTATGTTTCCATATTGTGACCATGTACTATTGCCATAATCATGTGGCAACCATGAGAAGAATTCATGAATGAACACTGGAGAGAAAGGAAGCCATGGTTGACAACCAAATTCCTTAGTTCCCAACATTAGAGATTTCTTGGTTAATCTGCACTAGAGCACTAAAGGAAGTGGAATAGTTTGAGAGACTCGTTAGAAAAGAAGGGGATCTAATTCCTTGTGTTATGTGGGTCAATTGGGAAAGAGTGTGATTGGTTGAAATATGATTGGTGTCTCTAGTATGGGTTATAGTGTTAATTCCCATCATAAGAGCTCTATATTGGGTTAAGTGAGAGGAATTAGAATCAATTCATAGATTTTTTCCCTTTTAGATTTATAGTCCTAGTTTAGGGGTGGCCTTTGTGATAGAGAGTACATGTGTGATAACGAGTTTATGGTTGGGTAGAACATTCTTCATTGTAACAAGTTGGTGAATAATTCTCAGATAAAAGTATTTTTTACTTATTTATGAGTTGCAATTATTATTGTTCTGCCTATATATGAATTTACTTGTCATTTTATGATTTGTTTGTGTTTACATGAAATGAATTTAGCATATTATGAATTGTATTATATGAATTAAATTCCTAAATAAATTTTCCTAAATTTAATTGTTGCTTAAAATTGTTTTAAATTATGGATTATAATGCATTATGAGGCATTGTGTATGCTACATAGTGTGTCTTGCAACTTATTAGATAACTATTTATACCATGAATATGATTATGTGAGGCAATTAAATGATATCTTTATATATATTCTCACTCAAACTAAAACATTGATCTTTTTCAACTTCCTTCCAACCATACATATATGTGCACATGCATCTATTTGGGTTTACCGCTCTAACTACAATAACTTTGCTCTGTATTTGAATGTTGATTTTTATTATTTTATTCTAGCATGCAAATACAAATATATGTGAATTAGTTAAGTTATTTTAAGTTAAGTAGGATACTAAAAGATGATTAGTTGGGTATGAGCCTGCCATATCCAACAAAGGCTCATTTTATGAGTAGACATTGTTGGGATTTTATGTGTTCTTCTATCTACTACCATAGCACACTTCAAATTGGTTTTATTATTGAAAACACATTATATAAAATAATGTGTGGCTCTATATATCATCTTCTAGTTCTATAATAACAATATGTGATTATTTTACATCACTAACTTTTCTCTATACTTTTGAAAAGAACAATCGATAGTAGGACAAAACAACAAAACACATTCTACGCCCTATATGCAAGATGTTGATCCTAAATGCACAATTTAAGAATGTAATGCTTTCATGTTTACTCTTCCATTTATGGTTGGGACTTTGTATTGATCTCGTGGATGTAACATCTATGGAAAAGGCGTGGAGTTTTGTTATTGAGAAGCTAATTGAATGTTCTATGGATTACATGTTTGAAGATGGTAATTCCTTGGGCTCATAAATTCCACTCTCTGCACTTCTGACACATATCTCTACAACCTCTTTAAATCTTGTTAAATGGGAGAAGAACAATGGTTCATCACCTCTCCATCTAGGCATGCAATCTTCTATTATTGATTTAGGTATAAATACACCTCCAATCATAGCATAACTTATATTCAACATGAGAAGTATCTCTCTTACGCAAGTTCCCCTCTATGTTGGTTTCACAAATGGATGGAATGACATAGAAATAGTTGAAAACTACCTAAGCCATCATAAATGTTCCTTGTAATTTTCCCATGTGGGACTATGAACCATGAACATGTAGAGTGTAGGTGGGATGTGTAAGTATCACATGCAACCCATTAATTGAGTTATGTTGTAATGGATAATATAGATAACAAAAATTAGAACTAGCATTAATTATGTCATAACAAGAACTAGTATTAATATTTATTTTAAGTGGGTATGCAGTGATCGGTCCACGATAGGATATGGAAAGAGACTCTAATCAACCATGTGCATTGATAGAATCCAACTAATTATGCACATACATCTCTTTGTCATGTTCAAGTGCAACTATTTCATTATTCATGATAGTCAACATTGGTAGTATTCTTCTCAACTCCTCGACTACTTTATTCTATTTCTTTAATTTATGCTTCATTAAAGAATTATATGTTTTCTCTAATAATTTCCATCTAAAATTCCTTGCACTCCATTCCAATTTCCTATGTATAAGCTTATGAGATTAATGGTTTCTTTACATTAAAAATTCCATTAAAAGTAAGTAATGTATACAATTCCTCAATTCTTTGATAATTACACAAAATTCCAAGTGACATATAAATTATTTCGACTTCACCTCATTTAGTGATCCATTGAAAAATGCTATCCCCATGCACTCTCAACTTAAAATTGTTATCACTCCATTCATATCACTTTCCACCTAAAAACATTTCTTAAATTTTGGTAACGGCAACAATAATTTATTTGTTGTCTTCTCATATCTTAAAATATTTTTACCTTTGTGGTGCACTAAAATTTGAGTGCTTTCATATACTTTGTTATTTGTGATGCACAAATCCCACTAAATTCTTGAATAAAATTTGTACACAATTTGAAAAATTCATGGTAACACCTTACCCCATGTACAATGTAAAATTGTGTAGTACTAGCCACTCTAGCATAGCCTTAGCCATTTAATGGTCCATAATCAATTATTAATAAAAGATAACAAATCTAAAAAAACTAGCTCATTTTAATAACTCACACTTCTTCAAATTTATGTCAAATTGGTCTTGTTTAGAACATCTAAGACTAACGTAATGTACTAAAAGTGTTTAGTTCCTCTACCATTGTATTAAGTCCTTTCTAGACTTCATGCCTATCTCCCTATGCAATCTAGTTTACAAAATTATCACAAAGGTAATCTCAAATAGGATAAAGAGATTTCTTTCTACAAAGATGACTCCAAACAAATTTGGTTTTCTAGCTGACATATAGATCCATGATGCCATAGAAATTGCACAAGAGGTCCTTCACTCTATAAAAATGAAAAAGTTGAAAGCTCTTGTCCTCGAGATGGAACTCATCAAAGCATTTGACAAGGTCAACTGGACCCTTTTGAGACCTTTTATCTTTCATATTGGTTTGGGACTGGAGGTGACAAAATGGATTATGGGTTGTGTATACTCTTTCAATTTCTCCATTTTAATTAATGACTCTCCCTCATGAAATTTTTCCATTACTTGAGGACTCAGATAAGGATATTCATTGTCTCCTTTCTTTTTTTTTCTTGTGATGGAAGGATTGAGTCTTCCCTTGATGAATGAAAAGAAGGTAATGTAAAAGTCATAAAAGAATCACAAAAACAGTATATCAACAACCTCCTATTTGTGCATGATGTGTTGTTATTGGGATTGGGAATTGTTTCTAAATGATAGGCCTTTCATAGAATTATAAATATTTTTCACAATTCCACTGGCATGGAGGTCAACCTAAATAAATCCTCCTTTTATCAAAATGTTGTAAGTCTTAAAACATTATCATCCATTCAATCATTTTTTCCATTGTAGACCTTTTCTCTAGAAATTGATATAAAATACCTCAGATTCTTCCTAAAACCAAATGATTATCATAAAGGGGAATGGATGTGGCTAATTAGGAAGTTGAACAAAAGATAAACTTATGGTGTAATAATTAGTTGTCACTGGGGGGTAGAATGATTCTAGTTAAATTAGTGTTAGAAAATGTTCCTATCTACTAGTCGTCCTTGGACAATATTCCCATGACTATTCTCAAAGTCATCAAACAAAAGATGTGTAGCTTCCTGTGGACTAGTAAAAGTTGTAAGGAAAGGATACATCTAGTGAGTTTGGCCTCCCTATCCATTACAAGATATCTTGGAGGATGGGGTTTTAAAAATTTGTCTTGGTTTAGAAAAGCATTGGCTTTGAAAAATCTATGGAGAGGTATTTTCGGTGGGGGTCTTTGGAGCTAGGTTGTAAAAAGTAAATATCTAAATAAATTATTGGTGGTGGATTAGCTTAGAGGAAAAGCTAAAAAACTTGCCAAAAGAGGTTTCATTGTTTTGAAAACACCCATTGCTTCTTTCTCTTTCCCTACAACTGGCTAGTTTAAAAATTTGGAGATGTAAAGAAAGTTATTCTTGTTAAGGACCCTTTTATAGGTGATGATGAAGTTTACAAAATATCCCTTGATTTGATCCACTGTTTTTATTCTAAAGGAATCTACCACTTGTAAGATGTAAGAATAGTTGATCTTCCTCTGCCCATAAAGAGTTACTGGTTGAATGCAATAGAATTTGGTTTGATTGGTTACTTAGCAAAGGATTGGAATCATTTTGTTAAATAATTAATTAGCAATTATTATTTGTGCTTAAAAAATACTAAGGACTTGTTGGTCTAGACCCGAGACTCCTCCTCTAGTAAAGTTAAAGTGAGTCAATCTTATGAAGTTATTTCTCATACTGCTATAACTCATGATGTCAAATGGTGGAATAAAATTATTTGGAAATGGCATATACTTTATAAGATAAAATTCTTTTCTTGACTAGTCTTACATAAAATAATTCTAACATGAGAGAGTCTTCAAAAAAGAGGCTATGTGGGACCAAACAATTGTTTTATATGCATATAGCATGAGGAAATAGTTGGGATTTAGAGTTAGATAGTGAACCTAACCCTGCACATACAAGATATCAAGAAAAGCAAAGAATTCAGAGAAGAAGTATGGTGCACGAAGTGCAGATCGGAGGGCCATTCTAAAAAACAATGCCCTATCTTTAAAAATTACATGGCTAGTGGGGCACCGAATCCCTTAAATGCAGTATCCAACTTGTGGTGCAAGATATGTAAGACCAGAGCCCAACATCACTCAGAAGAATGTTACCTATTACAGAGATATGTGCAGACTCCAAGGAACCTATATCGCAAATTCTGTAAACTAGTAAGACATGATGAGAACAATTGTCGAGCTTATGAACTAATGATGGAGTGTAGTGCTGACACTTATAGAATGCAAGTAGAAGAAAATGGACATGAAGGCAATGGACAATGTGTTGGTCGAGGAGAATACCCAGGAAGAGGTCGAGGTGTTGGAGCTAGTGGATGACTTGGACATATTATTTGCTATAACTGTGGCTAGGCACGTCATTTTGCAAGAGATTGTTAGAATCCTACTATGACATGTAAGTATTGTAAATATTTTGACCATGTAATTGAAGAATGTCCTGTTCTTATGGAAAATATGAAAGAAAAAAGGAATCAACATTTGACACAGAATATTCAAATGATGACCGTTGAAGGAAGAAATGAATAACTACGAATTAGTATTGTTACTATAAGTGGAGTTGTGATTGATAGTGATAAAGTGGATGGAAAGAAAGAATTTGAAAATGCATGGATCAGAAAGAGTGTTGAGAAAAGCCCTATTTTTTATATTTAGAAGCAAAAAGAAGTATTTATGGAAGCAAAACAAAGTTTTATGGATGTTGGAGCTTCGACCTCTAGTGCACAGCCAAAGGTCGATCAGAAAAGAAACTACGATGTATCATTAGATTTGATACAGAATCAAGTTTCGACACAGAATCGAGCTCTGACACAGAATCAAGTTTCAATGCAGAATCGAGCTCCAACATAGGATTGAGCTTCGACACAGGGCCAGGAGTCAACAAAACAAGGAGGTACTTTAAAGTATTTTTTGCAAACTTGTATGAAATTATTAAGAGATCAAAAAGCTGTGGAAGTGCTTCAACAATTGATAAAATATTTTTCATCAAAAGATACACCAGGAGGTGAGATGCATGTAGTGACTAATTTTCATTGAAAAAAGAGAATTGGAAGAGAAATGAAACTTAGTGCACAGATATGAGAATATGAGATGGATTAAGTTATCCCATATTTGGGATCTAATGCTAATGTATTAACGAAGCAAACATGGGAGTTAATGGGTAAGCCAAAGCTACAATGGTCACCTATTCAGTTAAGGATGGAAAATCAATAAAATATCTTCCCCTTAAGAAGACTACCAGGTGTAACAGTGGACATTGAAGGAGTTTGCACTACTGCTGATTTTGAAGTAATAGAGATAGTTGATGACAATACCCATATCCTGCATTTCTTGGACTTGATTGGGCATTTGACAATATGGCTATAATTAATATGTAGAAGAGATATATGATATTTGAAGGGAATAATATGAGAGTAATTATTCCCTTGGATCCATAAGAAGGGGTAAGATATACAGAACCAGTTAGAGAAGAATACTGTGTTGGCATTATGATTCAAGTGTTGTCCTTGATGGCAACTCACTCAGTGGATGGTACAGGTGCTCAGAGGTTAGTACAGGTGATGGCAACTTAATCAGAAGACAGATCTCAGTACAGCATGCCAAGGAAGCTCATACACGCTGTTTCGTTAAGCCCAAGTCGCGTGTACACGCTAGTTCGATTCAGAAAAAGCGCGTGTATGTGGAAAGGTTCCTTTGGTTCATGGTGGTTAGTCCTTGGAAGTTGTGCCTATGATTTCGGACCATTATGTCTCGACGGGCGTGTCGATCCCTAGTTTTAAAGTTGATGGTATTGTGTTACTATGGTTTTGGCTCTTGGTATTGAGAAAGGCCTAAGGCTATATAAGGAGAAGAAGATCATTAGGCAAAATCATCTTTCGACAAGGCATGAATATCTAAGAGAGAAAGAGATCTGATATGCAGGTTCTGAGTTGCATGATCTAAGCCAAGGAGAGATCACATCGGTTAATGGAAGACTAGATCTAAGGATAGATCGGGATCTAATGGTTTGAAATGCACTATCATGATATGGTTGATTATGCGTATTTCTAGATCTGCATATTGTCGCAATGTTACGTTCTGAGTCTAACTAATGTCTGGTACAGCTGCAAATTGAGAAAGTTTATTTTTAGATCTGTACGCAGGTTGGCTTCGGTAAAAGAGCGTGTATACGCGGGTTCTACTCATTAAAGTAGCGTATATCTTTTGAAGCTTGATTTGGGTTTACAGTGGGGTCTGACTGTTATTGCAGAGTTCTGTAGTCTGCTCTGTGTTCTGGTAACTGGTGATTGACAGGGTTCAGTGGTTCAGTGATTCAAAGTTTGGTTGTTTTATGCTTCAATGATCTGTTGTGGAAATTGAATGAATTGTGGTCTTCAGATTGTAATGTTGTGCTTCAGGAATATCCAAGTCTGAAAATGTATGAAAAGTGATACCTGGAAGAAGGAAGATTGTAGGTCAGCACCTACGTACTAGTATCTTGGCTAGTACAAGAGCAAAGGGGGTTGGAGCTCCCTTCCAAGGAAGTTTGGAGAACGAGAGAAGGTTGAAGCCTTCTGCAGGTTGTAGCCTGCGTACTGGTATAAGGCTGCACCAGTACAAAAGATTGTAAACTGAAGTTTCATATTAAGAAAGATAGAGACAACTTGCAGCAGGTGGTTTTCACCCACATTGGGTTTCCACCTTATATCTTGGTGTTCATGTGTGTGGCTTTTTATCTGTTCTGTTATACTGCACATGTTTACTGTTAATATGATGAATAATGTCCTGATGCACTTAATTGAAGAATAAGCTAACTAAATTGTGAGTTTTCTGCTTATACGCTGTTTTACTTCGTCACAGTAGCGTGTACACGCTGGTTCACTTAACTGAAGTAGCGTATATGTTTCTGGGCATTTGAAAAGTTTGATTAATCTGATAATACTGATTCACCCCCCCTCTCAGTATTATTTCCAACAATTGGTATCAGAGCAGGTCCTTCAGAGAAGCTTGATCGCTTGAAGGAAGATCATTCATCATGAGCAACTACGAGAAAGAAGCATCAATCAGGCCACCGGTTTTTGATGGAACAAATTTCAATTATTGGAAGGTAAGAGTTACTGCATATCTTCAATCTCTTGGTACAGAAGTTTGGGACATTGTAGAAACAGGCTATGCTTTTCCTTCAGCTACTCCTACAGATCCAGCTGAGAAAAAGGCATATGAAACAAATGCAAAAGCAGTCAGTACTCTATTAGGAAGTATATCTCAAACAGAATTCATGAAGGTCATGCACTTCAAATCAGCAAAAGAAATATGGGACAAAATGATCACTAGCTATGAAGGAGATGAACAGGTAAAGCAAGCTAAACTTCAAACACTCAGGATTCAATATGAGACTCTCAAGATGTATAATGATGAAAGTGTGGCTAATTATTTTCTTCGGTAGATGAGATTGTTAATTGTATGAAAAATTTGGGTGAAGAAATAAGAGAAACTATAGTAGTTCAAAAGATTCTAAGATCTTTATCCCCCAAGTTTGAATCTAAAGTATCTGCAATAGAAGAAAAATAAAATCTCCGTGTTCTCACTATGTCTCAGCTACATGGAATTCTAACCGCTTATGAAATGAGAAAGGGAGGTCCATCTGACAGAAGGGAAGCTGCTTTTAAGGCATCAGGAAAAGAAGATTACTATGAAGCAAGCCATGTTCCAGAAGAAGAGGAAGAAGAATCAAATTTTGTCAGAAATCTTCAAAGGGGTTCTGGAAGGTTCAGAGGTAAGCTACCTTTCAAATGCTTTGCTTGTGGGAAAGTAGGTCATTATGCTGCAAAATGTCCTTATAAGGATAAAGGAAAAGAACCTGCTAGATGGAACAAGAAACAAAGTGCAAATAGGAAAAGCTACTACACCCATGAAGATAGTGATGGCTTATCAAACAGTGATGAAGATGAACAAGGTAATAAATATAAGCTGTTAATGGCATTTGAAGATGATGATTATGAGGATGCTATAGATGTGGATAATCTCTATAATGAAATCACTAGACTCAAGAGAGGCATAGAAGAAAAGAATGTGATCATTGATACTTTGCAATTTCAGATTGATGAAAAGGAAAAACATCTTGAAAAACTAGAAGGTGAAATTGTTGGTCTCAGAAAAGAAATTGAGAAAACAAAAGCTATTAATCTTAAATTTGTCAAAGGATCTGAAACTTTGGATGAGATTATCAGTGTGCAGCGGTCTCCTCTAAACAAGACAGGTTTGGGCTATAATGGAGAAACCTCTCAAGCATCCACCTCAAAAAGTTATCTTGATGCAGCAAGAGGAAATGAGCGGAAGAACAATGAAGATAATCAGGTAAAGCAGGGACGAGTTACAAACAGAAACTATCAGGGACAATCCTCCTTAAGGATGAACAAAAGCTACAACCAACCACAGGTAAAATCTTCTCAGTTTGGCTCAAGAATAGATGAAAATAGAAATTACAATCAGTTGGCTGGTAGATTCAATAACCGCAGAAGCTTCTTCAATGGACAATGCTTTTCTTGCCACAACTTTGGTCACAGAGCAGCTCAATGTGTTGCATATAAAACAATCATGACTAGGGAAGCTCAAAAACAAAGAAGTATGACAGGGATTACAAAAAGGACCTATAACAACTTTTCGGTGCTTGAAAATGAAGTTGAATGTTCTATTTGCAATAATTTTGGTCATAAAGACTCTGAATGCAGGAGCAGGTTTCAGGAGAAAAAGGAACAAGCCACAAGCACCAAAACATGGAGAATAAAGGAACCTCAAACAGAAAGATGTGGGATAGCATTTTATGCAGAAGGACAGGAAAATCTATGGTACATTGACAGTGGATGTTCGAAACATATGACAGGTGATAAAGAAAAACTTGAATCTTATTCTACTTTAGAAAAGGGAAAGAAAGTTTCTTTTGGAAATGATACTCCTGCAACTATAAAAGGAAAAGGTATTGCTCCTTTGAAAGAAAAGGTCAAGGCTGGAAATGTTTTGTATGTTGATGGATTGAAGCATAATCTTCTAAGTGTCAGCCAGATGTGTGATCAAAAAACAGAGGTTATTTTCAGATCGAATGGATGTCTTGTTCGTGATCTTGATACAGGTAAAACAGTTCTCAAAGGCAAAAGAACTCCAAATAATCTGTACATATTTGAAGAAGGACAACAACAATGCTATCTTAGCAAGGATGAAGAGCACTGGTTATGGCATCGAAGGTTGGGACATCTAAGCTTCTCACAAATAAGGAAAGCATGCAAATATCAGGCAGTTCGCGATCTTCCAGATATCAAAATTCCAGACAACACCATATGCAAATCTTGTCAGTTTGGAAAGCAGACCAGAACTAACTTTCCAGAGAAGGAAGGATCAGCTAGCTTGCCTCTTGAGCTAGTCCATACAGATGTATGTGGTCCATTTAGGAAAAGGACACCTCGAGGAGAAGAATATCTGATATTATTCATTGATGATTTCTCAAGGTTTGTTTGGTTAGGGCTTATGAAGCACAAAGATGAAGCATTCGAAAAATTCAAATCCTTCAAAGCATTGGCTGAAAATGAATCAGGACACAAAATCAAGTGCCTCAGATCTGACAGAGGTGGGGAGTTCACATCAAATGAATTTTTTGATTTCTGCGATGAACATGGGATAAGAAGAGAATTCTCTACAGCTAGAACTCCTCAGCAAAATGGGGTTGTGGAAAGAATGAACAGAACTATCCAACAAATGGCTCGTGCTATGCTCGATGAATCAGGTACTCCTGCAACCTTCTGGGGAGAAGCCGCACATGCTGCTGTTATCATTCTTAACAAAACAAATGTCCGAGTAAACAGCACTCAAACACCTCATGAGCTTTGGAGTGGTAAAACTCCTTCCGTGAAGCATTTCAAAATCTTTGGGAGCAAATGTTATATTAAGAATACTGATGAGCAACTTGGCAAACTTGAACCTAGAGCAGATGAGGGCATTCTTCTTGGTTATTCTCCACATAGCAAAGCATACAAGTGCTACAATAAAAGACTTGGCAGAATTGTTGACAGTATTGATATAGTGGTTGATGAGAAGGGATATATTCCTAGGCAAGTTCATCATGAAGAAGATGAAGGTTACTCTCAAAGGCGAAATGATGAAGAAGAAGAACCTCAAGAAGAAGAAGAATCTCAAGAAGAACCAGAGGAGCAGACAAGAATAGAAGAGAAGACTCCATCCAGATATGTCCAAAAGAATCATCCAGAAACTCAGATTGTGGGGCAGAAAGAAGCAGGAGTACAAACAAGAAGGACACTTGCAGAAGCTTCAAGCTACTTGGCTCTACTCTCCTCCATTGAACCACAAAATGTGAAAGAAGCATGCAAAGATGAATGTTGGGTCAAAGCAATGGATGAAGAACTTGAGCAAATCGAAAGGAACAACACTTGGGAATTAGTTCCTAGACCAAAAGATAAGAATGTAATAGGAACAAAATGGGTCTTCAAGAATAAGTTAAATGAAAATGGAGAAGTAATTAGAAACAAGGCCAGACTTGTTTGTAAAGGGTATGCACAGCAAGAAGGAATAGATTTTGAAGAGACCTTTGCTCCTGTGGCAAGACTAGAGGCCATCCGAATGTTCCTTGCTCTCTCAAGCTTTCAAAACTTCAAGGTATTTCAAATGGACGTGAAATCAGCCTTCCTGAATGGAGACTTAGAAGAAGAAGTATATATTGAGCAGCCAGATGGGTTCATTCTTGGGAATGATCCAAACCTTGTATGCAGATTGAAAAAGGCTCTCTATGGGCTCAAACAAGCTCCAAGGGCTTGGTACTATCGGTTGGACAAATATCTTCACCAACAAGGCTTTTCAAAAGGATCAGCAGATAGCAATCTCTATATAAAAGTTGAAAATAACAAATTGCTAATTCTTGTTGTTTATGTAGATGATATTATTTTTGGCAGCAATGAAGAGACTATGAGTCAAAACTTTGCCTTGGTTATGCAGAAAGAATTCGAAATGTCACTTCTTGGAGAATTGACATATTTTCTTGGATTGCAAATCCAACAAAATGAAGGAGGTATCTTCTTGTCTCAAACCAAATACCTCAAGCAGATCTTGAAGAAGTATGGCATGGAAGAGTCAAAACCAGTATGTACACCCATGGTTACAGGATGCAGCCTCAGTGCAAATGATGAATCAGCAGCAGTCCACCAACCCACTTATAGATCCATGATTGGGAGTTTGCTTTATTTGACAGGTACTCGACCAGATATTACACATGCAGTAGGAATGGTTGGAAGATTTCAAGCCAACCCAAAGGAAACTCATCTTCAGGCAGTCAAAAGAATCTTCAAATATCTTCAAGGGACCCAAAACTATGGCTTATGGTATCCTAGAAATACAGATCTCACTCTTCATGCTTACACAGATGCAGATTGGGCTGGAAGTGTGGATGATAGGAAAAGCACAAGTGGAGGTGCTTTCTTCATGGGTTCCAGATTAGTATCTTGGTTCAGCAAGAAACAAAGTTCGATTGCCTTATCTACAGCTGAAGCAGAATATGTGGCTGCAGCATCTTGTTGCACACAACTTCTTTGGATGATGCAGACCTTGCAGGACTTTCAAATCACTTGCACTCCACCTGTCTCTATCTTATGTGATAATACAAGTGCAATCAGCATTTCAAAGAATCCAGTCATGCACTCAAAGACCAAGCACATACCAATCAAGTACCATTTTCTTCGGGAACAAGTGCTTGAGCAGAAGGTCAAGTTGGAGTATGTTCCTTCTAAGGAGCAAGTTGCTGATATTCTCACAAAACCACTGCCCAGGGAAACTTTTGAATATCTCAGACAAAAGCTGGGAGTAGTTAATGCTTCATCCTGTTGTTGAAATTTGTTTGTTCTACAGAAAAGTTGGTATACGCAGGTTACGGAAGGGATATGAGCGTATACACGCGGATTCATGCTGGGTAAGTCGCGTGTATGCTGGACGCTTGTTGCAGAAAGAATATCTGCGTACATACGCTGTTTTATACAGGATAAAACGCGTATATGAAGTTCTGAACAGCAAGGGAAAACTCTGAAGTTCTGAACAGCAATAGGAATGTCAGAATTATTCAGGCACAGTTTCAGGGAGTGCAACAGGCACAGGTTCAGGGGGAGCAGCTCAAAAGTCTCATAAAGCATTGTTGGCATTCAGATGTTTTGGTTGTTGGTTTCAGGAGAAGGAGCTCAGAAAGAAATTCTGGTTGCTGATCTAACAAGATGTTTATCAGATGCTGCTGGTGTCTTTCCTAAGTCTTGGTCTAGATCTGTTGTCTCTATGTCATGTATCTCTCTTGTCATATCTCTTTTATGGTATCAAGGTCATGTAACGGCCTTTGTTGGTTTCCCCACTATGCCTGGGATGAATGCTGTAATATAATTGGTTGTTTCTGTTATGTCCCCTCTTGGTAGGGAGTATGGATGTATGTATTGAGTCTTTTGGTGATAGGAAGGTCCCTTATGGTGTATAAGGCTTGGTTCTTGTTGAAGAACATCTTTTGCAGATCTGGCCTTCGGTCAGGGGGAGCACACGTCAGCACAGCCAAACAGAGATATCAGCATGTCCTCAGGGGGAGCACAGCCCTTTGCCCTTGATGTCAAAGGGGGAGAGTGACTTGGTGTGATGGTTGCCATCAAGTCCAAAGGGGGAGATTGTTGGCATTATGATTCAAGTGTTGTCCTTGATGGCAACTCACTCAGTGGATGGTACAGGTGCTCAGAGGTTAGTACAGGTGATGGCAACTTAATCAGAAGACAGATCTCAGTACAACATGCCAAGGAAGCTCATACACGCTGTTTCGTTAAGCCCAAGTCGCGTGTACACGCTAGTTCGATTCAGAAAAAGCGCGTGTATGTGGAAAGGTTCCTTTGGTTCATGGTGGTTAGTCCTTGGAAGTTGTGCCTATGATTTCGGACCATTATGTCTCGACGGGCGTGTCGATCCCTAGTTTTAAAGTTGATGGTATTGTGTTACTATGGTTTTGGCTCTTGGTATTGAGAAAGGCCTAAGGCTATATAAGGAGAAGAAGATCATTAGGCAAAATCATCTTTCGACAAGGCATGAATATCTAAGAGAGAAAGAGATCTGATATGCAGGTTCTGAGTTGCATGATCTAAGCCAAGGAGAGATCACATCGGTTAATGGAAGACTAGATCTAAGGATAGATCGGGATCTAATGGTTTGAAATGCACTATCATGATATGGTTGATTATGCGTATTTCTAGATCTGCATATTGTCGCAATGTTACGTTCTGAGTCTAACTAATGTCTGGTACAGCTGCAAATTGAGAAAGTTTATTTTTAGATCTGTACGCAGGTTGGCTTCGGTAAAAGAGCGTGTATACGCGGGTTCTGCTCATTAAAGTAGCGTATATCTTTTGAAGCTTGATTTGGGTTTACAGTGGGGTCTGACTGTTATTGTAGAGTTCTGTAGTCTGCTCTGTGTTCTGGTAACTGGTGATTGACAGGGTTCAGTGGTTCAGTGATTCAAAGTTTGGTTGTTTTATGCTTCAATGATCTGTTGTGGAAATTGAATGAATTGTGGTCTTCAGATTGTAATGTTGTGCTTCAGGAATATCCAAGTCTGAAAATGTATGAAAAGTGATACCTGGAAGAAGGAAGATTGTAGGTCAGCACCTACGTACTAGTATCTTGGCTAGTACAAGAGCAAAGGGGGTTGGAGCTCCCTTCCAAGGAAGTTTGGAGAACGAGAGAAGGTTGAAGCCTTCTGCAGGTTGTAGCCTGCGTACTGGTATAAGGCTGCACCAGTACAAAAGATTGTAAACTGAAGTTTCATATTAAGAAAGATAGAGACAACTTGCAGCAGGTGGTTTTCACCCACATTGGGTTTCCACCTTATATCTTGGTGTTCATGTGTGTGGCTTTTTATCTGTTCTGTTATACTGCACATGTTTACTGTTAATATGATGAATAATGTCCTGATGCACTTAATTGAAGAATAAGCTAACTAAATTGTGAGTTTTCTGCTTATACGCTGTTTTACTTCGTCACAGTAGCGTGTACACGCTGGTTCACTTAACTGAAGTAGCGTATATGTTTCTGGGCATTTGAAAAGTTTGATTAATCTGATAATACTGATTCACCCCCCCTCTCAGTATTATTTCCAACATACTGCGCAATTGATATAGATAATATGTATCAAATGATAGCAAAGGAACAATATTGGGTTAACCCTACTGCAAAAAGAAAGTTGACTTGGGAGCATGATAGTTCTTGTACCTCAGACTCAGAAGAAGAGTTGGAAAACCAGCAGAATAGACTACATGAAGTATCCACAAGGCATTGTGCAAGAATTACTAAATCAGTATGTTGTATGATATCTGACGTATGTAATCTTCCTTCTTATGATGGCTTGGGTGATGTGAATACTTTTCTTGATGATTATGAAAAATAGGTTCCAGAGAATCAAAGGATGTTAGCTTTGGATATAGCCCTAAAATTTGCCCTTGCTAGATGGTGGGGTGCATACAAGAATAATATAAAAGGTTGGCAAGAATGTTGAAGATTGATGTGGATAAGGTTTGGACAAATAGATACAGAAATAGAGATAAAACATGATGGTGAAACTAATCCTAAGAAGCTTATCCAGCTATGCACTACAACATGGAAAGAGATTCCTCAACAATAATGGGTACATGGATTCATTCATACATTATAGATAATCCCTAAGAACTGGTATTTAGAAATAGATCTTCGACATGGTACAGTAAACAGGATAGACATGGTGGATGGCTTCATATTAACATTTAGATTTAAGGATGGTTGTCCATACATAGATTTGGCTCCTCAAATAGATAAGAAGAAAATATTTGAGAATGTAACCCCCCTGACATGCCAGCAACCTAATTGGGTTGCGCAAATATAAAATGCATTGGAATGTTATAACCTTACTGTAGAAGAAGAAGAAGATCCTCGCAACATTGACATAGTAGAATTAGAAGGATACAGTGAAGTAAATAGACCTGAGTTAGAGATACCAGATATAACGAAGCCACTTAAGACAAAGAAGGTGAACATAGGATCAGAGTAGGAACCTAAGTTTGCAACAATAGGAGACTATTGGGATGGAGAGACAATCAGTAAAGTTACAAAGTTACTCCATGAATACCAAGAACTATTTCCCACCAAGTTTTTAGAGATGAAGGGTATACTAGGAGATCTAGGAGTCATGAAGATTCCTCTTAAGCCTGATGCGAAGCTACTCAAAGAAAGACCTTAAAGGTTGAACCCAAAGTATAAGGAGAAATTAAAGATAGAGCTTGATATAACAACATGAATTATTGAGCTAGTAGAACAATCATAATGGGTGAGTCATATGGTCGTGAAAGAAAAGAAAACTCAAGGAGAAATCAAGTTCTGTGTTGATTTGAGAATGTTGAAAGATGCATGCTTACATGATCGCTTTCCTACCCCTTTCATAGATGAAGTGCTAGACAATGTAGGAGGTCAGGAAGCCTACTCATTCAAAGATGGATTTTTAGGGTATCATCAAATTAGGAATACACATGAAAATTGGCATAAGAACACATTCGCTACAAAATGGGGCTCATATCAATACACAATAATGCCTTTTGGACTAAAGAATGCCCCTGCTATATTGTCTAGAGTGGTAGTTGCAACTTTTAACAAATATATCCAAAAAAATGTAGAAGTATACTTTGATCATTGGATAATATTTGGATTGTTGAGAAAACATATTGGAATTTTAAGACTTATGCTTGATACATGTAGACAATATCAGATCTCCTTGAACTTAAAGGAGTGCATAATTTGTGCACCCTTTGGCATATCGTTGGGACTTATTATGTGCAAGAAAGGACTGATGGTGGACCCTGCTAAGATTTCTATCATTGTAAATTTTTCTCCACCTAAGATAGTAAGACAGCTTCGCACTACATTGGGGCATACTGGGTATTACAGGAAATTCATGAAGGGGTATGCGCAGATAGTTGCGACTATAGAGAAATTGTTAAAGAAGGATGTAAATTTCAATATAATGAAGAATGTCAAAAGTGTTGGAAATAATAATGAGAGGGGGGGGTAAATCAGTATTTACAAATCAATAACTTTTTCATTACCATAATCAGATTTATATACGCTACTTCAATGAAGGGAACTCGTGTTTGCATGCAATTGTTCTTAAGGCAACCATCATATAGCTAGTGAACTTATGATTCAATTAATTCATCATACGTTGATCTTTAATCAGTGCATTGATAATTTATTAAACATTAAACAGTAACCATGTATAGTAATAATAGAATAAACCATCACACATAAGCAACACACATGAACACCAAGATTTAAGGTGGAAACCCAATGTAGGTGAAAACCACTTGCTACTGTTGTCTCTGTCTTCTTTTAATAATAAGAAAATCTATTTACAATCTTGTACTGGTGCAGACTCATACCAGTATGCAGGCACCCACCTGCAGAAGGCTACAACCTTCTCTCATTCTCCAGCTTCTTCTGGAAGGGAGCTACAACCCCCTAGTTCTTGTACTAGCCAATATGTTTACTAGTACGTAGGCTCCGACCTATAGAAGGCTACAACCTTCACTCATTCTCCAGTTGCTACTGGAAGGGAGCTCCAACCCCCTGATCAAATCACCAGCCACTACTGACAGGAAGCTTCGACTTCCTCACTGAAGGCTCCAACCCTCAGTATCCTCCAAGGACCACGTTTCATAAATTTTCACACTGGATACTCTTGGTACATGTTGTGGGGAAAAATGCCTATGCAGGACGATCCTATCCACCTAAGGTGTGACAGTACCTTAGCAACAAACGAATACAGCTACTTCGGTTTCTTCCTTTATGAAATATGAAAGAGAGGAGATTGGTAGACTTACCGTTATCTTCCGGTTGTCCCTCGATCTAGATCCTCTCCTCTTTCGGTGTCCACAGCTACTCGCCTCCTTACGAGATCACAAGAGAACAGCTACCTGTGACAAGAGAACAGCTACTTGCAATGAGAGAAGGACACAATACAAAGGCAAATATACATATTCATAAATGATTCAGGATTAGAAGTAAATCAAATACACTAATGCAAATCATACAAAATACACCAGCATATAGGAAAGAACCAAGAAGCTTTATTGATTGATAAACAAGGTTCAGGAAGAGATACAACCCATAGGGTTCCAACCCAGCATCTCCTTCCCAGCAGAATGGAATTCCTTCTTCAGCCCCTTTCAAAGCATAAGCACCCAATGATCTAACCACAATCCAACAGCAATTCTTTGCAATCACAATATTCCAGCCTCCCTTGACCTCATGGAGAGAGATCTATATAAAGGAGTTTTGGAGAGAGGATGAGTCAGCTTGAGGCTGGTATGAAACTGACTAGTGTCCTCTCCCACTTCAGTTCTTGAGTCCACTTGGAGGTTCTTGCTTCCACTTGGAGATTTGGAACCTCTTACTCATCACCAGTCGAATTCCCTGACCCAAGTGTCATTTTGGAAGCTTCCTGGGCATTGACACCTTGAGAAATGAGTCTGCCACTTATCCAGTTACGCTCAGCGCAGGTAGCCTTCTTTGTAGTTGACATTCAGCATAGGTAGACAGTGGAGCAGTTGACATTCAGCGCAGATGCTCAGTGGAGCAGTTGACATGATCTAGAATTGGCCTGTTTTTGAGTGTTTTCAGGTGGAGAACTTTTGTGAATTGCTGTGGTTTGCTGGCCTTGTTCCTCTAGGGGTAGGAACAACATGTTTAGGGACTTTGGATCCCTTAATTATTGACATTTCATGCTCAGTGATGCAAGGCACAAAAATGTCTATAACAGTTGCCCCCTAAAGTATGAGGCTGTTTATCGGGTGAAATGCTTTATCCAGGGGAGTCTGAAGTTCATCCATTTGCTGGGAGGAGACCTGTAATAAGATACAATACAATACATTATGATTCATTCAGTTTTCATGATCTAGCTGAGGCGGGCATTCCCATGCTCAGCTTTATAAATACATTTTGGTACATAGAACAGACGATCGTCTGATGGTAGACTGATAATTCTGGCGAAACTATCATCCTTTGAGTAGGATGATCATCTGCTGCAATGATGTACATGTCAAATGTCTTTATTTTTCCTGAATATATATCGCAACCCGGATGGATGAAACTAGATCCAGGGTCTTCAAACTCGTTCGATCTTCACTCTAAGTACAAGTCGATCCATGTGAGAATTGCGCTGAAGTCGAACATGGAAAGACATCGCTTGATTACCGGTCAATGATGTAAACCATTAACAAGCGCGAGAGGAATCACTGATAATGATGATGACCCTCAAGGTACTGTAGTACAATTTACGTGGTGTGAATAAAGGACTTGGCGTCGAACACCACGCAAAATCTTCTGGTCGAAGGTCATTGATGTATACCTGTCGTCGGAAGTGAGAAACTTGCCATTGAGGCATGCAAGCTTCAAAGTACTGAGGGGGTTGTTCCTAGATCAACTTCTTGGATAATGAGCTGATGTCGACAAGAAGTGATCCGTCAAAGGAGGGCCTTAATGAATCCCACATCAGTGACACGGAACGGAGCTAATGATTTTAATGGAGGTGAAAACGATCTGTAACATATGATTCAGGGTGGCGGTCATGAAACGGATGAAGGATAATGTATGGCAGTGGATGGGACCTGGTTGACTCTTTCTGAACGACTTCTCTTGAACATCTGGCGACACTGATGTGATGGATTGGTAGCATTACCCAAAATATGGATGGTGTGGCAAAGACCATGGTGATGTGATCGGTGAATGAAACAACCCAACCCGATGTGGTACGGAGGAAAAGTGTCATGTTCAAGAGCGACCTGCTACCATCAAAAGACTTCTTGATTTTTCCCAATTTTTCCCCAGTCATTGCTGACCAGTACCTCTTTATTTTTTTCAAGCTTGAGGAGGATAACATATGCTTGTTCTATAACCTGCCCTTCGGGCAAGCCCATCGCTATGTTTTAACGAGCCTAGCGACAGTGAAACTCGTTCTCGTCTAAAGACAAGTTTGTTGCTATTTAGTGATTTTAATGAGTCTAATGACAAGGAAAACTCGGCCCTTTTCATTTTTAGAGAGTCTGAAAAGGTACATAAAGTTAACTCCAAAATTCCTTTTTCGTCATCTAATCCCTTAAGTCCGAAAAAGTATAAAACAATACAGAAGGGATGAGTTTTCGATAGTTTTAACGAGCCGAACAAAACAAGCGCTCGATCTTTTTGTGCAATAATCCCTCAGGTCCAAAAAGATTAAAATCTAGAAGAGGGATAGCTCTTCCGGTCGTTTAACGAGCTGGAAGGCCAAAACTCGGCAATCTTTTCATATTTTACGAGTCAGTTGAAAAGAGCTTAAAGAAGACTCGTCTTTTGAGGAACGAGTGATGAACAGGGTTAGCAGCTGATTCCAGGTACAGGTTGGAATTTTCCAATCACGGCAATGTCACAAGGATGGCTAGGTGAAATCACTCTTCACAGCTGTTCCTCAAAATGGGTAAACAATCATATGGAGGTAAACGATTGGCCAAATGAATGGTGGAGGTGACGGTGCACAAACACGACCAAGGCTTTTATGGTTGATCAGGTTACATACTTCAATGGTTATTTACCGGGATGGGTTCATTTTTTAACAAGCTTGAATGCGCCAAAACACTACTCAATCTTATGTTTATTTTTTAACGAGCATGAACTATGTGCTAAAACTGCTCGGATCTCGCCTTTCTGTTTTTTAACGAGCATAAATTCCGCGGTAAAACTGCTCGATATACCAGTCATATGATAAGATTGTCTCATTGGAGATCGCTATTTTTTATGGAGCTTCATCTCACCACGCTTTGCTCCGCATCCTTTCTTTATGCAAGTTTGGAAACGGCTAACCCAAAAAACAGATAAATAACCGCTCTTTGCTTGCACTCCAAAAGGTTTGCATGCCCCCAGGTATAAGATACAATTTCAAGGTTTCCTCTCCTTCTTCTCACCTCTGCTTTTCTTTGGGTGTTCACAGCTACTTGTCGTCTTGCTAGTTTAGTTTCAATGGGTCTATACGAGGTCACAAGAGAGCAGCTACTTGTCTTCTTGTTAGTCCGACTTTTAATAGATTCTTTGCAATATCGCAAGAGAACAACTACTTGCGACAAGAGAACAGCTACTTGCGACAAGAGAAGAACACTACTCAAAGACAAAACATTTGTGTTACTGAGGGAGGCTTACCTCTTTCTGGTTACCCAAGGATTGTTTCGTTCGCGGCTACGAATAAAACACTTCCCTAGCAATGTCTACCGGAATAGACAAAGGTGGGCGAAAAGCAGATTATTTCACTCACATAACTTTGACAAAAGAATCCTATCCTAGAACAACCCTCTTTCCTCTATGGACGGGGTACGGACTAGTCATATTCTCTCGCGGAAATCCTACCTTATACCCAAAGTTCTCTGTCGAAGCAGACCAGGACGCATGCTCCCTGGGTTCCGGTCATATCCTCCCGGATTACTCGCGCTCATCAGGAGGACGGACCGTGGGTTGAGACACTTCTTTCGTGAATAGACCATTTAGGGATGGTATATGACTATTTGCGATGTGTGATCTGGGAAACGAAAGTTGGTCCACGAGCTTGACCATTCTTCCTTCATGCGGAAAACACATTACTCTAAAGAGTGAGGAGACTATTGCTCCCATGCAATATATATAGTCTCGTCCAAGGAGTAGGTTATAATCCAAGGGTCCTTGAACGACCATCACGCTCATTTGAACGGTCTTCCCTTTCAATGTTATTGGCACATTGGGGAGGATCCCTAAAGGGCGACTGGTTCCCTTATCAAAGCCTGATAGATTTCTCATTTCAGGCAAAAGCGCAGGCGAACCAAGCGCTTTCCAAGCAATAGAGGAAAGGATACTCACAGATGCCCCTTCATCAATAACTGTACCAGCCATTACCATTCTGTATATTTGTACAATGATTCTGAATGGTATGCTAGCTGGCAAGCGGGGTCTGCCTAGTTGGTTCCAGTCAAAGGACACAACCAGGTTGCTTGGTGGTGGGACCAAGTAAACGGCCGGATAGCGCTCTGATGAACTTCCTTCCTGCGATAAAGGAATGGCGGCATTGCCCCCTTGATCATCAGAGTCAGTGCTGATGAAGAGAATTTGGACGGTGTCGTCTTTATTCTCCTCTGTGATGGTGTCATTCGAAGATAGAGCCTCTGAAGGCAAAACCAGGTCAACTGCCATTTCAACCTTTAGACTTTCATCAGGTATGGATTCAGACGGTTCATCTTCAATGACAGGTGCTTTGGCTGAGCACCTGGGCGGGTCAACCGGATTCTCAACTAGCGAGGGACTTGGCAAGAGTTTTTGATATCCAGGAGGAAGATTCGCTCGTAATATCGGGCGATCTTCCAGAACTCTTTTCGCCTCGTCTAAGAAGGGACAACGGTGGATGGCGTGATCGCCTTCACACAGTCTACAGGGAAATTTAGTTTTCCCGCTCTGTCCTGGAGCTTCACTCCCACTAGTCGATGGTGAACAATCGACATGGCTATTAGAGGTCGATGCTACCAAATTGTGCAAACGGGGGGACCAGTCTCTTAGTATCCGGGGGATACATGGACAATCTCTATGGAAGTGGTCTCCCCTGCATATGACGCATGGCGATTTAGGCCTTACGAGTGTTGTGTGTGGATTTTTGTTGGATGACACTTGTTTGCCCCCAGTTGCCTTAGGCTCCTTCTGCTTCTTTTCTTTCTTCTTCTTCTCCTTAGGAACCCGATTCTTTGAACGACCAGTTCCATCAAGCGAAGAGGAAGGAGGAGAGGAAGATGAAGTGGAAGGCTGGTGGGCAACTCTTGTCTGATCTAACTGTTGACCCGACTGTTCAGGAATGGTGGTATTCTGAACGACATTGGTTGAAAAGAGCCATACTGGTAGGCCAATTGTCAGTCCTGGAAGCGACAATGTGGCCATGTGGGGCGCACCAACATCTCCCCAAGAGGAGAAAGGACTAGGATTTCCATCAAGGGGAACTCCTTGTTTGGTGTGCTCCATCTTTTCAACCTAAAGATCAACGTGGGAATAAGTGTGATTGTTCCGTTTAAAATAAATTGTTAACGACGCTTTAGACACAACTTGCTTTTTCACTTTTAAAGAGTCGAGAAAAAGCTAAAGATGACTCTAGTCTCCTTCGATGTTTTAACGAGACTGAAGTGACAAATGCTCGGATGGACTTTTTCTGTTATAGAGTCTGAAAAAGGCCAAAAGAAACTGCTCTGGAGATCTAGGCAGAGGGTGTGCCAAACTTTTCGCAAAACCACAGAATACTTTTTACGGTACGGGTGGTCGATCTTCGTGAATGTTGTGTTCACTGCATTGCGATCAGTAGGGTGGCCAACACGGCTTGCTAAGGATAAAGGATATATGCCTATAGGGGTCTCCCAATATATACGCGACGGTACATGGGAGCATAATCTGTACTAGTGCTATCGTCCCTCAGGAGGAATCACCCACCTTCTTAGAGATCGACAGTCACTAGGCTTAACGACGCCGGAACACGTCTCTACCTAGACCTCTATGTTGTGCGTTATGTTGCAAAGCGTTGTTAGGTTCATTCAGTTTATTTTAAGTTGATCTTTTTAAAGTTTGTCTTTCAGGATCACCACGAGATGTATTGGTACAAATTCCTAAATGCAGTCTAAGATGATAATCAAGCTTTATAATCTTTCAACTTTGAAAATCCTAGCTACTAAAGGAAAAGAGAGCGACTATCTTTTCTCAAAGAGCAATCAGCACACTCTAATGCACTCTTCCTAAATCACACATGCAAACTTATCAAAATGCAAATGCACAATGCAGGTGTTTGTTTTCACTTTCTTAGTATAAATGCCTACAAAGAAAGCTTTTTGTACAACTTTGAATTTGCTTTTAAATGACTGAAAATAAACAAGTTTACTTTTTCCAAAATCAGCAAGGGTAGAAGAGATTACAATCACTTTGCGATTTTTCGAAAGAAATACTTGTTTCGACACTTAAAAGTGACAAATTCAAACCAATAAGCAAAAGCAAATGATAATCAAACTGCAAACAGCCAATGAACTCTCTCCTAAGATCACAATCAATCAATCAATCAGATCTGAATCAAGGCTACAGGATGACTATTTCGCTCATGCAAAGGAAAATTGTAAATGACGCCACAAACACATAAAAACACTTATAGTCTTTTTGTACAAAAATGAGGCGGAATTCAAGCAAAGAAAAGGGGTAATCAGATTGGTACCTATGCTGGTTAAAGGCAGCAAAAACAGAGATCAAAACAGGGCAAAAGACAGCAAGGAACCCCAGCTGCACAAGGCCACACTAGTTCAGCGCAAGTGTAACACTGTCAGTTTGACATTCAGCACAGGTAGCCTTCACGGGACCTGCGTTGAAATGCAGATTGCCTTCACAGTGTCTGCGCTGAAAGGAGAAACTCTCATTTCTCTTGGTTTCCGGGTCATAAAATGCTCAAAAATCAACTGTTTCAGGCCAAATCAGAAACACAAGCAAGGTATAAACAGAGGGATGCTTTGAGAGGGTACTAAAGACTATCACAAAGGATCATCAAGTCATTTGTGTGTCCATTGTTGAGATCATAGACAAAAACCCAGTGAAGGATCAAAGCAGCAACATTCTACTTTGCAAAGCAGTTCGATTGTTGCTGTTGAGTCTATGAGGTAAACAATGATGCAAACACAAACAAAATGACTAAAACAAAGTTCTTCCCCAACGGAGTCGCCAATTTGTTGTGGGGAAAAATGCCTATGTAGGACGATCCTATCCACCTAAGGTGTGACAGTACCTTAGCAACAAACGAATACAGCTACTTCGGTTTCTTCCTTTATGAAATATGAAATAGAGGAGATTGGTAGACTTACCGTTATCTTCCGGTTGTCCCTCGATCTAGATCCTCTCCTCTTTCGGTGTCCACAACTACTCGCCTCCTTACGAGATCACAAGAGAACAGCTACCTATGAGAAGAGAACAGCTACCTGTGACGAGAGAAGGACACAACACAAAGGCAAATATACATATTCATAAATGATTCAGGATTAGAAGTAAATCAAATACACTAATGCAAATCATACAAAATACACCAGCATATAGGAAAGAACCAAGAAGCTTTATTGATTGATAAACAAGGTTCAGGAAGAGATACAACCCATAGGGTTCCAACCCAGCATCTCCTTCCCAGCAGAATGGAATTCCTTCTTCAGCCCCTTTCAAAGCATAAGCACCCAATGATCTAACCACAATCCAACAGCAATTCTTTGCAATCACAGTATTCCAACCTCCCTTGACCTCATGGAGAGAGATCTATATAAAGGAGTTTTGGAGAGAGGATGAGTCAGCTTGAGGCTAGTATGAAACTGACTAGTGTCCTCTCCCACTTCAGTTCTTGAGTCCACTTGGAGGTTCTTGCTTCCACTTGGAGATTTGGAACCTCTTACTCATCACCAGTCGAATTCCCTGACCCAAGTGTCATTTTGGAAGCTTCCTGGGCATTGACACCTTGAGAAATGAGTCTGCCACTTGTCCAGTTACGCTCAGCGCAGGTAGCCTTCTTTGTAGTTGACATTCAGTGCAGGTAGACAGTGGAGCAGTTGACATTCAGCGCAGATGCTCAGTGGAGCAGTTGACATGATCCAGAATTGGCCTGTTTTTTAGTGTTTTCAGGTGGAGAACTTTTGTGAATTGCTGTGGTTTGCTGGCCTTGTTCCTCTAGGGGTAGGAACAACATGTTTAGGGACTTTGGATCCCTTAATTATTGACATTTCATGCTCAGTGATGCAAGGCACAAAAATGTCTATAACAGTACACAATACTATAATATGAAGGCCACATTTCATCAAATTTTCACACTGGACCCATCAGCAACATTGAACCTCAAAATTAATTATCACTGCAATACAACCAATCATGACCAATCATTGAAACTCAATCATCAATCTTTGAATGAACCATAACTGAATAAATCAATCACTGAAACCTCTTACATACTGAATCAAACAATCACTAAACCTATGACATACTGAATCAAACAATCATTGAACCTTTGACATATTGAATCAAACAATCACTGAACCTCTGAAATACTGAATCAAACAATCACTGAACCTCTGGCACAGCTGAATCAACCATTCATTCAAACTTAATCAATTTCAACCAATCAACTGAAACAGAGAGATCATTGTAACTAGTACACAGATTGGAACCCAGAACACTGCATTTACAAATAGAACCAATTGTAACCTCAAAAATCATGTGTCATACTGTATATGTTTCTTCAATGAAGCCAACCTACATGTATACGCTACTTCCTTTAGCCCAACCTATGTATACCTCTAAAGATACTGAATCATAAAACCTATGAACCACAAACTGTACCAATCAGTGAAATTATGATGATCTACTATCAGTTTACAGAGTTCTAAATAGATAGTAGCAAGGATCACCCTTCTTACTCAATCAATCAATCAATCAGCCACAAACTCTTTATGCAGTCAATTTTACATTCAGATCTAAGAAGACTTCATTAGCAGACAACAGTAAAACAACAACATTGATCTAATAGATCAGTCATCCTTGAACATCAAGCCTTTCTTTTTCATATGCTACTTGGAAGAGCCGAACCAACGTGTATACACACCTTCACCAAAACGAACTAGTGTATAAATCTGCAAATACTTACTTATAACTTCGCTACAAATCTAGACTTTAGACATACCCAGATCATCACTTATAAAGGATAAAACATGTGTTAGCAATTAGATCTAGCATATCCATTATCAGATCACATAATGATAAGTTATTATGATCATGATCCATCATTAGATCTCATCCATCATCAAACACTCAAGAGAATACTTAGTGTTGAGCCCCAAACTTGCATCTTCCCTATACACCTTTCTATCCTTTTTCCATTTACCTGGACTTCCTAAGCTATCAAATCATTGCATATTGGTTTAAAAAGAGCATATAAAGTGGTTTCCTAACTATGTATTATGTCTGCTGTTTGAATTAGATTTTTGCTCATTTAACTGCGGAATCTTGTCACTTTCCACAACCTTTTTGTTAAAGTCTATGTTACATGTGTCTTTAGGCAAATCCAGCCACATGGGAAAGCTGCAAATGACGTGGACATGGACCGTGTCCTATTGGTTCAGTCGAATTCACCAAAGAAGGCTGTGGTCAAAGATAGTCAAGCGGTGGTCAACCCAAGAGTCCTACAGCGACAGAACTCTGTTTTTCACCACGTGAAGATTTGCGTGGCTGTTCCTAAATCTCACGAGACATGTTAACACCTGTGGACTGCTCCATGAACCGAATCTAATAGCCACCCTCCTTAGATTTAATCTTCACGGCTACCATAATTCTAGATTCCTGGACGTGGTTGTTCACGTGTCTTTCATCAGCGTAGATTGTAGGAAAGTAGTTATGTCATCCTCTGTTATAAATAAAGCGTTCTCATACGCATAGTAGCTAGCTTTTTGTAATGTAATTTTGACTATTAACAAGCCCACTGTGCCGTGACTTTATCTCTATGTTATGACTGCATTTTAATACATGAGAAGACTCTGTTTATAAGCTCAATTCGTGGTTGATTGCTGACTACCCGAAGTTGTGCAGAGGGCCCCTGTACACACCAAGGTTTTGTTAATTGCTGTATAGTTTTATGCTCTATTTCCTTACGTTCCTTATGCCATAATCATTTACTTGTATATATTGCACTGCTCATGGTATTCACGTTGATTGTTGTCCATAGTTTTTATGCTTTCTAATGTTGTTAACTGATCAGTGTCTTTGCTTCAGATTACAATAGGAAGCCCGGGCATTTGCACATAGCTTTATAATGACTAACAACATGGAATTATTCTTGTCCTTCTGCTGATTTATTTTCTTAGTTCTAATTCCAGCACTGTTTTATTTCTTTCGGTTTTGTTCATTTTCTTTTCTGCAAGATAGATATTAGATTACTCATGTCATTTTCAGTTACCTCCGAAAGCCAGAGCAAGTCAAATGGTGAGGGTTTGAAGTATGAATGCGTAGTTTGATATTAGTTTATTTTTATGCAAGTTAGTTATTGAATTGATCATGTCATTTTCAGTTACCTCCGAAAGCCAGAGCGAGACGAATGGTGAGGGATTGAAGTATGAGTGTGTAGTTTAACATTAGTTTTATTTTCTGCAAATTAGATATTAGATTGCTCAAGTTGTTTATGATTACCTCCGAAAGCCAGAGCGAGTCGAATGCTGAGAGGTCAGAATATGAGTTGATGTAATGTGATTTTAGTTTACTTTGCTTGTAGTTTTTTAATTTCTTTGAGTTCAGTTTCTTTTACATTTATACAACTGCAAGGATACTGGGTTTCATGGTCACTAGCTCACTGTTTGTTTAATTAGAATAGTGGCCTATTTTCATTCTCTTTTAGGAATTAATTTCCTCATTGCATGTTCTAAAACTTTTTTCGAAAATTTTGAAGTTTGGAAATCATTTTAAAGGACACCATTGCCTTGAACACTTATATCCATACTTGACTTTTAGAATTTCCATCTCACATTAGGGAATCAACGAAGATAAACCCAAAAACAAACTAAAAATCAAAAATGACAAAAATTAAGAAATTGGTTATCTTGCATATATAGTGCGCCTCACTTCAGCAGTTTACGACTCCTGGATTGACAATTTAGAAATTTAGGACACTCTAAATTGACCAAACATTTTGGCGCCATTGCTGGGGAAGTGAAGCTAGGTAACCAATTTCTTAAAAAAGAAAAAGAAAATTTCAAGGAAGGTAAAAAAATTGATAACTTCTCAAAGTATGCTTTCCTCTTGCACCTAGTGTGATCTAGAGGATCAGAAAAAAGTGTTATTGGTTCAATAATTTCTTGAGTATGCTCTCTTCTTACACCTAGAGTGATCTGGAAGATCAGAAAGAGAATTATTAGCCCGACTTGAAGAAAAATAAAAATGACATGCATAGAGAAAGAGATTCTAGGGGAAGGTTTATAGCTAGGGCCAAGAGTTCGACTTTTACAACTCCATCTACTTCAAGGAATAGACAAGATAGACCTCCATCATCTCCAACTCACACTCCCAGCCTTAGGATTCCTGGAATTCAAGGGGCAGTAGCTAAATTAGGAGACTCTCCCACACTATCCACCGAATATGAATTAGGAAAAGACCCTTTCTTTACTTCTACAGGAGAACAAATTGTAATCAAGGAAGTAGAATCACCTGAAGAAGAAGAGGGAGAAATTCCTCCTCATTCGCCATTAGTAGAGGAACCAGAGGACTCTGAAATCTCTGAGGAAACTATCATGACAGAGGAAGTAGTAAACAGATTTGGAGGAGGAGGTAGAGGTAGAGGTAGAGGAGGAGGAAACAATGGAGGAGGTAGAGGTAACCATGGGGGAAATAGGGATGGAGATAACACATTTGGATTTCCTATAGTTGATGAGGAATATCATACAACAATGAATAACATCTCACCATCTATCCTCCCAAACTTCTATGGGTTGTGAAGTGAGGATCCTGAAACATTTCTATTTGAGTTTGAAGTCGTGTGTCGAACTTATGATTATATGGAAGACTCTCAAAAACTCAAATTGTTTCCTTCAACATTGAAGGGAGCTGCCTTGAAATGGTTCATGGGATTAGTCACTCAATCTATTAGGACTTGGAATGATATGAAACAAAAATTTTTGGATAGATACCTGGACTATTGCATTCCCACCAATCATAAGGATGAGGTATTCAAAATGGTGCAAAAAGAAGATGAAAACTTGGAGGATTTACTTGAAAGATTTCAATACAACTTGAAAAGAGCAAAAATGAATAACCTAGATGAGGATACCTTAAAAGGCGTTCTATTAAAATCCATTAGAGATGAATGGATAGATATTTTAAACATGATGGGAAAGGGAGATATTTCTCAACTTCCACTTCATGATATAGCAGAACTATGTGTCCATCTCTCAAGGGGAAAATCTAAAACCGGAAAAGGGCCTAGAGATCCTTCTCTCATTAGAGAAAACAAATCTGCAACTGGATCAGTAAGTAGGGCTGAGATTGGCAACATGCTAGATGAGTTCAAAACTGATATTTTAGGCAGCCTTAGTGAGAAACTAGACACCCTTAAAATACAAAACAAGAAGAAAGCAGAAGCTGAAGCTTTGGCCATATTTTGTCCAAAATGTAGGAAGAAACATGCTCTAAGGGAATGCCCCTTGGATGTAAAAGTTGTAGAAACATATATGATTTGTTCAGAAAGCCATGAGACTAAGGATTGTCCTTCAATTCCTGGGCTCAAAGCTGTTTTTCAAGAAGATCCAAATTCAATTGAGTCTCTCTGCTTTGTTTCAAGGAGACCTTGGTAGGGGCAACAAAATCAAGGGTTTAACAACCCCATGAACTTTCAACCCCCACCAAATTGGAATCCTTGGCAACAACCTTGGTCCCAACCTCAAAATCCATTTCAATCATGGGTACAAGGTATGAAAAATCCTTATGGGAGATTTGCTCAATTTTATCAATATCCTCCATCTTTTCAAAATCAACAAGCTCCACAGCTTCCAAATCAGAAACCACAACTTTCATTGCCATTTCCACAACAACAACAACCACCTTCTCAACAAAATCCAAATTCTCAACTCTTGCTTCCATTCCAACAAAAGACAAATCAACTACCATCCCAGCCATTGCCAAATCCAAATAATAAAAATCCTCAAAATGCTTACATGGTAGAAGGACAACAATTTCCTACCTATGTGATTGTTCCTCTCAATGATGTACAACTCCGATCTGGTAGAGTTTTAGAAAATCCTTCTATAGATGCTCAAAAGCAAAGTATTTCTGAGGAAGATTCTCTTGAAGCCAATAAAGGTTTTGAAGCATCTCTTCAAAACCTAAGCACTCAAAAAGAAAAAGAAAAAGAGTCAACTCCTACAACTCCTATAGTTGAGCAACCTGCATCATCATCCACACCTCCTTTTCCTGAAAGATTACAAATTGACAAAGGAGTGGAAAAAAAAATCTTGTTGTCTGACTATGATTTCCTAGATGAATTAAAGAATTTCTGTATCAAGATTCCCATGCTACAAGCCATTAGAGAGATTCATATTCTAGCAAAAACAATAAAGGAGTTGAGTCTCAAAAGACCAGGAAGGAAACCAAGAGATACAAGAAGAATCCACCTGGTAGGAAAAATTGCAGATATCATGATGAGAAAAATTACCATGCAGAAGTATGTAGATCCCGGTAGTCCAATTGTCAAAACACATATCAATGGGGTAGAAATTCCAAATACTTCGATTGATTTAGGGGTTGCTATCAACATTATGAGTAGACAGACTATGGAACAACTAAAACTTCCTAATCTTCTTTTTACACCTACTCTACTGCAACTTGCAGATCGATTAATTATCAAACCAGATGGTGTATTAGAAGACATTTCGGTCCCCTTAGATTCTTGGGAATATCCAGTAGATTTCATGATTTTGACTCCCAAGAGTAATCTAGGAGGGCACCCACTCATCTTAGGAAGATCTTGGCTAGCCACAGCTGATGCTTTCACTAGTTGTCGATCTGGGGATATGTACATTTTCTATGGTGATTCGACAAAGAAATTCAATTTGTATCCTCTAGAAAAAGCAATTTCAGAAGTAGGAGATAATGAATGGGTCGATGATGAGGACATTATACAACCTGTCTTTACCATTTTTGAAATCAATGAAGATATTCAAATTCTGAACACATTAGAAAATTTTGAAACATCTTCAGAATATGACCACACACAATTTCAGTTAGATTCTGACATTGAGTATCTATCATCTAGACAAATGTCTCTTTACTCTATGGAAGAGTTTGGTAGTTCCGCCATTGAGATATTTCCAGGTAAAACATTCAATATCAACAAAAACTTGGAAAAATAACAACAAGGATAGCTAACCAAAATCTTGCAAAAACATTCTATTGCATTTGCATGGAGTATACTGATATGAAAGGTATTGAACCTAAGACTTGCATTCATCACATCTATATCGAGGAAAATAGTAGACCAATCAGACAAGCTCAGAGAAGGATGAATCCAAACCTTAGGGAGATAGTGAAAGAGGAGCTCCAAAAACTACTCAATGTAAACTTCATTTATCCAATTTCAGATAGCCGATGGGTTTCTCCTTTGGTTATAGTACCTAAAAAGAATGGTAAATGGAGAGTATGCATTGATTATAAGGAATTAAAGAAAGCAACTTTGAAGGATCACTTTCGTTTGCCCTTTATCGATCAGGTATTAGATACACTAGCATGAAAAAAGTACTTTTCATTTTTGGATGGTTTTAGTGGCTATAATCAAATTCAGGTAGCATATGAAGATCAAGATAAGACCACATTTACATGTCCATGAGGAACTTTTTCTTACCGAGTGCTTCCTTTTGGATTATGTAATGCACCCGCAACATTTCAAAGAGCAGTACTAGGAATATTTTTTGATCTAATCCATGATTGTGTAGAGGTTTATATGGGTGATTTTACAGTTTATGGTAATTCATTTGAAGAGGCATTAGAGAATTTGGAAAAAGTCCTTATAAGATGTAAAGAAACAAACCTTTCATTGAGTCATGAAAAATGCTTTATGATGTTTACTGAAGGTATTGTTTTGGGACATCACATTTCAGGGGATGGGATTAAAGTTGATAGATCAAAAGTTGAAGTCATCTCCAAGTTGCCCATTCCAAATTGTCAAAAAGATGTTAGAAGTTTTATGGGATTTACTGGGTACTATAGAAGATTTATAGAAAACTTCACCAAAATAGCATCTCCACTCTTCAAACTGCTTACAAAAGACTGTGAATTTAAATGGGATCCTGATTGTCAATCAACATTTGAAACTTTGAAAACAAGAATCTCTGAAGCACCCATCTTGAGAGGGCCAAATTGGAAACTTCCTTTCCATATTTCTATAGATGCTTCAGATACAGCCCTAGGAGCTGTGCTGGGTCAAAAGGATTTAGTTCCTTATGCCATTTACTATACCAGTAAAAATTTGACTCCCACTGAGTTGAACTATACTGTGACTGAAAAAGAGTTCCTAGCTATTGTTCATGCAATCAATAAGTTTAGACATTATATAACAAGATATGAAAATTTTGTCCATATTGATCATTCTGCGATTATATATCTAATGAAAAAACCTGTTACTAATGGCAGAGTTACAAGATGACTCTTACTTCTATAGGAATTCAATATTACTGTGTTGGATAGACCAGGAAAACAAAATATAGTAGCTGATTTCTTGTCTAGGATCCAAAATACTAAAGACGATTCTCCTGTAGAGGATAAGTTTCCAGATGAATATTTATTTGCAGTAACTACTAAGACTCCTTGTTATGTAGATATTGCTAACTATTTGGTTACAGGGAAACTACCTCCACATTTATTTCCTAGTGAAAGAAGAAAGATTATTCAGGAGAGTTCAAAATATTCATGGATTTATAACGAATTGTTTAAAACAGGGCCAGATTTTGTGATCAGAAGATGTGTTAGGGAAGATGAAATGCCTGACATCCTCAAGGCATGCCATGACGAACCATGCGGTGGACACTTTACTGACAAAAGGACGGCTTATAAAATCCTTTCTTTAGGATATCATTGGCCTTCCCTCTTCAAAGATACAAAAGAATATGTCAAAAGGTGTGACAGCTGCCAAAGAGTAGGGAAACTGACTCTTTCAAATGAAATGCCATTACAACCACAAGTACTCATCGAAACCTTCGAAAAATGGGCTTTAGATTTCATTGGACCTATTAATCCACCATCTAAACAAAAGAAGTATATATTAGTATGTATTGATTATGTCACTAAATGGGTAGAAGCCAAAGAATTACTTTCTGCTACTGAAAATTCAGTTGTTAGTTTTCTTTATGAGGATATTTTTACTCGCTTTGGTGTCCCAAGAGAAATTGTGACATATCAGGGAAGTCAATTCACATCCAACATGGTGGAGAAGCTGATGGAAGAATGTAAAATCAAGCACAGAAAATCTACTCCTTACCATCCGTAAGAAAATGACCAAGTGGAGTCTACAAACAAATTTATTGAAGGCATCATCACCAAAATTGTTCATCTACACAGAAGAGATTGAGGAGAAAGGCTTCCTAAAGCCTTATGGGCCTACAAAACTACATGGAGGAATATAACAGGACATTCTCCCTATGAACTTGTTTATGGGAAAGAAGACCTGCTCTCCATTGAGTTTCAAGTGAAAACTTTCAAGATGGCAGTTCAGTTGGGGATGGATCTATCAGAAGCCCAAAAGCACAGAATGGAGTAGTTGAATGAACTGGATGAGATCAGATAAGAAGCAATCCTAAAAATTGATCTAGTTCAGCATCAAAGAGCTAAGTGGCATGAAAAATACATCAAAGAGAAAAATTTTCAAGAGGGAGATTGGGCATTACTATTTGATTCCAAGTTTAAAGACTTCAAAGGTAAATTTCAGACTCATTGGCTTGGGTCATATGAGATTGACAAAGTCTTTAGCAATGGAGTGGTAAGAATCAAGACCATTGATGAATTTCAAACTCCTCTTATTGTGAATGGCCACAGATTAAAGATTTATCATAAGCCATTCTCAAAAGAGGAATTTGTCAAAATGCTTCAAGAGAATTATGCAATAAGGCTGGTGAAGAAGAATCATTCTTCTCCACCAGCCTATCCTTTGTTCCTTTCTGTTAAAAAAAATAAAAATAAGAATAAAAATTAATTAATTTGTATAAGCCTGAAAACCAATCACTGATTGGCAGTCTTATACAGAAAATATAGAGTGAAAATCAAGAACACCTAACACCCTATATTTTCCAAAAAAAAAAGATCTCTCTTTCTCTCCCATTTTCACTTCACTTCACTTCGTTTTCATTCCACTCCATTTCATTTTCATTTCACTCCACTCCATTACATCCCACTCCATTTCATTCCATTTCATCAATAAAAGTCTCTTTCATGACCATTTTCATTCAGTTAGTTATTATCTATCCATCTTCATTCAGCCAAGTGGTTGTTGTGTTAGTTTCCACAACTACAATCAGTTTCCGCAGCCACCCCTTTGCTTTTCAAATTAAGAGTCAAAATGTTAGTTCAATAATCATGAAAGTAAATGCAGGTATGATTGAGGACATATTATGAAAACATGGAGAATCTAAAAGCATCAATAAGGAGTGGTTAATGGACAACAAATAGGAAAGATTCTAAGGTATGAGTAAAAATTTCTTTCAAATAGCAATCAAAAGCACAGTTTTGCATAGTTATTAAACCATAAAATCCACTATATGCAATGATTGCTATGATAGCTCCATAACCATTCCACGACATTCCTCCACGAACCATGCATTTATTCTCTAAACAGTCTCATGATTAATTCTCGGGTTTAACTGGTATTTAACTGCACTTTCACACTCAACCTGTAATCATGGGACGTGACCGATTTAATTACGGCTCCTCTCCACCGCATAATTTCCGCAGCCATTTCATAAATGTGTTAACATCTCCTCCGCAGTCATTTCTTTTAAAAATTATGTCGGGTTCACTTCACTCGCCTGCCATTTTATTGAAGCCATGGCTACATTACCACCTCGTTCACATACGTCTCCACTCCACTTCGTGAACTCACCTCGGCTGCCTGTCCTCTGTTTTCTGATTACAATCCCTGAACACTCCCGTTACCTGTTCTCCAGTTTCCATTTTCAGCCACTGTGTTCTTCTCTATAAACCCCGTAACCTATCCGTCTTACCTCTGCTAAACCCCTCACACGCAGACGAATTTCAAATAGAAAAACATGGGTCAGTTATTGAGGGTAGAACCAGAAGGGCCCAAGTTCTTAGAAGGACACCCTCAAGTGAAAGACTTACTGAAGAAGGAAAAATGTCTATGTTTCATTCAAAAAATTAAGGGCCACAGTAAGGAGATAACAAAAGCTTTTGCAAGGTATTTTAACGGCCAGGTGGTGGAAATTGGGGACCTTAAGTTCACAGTCACTAAAGCATCCATAGCAGCTGCTACAGACCTGACCCAGGAAGGTGAACGCTGGTTCAAGAACAAGAGTTTGGATGAGCAGGCTTGGAGAGTCATATTACGCAACCCAGGTATGGACGTAACTGTATTCACAAGAGGAATTCATGTTCATGCTTTAAAAGAAGAGTGGGCCATCTTACTGTTAATCATTCAAAATTTCATTACTTGTGAAGGCCGTTTTGGGGCAATGTACATGTATCACACTCGGTTATTGATGAACTTTTTAGATAACCAAACTCTCAATCTGCCCTACTTTTTATTGTTGAGCTTGAAAAAGATGTGACAAGAGGCCAAAAGAACATAGAAGACATAGAACCTCATTTGTATCATCATGGGCTTGTGAGAATTTTAATTGAGGACCAATTGAAGAAAAATAGGGATACCTGGGAGCGGTTTTTGGTGAGAAACTACTTCCAAGAGCCATCCGAGGCACCTGAAAGCAGTACACCAAAGACACCAAGAAGGAGTAGGAGAAAGGAGAAAAGTGCAATAATTCAAGACCCTCCTATTATTAAAACCAAAGAAGTTGATCAAAAAGAGAGGGAGGAAAGAACTAAGGATAAAAAATAGAGAAAAATGAAAAGGAAAAGAAACATAGAGGATGTCTACCAATCACCAAAACCTTCTTTAGAAGAAGACCATCAACAATTGTCTGAGAGACTAGTGCATCTTCGAAAACAAGCAGCTACAGCCAGGAAGAAAGAAAAGGGAAAACAGAGTATGGAAGAAGAGAGTACTAGCCCACAGCCTTTAAGAAGAAGCAACAGGCTTAGAGAAAAGTAGAGGAAAACACAAATAAAAGGACCCCACTTTATTAACTTGTGTGGGGAAACGCCGGAGAAACCTCCAGCTGGTCGTAGCCCACCTCATCATCAGCCAAATATTGAAACCAGTCCCCTAGATGTTGATATGGGTCCTCCTCAGCCAGAATTAGAAATCAGTCCTCCTCAACAGGACTTTGGGGTCAGCCCAAGGAAAACAACTGAAATAGACCCAAATCAGCAAGAGGTATATGATTATTTAGAATCCTTAGAGAAGACAGCTGCAGGCCCAAGCACGTCATCCACTCTGCCTCACATAGCACAAGAAGCACAAGTCCAATCATTGAAACAAGAAGTGTTTGAATTGGAGGTATTAAATAGGCACATTAAATAAGAAAATTAAGCATTAAAGGATTAAAGCAGATTGGACAAGATCATTCATGAAAAAACTATGTTACATCTGGGACTGTGGCAGAAAAAGAACAGGAAATTAAAGAAAAAGTGCAGGAAGTTCAGTAGGGAATTGATGAGTCTCAAATTCAGATGTTTGATGAGGAAGCCTAGGATGATAGTAGTTCCAAGGAAGAGGAGATGAGGATTGGATGTACTGGCAGAAGCTTCAGAGCACATGGACTAAAGGGGGGATGATCAAAATTTTGGTTGCATGAGGACATGCAACACCTTCGGAGTGGGGGTATGTTGAGCCCCAAACTTGCATCTTCCCTATACACCTTTCTAGCCTTTTTCCATTTACCTGGACTTCCTAAGCTGTCAAATCATTGCATATTAGTTTAAAAAGAGCATATAAAGTGGTTTCCTAACTATGTCTTGTGTCTGCTGTTTGAATTAGATTTTTTGCTCATTCAGCTGTGGAATCTTGTCACTTTCCACAACCTTTTTGTTAAAGTCTATGTTACAGGTGTCTTCAGGCAAATCCAGCCACATGCGCAAGTTGCAAATGACGTGGACATGGACCGTGTCCTATTGGTTCAGTCGAATTCACCAAAGAAGGTCATGGTCAAAGATAGTCAAGCGGTGGTCAACCCAAGAGCCCTACGGTGACAGAACTCTATTTTTCAGCACGTGAAGACTTGCGTGGTTGTTCCTAAATCTCAGGAGACGTGTTAACACTTGTGGACTGCTCCATGAACCGAATCCAACAACCACCCTCCTTAGATTTAATCTTCACAGCTACCATAATGCTAGATTCCTGGATGTGGTTGTTCACATGTCTTTCATCAGCGCAGATTGTAGGAAAGTAGTTATGTCATCCTCTGTTATAAATAAAGCATTCCCATATGCATAGTAGCTAGCTTTTTGTAATGTAATTTTGACTGTTAACGAGCCCACTGTGCCGTGACTTTATCTCTATGTTATGATTGCATTTTAATACATGAGAAGACTTTGTTTATAAGCTCAATTCGTGGTTGATTGCTGACTGCCCGAGGTTGTGTAGAGGGCCCCTGTACACACCAAGGTTTTGTTAATTGCTGTATAGTTTTATGCTCTATTTCTTTACGTTCCTTATGCCATAATCACTTACTTGTATATATTGCACTGCTCATGGTATTCACGTTGATTGTTGTCCATAGTTTTTATGCTTTCTAATGTTGTTAACTGATCAGTGTCTTTGTTTCAGATTACAATAGGCAGCTCAAGCATTTTCACATAGCTTTATAATGTCTAATAACATGGAATTATTCTTGTCCTTCTACTGATTTATTTTCTTAGTTCTAATTCCAACACTGTTTTATTTCTTTCGGTTTTGTTCATTTACTTTTCTGCAAGATAGATATTAGATTACTCATGTTATTTTCAGTTACCTCCGAAAGCCAGAGCGAGTCAAATGGTGAGGGATTGAAGTATGAATGTGTAGTTTGATATTAGTTTATTTTTCTGCAAGTTAGTTATTGAATTTCTCATGCCATTTTCAGTTACTGTTATATACCTAGGGGGGATAGTATGGGGTACCAAGGGAGGTACCCAAGGTAATAATGTAATAATGGGATGGGCCATAGTAATAAATAAGGTGGTCAACCCATATCATGTAAGGGACCACAAGTAGTTAATAATAATGTAATGGGCCCATGGTATTAGTTGATGGTATGAGGGAACCATGGTAATGACCCATGCTATTGTATGTATGAGGCCTATTTAGAGGCTAGAGAATCCATGTCAAGGAATGTTGTGAAAGAATATTGTCAAGGATTATTGTATGAACAAGCATATGGCTTGTGGAGTGTTCTCCTTCCTTAAGGAGTGAATGTATGGTGTTGCCCTACCTTAAGGGTTTGATCAATAAAGTGAATCATTTCTATCTATATTCATATCTTGTTATTTCTTGCTTTGATTTCCATTATCATACATTTTTGGGTCAGATCTATAACAAGTGGTATTAGAGCTATAACAAGTGGTATCGGAGCTATAACAAGTGGTATCAAAGCTATAAAAAGTGGTATTAGAGCACTTTCTTGGGCACAAAAGTGGAGATTTTTTTTTTAATTTTTGCAGGATTTTGGGGGTGGCGAGTTTGCAGATCAGATTTGTATTTTTTGGTGCAATATCTACAAAATATAATTGCATATCTATTTTCTTTGTGAAAAAATAGCCGATTTCAAAAAAAAATCGGTTGAATCGGAGTCCGGATGAAGGAGATATCGCTAATTTAAAAATCAGTGGGGTTGCAGACAATTTTTCATGGCAGCGAATTTGTGACGCAGATCTGGACGTCCTGGTGCATGATCTGCAAAATATAATTGTATATCTGGAATCTTTGTGAAAAAATACCTAATTTCAAAAAAAAAAGCAGTCGAATCAGAGTCCGGATGAGGGAGATATCGCTGATTTAAAATCAGCGTTTTTTTTTTCACAAATTTTGGTGACGGCGGGAGAGTAGCAGCGCAGATCTGAAATTCTAGTGCCTGGATCAAGATTTATATCATATGGGTAGATGTAGAATGATTGTTCCATTTCTAAAAATAGGTCATAATAGGGATTCTGAGCAATATTGACTAAACTGTGACAATTTCAAATTTTCGCCAAGTAAGCGAATTTTTTCTCAAACCCTCTTCATGGCGAGTCTATATTTTACAGGAAAAGATGATGGTCCTACTATTGAAGAATTCATACAAGGATACAAGTCCACACATGAGACATATTGGAAGATTCCAATGGTGCTTAATATGAGAGATGAGGCTCAAAAATGGAATTTATCACTTAACTACAAGCAGTTGCCCAAACTTTCAGATGCAGAATTTGAAAAAGTCTTTTTGGACAAATGGTCTTGGGTTAGAAAAAAGGAGAATGAGACACATAAGGGGTTAATTGCTACGGGTGTCTCCTTACTGCAGGTTCATGGATTGATTCAGAAAGAGAAGATCATTGTTTCTATAAATCCTAGTTGCAAGCATAATTTCATCCATGTTAATTTGGAAAAAAAATTGCAAGTTCCTGCAAAAAACATTAAAAACACACAGGTGGAGGATGAGGATGTTCAAGTGTATAAGGATTTGAATATTTCTATGGATAAGTATGTGTTGCATGGTGATTTTTATACTTCAGAGATGGATAATATGGATTTGTTTTGGGATATCCTTGGATGGAATCTGTGGGTACTATCAATATTAATGTACATAAGAAATTCCTGAAGCTCTGGTATAAAAAGAAGAAAATTACATTACAGGATATTTCCATTAATAAACAGGTAGAGTCCAAGGAGGCTGAAGCAGAAGGTGTTCCAGGGTCTGACATATTAGATGATGAGCCAGTGATGATAGACAATCAAACACAAACAGAGGCTGAAGCCGAAAAGGTTACAGGTGCTGATACATCAGAGGAGGGCTCGGTGGTTGTATTGGAAAAGAAGACACCACAACAAGCACCACAGCAGGGTGAATTAAAGAAAAAGACACCGTGGGTTAAAAATTCAACATATCATCACCCACATCACCCTGCAAGAAAACAACCAACAAGATGGCAACCAATTAGCCACAAGGACAACAACCCCCGTATGACGGATAGCGAGGAGCGAAGATCCACCTACTACACATCAACACAGAAGAGCTGCCATGGTCAACTTCCATCTCAAGCGAGCGAGGCACCAGCGAGATCGAGGGTTCACCTTTCTCTTGGATGGCTAGATGCATGTGCATGGTACCAGTAGACTACTCTTTTGAGTAGATCTTATTATTTGTGTTCTTCCCATGTTTCGGGGACGAAACATGCTTAGGGGGGTGGAATGTTATATACCTGGGGGGGATAATATGGGGTACCAAGGGAGGTACCCAAGGTAATAATGTAATAATGGGATGGGCCATAGTAATAAATAAGGTGGTTAACCCATATCATGTAAGGGACCACAATTAGTTAGTAATAATGTAATGGGCCCATGGTATTAGTTTGATGGTATGAGGGAACCATGGTAATGATCCATGGTATTGTATGTATGAGGTCTATATAGAGGTTAGAGACTCCACATGGAGAAAGAGAGTGAAGGATTATTGTATGAATAGGCATATGGCTTGTGGAGTGCTCTCCTTCCTTAAGGAGTGAATGTATGGTGTTGCCCTACCTTAAGAGTTTGATTAATAAAGAATCATTTCATATTTTTCTGGGTTCATTTGCATTATCTTATATTTTCATATCAGATCTATAATATTCTGGGTTAGATCTATAACAAGTGGTATCAGAGCTATAACAAAATCTCATCATGTTTTCTTGATGACCCCACCTCCATGGGTTGTACTGACATGGTTTGGTGCTGGCTTGGTGAAGTGGTTATATGCATTTTCAAGGTTGCCTCAATGAAGGCGTCCTGTGTCATGTTCTTCTCTTTCCACTGATGGAGAAGTATAACCTTTATCAGGCTATGGTGAAAGAGGTTGGGATAATTCAATTTTCCTTTCAATTTCACTCTTTCAGACATTTTGGTTAGGCTTCTATACAAGTAGCTGGACAAATTTAGAAACTTGGCAACTGTAAAGTGCATGAGCATTCTTATGTAGTATTGATATAGCCTAGAAAATCTGCCCTCACATGTGAAGAACTTCATGACAACCTTCATCAATGGTGCATATCTCTCCAACAAGTATATGAATGGGAAAACATGTGAGTTAGATCCTTTGTATTCTGATTTCAAGTAGGGTTGTACTCTTCTAGGTCTAGGTTCATGCCTTTGAACCAATTTTCACCGTGGTTTGGTATGCCTGTAGCTTGAGAGATGGCATCCACTGAAAACATGAAATCAGTGCCTGCAATGGTGATCTTGTCTTCCTTCAAGGTGAGGGAAAATATACCTATGAGATGCTCATGGTAACCTACTTCCTACATTGTTTAACAAAACCCTAAACAATTGACATCTTCAAAGAATTTTAGGACAAATGAGGAGGAGGTGATTTCATTGCATTTAGAGGGCTCAAACCTCAGTATCTTTACCCCCTTTTTGTACTTCCTCTTCTCTGATGGTGATGATTCAGGCTCCATACTTCAAACCCTAGGTGAAAAGCAAGCAAAAACAATGAAATTTGTTGTTGTGAGGGAATGAGGTGGTATGGACTTAGGAGTTGCCTAAATTTGTAAGGAAAATTAGGAGGGTAGGGGATGATGTTAGTGAGTAGGGGAAAAAGGAATTTTTGGAAATGAGTGAGGGGAGGGGGTGGAAAAGGCCAAAACACAAGCCTATCCTAGAAAGGGATAGGGTAGATTAGGGTTTAGAGGAAAATGATAGAAAATAATGGGATAAGGCATTGTGATGGATGGAAATGGTGTATTAAGTTGAAAACATAGGTGTAGGGACAAGGAGTCTAGGGTTTAGGGCAACAACTCATCATTTGAGGATCAAAACCATGAAAATCATGTAAACCCCGGAAGAAGAAGTATTTGATCATTTTCTTGACATATGAGAGAGCATGAAAATGATTAAACTTACTTGTTATAGAGTCTGGAGGATGAAATGACTGAAGAGGAGCATTGAAAAAATGAATTTTGGTGGTCAAACAACAATTTTGGACAACTCTGCCCCGTGCGTAGTGAAGGCTTCCTGTGCCAGCGAGAGTCATTTTTTTTCAATGAGGGCTATGGAATCACAATTTTTCACAAAGGAGAGGGAGGAGCTTGATGCTAGGATGGTAGACAAGTGTACATGAGTGTGAATGAGCTCCTCCATGTGCTTTTATATTTTTCTTTTGGTGTCTAAGTGATTAATGAGGTAGGATGGCCCACCTCACCAATTCACTTTCTTTTTCAGTTTTGTAGCCTTAGGACCTCTTCTTGTAACTTTAGAACCTTAGGAAAATTATTACATCTAAAAACATAAATCACATTTGAAATAAAGTGTTATTGAACATATTTACCTATTGCTACTCCTCATTTGCCGGATTTATACATGAAATCACTGATTTTATGACCTTAACCCTAATGATGACACTGAGCTAAATGGAGACCATGATGATGTTACTAAAGTTCTATTAATGATGTTTTCATGATGGTAGACTCAACTGAGTGATGAAAGTGATCGGAATATGAAATTCTTGAGAGAGTGTAAATAGCCCTAGACACTCTAGGACCAAATTTTTATTTGAAGACTCGCTGAAATGACAAAAAATTGACTTGACACCCTAACAACACCTTGTAAGAGCATATTTGATCACTGGTGACAGACTGAACTGACTAACACTAACACCCTCACAGATAACCTTACTTTTTTTGCGACTTGGGAACCCAACCAATTCATTAGAAAAACAATATTGTGCCCAACCCAAAGTCTCCCTTTCTCTAATATTTCTTTGTCCACACCTTATCACAACCATAGGCTTGCCTCCTACAAGTCATATTCTGAACTTCTCATAAAACACTTCATCCTTGGGATACCTAGAATTCACTGACACTCCTTGGCACACACTCTTATTTGTTCATTTCCAAGCATTTTGACCTAGTTCTCCCTTGTGTTCCCCTAACTCTCCCTAACACTCCTCACCATCCATTGACATTGTTTGCCATGTGTTAGCACACCTTTTCATTCCTTGGCATGCCATGACACTCCTTAGCTATGATGCCCTCATAACTACCCTTACCTTTATTTTGGACTTGGTCATAACCCAACCAAGTCCTGCCCCGACTACAACAACTTAACCAAGTTATAGTTACTACAACTAGACTATGCCTTGTTCACCTAAGAACTACTTATAACACATCTTAGGCTACTCATGTCCAATCTCAACTCATCCCACTTAACAAGTTACCAATTCAAGACTCACATCCAACCATGGCCATAAAACAACTAATAAACACAATTTACATCTTGACATGCCATAACACATGGCATGTCTAACAATCCCTTAGCCCTATGTGGCATGTGTTAACATCCCCTACATTTCTTGGCATGCTTTGCACTCCCTAGCACACCCTAACACTCTCTGACATGCCCTGGCACTCTAGCATGCCTTGGCACTACCTAGCATATAACCTTGTCACTTCCTCCTTAGAACACTTGGAACTCGTTGACACTCCCTATCACACACTCTTAACTCTTCATTTCCCTGCATTTTGAACTATTTATCCCTTGTGTTTTTATGGCACTCCCTAACATTCGTTGGCATGCATTAACATGCCCTGGCACATGGCACATCTTGGTATGTTGCATTGGCACTCTAGCACAAGGTTGCACAAAGCGGGGACAAAACATGGATGTTTTTTGGAAGCGAGGACGCGGAAGCGTCATTTTCCAAAAATCTAGGAAGCGAAGTGTCTCAGAAGTGTCTACCATATATATATATATATTAAAAAACCATCCAAAATACCAAATTATTTGTAGAAGACATGAAAACATGCATACTTTTACATAAATCAAGATAGGTATGACATCTATTATACATCAATGATTAATTATTCCAGCATCAACCATCTACAATCTAGATTCCTCTTCTCTTGTCTAGCCTTTGCCTCTACTTCAAATCTATAGGGATTTTAGTCAACATTGCTTAATTGTGATCAAACAACTTAATCCAAGCCTTATAATATGGTAGAGAAAGCTTAACATGCCTGATCAATGATTTTGACTTGAGTGAAGGGTTAAACTAAATCATTTTGTATTGATTCAATTTGTTTATAGCAATGTCAACATTTCAACAAATTCATGTAAGAAACATCATTAACATTAAAAAAAAGTAAATAGATACAAGAATAGGTCATGCATTGTGGATGGTTCCACATCTTGATAATAATATTTTTTTCTCTTTAACCAGAATTATGATGTGACCAAAATCACGAAAGGTGTGTGCAGCTAAAAAATAGGATAATGAGGGCATTATCTATTTACCCTAACCTTCATGGTAATGTGAGGCCATATAGAGTAGTTTGGTAGGTTATTTATTTTAGAAAGAGCCTATCCAAAGCATGATTTGGAATGGAATAGTGAGGCTTAGTAGCTCCATATGCATGTATGTATCTTCCATTCATAGTTATATATCTATTACCAATCAACTCCAAGTAAACCATAATTGTGGGGGAGAACCTGGGGCACTCCTCAAAGATAAGTTATAGAGTGGGAAAATAAAGTCATTACAAATCCTAGGATAGTAGTGAATATGGTTCAAATTCTAAATATTTTTGCAAAACACATTGATTGCAAGATACATTCTAGATCAAACCCAAAGGACATGTTAGGGAATGTGTTAAAGAACATACTTAACAATCTGATAGGTAGGAGGACATAAACAATTTGAAACTTTAACCAAGGAAATGATTCTTGAACTTACCTATGCACGGATCAAATTGTTGGTGATGATCTCCACCTCATTGAAGATGGTTTTATATTCATAAATCCATAGAACACAAGGATCCAATTCTTGTACAAATGGGTGATGTCTTCCTCTCTATATGACGTGCTCATTAGGAACATGGAATATTCTTAAACTACCAACTTGAAACTCTAATTGGAGTAAAACACTTAGCTAAGTTCCTTGAATGAATTTGGTGTTATCCCATCACTTCACTAGTGATTTAGGGGTCATTGGTTTCTCTATAATATTGTGTTGAAAATGCAACAAGATGATGGAGCATAGTGAAAAGAAGTCGCCTTCACTAAGTGGGCCCGCAGGCTATTTTTGGTGCAAAGTCTATTTTTAGACTATGTCTATTTTTAGACATATGGATCATGGTCTATGAGTTGCAGGATATTATTTATGGATGATTGGTCATGTTGGTCAAAATAGATGGACTTATATTTTTAGACATATGGGCGAAGTCTATTTTTTGACTGCTAGTCTAAATATAGAACAGTCGAATATTATTAGCTCTTAATAATATTTGCACTACAAAAATTATCACATCCCCTTGCAACACTTCAGTTCGAGCTACGGATGTGGCACATGCAACTGCCAGAAGGAAATACGCTTTTCTTATGGGTTAGTTGAGCTATTGCATGATGGGCTTCAGTTAGAACTCAACTGATTAAGTTTGGTGGAGTTGATTGAGGAGTTGATGGAGTTGTGTTCAGTTTGACTTAGTTGAACTAGTTGTATTTAGTCTAACTGCCTAATACACTAGTGATGAGTGATGTGAATTAATTATTAATTAATTCACTAATTATTAACTCATAAATCAGCTAAAGAATACATCAGTTAACTCAGTTCATGGACAATTCAGTGGAGACAAGTGTTAGAGGTGGGTGAAAGAGTGAGACTGCTATTAGTTGTGACTATAGCTATGCATGAGATTTGCACAATCATTGATTGAGATTGCTAATGAGGATTGCGTAGTAAAACCAAAGGTAATTTGAACTTGGATCATTCCTATTCTCACATTGGATTGCGCAGTAGAGGCAGGCAAATAGTGGAGGAGATTTGAACCTGTGACTAGATTCATATCTGAGCTAGTTTGTGTGTAGCAGGTGGAGATAGTACTAAGTACTTGTGAGGAGTATTGTACTATGTATTGTTACATGTTCTCTATCATTATAATATACAGATATTTGGGGGTTTTCAGCTGTATGCTTTCCTAAGTACATACTGTGTTAATGTGTGCATGCGATTGATGTTTCATTGTTTTTAATTCTGCAAAATTGATGATCAACATAGAGGAGGTTATGTATTATGCATGCATTCCACAATAGTGTATAACCAGGATAATCTCTGTGAATAAGTGTTATATTACTCAAAATTTCTACATGGTATCAGAGCAGAGTTGATCATCAGATCTATTATTCAGAAAGTGATTACATTTTATTTCTTTAGGTAGAGTCTGTAATCGGGCCAGGTAGCCTCTGGATTCATCCTTCTTTTGGAAGGTGAGATATCTGGTAAAAGCCCATACAGTCAATCTCTGTACGAGAAATACTTTGTTCTCACGAATTTTAGATCAGAAGCGGTTGAGTTTTGTGCTGGTGGAATTCGAATTTGTAGTAGTGTTTTCTTGGTGTCAAAGTTGCAATGTCTTTCAACGAATTGCAATTGGAGTATGCTCTTGAAGGCAGCTCGAATTATATTGCATGGAAAGACAGGATGGAGGTGGTGTTAGATGACAATGGGTTGAAGGATTTCATAGAGGCTGAGGTCCCAAAGCCTACTGATGCTGCTCACGTTGAGGTTTGGCAAAACAAGACAGCAAAGTGTTGAAGGATTCTGTTGGAGGGCGTGAAGGATCACATTGTGTCCAGCCTACATGGAAAGGCTTCTCCATACTTGATGTGGAAAGCATTGACAGATTTATTCCAAAGCAAGAGTGACCAGAGGAAGTTGGCGCTCAAGGATAAACTCAGAAACATTAAGTGTGAGAATGGAGACAATATGCCCAAGTATCTCATGAAGTTCACTCAATGCCGGGATGAGCTGGGAAGTGTGGGGGTGACTGTCGATGATGAGGACTTGGTGAGCTTGGCTCTCCTTGGTTTTCCAAAGAGTTGGCATTCCTATCAGGACTATGTCAATCGTCGGTAGGAATTGCCAAGATGGGAGAGACTTTGGATGGATCTTGTGCAAGAGGAGATCAGGCAGAATACCAAGGACATATCTTCATCAAAGGCATTTGATGAAGAAAATTGCACTTTGGCTGCCAAAGCAAAGAAGGGGAAGGGGAAGGATTCTCTTTCCGAATCTAGTTCTTCCAATGATGGGAAGAAGGTTGACAAATAAAAAGTGCGATGCTTTCATTGTCATGAGGTGGGCCATTATGCTGCAAATTGTCCACGGAGGAAATCCAAGAGGGGATTCAGGGAAGGATCTGAAGGTGAGGCACTTGCTTCAAAGTTTGAGTTGGATTTCACACTCTTTGCATGCATGGTTTCATCCATGGTGGGAAGTGGTTGGTTTTTTAACGGTGGAGCTTCTTTCCACATGACCGGTGACAAGAGTTTGTTCAGTACTTCGGAGGAGAAAGATCTCCAGATACTCATAGCGATGGGTAATGATGATAAGTATAGTGTCTTAGGTGTAGGCACAGTTATTTTTCAGAGGGAGCATGGAGCTCGCCTTACCTTGACCGATGTAAAGTATGTACCAGGACTGGAGAGAAACTTGGTGTCGATCGCGATGTTGGAAGACAGAGGCTATGATGTAGTCTTCAGTAAGGGAAAGGTTCTCCTTAGACACATCATCACTAGACAGGTAATGTAGATTGGTTCATGGGTCAAGAACCTGTATGCTCTTGAGGTTCAAGATGCATGCAAAGCCTTGAGCAACGAGGCAACTGATGGAGACTTGGTGGTTGAGAGGGAGCATATATTACCTCTCAACATGCAGAGCCAGAAGAAGTCTCAGATGACTATGGAGGAGCCATGATTGGTGCAGCAGCTTCAGGAGGTTGTGAAGCAGCCACAACAAGGGAAGCTGAGAAGAGATTGAGTAGAGACATCTACTCATGCAGAGACCTCCAGTAGGGGGAAACTTTGAGCCAGGTGGGCTGAGGGATCACATGCATCCATACCTCCAAGTAGGAGGTGGGGCGATATAGAGTGATCGTCGCAAGGAGGACGGGCAGGATCCTTGAGGTACCCAACCTCTTGGATGAGACCTTGCTATGGGAGCCCTTGTGTGGAGTAGTAGGAATAGACTGATTGGGTAGAGATAGATGCGGATGGAGTGGCAGAGAGAGTGATAGTTTAGGGAATCCCAGGACAATGCATAGCTAGCAGGTTGTAGCAATGCGAGAGGCACAAGTGTTTTGCACAGTGCTAGGTGTCACAAAGAAGTGTGCAATGGTGCGAGATGCATGGAGATGTTGTAGCAGCGTAGATGTTAGAGAGGGAGCACTTGTCAGCAGCAGGTAGAGCTTCAACATCAGAGTATGTTCCTAGCCCAACAGAGTGGTCAGTTGGGAGTGTTTTTTGTTCCAAGTGTTGTTGGAGCAAGTGTACCGGGAAAATGTGTTGCATGTAGAAAATTCCAGAGTTGCGGGATAGGGGTTGCAGATAATCCATAACTTGTTGAGAGGGAGTGTTGAAAATGCAACAAGATGATGGATCTTAGTGAAAAGAAGTCGCCTTCACTAAATGGGCCCGCAGGCTATTTTTGGCGCAAAGTCTATTTTTAGACATATGGATCATGGTCTATGAGTTGCAGGATGCTATTTATGGATGATTTATCATGTTGGTAAAAATAGATGGACTTCTATTTTTAGACATATGGGCGAAGTTTATTTTTAGACTGCCAGTCTAAATATAGAACAGTCAAATATTATTAGCTCTTAATAATATTTGGACTATAAACATTATATTATCCTCTTGCAGCACTTCAGTTCGAGCTACGGATGTGGCACATGCAACTGCCAGAAGGAAATACGCTTTTCTTATGGGTTAGTTGAGCTATTGCATGATGGACATCGGTTATAACTCAAGTGATTGAGTTTGGTGGAGTTGATTGAGGAGTTGATGGAGTTGTGTTCAGTTTGACTTAGTTGAACTAGTTGTATTTAGTCTAACTGCCTAATACACTAGTGATGAGTGATGTGAATTAATTATTAATTAATTCACTAATTATTAACTCATAAATCAACTAAAGAATACATTAGTTAACTCAGTGCATGGACAGTTCAGTGGAGATAAGTGTTAGTGGTGGGTGAAAGAGTGAGACTGCTATCAGTTGTGACTATAGCTGTGCATGAGATTTGCACAATCATTGATTGAGATTGCTAATGGGGATTTTGTAGTACAACCAAAGGGAATTCGAACTTGGATCATTCCTATTCTCACATTGGATTGCGCAGTAGAGGCAGGCAAACAGTGGAGGAGATTTGAACCTGTGACTTGATTCATATCTGAGCTAGTTTGTGTGTAGCAGGTGGAGATAGTACTGAGTACTTGTGAGGAATATTGTACTATATATTGTTACATGTTCTCTATCATTATAATATACAGATAGTTGGGGGTTTCAGTTGTATGCTTTCCCCAATACATACTGTGTTAATGTGCGCATGCGATTGATGTTTCATTGTTTTTAATTCCGCAAAATTGATGATCAACGTAGAGGAGGTTATGTATTATGCATGCATTCCAAAATAGTGTATAATCAGGATAATCTCTGTGAATAAGTGTTATATTATTCAAAATTTATACATCTTGGGCTTTCATTAGTAGCTCTTGGTGTCAATTCATTTAGAGAGCTCAAATCAACTTACTCAGTGCGACCTGATTTTGTTATTAAAAATAACATTCCTCCATGGATGTCAATAAAGAGGAAGCACATAATATTGGCAATGATTGTTCTAGGCATATGTTTAGAATACCTTGAAAGGCCTTGTTCATGAGCAAGTTAATCAAATATAAAAATTTTAAACTTTTACAATATTGAACAATTGCTACAAACCCTTCAAGTAGAGGTTACTTATCACATGATCTAATTTTTTGGGATCAATAATACACAAGAATAAACAAGTGAGAAGAGAATAATTTAGTTTATTATAATAGTAACCAAAGTTACATTTATCATTTGACAAAGAATTCAGTACATAAGTGAGCCTAGGTCAACCCCTTAAAACTAGGCATAAGGCCTTCCTCTTTTTTAACTCCTTGAACATAAGGGTATAATTGGAAAACACATAGTTCCTTTAAAGATTTGTAGGTTGAGGTAACCACTTCAAGCCCTTGAACTTGAAGATAATCCAATATTTGAAATTGTTTACAATAATAATTCCATTATACACACTCCTCATCTTATAGTTGGGCATAGAGGGAGAATACTTTATTGATGCCAACCTTGTAAATGAACAACCTTTCCTACTCATTGGTTGGACTCTCCATCACTAGTTTAAGGAGTATATGTGCCCTGAATCAAATATGATATCTTAAAATGAGTTATCGACACTTGAACATACTTGCCATGGATCTCACGGAAAAAAGATGGAGAGACTCTTTGAATATTAGGAAACATTTTCTCATACTCTACTTAATCTGTAGTTGGTAGTGCTTCAATTTTTTCCATTTATTGGGAAATCTCACCCAAAAAGTCAACTATTGAAGAATCAATCCTATGCTAAATCACTCCTACCTTCTCATTTTTAAGATCTTTGTGAGATTTCACCTATGACCCTTAAAGTCAGTGCCCTTTAGCACCTCGAATGGTGGAATAGGAGGTATTGCAATAGGAGGTAAACTCCATTCCCCTTCACCTTTGTCGAGACCTCTAGATGCACTTATAATCTATAACCCTCCTTTTACTTAACACATAACTTTGTTCTTTTTTCACATCCTTTACATACCCTCCCTTTAGGGGCATCCTCATAGGAAGAACTTGTGGTTGAAATATTACAACAAAAAAATGGGGCACATAATCTCTTTATAGGGTTTCAAGGGAGTGGTATTGGAAAATAACCATCTTATCCTCTATAGCCATTAAGACTTTCTCAACACATAAATGAAATGAAAAATTAATAACTAGACCCAAAGATAGATCTCAAAGTTGAAGGCCAAACCCAAATAGAAAGAATCACACCATTGATTAAGCATTGATATTTGTTAGGATATTCCGACACATAGGAAATAGTTAAGTTCAACTTGGTCTAGTATAGAGTTAGGTAAAGTGTGTTTCTTTACCGTTGTACATTTTGTAACTTACAATCCGACGGTCACGATATGTAGTGATCCGACGGTTCACTCTCTCCTCGGTATTACCGACACTTGATCCGTGGCTTGACACTCGATTGGTCCATGAGTTCTATTTAAAGCGCATGGAGGGTCATTGTTCGGGTAATCCGTGCATGAGAGAAGCTTATGTAAATTTTCATTCTTTGATTAATAAATTGCCTGTAGTACCCACGTTGGGACAGTCCGTGGACTGTTTCCCTCTTTGAGGGTTTTAACCACGTCAAAAATACTGGTGTATTGATTTGAGATCTGGTTGTGAGCGGTGTCCTTTTGGTGTTCTTTCTGAGGAACTTACCCTGTAAATTCCTACATGGTATCGGAGCTATTTGAGGGCCGCGTCCGTTGGTGATCCAAATCTGAAGCCGGTAGAACTGCATGCGGCTGTCGTTTCCTAGATCTGCTGTTTCTGACTGCTTTCGGGCTGAGAGGACTGCTCTGTTGCGTTCAGAGCATCTGTTCCAGTGAGGAGCCCCTTTCGTTTCACGCGAAAAGGTTTCCGGTAGCCCTAGCTGCGTCATTTTTCAGATCGGGAGGTATACAGTGTTTTTGCAGTTTACTGTTATTTTCTCTCTGCTTATTTCGGTTTCGGTTTATTTAGCCTTTTTTTTAACCGGATCTATACCTTTCATTTCTGCGTATTCTCTTTGCCCTGCGACTCTGTGCGACCTGGGCAAATCAGAAACAGAAAGGAAGGATTTTTTCTCATGCATATGCTCTTTTCCCTGCACCTTAGTGTGATCTCGGAAAATCAGAAACATTGAGAAAAATATTTAGTTTTTCGGCTAAAGCTAACTTTGAGCCGCAAGGTTCATTTTTTTAAAATATCTAGTTTTTTGGCTAAAGCTAACTTCAAGCCGCAAGGTTCGTTTTTCTTTGCATATTCGTGTTGGGTTTTGTGTTTTGTGTTTTGTAGGGAAAAAGAGCTTTTTCAAGGCAAGCCAAGGGCCCCCCCTCCCTCTCTCTCTCTCTCTCTCTCTCTCTCTCTCAAATTTTTTGTATAGATCAATTGGTTCAAAGCTATTTTAAGAGAGTAGAGGTCTTGGGTTCAAGTCTCCATTTTGTGGGGGCGGATTTTTTCATTCCCGCACATTCGCGCACTTTGCCGGCAACTTCAACAATTTGTTTTCAAAAAGCCATAACTTCTTCATCTGGAAGCCTTTTTCAGAGCCGTTTTTTTTAAAACAGCCTAATTTTTCGAGATCTATCCATTGGAACACTTACTTTCAGCATCTTCAGCTTCAGTTTTTTTTAAAAAATGGAAAGTCCATGCCAAGTCATTCTTGACAGCACTAACTACTTCCAATGGATAGCCTACATGGAAGATTTACTTAGAAGTAAAGGTCTCTACAGAATAGCCACAGACCAAGAGAAGAAACCAAAAGATGAAGACAAGGCTGCAAAATGGGAAAATAGACAAGATCAAGCATGTGGTTTGATAGGGATGTCTATTTCTCCTGATCTTAGATTCCATATTGCAGAACTTGAGACTCCTCATGAAGCATTGGAAAAAATCACTAAAGTTTTTGGGATTAAAAATGAAATTAGAGCCCATCAACTTGAAAATGAGTTGCTTACTTTGGATCCTAATAATTTTTCTTGCATTGAAGATTTCTTGTCCAAATTCAAGACCCTTAGATATCTCTTGGAAGGTGTTAAGGTAAAGAAAGAAGATAGTAACCTTATTTATTCCATCCTTACTAAGTTGGGACCAGCCTACTCTGTATTTGTTTCCACTTTCCATTCTACAAGGGAAGCTTTCATTTGTCAAGGAAAAGACTACAAGGCCCCTTCCTTTGACTCCTTTTGTGATTCCTTAATAAGAGAACAAGAAAAACTCTTACACCTTGGTCTTCTTAATCTTGGAAACTCTTCCAAGAAAGCGTTAGCCGCCCAGCAGCAACCAAATTCAAAGAATCTTAAGAAGTCATATCCTAAAAAGAATGGTCCTAAACCAAACAAGGGTCCTAAGCAAACTCAGCCTCAAAATGAAAGATCATTTTAGCAAAATGATAAGACCAATAAAAACAAATGGAAGAAGACTGATAGACATTGTAACTTTTGTAATCGAGATGGCCACTTAGAATCTAAATGCTTTAAGAAGATGGAAGCCTTGGAAGCCACAATGAAGAAACATAACATCCATGTGGAGCATACTTCAACTTCAACTTCCGGAATGGCACTTTCTGCATGTTGTTCTCAATCATCTGAGTCTGGTTATGCATTAAATGTATCTTCTTCTTCTCCTTCTCATGAGTGGCTCATTGATTTTGGAGCCTCTTATCACATGGCCAAAAACCAAGCCATGTTTTCTTCTTTAAATGATTGTAACACCAAAAATATATATGTTGGTGATGATAGATCTCTTAATGTTGTAGGGACTGGAACTGTTCATCTAGACAATGGTCAGTTTAATGATGTATTATGTGTTCCAACCTTATCCTGCAACCTTCTATCTGTATATCAGATAACTCATTCAGGTGAAGGTAAAATTGTTGAATTTTCACCTCATGATGTTGTAATCAAGGATCTAAGAGATCCTAAACAGATTCTAGCTACTGGTATTGCTGATGATTCCACAAGGTTGTATAAGTTTCACAACTTTGGGTCATCAAATCTTCCCTCAGTATTTGTTGCTCATAATGATGAAGTGAGCAAACTTTGGCATGAGCGATTTGGTCACTTAAACTATCGCTCCCTTCAGCATCTATGTAAAGAAAATATGGTGACAGGTCTTCCTATGGTATCTTGCAGAGATGGTGTTTGTTCCGGATGTGTACTCGGAAAACATCATCGGGACAGTTTTGAAAAACGTGCCTCTTGGCACGCCTCAGCCCCTTTACAGCTTGTGCACAGTGATTTATGTGGTCCACTTCCTGTTGCTTCATTCTCTGGCTGCAAGTATTTCTTAACTTTCATTGATGATTTCTCCAGACGCACTTGGGTATACTTCTTAAAACTCAAGAGCGAAGTATTTAACACATTTTTGGCCTTCAAAGCCTTTGTTGAAAAACAATCTGGACATCAAATTCTTAAGCTAAGAACTGATAATGGTGGAGAATATGTTAAAAACACATTCATCAACTTTTGCACTGAAAATGGAATTCAAATGCAACATACTGTTCCATACACTCCACAACAAAATGGTGTAGCTGAAAGGAAAAATCGCACCTTAAAGGAAATGGCTAATTGTATGCTGCAATCTAAAGGACTCAGTCTTAGTTTTTGGGCCGAAGCAATTAATTGTGCAAATTATATAATCAATCGCACTCCTACTAAGGTTCTAAAGAATATCACTCCAGAAGAAGCTTGGAGTTCCATTAAACCAGATGTAAGTCACTTTCGTGTTTTTGGAAGTGAAGCATGGGCCCATATTCCAGATGAAAAGCATAAAGCTTTAGAACCTAAGAGTGAGAAATGTACTTTTGTTGGATATTCTGAAGATTTAAAAGGTTATAGACTTATTCCATTTAAGTCCAAAAATGTTATCATTAGAAGAGATGTAAAATTTGATGAAAATAAATCGGCCTGCGAGCCTAGTCCGGCGGATGTGCCACCTCTTCCTATCTCTTCTACTTTTGAAAACATTTCTTCTTCAGATGATGAAAGTGAGGATGATAATCCTCCCCCACCTTCTCAGGATCCTCAACTTCCAAGATGGGTCCATGCTACTCGGGATGCAGCAGGTGATCTTGCCGGTGATCCTACAGATCAGCGATGTACACGTTCTCAGTTTGAAAGAGCCTCTTCTTTACTGGCTCAAGCTCCAGTAAATCATGATCCTGACACTTTTGCAGAAGCTTCAGGCCATCCACATTGGGAAGAAGCTATGAATGAAGAATATCATTCATTGTTGACAAATGATACATGGGATCTTGTTCCTCTACCAAAGGGACGCAAACTTGTTAGATGTAAATGGGTTTACAGAACCAAGTATGGACCAGATGGGAAAGTTGATAAACATAAAGCTCGTCTTGTTGCTAAGGGTTTTTCACAGGTTGAAGGCATTGACTACACTGAAACCTTCTCCCCTGTTGCCAAAATGAACTCTATCCGCCTTGTTCTTTCCCTTGTTGCCTCTTTAAAATGGGAAGTCCATCAGATGGATGTTAAATCTGCCTTCTTGCATGGGGACTTGCATGAAGAAATCTATATGGAACAACCCATTGGCTTCATCCAAACAGACTCCAGCCTTGTATGTCGACTTAAGAAATCTCTCTATGGTCTCAAGCAAGCTCCTCGGGCTTGGTATGCCAAAATGGATAGCTTTCTTTTAGAATCTGGCTTTTCTCGGTGTTATTCTGACAATACTGTCTACACCAAGAAAGTGGGCAAATCTCTTATCATCCTTGTTCTTTATGTTGATGATCTTATTCTTACTGGTAGTGATCCCAACCTTATCAACCATGTGAAGTCCAGCCTTAAAAATAAATTTGAAATGACAGACTTAGGACACTTACACTATTTTCTCGGTCTTCAAGTCTTGCAATCCAAGGAAGGTATTTCCCTTTCCCAGTCCAAGTATGCTTGTGATATTCTTCGTCATTTTCACATGGAAGACTGTAAGCCAGCCACTTCTCCCTTTCAGTCTGGAGTCAAACTTTCAGTCTCTTGTACTTCTCCTGAAGTTGATGCTACCTTATACCGTCAACTTGTAGGAAAACTCTTGTATTTAACCCATACTCGTCTTGATCTTTCCTTTGCTATTGGCCTTGTTGCTCGTTTTATGCAAAACCCCCGTGAAAGTCATTGGAAAGCAGCCAAAAGAATACTTCATTATGTTCGAGGTACAGTACAGTTTGGGATTCATTACAGTGCCAAAGCAGCTCCTCTATTAGTTGGTTTCACTGATTCTGATTGGGCTGGTGACCCTGATGATTGGACGTCTACTGCCGGTTATGTCTTCACTCTTGGTTCAGGACCTATTACATGGGCTTGTAAGAAACAGGCTGCCATTTCTCTTTCGTCAGCAGAAGCAGAGTATTGTGGTGCCATGGAAGCTAGTAAGGAAGCCTTGTGGCTTCGTCAGATCCTATCAGAGTTTGGCTTTGAGCAGCAGCATCCAACCACACTTTGGTGTGATAATCAAAGTGCCATTCAGCTATGCAAAGATCCAGTCCAGCATCAGCGCAGCAAACACATTGAACTACACATGCACTTCATCAGAAAGCTCATTCATGACCATGTTCTTGAAGTGCAATATTGTTCAACAGATGATCAGGTTGCAGACATCTTCACAAAGGCTCTCACAGAGGCAAAGTTCACTAAACTTCGATATATGCTTGGAGTTCAGGAAGTTGTCACTAAGGGGGGATAGGCTCTAGTGCCTCCTTCCTTCTCCTATTGTGTCATATTTGTAAATCCTTCAATCCTATCCCAAGTTGTTCTTAAGGGGGGATGTTAGGATATTCTGACACATAGGAAATAGTTAAGTTCAACTTGGTCTAGTATAGAGTTAGGTATAGAGTTAGGTAAAGTGTGTTTCTTTACCGTTGTACATTTTGTAACTTACAATCCGACGGTCACGATATGTAGTGATCCGACGGTTCACTCTCTCCTCGGTATTACCGACACTTGATCCGTGGCTTGACACCCGATTGGTCCATGAGTTCTATTTAAAGCGCATGGAGGGTCATTGTTCGGGTAAACCATGCATGAGAGAAGCTTATGTAAATTTTCATTCTTTGATTAATAAATTGCCTGTAGTACCCACGTTGGGACAGGCCGTGGACTGTTTCCCTCTTTGAGGGTTTTAACCACGTCAAAAATACTGGTGTATTGATTTGAGATCTGGTTGTGAGTGGTGTCCTTTTGGTGTTCTTTCTGAGGAACTTACCCTGTAAATTCCTACAATATTGAGTTTTGGTAAAATCAAGGACCTATTTTCAAGATCTTGACCTTGTTTTTAGCATTCTCAAATGGAATGTTTAAAACCCACATTAAAAATGGGAGATTTGCACCTTAGCCTTTGCAACCTTTTTCCAAAAAGAATTTATCTAATGGAATAGCTTGTATATATCAGGTCTTGATTTCTAGAGTACCCAACCAATGTTTTTGAGGCCAACTCCCGAGCTCCAACTAAAATTTAGTCCTATTGAAAAAAAAAAACTTTGAAAAATCCAGCTATTTGGAGACATTTATCCTTCTTTTTAATTGATTTACAACAAACAAACCTCAGTGCCTTTTCTTTCTTATCTTTATCTTCCAATTTCCAAATTTTTTTATTAATCATTCTCATAAACACTTTATATAAGTAAATATTGTAATCATTAACTTATATAACTTATAGAGTATATTTACCCCTTAACAATAGTGATGGCCTTGATTATCCCACCCAAACCTAAAGAACTTCACTATCGGTTTTCTCCAAATCCCGTGCTATGTTGTTCCCAAATTCAAGAGATGTATGATAATTGCTTTTATAAAATGTAGGTTGGTTGAAAGGATTGTATTAGCGCACCAAAGAGGAGGACAGTAGCATGGAATCACGTTATCTAGGCACTTGGTGCAGGTTCGATTCGTGTTTGCAATGGTACTGCATTACAAGATTTCTTGTGGCTCAAATAAACCTGAAGTGGAGTAAAGTAAGTTGAGAGAGCATGCTGAGGCATTTATGTGCCCCCTCGTTCCCCGATTCTGCCATTAATTTGGTTGAACATCACTTTCTCGGTCGATTCAAGCAATGAGGAGAGGACCCGACGAAATGATAGCGGAAGCTGTCATTTTCTTTTCAAGTGAAGATAAAAGCTGGTGCATTCTCCAGCGAATCGGTCTTTAATGGTTGGCTGGTGAGGTACTAACCCATGTAAGAACCCAATGCACTACTATAATATGGCTCTAATTTTCTCCTCAAAACACATCTTGCAAACTCTTACAACTCTGTGCTTCTTTGTCGAATTAGTGTAACTCGGGGCGAGCCGGTCAATATCATTATTTTTTATTTCGGGATGGTGCGAAAGGTACAGGGTTGAATTCTGATACCTTCATTTGAAATCAACCATTACCTTCTGATTCTGCATGTTGAATTCTGGTGCCTTCATTTGAAATCATCCATTACCTTCCGATTTTGCATGTGCATAATGCCTGACTATGAGGTAGGTTTTTCATTTCTTTCATTTTCTTCAAGTTTTCTATTTTTGGGGTCGTTGATTTCATGAAACCTCCTCTGGAGCATACTTTCAACAACAAAAACTGCAAACCCCTCCACCTCGGCAACAATCTAGGACTCCTAGCCTAAGGACCTCTCTTTCCTTTGCATCATATGAAGCTTGTGGATCAGCATACCTACGAGGGCCTAGTGAGATCCATATCTACATCTAGGTCCTTCGTTTCTCCACTTGGGTGTTCATTTATGACCTCCAAAGAGGCACCCAAGTGAAGATCCACCTCTTGGTGCAGAATGCACCTTTGTAGAGGGTCGGTCAATAATTGAATTTCCTCTCTACCTTGAAAGTCCCAGGTTGCTTGCATAATGTATGGATACTAGTTCCTAACTTCACGATCTCCCACCTTGCACAACAAGCGTATGGCCCTCCACTTTGTGCTTCTTAGTGAATACTTGCGATGGATTTATGGCCCATGGCCTGTAAGTTTCTTCGCAATGGATGTATGGCCTCTCAATGTTGTGTTTCTACCTACATGAGGTATGGCTATGTTTTTGGTGACCCTAAGACTTCGATCTCCAAATAATCGAGCTGATTTTTGGCCTCCCATTGGTGATTTAGGATAATCAGTTAGCTAAAGTTATGGTGGCTTGACTCCACAATAGTGCACCTTTGTAGAGGGTCGATCAGCAACGAAATTGTCATTGTTCTGCCCATCAACCCTCTGATAATTGTTCATTTTTCTGCTCGCATTTCCTTCAGGCTATGCAACAGCAGGAGGAGGAGGCTAACCCACATTGGGAGCCACCACCACCTGTTGGGTGGGCTCTGTTTTCTTAGTAGGCTTTGTGGGTGGTGTCACATTAGAACTAAACAAATACCTAAGAGAATACCACAATCAAGATGTTATATGTTGACTTATTGATTGTTCTGGATATGGAAGCATGGTACAGGGTCCTATGAAATGACTTTCAGGTGTAGGGCCTGTAAGAGGAAATCAAAACTATTAGGGTGGTTGAAGGATGTATTTCAGCACTATTCCCCTAATTGAGATAGGAAATTTGTAATGTTCCCAGCTAAAATTTTCCCAATTTGCATTTAAAATTTCTGATTTTTTACTCAGTTTCAATGAATCTTTTAGTGAACTATTTTGTCAACACTTAGTGATTAAAATGATGTAGGTTTCCTTTCTAGCTTGCAATCAATTTGCAGTTACATAAACATGAACCAGACTTCATTCCAGTGAATAGAATAGTATGTAAGACTCAGAAAAGTAACATAAAACACTATTATGACTGATATTAAATCAAATTGTATGACTGATATTAAAGCAAATTGAAGGGTACACAGCCACCATATTAATTTTCTATAAGGGAAAATACATGATGAGAACACAACAAAGAAACTCGACCTGATTTTCATAATATATCAATGAAATATTAGTCATACAAGAACGTTGATCCAACCTTAATACATTGATAGCATAGCTTCCCAAATGGCCACGTGCTCGGTGCTTCCATAAACAACTCATCCCCACTTATCAGCAGCTATTTAACCCCAAACACTTGATGCCTAGGCTTCACTGAACACTGTCCATGATCTAATAATAATGTCCCTTCTACATGCACCTCTCAAACTCATTATCTACAACCCAAAATGCTGTCACAATGCAATGGACCCACCCAATCTTAAGGAGAAAATCCATGGTCAACAAGGGTGGATTTACTCAGCTGAAAACAAATGAAGAACTTGGCCCATGAACACGCTAACAACTACAATAAACTCAATGATATTCAATTTGTCTTCACACCAACGCACAAAGACAAAAGAGAGGCCAATGGAGGTTAAACTTGTCCAAAATGTGTGCTACAACTAGCAATCAAGCACAACCACTTCTCTTCAATATATTCAGTCAATGGAACGAGTAACATTCAACAAATAGTGCTCATTTTATATGCCCAAACCCTTCTTCAAAAAATAGGCAACAAACACAATAGATAGAAGGGAAATGTGTCCCTTTGATGTAACTCACATAGTATGGGTATTAACAAGTATTTTGGTTCACTATTATGCATGAAATCATAGCCCCACACCAAATAGAACGCAACCTCCACACTGACCTAATATCTCGCCCTTTCTCTGAGTGAACTCGACCTCCAGTTCCATAGGCAAAGCCATTAACATTCCAAGTTGTATAAGGGACTGTGTAGCAGGGGTTGCTTTCAGAATCATATTATGTAGTATGTTTGCTTGTCTGCCTACTTCTTTTTCATGTCCATTGAGAACCAAATATAAATGGCCATATAGGGACACACATACTGTAAGCACAGTTACCAGAGTACTAAAGTGTTAGGTTGTGTTATATTCTTTCCACGACTAGCCCATGTAGTTAACCAAGGGGTTAGAAGGGGGGCAGAGCCCCCCCTTTGTTGCGCCGATTGCGTAACGGGGGGAGTCACAGGGGGTTTGAGGGGTGCAGGTAACCCCACTCTATGGGGTCTGGGGCAGCGCCTCAAAAAAATTTGGTTTTGGACCCTATGTTAGGTTGGGCGAACAGACCTATGGTTGTGTGCATGATTTTTGCACATGGTTTTGGACGCAATGGTTTTTGGTCCATGGTTTTGGACGCGATGGTTTTTGGTCCATGGTATTGGATGCTTCAGCATGTATAAAGATGTATTGTAACATTGAAAGGAACATAATGAAAAATCAAGCTGGTAGTCCTGGTTTTGGGATCCAGGGGAAAATATTTGTGTATATGTGTTTTATGTGTTATGCTCTCACATTGTTTATTTTATATGTTTTAGAATTTGTATGAAAGTAATTTCTATGTAGGGTTAAAACCTACATAAAGTACATTCCCACAGTGGTACAGTAGCATGATCTCATTTGGAAAAAGTCAAAGCGATTTCCCAAGTTATAGATATACCACCTAAATGTCTGTTTACCATTTCCACTGCCTATCTTTTCTTCAAGGAGAGAAGTTTGATCAAGTCCTACACCCCAACCTCTACCAAATTGGATGTATTCATGATTAATTACATTTCCTGGGTGTAGGGTTGGATTAAGACCAACAAAAATATCCTCACTCAAATTGGTCACCTTTGATGCTATGCTTACACCTCCTCTTGTGATATGAGATAAGTGATCCACATGCCCATGGTGAAATCGTACCTTAGGTGGGTTTGCTAGCAGCCATCGCCAAATGATGACATTACTAGCCTCTTTATTTGATATAATTTGAGCCAATGTTGTCTTTCTGTTTATAGAGATGTGCATTCTCAGATGAGGAATTTCATATCTACATCGGCAGAGATAGAAGCATTGTAGCTTGTCGCTCTTTCAAGTAATGTACTCTCTTGTGACCCATGAAAATGAATCATACTACCACAGTAATGGGCCTTCGTCCCCAGAGAGAAAGTAAAGAATATAGGAGCCAGTTGTGGCTACATGACCACAAAATCATTGCAGAATCTTTATTTTAAGAAAACCTCCAATTCCATAGGCAAAGCCATTAACATTCCAAGTTGTATAAGGGATGAGGAATTGCCTATCTACACCAGCAGAGATAGAAGCACAGTAGCTTGTTCCTATTTCAAGTAATGTACTCTCTTGTGACCCATGAAAATGAATCATACTGCCACAGTAATGAGTCTTTGTCCCCAGAGAGAAAGTAAAGAATACAGGAGCCAGTTGTGGCTGCATGACTACAAAATCATTGCAGAATCTTTGTTTTAAGAAAACCTTGAGTTCCATAGGCAAAGCCATTAACATTCCAAGCTATATTCATGATTAATTAAATTTCCTTGGCGTAGGGTTGGATTAAGACCAGCAAAAATATCCTCACTCAAATTGGTCACCTTTTATGCTTTTCTTACACCTCCTCTTGTGATATGAGATAGGCGATCTAGATGCCCATGGTGAAATCGTACCTTAGGTGGGTTTGCTATCAACTGCTACCAAATGGTGACATTCCTAGCCTCTTGATTTGATACAATTTGAGCCAGTGTTGTCTTGCTACTCATAGAGATGTGCATTCTTAGATGAGGAATCACATATCTACACCAGCAAAGATAGAAGCACTATAGCTTGTTGCTCTTTCAAGTAATGTACTCTTGTGACCCATGAAAATGAATCATACTGCCACAGTAATGAGCCTTTGTCCCCAGAGAGATAGTAAAGAATACATGATCCAGTTGTGGCTACATGACTACAAAATCATTGTAGAATCTTTGTTTTAAGCAAACCTAGAGTTCCATAGGCAAAGCCATTAACATTCCAAGTTGTATAAGGGATTATGTAGCAGGGGCTGCTTTCAGAACCATATCATGTAGTATGTTTGCTTGTCTGCCTACTTGTTTTTCATGTCCATTGAGAACCAAATATAAATGGCCATATAGGGACACATATACTGTAAGCACAGTTACCAGAGTACTAAAGTAAATTCCCATAGTGGTACAGTAGCATGATCTCATTTGGAAAAAGTCAAAGCAATGTCCCAAGCTATAGATATACCAACTAAATGTTTGTTTACTATTTCCACTAGATATATTTGCCTCAAGGAGAGAAGTTTGATCAAGCCCTACACCACAACCTCTACCAACTTGGATGTATTCATGATTAATTACATTTCCTTGGCATAGGGTTGGATTAAGACCAACAAAAATATCCTCACTCAAATTGGTCACCTTGGATGGTTTGCTTACACCTCCTCTTGTGATATGAGATAAGTGATCCAGATGCCCATTGTGAAATCGTACTTTAGGTGGGTTTTCTAGCAGCTACTGCCAAATGGTGACATTACTAGCCTCTTGATTTGATATAATTCCAGCCAATGTTGTCTTGCTGCTCATAGAGATGTGCATTCTTAGATGAGGAATTGCATATCTACACCAGTAGAGATAGAAGCACTGTAGCTTGTTCCTCTTTCAAGTAATGTACTCTCTTGTGACCCATGAAAATGAATCATACTACCACAGTAATGAGTCTTTGTCCCCAGAGAGAAAGTAAAGAATACAGGAGCCAGTTGTGGTAGCATGACTACAAAATCATTGCAAAATCTATGTTTTAAGCAAACCTCCATTTCCATAGGCAAAGCCATTAACATTCCAAGCTGTATAAGGGATGAGGAATTGCATGTCTACACCAACAGAGATAAAAGCAATGTAGCTTGTTCCTCTTTCAAGTAATGTACTCTCTTGTGACCCATGAAAATGGATCATATTTCCACAGTAATGAGTCTCTGTCCCCATAGAGAAAGTAAAGAATACAGGAGTGAATTGTGGTTGCATGACTACAAAATCATTGTAGAATATTTGTTTTAAGAAAACCTTGAGTTCCATAGGCAAAGCCATTAACATTCCAAGCTATATTCATGATTAATTACATTTCCTTGGCGTAGGTTTGGATTATGACCAGCAAAAATATCCTCACTCAAATTGGTCACCGTTGATGCTTTGCTTACACCTCCTCTTATGATATGAGATAGGCGATCTAGATGCCCATGGTGAAATCGTACCTTAGGTGGGTTTGCTATCAACCATTGCCAAATGGTGACATTCCTAGCCTCTTGATTTGATATAATTCGAGCCAGCATTGTCTTGCTACTCATAGAGATGTGCATTCTCGGATGAGGAATCATATATCTACACCAGTAGAGATAGAAGCACTATAGCTTGTTTCTCTTTCAAGTAATGTACTCTTGTGACCCATCAAAATGAATCATACTTCCACAGTAATGAGTCTTTGTCCCCAGAGAGAAAGTAAAGAATACATGATCCAGTTGTGGCTCCATGACTACAAAATCATTGTAGAATCTCTGTTTTAAGAAAACCTAGAGTTCCATAGGCAAAACCATTAACATTCCAAGCTATATAAGGGACTGTGTAGCAGGGGCTGCTTTCAGAACCATATCATGTAGTATGTTTTATTGTCTGCCTACTTATTTTTCATGTCCATTGAGAACCAAATATAAATGGCCATATAGGGACACATATACTGTAAGCATAGTTAACAGAGTACTAATGTAAATTCCCACAGTGGTACAATAGCATGATCTCATTTGGAAGAAGTCAAAGCAATGTCCCAAGCTATAAATATACCAACTAAATGTTTGTTTACTATTTCCACTGGATATATTTGCCTCAAGGAGAGAAGTTTGATCAAGTCATACACCACAACCTATACCAACTTGGATGTATTCATGATTAATTACATTTCCTTGGCATAGGGTTGGATTAAGACTAGCAAAAATATCCTCACTCAAATTGGTCACCTTGGATGATTTTCTTACACCTCCTCTTGTGATATGAGATAAGTGATCTAGATGCCCATTGTGAAATCACACCTAGGTGGGTTTGCTAGCAGCTACTGCCAAATGGTGACATTACTAGCCTCTTGATTTGATATAATTCGAGCCAATGTTGTCTTGCTGCTCATAGAGATGTGCATTCTTAGATGAGGAATTGCATATCTACACTAGCAGAGATAGAAGCATTGTAGCTTGTTCATATTTCAAGTAATGTACTCTCTTGTGACCCATGAAAATGAATCATATTACCACAGTAACGAGTCTTTGTCCCCAGAGAGAAAGTAAAGTATACAGGAGCCAGTTGTGGCTACATGACTACAAAATCATTGCAAAATCTCTATTTTAAGAAAACCTCGAGTTCCATAGGCAAAGCCATCAACATTCCATGCTGTATAAGGGATGAGGAATTGCATATATACACCAATAGAGATAGAAGCACTGTAGCAGGTTGCTCTTTCAAGTAATGTACTCTCTTTTGACCCATGAAAATGAATCATACTGCCACAGTAATGAGTCTTTGTCCCCATAGAGAAAGTAAAGAATACAGGAGCCAATTGTGGCTGCATGACTACAAAATCATTGCAGAATCTTTGTTTTAAGCAAACCTCCAGTTCCATAGGAAAATCCATTAACATTCCAAGATGTATTCATGATTAATTACATTTCCTTGGTGTAGGGTTGGATTAAGACCAACAAAAATATCCTCACTCAAATTGGTCACCTTTGATGCTTTGCTTACACCTCCTCTTGTGATATGAGATAAGTGATCTAGATGCCCATGGTGAAATTGTACCTTAGGTGGGTTTTCTAGTAGCCACTGCCAAATGGTGACATTACTAGCCTCTTGATTTGATATAATTCGAGCCAATGTTGTCTTGTTGCTCATAGAGATGTGCATTCTCAGATGAGGAATTGCATATCTACACCAACAGAGATAGAAGCATTGTAACTTGTTGCTCTTTCAAGTAATGTATTGTCTTGTGACCCATGAAAATGAATCATACTACCACAGTAATGAGTCTTTGTCCCCAGAGAAAATGTAAAGAATACAGGAGCCAGTTGTGGTTGCATGACTACAAAATCATTGCAGAATCGTTGTTTTAAGAAAACCTCCATTTCCGTAGGCAAAACCATTAACATTCCAAGCTGTATAAGGGACTGTGTAGCAGGGGCTGCTTTCAAAAACATATCACGTAGTATGTTTTCTTGTCTGCCTACTTGTTTTTCATGTTCTTTGAGAACTAAATATAAATGGCCATATAGGGACACATATACTGTAAGCACAGTTACCAGAGTACTAAAGTAAATTCCCACAGTGGTACAATAGCATGACCTCATTTGGAAAAAGTCAAAGTGATGTCCCAAGCTATAGATATACCAACTAAATGTCTGTTTACCATTTCCACTACCTAACTTTGCCTCAAGGAGAGAAGTTTGATCAAGTCCTACACCATAACCTCTACCATCTTGGATGTATTCATGATTAATTACATTTCCTTGGCATAGGGTTGAATTAAGAACAACAAAAATATCCTCACTCAAATTTGTCACCTTTGATGCTTTTCTTACACCTCCTCTTGTGATATGAGATAAGCGATCTAGATGCCCATGGTGAAATCGTACCTTAGGTAGGTTTGCTAGTAGCTGCTACCAAATGGTGACATTAGTAGCCTCTTGATTTGATATAATTCAAGCCAATGTTGTCTTGCTGCTCATAGAGATGTGCATATTGTTGATTCATGTCAATTATTTGTAGATCTTCACTATGAGTAAAAATAATAGTAGAGTTTTGATTTTCCAGCTTCCCTTCACCAAGGATAGCATGTCCCAAAAGTTTGATGCAATTTTTTTCTGGTCCAGCTGATCCACAACCTTAACAAGGATTGAGGAATAAAACCTTGGGGACTTATCATTCTCTCTATCTTTTTCTTGATCAACGTAAACAATCCGTGGAGATGGATATGTAAACATAAGGCCCAAGATGTTCTTCACCCAATCATTAGCAAATCTCTTATGTGTACCATATAATTTACATGATACAATATATGTGAATTTAAGGTCTTCCACTGTTTGCAATTGTGCCCATACTGATCTCTGATTATTTTTGTGCTCATCCTGAATAGACCTTTGTACGTTGTAGACCTTTGTATGCACATATATAGGGATGAATCTCTATGAATTCAGGACAAACCTTTGAATTTGGTTGAATTCACTGAATTTTAAACTTTATGGTTGAAGTTCAGTGAACCTTGTGACATAGCCTAGACTTTGTGCCATGTTCATAATCATTGCAAGCATTCTAACTTGCCACCCTATTAGGAAAATCTATTGAATAATTAGATAAAACTGACACTTATTTTATTGAACCCACTTTTTTTGTTGATTGGCTTCCTGTTATCATGGTATGTCAGTTGCACCTTGCCCTACTTGGGAGAGACTACAACCAATGACATTCAAGTTGGATTTGTTTGTCTAGTAGGCTGTGTGTGGAGGGTATCTTTTCCTGCAAAAGACACCTAGTACATGCACTTGGCCCTTTGAATCTGGTTGAATTCACTAAATTTTAAACTTTATGGTTGAAGTTTGTGAACCTTGTGACGTAGCCTAGACTTTGTGCCATGTTCATAATCGTTGCAAGCATTCTAACTTGCCACTCTATTAGGAAAATCTATAGAATAATTAGATAAAACTTGCACTTATTTTAGTGAACCCGCATTTTTTGTTGATTGGTTTCCTGTTATCATGATATGTCGATTGGACCTTGCCCTACTTGGGAGAGACTACAACCAATGACATTCAAGTTGGATTTGTTTGGCTAGTAGGCTGTGTGTGGAGGGTATCTTTTCCGCAAAAGACACCTAGTGCCTTCACTTGGTGCTTTGAATTTGGTTGAATTCACTGAATTTTAAACTTTATGGTTGAAGTCCAGTGAACCTTATGACATAGCCTAGACTTTGTGCCATGTTCATAATCATTGCAATCATTCTAACTAGCCACTCTGTTAGGAAAATCTGTTGAATAATAAGAAAAAGCTTACACTTATTTTAGTGAACCCACATTTTTTGTTGATTGGCTTCTTGTTATCATGATATGTCGACTTCCCTTTCCCTACTTGGGACAAACTACAACCATTAACATTCAAGTTGGATTTGTTTGGTTAGTAGGATGTGTGTGGAGGGTATCTTTTCCGCAAAATACACCTAGTACATGCACTTCGCCATTTGAATTTGGTTGAATTCACTAAATTTGAAACTTTATGGTGGAAGTTTAGTGAACCTTGTGACATAGCCTAGACTTTGTTCCATGTTCATAATTGTTTCAAGCATTCTAATTTTCCACTCTATTAAGGAAAATCTGTTGAATAATTAGATAAAACTTACACTTATTTTAGTGAACCCACATTTTTTGTTGATTGGATTCCCATTATCATGATATGTCGACTGCACCTTGCCCTACTTGGGAGAGACTACAACCAATGACATTCATGTTGGATTTGTTTGGCTAGTAGGTTGTGTATGGAGGGTATCTTTTCCGCAAAAGACACCTAGTACATGCACTTGGTCCTGACTGCTAATATGGGTGGTGGCACACCCACAAGCATGAGCACAAACATAAGTGTGTGCCATTGCTGAGACTTGAACTATGGTGGGGGTCATATGCAGTGCACAACTTAGACTGATCTAGCATACCACCATATTGACAAAACCCAAAACCCAATGCAGCTGTGTATAAAGGTAAACTATGTAGAATTATATAATATCCCTTTGATTACACATAAATAGCTGACTATGGTAAAGACAGAAGAAACATATCTCATAAAAGAATACAAATAAATGTCATTAATAAATTTAGCTCGAAGTTACTCAGTAAAGGCCACCCTTCATTCATTGGTAAGTAAAAGTTAAAACCATTATAGGTAAATTACCATTTGGTAGTCAAATTCAATAAATTATTCTCAAATATGTTCGTTACAGTGAATTTGAGGCACTGTAAAAGCTGGGAGATTATGAATAAGGGGTCATGGGCCAAGCAAATCCCATAATCAATAAGGTACACATGAGACTTTTAAGTCTCCTTTGGGAGATGAATGCAGCACATGAGGTCTTTCAGGGCTTGTCTAACTGATTAGATCCTTCACTTTCTTTCATTAACGATAGCTTCTATGTTTGTGGAATATTGTAGAAATGCTTAAGAGATTTTATTTGCATTTTTTCTTGAAATCAATAGGAATTACAATTCTCAACTCATGATAGGGAGCACTTTGGGTTAGAGCCTTATTTTCTTTCAACTAAAATCCACCTGTAATGTTAGCATGTTTGTGTTTGGAGTTCAAATTGTGAGAATCATCTTCTTTTTTGATTCAAGTTTTCTATGACGGTATCTCTGGGGATAGAACTGATTTCAAGGAAAATTTTAAGGAAGCCGTCAAATTTTAATTTCTAAAAAATAAAATATAGAACAAGGCATAAAATAAATTTGAATATTAATTATTGGTGAGCATGTAAATAATGACAAATATTAATGCACTGGAAGTTAATGGATTTGGAGTTGTTTTCCTATGACATCTTTGATAGTTGATAGTAGTTATAATTGGATTACCAATTAAACCTATTACACCCAACTTAGAATTGACAAGCCACGAGAAGAGTATTTCATCATCTTGTTCATTATTTCTTCCCATAAAACATAAAATGTGACATATTCTTTAAAATAACATTTTTTTATTTTTGTGGTAAATTTTGTAATGACCTAGGGTGATTTTTATTCCTTCCTATGGCTTTAATTCTAGGGTTTTCAACAGAAATTCAATAGATCTTTACACAAAAACATATATCACTTTAAAAACACAAAATATTCCAGTCAACGGTAATATGATATATTGATGGAACAATACACACAATTGACTTGTTCAACAACCAGTAGTTGTTCCACCAATATTTCACAGCATTGCTTGTCAATTTTTTTTTTAAATTACTAGTCGAATTGTACTCTTCTACAACCTGCATAACCTGTACTAATCTATGTAATTCTCTGTGGAAAGAGAAATTGTAGTTTAGAATCACTTTGCAGATGTATTCTTGCTTCACTGAAACCTCAGGAAATCTTTCACCAAATCTCAGCAATACATAATTTGCCTCAGGGAATGTGGCGAAGTTCCACATAAACTGATGAAGTTCCTTTAATGTGCCTTCAGGGTATGAACAACCTTGCCTCAAAGATTTTCCCAATCATAACTCAGAAAATGACCGAATAACCTTAGAACAAGGACATAAAACCCTCATAATAGGGTTTCAATGCTCATCCGAACTGCCTTAGGGGAGATGATGAGTTTGCTTCACGGGGGGCTGAGTTGATTCCACTGCAACAGATTTTGGCCCTGCGGCCAAGCTGCGACTCATGCGGCTTGTGGATGTCTATGGATGGCATTAGGATGTTGGACTCTACTTCAGGGACACCAAAGTGTCTCATTACTGCTCCCTAGAAATTCCAGGATACCCTCTGCAATTCTACTACCCAAAATCTATCTATCACAGAGGGGAAAGCAACTAAAAAATAGTCCTGAACAATCCAACAGATTTCAGTTCTCGTACTTGGTTGGCCACCAACTTTAATGTCTCTAGATAGATAGATTCCCTGCTTTTTCCAGAACATAATAGAACAAAAGATAAGAGTAGGTTTACTAACTAGGGTGGAATCTTTCATGGGGTCTACCAAGTGTCCTTAACCAAAGTTCTACCAAGTGGTTCCATGAGAATAGTGAAAAGGAATAGGGAGAGAGGGAAACCTTTCCGAGGTCCTCTAGAGGCCTTGAAGAAATTAGAGGGACCCTCATTGATGAGAAGAACAAAGGAGGCAAAAGAAAAGAAATGTTACTTCCATTTGACCTATTGGGCTGAGAAACTAGTTTAGGTAGAATTTCATGAAGAATGTCCCATCTAATCTTATTGTAGGCTTTAGCTAGATCAAGCTTGAGAACATCGCATCCTCCTCATATTTAGAGAGTGGGTGACTTCTTGGACTATCACAAGGAAATTGAAGATTTGGTGTCCTGACAAATCTCCTTCTTCATCTGAAATCAATACTGGTAACTGAGTCTTAAATCTCAAAGAGATAATCCTGGTTATAATCTTAAATGCAAAATTGCATAAGGATATTGGCCTGAAGCTATTAAAACTCAAAGCTCATTCCTATGGGATGTTTTTTATTAGAAAATTTGTGTTTAAAGCTTTGAGAATAACCCTTGATTTCTTCAATTCTTCAACCGCTTCTAGGGAGTCTATTTTAATGAAATATCATTCCATCTGGAAAGAGTCAGTAGGGAACCCATCGATACCATGCTCTTGAATACGATTAAGCAAGTTCGTAATGGCCTTCTTGGATACCATGCTTGGGAAAATTTGAGAATTACGTCATTTTTGCTTCAAAACTCTTTCATGCTCTGAAAGGAGTTTTTTGAAGTAATTTACTGCTTCCATATAGAGATTATTGTGCCTTTCCATTTCATTATGTCTATAGTGATTGTTGTATTTTTAGAGATGTGTTTAATTGATCTTCGACCAACACAAGATTATGAAAGAATATAAAGTTAGGGTCCGGTACCTGAAGCCAATGAACTCTATATTTATGACACAAGAAAATTTCCTCTTATTTTTAAAGCTCTCCTCCAACTTGGCTATTAGATGAACTTCCTTATTTTTAAAATCTAGAGATAGATCACTATTTCAAGAGATGATTGAAGGGTTTGCATTCCTAAATCCAAGTATTCCTTCTCTTTCAAAAATCTATTGATAAGATCACTATTTCAAGAGATGATTGAAGGGTTTGCATTTGTAGCTTGAATGATCTCTTCTCTTTTAAGAATATTATGAGAGATCTCCTTGTTCCAAACTATTAGTTTGGATTTTTGAGATGCTGAAGTTTCTTTTGCATGATAAACATTTTGGATCCCACCACTTGATAATCTTGCCACAACTTCTAAATTTTAACAAGGAAATCAAAGTGAGAGGGCCACATAATCTCTAATTTTAAGGGGTCGTTGTGTGGTTTGTCATGATTTTCTATGATTAGAGAGATCACCCAAAGATCTAAGAGGGCTTGACCTGCTAATGATTTGAGAGGGTTCCTCTATGGATGAGAGAATCTAAGTCAAAATCACCCTCTATCCAGACTTTGTTAAGAAGAAATATGTGTGATATTTTCATAACAAAACCTTTTCCATTTATCTTTTTATTTCGAGTGAAATATCCAATTCTATGGCTAATATCAATGTGGAAATCCTTTTTGATAAAATCATACAAAATTGAAGTTGGATTTCCATACAAGCTACAACCAACCTTTCTTCTCATGCACCCATAGAATTATGTTCAACTCCCCACCAACAATCCATTGTAACTTATTCAAGACTTTCTCTCTATAGATAATAGATTCTAGCAATTAGGCTTGAGGGTTGTTAAAATAGGACCATAAACTAATAAACATTAGTGAGGTAGAAATGTTTGTCCCATATTTTGGAGGGAACCTTAAGGTTATCCGGAATCTGGCTTTATTAACATCCAGAACATCCAATATTTCCAAGGTCATCCATGTAGCTATCCCTCCACTTCTGCCCTCTGGCCCTTATAGAGATTTCTTCAACATTCTTTTATATTCTCCTTTTGGTGTCTTCCATCCTGCTTTCATCAAGCTTGGATTCTTGAATGAATATGATGTCTATTTTTTCTAGGATGATCTTTCTATTAAGTGACCTTTGTTTAACCTTTGGACCCATGCCTCTTACATTTCATGATAGCATTTTCATGAGGATGCAGAGGACTAGCCATTGGCTTTTCATTTATTATATATGACACAGTCATAGATGATCATTGATCAATAAAAATTTTGTTTCGTGAAACCAACTTTTGGAACCATCTTCAGTGGTCTCTATAAATGGAAGTGTAGGAAGATGCACAAGGAGAAATAATGTAGCACTATATTTTATGACTTTTCCATAGGTACATCTGCAGAATGCACACCCACAGTTCTATTGTTCACCTATTAGACCAGTGAAAATTATAGGAAAACTTGGAAGGGTTGGACATGACTGTTCCAACCATACTCTTATTGGTCTATAATACATATATTCATAACACATACCTACAATACTATTGTTCACCTATTCAGCTAGTGCATATTGTAGGCAAATTGTTAAATGTTGGACTTCGTTGTCTCAAGTTCACACACTAGCACTAAATATGCAACATATTGTGTGCATCCTTAGATATGTTTGAGATTGCAAGCTAACTGTTTAAATAAATGCATGTATAAAACTTCTATATTAGCAAAATAACCATAAATATTGTTTTCTAGCATTTTGGGTTGAATTCACAATAGTATGCTAAAAAGTGTCATTTCAATGTCTGGAAATTAGGATATATAAATGTGAGATATATACTCTACATCTTTGGGTTATCTCCTTTTCAAATCTAATATTTTTTATGCTACATGTTAATTTTTTGAACTTTGAACTTTGAAGAAATTGTTGAATGGACTTCGTAAGGCAATGGTACCATAAATTGTGTTATTTCAAATATTTGACTTCCATATTTTCACAAAATACAATGTCCTCAATAAATACTTATATGTATAGATACTTATGTTTAGGATTATATATGTGTTGGAGCGGTTCCTTTATGTTTTACTATAATCCTGATGCTGACAAGCTATAGCTAACTTTTTTCATCAATTGTTCATAGAATATGAAAATATTTCATTGTCAAAATGTGGCAAAAATTTTGTTTCTCATGATTTATTTTTTTATTGTTCTTGACAAGATAACCATGTTGCAGGAATGAGGTATTTTCCTCACATTTTTACAAGGATGTAGATTTCCTTTTCATGTTGATGGTTTTTGCATGTAACTTATCTAGCCCCAAATGTTGGTAATGGAGCAGATCGTGAGAAGTAGTTGTGGACACAGACTATCAGAGGTTAATGTTACAATACCACTTCCACCTGGGATCAGGAAATTTTTAATGGTAAGTGACATAAAGAAGAGTTATTTAATGAGAAGGTTGAAAGGGAAACCTCATGTCTTAGTTCTAAGTCATTTATTTGCGTTTCTTAGCTGTAAGTCATCTGTTTTTGAGCTTAACCAGATCAATTATTTCACTAATCCAATATGCATGGCTTGTATTTCTCACCCCATTTTAGTTACTTTACATGGTTGATATAACATTCAATTCTATGCCACTTTTATTTTAAGTCAGAGATTTTATTTATTAAAAGGATGTTCATATTTTGATTGGTTTACTTGGAGCTTGATTTAAAGAAGTTTTGTAAATTCCACGTGGATGTTATTTTTTCAGGGGGAGCTCTTTGCACTAGTAAGGTCAGATGAGTCCTAGAACATAGGTATACAACATGCACATCTTTGGCCTTTGTTGTGTATCTGTTATTCTTTATATCATTGATGGATGGTTATTGATGATGTAAAAAAAGGATGGGAAGGTCCTGCCAATTCTCTTGACAAAACAAAATAAAATAGAGTTGTAGAATTGTGTTTTAAAGGGTGAGCCAGAAATCAGTACTTGAAAGGTCGAACTTGAGAATGGCAAGCTATCTGATCTGGATTTAGAGACACAATAGACCATGGAAAAAAATGATAGTATTGATGAGCCTTCTCAGCAAATAAGCTCTAACTGTTAGACAACTACCGAAATTTTAGTTATCTGCAATGGCAATAGTGACTCTAGCTTTATTTGTATGAATAGCGACTTTGGCCATTGTCCTATTCATTTCCTATGAATAATTTTGATTTTCAAACTCCAACTATTTTATTGTTAAATTAATTAAAGCTTTGATGACAAACTTATAGTTTTCAAAGCTATTTTCTAAATCTATTTTCTTGATCAAATTTGTCTTTTTACTTTAGGTATTGTAGATTGCTATTGTGTGACATATGCTTGATATAATTGCCTGGATAAATAGACATAAGTGTTGCACACCATAGTCTTTTTTAAATCTAAAGAAACAATATTTCCAAGTACAAAGTTTATTAATTAAGAACATCTTTTAGACTTCTTTGCTAAGTAATGATTATATTTCAATAGGGGATTTTGTGTACGTTGATATTGTGTTGTCTCTTTGGTTTCTATCTGGTAACAATGGTTAATAAGGAATGTGTTCTTGAGCAGTAGACACATCTTATTCTACTATCGACAGGAAACTCCATGGTTTTCAGGCATGGCAACAAAAATGCAGATGTCAGTGGGATATCCAAAGTCTGTGTTGGATGAATTTAATACTAGTGATGATTTTGATTCCTTGTGAGATAAATAATGTCACGAGTCAAATTCAAATAAACAGAAGCAGCTCAAGAATGAAGGTGAAGCTATTTATTTTTTTCCAAGTCAATTTCTTTTATTTGTTGGTTGTTGTCATGTTTTGAGTGCAGACTTGTGAAATTCCAAATTACATGTTGGTTTATGTAAAAGGGAAATATATATATATATATATATATATAAAAATTTTATCATATGTCATTCATGGTTTCCATTACATTTGCACATAAGTTTAGATATCATTTAGATATCTAAACACCAAACAACAACAACATTGAGATTTTTCTTTCACTCAACCTATAACATATTGCATCTGTCTTCATCAATGTTCTTCTTCCATATGCTATCCACTTATGACATTTCCTTTGCAATATTTGGTGCATTTTCTAGTTATAGGTCATTTATAGATTATAAATGTTTTCAGAGTTTCACTTCTATTTGAGTATTGAACTGAACATATTGATTCTCTTATACATAATTATTTTTTCCTCCACCCACTTTTCATAACTTCCATAACCATTAGGTAGGATCTGCAACTTCGATGTTGCTTTGCTTGTTTAGTAAAATATTGTTGAGACTTTAATTTATTGAAAGTTGTAGAATTTACAATTTATGAAGTTTCAAGGTCTAATTTTTAAAAGTCTAATTCTTTAAAGGGTGCTAGCTCAATGGAAGAGCACCTGCTTTACAAGCAGGAGGTTGGTGGTTCGATTCCATTGTGCCCTGACATCCATATGGAATGGCGACAATCAATTTCTGGTGACGAAGGCTCTTTTGACCATCACCAATGAGCTTTGGTGACTTTTTTCGGCCCTCACCAAAATATGAAATGGTGATGGTCAACGAACACCTACATAGATACGCATCAATAGCGATGACCCTCAAAGATTCATAACCATAAATCGTTGTTGTTGATACGAAATGGTGACAATTTTTGTCCGTCATTATTGTCAGTATTCGTGACATACCTTGAATGTCACCACAACGCCTATACTTCTGGCAATCCGACTTTTGGTGACGGTCGACGAACATCACCATATATATGCACCAATAGTGACGGCCATGAAAGATCCATGACAATAAATCATTTTTATTCTTATGAAATGGTGACGGCCACTATCCGTCATTATAATCAATATTCGTAATGGACCTTGAATGTCACCATAACGCCCATACTTTTGGCGACGCCACCTTTGGTGACATTCAGTTTTTGGTGACGGAGACTATGGTCTGTCACCATTTCTCATATGAAATGGTGATGGTCGGTTTCTGTCATTATAAATCATTATTGGTGACGGACTTTGAATGTCACTATAGCACCTATAATTTTGGCGACACCACCTTTGGTAACGTTCATTTTTTGGTAATGGAGGCTATATTCTGTCACCATTGCTCATATGAAATGGTGACGGTCGTTATCCGTCATTATAAATCATTATTGGTGACGGACTTTGAATGTCACTACAACACCTATACTTTTGGCAACGCCACTTTTGGTGACGTTCAATTTTTGGTGACGAAGGTGTTGGCATTATGACACAGGTTTGGCACTATGACACAGGTGTTGTCCTTGATGGCAACTCACTCAGATGGCAGATCGCTATTTAGGCTCTCAAAATGAAAGAAAAAGAGGTATACACAAGTTACTTTTGACGAAGTCGCGTACACATGCGGGATTGCTAATCAAAAGTCGTGTATGCGTATGCACGCACTTTCATACACGAAAAAAGCGCGTACATGTGGGAAAACTTATTTTTGGTCCATGATATTTAGTCCTTGGTATTTGGACCTATGGTTTTGGACCATGGTATCTCGTCTGAAGTGTTGAACCTAGGTATTTGATCCAAGGTATTGATTCTTTATGGTTTTGCACCATGGTATTGTGTAAGGCCTAAAACTATAAAAGGGGAAGGAGATCATTAGGCAAAGGCATTGACACAAGGACTAAATATCTTATGAAGAACTAGATCTGGAATACAGGTCATTGGGTTATGGTGCATAGGTAGATCTGAATCAAGAAGGAACCTGAGCACAAGAAGAAGGATAAGTACTATTGATGGATCAAGATCTTAAGGCTTGAATAGTAGTATCTTTGAGTGATTTTGATCTGTTACTTTTGGTGCATGAATTGATCTATAAATCTGATAGTCTAGGTATAACTGATGTCTGAATAAGTGAAAAGGATAAATTATCTTTTATAGATTTGTACGTAGGTTCAGTGAAGCAAAAGCGCATATACACGCTGGTTATGTAAATCAAAATAGTGTATAGAAGGTTGGGCTTAATTCAGCAGCATATGCACACATGATGTACACATTGAAGTAGCGTACGTCTTTTGAAATATGTTTTAGCTACTTCTGGTTATTGGTGTAGTGTTCTGGGTTTAGAATTGGTGTCTGGTTACTGTTACTATTTTCTAGGTAAACATTCAGAGAAGTGACTATTTGATTCAGTTTTTGATTAGTGCAAAGGAGATTGGTTGATGCAGATATACTTGATATTTGTTTGATGTTATCCATGGATCCAATCTGAAAATTTATGAAACATGGTCCCTGAAAAAAAGAGAAGGTTGTAGTGTTATGTAGGTCAGCACCTACATACTAGTACCTCAGCTAGTACAAGAGCTAAGGGGGTTGTAGCTCCCTTCCAGAAGAAGTTGGAGAACGAAAGAAGGTTGTAGCCTTCTACAGGTAGCAGCCCGCGTACTGGTATAAGACTGCACCAGTACAAAATCATTGTAAAAAGAATTTTCTAATTAAAGGAAGATAGAGACGAATTGCAACAGGTGGTTTTCACCCACATTGGGTTTCCACCTTATATCTTTGTTTCCATGTGTGTGATGATCTGTTCTATTTTACTGCTTCTGTTTACTGTTCTTATGATTAATGAAGTCCTGATGCATTGATTAAAGATCAACAATTAATGAATCTTAAGCTTTCTAATATACGCTGGTTTCTTTAGACACAGTAGCGTATATACGCAGTTTCCCATAGCAGAAGTAGCGTATACAAATCTGATTGTGAAATGAAAAATAATTGATTTGAAAATACTGATTCACCCCCTCTCAGTATTATTTCCAACAATTGGTATCAGAGCAGGTCCTTCAGAAGAAGCTTGATTGCTTGAAGGAAGATCTATCATCATGAACAACTACGAAAAGGAGGCATCTATCAGGCCACCAATCTTTGATGGAAGCAACTTCGTCTATTGGAAGGTAAGAATCACAGCCTATCTTCAATCTCTTGGTACAAAAGTTTGGGATATCATGGAAACAGGATACACATTTCCATCAGCAACTCCTACAGATATGGCTGGTAAGAAGCAGTATGAAACAAATGCAAAGGCTGTCAATACTCTATTAGGGAGTTTATCTCAATCAGAATTCGTCAAGGTTATGCAGCTCAAAACCGTAGAAGAAATATGGGACAAGATCGTTCTGAGCTATGAAGGAGATGATCAAGTAAAACGTGCAAAACTACAAACTCTCAGAATTCAATATGAAAATCTCAGAATGCACAATGATGAAGTGTGGCTAATTATTTATTACGTATAGATGAGATTGTTAATTGTATGAAAAACTTGGTTGAAGAGATAAAAGAAGTTATTTTGGTTGAAAAGGTTCTAAGATCTTTGTCTTCTAAGTTTGAACCAAAAGTTTCGACCATAGAAGAAAAGAAGAATATTCAAAGCATTACCATGTCACAGCTACACAGAATTCTAACTGCTTTCGAAATGAGAAAATGGGGACCATCAGACATGAGAGAATCTGCATTCAAAGCCTCAGGAAAATGAGAATACAATGAGTCAGGACATATTTCAGAAGGAGAGGAAGAATCAAACTTTGTCAAGAACCTTCAATGGGGTTCTGGAAGATTCAGAGGTAAGCTACCTTTTAAATGCTTTGCTTGCGGAAGAGTCGGTCACTATGCAGCCAAGTGTCCACATAAAGATAAGCTTGACAAAGTTAAGGAACCAGTTATATGGAATAGAAAACATAATGTAAGAAGATTTATTATACACATGAAGACAGTGATGGATTTTCAAATAGTGATGAAGATGAACAAGGTAATGATTATAGACTTTTGATGGCTTTTGAAGATGATGATTTCTTGGATGCTATATATGAAGAAGGTCTTTATGAAGAAATTTATAAACTTAAAATTTGTTTAGAAGAAAAGAATATGATTATAGATACTCTGACATTCCAACTTGCTGAAAGGGGAAAATGCAATGAAAAGTTAGAATGTGAAATTGTGGGACTTAGAAAAGATATTGAGAAAACAAAAGCTCTTAATCTTAGATTTGCTAAAGGATCTGAAACTTTAGATGAGATTATCAAAGTGTAGCGTTCTCCTCTAATTAAGACAGGTCTTGGGTATACTAAAGAAGCATCTCAAGCACAGAAGCCATCTACCTCCAAAAGTTATATTGAAGCAGCAAGGAGAAGTGAACAGGTTGACAATCGACAGCAAAGGCACAATGCAGATCACCAGGTAAATCAGGGACAATTTACTTCAAGAATGAACAGAGATCACCAAGCAAATCAAGGGCAATCTACTTCAAGGATGAATAGAAGCTACAATCAATCGCAGGTAAATCATTCTCAATTTGCCTCAAGAACGAATGGCTATGGAAATTACAATCACCTGGACAGAAGGTTTGATAATCGCAAGAATTTCTTCAATGGCCAATGTTTCTCCTGTCATAAATTTGGACACAAAGTAGCTCAATGTGTTGCCTACAAGACCATCATGACTAGGGACGCATGAAATCAAAGGAGTGTGACTGGAATCATGAAAAGAACCTACAATAACTTTTCTGCTCTTAAAAATGAAATAGAATGTTCTATTTGTAACAACTTCGATCATGGAGATTCTGAATGCAGGAGTAGGTTTTGGCAAACAACTTAGAAGGAGCAAGCTTCATTGAGTCCCAAAACATGGAGGAAGAAAGAACCGCAACCAGAAATATGTGGTATAGCCTTATATGCGGAAGGACAGGAAAATCAGTGGTACATTGACAGTGGTTGCTCAAAACATATGACAGGTGATAAAGAAAAACTTCAGTCATATAGTGCCTTTGAAAAGGAAAGGAAGGTCTCATTTGGAAATGACACCCCTACATTCATAAAAGGTAAAGGTTCTGTTATTTTAAAAGAAAAAGTCAAAGCTGGAAATGTTATGTATGTTGACAACTTAAAACATAATCTATTGAGTGTCAGACAAGTGTGTGATCAAGGAAATGAGGTAATATTTCGATCAAATGGATGTATTGTTCGTGAGCTTGATACAGGAGAAACAGTGATCAAAGGCATAAGAACTCCAAATAATTTATACATACTCAAGGGAGGACAACAACAATGCTATCTAAGCAAGAATGATGAACACTGGCTATGGCACAGAAGATTAGGGCATCTAAGCTTCTCTCAGATAAGGAAAGCATGCAAATATCAGGCGGTTCGTGATCTCCCTGACATCAGAATTCCTGACAATGCAATGTGCAAATCATGTCAGTTTGGTAAAAAAAGCAGAGCTAATTTCCCTGAGAAAGAAGGATCAGCTAGTAGGCCACTTGAACTTGTCCATACTGATGTATGTGGCCCAACTAGGAAGAGGTCACCTCGAGGAGAAGAATACTTCATATTGTTCATTGACGACTTTTCAAGGATGTGTTGGATAGGACTTCTGAAGCATAAAGACGAAGCTTTCGAAAAGTTCAAAGCATTCAAAGCCTTGGTTGAAAACAAATCAGATCGTAGAATCAAATGCCTCAGGCCTGATCGAGGAGGGGAATTTACCTCGAATGAATTTTTCGATTTTTGTGAAGAACATGGAATAAAAAGGGAATTCTCTACTGCAAGGACTCCTCAGAAAAATGGAGTAGTAGAAAGGATGAACAAAACGGTTCAACAAATGGCTCGTGCTATGCTTGATGAGTCTGGAACTCCCACAACCTTCTAGGGTGAAGCTGCATTTGCTGCCGTTACTATTCTCAACAAGACAAATTTTTGGGTAAACAACACTCAGACTCCTCATGAATTCTGGTATGGTAAGACTCCTACGGTAAAATACTTCAAAATTTTTGGAAGCAAATGTTATATCAAAAGGACTGATGAAAACCTTGGAAAGTTTGAACCTAGAGCAGATGAAGGAATCCTCCTTGGTTACTCTCCCCACAGCAAAGGATATAAGTGTTACAATAAAAGACTTGGAAAAATTGTTGAAAGTATTGATGTAGTGATTAATGAAGAAGGAAACATTCCTAGGCAGGTAAAATCCGAAGATTTCAAAGATGATGAGGGCTATCCTTCAACATCAAATTAGACTTATGATGAAGAAGAAACCCATGAGGCACCAGAATAATAGATAAGGATAGAAGAAAAGACTCCATCCAGGTACGTTCAGAAGAATCATCCAGAAACTCAAATTTTGGGGCAGAAAGAGGCAGGTGTACAAACAAGAATAACTATTTCAGAAGCTTCAAGCTATCTAGCATTGCTCTTCTCCACTGAACCACAAAATGTAAGAGAAGCATGCAAAGATGAATGTTGGGTCAAGGCCATGAATGAAGAACTTGAGCAGATTGAAAAGAATAACACTTGGGAGTTGGTTCCTAGACCAAACGATAAGAATGTCATAGGGACAAAATGGATATTCAAAAACAAGATGAATGAAAATGGAGATGTTATTAGAAACAGGACCAGACTTGTTTGTAAAGGGTATGCTCAACAAGAAGGAATAGACTTTGAAGAAACTTTTGCACCGATTGCTAGACTTGAAGCCATAAGAATGTTCCTTGCTCTTTCTAGCTTTCAGAAGTTCAAAGTCTTTCAAATGGATGTGAAATCTGCCTTTTTAAATGGAGACTTGGAAGAAGAAGTGTATATTGAGCAACCAGATGGATTCATCCTTGGAAACGATCCAAAACTTGTATGCAGACTTAAGAAGGCACTCTATGGTCTTAAACAAGCTCCAAGGGCTTGGTATTATCGCCTGGACAAATACCTCCATCAACAAGATTTTTCAAAAGGATCAATAGATAGCAATCTATATGTAAAAATTGATAATGATAAATTGCTAATACTTGTTGTGTATGTTGATGATATCATCTTTGGTAGCAATGAAGAAGCCATGAGTCAAAACTTTTCTTTAGTGATGCAGAAAGAATTTGAAATGTCCTTGCTTGGTGAGCTGACATATTTTCTTAGTTTACAAGTCCAACAAAATAAAGACAATATATTTTTATCACAAACCAAGTACCTCAAGGAGATCTTGAAGAAATATGGCATGGAAGATTCGAAACCAGTATGTACCCCTATGGTAACAGGATGCAGCCTCAGCGCAAATGATGATTCAACAGCAGTTCATCAACCAACCTATAGATCCATGATTGGTAGTCTTCTCTATCTGACTGGTACTCGACCAGACATCATGCATGTAGTGGGAATAGTTGGAAGATTCCAGGCAAATCCAAAAGAAGCACACCTTTAGGCGGTTAAAAGAATTTTCAAATATCTTCAAGGGACACAAAACTATGGCCTATGGTATCCTAGAGATACAGATCTCACACTTCATGCATATATAGATGCAGATAGGGCAGGAAGCGTGGATGACAGAAAAAGAACTAGTGGTGGCACATTCTTTATGGGTTCCAGATTAGTATCTTGGTTCAGCAAGAAACAAAGTTCAATTGCTTTATCTACAGTTGAAGTGGAATATGTGGATGCTGCATCTTGCTGCACACAACTCCTTTGGATGATGCAAAATTTGCAATATTTTCAAATCACTTGTACTCCACCTATCTCCATTTTATGTGATAATACAAGTGCAATCAGTATTTCAAAAAATCCAATCATTCATTCAAAGACCAAGCACATACCTATCAAATATCATTTTCTCTGAGAACAAGTGCTTGAACAAAAGGTCAAATTGGAGTATGTTCCCTCCAAGGAATAGGTTACTAATATACTCACCAAACCATTGCCCAGGGAGACATTTGAATACCTCAGACAAAGCTGGGAGTAGTTGATGCATCATCTTGCTGTTGAAACTTGTCTGTTTCAGAGAAAAGTGGTTGTACGCGAGTTTAATGAGGATAATTTGCGTACATACGCCGATTTATGTGGATACAGTCGCATATATGTTGGTTTGAAGACAAACAGTGGGCTAGGCTCAGGATGAAAGGATTCTGATATGAGTCTGACAGAGACCATCTGGCACAGGTTCAGGGGGAGCATATATATTCTTCTAATAGTGCATTGTTGGCATTATCCTAGAAGATCTTGGTTCAAGTTCACAGTGTTTTGGTTTCAGGGGAACAGGTGCAGAAGGAGAACTTGGTGGCTGGTCTGAATGAGGATTGACAGATGTTGTTGATGATAGTTGTTGATAACTATCATAGTCTGGTTGTAGATATTTCGTCTCTATGTCATGTAATTCTTTTCTTATCAAGGTCATGTAACAGCCTACTTTGGTTTCCCCACTATGTCTGGGATGGATTATGTAATTTTGTTGTTTTATCTTGTGTAAACTTTTGGTGTATCCCCACTTGGTTGGGAGATGGATGTATGTATGAGTCTTTGGTGGTAGGAAGGTCATTTATGATGTATAAAGTTATGTATCTTCTTGTAGAACATCTTCTTGCAGACCTTGCCTACAGTCAGGGGGAGCATGGACAACACAGCAGAGCAGAGATTTCAGCATGAACTCAGGGGGAGCATAACCCTTTTCCCTTGATGTTAAAGGGGGAGAATGACTTTGAGTGACTTGGGGTTGCCATCAAGTCCAAAGGGGGAGATTGTTGGCATTATGACACAGGTTTGGCACTATGACACAGGTGTTGTCCTTGATGGCAACTCACTCAGATGGCAGATCACTGTTCAGGCTCTCAGAATGAAAGAAAAAGAGGTATACACAAGTTACCTTTGACGAAGTCGCGTACACACACGGGATTGCTAATCAAAAGTCGCGTATGTGTATGCACGCACTTTCATGCACAAAAAAATTGCGTACATGTGGGAAAACTTATTTTTGGTCCATGGTATTTAGTCCTTGGTATTTGGACCTATGGTTTTGGACCATGGTATCTCGTTTGAAGTGTTGAACCCAGGTATTTGATCCAAGGTATTAATTCTTTATGGTTTTGGACCATGGTATTGTGTAAGGCCTAAAACTATAAAAGGGGAAGGAGATCATTAGGCAAAGGCATTGACACAAGGACTGAATATCTTATGAAGAACTAGATCTGGAATATAGGTCATTGGGTTATGGTGCATAGCTAGATCTGAATCAAGGAGGAACCTAAGTGCAAGAAGAAGGATAAGTACTATTGATGGATCAAGAACTTAAGGCTTGAATAGTAGTATCTTTGAGTGATTTTGATCTGTTATTTTTGATGCATGAATTGATCTATAAATCTGATAATCTGGGTATAACTGATGTCTGAATAACTAAAAAGGATAAATTATCTTTTATAGATTTGTACGCAGGTTCAACGAAGCAAAGGTGCATATACACGCTGGTTATGTAAATCAAAATAGCGTATATGTAGGTTGCCTTAATTCAGTAGCGTATGCACGCATGATGTACACATTGAAGTAGCGTACATCTCTTGAAATATGTTTTAGCTACTTCTGGTTATTGCTACAGTGTTTTGGGTTCAGAATTAGTGTCTGGTTACTGTTACTGTTTTCTGGGTACAACATTCAAAGAAGTGACTATTTGATTCAGTTTTTGATTGGTGCAAAGGAGATTGGTTGATGTAGATATACTTGATATTTGTTTGATGTTATCCATGGATCCAGTCTAAAAATTTATGAAACGTGGTCCCTGAAAGAAAATAGAGGGTTGTAGCCTTCTGTAGGTAAGCACCTATGTACTACTACCTCAGCTAGTACAAGAGCTAAGGGGGTTGTAGCTCCCTTCCAGAAGAAGCTAGAGAATGAGAGAAGGTTGTAGCCTTCTGCAGATAGCAGCCTACGTACTGGTATAAGACTGCACCAGTATAGAATCATTGTAAAAAAAAGTTTCTAATTAAAGGAAGATAGAGACGAATTGCAGCAGGTGGTTTTCACCCACATTGGGTTTCCACCTTATATCTTTGTGTCCATGTGTGTGATGAACTGTTCTGTTTTACTGCTCCTGTTTAATATTCTTATGATTAATGAAGTCCTAAATCTGAAGCTTTCTGATATACGCTGGTTTCTTTAGACACAGTAGCGTATATACGCAGTTTCCCATAGCAGAAGTAGTGTATACAAATCTGATTGTGAAATGAAAAATAATTGATTTGATAATACTGATTCACCCCCACTCTCAGTATTATTTCCAACAGAAAGCTCTTTTGACCGTCACCAATGAGTTTATGGTGACATTTTTCGCCCCTCACCAATGTCTCTTTTTCTTGTAGTGAATGCTGACTATCATGAATAACGAAATAGTTGCACTTGAACATGACAAAGAGATGTATGTGCATAATTAGTTGGATTCTATCCATGTACATGGTTGGTTAGAGTCGTTTGCTATATCCTATTGTGGATCCACCATTGAATACGCACTCAATATAAATATTAATACCAGTTCTTGTTATGACATAATCAATGCTAGTATCAGTCTTTGTTATGTATTTTATCCATTACAACATAACTCAATTAATGGGTTGCATGTGATACTTACACATCCCACCTACACTCTACATGTTCATCTTTCATAGTCCCACATAGGAAATTATAAGGAACATTTCTATTTGATTCGTTGGATCTAAATGGATTAGGTAGTTTTCAACTATTTCTACGCCATTCCATCCATTCGTGAAACCAACATAGAGGGGAACTTGGGTAAGAGTGATGTTTCTCATGTTGAATATAGGTTATGCTACGACTCGAGGTGTATTGATACCTAAATCATAGTAGAATATTGCATGCGTACCTGGAGAGGTGATGAACCGTTATTCTTCTCCCATTTAACATGATTTAAGGAGGTTGTAGAGATATCTGTCAGAAGTGGGAAGAGTGGAATTTATGAGCCCAATGAGTTACCATATTCAAACATCTAATCCATAGATCATTCAATTAGCTTCTCAATAACAAAACTCACGCCTTTTCCATAGATGGTGCATCCACGAGATCAAGACAAAGTACCAACCATAAATGGAAGAGTAAACATGAAAGCATTACATTCTTAAATAGTGCATTTAGGATCAACATCTTGCATCTAGGGCATAGACTGTGTTTTGTAGTTTTCTCCTACTGTTGGTTGTGTTTTTCAAAAGTATAGAGAAAAGTTAGTGATGTAAAATAATCACATATTGTTATTATAGAACTAGAAGATGATATATAGAGCCACACATTATTTTATATAATGTGTTTTCAATAATAAAACCAATGTGAAGTGTGCTATGATAGTAGAGAGAATAACACATAAAATCCCAACATGTCTACTCATAGAATGAGCCTTCATTGGATATGGCAGGTTCATAGCCAACTAATCATCTTTTAATGTCCTACTTAATTTAATAGAACTTAATTAACTCACATATATTTGTATTTGCATGCTAGAATAAAATAATAAAAAACAACAATCAAATACAGAGAAAAGTTATTGTAGTTAGAGCGATAAACCCAAATAGATGCATGCGCTCATATATGTATGGTTGAAAGGAAGTTGACAAAGATCAATGTTTTACTTCGAATGAGAATATATATAAAGATCCCATTTAATTGCCTCACATGATCACATTCATGGTATAAATATTTATCTAATAAGTTGCAAGACACACTATGTAGCATACCTAATGCCTCATAATGCATTATAATCCACAATTTTAAGCAACAATTAAATTTATGAAACTTTATGTAGGAATGTAATTCATCTAATACAATTCATAATATGCTAAATTAATTTCATCTAAACACAAACAAATCATAAAATGACAAGTAAATTCATTTATAGGTAGAACAATAACAATTGCAACTCGTAAATAACTAAAAAATACTTCTACCTAAGAATTATTCACCAACTTGTTACAAATGAAGAATGCTTTACCCAACCATAGACTCGATATCACACATGTACTCTCTATCAAAAAGGCCACCCCTAAACTAGGACTATAAATCTAAAAGGGAAAATTTCTACGAATTGATTCTAATTCCTCTCACTTAACCCAATATAGAGTTCTTATGCTGGGAATTAACACTGCAACCCATACTAGAGACACCAATCCTATTTCAACCAATCACACTATTTCCCAATTGACCCATACAACACAAAGGAGTAGATTCCCTTAGTTGCTAACCATTCCCTCAAACTATTCCACTTCCTTTAGTGCTCTAGTGCAGATTAACCAGGGGATCTCTAATGTTGGGAACTAAGGAATTTGGTTGTCAACCATGACTTCCTTTCTCTTCAGTGCTCATCCATGAATTCTTCTCATGGCTGCCACATGATTATGGCAATAGTACATGGTCACAATATGGCAACATAAGAGTAGAGAGAGAACCAAGAGAAGAATGAATGAGAATGATGATATTGTGCTTACATCCATAAGAGCATAAGCTATATATTGAATGCAAAGGATAAGCCACATACCTCAATGGGAAGTTGACATAAGTTTCTATGTTGGAACCACTAACATCAAGATTGATGAATAATTAAACAAGCATAGTCAAAGGTTGGATAGCTTAGGATAAAGGTGAGCAACAATAAAATAATATATTATCTCTTAACCCCCTTTCCTCCTTTCTTGTGGATTCATAGCCCCCTTTCCTTTCCTTCTTCATTTGTAGCCATATATATATATATATATATATATATATATATATCTCATTACTGGTCATTCTTACTTAGACCATGTTTGTAGTACTTATAATCATTTCATCATTACATATACATTCATAAATCAAGGATCTAGACTGAGCTATAATTTGGCCCAAGTATACAATTTCTTATTATATTTTATTATTTCAATGCATGTAAATGTCATATAGTCAAACTAACTAGTGGGTTTAGTATAGCTTGAACGAGTCTGATAGTTAAGAACATGTTTTTCCTCCCAATGGGTTACAGGTTCAAATCACTTCTCCCATAACCAATAGTTAAGAACATATTTTTCCTCCTAATGGTTACAAGTTCAAATCATTAATCCCATAAACCAAATGTTTCATACACAGATCCAATGGGTAGCTTAGTGACATTAAAATTAGATAATTATTTTATTTCATACAATTAAATATAATACATAAAACTAAAGAAAACAAAGCTTTCAACCCAAACACCTAATATAACTAGAATTACAAAATAAAATCAACAATACTTCACTTTACTTCACTTTACTTTTTTTTTATTCTCCTTAGATTGACAAAAAGTCCTGAAAATAAAAAGAAAATAAAATTAATAATAAAACACCACTAAACTTAATTAATTTATTTAATAATAAATGGATAAATAACCTATATCTATTAAACTAATAACAGAGAAATAAAAGAGATACTTTAATGATAATAATCATAAATCAGCAAGAAAACCTTACCTCTTATCCCAATTCATTCGCCATAAAATCAATCCAAGTACAATAATTTGAATTGTACTTCCGCAGAGTAATCCTATCCAAATCCCCTGGAACGTATCCAAAATTTATTATATGATTAAATTTAGAGATTGTCAACGCCTACCTAAATATATGGAAGCAGCTCTTTCTCTGGAAATAAAAAGAATGTCTATAAATAATTTGAAGCTTACATTCCAGTAAAACCAAGCAGTTCTTTTTCTTGAAATAAAAAGAATATTTATAAATATTTTAAAGACAGCATTCCAGTAAAACCAAAAATTTCATGTAAATTTTGATCACCTTTATTCCCATATGAAATGAGAAACCTAATAACATCCCAAATGGAGCACCAATAAAATAGTAGCACACAAGGTTCACTGACACAACGCGAGCCTGCCTGCCTGATCCAATCGCTACCCCTGCATACAAATTAAAAACCTGAATGTTAGCAAATCACTAATATTTGAGAATTTAAAAGTCATAAACAACACACAACAAGACATATCAAGGGAGAGTGACAGTCATTTATCATAGCATTAGCTGTGTTGGCTGTCTTGATTAAGTGGATTTACAGAATGCATAACCCATCTGGGCATCACCACTTCATCAGCCACATTAGAGTCTGGATTACCTCTTGGCAGTGGCAACAGCAAATGAATCAGACCCAAATTAACAATGGATCATGAACACTTTATGGAGTGTGAAAGCAAAAGATGAGCCAGGAATTCATGCATTTGCCCTTATAAACAAATCTGCAGGCCAGCCGTCCAAGCTCGGACGTGGATGCAAAGATGGGGGATTATGTTGATGGCAGATTCCAAGAATACCTCGAAATCCGATTATCAGGAAAAAGTTCAAACAATTAAACTCTTTTCTGATTATCTTGATGATTTGAATGATGCTATGCAAAAACTGTGCAAAGACTGAGCAGGACCTTCGACCTCCTTGCTACCAGCTTCATCGTGAGCCAGCTGGATGCCTGCGTCCATTGGGTGTTAGACTTAGCCTGTCGTCATCCTTAAAGTGATTCGCTGGTGGAGGTGGTTATAATATTTAACCCAACACTGCTTATAATGGTAATTGATTACGGGTCCGTGTGTCTACTGGATATTCGACTTAACCTGCTGTCATTGAGTCATTTTCAAAATGATTTATCTATGGAATTGGTTATGATTTCTAACAACACTGTTTGTAATGATAAATGGTTACTAGTTCACACACTGAGGAAGAACTTTCACCTGCAGGGCATTGGGGGGGTGTCTCCAGACTCCAGGTGTTGGATTTACCCTGCTGCCATCAAGTTTCTTTTAAAATGTTTTACCAGCGCAGTTGGTCATGATCTTTTGAAAGACTGCTTATAGTGGTAATTGGTTACAAATTCAAAACATGGACAAGAGCTTTGGTGTCTTGGACTCAAACTTCACCATGACCCAGCAGGGTGAGCGTGTTTGTATTGGATGTTGGATTTAGCTTATATGTCCAGTCACTTTTAAAGTGATTAGTTGTTGAAGTTGTTAACATCTTTCACAACACTGCTTATAATGATCTTGGGCAAGTTCTAGGCACCAACTTCACCTTGAACGTTTTACGTAAAGCACCAATGTAGATAAGAAGGTGGTTGTGATATTTCACTCTATGATAATTGGTCAAGAGTCAAGACCTCTGCTTTTTACCCAAAGCACCGATATTGCTCAGGAATACAGCTGTATGAGGCCTGCCAACAACCTTCAACTTAATCTAGATTTCAATGCTGGAATAGATAAGCATGAGCATCACGGAGCTGTGTAAGTGGAAAAATGGAAATCAAATCAGAAGTTGATGATCATCCCATTACTGGGTGCTTCAAATGGATCCTATCCACCACGGGATAAGTAGATTTCCCCCTTCCATCAAGTTAATGACAAGCCTACAAGGACTCATGTTTAGGATATATTGTGAGGCCAACCTAGAATTTATATTAGTTACCCAGGGCAGTGTTGCAGTGATTGTACTGGGAAATCCACATAAGCCCGTTAATAATGGAACAAAGCAGATTCATGGGAGCACAAAGAAAGGGATGAAGCTGGCTTCCTAGCTTTTGCTTTGGACAATAAGGCCACCAAGCATGCTCTGAAACATGGGGAGAGAAATGGAACGAGATATACATTAGAAGATTACAATCATGAGAAGGCAGAGAAGTCAATTCAATGGACCTTGAGTGCAGATGTTGGAAATAGGTACAACTGCCTAAGGCTTGTAAACAACTACAAAATCTGTTGATAGCCTTCGTCGGAGGAATATGTGATGGCAGTGAGATTACTGCCTATGAGTGAAAGAAACAGGGCAATCAGGAATGGAAGCTTCAACCTGTTCATTCAACAATTACAGTTGGCTTCATGGGACCATAGAGAAAGAGATGAAGCTGGCTTTCCAGCTTTTGCTTTGGAAAGTAAGGCCACCAAGCATCTTCTGAAACATTAGGAGGAATGGAACCAGATATATGTTTGCAGATTACTTTGCTTTGGAAAGTAAGGCCACCAAGCATGCTCTGAAACATGAGAAGGAATGGAACCAGATATATGTTTGCAGATTACAATCATGACAACGTAGACGTGTCAACTCTATGGGTCTTGAGTGCAGTAGTTGGAAATAGGGATAACTTCCTAAGGCTTGTGAACAACTGCAAAAACTGCTTATGGCCATGCAGGAGGAATATGCTATGGTAGCAAGCTTACTGTCTCTGTATGAAAGAAACAGAGTAACCGGAAATGGAAGCTCTAGCCTGTTCATTCAACAATTACAACATGGACAGCAAGATCAGAAGGTGCTAATAATTCTTCAAATGTAGCATCAAAACATGTCAGGCGTAAAACCTGACTCAGCTCCAAGAATGAGCAGATACCTGGTGTTTGTCAACGCCTTTTGCTGGTGATTTTTGATAAAAACGTTGCTTACGGAAGATCAGTATTTGCTCATTCCAGTGCTAGATATAGTTTAAGAGATTCTAATTAAATAATAAAGTATCCTACACCTGTCACTTCAATCAATTTTCCTGGTTGAATATGTACTAAACCTTTAATGATGAATTGAAGTCAAGTTTAGGTCAAACACATTTCTTCACCTACAACTTTTTTATTTTTACCCTTAATCTGTAAATCAGTTGGTTGTGGGTTTATGGTTTCAGTTCCTCTCTTCTTGAGAGTTTAAATTCTGGGGGCCGGGGGGAGGGGGTTTTAAATTTAAAATTTTACTTTCATTTTAGGTTGAGGGTGGAAGTTAGAAGAAGGGTTAGATTGAAGGTCGAAGCTGATTGTGAAATTATGCTGTTTCAAGGAAGTAGGTTAACCTAGGCGCAAAATGGCATAACTAAAAAAGAGAGCAAACAAACAAACCTTATCTTTACTAAAATTTAAAACTAATTTCTAAAATAAAATATACTATTCAAACACTCTTCGGATTCAAAACACGTATATCTAACTTAGCCTGTAAAAAAATCCTCAAACTATGATTTGAGACTTACCGAGGAGCACTTTTTGTATTCCGTTAAGGACGACGGTGAAGGCTAACAAAATGCCGAAATTGGCAACAGCATGTTGCACAGAAGTATTACTGGTAAATAAATAACCCAGATGGCTACGGAAAACCAAAATAACAGCAAACATTATAATTCCTATAATAAACGAATATGCCAATGAGACAACGGCGGAAAATTTAGCCCCAGTGGGAATCCCAGCTCCGAGCTGGTTTGCAACCCTCACACTGCATATACACAAGTAGGCAAGTAAGAGTGATATTCGAGTGTAAAAATTATATGACTATTCTAAGCTACAGCTACAGTTTATAAATTATATACACATAATTACCCGGTCGCAACGAGAAGGCCAAGAGGTATACACGTCATCAGTGCAAGGATGGCCAGGCTGCCAGGGATTCAAACCAAAAAAGATTACTTGAGAGCTGAATGCAAACTCGTTGTCTGTAAGATGGAATAAGTAAAAATGACTTCAACACTAACAAATAGCAATGCACACGTTGCCATTTTTATGTTATGCTTCTATAAAGAAGTAATATGCACAGGTTGCCATTTTTATGTTATGCTTCTATAAAGAAGTAATATGCACGGTATACATTATGCTTCTATAAAGAAGTAATATGCAGGGTATGCATAATGATTTTATAAAGAAGTAATATGCATTTTACTGCATTATAATGGTATAAAGAGGGAAGATGAAGAGATAGAAGTATGTGAATGTAGCATAAATTTATTATGATTTTAGATCTGGAGTGTTTTTTAAAGTGATATCCATTTATTAATACTGGATTATGATGGTATAAAGATGTAAAAAGTATTTTACTATTTTCAAGAGGTATAATAATTATATATAATTATATAAAAATAAAATGTAATTTAAAAATCTAAAAAAAATATATGAATGTAGTATAGATTTATTTTAATTTTAGATTTTAAATTTAAAAGATTTTGTAAGTGATTTTCATTATTATATGTTTATTGATATTTTATATATTATGATTATATAAGAATATAATATGTAATTTAAAATGTAAGAAATTTATTATAATTATATAAAAAAGTAAAATACAATCTAAAAATTGAAAAAAAAAAACATGCGAAAATATAAATCTAGTTTTATTTTAATTTTAAATCTAAATGTTTTATAGTTAATTTTTATTATATATTTATTAATGTCTATGGGAAAGTGTATTTTGCAATTTCAATCTTTTCATATATAAGAGGAGATGATACCGTAATATTTAAATTATGTGAAAAGAACGGTCCATCTTAAATAAAATTTATCGTATTATTTTTTCAAAATATAAAAATTGTATTATTAATTTATTTTTTAAATATTTAGTATATTACAATGAATTAGTTTGTCAAGTCCTTCACTTAAATCAAGTAATTTCCATTTTCTTACCAAACAGAGAGGAAATCAAGCATAATTTTATTTTCTTTCACAGTTAAATCAGGTAAAGTCCATTTTCTTACCAAATAGAGAGTGAATTCAGCATAATTTCAGTGCCTTTTACGTGTCCGGTCATCAAAACCAAAATCCTGTAATATAAAAAGTCCAAACTGTTGACCAGGCAAAATATTAGAATCCTGTAATATAAAAAGTCTAAACTATTGACAAGGCAAATTATTAGAAATTGTCAGCTATAGGCTTAACCCCCACATGTTTTGCAATTTGTACACATCTATAAAAACTTGGATATTTAATTCCTTGAGAACTTGTTGAAATTAAACTAACCATGACAGAGCACCAGATGCCACAGAAAGCTTTAAAAATGGCCAGAGTTCGTCGAAAGCTTCCATGGAAAATCCAGTCCATGTAAAGGGGCACCCGCCACGGATAACATAGAGGAAACTGAAAATCGTAGACACCCAATGCCCAATGTTTAATGAAACAAGCGCACCCGAGAGGCCCATATTAGATTTCGAGATCAATATCCAATTTAACAGAACAGTGGTTACTGTTCCAAATGCAGCTGACCCTGCGACGATCATATTCTTTGATTGCGAACTTAAATATCCCCCCATCGTACAACCGAAAGGCAATGAAAGATATAGTGGAATGCACCACCGCGCTGCTCTCCCTGATAAGTCAGCGATATTTTCAGGATGCCCTAGAAACCTGAAAATAGGGGCGGCAAACATAAAGATGGGAAAAAGAAGCGCTGCAAGTCCAGATATTACAATCCAAGAGCGCTGCAGATATATTCCAAGCATGCTGTCTTTCTTTGCGCCAAAAGCCTGCGCACATAGAGTCTCAAGTGCATTTGCCATTCCAATCTGTTCAGCCAAATTAGATGTATGAGAATTACAAGGCCCGCCTAACCAAGACAGGTTAGATGTGTTTGAATCACTGGGTGGGGAGATGTTGATCGTGACTTCGCGCATATAATTAAATCTTAGGTATCGTATATAAATTTGAATTGGAAATAGGATTTCATTGAAAAGAAATTGACTTTAAAAAATTCACTGAAAATTTGAAAATAATCATATAACCTATCGAAATACTTAAAAGGCTTTAAATATATTGCATAAAAAAAATATTTGTCACATTGACAAAGTTTACAGTACATCTTATTTCTGAGATGTTTGGAAATTTCTATATTACAATTTTATATATATTTCAATTTTATTTATTAAATTATTTTTAAATTTTTAATTGTTTTTTTCAAATATACTGAATCTATGAACAAATATCGACCATATCACTCAACTGCTCACATTGTAGTTAATCAATTACAGAGCAACTCCATAAATTGGTTATGGAACAAATATCGACCATGTCACTCAACAGTTCACATTGTAGTTAATCAATTACAGAGCAACTCCATAAATTGGTTGTGGAGTATAAAGAAAGATTTGGAATTAGATCTCTGTGATATTTTATAAATCCAAATTAAGATGCATCTGCATGTGTTTATCATTTAAATTTAATATTATAGTTACACGAACTGAAATTTGCAAAAAAAAAATTCTCAAAACTCAAGATAAAAAACTGGAAGTTTCTCTTTTTTTTTCAGCACGAAAAAACTGGAAGTTTCTCATCTTCAAGAGTTTCAGTTAAATTTAATATTATAATTAAACGAACTGAAATTTGCAAAAAAAATTCTGAAAACTCAAGATAGAAAACTGGAAGTGTTCTCATTCTTGTTTCAAAATTTATATACAGAAAAATCTCAAAGCGATCACTTATCTACTTAACCTTTATTTTTCCCCAAAATACCGCAACTAAAACTTGTGCATCAAAAGTACGATTCAAGCAATTTGAAGGATAATTCTCACCAAGATTACTGAAATCGAAGCAATAAAAAGGCAGGCGGCTAGAAAAAAGACAGCCACTTCTAAGTTTCCTTAATCTGAGGTTAAGTTGATTACGGAAATCGAAGGAATAAAAATGCCCGCGGCTAGAGAAAAGGCAGCCAGTTCTAAGTTTCCTTAATCTGAGGTTGAGTTGTTTATTTAGTTGTTTTTCCCCAAAATACGGAAATTAAAACTTGTACATCCAAATTATGATTCAAGCAATTTGAATGAGAATACTCACCAAGAATACGGAAATCGAAGGAAAAAGTAGGCCCACGACTAAAGAAAAAGCTGCCAGTTCTAAGTTGCCGATGCGTCCCACAAATGCGTGGGTGATGACAGCTGAGCCCATAGTTGCTAAAGTCCCACCGAAAACCCCCGCGGCAATCCTCCATAAGCATTTGGACTCCGCCCAAAACCGCCCGGCAAAATCCACCGAGGAATCATCTGCATCGTTTGCATTTTCGAGCAAGGAACTTTGAAGCTTATCTTCCATAACAACGAAAGCTTGAAAGCCACAGGAACTGGATTCTCAGGAAAAATATCAGGAATTGGATTTGTCCTTCTATCTCCAGGTTCTGATTCTGCCATTACTCATACTGCAATGGCTTGGTAGGTCCTCCTTACCACAGGTTACTGCACTATATTATATTTTATAAGAATTTTGGATTGTGGTCCCGTGCCAAAGAAGTCGTCACTGTTCCCATAGGGTGGTTTTTCTTTCTTTCTTGAAACCACTGAGCGGATTTCTTGAACATCATCTTTTCATTTAAGGCGGAGTAGTGATTTAATTTTAAACAATGGTTTACGAATAAATTAATATTATAATGCAAGCTGTTGTATAAATTCAAAAACCTATTCCAAAATAAATAATAAATAAAATTAAAAAATCCCACTTATAAATTAAAAAAAAAATATATATATATATAGATAATTTAAAACTTATATAGGACCTAGAATAATATTTTTAATAGTTCTCCATAATTTATTTAAAAAAATACTCTTAAAATTTTTATTATTTAAAATTGGATTTGTAAATTATAAAAGAAATTTTTTTAGATAAATAAAATTTTAATTTTCTATACATAAAATATTAATAAAAATTTAAATTTTATACGATTGTTTAATGTTTTCAATAATCTTTACCTATTTTTCTTTTATTTCTTTTAAATGCAATGGTAAAGCCCAATGTATGTGTCTTAAGAATGGCCAGCATTCTGGTCAGCTTGTCAGAGGGCACTACTTTATCACATTCGGCTAAATGAATTTGTTTAGATATTCTTTATTATATATTTTTATTTTTATAAAACTAACCATTCCTTTATATTTTATAAAGGAAACGCAAGAAACGCAATAAAGTCAAATCATAGGAAAGTGTAATATAGAAGATAAAAGCAATAATAAATTTTTGCTTTCTTTTAGGTGTAGTCCATGAGGTACATCTTGAAATACATTTAAAAAAGAATCAATCAATTTTTGCAGCTTTTTTTGTCTCAGTTCAACATACTAAGCTTTACATACAAGCCTTTGATAAAATATAATTGAGTTTTGGATTATTCAAGCATTTTACTCATTTTATAGGAATTTATAATTTGTTGGGACCTAGATGCATTCCTAATCTAGTGATCCACTAATACTCCACTCCAAATTTCATTTGCATCTTAGACATGTTTGTGACATAAACTCCTGAAGTCTTCAACCATTGAACACACACAACCACATAAGCACCAGCCAATGCAACCACATAAAATTTAGAAGTTACCTCGTGGTTGTCCAAAGTACCTTTAGACCATTAAGCCTTCCTTTACGTGCCATGGTAGACTTGTTGGCAACAAAAGCTGGAACTTGCCCAAGGGAATATTTTTCTAATGTTCTTGATACCATCTTCCCATTAAGGAAGTTGTGAGTACTTCCAATATCAATAAAGGAAACAAGGGTTCTTTTGTTTATTCTGCATTCAACTCTAACCAATTCATGTTGGGTGACACCCAACATGGCTTGCAAAGAAATTATAGGTTAGTTTTTTCTTCTACATTTTCAATAGTTTTCGCTTCCAGACAGTCCATTGGTTCCCCAGATCATCTTCTTTTGTATCATATGGTTCATCAAAGATTTCAATCATGTGGATTCTGGTAGGAGTGGTGCATTTGTGGTTCCTTTTCTTCTTGTGCTTGAAAGTTGAAACAAAGAAAAATTTATGCAAATTTAGACAACAAAACTTTTTCAAAATTGAGGCAAGTAATGAGGAAATTTGAGGAAAAAATTGATTCAAAGTGTAAACATAGTCTAGAATTTTTGAGGGCTAGGTTGTAGTTTCTAAAACTATAAGGAAATTGAAGTTTCAAGTTATGCATAGGAAGTTATTCTCTTAAAACTATGACCTTATTTTAGCTTGTTTATACTGGTATAATTAACAAAGATTCCTTGCATAGAAAGGGAGAAATATGGGATGAGGAGGAGTCAAAGGCTTGTTACATTGATAGGTGTTCTTATTTTGGAATTGGATGGAGGGCACATGATTAAAGAGTGTGAATACATCCAATCTTTGTCTTACTTTTGAATCCTCACCATTCAACAATGAATTCATCTAATTGTCAACTATTACCCTGCTATTCCTTCCACAGATGTGTTCTCAAGCCGAAGTGCCAACTATTCCAGTGAGAGGCAGAAGGAAATGCTAACTATTTCAGCCATTGTATGGTTGTCCCAAAGTGCAAGGATGTGGTCAAGCTTGACCAAGCAGTTGATCAAATCCATACCCAGAAGCATAATGGGGTTGGTCCATGCCCAGAGGCTTCACCATCCATTCCCCAGATAGAATTGATTTAGCTTCTGGTGTCAATACCTATCATCATTCACCAGTCATGTGTTAGGTGCCTATTCTAGTTGTAATTGCAATCACAGTATAATAAACATAGCATATCCTAAACATTCCTTCACACTAATTCCCGTGTTGATGTATATTTGGCGTTTCTGAAGGGATTATGAAATGCTTGAGTTAAATCCTGATAGATAAATCAAAGTTTGTAAGCATAGATACAAAATAATACATGTGCCTTTTTTGTATTTACTTCTTCACAAACCCATTCCTTCACAATATTGAGAGATATCTGAAATGCAGTCAGCACATCCAGTGTCATGTTTATTGTTTCTCCTTCTTGGAAATAGCAGTATTGTACATGTAATGCTTTTTGTATTATCTATTTGTATATTTTGGTTTGATATTCGCATTAACTCTTTTGAAATAGTGTATGAAAACAATTATTTTCGGGAATTCTACCATTCTCAGACACTTGCTTCAAAATTAATCTATATGTAAAGACGTTATTAGGAATTGTGGGTGTAACAACTTTTACTAACGCAGATAATGTCACAACATTTTTCAGAGGAAACACATCGTTTTGCCTACAGTTGTATTCTGGATATCATTCACTTTGGGCATTGTCTTCCTTTCTAGAATCTGTTAAAACCACTAGAGCAAATTTTCCTTCTCATTGGTTAAAACATATCAAATATGCCCACTAATCTTTGTAAGGAGAAAGCTTTATTGTATAAGGGGAAAATCCTTATAAACAAGTATACGAGATGATGTACAAGAGTGATCAAGTTATTGGGAATTGTCATTTGGGGATGATACCAAGGTTGCAAGGATAGGTGGTAATACAATGATTGGGGAAAGTGAACCACAGAGACCGTCTAGTCATCTATGGTTGGATATATGTCTATAACATCGATGTTTTGGTCACCCAAACGCAGTTGAGGAGAATCATCAAAATCAGTGAGACAATTTGCTTATGAGAGGGAAGAGTTAGAAGATCATATAAATATTTTTTGAAGGGAATATAAATTGCTACATTACTATAATCTTTGGGCTCTACCGCTATAACTCCTAGGTGTATTCATCTTTCCCCTTAGGATGGTACATGGCCCCTAGGTATATCCACCCCACTCCTAGGTGTATCCACCCTGCCATTATCCACTCCACCCCTAGGTATACTACATCTTCCATTTAAGACGGTACACATGGCCCTAGGTGTATCTACCCCACCCCTTAGGATGACACATGGCTTGAAAGTGAGAGGGAATTGAACATGAACCTTAATTATTCACATAACTTTACATATCACAAACTTGCAAAATGAGCTACCTCTAGGGAGCTAACTGATGAGTTTTTTTTAATTTTCTTTCCCAGGCAAGTTATCATAGATGAAGATTGAAGTGAAATTTTATACTCATGGAATTCCTAAATAAAATTAGTATGAAGATGAATTATGTTTTCTTTCGAAGATTTCTAGATGAGAAACATAGTATGAATGTTTGCCAAAAAAATTGGTACAGTGTTCAAACTATATACTTAATATTGACTAATGTATATTTTAGAAGAACATATTTAGCGATAGTTCCCTGATACAAATTTACTCAAATTTTGGTGCCTTAGAAGACAAATCATGAACACTATTAGGGGAGGGGGGGGGTGGGGGTTCGAGTTGAAATGCTAATGAATTTAAGCAATTTTTGGTATGTCAAACAATTTGGTAGCCCAAACCAAATTTATAAGAATGTCATTGCATGCGTGCATTTTTTTATTTCTTTAACAAAATCTGAAAACTATCGTGATCCAAATATAGAAATAATTACTCAACTTATACATAAATTTATTGATCACAAATAGTAACCCTTTTTTATTTTCTTTGAAAAGAAATCAAGAATGACTGTAACACTATCACACTGAAAAAATTGCATCTTTTCTCCCCTCCCACACATTTTTGGAGGAAAAACATCATTACTTAATATTTAAAGATATAAATTACCAGGTAACAATCTTCTGTCCCCTACCAAAATTATGTGATTCAAGAAAGTTGAACTTTGATCCATTTTCTAAGAATGTAGGTCAACTCAGAATGTGGTAAATTTTGGGTAGTTCTAACCTGAGACTTGAATCATGATGAAACGATTCAATTCTAACCTTGCCTAAAAATTTAGTTGAATTATAACCAGTTCTCTGAAAATGGAGAGTATTTTCTACTGGATTAGCTTACTTTAAGAGTACTCATACAAAATCTCTTTGAACCTGTTGAACCTGAGTTGTTTCCATGGCAATGCCTTGTCTGAAGAACTTAATAGCAACACAACAAATAAGAAGAACGTTAAAAAACTATTGATAAGTTGTATATATTTAGAAAAGAAGTGAAATGTTCATTGTAATTCATAGCCTCACCACCTCGGTATTGAGTCCTTGGAAAGATCTTTTCAGATAAGTAGTAGGAATCACAGGAACAATGAACACTTTTGGAAAAAAATGTTCTCGTCCTTTTGAGCGACGTGATAATTGTTGCAACAATGGAAGAAAATATCTCCCTTTTGATGTTTCCATGCTTTGGGCAAGCCTATACATCCTTCCTTGGCTTTACCTCTTCTAGTGCTAGTGTCAAGCTCTACTAGATCACATTGTAAGAATCTCCAGCTAGTTTCTTCTCTAATATCCTTATTCATAGTTTGCTTGCCTAACCATATGCTAAGAAAGCCTTAGAAAAGCACCAAAAAAGTCAACAACACTGCAACTACATGTACCCAAATAGGAGGCTTCTGTACAACTTTTGTTTGCCCTTTTCCTCCATTTCTCTTCTCTAATTGTAGGGCTGTCGCTGAACTGAATGGGATACTCAATTTACATCATGTTAAGAGGAACCATTCTTTAATTTTCTATGAGATCGAAAGTATGACCTTCCTACGATAAATTCCTCTGACCAATCAACATTCGTGAATGAAACAGGATAAGAGTTTTTGGTTCAATGGGTCACCTACCAATAATAAGCTCCAACACAACCACACCAAAATTGTTCACTTTTTTTGGTAACCTTCAAGGAGTACACGTATTCTAAAAAATATATAAATATGGCACAATTCAAGGTTGCAAAAAATATCAGCGGAATGCATGCTAATCAATTTGAAGATCAAGGACTGTAAAACTTGTTAAAAAAGCACTAGTTGAGAGCAAAGATATTTGCATGTAAACATCAAGAAATAAAATGGAATACATGTGCCAGAAAAAATAGTAAAGAAGCTTACAAGGAGCAATGTAATTGTGAGTGCCTGGAAAAAATGTGTTTGAATCCCCTCCCCTATTTCAAGCTTGAATAACTTTTGCAACATGAAAATCAGCAATCTTTGCATCATAAAATTGATCCAACAAGATATTGGAAAACTTGACATCTCTATGAATAATTGCAAGGGTGTCGTTGAACTGAACAAGATACTCAATTGACATTACGTTAAGAGGAACCATTATTTACTTGTTTTCGGGGTCGAACATATTACCTTCCCACTATAAATGCCTATGACCAATCAATGTTCATGAACAAAATAAGATAACGACCAATGATAGAATTTTGGGGTATTTTCTTAATGGTTGAAGTTATTGTTGCTAATGTTGGCATTGAGGTTAACTGGTCATGTTGACAATAGTGTGTTAAGGACGATTTATGTTGAATCCTAGATGGATATTATTGCAAGGTTTCTTGAACTGCAAAAGCTAAAAGTGATGTGAAGTGCAAAGGCTATGATAATTAATGTGAAGCCTAAAAATTGTTAAATTAATATGTTGATTAGTTATCTTGATGTAAAAATGGAACATATTATATTGAGACACAAACTAGAAAATATATTCTTTCATTAAACATAAAATAGTATGGTATAAGTTTGGAAAATGTAGCTAATACAAATCTGCTTTGTCTCTTGTAATCATCATTGTTGGGCTATATTATTTCAACTCTATTTTTCTTTACAAATTTATGATTTTCAGATTTGAAAATGAAGAAGTAGATTGTGAACAACTTTAGAAGACCAAGAGGCAACTCATTTCTTATTCCTGCATAGAATACAAACAGTCAATAATATATGCTTATAAAAGATACATTATTGAATGAGATAATGAATTTTTGGTGTTAAGAATTTTGTATGAGAGATTTCATGAGAAGCAGTAGAAGAGGAACATAATTGAAGAAGAGAAGCAAAGAAGATTAGAAACAAACTTGGGAGAAAAAAATTAATGTCAAGTAACCAGAACACTGGACTGTGTATTGTGATTAGGAGATTGCAGTCTCCTTGTAAGTTGTATCTTGATAAATAATAGGTTGTAGCCTACAGAAAACACTGTGGGAGTTGGAGCTTCCTTAAGGTAGGAGCCTCTTGTAGTTTGGAGCCTAAAAAAATTTGATGTAATTGGGAAGTAGGAGCTTGGATTCACTTCACTTTCAACCAAAGATTCATTTTTTTCTCCCTTATGGGTCTCTACTTATATCTGGTGTCTTCATGTGTTGTTTCTTGAATATTGTGTGAATTATCTTGAATTATGAATAAGTATATATGCAAATATCTCTCTCTGGTAAATGCAAAAGGAAACCATTAATAATTTAGCATATACATAAGTCATTAGCCACATAATAAGAAATTTAAGTTGAGCAAAAAAAATTGAAGTTTAAAATTACTCATTCACCCCCCCTCTCAATAATTTCCAAATATAAATATCAGTTATTGACAATTACCTATGCTAGTTCTAACTCTTTTTTGAAGGAACAATCATAAATAACTTGGATCCACTTCATCTACATAGAGATCAAGAGATATGGGAGTGTCATTGGAGAAATGCCTTCTAGCTAATGTGATTCCTCAAAAGGAAGAAAAGCTCAATAACCTTGTTTCCTAAAAGGGAGAGAATTGGAGCATGGGACAAAAGCAACATATTTGTTTTGGTCGAGTTTTTTCAAGATGATGTCAAATCCTAATTCTTGATGAGCATATAATGTTGTAGAATACAACTAAGACTGAGTTTGTAGATTGTACATTTATAAGTATTGCACATATAATACCAAGCATAATGGACAACGACAAAGTTATTGTCTTGGATGCAAGGAAAGTCATGGAATTTGGATCACCTATATATTTGTGTGACTTTGTTATTTAAATCACCAGTTACTGGATATTGGATTCATTCAAAAGAATCATAAACCTGTACCAAAAACATATAAGAGTCCAATTTTAACATGTATTATAGTCAATGAACAAGAGAATTTGTTGTTTTCAAATTGTACATTTATAAGTATTGCACCTAAAATACCAAGCAAAATGGGTTGCGATAAGGTTCTTGTATTCGATGTAGGGAAAGTCATGGAATTTGGATCACCTACATATCTGTGTGAACAACCTTCTTTGTTAGTTAAATCACCAGTTACTGAATATTGGAGTCATTCAAAAGAACCATAGATGGTATATAAAATAAAAATTGTGAGAGTCATATTCTTCCAAACATTTCAAGTTGACTTGGTACTATCACAACTATGTGAAACTCTTTCACATTTCATGGAATGTTTCTTCTTGTGGCCCTTCAACTGTCTTTAGTAATATAGCTTCCATTTTACATGGATCTAAAACAAAATTTCCTTTGCCTTGAGATATTTTACTTGAAGGATAATATGTTGTTCATTACCTTGAGAGTTACCTAGTTTCTTCAAGCTTGAGGTCTAGTTCTATAATTCCATTCTTGCTATACAAAAGTTTCACCTTCTGTTCAAGTTGAGAAGTCATAACTTATGGCCTGGCCTGATTCAGAATCCGACATTTTTTGAATCATTGTTTTGATTGTGGAAATGGATTCAAGGCCATTAACAACCCCTACAACACCCAAAATTATGAAGCCTGACATCTCTAACTTGAATTTCCAAAAAAAAATGACAAAATTTGTCAAAATTGTGCTGGATTTTCCAATATTTTTTGGGTGAAAATGTTGCCTCCTTAGACTATGTGTAGAAGAAGTTAGTGGTTCTACTGGCTGAGACCACGAAATAAGTATCACACCATGCAACACCCACAATACTAAGACTATAATACAAGATTTCAAGATAAGCATAAATTACCATAGTGGATTTTTGGACTTAGAAAATGTTAGTCTTTGCCTTAAATCACACCATGTGATACTACATTGTACATAGTTAAGCATAAAGAATGAACATTCGAAGCCTAAAGCTTAAAAGTTGAAACTCACAAAACATGTCCATATCAATGGACCATTGTTATTCTACATAAAACATTAACTAACTTTTATTGTTTATATAAATGAAATAGTTGGTTTTCATTTGATTCCAAGAGTTTTATGTAGTTTATTTAGTGCTTCTACATTGGTAATAGATCTCAGTTTCTATAATATGGGTTTATTTATCAGTTTGATTAGAAAACAAATATATTTTGTGGTTGGATATGGAAATGTAAACTGTGTGGTTACTAAAGCTACAATTATTTATTATCTTGATTAGAAAATAAATATATTTTGTGGTTTGATCAGGTTATCAAATTTTAGCTCAAAAATGAAAGTACCTAGAAAGTCTTGAAACTAGCGTCAAGTAGAAGTGCTCGTCAGTATGAATCCAACAATGCTTGTTTCACTTCAATATTACATCGTATCATCAAGTTATCATGTGTTGACCATTTGTCCCAACAACTAAAAATTTTGTAGGTCTGTTGACTGGGCAGTTGACTGGGTGACTATACGATGACTCAACAGGTTGACTATGTACCCTCAGGCCAATGATAGATTGACAAGTGGCCCCATTTGATTAGTGCATGTTGGCGAAATCTGATTGGTTGATGGCTTGTTTTGGTCGACCAATGATTGGGTGCCACGTGGCCTAATCATGGGTTGCCACATGGCACCCCGAGATTGAACAAAATTTTTTTAAGTCTGGGCTAGCCTCAACCAGGCTTGAATGGGTGACCTCATGGAAAACAATGCAACACTCTACCATCACGTTGTTGGTGGTTCTTTTTCACCATAGTGGCAAATTCCTATTTAAACTTTCTGAAATTCAAGTTTGGGGGTTAGGATCTGGGATAAGCCCCTGGCCCTTGATCACTACACGCATCACATGACCACAACCCATGACGTAGAAACTGAGGGCTTGAGGCTTAGCCCCAACCGAGGTCACATAACCCAACATAGAACCAGAGGGCGGAGCTCTGTGAGCGTTGACAGGTGAGGGGGCTAAGGTTTATCCCTAGTCTAGTTCACATGGTAATGCATAGGACTGTGGCACGAGCAAAAGGAGCCAAAGTGACGGGTGCAAGGTTTTGGGGGCCAACCCCGAGTCTTATGGAGCAATTGGAACCGTGGCCCATTGGTTAAGGGGCTTGATCCGATTTTAAATAGGAATGTAAGAAATTATAGATATAACCAAGATGGAGCATAAATCAAACTTCATTTCATTAATATCAAAGAACTGAAATATGCCTACATACATAATGGAAATAAACTAGCTCGGGCAATGGTAGCTTATCTCTGAGATGAGATGTCGCAGCTACATGCCTCTTAATTGTGTTACAATGAGGCTTGAAGGCCTATTTATTATTGAGAAACAATGGAAAACCCCAAACATCTGAAAGCCTAACCCTAGGAGATGAAACACCAAACTATGGGCCTTGTTGGGGTAAATTGGTACATCAACTTCCAAGGGTCATAATTTTGGCATACGATCTTCGTTTGACGCACACAATACCTCGTTATAAAGATCCATCCAAGGACTACAACTGGTAAGAGTGAATATCGAGTTGAAAACTCGCATTTGCTATTGCAGTTCCATCTCTTGGTTCCTCCCCTCCCATTGAACAGTTATTATCCTCCTGGCCAAATCGATAGTATACAACGGGTATGGTACCATTTTTCATATGGAAGAGGGGGAAAGGGGTGGTGTCTATCACAAGGTAAAACAAATCTAGCGTGAATTACATTTGTTTCTAGCACAAAAACAAGCATCGCAAAGTAAAACAAATCTAGTGCACGCTCTCTCTCGAGGAAGTTCTCAGGAAAAAAATAAACATTCCAAGGTAAAACAAATATAACACGTGCTAGAATTATTTCTAGGCAAACACAAGTATTACAAGATAAAAAAAACATAGCACACATTAGATTTGTTTCTAACACACAAGCAAGCATTGCAAGGTAAATAAATCTAGCAAGTGCTAGATTTGTTTCTAGCACAAACAAACACATTGCAAGGTAAAACAAATCTAGCATGCACTAGATTTGTTTTAGCACAAACACAAGTATTTTAAGGTAAAACATATCTATCATGCACTAGATTTCCTTTTGAAATAATAATAATAATAATAATAAATAAATAAATAAATTATTTGCAAGGCAAAGTAAATCTCTTTTGTGCAAGATATGTTTATAGCATGAACACCAGTATTGCAGTTTAAAACAAAGGTATCATCTACTAGATTTCCTTCTAGAAAAAATAATGTAGCCGCAATGTGGTCTTAGCAAAACTTTAAACAAAAAAACTTAGGGAAACACTTCTGGCACTCTCAATTGTCCATGCATTCTCACCCCTTTCTTTTTCCCACGAGAGAAAAAACCCTTTTGATTTTCATTTCTCTTTAAAAAAACTAAAGAAAATTTCACCAAACACATTCTCGCACAATTTCCTAACTTTCACACAATTTCCCACACTGTATCCCACATAAGTTGGAGGTTAGGCCTCCTCTTTTAGCTACGTAGTTCTTACACAAATTCCTTCTGACTCCGAATAATTGACAAAACCTTAGGTTGGGTCACTACTTTGAATTTAGTTGGGACATATGCTGACTGGTCTTACTACTTGTTGGACCCACAATACAAGGGTGGGGTCAGGTTGAAACGATTTATCTCTTATAAAAGTTATAGAGGGATAGACCTCCAACTAATGGTCCTCTCGTCAACTATAGTGGATCACTGAAGGAATGGAAAATAAACAATGTTTCCTCTGTCTCCATGGATTCTTGCTTTATGATGGTGCTTTGGAGTCTTTATTGGGAAAAATACTAAGATGAGGGTGGTCAATCAATATTTTAAAATTCACTTAAACCTTTCAATTTCTTATTCATATTTATGTACACTATCGTCATTAAGTAAACTAATGTATGTACGTGACTATGACGAAGGAAAACAATGTATATCCAGTTAAGTATCTTTTCATGCATTTCATCAGATGTTCTACTTTAACTAGTGTATCATTACTTCATTAACCTTTAATTAAATAGTAACCATGAGAAGTAAGAACATAATAAACCATCGCACATAAGAAACATAGAAACACATGAGGAGATCAGGATTTTTAGGTGGAAACCCAATGTGGGGGAAAACCACCGTAGTCATCATCTCTAGTCAACATATCATTCCATAACCCAACCAAAACTATCAAACATAGATTATCATGAGAGAGACATCATTGAAAAATAATATAAAACATAACAGAACTGATTAGACATCATTAACAACTCATATTGCAAAACCCTAGCATACGTATGCGACTCTTATAAAACACTTGCGCGTATGTATACTCTTCTCATTCACCACACCTGTGTACAGATCTATCCATACTAAAAAATATATACATGACTACCCAAAAGTAGATCTGCGTGTGTATGCGACTTCTCAATGTCAAACCCGTGTACAGATCTGTAATCATTGATACATACCTTTAATGCAACACAACATGTGTTAAATAATATCATCATCACAAATCTATCAAACCATAAACATATTATTCAATATGTGGTCATTTCATATCTATTATATATGATCCATCTCCATGCTCCCTGGTGTGCTCCTATTTCAGATCAATTCATTCATAAAAATCCATCTTGTATACACACTAACACTTGATCTCCATCTCCTTAAATAGTATAAGCCTTAGCCAATACCTTAGGCAAATCCTTTAGTAATGCTGACATTGTTCTTTGATGGGATCAAATATTCGTTGTCACACTCATTACTATGGGCTGGTACCATGGTAAATACCTATGGTATTCATAATACCATGGTGCAGAAATTGTATGTGACTTCTCTTCATCATACATGCATATGTATGTGACTTTTCTTCATAAGACCCACGTATACTTTTCTAAACTTCAACTTTATCATATTTTTGTCTCTAAACTAATATTCCTTTTTCTATCTCACCTGTAGCATCTGCATAACCATCATGTTGACATCTTTATCAAGTAGGTTTCCATCAAGGACAACACATTAGTCATAATGCCAACAATCTCCCCCTTTGGACTTGATGAAAACCACTTTGGTGTTTGGTCACCACTACCTGTAGATACTTGTAAAAACATCTATAAACATACCAGGCTTCTCTTCAAGCATTATTTTCCAAACACGAAGCTACTCCCCCCCTTTAACATCAAGGGCAAAGGGTTGATCAATGTTGAATGAAGATTTATTTCACCCTTTGTAGAGAGGATCATTGTAGGTCTGATCTGTTGAATATCATCACGAACCATGCTCCCCCTTAGCATATGTTGAGTCTTCTAGAAGATTTTCAAGGATCTACATTACTCTATGACTCAACTACATATGACCTTTCCTATCACCAAGGACTCATGCTTACATCAGTCACCCAACATAGTGGGATTACATATTTGACTCAACATTACATCAAATGCCAAAAATAACAGCATTACATACATAATTAAATTGACCCCAATATCTAAACATGACTAATTATTACAATGATTACATCATGGCATTTACATCAAGAGATAGATATGACATTTATGACCAAAAACCAAAGTCAAGGACCTCAATCATGCGATAGCAAAACCATAATAGTCATCATAGGATCTTGAAACATATGAACATCAACATGAACATCCTCATCATCAATATTGCAAGATAAGACAATGTAGCTTCAATATAATCAACCTGTGACCAAGTATGCAACATCATAAGATTGTTTCGTATAGATATGTTATCAACTCATCCCCTTGACCTCATGAAGGTCAACTTTCTCTTTCCCTTTGTAGGAGGATCCTCAATCCATGTACATCAAAGACATACAGATATGTTGCAGCACAACAACATATCTCTTCAAGCATCAACAACATATGTGAGAACCAAGAATATCATCATAAGGTAATATAGGACAATGTGCCATCAACCCTCATCAACATCAACATGTGACCAAATCTATCAATATGTGACTAAATATGCAATGTCTTCAAGCATCACCAAGCAGTGGTAGCAGTAGTATATCAATAACCATCCTCTTAATTTCATCATATGCATCTATCAAAGATAAGGAGAACCTTCAACATCAACCAAGTGTATCAAGAAGAATCATCACACCATAGGAAACTCAAGTGATCATCCATAAGATTCCTATCTACAATTTATTAATATCCCATGACATAGAGAGAGCAATATGTAAGAGTTCATCATCAACCAATCATAGCATATGATTGTACAATCAAGATTTGTTAGTATCCAATCACCCTTATCTCATCAATATCTACATGCATTATATACGAAGAACCACAATCCTCAAGCCACATACCATGTGTAGCATATCATGTACATGTATCATCATCATGTAAGATATGCGAGAACCAAAAACATCACTATAGATATCATCCATAACTACACCATATGTAACTTATGCATCATTGAAGACATAATGACAACAACATATAAGTAGTGATTGAAACTCATCATCATCAACTAATGTCAATAAGGATCATGGCATGCATATCCCCTTCATGTCTAATTAACTCCACTAACTACAACTTTTTCTGAGACTTTAGCATCACTAATGATATAATATCATATGTATCTTCAGTAGGAACAACTACACATCATTAATGATATATACTTATCATGAACATCATCATGCAACAAGGAATTCTCAAGAAATCATAATGCCAACAATGCACCATTAGAAGCATAGGAAATGCTCCCCCTGAACCTCTACCAACTATTCATTGTTACGTTTAATCATATCCATCTGCATCAGTCAATAAAGCCAACAAAAGAACCAAAGAAGAAATGTTATATTGCAACAACTCATAAACCATCATAAGACAATGTTACTTCTAAGTAGCATCTGAGCATCAGAGCACTGTAGCCAACCAATATCAGAACTAGAAAGCCAAATAATAACTAACTGAAGCATATCATAACTTCTCCCTGAGTCTGTCCCACAATTTCTTCATCTCAGATAAACTTACGTGACTTTCTAGACCAAAACTTGCATATATACATGACTTTCCTTCATGAGATCAACATACAAAAAGTAAAGTGTTGAACTTTCATAGCCACAACTTCCCCTGAGCCTATACTGTATGTTCTTGTTTCATTGTTACTACATCAGGTGTACTGTCCGTAATATAAGCAACATGAATATCAAATCAACATGGTAATCATTATCAAGATAACATATGTATTCTCCCCTTGAGATCATACATCATTGATCTTGAGGAATTGATAATCATCTTCTTCTCTCACAAGGTCATGTACCTTACATCACTTCTGCATTCACAATGAGTGAAAAATGTATTGCAGTAGAGACCATCTTCTTCTAATTTGAGTCTGAAGAAGAGGAACTATCCTCCTCGTTTCTACGAGAACTTATCTCTTTAAACACGTATAATTTGTTTGGATTTCTATATCCTCTTGCTATGACCTTTCCAGTTTCTTCATCTATGACCTTACATTTGGTTGATGTAAACACAACTACATTTCCTTTATCCACCATTTTACCTACACTTGAAATATTTTTCTTTATCCCTTTAACTAATAAAGTATCAATTGCTCTTCCATGTTTAATAATTTTGGCTTTACCTTTTCCCAGAACATTTTTTGGAGCAATATTTCCAAGAATAACCTTATCACCTTGGTTTTTTTCCTGAGAGACTGCATCTTACTGTTATCTCCAATCATGTGATGAGAGCATCCATTGTCTATCTACCATTCATCTTCAAATGAGAAGAGAGAAAGACCATACTTTATTTGTTTTTCTTCTTTCTTCTTATTATGATAAATGTTGGAGGATTCGTCATTTTTAGGTCTATCAATATTCTTATTTGATTGCTTATCATGATGTCTATGGAGATTCATTGATTTGTTCCTATATTATTTTGGCCCATGGAGACTGCGCATGGCGCAAAAATGGCAATTGGGAAGCTCAGATCTAGAAATGGAGGATGTTTCTGATACGCGATTGGCTCAAATTGCTGGGCAAAAACCCTCGAGAAGGAAAGGCCCTAAGTGCTCGGTCACAAGGGAAACCAAAAAACAATGGGAAAGCGCTAAAGCCAATAAGGCAGGTCACGCGCTCAAAACCGGCAGAATATCGTAGGCATTTCGGGCAGTAAGCGGGTTTGGTCGAGGACCCAGCGATTCCATACACCGAGTGACACTTGTCTGGCGGGTGTTGTGGGGAAAAGTATCCGATGCGGATGACCCTATCCCTACTCTAAAGGTGACAGTCTTTAGCAACAACTGAAAGTAAAGCTTTGATGTTTTCCTTTATGAAAGTACAGAGAGGGGGAAGAAATGATCAACCAACCTGGTATCCTTCGCTTAGTCGATCTTGATCCTCTCTCTTTGTCTCTTGTTCCCAGTTCCTTGCTCTCTTTGCCGGTCCAGCTACACACAAGCCCTGCACAAAACGAGAGAGGAAACTACAAGATACAAGTACTCATAACTGATGCATGGATTAGAGTGAATCAAATATACATGTAAATACAATACATCAATGCAATACAAGTATATAGGAGAACATGCAAAACTTTATTGATAGAAGTAACAGGGTTCTGAGAAGGTTACAACCAATGATGGCTCCAATCCAGCAGCACCTCCCCAGCAGCAAGAACTCTCCTCTTCACCTCTAGTAAAACAATCACCCAATAGCTCTAACTGTAATCCAACAGCACCTCCTTGCTTTACACAAAATTCCAGCCTCCTTAGACCTCATAGAAGAGCTCTATATATAGGAGAGAAGAAGAGAGGATGAGTCAGCTTGAGGCTGGCATAGAGCTGACTAGTGTCCTCTCCCTCTTCAGTTAATCTTCAGTTCTTGAGTCCACTTGGAGATCCTTGCTTACACATGGTGATCAAGTACCTCTTACTCATCACAAGGCGAATCTGATGAACCAAGTGTCAGTTTGGAAGCTTCCTGGGCAGTTGACACCTTGCAGGATGACTGTGCCACTTGGCCAATCTCGCCCAGCGCAGGTAGCCTTCATTACTTTTGACTTCCAGCGCAGGTACAGAGTGGGACAGTTGCATTACAGCGCAGAAGCTCAGTTAAGTAGCTGACATGATCCAAAATAAGCCTGTTTTGAAGTGTTTTCAGGTGGAGAACTGATTGGAAGTGCTGTTGTTTGATGACCTTGTTCTTTTAGGGGTAAGAACAACATGTTTAGGGACTGAGGATCCCTGTAATTATTGACATTCCATGCTCCATGATGCGAGGCACAAAAATGTCTATAACAGTTGCCCCCTAAAGTATGAGGCCGTTTATCGGGTGAAATGCTTTATCTAGAGGATCCGAAGTTCGTTCCAGTACTGAGGAGAGTGCCCTGTAATACAATACATTATTTTTCATTCATCATTATTCTCATGATCTAGCTGAGGCAGGCATTCCCATGCTCAGCTTTTTATAAATACATTTTGGTACATATGACAGACGATCGTCTGAAGATAGACTGATAATTTTCTGCTGAAATTATCATCCTTTGAGTAGGATGATCATCTGCTGCAATGATGTACATGGCAAATGCTTTTATATTTCCTGAATATATATCGCAGCCCGGATGGATGAAACTAGATCCGGGGTCTTCAAACTCGTTCGATCTTCACTCTAAGTACAAGTCGATCCATGTGAGAATTGCGCTGAAGTCGAACATGGAACGACATCGCTTGATTACCGGTCAATAATGTAAACCGTTAACAAGCGCGAGAGGAATCACCAATAATGACGATGACCCTCAAGGTACTGCAGTACAATTCACGTGGCGTGAATAAAGGACTTGGCGTTGAACGCCACGAAAAATCTTCTGGTCGAAGGTCATTGATGTATACCTGTCGCCGGAAGTGAGAAACTTGCCATTGAGGCATGCAAGCTTCAAAGTACTGATGGGGGTGTTCCTAGATCAACTTCTTGGATAATGAGCTGAAGTCGACAAGAAGCGATCCGTCAAAGGAGGGCCTTAATGAATCCCACATCAATGACACGGAACGGAGCTAATGACTTTAGTGGAGGTGAAAACAAACTGTGACACATGATTCAGGGTGGCGATCATGAATGGATGAAGGATAATGTATGGCAGTGGATGGGACACGGTTGACACTTTCAGAATGACCCCTCTTGAACATATAACGACACTGATGCGATGGATCGGTAGCATTACCCCAAACGTGGATGGTGTGGCTAAGACCATGGCGATGAGACCGGTGAATGAAACAACCCAACCCGATGTGGTACGGAGGAAAAGTGTCATGTTTAAGAGCGACTTGCTACCATTAAGCTTTGATGTTCTCCCAATTTTTCCCCAGTCATTTCTGACCAGTACCTCTTTATTTTTGTCAAGCTTGAGGAGGATAACATATGCTTGTTCTATAACCTGCCCTTCGGGCAAGCCCATCGCTATGATTTAACGAGCCTAGCGATAGGGAAACTCGTTCTCGTCTAAAGACAAGTTTGTCGCTATTTAATCATTTTAACGAGTCTAACGACAAGGAAAACTCGGTCCTTTTCATTTTTAGAGAGTCTGAAAAGGTACAGAAAGTTAACTCCATAATTCCTTTTTCGTCATCTAATCCCTTAAGTCCGAAAAAGTATAAAACAATACAGAAGGGATGAGTTTTCGATTGCTTTAACGAGCCGAACAAAACAAGCGCTCGATCTTTTTGTGCAATAATCCCTCAGGTCCAAAAAGATTAAAATCTAGAGGAGGGATAGCGTTCCGGTCGTTTAACGAGCTGGAAGGCCAAAACTCGGCAAACTTTTCATATTTTACGAGTCAGTGAAAAGAGCTCAAAGAAGACTCGTCTTTTGAGGAACGAGTGATAAACAGGGATAGCAACTGATTCCAGGTACAAGTTGGAATATTCCAATCACGGCAGTGTCACAAGGATGGCTAAGTGAAATCACTCCTCGCAGATGTTCCTCAAAAAGGGTAAACACACAAATGGAAGTGAATGATCGGCCAAATGACGGTGGAGGTGATGGTGCACAAACACGACCAAGGCTTTTATGGCTGATGAATTTACGATCTCAGAAGGGTATTTACCGGTTCATTTTTTCTGAATGAGCTTGAACTCTAAGGAAAGCCTGCTCATAAACTTATGTTTATTTTTTAACGAGCATGAACTATGCGCTAAAACTGCTCGGAGATAAGTTTGCATGCCCCCAGCATAATAATGCAAATCGAGGTGCATGCCCCCCAAGCTTCATTGCATCCAACTCGGTGGTTGGAATGAAGGTTTACCTCGGGGATTTGTTTCATTTTTTAATGAGGTTGACACAAGATAGGAACTATCCTCGGAGCCCACTGTATTTACAGTATTTCCATTAGGGCGATGATCCATGCTGACAAAATGTTTAGGAATCTTCCGAATCTATTAGACATAGAAGATCTCATATTGTAGGTTTCCACTGTGGCCACTTCCGTCAGATTACTTGCAGGCGGTAGGGCAAAAGTACCCATTAAGGCAGTGTCTTTCAGGAGACCTACTCCAATATTTTGAAGCGAATGATCGCTTCCATGGATCATTGGAATGCTTCCCGTAACTTGTGAACTGTCGGGGAGGAAAGTTTGTTGGTCGACCACTGTAATTCCTCCTTGAAAGGGAAATGCAATCTTCCTGAAGTAGGTCGACACAACTGCTGCCATGGCATATATCCAGGGCCTTCCCAGTAGGATGTTGTAATCGAGGTTTCCATCAATTACTTCAACATCAATTCCTACTGTTTTGCCCCCTAGTTCAACTTGCAAGTTACTTAAAATCCCGTATGGAGTGTATGATCGTCCATCAAATGCTTTTAACGTTGTCGATGATTTCGACAAGGGTGGTGAACCTAAATTTTTCCAGCAACTCATCGACATAAGACATGTAGATGCCCCCTCATCAATAATTGTTCGATGAACAGTTTTGTTGAGGGCTTTCACTTGAATAAGGAAAGCTAGTTGAGCTGGTAACTTAGGGTCATATCCTTTATGATCAAAGGCCACAAGATTGGAATCCATTGGGCCAATCCCACCTATTGCTGATAATAAAGTTTGCTCTTGGGAGGGGCAATTTTGCGGTACCTCAAATGTCGACATAGCGGACGGCGATTGGGCCAGGTCCTCTATTATATTGTAATTCTGTGTTATTTTGGCACGAGGATTAAATGTCGATTTGTGTACTACTCCCTTTGGCAACTTTATCATTGGTTCAGGAATGATGGGTGGCACAACTTTGGTCAAAGCTGTCGTCGAACTACTAGGTTGTTCATTATCCTTGTTATTCGACAGCCATGGATTCCCGTAATCTTTATTCCTTGTCAAAGCATTATTCTGTTGCTTTGAGGTAGACAACATAAGCACTTGGGATCGGGAAGCATTAGCAACCAGATTTTGACCAGGATTAGGAAACGGATCAGTCAACACAGCTGAGGTTTTCGGACTCTTAAAGAATCTTTTAAGTTCAGCTTTGCATGGACAATCTGCTGTCCAATGATCCTCATCGCATATATGACACCCCGAAGGGGGTTTCCCTTTTCTCCCTTTCTTTTTCTTCTTGTCTCCTGGTTGCTTCAGTTGTTTTCCCTTGTCGTCTGACACGGCACTTACTTCCGAGGCAAGAAGTTCTTCATTTGCATTTTGATTCGAAGTCTTACGGGTTTTCTTAGACGAATCCCGTGTTGACTTTGCATTTGCAGTGCCAATCACACCATCGCCGGCATGAGAGTCACTATTTGATCCAGGAGGGGGAGGAATTGAAAATTCCGGTCTAGGGGCGTCAGGTATCTTGTCATAGAGCGTGCCAGACTGAGTATATACTAAGTCTAAATATTGGGCACGAGCAATAACTTGCTCCTCTGTTACGACGCCTCCCTTGGCCACATCTTCTGTTATAGTAGGAAGAAGCGACTTTATAAACCACTCAGCTAAAAGCTGATCTGGAACATAAGTCTTTACCATTCTGCGACGACGACGCCACTCATGTATATGATCTGATATATGTGTGGCCGTTGTCTGCTTGAAATTGGTTAAGATCTCGGTTCCAGTTTCGTACCTTATAGGTAACTGAAAGTGTGTTAAGAAAGTCGTGGCTAGGGAACTAAAATTGTCGAAAGAGGCTCTAGGTAATTCAATATACCATTTAGCCGCTGGACCAGTCAATGTCCTCTGGAAAAGGCGAAGCCTTATCGAATCATCATTCAAGGTATTTGACGAACACCACAGATGGAAAGTCATCACATGATTTGACGGGTCTTCGCCAGGATTTCCATTGAATTTAGGAATGTCCGAAGGAAGTTTGTGAGGAATCGCTGGCCACCAATGGGCATAGGCGATTGGATCATTCGTCAATCGATGTAAATCTGGTAATTCTAGAGTTGCCACGAATGGCAACTGCTGATTCAGGTTTGGCGAGGCGTACCCAGGATACGATGGAATCGCCTGAGTAGTAGGCCTTTGCATACCAGCATAATGCAACTGATGTTGATAGGACTGATATGGCTGGTGGGCTTGGCCACTGTAAAGTGGTTGATTTAACCCATTCTGAATATAGGGTTGCCCACTATTTGCAAAGATCTGTTGCTCAGATCCCTGGTACACCTGTTGAAACTGAGGTTGTTGGTATTGCACCATCCATGGCTGCGAAGCCATGTTTTGCTGTGCGATGCTAACCGACGGACCAAGATGCGAGGTTATGGTTCCCGTTTGTATCTGTGTCGTCCCGGCAGTTGGCGATTGTGGTTGTGTTGCAGGGTCAAGGGGCTGTTGCATTACAACTTGGGGTTGACATACAACAGGCATCGATTGAACTTGCGACACGGTTACAATTTCTGGCGTCGTCGGGATGCTAGACATAGGTACACATTGTTGCATGGAATATACAACTCTCGGTTGTTGGGGCAACTTAGGCACCCAACCACTCGTCGTAACTTCAGTCAAACCTGAATGCGGTTGAAAACTGCCGTATGGGTATCCTCCCGGAGGGGGAAGTGAAAGGGCATATTGCCCCCCATACGGTAACAATCCGGAGCTCAAGGGTATAGATTGCCTTTGAGGACTGGATGGTCCAAACTGATTTCCAAAGGGATCAATTTGTCTAGTTTCAACATAAGAATTACCGGGTATTATACCGGAAGAACAAACTGGAACAGACCAAGTTGTCATAATAGTCCCTGGGTGGACTCCTTCTAGCTGTTGAGAGCTAGTCGGGACAGCTGGTATGCCGGCAAACATCGTCGGAGTGACAGCAGGAGCTTCTGCTGTCGCTGTGTCATTTGGCACAGTCCTAGATGTCGACGATTGCTCAGACATTTTAAGTCTATCCAATAAACTGCCTAACGATTCTACAGGAACTTCCACTGGCGATGGACAAACTTCTGATGCAGAAGGAAAAAGAGTGGTGCCTACTCCAAAATGAGTTGGAGTATTTGCTTGCTGGTCCTCTACGATTTCCTCTATTGCAATCAGACCAGGAGGAAGAGGAAGACCGTCAGGTCCGTAAAAGATTTCTGGTGCCGAAGAAGGGGTTGCTTCGACAGCGACAGTTGTTTGAGCAACAAGACTCTGTGGACCGGTTTCAGATGGAACTGGTTCAGTTATGCAAGTACTTGTCCTCAGACTAGGATCAGTACAACTGTCCCTCTGTTGCTGTTGAACTTCTTCAATAGAGGCAGGGATTCCAGAAATATTAGGTGTGACCAGAATCTCAGATGTTGTTGGAACTGTTGTTCTAACTTTAATGGGAGATTTTGACCCGGTCAAGCGAGTTTGCTTCGTCCGTACTACTCTCGATTCCGGAGACAAAGACGGTTGACTCGCGAGTCTCCTCGAACGACGGAGTTCTAATTGACTTTCCTCCACGGTTGCGGATTACTCAATCAACTAAAATACAAAAAGGGGAATTATGTTTCCGTATTGAATGAATTTTATTAGACGCTTTTAGACACAACTTTGCTTTTTCATGTTTTAAGAGTCGAGAAAAAGCTAAAGATGACTCTAGTCGCCTTCGATGTATTAACGAGCCCGAAGTGACAAATGCTCGGTTGGACTTTTTCAGTTATAGAGTTTGAAAAAGGCTAAAAGAAACTGCTCTGGAGATCTAGGCAGAGGGTGTGCCAAACCTTTCGCGAAACCACAGAATACGTTTTACGGTACGGGTGGTCGATCTTCGTGAATGCTGTGTTCACTGCATCGCGATCAGTAGGGCGGTTGACACGGCTTCCTAAGGATAAAGGATAAATGCCTATAGGGGTCTCCCAATATACACGATGGTACGCGGGAGCACAAGTCCGTATTAGTGCTATCGTCCCTCAGGAGGAATCACCCACCTTCGTCGAGATCGACAGTCACTACGTTTAACGACGCCGGAACACGTCTCTACCTAGACCTCTATTGTGAGCGTTATGTTACAAAGCGTTTTTAGATTCATTCAATATATTTTAAGTTGATCTTGTTTAGCAGTTTGTCTTTCAGGATCACCACAAGATGTATTGGTACAAATTCCTAAATGCAGCTAAAATGATAAGCAAGCTTTCACAATCTTTTTAGCTTTGAAAATCCTAACTACTGAGGGGAGAGAAAAACAATATCTTTCCACACAGAGCACCAAGCACAAACTAATGCACTTTCTCCTAGATCAGACACACAAACTTATCAAAAATGCAAATGCAAGATGCATGTATTTCTTTTCTTTTCCCTTAATGTTGATGTAAGACAAAAAGGAAACTGTCGTATAATTTTCGAATTCAACTTGAAGCGTAAACAAACAAGTTTTGTCTAAAATCAAAAGACACCTTATAGGTACTTGTTTCGACACTAAAAATGTATGAATTCAAACCATAAGATGAAAAACAAACAAACTCAAACAGCCATGAACAGTAATAAAACTAGCTCTTAAGATCACTACGACACTTTTACAGTTCTGGATCTAAGAGGTCACAGCTAGACTAGTTCGCTTTTCACAATGGGAAACTGTAAATGAAACAAGAAATACTGAAAGAACAATCACAGTTTCATCACACAACTGAGGCGGAATAATGGCAAGGACAGTTGGTTTCAGCAAGGTACAATGACAAGCAACAGCAGCAAAAACAATGGTGAAAACGGGGCAAGAAACAGCAAGAAACCCTAGTAGCAATAGGCAAAACTGGTTCAGTGCAGGTGATACACTGTCAGTTTGACATTCAGCGCAGGTAGCCTTCACGGGACCTGCGCTGAAATGCAGAATTCCTTTGGACAGCCTGCACTGAAGGACGAGAGTTGCGTTTTCTACAGTTTCCGGGTCATAAAATGCTCAAAAATTCACAGTTTTTGCTGAAATCAAAAGCTATAGGTCAAGTACAAGCTAAGGGATGATCAAGAGGATGAAAAGCTATCACAAAGAGCACAAGAGTCTTTTGTAGATCAGCTCTTCAAATCATGAATCTGCTCAGAAAATGAGCAAGAGTAGCAGCCCCTCTACTTCGCTTTTGATATAGTCAAAAGCTTTTCGATTTGGTACTCTTTTGTTCAGGAAATGAATAGCAAAGATACTACAAACACCAACAAGATACTAGGCTCCCTAGCGGAGTCGCCAGTTTGTTGTGGGGAAAAGTATCCGATGCGGATGACCCTATCCCTACTCTAAAGGTGACAGTCTTTAGCAACAACTGAAAGTAAAGCTTTGATGTTTTCCTTTATGAAAGTACAGAGAGGGGGAAGAAATGATCAACCAACCTGGTATCCTTCGCTTAGTCGATCTTGATCCTCTCTCTTTGTCTCTTGTTCCCAGTTCCTTGCTCTCTTTGCCGGTCCAGCTACACACAAGCCCTGCACAAAACGAGAGAGGAAACTACAAGATACAAGTACTCATAACTGATGCATGGATTAGAGTGAATCAAATATACATGTAAATACAATACATCAATGCAATACAAGTATATAGGAGAACATGCAAAACTTTATTGATAGAAGTAACAGGGTTCTGAGAAGGTTACAACCAATGATGGCTCCAATCCAGCAGCACCTCCCCAGCAGCAAGAACTCTCCTCTTCACCTCTAGTAAAACAATCACCCAATAGCTCTAACTGTAATCCAACAGTACCTCCTTGCTTTACACAAAATTCCAGCCTCCTTAGACCTCATAGAAGAGCTCTATATATAGGAGAGAAGAAGAGAGGATGAGTCAGCTTGAGGCTGGCATAGAGCTGACTAGTGTCCTCTCCCTCTTCAGTTAATCTTCAGTTCTTGAGTCCACTTGGAGATCCTTGCTTACACATGGTGATCAAGTACCTCTTACTCATCACAAGGCGAATCTGATGAACCAAGTGTCAGTTTGGAAGCTTCCTGGGCAGTTGACACCTTGCAGGATGACTGTGCCACTTGGCCAATCTCGCCCAGCGTAGGTAGCCTTCATTACTTTTGACTTCCAGCGCAGGTACAGAGTGGGACAGTTGCATTACAGCGCAGAAGCTCAGTTAAGCAGCTGACATGATCCAAAATAAGCCTGTTTTGAAGTGTTTTCAGGTGGAGAACTGATTGGAAGTGTTGTTGTTTGATGACCTTGTTCTTTTAGGGGTAAGAACAACATGTTTAGGGACTGAGGATCCCTGTAATTATTGACATTCCATGCTCCATGATGCGAGGCACAAAAATGTCTATAACAGCGGGGAGAGAGAAAAACCGCTTACATCATGGATTAACGGATGAGCAACTCAACTGTGCAATAGGAGCGAAGACTGTAGGATCTAGGGGCTCCAGATCAATGACAGAGGTTCAACTCGATGGATGATTGGACTCGAGGGAGAAATAAACTATGGCACATAAGATTTGAAGTCTGATTTGACTGATGAATCGATAGAAGGATCCATTTCACAAGCATCTGGGAAATAATGGAAAAAACAACCGTTTAGGAAGAACTGACACTCAGTTCGCAAAGAGATAGGTGGCCACCTCTCTGCGAAGCATTACGCAGCAATGATGATGAAGGGTAGAGGAGTCCCAATGGACAGAGGTAGGTGATCCAGAGAGTTGCGAAGCCAAAATGAATAGTCAAAGGAATGAACTAGATTTAAAGCCATAAGCTGACAGAGACAAGACAGACAGTGAGGCAGAGAAGCAGTGAAGAAGCTGAAGGCTGAGAGACATAGAAAGAGAGGCAAAATTGCAGAGGATAGAGAAGTCGAGCTAACCATCAGAGTAAGAGCAACATCAAGTAGATAGAGACCAATTGAGGTCGAAATTTGGTAAGGGGAGTTTGTGAACTCTAAGGACTTGGTAATTCCAAGTGCCATCCTACTGGTCATCCTTTGTCAAGTGAGACTCAGATTGAGCTCCTTATTGTAAGACTCCACTTTAAAGGCATAATAGAAAAGCCACCACTGAAGGCTAGATCAGGAGATGTAGCCCAGGAGGATTGGGTGAACTCCTTATTAAAGTTTGTTGTGTTTATGTTTTGCTTACTGTGATCTATTACTATTTCAAGTGTCTATGTATTTCGCAATTTTATCGATCCATTTCACAAGATAACATAGAAAAATACACCAACACTTGAGTCTATAATACCTTCATTAATTTCTTGAGGTCACCTAGGGGTGATTTCAGATCAAGTTGGTATCAGAGCTATAGGTTGTTAAGGTTAGACAAGCTTGTGCTTGATTTAGCTGTTGAATGCTAACTAGATCAAAGCTCAAATTAGGAGAAGGAGAGTTGGTTGAAACTAATCCTGAATTTGGAAGAGTCTATCCTTAAAAGACAATGTCAAAGGAAGGTTCTGTGCGCCCAAATCCACAATTTATAGATAGTTTACTGGCCATGAAGTCCATGGTAGAGGAAATGTATAAGGAATTTAGAAAACATAAAGATGAGGAATCATCAGGCTCCAAACAAGATAAGGGGGAAGAAGAATCTTTCCTCCATGACCACTCTAGAGGCAAAGGGAAAGAAGAAAGCTTTCTCATACCTCCTAATAGCCCTAAACATAAAAAGAAAGCATCTTTGATTAAACTAGATGTTAAATTTGATTTACCAATATATGATGGAGAGTTGAATGCAGAAAAGTTGGACAATTGGATCAGACAATTGATGTTTATTGCAGAGTGTAGAGTATCGATTCAGACAAGAGCAAGATTCAGCTAGCTAGCCTACGCCTTGGGGGCACTACCTTGGTTTGGTGGGAAGGCAGGACCCAAGCTGACATGAAGAAACATGGTAAGACTCTTTCTGTATGGAGTGAATTTGTTTCTGCAATAAAAAAGCATTTCTATCCACTATGTTACATGCAGCAAGCCATGATGAGCTGGCAAACTCTTCGTCAATTGAAAGGGAAAAGTGTACAAAGTTACACCCAAGAATTTAGGAAGAGAGCTTTAATCCTAGTAATTTCTTTAGACTCACCTGATACTTTATTGAAGTACATAGGTGGTCTGCACAACTACATGAGGCACACTATCCTTATGTTTAATCCCACTAGTCTAGATGAGGTACCTGTTCAAGCTACGCATCTAGAAGCTAGAGGAAAGAATGGGAACCCAGAGGTTGGGGGATCATCCCAACCCACTACAAGCAAGAATAGGGAGAAAAGAAAAAAGAAATGGAAAGTAAGTAAGGCCAACACTACACAGAAGAGTAAGTCCTCATGTACTCACTGTAAGAAGGAGGGGCATGATGATGAGCACTGTTGGATCCTGCATCCGGAGCTGAGACCTAAGAAGTTTGAGGGAAAGAAGAAGAAGACTGCTGCAGCTATTCAGAAAGATTTGGGGTCGGACTCAGGAGATGAAACAACTATTGCAGCCATAGGTATAAAAGGTCCTCCTCTTTAGAGAATACAGAAATCAAGAAGCAGGTGCAGGAGTTGCTCGAGAAGGGGTTCATCAGACCTAGCACATCACCATGTGGGTCACCAATTGTTTTGGTGAGAAAGAAAGATGGCTCATGGAGAATGTGCATTGATTACCGAGCACTGAATAAGATAACAATAAAAAATTGTTATCCCCTTCCTCGCATATATGATCTATTAGATTAGTTAAAGGAAGCTGTTTATTTTTCCAAGCTAGACTTGCACAGTGGATATCATCAGGTCAGAGTTGCAGAACAAGATGCATGGAATACTTCTTTCAAAACAAAGCAAGGATTTTATGAGTGGTTGGTTATGCCTTTTGGCTTAACTAATGCTCCTGCTACTTTCATGAGAATAATGAATGATGTGCTCAGACCTTTTCTTGATGATTTTGTTATTGTATATTTGGATGACATTCTTATATTTAGCAAAACATGGGAAAAACATTTAAAGCATGTTAAACAGACACTAGATGTTTTGAAAAGAGAAAAATTTTATGTTAAACTCTCAGAATGTGAATGTGGCAAAACATCTTTGAATTATTTGGGTCATATAGTAGGGGGTGGTGAATTGAAGATAGATCCCTCTAAAGTTGTAGTCATTGTAAACTGGCCTAAACCCAAATCTGCTACAGAAGTTAGAAGCTTCTTAGGAGCAGCACAATATTGGAGAAAGTTCATTTCTAACTTTTCCTCAATTGCAGCTCCCTTACATGCTTTAACCAGATTGAACAAGGTGTTTCAGTGGGGAGGCTAACAGCAGAAAGCCTTCAACACCTTGAAAGAAAAGATTAGTACAACACCAATACTAGCACTGCCAGATCTTCACAGATAGTTTGAGATCCAAACAGATGCCAGTGACTATGCCATGGGAGTAGTACCCATATGTTATCATTCTAAGACGTTTAACTCTGCAGTAGTTAACTATCCCACGTATGATAAGGAATTGTATGCATTAGTATAGAGTGTGAAAAAGTGGAAACATTACTTAATGGGCAAAGAAACAGTTATCCATACTGATCATCAACCACTTCAATATCTACACTCCCAAACTAAGTTGCAGCAATCAAGACACTACAGGTGGATGGGGTTCCTACAATAGTTTCATGTAATCATTAGATATAAAAAGGGCATACATAATAAAGTTGCAGATATGTTATCTAGACCCATTATAAATGCATCTACTATACTTAAGCATAATTTTGTATTACATGAAAGCTACATTGAACAATATGCTCAAGATATAGACTTTAAAGATGTATATGCAACTTTAATTCATGGAAAATGAGTAGAAGAATTGGATTATCATATTAAGGACCAACTCTTGTATCATTGCGGGAAGCTATGCATTCCACAAACTGAAAGAGTAAAGATAATTTGAGAAGCACACACTTCTCTAATATCAGGTCAGTTTGGGGTAAGCAAAACAGTTGCACAGCTGCAAAGATTTTGTTATTGGCAAAAAATGAACGAGATAGTTCCTAAATATGTAAGAGGGTGTACTATGTGTGCTAAAAGCAAGCCCAGCAATAGGAAATTAGGCTTGTACAATCCATTGCCAGTTGCTTGTCATCCTTGGGAAAGTGTTTCCATGGACTTTGTTGGAGGACTGCCTAAATCTAGGAAAGGTCACAATTATCTGTATGTTGTTGTGGATAGGTTCAGCAATATGTGTATTTTGATACCTTGTAATAAACAGATTATAGCTGAACAAACTACAAAACTGTTCTGTCAACATGTATGGGTTCATTTTGGATTACCCACTTCCATTATATCTGATCGAGACACCTGATTTGTGCGCAAGTTTTGGTCAGGTCTGTGGGAACTGATGGACACCAAACTGAAGAAAAGCACAACTTTCCATCCATAAACCGATGGCCAGATAGAAGTAGTCAACAGGACAACGATCCAGTTGCTTAGGGGATATTGCAATAAGCATCCCAAGCTTTGGGATGAACATTTGTGTTATGTGAAGCATGCTTACAACCGAGCCAAACATTCTTCCACATAGAGATCTCCTTTTGAGACCTGTTTTGCTTTCACAACAAGGTATCCCTTGGATTTTGTCTTGGGTAAGGACACAACAGTTGAGGGACACAACGATGTGGACAAGGCAACTAGGTTCATTGAACAAATCTAAGAGATCCATTAGGCAGTACAGGAACAACTGGAAAAGAGCCAGGCCAAAAACAAGGAAAGGCATGACAAGCATCGGATGGAGCATAGTTTCCAAGTTGGTGATCAAGTCTGGCTGTATATTAGCAAAGACAGGATGCAAGGTGAAGGTAAAAATCTAAAGCCAATAAGGTATGGACCTTTCAGGATCCTTGAGAACATTGGTGAGAATGCTTTCCCCCTTGATTTGCCAGCTTATATGCACATCTACTCCGTCATTAATGCAAACAGCTTGAGACTATTTGAACCTATGTTAATTGAAGATCCTGAAGAGCAGAGTCAAATGCCTTCTATTTATGACTTGTTACCTGAATATCTTAATGAATTGTAGGAAGACAGTTCTAGACAGGAAGGTGAGAATGACGCGTAGGGGAGATGCTGAGTACCTCAGAATTGGGCTCAGGGGTTCAAAGCCAAGCAATGCAAAATGGATAGAGATTGGACAGGTGAGAAAGTTGTATCCTCACTTAGTCGATGCTTGAAAACCAACTTTTGGTAGTCCAAAAGCTTTTTCAGTGGGAAGGCCGTGATCCGAATTGGATCCTCAAACAATTTCATGATTGTTAAGAATGAATGATAGACTTCGACAAATCTTATAGCTATCAGAAATAACCTCTAAATAATGGCAATTTGTAGCCAACACAGAACAACGACGACCTTTGGTCAAAGCGCGCTGACCGTTGGCCCATGGAGACTGCACATGGTGCAAAAATGGCAATTGGGAAGCTCAGATCTAGAAATGGAGGTTATTTATGATATGCGATTGTTGTGCAAAACCCCTCAAGAAGGAAAGACCCCGAGTGCTCGGTCACAAGGAAAGCCAGAAAACTGTGGGAAAGCGCTAAAGCCAACAAGGCAGGTCCCGTGCTCAAAACCGGCAGAATATCGAAGGCATTTCGGGTGGTAAGCAGGTTTGGCCAAGGACCCAGTGATTCCATACACCAAGTGACGTGTGTCCGACTGGGAGAGAGAAAAACCACTTACATCACGGATTAATGGTCGAGCAACCCAACCGTGCGATTGGAGCGAAGACCGTAGGATCTGGGGGCTCCAGATCAATGGTGGAGGTTCAACCCGATGGATGATCGGACTCGAGGGAGAAATAAACTGCGGCGCATAAGATTTGAAGTCCGATTTGACCGATGAATCGACAGAAGGATCTGTTTCACAGGCATCTGGGAAATAATAGAAAAACGACTGTTTAGGAAGAATTGACACTTAGTTCGCAAAGAGACAGATGGCCACCTCTCTGCGAAGCATTACGCAACAATGATGATGGAGGGAAAAGGAGTCCCAGTGGATAGAGCCAGGTGATCCAGAGAGTCGGGAAGATGAAACGAACAGTCGAAGGAATGAACTGGATTTAAAGCTAGAAGCTGACAGAGATAGGACAAACAGTGAGGCAGAGAAGTAGTGAAGAAGCCAAAGGCCGAGAGACACAGAAAGAGAGGCAGAATTGCAAAGGATAAAGAAGCCAAGATGAACATCATAGTAAGGGCAGCATCGAGTAGACATAGATCAATTGAGGTCGAAATTCGGTAATGGGAGTCTGTGAACTCTAAGGACTTGGGAATTCCAAGTGCCATCCTACTGATCATCCTCTATCAAGTGAGACTCAGATTGAGCTCCTTATTGTAAGACTCTGCTTTAAAGGCATAATAAAAAGGCCACCACTGAAGGCTAGATCAAGAGATGTAGCCCAGGAGGATTGGGTGAACTCCTTATTAAATTTTGTTGTGTTATTGTTTTTCTCACTGTGATCTCTTACTATTTCAAGTGTCTGTGTATTTTGCAATCTTATTGATCCATTGCACAAGATAACATAGACACACACACCAACACTTGAGTCTGTAATACCTTCATTAATTTCCTGAGGTCAACTAGGGGTGATTTTAGATCAATAATGCATAACCCCATTTAATGTTGAATCAGGTATGCTATTAATGATGTCATTTAATTCCTTACTGTTCTTTTGCACTTCTTCGTCTAATGGAAGAATTTTGGTGAAGCCATTACATACTAAATACCAAACATCAAGGTTCATTAGATTAAACTTAATCTTTTCTTTCCATTTTTGGTAATTATCATTGCTTAGCATAGGTACACCTTCATTGTCCATTGTTTCTAACTTGCATTGTTCTTCTACTTCTAAGGCCACCATTTTTTAATCTGTTTTCTCTTTAGAGTGCTTACTTTCACTTTTACCCATGAGTGCAAGTTCAGTTGATTCACTGCCATCTTCATTATCGTCAGTATTACATAGACAAGAAAATGGACCACAATTAGAACAAAAACCCATACCAGATAATTTTTGTTATTGTCTTCTTCATTCTTGACCAATAGAAAATGGGGTGCTCCTAAAACTGAATATTTGCTAACATTTGTAACTATCATTGCATTTGATATATCACTGTCACTACCATAGTTTTATGACTTCTTCCTTCGAGTTATCTTCTTCTTTCCATCATCCTTGATCCAGTCTAAGCAATTAAGCTTCAACACAAGCGACTTGCTCTGATTCCAATTGTTGAGAAACATATCGAAAGGGGGGGGGGGGTGAATCAGTATTTTAAAACTCACTTAAACCTTTTGTTACACTAAAATTTGTCACCATGACTATTTGCAGTTAGTATGGCTCCATCAACTGTCATACTATCCTCCTTGGCAAGTCTTATACCTCTGCTACTCATGTCAAACTCCAAGAAAGAGAGAAAGTCTTTAAAAATCTATATAACTCTGGGTACGCAGTTTCTCTTAGCCTTACCTGCATGTACGCACCTCAAGTTCACAATACCTGCGTACTTGTACGCTCTGTCTGTAAAGGGGTGGGTGTGTACTCCTGTAAAGGTCAAAAGGCGCAAGTTTTACTCCAAAAAAGTTACTTGTGGTCGATTCTAGAGCATTCTAGAAGATGGTTTGACGTGTATTGAGTGCCTCTAGATGGTTCATGCATCCCAAAGAAAGAGGAACTTATCCCATCAAGAGGGGAGCTATCCCATTGAAAGAGGGGATTATCCCATTGATGGTGGACCTGATTAACTTCCTCCAAAGCATTATAAATACAGGCATTGGGCCAGAGGGAGGAGAGGTTGAAAGCTGAACATTCCTAAGGGTAGATGCTGCTGAAATTAGGACTCCCTTATAGAGCTTGAGAGGAGAGATTCCAATCCTTTCTTAGCTTCATTTGGAAGTGGGTGAGCTGATCAAAGTAAAGGAGAACTCTTGCTGGACCCTGGGAGGGACCTGCACAACACCAAGGCACTGGTTGTAATGGTTTCTTTTGTTTCCAATTAATGTAATTAAGTTCATTTTTCTCAACAAGTTGTTATATATAATTTGTTTCATATACTCCTTGGTCTTTATGATGAATATGTTTTATTATATGAATTATTCAGGTGCTATGTAATCGTTTGCTTGTTAGTGAATGCAGGTTTCAAAGAGAAGGAGGAGCTCATCTGGATCGGAGAGGCTGGACTACTACAAACAGCATTGGACTAAAGGTATGCTTTAAACACCTGGTTGCTTGTATTTTAAATGCATATTTAGGGAAAGATGGTGCTTGATTGTTTTGTTTGTCACTAGAAAGCCTTAGCTTCTAGGGAGGTCGGTTTTGTCCGCAAAATTGATTCTTTCCGCATGACAAAATGGCGACTCCACTGGGGAATCCATGGATTTGATTGATTTCTCTTTTGATTGATACTTTGGTTTGAGAAAAGTTGATTTCTTTCTGGTTTTTGACTAATTGACTGTGAATTTGGGTGGAATAGCTTAGGATTAAGTTAGTTTTTATTTTTCTTGGTTTTGCTAGCAGTATGCACCCTCTGCGTTAAGCACAGTGTGTACCTGTACGCACTGCAGCTTTGTACACAGAGCATGGCCGCACCTGTGCAAACAGGCTGCCTGCGTACCCTGTCAAAAGTTGAGAAAATTCCAATTTTTTCCTTTTTGCCTCTTAGATTTTGTTTATAGCTTGTTTTTGCTGCCCAGATCCACTGTTTACTTGTCAAAAGTTTTCATCTAAGCTTGTTTCATTAGCGTCAAGGGTTTTAGTGAAGTTCATAGAGATTCTAGCCCAAGGTTTGATTTTTGCGTTGGTCCTGTACTGACTTTGGCTTTAGAAGTTGTAAACACCTTGGATCTCCCTGGTCTTTTCAGTCTTCTTAGGAGTCAGACCTTTCGTAAAATCCACCTTTGTGAGAAACCTACCGTTGTGTTGTCTCTTTGCGAATTTCAAGAAGGCTTGTTGGTTAAGATGTGAATTTCATTCTTAAGAAAAAGAACAAAAAACTTTTTATTTTGTTTTTGACTAGTTTATGATTTTGCATGAATTAGTCCTTGGTTGGATTGTAACTGAGTAAAACATCCTGGAATTATATTTTGTAGGCTTTTTACCTCATTAGATTTGCTTTTAGGTAAATTTCTCTTAGATTTGCTTTTAGGTAAATTGATTTGATTTTCATAGATTTTTTAAAATTGATTTTTGTTAAGTAGTTTTACATGCTTTGTTAAATAGGGAAAAATACAAAAATCTTTTTTGAAGAAAAGTTTGTTTTAGTAGCGTTTGAAGTCTTTGAAAAGAGAAAGGAAGTTTTCGTGAAATAATTAGTGGTCATGTGTTGTATGCTTTGGAAAAGATAAAGAGATTGTTTCTTTGATTTTCATTGCCAAGAAAGTTGTCTTTATATCAATTTATACCTCAAGAGTCAATTGTCATGCGGAAAGAGTCAATTTTGCGGACAAAACCGACCTCCCTAGAAGCTAAGGCTTTCTAGTGACAAACAAAACAATCAAGCACTATCTTTCCCTAAATATGCGTTTGAAATACAAGAAACCAGGTGTTTAAAGCATACCTTTAGTCCAACGCTGTTTGTAGCAGTCCAGCCTCTCCGATCCAGATGAGCTCCTCCTTCTCTTTGAAACCTGCATTCACTAACAAGCAAACGATTACATAGCACCTGGATAACTCATATAATAAAACATGTTCATCATAAAGACCAAGGAGTATATGAAACAAATTATATATAACGACTTGTTGAGAAAAATGAACTTAATTGCATTAATTGGAAACAAAAGAAACCATTACAACCAGTGCCTTGGTGTTGTGCAGGTCCCTCCCAGGGTCCAGCAAGAGTTCTCCTTTACTTTGATCAGCTCACCCACTTCCAAATGAAGCTAAGAAAGGATTGGAATCTCTCCTCTCAAGCTCTAAAAGGGAGTCCTAATTTCAGCAGCATCTACCCTTAGGAATGTTCAGCTTTCAACCTCATGGTGGCCAATTAACGCCTGGGGGGCAACCTCAAGGTACACAAATTGCGTCTGGGGGGCAACCTCAAGGACAGTATGTACCCGTGGTGCAGTACATTCCTCAAGGTCAACCCCAGCCTCAATATGTACCCTAAGGTCAACCTCAGTATCAATTTATACCTCAAGGTCAACCCCAGTATCAGTACCTACCTCAAGGGTATCTACACCAAGGTCAGTACTTGAGTCAAGGTTACCAACCACCCCAAGGTCAATCTTATGTTCAAGGTACAGGAAATGTACCTTTCAATTATCAGTCCTACCCTCAATCCAGTTATGGATCTCAATATCCTCAACCTGTTATGGGTCAATACCCCAGAATGAACATAGTGTGGGATCCATCGCAAGTTCAACAGGTATTGCAGCCAAGCATACAGTTGTCATCTCAAACTGGACAACCCTTAGTTTCTGGTTCATCCCAGCAACCAGTCCAGTCTAATATTCAAACTTCTGTACCTTCGGTAGTTTCTCAGTCCGGGCCTATTTCGCCTCGTACTCCATCTCAAACGACTGCTACAACTACCGCAACATCTGTTTCATCTACCACACTTACTTCTGGAGTATCGACAGCTCCGGTTTCTATTGTCTCTGTAACTACTCCTCAGACATCTTTACCATCGTCTGGATCCATGATTCAAACTACGGTTCAGATGCTTTTAGGACAACCCGGTTTAAGTACGGTTGTCACTAGTCAACCGCAATTCACTTATCAACCGTACCAGGGACAGTACCAATATGGTCCTGCTGTCCAGCAGCCAGTCTACCAGTATCAACCGTATCCTGGGTACACTTATCAACAACCACAACAACCCTAGTACGGTCTGGTTAATCCTGGTTTTCCGGGAGGATACAATATCCCGAACGCGATGCCTATTCCTAGTTATCCTGGATATCCTCCTCCTGGGACTAGTCTCGTGACCCAGAGTTTTAGGGATCCTAATCGGCAATTACCGTTTATCGCAACTTTGGATTTACCAGACTTGTCACGCCTAACGAACGATCCAATAAATTATCTTTCGTTTTGGCCGCCAATGCCAAATAAGTTGCCCAGTGACATTCCCAAGTTCGAAGGTAAGTCTGGAGAGGACCCGTCGAATCATGTGATGACTTACCACCTCTGGTGTGCCTCTAATTCAATCTCGGATGATTCGATCCGCTTACGTCTTTTCCAGCATACCCTCATTGGTCTCGCGGCCAAGTGGTACATTGAGTTACCACGGGCCTCTTTTTATAATTTTAGCCAGTTAGCTACCTCATTCTTAACTCATTTTCAGTTGCCGGTCAGATATGATAATGGCACGGAGTTATTAACTTCATTAAAACAATCGACGTCCACATATATTTCCGATCATATTCATGAATGGAGACGTCGAAGGCGGTTAGTGAAAGTTTTTATCCCGGACCAGATCTTAGCTGAATGGTTTGTTAAATCATTGTTACCGAAGATTACTGAAGACATAGCTAAAGCCAGAGTAGTTACTGAGGAGAAAGTGATTGCTCAAGCGCAGTACCTTGACTTAGTTTATACTCAGTCAGGTACGTTACACGAAAAGATCCCATATCTTCCTAAGTCAAATCAAATCGCTGCTGCTCCTTCGGGGTCTCATGTCGCTGATGGCATGATTGGTACGGTGAATACTAAAAGCAAGAAGAAGTCTTCAAAGAATTCTTCTCCTATTATAACCTTACCAGACTCCCCGACAGGAGATTCTTCTGCTAAAGTTTCCGCCGATATTCACGCTGTAGAGTCATCTACGGCTAAATCAAAAACCGGTGGGAAAAAGAAAGGCAAGAAGAAGAATAAAGCAGACAAAACTCCAAAGGAGAAAACTGAAAAGTCGGAAACCAATGACGAAAAACGCAAACCTCGATATCCTTGTCTTATTTGTGAAGAGGATCATTTTACAAGAGATTGCCCTCATCGGGCCGAGGTTGTGAAAATCGTCAAGGGTTCCCCAACTCCTACTGTTTTGAAAGATCCATTTCCAAAGCAGGAGAGTAAGATGATAGGTTCTTCCTCGAGTGCCAGTGAAGAACCCATTTTGATGATGTCTCATGTAAGGATTGCGACTCGATCGCAAGATTATGGTAGTAAAAGTCCTATTGATGGCAAGGAAGCAGAATCTTCTCATTCTAATCCATCAACCTCAGCTCCTGGTTACGATCCACTATAGATCGAGAAACCTAACCCGGACTTAGTAATCAAACCGCCCGCCAAGGGTGTACTTCGAAGGTCTGCTTTCAATCCAGATGCGAGAGCGGCCCAAAATTAAAACATTGTTGAGGACTTAGCTGTTTCACCCTCAGCAATGTCGGCTTTGGAAGTGCTGCAATCATGCCCAGCACAGCGCAAATTACTTTTGTCGGCTATAGGAGCTGTTGATGTTCATGACCCGAACCTAATAATCTTTGATCTAGAAAATAGTACACCGCGTTTTCCTCATCAAATGGCTTTCCAGATCCCAGTGATAGTCAAAAATAGGCCTATTCATCAGACTGTAATTGATGAGGGAGCTTCCACGTGTATTATGTCGATACAGTGTTGGAGATCGCTTGGTTCTCCTTCACTAAATCAATCCCCGACAATTATTAAGGCCTTTGATGGCCGTGGGTTTCATCCTTTTGGCATTCTTCAGGATTTGCTTATAGGGGTCGAAGGAAAAACCGTTAGTCTGGATGTGGAGGTGGTTGATGCCCCTCTAGACTACAACCTTCTCTTGGGTCGAAGTTGGTCTTACGCTATGACAGCGGTCGTTTCATCGGTCTTTCGAGTAATAAAGTTTCCATATAATGGCAAGATCGTAACAATAGACCAGTTGGCTTACTTTTCATCCGACCCAGCCTCTTCAGAGAGTATCCAGCATGTCGGTAAAATGACTATCCCTTATAAGGATGTTGGTGTAAGATTAGTTAAAGATGCCGGTTTACTGGGAACTTTTCCTTTTCCTCCAATCAACGCATTGTCTTCATTTGCATCCATTCATATGATTACATCAGAGACTATTGTTTATGATGATCCTTGGATCGTTCCTTCTGAATCTGAGATAGACTCATTTGGTGATGCTATGCCTTTGAGTCCATATGAAATTGCCTATGAGGCCGTGCAGTCTTTTACCGACCCGCGTTCAACCAAAATCGACCAAATGAATGTGGTCCATGAGGAGTCACTTTTCACATCAACCTCAGAGTTAATAGCGTTTCCCGAAGTTGTGTCATCTGACGAGCAACTTCGTGAAGTCCTGTGTGTAGACGATTTACCATGGGAAGATCTCCATCACAGATCTTCATTTTTACCTGAGGATGATCGTTTTGAAAATGATTTCTCATCAGTCTTTACAGCTGAATATGTCAAGGAAGCTCAGAATCCCATGAAACATCCTGATTCAGAGTTGAATTTGGGAAATATTTCTCGAACTATTCCCATTGACATTTCAGTTAAGCCCGGAACTGTTGAGAACATTCATATAGGTGCTTCGTGTACAGATGACGAAATTCAAATATACAAGGCCCTATTTCAAGAATTCCGCGACGTGTTTGCTTGGTCCTATGAGGAAATGCCAGGAATTGATCCCGCAATTGTTGTCCATGAGATCAAGACTTACCTGGATGCTAAACTCGTTCGGCAACGTTTGCGTCAGATTCACCCACGAAAAGCGGCTGCAATTAAAGCAGAAGTTGAGAAGCTGTTGAAAGCAGGGTTCATTTATCCGATCCCATTAACGGATTAGGTATCGAATATTGTTCCGGTTACAAAAAACAGGGAACAATAAGAATATGCATCGACTATAGGGACATTAATCAAGCTTGTCCAAAGGAAAACTACCCAACACCCTATATCGATCAAATAATTGACGATTTTGCTGGCAGTGAAATATTTTCCTTTATGGACGGTTTTTCTGGTTACAATCAAATCAATATTCTACCTGCCGATCAACCAAAAACGGCTTTCATTTGTCCATGGGGGACATTTGCTTATTGCAAGTTACCTTTTGGGCTAAAGAATGCCGGAGTAACTTTTCAAAGGGCGATGTCTTATGCGTTTCATGACATCAAACACATTGTGCAACCGTATCTTGATGATTTGCCCGCTCATTCATTACATCGAGCTGACCACCTTGTCCATTTACGCGCAATTTTCATGAGGTGTAGGCATTATCGAATTCGGTTGAACCCACACAAATGTGTCTTCTGTATAGAAGTGGGACGATTGCTGGGATTTGTAGTATCAAAAGCCGGCATTCGCGTCGATCCCTCGAAGGTCGAAGCTACCATCAAATTGCCTCCTCCTTCGAGTCTTCGCCAACTCCAAAGTTTGCAGGGGAAAGCAAACTTTTTACGACGATTCATTCCTAACTACGCCAAAGTTACAAAGGGTTTTACCCGGTTGTTGAAACAGAACGCTCAATTCACTTGGGATGAGATAGCTCAGAAATATTTTGATGCACTCAAGCACGCATTGACCCATGCACCGTTGCTGCATCCTCCCAACTACAACCAGGATTACTTTTTGTACCTCGCCGCCGCCCATTCCACCATCGGGATGGTCTTAGTACAGGAAGATGAATTTGGAATGGAACATGTGATATATTACCTTAGTCGGACATTAAACCCAACTGAGCTCAAATATTCACATGTGGAGAAATTGGCATTGGCAGCCGTTCAAGCTGTCCAACATTTTCGTCACTACATTCTACTCCGTAAAACTACCGTTATTTCGGATTGCAACCCTATGATCTACATTTTGACTAAACAATTGCTAGGGGGCAAGTACTCCAAATGGATTGTTATACTGCAGGAGTTCGACTTGGAATTTGAGAAATCTAAGTCTAAGAAATCTTTAGTTTTTGCAGAGTTAATGTGTGACTTCCCGCGTGCTGACACAGAAACTGTGGTAGAGGAGCCCATTGCGGACGAATCTTTGTTTCTCATCAGTACTTTAGATCTGTGGTATGGAGATATCATCATCTATCTCCAGACCCAATCCTTTCGGCCCGAAGTTTCAAAGTCAGAATGTCGGAAAATTCGATTCCAGTCCCAACAGTACAAAATTATTGGAGATACTCTTTATCGCCGTGGGGCAGACTTGGTTTTCCGACGTTGCTTAACTCACGAGGAAGCTGAAAGGGTTCTGAATGACTGTCACTCTGGAGCATGTGGCGGTCATATGTCTAGGTATGCCACAGCCCAAAAGATATTGCGCGCTAGCTACTTCTGGCCGTCCTTGTTTAAAGACTGTATTACTGCGGTCCGGAAATGCCACAACTGTCAAGTGTTTGATCGCAAGATGCGCGCTCCACCTGCTCCTCTCCACCCTATAATTGCCATTGGTCCTTTCGCCAAATGGGGTATTGATTTTATTACATGTAACCCTCACTCGGTCGGGGGGCATGCGTATATCATCCTTGCGGTAGATTATTTTACTAAGTGGGTCGAGGCGATGCCTACATTCGAGGCAGACGGCAAGACAGCTGCAATTTTCGTGTTCAATCACATTATTGTTAGGTTTGGTGTCCCACAAGCGATAATCACTGACCATGGGCGCCATTTTCAAAACGTTATGATGACAGAACTTACAAGCCAGCTTGGTTTGCGTCACGATAGCTCAACTCCTTATTATCCACAAGCGAATGGTCTGGTTGAGTCCATCAACAAAGTTTTAGTTATCATGATCCAACGAATCATTGGTATTCATCAGTCGAATTGGCACAACATGTTATTTTCAGCACTTTGGTCGTACCGAACCTCAGTGAAAACATCAACAAGGTTCACTCCTTTCCAACTAGTTTATGGTTTGGAATCTGTGTTACCCATTGAATGCGAAATCCCGTCACTGCAAATGGCCATCGAGTTACTTCTAGCTACTTCTGAAGAGGAAAAGCGTTTATTATACTTAGCTCAATTAGATGAGACTCGACGTGATGCTGCATTAGCGATCGAGACTCACGCAAAACGTATGAAAGCTCAGTATGATCGAAATGTGACCCCTCGAAATTTTTCGGAAGGAGACCTAGTGTTGTTATATGATCAAGCTAATGATAAATTAGGTGCTGGAAAATTCGTTCCTATGTGGCATGGGCCCTATACTGTCAAGCGAAAGCTAGCAAAAGGGGCCTATGAGCTAGTAGACTTTGACGGGGACTCTTTGGGTAAACCCAGAAATGGACTTTACCTAAAGAGGTATTATGCTTAAAAGTTGGGTATGGAGATTTTAGTTAGTATTAGGTTTTTCTTTCTAGCTGGTGTGTTTGTTAGTTTAGATAGTGCGCTTAGCTTAGAAAGTGTGTTTTCGTCGTTATTATAGCTTATCTTGGTTTTACTCTTGATGATGCAGATGTCGATGCCTCTCCAAACATACATTGGTTTCGCTGATGGTGCTTGTCGTAGTACACGGAATATCTCTTCCGTAGCTTGGGTTATCTATTCGCCCTCTGACGAGTTAGTTTCTATGCATGGGGTGAGCCTCGGTCAAACAACAAACAACATTGCAGAATACAGTGCAGTGATTGAGTTATTGTCTGAATCTATTTCATTTGGGATTCGGAGTTTGATAGTGAGGTTAGATTCTGAACTTGTTGTATTACAGCTTAATAGAGTGTATGCCATTAGAAATCCAGTGTTATTAAGGTTATTTTTGAGAGTGCGTCTCTTGGAACGTGAATTTGATTACATTGAATATCAGCATATTCCAAGGTCTTTAAATACATTAGCAGATGCAATTGCTTCTCGAATGTTAAATAGACATTTGCAATAATCATACATGTAAATTTAAAAACATTTTCATCACACATGTTTAAAAAGATAAGCCGGTAATAATGATATATATAGATAGGAGTGTGTCAAAAAATACATCGTCTTCGATCATAGGTTGAAAAACACCTTATGATCGGCAAAAATGATAAGTACAAAAAACCCAAAATGTCGCATGTGTCTACAAAATGACCATCCAATCACTGGTGATGCTCTCTATACGACACCACTACATGGGCCACCCTACACAAGAACCTCCTAAAAGGTCCTGGGACTGCGACTACATAGCGCTGAAGCCTGATAGGAATATCATCTATAGTAGTCTCTGGTATATCTGTTGTATGATGCTCTAGGTCTTGTTCCAACTCAGCTAGGGTGTCTGTGGCCTTGTCCCGTAGGGCCGGTGCTGCTGCAACTGGTAGTCTCCTCTCGAAAGGCCGGAGATTGGCTGGACGACGTGGGCCTACATCTGCATTTTGAAAATTGTTACCTGTCAGTTTTGAGACGATATAAAAACAAACAAAAAAATAAATAGTTTAAAAACTTGTGAAAAATGAATTACCTGTGTCATCCCACTGTTCTCTCGGTGGAAGAATCATGTCCAGATCTCCACGAAAATCAACTCCGACATAAGGAAAATCCTGTATCGAAAAGACCTGGTCTTCTAACCAGTGAAAGTACTCCAGAGTAAATCGAACAACCTCCGTGCCCTCATCAGGATGACGGGCCATAACTGCAACCCATCGCATCAATTTAGGCTCTCGGGGAAGCCCAGCCTCAACAGTGAGCTGCTGTGGGATCAGCATCGGAACCCTCTCTAAGCCAAAACTGACAACTAAAGGCCCATAACCAAAAGTCTTCAGCTGCCCGTTTTTGGCTCGAGTCAGTTGGCCTTTTAAATTGGCCAACACAGCATCACACCAGTTGAAAATGGTGCCTCGATAGCAATCAATCGCCATCCGCATCTGGGACCCGGTGGCAATGTGCAAAGCGGCAGCCCCGCAAAGTCTGGTAACTGTAAAGGAAATTACCATAAGTTCAGGTCGGGATATAGTTTTAATCTCTATCCCCTTCTCCTGGTTCTGAGTGTTACACCACTCTAGTCGGAGACTAGCGATGGACTGGCCACCTGGCCTAGTCCCAAACAGAGTCAAGTGTTCACCTCTCTTGGGAAAACCAGTGAGAAAGTAAATATCTGAGGGCTCTATCTCGAGCTGGTGCCCTCCAATGTAAAAACACTGATCTTGAACATTCCACCTTTCTACCAGCCACTCTAGAAATCTCACCTGGGCCCTCATGCCAGGTATGGCCCAGTATTTGTAAAGGCCTCATGCCTTCAAAGCATCAATGGACGGTTGATGATTAATGGCGGCCAAATCAACATCTTCGTGCTCTCTCTCGTGCCAATCAAGCATGGTGGGCAATCTACACACCAAGAAACATCTGTTAGATTCAATGAAATTTAAAAATTTTGGTCCAATTTGGAGAATTTGGGGTTTGTAAACCCTTTGCGCGGAGTACGCACCCCGCCTTTAGGAACAAAGAGTGGGTACGCGGGTTCCTTTAAGGCAAGCTGCATACGCTTGCCATTTTCCCAACTGAGAAAATGTCGGGGTACGCAGGTCCCTAGTGTGGCACCTGCGTACCCCGAAAGGCGGATCTTGAAACCCCAAAGCCTCCAAAAAATGACATCTAGGGCCTAAAAACAAATTCTAAACGGATGGAAATGAAGAGGAGGATGTTGTAGAATACCTGAAAGAGACGGCGTTCGGTTTGGACGGTCGGATTCTCCGCAATGTCCACGGGAAGTTTCTTGCCAAAAGCCCTTTTTCTCTCCTCAACAGTAAAATGGTAAAAATGAATTGGTAAAAGCCCTTTTTGTAGGCTTTTTGGGTAAATAAATGGTAAATTTGTTTATTTTTCACCATGAAAAGGTATTTTTCAAAGTATTTTTATCTATCTTTAAACAGGTATGAGTAATGTGTTGGTTTTTGTGCAAGATAAAGGATTTTCAGGGAAAACTGTCATTTTTCGCAAACAAAAACACCAGAGTCATCTTTAAGCCCTTTTCTGACTCCTAAAACATGAAAAGATTGCCGAGCGTTTCTTTTACACTCGTTAAAACGGAATTAAAAGACGGTCCTCTTATAGCCCTTTTCTGACCGTAAAAACATGAAAAGATTGCCGAATTTTTGTCGTTTCAAATTTGATATTGGAAATAAAACGACGTGTCCTTGATCACTTTTTACTTTTCAGGTCAAAGACACTAATCATGAAAGTACTCCTTGGTCGTAAAGATCAAGCGGTTCTCTCAAGTATTATTTTATACTTTTTGGGCTTGGGAGACACAAATTTATGAAAAAGGTCAACCCTGGAGTCTTCTTAAGTTTTTTCAGACTCTCTAAAATTGAAAAACGCCGAGTTTCTCCTATACTGGACTCGTTAAAATTTCACAGTAAAGGACCTGTTCAATTACAAACAGGAACGGACCACTCCTTCTTAGGGTTCAAATCTAAACTAAGTTGGACTCATCCGAAGGATGAGCTTATAATCAAGAAAATGTTATCCTCCTCAAGCTTGTAAAAAATAAAGAGGTACTTGCCAGAAATTGTGGGGGAAAGGAGAGAAAAGTGAGCCTATTTGTTATCCTTTGTCTCAGAGAAACCTTATCACCGCTCTTGAACACGACACTTTTCATTCACCTGGGTTGGGAAATCCTTTGCCTCACAGTTGATCAAACCACATTGAAAGTCTTCAGCCGGGTATTAACTTTGGGTCAATTGTCACCAAGCCATCTATCGTGTCGTTATGTGTTCAAGAGGTCACTGCAAATAAACCATTCATCTGCAAAATACCTATCATCCATCTTAACCATCCCTGAGTCAGTCCTTACAGCTACATTTCTTCAACTTGATTTATGATTTCGTGTTGTGGGCTTGCCTACGACGGATCGCTTTCTATCGACATCAGCACATTATCTAGAAAGATGATCTAGAAATCGTCAGTACCTTGAAGTCTGCATGCATCAATGACAGGTTTCTCGCCTTTGACGACAGTTTACATCATTGACTTTCGATCGAAGGATTCCATGACATGTTCGACGTCAACACATTCATTCACATCTCATGGATTGTACTGGGTACTTTGAGAACCATTGACATCACTGGTGGTCTCTCTCACACTTGTTAACAGTTTACATCATCGACTGGTAATCAAGTGGTTTCTACCATGTTCGACATCAACTCATTTATTCGCATGGATAGAATCGTACTATTTCGGGAAGTAGAAATGAAGACCCTGGATCTAGTTTCCACCATCCAGGCTGCGAGGAGTTTTGTATTCATTATATAGTAGACTAATCTTAAACAGATGGCTGCGTCCATACTGTGTCTACAAGAGTCTATGATTATGATGTACTGCGAAATCATTCCTATATCAGAGCAGTAGTTAGTTTGTTAGTTAAAGTTTTGATCTGAGTATGGGAATGCCTACCTCAGCGATGATATGATCTCATATATGTATTTTGTGTTGAATATTTGCAGGTTCCGACTGGGCTCTCCATGAGATAATCCTTGAAATGATAAAGTACTTCACCCTTCCTAGATGATATGAAACCCTAATCTACTACAGGCTTCGCACTTTAGGGGGCAATCTGTTACACTAAAATTTGTCACCATGACTATTTGCAGTTAGTATGGCTCCATCAACTGTCATACTATCCTCCTTGGCAAGTCTTATACCTCTGCTACTCATGTCAAACTCCAAGAAAGAGAGAAAGTCTTTAAAAATCTATATAACTCTGGGTACGCAGTTTCTCTTAGCCTTACCTGCGTGTACGCACCTCAAGTTCACAATACCTGCGTACTTGTACGCTCTGTCTGTAAAGGGGTGGGTGCGTACTCCTGTAAAGGTCAAAAGGCGCAAGTTTTACTCCAAAAAAGTTACTTGTGGTCGATTCTAGAGCATTCTAGAAGACGGTTTTACGTGTATTGAGCGCCTCCAGATGGTTCATGCATCCCAAAGAAAGAGGAACTTATCCCATCAAGAGGGGAGCTATCCCATTGAAAGAGGGGCTTATCCCATTGATGGTGGACCTGATTAACTTCCTCCAAAGCATTATAAATACAGGCATTGGGCCAGAGGGAGGAGAGGTTGAAAGCTGAACATTCCTAAGGGTAGATGCTGCTGAAATTAGGACTCCCTTATAGAGCTTGAGAGGAGAGATTCCCATCCTTTCTTAGCTTCATTTGGAAGTGGGCGAGCTGATCAAAGTAAAGGAGAACTCTTGCTGGACCCTGGGAGGGACCTGCACAACACCAAGGCACTGGTTGTAATGGTTTCTTTTGTTTCCAATTAATGCAATTAAGTTCATTTTTCTCAACAAGTTGTTATATATAATTTGTTTCATATACTCCTTGGTCTTTATGATGAATATGTTTTATTATATGAATTATTCAGGTGCTATGTAATCGTTTGCTTGTTAGTGAATGCAGGTTTCAAAGAGAAGGAGGAGCTCATCTGGATCGGAGAGGCTGGACTACTACAAACAGCATTGGACTAAAGGTATGCTTTAAACACCTGGTTGCTTGTATTTTAAACGCATATTTAGGGAAAGATAGTGCTTGATTGTTTTGTTTGTCACTAGAAAGCCTTAGCTTCTAGGGAGGTCGGTTTTGTCCGCAAAATTGACTCTTTCCGCATGACACCTTTCAATTTCTTATTCATATTTTTATACGCTACTTTCATTAAGTAAATCGACATATGTACGTGACTATGATGAATGAAAACATTGTATATATAATTAACTATCTTTTCATGCATTTCATCATATGTTCTACTTTAATCAGTGTACCATTACTTCATTAACCTTTAATTAAACTATAACCATGAGTAGTGAGAACAGAATAAACCATCACACATAAGAAACATAGAAACACATGAGGACACCAGGATTTTTAGGTGGGAACTGAATGTGGGAGAAAACCACCACTGTCATTGTCTATGTCTTCATCTTATTATAAAGGAAATCATCTCACAATCTAGTACTGGCGCAAACTCATACCAGTACGTAGGCACCCACCTGTAGAAGGCTACAACTTCTCTTGTTCTCCAGCACCCACTAGAAGGGAGCTCCAACCTCCTAATTGCATTTATTAACACTCACTCGAAGGGAGCTCCAACCCCCTTATTAGATTTACCAGCTACTACTGGAAGGAAGCTTTGACTCCCTCATTAAAGGCTCTAACCCTCAACACCTTTGTGGACAACGTTTCATAATATTTCATAATGGATCCACTTGATCCAAAACATCAAACCTGTAGGCCAATTTTCATCATATTTTTAGACTGGACCCACTACCATTATTTCAGCCCAATACTAGATAACAATTATGAAATCAATCACTATATCAATTCATTCAATCATTGAACCAACTAAGTCATCAAAGAAATCACTGAATCTTAATCAGTCAATACAACTAGATCAAACTAAACTAGGATAGATCATATCAATGCAAAACTACTTATCAATAAGCCAAACATTGTTACCCATCACATAATCCAACTGTTGCTACTGCAAAACCCTAATCAACCATATTTTAGAATATATACGCTATTGTTCTAAGTCATAGCAGCGTATGTACGCGCTTCTCCTTAAGAGGAATTGTGTACAAATCTCAAAATAATGAAAAAATGAGCCTAAATCACTATCACACTGAATCAACCACTGAATCACATACTGAACCCAGATATAGATCATCACACTGTAGCATCATCTCTAGTCAAAATATCATTCCATAACCGAACCAAAACTTTCAAACACAAATTATCATGAGAGAGACACCAACAAACATAACATAATTGATCATACATCATTAAAAACTCATACTGCAAAACCCTAGCAGATATACATGACTTTTATAAATAAATTTTGCGTATGTATGTGCTTCTCATTCACTACAGTTGCGTATAGATTTATCCATACTGCAGAATATATACGCAACTACCCAAAAGTAGATCTGCGTATGTACAAGACTTCTCAATGTCAAACCCACATACATATACGTAATCAATTAGACTTACCTTCACTACAACACAACATCTGTCAAACCAAAATATCGGCATGAAAATTGTTACAGATGCGCATCATAATATCATCATCACAAATCTATCAAACCATAAATAGATTACTCAACATGTGGTCATTTCAGATCTATTAGATCTAATCCATCTCCATGCTCCCTGGTGCACTCCTCTTTCAAATCAAGTCATTCATAAATAATCCATCGCATACACACCCTAACACTTGATCTCCATCTCCTTAAATAGTATAAGCCTTAGACAATACCTTAGGAAAATCCTTTAGTAATGTTGATGATATTTTTTATGGGATTAAATATCCATTGTCGTGCTCATTACAATGGGCCAATACCATGGTAAAATCCCTGATATTCATAATACCATGGTATGAAAGCTCTCCGCAACTTCTCTTCATACCTACGTATGTACGCAAATTTTATTCTTAGGGCCCACGTATACTTTCCTAAACTTCACCTTTATCATATTTCTATCTCTAAACTGATATTCCTTTGTCTATCTCACCTATAGCATCTACATAACCATCAAGTTGACATCTTTATCAAGTAGGTGGACATCAAGGACAACACATTAGTCATAATGCCAACAGTCTTTCTTCAATAAATTTTATCATTGTGATGTTGAGCACAACTTTGGTTCACTATTACACCTGTTGACAAGATTTTGGTGATTACTAAGAAGCTACACAACCATATGAATTTACACTACAGTAGTCCCCTTGGTATAGGCTTCATGATTTTAAAATATGAAATTACGGAGGTTGTCTTAAACTAGAAATTTGGCAAACAAAACATAGATCAAGACCAATTCAAACACCAATGAAATCATTCATTTCTTTTCTTTTTATTCCCCTCGTGATAGTGAGACTCCAAGGTTACATAGAATTATATAACACAATAAAAGAGGAATATCAATTAACAAAACATTTAAATTCAACAACAAACATTGTTCTAGAAGTGACTATTTAATAAACAAAACATTTGTCCTGTAAAAGGAACATGTCTACTAAGAGTAAAGAAACAAACTATCATAGTTATCCCTCTATGGACACATATGCAAAACTAACTAAAATATACTAATGTTTGTTGTCAGAACAGATGTGGAGTGATGTTCATGCATCAACAAACACAAGAATTTCAAAGTAAAACAAATCTAACTCAAGCTATATTTGTTTCCAACACAAACACCATCATTGTAGGGTAAAAGTGATATAAAATACACTAGATTTTCTGCTAGCATGAACACAAGCATTGCAAGGTAAAATAATTTTAAAATGCGCTACATTTTCTTCTAGCACGAACACAAGCATTGCAAGTTAAACAAATATAGCACTTGGTAGATTTATTTGTAGCACATACGTAATCATTATAACATAAAACAAACTAGTGCAGTGTATATATCCTCCTTGCAAAAACAAAAGCACATTTCGTGGTGAAACAAATCCAGTGCTCAAGCATTGTAAATTAAACCAAACTAGCACATGGTAGATATACTCTTTGCACAAATAAAAGCACATTGCAAGGTAAAACAAATATCGCGTCCACTAGATTTGTTTCACGGTGCAATGTGCTTTTGTTTGTGCAAGGAGGATATCTACCATGCACTAGATTTATTTTTCCCTGTGATATTGTTAATATTCTTGTTATTTTAATACAAATAGAGTGGTGAAAGCAGTGATAGTATTTTTAATTCATATTTTCGTCAATAATTACTTTGGTAATACTTACTTACTTTTATTTTCAGAAACCATGGACTACGAATATAGGGAAAATTCTGAGACATCTACTGGTGAAGGATGTAATTTTTTTATACTTTTCTTTAGATGGTTATGAATTATGCAAATAAATGAATGTTGATCAATGATGCATGAGCTATTGTTTTCTTGCAATAAGCCTTCATATAAACTTAAATTCGTCATTCTTATCCATATGAGTCAAATGCGACATTGTAGAATATGATTACATAATATTCTTTAACTTGTGATAGTTTTAATTAGTTTGATACTATCATATGTATCTCTACAAATGTTTTCAGTTTCTAAGAATGAATCTACAACTGAGATTCCAAAAAAAACATTAAAGAATAAGAAGAATGAAAATATGACACAACACAAGTCTCTTGAAGCTAGTATGATATTTTCAAATCTAATTTATACTCCTTTACATGTAGGTTTTAACCCCATACAAAACTTACCTGCATACGAATTTTAAAACACAAAAAATAAACAATGCGAGAGAATAACACATAAAACACATATACACAGAGATTTTCCCCTGGATCCCAAAATCAGGACTACTAGATTGATTTTTCATTATATTCCTTTCAATGTTACAATACATATTTATACATGCTAAAGCATCCAATACCATGGACCGAAAAACCATCACGTCCAAAACCATGTGAAAAAAACCATGCACAAAACCATAGGTAGGTCCACCCAACCTAATATAGGGTCAAAAAAAAAATTTCCCCAAGGCACTGCCCTGGACCCCATAGAGGGGAGCTACCCGCCCCCCTCAAACCCCCTTGACAAGGGGGGCGTCCGCCCCCCCCTCGCTACGCAATCATTGCAACGAAGGGGGCGGTCCACCCCCCCTCTAGCCCCCAAATTAATTAGGGGAGCTAGTCATGGAAAGAATATAACAAAACCCAACATTCTCCCACTTGTTTTTTTCTTTCCACAGGGGGCCACAAGAGAGCTTAGTCATTTATCTAGCCATCCAATGCCCATTGTTTCTCTACACCAAGAAAACTTCTCAAAGCTCACAGATTTTTTCAATGCATCTGCATTATTCTTCAAAGTGTCCACCTTTACCAGAAACACATTTTTGTCTTCTATCATATCCCTCACAAAGTGATACTGAACATAAATTTGCTTTGTCTTTGAATTATAAGTAGGGTTCTTTGCCAAGAAAATTTCACTTTGGTTGTCATAGTCTATCCTTATAGCTCCCTGTACTAACCCCATACTTGAACACAATCTCTACAACCAGACTGCTTCCTTGCTTGCATGAGTGGCTCCCATGTATTCTTCCTTTGTAGTTGATAGTGCCACTACAAATTGTTTCTTACTCATCCAACTAACTGCACCTCCAAATAGGTTAAACACATATCCACTTGTAGATCTTCTCTGATCCAGATCTCCAACCCAGTCTACATCAACAAAGCCATGAATATCCAACACTCTGTCCAATCCTGGTCTTCCTTAGTAGCATAAATCATAATCACTAGTGCCACGCAAATGCCTGAAAACCTGCTTCACTATTGTCCAGTGCTCCTTCCCTGGTTTTGACATAAACCTACTCAATACTCCCACTGCATGTGCAATGTCTAGTCTAGTACAGAATATTGCATACACCAGGCTACTGATTTCACTTGCATATGAAACACAGGACATGTCCTCTTCCTCTTCTTGTGTCATGGGACACTGTTTAGCAGATAACTTCACACCTATAGGAATAGGAACCTTCACCAGTTTACTATCCTGCATATTAAACCTCTGCAGTATTGTCTCCACATACTTCCTCTGATTTAACCAAAGCTTCCTCTTTGCCCGATTTCTTTTAATTTCCATGCCCAAAATATAGTTTTCAACACCAAGAGCTTTCATGTCGAATTTGGAGGACAATTGGGTCTTCAAATCCTAGATAATTTCTTTGTCATTTCCAACCAGCAACATATCATCCACATACAATACCAAATAAATAACACGGTCACCAATTAATTTAAAATACACACAATGATCTTCTTTTCTTCTGGTGAAGCCAATTCCCCATATAAATGTATCAAATTTCTGATACCACATCCTTGGTGACTATTTTAACCCATACAGAGACTTCTTTAACTTGCATACTAGTTCTTTCTTACCCTTCACCACAAAGCCTTTAGGTTGCTTCATGTAGATATCCTCTTCCAGATCCCCGTGGAGAAATGTTGTCTTCATATCCATTTTTTCTACCTCAAAATCAAAAGAAACAGAAACAGATAAAAGTAATCTAATAGAATTTACTTTGGCAACAGGAGAAAAAATATCACCAAAATCAATTCCCAGAACCTAGGAATAACCTTTTGCTACCAACCGAGCTTTGTATTTCTCCACCTTTCCTTCTGCATTTGTCTTCTTCTTGAACACCCATTTTCTGCCAATGGGTTTCCTTCCGATAGGCTACTCCACCAGATCCCAAGCCTCATTTTTGTGCAATGACACCATTTCATCAACCATGGCCTCTTTCCAGAGTTTTCCATCCTCTGAATCTACTACTTCCTTCACAGTTCTGGGATCATCATCAGTAATAAATAAAGTAAAATTTGAATAGAAAGCAGATGGAGTATACCTTTTTGGTTGCCTTCTTTCTCGAACTAATCTTCTCACAACCGGAGTTTGTGGCTCTTCATCTTTTGATTCCTCTTCTGTTGTAGAGTCCGATTCTTCCTCCTTTAGCTCAAATCTATCTTCTCAGGTTCCTTTGATGGGACTTCATGTATAATAATATTTTTCACCTCTCTAAACACCACATCTCATCTCTACACAACCTTCCTTATTACTCGGTTCCAAAGCTTATAACCCTTTAAATCATCCTTATACCCAATAAAGGTGCACTTTTCATATTTAATATCCAACTTTGTTCTTTTCTCCTTTGGAAAATGTACATATGCATCACATCCAAATACCCTCAGATGTGAAAGATATGGATTCTTACCAATCCATACCTGTTGTGGAGTCTTATCCTCCAACACTAATGAAGGTGATCTGTTGACCATGCAACATGTTGCCTCCACCGCCTCTACCCAAAATTCTTGTCCTAACCTGGCACCAGTGAGCATGCTTCCTGCCCTTTCCATCAACGTCTTGTTCATTCTTTTTGCAACTCCATTTTGCTCAGGTGTGTATGGAGTAGTCTTCTGTCGTGCTATATCACACTTCTTACAGAATTCTTCAACTTACTTGCTACAAAACTCTCCAACATTATCTGTCCTCAACACCTTTATCTTCTTCTCTATCTGGTTTTCCACGAGAGCCTTAAATTCTTTAAACCTATCAAAGACTTCAGATTTATTCTTGAGGAAATATATCCATGTATTCCTTGAGAATTCATCTATAAATGATACATAGTACACAAACTTACCCAGTGATGGAACCTTCACAGGTCCAAACACATCACTATGCACAAGCTCTAATATTTGTTTTGCCCTCTTACCACCAGAGGAGAAACTCGCCCGATTCTGCTTCCCATATACACATTTTTCATAGAAATCAAAATCCAGAGAGCTATTAGTCATACCTTCTACCATACCTTTACCATGAAGTATTCGAAGGCCCTTCTCTCCAATATGTCCAAGCCTTTGATGCCATAGCATGGTCTTTTCTCTAGAGACCACTAGATTTTCTGCTCCACTTTCAAGAACCACAGAACTGTTGCACCCATCAATAATAGTGCTACCTTGCAGCTTGTACAGAGTTCCAATCTGAACTCCCCACATCAATACCAGTGCTCCCCGAACCATCTTGCAGGTATCTTTCTCGAACACTATTTTTACACATGCATCATCCAGCTTGCTTATAGAAATCATATTTCTGGCCAATGTAGGAATATGCAGAACACCCAGAAGTGTTCTAACCCTTCCACCTTCCACCTTGCAACTTCAAATTTACTTTTCTATGACCAACGATTCTAACCTTCCTATCATCCCCTAAGAAGACATCACCACCATCATATTTATCATACTCATAGAACCACTCTCTATGGGGAGTGAAGTGAAAGGATGCACCTGAGTCAATCAACCATGCCTCATGATCTACATGTGTACTTGAAGAAGCCAGGTACACATCCCCACCTTCAACTGAGGTGGTTTTCACTTCTGCAGAAGGAACATCATTAGATCTCTATCCTTTCTCAAGAGCTTTAGATTTACAGTCCCTTTTGTAGTGCCCTTCCTTTCCGCATTTCTAGCACACCACCTTCACAGGTTTTCCTGGATATTTATATCTCCTTCTAGATTTAGATCTCCCACTCGATGACTTATTTTTATTTCTGTTCCGGGACCATCCTCATACAGACAAGGCGTCACCATCCTAGACCTCCATATTTTTCCATCTCATCTCCTCTGTTAGCAAGGATGATACTATTTCATAAAATTGCAAGGCAGTTGCATTGCTTCCTATTGAAATAACCAGACTATCCCACGAATCTGGTAGAGAACACAAAAAGCTAATGCATTTATCTTCATTTGAAATTGTAATATCAACAGACAATAAATGACTTACCATAGTATTAAATGCATTCATATGCTTTGTCACCGATTCTCCATCTTTCATCTCAGGTTATACAGCTTTTTCCGTAGGAATAGTTTATTCACCGGAGTCTTAGATTAGTACAAAGTACCTAACTTGTCCCACAAAGCCTTCATTGTAGCTTCCCTTGATACATTCAACAATATTGAATCTAAGACAAGCAATCATATTGTGCTCTTTGCCTTCCAATCCAACTTCTTTCATTCTTCATCGGACACTCCCATTGGTTTAGTACCTGTATCTATCGTGATCCACTGATATTTATCCACCAACAGATCCTCCATCTTGAGTTTCCACAACTCAAAACTCTGACCATTAAATTTCTCGATCTCTATCTTTCCACTGCTCACCATCTTCTTTCACCACAAGAAATGATCCCGCAGATCTCCCACTGAACAAGGTCTACGATAGGCCCGAGTGAAACCCCTCAGCAACAAAGGCACCCCTTGAAGCAAAACATCTCTGATACCAAATGTAGGTTTTAACCCCGTACAAAAATTACCTGCATACAAAAAATAAAGAATGCGAGAGCATAACACATAAAACACATATACACAAAGATTTTCCTTGGATCCCAAAAACCGGACTACGAAATTGATTTTTCATTATGTTCCCTTCAATGTTACAATACATATTTATACATGTCGAAGAATCCAATACCATGGATCGAAAAACCATCGCATCCAAAACCATGTGCGAAAACCATGCAGAAAACCATAGGTAGGTCCACCCAACCTAATATAGGGTCCAAAAAAAAATTTCCTCGGGGTGCTGCCCCAGACCCCATAGAGGGGGGCTACCCGTCCCCCTCAAACCCCTTGGACAAGGAAGCTTGCGGCCCCCCTTGTGACCCCCCGTTGCGCAATCGACGCAACTAAGGGGGATCTTTGCCCCCACTCTAACCCCCTAGTTAACTAGGGGAGTTAGTCATGGAAAGAATATAATACAACCCAGCATTACAAAATAATTAGATGATATTCTGTTATGTAGTTACAAACTACATGAATTTCAATATATCATTATATGGGTAGTAAGCTTGCATTACACATGTGCATCTTTGTTCTTGTGCATTTAAATGCATATAATGTATTCTCGGATATTTTATTAATATTTGGTATTTCATGCTTTCCATAATTGTTTTTAGTATGGAGAATTTTAGGGATAAAATTTTGTGAATGGGCTATTTTTTAGACATTTTCGAAAAAAAATAAAATAAATAAATAAATAATTCACCAATTTGGTTAAAAATTCACCTATTTTTACATATTTATGATTAAATGGATGATATTCACCAGAAAATTAATATTTTTAATAGTAAATTACATGTCTTTTATTGAATATTCGCCCACACTCTATACATATGAATTTTCAAACCAGAATAGTCGCCTACAATACTATATATAGGAAAAATATTTAATCCTTAAAAAATACCCTAGCTTTCAGAAACTATGGAATTGATTGTATCTGAAATTCCAACTAAAGCAATGGAGGAAAAACGAAAAACAAGTGATACACAAACAATGCCTCCATCAATTGGTATGGTGGTTTTATATATTATTTATACTCCCTTAGAAATGGTTAGATTAGTTGGTCCTGTCAAATTTTAGTAGAACACTATATGACAATGTTTGGAATTAGAATTTCATTTTCATTTTTGTTAATAATTATTTTATGATTGTTTGCAGAATCTCATCGCCCCAAATCAATCAAAAAATTACAAACATCATCTAAGAAATAGAAAATTATTCCAACTCAAACTGTAGTTTCAAGAACAACTTCTACTTGTATTTTTTAAATTATATGAAAGTAAAATACATCCAACACATTTGAGTTTGTGTAAGATTGGTATGTTCAGATAGAAACTCCCATAAATATGTTTCCTAATATGTATCTATTTGGGTGCATAAATGGAATCGAACCACAAAAATTAGGAATAATTGTTAATTGCTATGCTCACAATGATAGTGAGATCAACTTCCAAGTGGAGGATATTGGAGAAAATGAAGTAAAATTAGTTTCTTGTGAAGTGGAGTATACAAAATTTAGACCTGACTTGATTGAAGCTTCAAGTAATGATTCGCCATAATCACTAAAGAATTCAATGTTTAAGTTGGATATATATGAGTGCTTCTACAAATATGCTATCAAGGGTTGCATAGATATTTTAGAGCATATCGCTAAAGTTCTAAAACATCGTTAGGTAAAATGTGTAAAAAAAAACATTTATACTTCTTTATTTGCAACAAAGAGGTAAAAATTTGGATAAAATACTAGATGATAAACTTGATGCTCAATTACTTGCTTTGAGGAGAGTATATTTAAACAAGTAAGAATAGAGCATTCCAGAAAATGATTTCAATCCTACTGTTGAATTTCAAAAATATAGCAAAGTTGAATCCGAGATAGCGAAGCTTGCAGATCAATGTGATCAAAATCATGAAAAGTTCAAGCACTGCTATTTATTTTCAAACTTTTTTCAGTAGAATGGTGGATGTTAAAACATGTAGAAAAGCCCCCAAAGTGTTTAAATTGAGGTCACAGGATGATTCAAATGTTAAACTATTAGTCAAATCATTCCTAGATAAATTTCAAGCATCATTGTCTCATGCACTTGTAATCCCATTTGGTGACAATGATTCTGATCCACTACTCAATCATGTAAAGATTGCAAATGAAACAAATTTAGATGCTAAAAACATAAACTTTTGGATAGTTGATAGTAAACACACAATTCAAGCAGTGAAAGAAACTATAAAAGATCTAATATATAGTGTATTTGTGGAGGAAAAGAAAAAGTATCAAAGACATAATGCCCATTTCTTGGACCCATTAGTTGAACCAAGTGAGGTTATTAGGATTTGTTGTAAACTCAATTTTGTAAACAAGGTATTCTATAAAACACGATTTATTGATTGTGTGCACTCTGCAAGACATTTCATAACTGTCAATGACAATTTAAAGAAAAGTAGGGTTGGATATTCTAAGGCAGTTGAAGACAAGGTGTGAAATTTTAATTATTTTTGCACTTATCACTTATTATCATGTCTCTCTTTATTTTACACAAATGCTTAAACATCATGACTTATTTAAGTTGATATTATAAGTAATATTTTGTCATATTTAAAATTAATTTTCATTATTTTATATTCCCTTATTTTATTTGAAAATATAATTCTTATTTTCCTATCTACATTGAATTCTTAATAGGTTTTTGTTTTTTATCAGGTTAAAGATGAAATGTTGTGCTAATTCTTTGAATGCCTAAGTTAAAGTTTTACTAATAAAAAAATTATCCTATATTTTGATCAAGCTACTTGGGATAAATGGGACACAATTTTAAGTTGTTACGAACTAGGAACATTGAAATGTTCTCCAAGCCATCTTGAATTAGAGAAGTATAAGAAAAATAGTCTACACAGTTTGACAATTAATGTTGGTTTGATTTGGGCTTACCCAAGTTTGATCTATACTGCACACCAACAAAACCTTGAATCACTGGCCCTTTCAGCAACAACCTTCAAGCAGATTGTAGTCTGACCCAAAGTGACTATGGGAGGATGTAGAACCAGGTTTCTGAAGCCTTGAGGGATGTGGAGATGTGGAATTATTATATTTTCTTACACTTAATATTCATAAATCACTTCGTTGCATTCATTTAATCACATAAACATATCATATAAACCCATAATAATCATTGCACTGTAATAAAATGCAATTGTAATAAATTGCTACTCTATAATAGATAGTAAGAAAATATACACATGAAGACACCAATTTTACCATGGTTCATCCCAATGTGGGACTACGTCCATACGAACTATTGCTTACAATAATAATTCCTATACAACAAACAATTCTTGACCTACACACTAAGCTATAGATCATTTGCACACTTAGCTGTAGACTCAGACCTCTGCACACTCAGCTACAAAGCATCACTTTCTCTTCCAAACCACAGATAACAAGAAAACAACCATTCAATTCAAGATGTGATGTCTCCCTTCTTTCTTATTGATCCCTATATATACTATGCATTGAGGGATATAGCATTATAATACCATGGTCCATATACCATGGAATCCTTGATATAAGCAACCATGGTTTGAAAACATTTGATATTTTACAAAATTACATGCATTTTACAAAAATTAGGGGCTACAACTCACTCTAATGCCCTTATAATGCGCGGTATATTCCAACTGCTTCACTGCGCTGTCCACTTCGTACTTCACTACACATTCCACCAAAACTAGGCCAAGTTGGGTTATGCCCAACAAGCCCCCAACACTCACATGTGACTCATCTCGAATCACTCAGCTGCTTGGCCTCTGATTTTTGTTACGATGTTGTTGTAGGACTTATTGAACTTCTGTAGAATCTTTGTGATCTAATTCTCTTTACAGTGTGCTTCCTCCAATAGTTCCTTTGTCACATGTCCTACAACCTTCTACACCATCATTGTCTTCGTTTATCAAAGCTCTTGAAGCTTCTCATCTACTGCCTGCAATATTTGGAGAGCCTCATCCTACGATGGCTGAGTCCTCTCTGCTAAAACATGTTCTTCCTTCTTTAGTTCCCCAATCTTCTTTTGGAGGGCATTTCCCTCATTGATTTTGATGAGCTTCTGCGATATTGGTAAGGTCTTCTTAGATGTGTGAATCTCTTCCCACTACTGTAGCCTCTGCTGAATGTCTTCCTACATTTTCTGTACATTTGGATCTTCCTACAACGAAGTCCAAATATGTAAACTCGCATCTAAAATTTTTCCACAGACTATGACTACTGCGGAGATTCTGACCATTGCAGTCTTTAGGTTAGTCTCCCTTTGATCTCTTACATCGTGTGGCATGGTTGTTTGCAGCTTCATTTGCATCTCATTGTTTTGCATTTCATATTTGAATTTCATTGCGGAAATTTTCTCCCTATAACCTTTCACTACAAAGCTGAGCTTCGTGACCTTGTCCTCCACCGGCTCTTCTTCTTGGACATCAAGGTCCCGAATTTCTCTACAGGTTTCTTCAACTACCTCCTTCATATTCTGGTGCTTCTGTGCTACTTGATCTCTTTCTTGGATCACCTGCTTGAGCTTTTTCCAAATCATAGCTCGCTCTTTTTCTACTTGAATATTTATCTGCGAGGTGTGCTTTTCATGAAACCTCAACTCTTCTATAATTTCCAAGTACAACTTATGTAATCTTTGCAATGACACTGCCATGATGTTCATATTGACATGCTTCCATTCCTTAGCTTTTTACTGTAGTTCAACAGAGTCAAACTATAGGTCTCCTGCAGGTATCTGTGCTAACCTTGCTACAAGTGTAGGATCTATCTCCCTTTCTACTCCAACCCTTTCCTCTATATGTGTTAGTTGTCTAACTGTCTATGCCAGTATCTTCAGTTCTATGATCCGATCTTCGACACTAATCAAAAGTGCACCGTAGCAATCTTCTAACCTAATCCAAGTTTTTTTTTGTTGCTTCCTGTACCTTATCCCCAATCTTCTCCAGGTCCCCATCAATAATGACCATTGGTGTGATATCTTTCTTCTTATATTCTTTCTTCTTTTTCTTGATCTTTGTGGCAGCTCTGCCCTGTTCTTTTCTCTTTCATGCTACAACGTATTATGTTTCTGCCTTGTCGAGCTCCTTAGTCTGCTCATATCCTTTAGGAGGATCCTAGTGACCATCACCATGTCTTTTTCCTTGTATTTTCCACTTACTTTGGCATGTTCCATTGTATCCTCCTATGTCACACTACCTTCTGGCTATGTTTCCAATACAATCATCCATTCTGTAGGCCACTGTTGTGCTAGTTTGTTAGGTCCTTATAATACTAGTGTATTCCCTTATTATTATTGTCATTGTATCCCCTTATTTCTATTTTTGTGCCCATGTTGTCCCCATATTTTTATTATTCTTTCCCATAGAAGCCCACTATTGTTATTGTTATACCCTTATATTATTATTGTTATGTCGGCTTTGACTATATGGTGACCCCTTAGACTCCTATATATAGAAAAGAGATCTTGTCATTTGTATCATCCAATAATTCTTCATTTTGTTTGCATTATGATGTATGTGTTGTACTTGATGGCAACCCACTTATAGTAGAACAACTCACTTGTATATGGTAACTAGATGAATCTATAGAGGAGATATCATATGTGATAGAATGCATGAAATTGGTGTTTACAGATGTGATGAAATGCAGGGCAGCTTGAAGGAATCGGTTCAGAAGGCAACTCACTCAGATGAAAGATCACAGTATATTAGGTTCAAAGCACAGAGTTACAAATCAGACTGCATGGAATGAATAAAGAGAGGTATACACAGGTTCACCATTGGCCAAGCCACGTATACACGCGGGTTTACTGTATACAAGTCGCGTATACGTACACACACACTTTCACAAAAGGAAAAGTGTGTATAACTTAGAAAAATAAGAGTTTGGTCCGAAATATTTGGTCCATGGTATTTTGATCCATGGTATTGGTCCATGGTATTTGGTCTAAGGTATTGACCCTAGGTATTTGATCCAAGGTATTGGTCCTAAGTGGTTTTGGTCCATGGTATTGAGAAAGGCCTAAAACTATAAAAGGAGGAGAAGATCATTAGGCCAAGATACACAAGCATTGAATATCTGATGAAGTCTGAGATCTAGTATGAAGGTTATTGGGTTATGGTGCATTGCTAGATCTGAACCAAGGAGGAACCTTAGCATTTTATGAAAGATAAGATTTAATGATGTATCAGGATCTCAAGGCTTGAAGTGAATTATCTTTATGTGATTTGATCATGTATTCTGAATAACCGGCGCATGTTGTAGTCTGTAAATATGATGATATGGGTATGACTGAAGTCTGGAATAGTTGTAATGTTTAAATCATCATTTACAGATTTGTACGCAGGTTCACTTTAGAAAAGGAGCATATACACGCTGGTTCTGCATATCAAAGCAGTGTATACATCATAAATTTGATTTGCATATATGTACGCTGGTTCACTTTGAGGAAAGCGCGTATGCATGAGATAATACTGTATTCTGGTGACAGTATTCTGAATGATTAGATTGGTGGGTTGTCAAAGTGATTGATTGATTCAGTTGTGGTTGGTTTAAAGGTGATTAGTTGATGCAGATATATTTGATATGATGTTGTTGATGGATCCAGTCTAAAAATTTATGAAACGTGGTCCCTAGAAGAGAAAGGAGAAGGTCGTAGCCTTCCGTAGGTCGGCGCCTACATAATAGTAAACACATCGGCTAGTACAAGAGCTAGGGGTTGTAGCTCCCTTCCAGTAGAAGCTGGAGAATGAGAGAAGGTTGTAGCCTTCTGCAGGTAGAAGCCTACGTACTGATATAAGACTGCACCAGTACAAAAACTGTAAACAGAATTTTCTTATTAAAAGAAGACAGAGACGATTGCAATAGGTGGTTTTCACCCACATTGGGTTTCCACCTTATATCTTGGTGTTCATGTGTGTTGCTTATGTGTGATGCTTTAATTTGTTTTTACTGCACTGTTTAATGAATTCCTGATATACTGATTAAAGTTCAATACATGATAATTTGGGTAAATCAAAAGATCTATGCATATACACTGGTTGCATTAAGTACAGTTGCGTATACATGCTAGTTCACTGAGCTGAAGTAGTGTATAAAAATCAGTTTTGAAAATTAAATTATTGATCTGATAATATTGATTCACCCCCCCAGTATTATTTCCAACAATTGTATCAGTGTTGAAAAGTGTGCAACAAGAAATGCTTGTTGAGAATGCAACAAGATGATCGAGCTCAGTGAAAAGAGTCACCTTCACTAAGTGGGCCCATAGGCAAATTATGGCGCAAGTTCTATTTTTGGATCCTAGCAGGGATGATCACAACAGGAGTGATCAAAGTCTATTTTTAGATTGGCTGTCAAAAATAGAAAAGTCAAATATTATTGTCTCATAATAATATTTGGACTATAAACTTGATCTTATTCTCTTGGAGCACTTCAGCTTGAGCTACAGATGTGGCACATGCAGCTGTCAGAAGGAAGTATTCTTTCTTTGTGGGTCAGTTGAGTTGTTGCATGCATGACTTCAGTTAGAACTCAATCAGTTGAGTTTGGTGGAGTTGATTGTAGAGTTGATGGAGTTGTGTTCAGTTTAACTTGGTTAAACTAGTTGTAATTAGTCTAACTGCAAATAGACTAATGATGAGTTGTTAAACTAATTATTAACTCATAATGCAACTATAGAATACATCAGTTAACTCAGTTGCATGTTAGTGCATGTTCAGTTCAACAGGAACATGTGTTAGAGGATCAGATTGCTATCAGTTGTGACTATAGTTGTGCATGAGGATTTGCACAATCAAAGGGATTGAATATGCCAATGAATTGGCCAATACCAAGTATTATAGCCTCTGCTCACGTCTTTCCCAGTGTGAGTGATTCTTTGGAGGTTAAATACGAGTTTGGTAAACCATTCTCATTCATTCTTGAGCAGGTATTGAGCTGTGGAGGCAGGCAAGCAGCAAGGGAGATTTGGAGATCAGATCTAAGCTGTATTGTGTGTAGCATGAGGAGATAGTACTGAGTACTTGGGATGAGTATTGTACTATGTATTGTTACATGATTCAATCACTATAATATATAGATAGTTGGGGTTTTTAGCGAGATGCTTTCCTCGGGAAAACACTGTGTTGATATGTGTGATTGATGCTTCTATGTATGCCTGTGAATGTTTCTGCTTCTGTAAATTGATGATCAACGTAGAGGAGGTTATGTATTATGCATGTTCTGCTTATAAGTGTATAATCAGCATAATCTCTGTGAATATGTGTCATATTATTCAAAATTTCTACATGGTATCAAAGCTTCTTGATTTGTAGAAGAGATTTTTACAGGATATCAAAGCAAGGATTGATCATCAGATCTATTATTCAGAAAGTGTTTGCATTTTATTTCTTCAAGCAGAGTCTGTAATCGGGCCAGGTAGCCTCTGGATTCATCCTTCTTTTGGAAGGTGAGATATCCGGTGAATGCCTAGACAGTCAATCTTTGTACAAGAAATACTTTGTTCTCACGAATTCTAGATCGGAAGTGGTTGAGCTTTTGAGCTAGTGGAATTCGAATTTAATTCCAAAGAAAGAGATAAAACTTAGAAACATTAAATGTGAGAATGGAGACAGTATGCCCAGGTATCTCACGAAGTTCACCCAATGCCGGGATGAGCTGGGAAGTGTGGGGGTAACTGTTGAGGATGAGGATGGTGAGTCTAGCACTCCTTGACCTTCCTAAGAGTTGGCATAGCTACCAGGACTCGGTGAATGGAAGGGAGAAATTGCCAGGATGGGAGAGACTTTGGTTGGATCTTGTGCAAGAGGAGATTAGACTGTGCACCAGAGGCAGTTCTTCATCTATGCATGATGAGGAGAACTGTGCCTTAGCAAGTAAGGTGAAGAAGGGGAAGGGGAAGGTTTCTCTTTCCGAATCCAGTTCTTCCAATGATGGGAAGAAGGTTGACAAGTCGAAGGTGTGATGCTTTCGTTGTCATGAGTTGGGTCATTATGCTACTAATTTCCCAAAGAAGAAGTCCAAGAAGGGATCTGGGGAAGGATCTGAAGGTGAGGCACTTGCTTCACAGTTTGAGTTGGATTTCACACTCTTCGCATGCATGGTTTCATCCATGGTGGGAAGTGTTTGGTTTCTTGACAGTGGAGCTTCTTTCCACATGACCGGTGACAAAAGTTTGTTCAGTACTTTGGAGGAGAAAGATCTCCAGATACTCATAGGGATGGGTAATGATGAGAAGTATAGTGCCTCAGGTGTAGGCATGGTTATTTTTTAGAGGGAGCATGGAGCTTGCCTTACCTTGACCGATGTCAAGTATGTACCATGACTGAAGAGAAACATGGTGTCGATCGCGATGCTAGAAGACAGAGGCTATGATGTAGTATTCAATAAGGGAAAGGTTTTCCTTAGACACATCATCATTAGACAGGTGAAGCAGATTGGTTCACGGGTCAAGAACCTGTATGCTCTTGAGGTTCAAGATGCATATAAAGCCTTGAGCAGCGAGGCAATTGATGGAGACTTGGTGGTTGAGAGGGAGCGTATATTACCTCTCAACATGTAGAGCCAGAAGAAGTCTCAGACGATTATGGAGGAGCCACGATTGGTGCAGCAGCTTCAGAAGGTTGTGGAGGAGCCACAACATGGGAAGCTGAGAGGAGATCGAGTAGAGACATATACTCATCCAGAGACCTACAGTAGGGGGAAACTTCGAGCCAGGTGGGATGAGGGATTGCATGCAGCCATACCTCCAGGTAGGAGGTGGGGTGATGTGGATTGATCGTCCCAAGGAGGAGGGGCAGGATCCTTGAGGTACCCAACCTCTTGGATGAGACCTTGCTACGGGAGCCCCGATGTGTAGTAGCAGGAACTGACTGATTGGGTAGAGATAGATGCAGATGGAGCGGCAGAGAGAGCAACAGTGCAGGGAATCCCAGGACAGCGCATAGCTAGCAGGTTGCAGTATTGCGAGAGGCACAAGTGTTTTGCACAGTGCTAGGTGGCACAGAGAGGTGTGCAATTTTGCGAGATGCATGGAGATGTTGCAGTAGTGCAGATGTCAGAGAGGGAGCACTTGTTAGTAACAGGTAGAGCTTCAGCATCAGAGGGTGTTTCTAGCCCAACAGGGAGGTCAGTTGGGAGGTGCAGTGCGGATGCAATACTGGGAGATAGAACTAGCAGCAGCACAGATGTAGTCAGAGATCAAAGTGACAGAGGCTGGAGTAGTCAGATACTGAAGAGCACAGAGATGCAGAGTTTTTAGTCGATAGAGGCAATAGCAGTCAGAGACTTTGATGACAGAGCAAGTGGACCGGCCAGATGTGTTGCATGGAGAACATTCCATAGTTACAGGATCGGGTTTGAGAGGAAGCCTTTCTTGTTGAGAGGGAGTGTTGAAAAGTGTGCAACAAGAAATGCTTGTTGAGAATGCAACAAGATGATGGAGCTTAGTGAAAAGAGTCACCTTCACTAAGTGGGCCCACAGGCAAATTATGGCGCAAGTTCTATTTTTGGATCCCAGCAGGGAAGATCACAGCAGGAGTGACCACAGCAGGGATGATCACAGCAGGAGTGACCACAGCATGAGTGATCACAGCAGGAGTGATCATAGCAGGAGTGATCAAAGTCTATTTTTAGACTAGCTGTCAAAAATAGAAAAGTCAAATATTATTGTCTCATAATAATATTTGGACTATAAACTTGATCTTATTCTCTCGGAGCACTTTAGTTTGAGCTACAGATGTTGCACATGCAGTTGTTAGAAGGAAGTACACTTTATTTGTGGGTCAGTTGAGTTGTTGCATGCATGACTTTAGTTAGAACTCAATCAGTTGAGTTTGGTGGAGTTGATTGTAGAGTTGATGGAGTTGTGTTCAGTTTAACTTGGTTAAACTTGTTGTAATTAGCCTAATTGCAAATAGACTAATGATGAGTTGTTAAACTAATTATTAACTCATAATGCAACTATAGAATACATCAGTTAACTCAGTTGCATGTCAGTGCATGTTCAGTTCAACAGGGACAGGTGTATCAGATTGCTATCAGTTGTGACTATAGTTGTGCATGAGGATTTGTACAATCAAAGGGATTGAGTATGCCAATCAATTGGCCAATGCCAAGTATTATAGCCTATTCTCACGTCTTTCCCAGTGTGAGTGATTCTTTGGAGGTTAAATACGAGTTTGGTAAACCATTCTCATTCATTCTTGAGCAGGTATTGAGCTGTGGAGGCAGGCAAGCAACGAGGGAGATTTGGAGATCAGATTTGAGCTGTATTGTGTGTAGCATGAGGAGATAGTACTGAGTACTTGGGATGAGTATTGCACTATGTATTGTTACATGATTCAATCACTATAATATATAGATAGTTGGGTTTTTTAGCGAGATGCTTTCCCCGGGAAAACACTGCGTTGATATGTGTGATTGATGCTTCTATGTATGCCTGTGAATGTTTCTGCTTCTGTAAATTGATGATCAACGTAGAGGAGGTTATGTATTATGCATGTTCTGCTTATAAGTGTATAATCAGGATAATCTCTATGAATATGTGTCATATTATTCAAAATTTCTACAATAAGAGCAGGTCCTTCAGAAGAAGCTTGATTGCTTGAAGGAAGATCCATCATCATGAGTAATCAAGAAAGCGGGGGATCCATCAGACCACCAATATTTGACGGGAGAAACTTTGTTTATTGGAAGGTAAGAACCACAACCTATCTTCAATCTCTTGGAACAGATGTCTGGGAAATTGTTGAAGGAGGATATACATCTCCATCAGCAATTCCTACAGATACAACAAGTAAAAATAAATATGAAACCAATGCCAAGGCTGTCAATACATTATTGGGAAGTATGTCACAATCAGAGTTTGTCAAAGTCATGCAGCTCAAATCCGCCAAAGAAATATGGGACAAAATCGTTCTAAGCTACAAAGGAGACTCTCAGGTAAAATGTGCTAAACTGCAAACTCTCAGAATTCAATATGAAACTCTCAAGTTGCACAATGATGAAAGTATATCTAGTTAATTCTTACGTATATATGAGATTGTTAATTGCATGAAGAATCTGGGTGAAGAGATAAAGGAAGTTACTTTAGTTGAAAAAGTTTTAAGATCCTTGTCTGCTAAGTTTGAATCAAAAGTATTTGCCATAGAAGAAAAGCAGGATCTACAGACTATTACTATGACACAGCTGCACAGAATCTTAACTGCCTTTGAGATGAGAAAAGGAGGTCCATCAGATATGAGAGAAGCCACATTTAAAGCTTCAACAAAATGAAAAGAAGAACTCAATGAATCAGGACATATTTGAGAAGGAGAAGAAGAAGCAAACTTTGTCAAGAACCTTCAATGGGGTTCCAGAAGATTCAGAGGTAAACTACCTTTCAAATGTTTTGCATGTGGTAGAGTCGGTCATTATGTTGCCAAATGTCCTCATAAAGATAAATATGATAAAGGGAAGGAATCTGCAAAATGGAATAGAAAACAAAGTGTAAGTAAAAAGAGCTACTATACTCATGAAGATAGCGATGGTTTATCAAATAGTGATGAAGATGAAAATAGTAATGACTATAGACTTCTGATGGCTTATGAATATGATGACCTTTTGGATGCTTTAGATGAAGATTACCTTTATGAAGAAATCCCTAAACTCAAAATGTATTTAGAAGAAAAGAATATGATTATAGATACCTTGATATACCAACTTGCTGAAAGAGAAAAACACAATGAAAAACTAGAATGTGAAATTGTGGGTCTAAGAAAGGATCTTGAGAAAACAAAAGCTATCAATCTTAGATTTGCTACAGGATCAGAAACCTTAAATGAAATTATCAAAGTGCAGCATTCTCCTCTGATAAAGACAGGTCTTGGATATACTGAAGAAGCATCTCAAGCACAGAAGTTGTCAACTTCCACTAAAAGCTATCTTGATGTAGAAAAGAGCAGTGAATAGTTTGAAAATTGTCAGCAAAGGCATAAGGCAGACCACCAGGTAAAACAGGCTCAATTTACTTCAAGGATGAACAGAAGCCACAACCAACCTAAAGTAAATCGTACTCAATTTTCTTCAAAGATGAATTTCAATAGAAACTACAATCACCGGGTTAGTAGATTCGATAATCGCAGGAACTTCTTTAATGGTCAATGTTTCTCATGTCATAATTTTGGACACAAAGTTGCTCAATGTGTTGCTTACAAAACCATCATGACTAGAGAAGCACGAAATCAAAGGAATGTGATAGGGATCAAGAAAAGTTCCTATAATAAATTTACTCTGCTTGAAAGTGAAATAGAATGCTCAATATGTAACAACTTTGGCCATGAAGAATCTGAATGCAGGAGAAAATTTTGTCAAATATCTCAAAGGAGAAAACTACATTAAATCCCAAAATATGAAGAAAGAAAGAACCACAAACAGAAATATTTGGTATAGCCTTTTATGCAGAAGGACAAGAAAACCATTGGTACATCGACAATGGATGCTCAAAATACATGACAGGTGACAAAGAAAAACTACACTCGTATAATGCCTTAGAAAAGGAAAGAGTGTCTCATTTGGAAACGACACTCCTATTGTCATAAAAGGTAAAGGCTCTGTTTTCTTGAAAGAAAAAGTTAAAGCTGGAAATGTTATGTATGTTGATGGCTTAAAGCATAACCTATTGAGTGTGAGTCAAATGTGTGATCAAGGAAATGAAGTAGTGTTTCGATCAAATGGATGTGTTGTTTGTGAGATTGATACAGGAGAAACCATGATTAAAGGTACAAGAACTCCAAACAACCTATACATACTCAAGGGAGGACAACAACAATGCTATCTAAGCAAAAATGCTGAAAACTAGCTATGGCATAGAAGATTGGGACATTTAAGCTTTTCTCAAATAAGAAAAGCATGCAGATTCCAGGCTGTTCGAGATCTTCCAGATATCAACATTCCTAAAAATACTATAGGCAAATCATGTCAATTTGGTAAGCAAACCATATCTCAATTCATCGAAAAGGAAGGATTAGCTAGTAAGCCTCTTGAACTTGTTCATATTGATTTATGTGGACCATCAAGGAAAAAGTCACCTCAAGGAGAAGAATACTTTATATTGTTCATTGATGATTTTTCCAGAATGTGTTAGATAGGTCTTCTAAAGCATAAATATGAAGCATTTGAAAAGTTCAAAGCTTTCAAAGCTTTGGTTGAAAACGAATCAGATCACAAAATCAAATGCCTCAGATCTGATTGAGGAGGGGAATTTACCTCGGATGAATTCTTTGACTTATGTGAACAACATGGAATAAAAAGATAGTTCTCCACTGCAAGGACTCCTCAACAAAATGGAGTGGTAGAAAGGATGAATAGAACTGTTCAACAAATGGTGCGTGCTATGCTAGATGAATCTGGAACTCCTGCAACCTTCTGGGATGAAGCTACATTCGCCACCATCACTATTCTCAACCAAACAAATGTTCAGGTAAATAGCACTCAAACTCCACATGAACTTTGGTATGGTAAAACTCCTACTGTAAAGTACTTCAAAGTTTTTGGAAGCAAATGTTACATCAAAAGGACTGAAGAAAAACTTGGTAAGTTTGAACCTAAAACAGATGAAGGTATTCTTCTTGGCTGCTCTTCCCGAAGTAAAGGATATAAATGTTATAATAAAATACTTGGGAAAATATGGAAAAATCCAAAACAGATAAAAATCGAAGCTCATAACAATGAAGATGAGGATCATTTTCCCACATCAGATCACACTGATTCTGAAGAAGAAACCAATGAAGCACCAGAAGAAGCGATAACAAAAGAAGAAAAGGCTCTGTCTAGGTATGTTCAGAAAAATCATCCAGAAACTCAAATTTTGGGGGAAAAAGGGGCAGGTGTGTAGACAAGAAGAACTATTGCCGAAACCTCAAGCTATCTAGCATTACTATCTTCCACTGAACCTCAAAATGTAAATGAAGCATGCAGAGATGAATGTTGGGTCAAGACCATGAATGAAGAACTTGAGCAAATTAAAAAGAATAATACTTGGGAATTAGTTCCTAGACCTCATGATAAGAATATCATAGGAACTAAATGGATATTCAAAAACAAGCTAAACGGAAATGGAGAAGTTATTAGAAACAAGGCCATACTTGTTTGCAAAGGATATGCTCAACAAGAAGGTATACATTTTGAAGAAACTTTTGCACCTGTTTCTAGACTCGAAGTCATAAGAATGTATCTTGCTCTTTCTAGTTTTTAGAAATTCAAAGTATACCAAATGGATGTAAAATCTGCCTCTCTTAATGGAGACTTAGAAGAAAAAGTCTATATTAAAAAAGTAGAAGGATTCATTCTTGGAAATGATGCAAAACTTGTATGCAAACTTAAAAAAGCCCTCTATGGTCTAAAATAGGCTCCAAGAGCATGGTATTACCGTCTTGACAAATATCTCCACAATAAGGTTTTTCAAAGGGGTTAGCAGATAGCAATCTATATATAAAGATGGTCACTGATAAATTTCTAATAATTGTTGTGTATGTTGATGATATTATTTTTGGTAGCAATGAAAAATCCATGAGTCAAAATTTTGCCTCAATAATGTAGCAAGAATTTGAAATGTCCTTGCTTGGAGAGCTTACCTATTTTCTTGGTCTACAAGTTCAACAAAATGAAGATGGTATTTTTCTCTCACAAACCAAACATCTCAAACAGATCCTGAAAAAGTATGGCATGGAAGATTCTAAACCGGTATGTACCCCAATGGTAACAAGATGCAGTCTTAGCTCAAATGATGAATCAGCAACAATACATCAACCAACTTACAGATCCATGATTAGCATTCTTCTTTATCTAACAGGTACCCGACCGAACATCATGCATGCAGTGGGAATAGTTGGAAGATTCCAAGCAAATCCTAAGGAAACACACCTTCAGGCAATCAAAATGATTTTCAAATATCTCTAAGGAACACAGAACTTTGGTTTATGGTATCCTAGAGATACCGATCTTACACTTCATATATATACAGATGCAGATTGGGCAAGAAGTGTTGATGACAGAAAAAGCACTAGTGGTGGTGCATTCTATATGGGTTCCAGGTTAGTGTCTTGGTTCATCAAGAAAAAATTTTCAATTGCATTATCTACAGCTGAAGTAGAATACATGGTTGTTGCATCTTGCTGCACACAACTACTTTGGATGATGCAAACCTTGCAAGACATTCAGATCACATATACTCCACCTATCTCCATTCTATGTGATAATACAAGTGCCATCAGTATTTCAAAGAATCCAATCATGCACTCCAATACCAAGCACATACCCATCAAATATCATTTTCTATGTGAACAAGTGCTTGAAAAAAAGTCAAACTGGAATATGTTCCCTCCAAAGAACAGGTTGCTGATATATTCACTAAACCACTACCCAGAGAGACATTTGAATATCTCAGACAAAAGCTGGGAGTAGTTGCTGCATCATCCTGATGTTAAATCCAATTTTCTTCAAAGAAAGGTGGTTATACGTGAGTTTCATAAAGCGTAGTTGCGTACATACGTGGGTTTCTGTGGGCATAGTTGCGTATATGCTGGTTTGAAGAAAAACAGTGGGACAGACTAAAAAAGAGGGGGTCTACCATGGTTCTGTCAATTATATGCTTTGTTTGATAATGGTTTCATTCTGTTGATAACATGTGGAAATATATTAGTTCTCATAAAGTTGTTGATAAATTGATGAATATCTGATTGATGATGATGCTTTGATATCTCTTACCGACATATGTAATGATCAGATTTGACAGTGAACAGGTGGAATAGGTTCAGGGGGAGAACATGGTTGATGATAGTTTGGGAACTAATGATGGACATATACAGGTTGCTAGTCTGGATGCTGATTGACAGATGATGTTGATGGTGCAGATCATATGATAGTTGCTGATGACTATCATGGTCTTGTTTTAGATATTTGATCTCTATTATATAAGCCATGTACATATTTTAATGTAAAGGTCATGAAAAGACCTAAATTGTAACCCCACTATGCATGGGATGGATGATGTAATGTTTGAGTTTTTCCATGTATAAACAATTGTATATCCCCACTTGGTTGGGTGGATGAGTCAAATTTGGCATATCCCCACTTGGTTGGGAGATGGATGTATGTATGAGTCATTGGTGATAGGAAGGTCATTTGTGATGTATGTATAGAGTCATGTTCTTATTTTAGAACACCTTTTTGTAGACTTTTCTTATGCTCAGGGGGAGCATGGACTCGATCATGGGAGCTCAATTAGCACACTTCAGCGTATCAAATATTTCAGCATGCACTCAGGGGGAGCATGACCCTTTGCCCTTGATGTCAAAGGGGGAAAGTGACTTGGTGTGGCTTTTGTTGACATCAAGTCCAAAGGGGGAGATTGTTGGCATTATGATGTATGTGTTGTACTTGATGGCAACCCATTTATAGAAGAAAAACTCACTTGTATATGGTAACTAGATGAATCTACAGAAGAGATATCAGATGTGACAAAATGCATGATAGTATTGTTTACAAATGTGAAGAAATGCAGGGAAACTTCAAGGAATCAGTTCAGAAGGCAACTCACTCAGATGAAAGATCATAGTATATCAGGTTAACAACACAGAGTTACAGATCAGACTGCACAGAATGAAGAAAGAGAGGTGTATACAGGTTCACCATTGGCCAAGCCACATATACACGCGGGTTCACTGTATGCAAGTCATGTATACGTACACACACACTTTCACAAAAGGAAAAGTGCATATACCTTGGAAAACTAAGTTTTTGATCCGAAGTATTTGGTCCATGGTATTTTGATCCACGGTATTGGTCCATCGTATTGGTCCATGGTATTTGGTCTGAGGTATTGACCCTAGGTATTTGATCCAAGGTATTGGTCCTAAGTGGTTTTGGTCCATGGTATTGAGAAAGGCCTAAAACTATAAATGGAGGAGAAGATCATTAGGCCAAGATACACAAGCATTGAATATATGATGAAGTGTGAGATCTAGTATGCAGATTATTGGGTTATGGTGCATTGTTGGATCTGAACCAAGGAGGAACCTTAGCATTTTATGAAAGATAATATCTAATGATGTATCACGATCTCAAGGCTTGAAGTGAATTATCTTTATGTGGTTTGATCATGTATCTGAATAACTGGCGCATGTTGTAGTCTGTAAATATGATGATCTGGGTATGACTGAAGTCTGGAATAGTTGTAATGTTTAAATCATAATTTATAGATCTGTAGGTAGGTTCACTTTAGAAAAGGAGTGTATACACGCTGGTTCTGCATATCAAAGCAGCGTATACATCATAAATTTGATTTGTAGCTATGCACGCTGGTTCACTTTGAGGAAAGCGCATATGCACGCAGGTTCGAAACATGGAAGTAGTGTATACTATATAAAATATGTTTTAGTTGCTTCTGTTTGCTATTGCAATGTTCTGGGTTCTAGCTTGGGTTCTGGTTACTGTATTCTGGTGACAGTATTCTGAATGATCAGATTGATGGGCTGTAAAAGTGATTGATTGATTCCATTGTGGTTGGTTCAAAAGGTGATTGGGTGATGCAGATATATGTGATATGATGTTGTTGATGGATCTAGTCTGAAACTTTATGAAACATGGTCCATGGAAGAAAAAGGAGAAGGTCGTAGCCTTCTGTAGGTCGGCACCTACGTACTAGTAAACACATCGACTAGTACAAGAGTGAGGGGGTTGTAGCTCCCCTCTAGTAGAAGCTGGGGAATGAGAGAAGGTTGTTGCCTTCTGTAGGTAAAAGCCTGTGTACTAGTATAAGACTGCACCAGTACAAAAACTGTAAACAAAATTTTCTTATTAAAAGAAGATAAAGACGATTGCAGCAGGTGGTTTTCACCCACATTGGGTTTCCACCTTATATCTTGGTGTTCATGTGTGTTACTTATGTGTAATGCTTTAATATGTTTTTACTGCACTATCTAATGAATTCCTAATACACTGATTGAAGTTAAATACATGATAATTTGGGTAAATCAAAAGATCTCTACATATATGCTCGTTGCATTAAGTACAGTTGTGTATACATGCTAGTTCATTGAGCTGAAGTAGCGTATACAAATTAGTTTTGAAAATTAAATTATTGATCTGATAATATTGATTCACCCCCCCCCTCTCAGTTTTATTTCCAACATATTTGTGTAATGTAAAGAACATTTCCCCCTCTAAGAGGCTTATTTTGAACTTGTTGATCTATCTTCTCTTCTATTTTGTGAGCTAGTTGCATAACAATTGGTATCGCAGCTCTGGATTCTAACGTTTCACTGCTTCAAACAATTCATCGTGGAATTGTCGCTATAAAGTTTTTTTCTACACTTTTTCAGAAGCTAAAATTAAAACCCATTTGAGCCCAAATCTTTAATAACCTCGAGTGATAATTTTAGATCTTTCCTCGATACAGTTTTGGAGATATGATCCAAGAAATTTACAGTTTTTGAGGGTTCTCGAATTATATCTCAAATAGGTGATCTAGTGAAAATCGTCATAACTTTCTCTTTGAGCATCATATTGAAATTTCATTAAAAGTTATAGAAATAGGACAGGCTGTGGATTGTTGTATATCAATTTTAGGTCCAAAGTTCGAAACAATGACACATGGCACTTTGTAAAAGTTCGTTTTACTGAACCAGACTATAATTAGGTCATCGTGGCATATTTGAAATAAATCTTTCTTGGAAAATCCAATCTTGATCAAAATTGCAAGGTTGGAATGAGGAATCAAAGTGCTACCACAAGACAAACTTTTAGACCTTCGAGATCTGAAATTACAGAGATACGACATATTCAATATCGAGCTCCTACAAAGCCAAAAAAGATGTGTAGTCTTTTTAAAATTTTGCATAAGTTTGGTGTGAAAAATTAGATTGAAGGAATTAAAAGGGCATAGTGAAGCATAACTATCATTAATTGATGCCCTGGAGAAGGAAAATGGAAACACCGAGTAAGCAACCTGAAAGCTCTAGCATGAATCATGAAGAAGAGGAAGAAATGCAACATGATATATCAAAATTACGAGACCAAGCACAACAAATCTCACTCTCACAAAAGTAGCAGAAGCTAAGATGGATGGTTTAAAGAAAGGCATGGAAGATAAGAAGGATGGTTTAAAGAATGGCGTGGAAGCTAATATGGATGGTTTAAAAGTAAACATTGAAGATTTGAAGAAACACATGCAAGGTTTGAAAAGATGTTTGGCAAAGTTGCTACAAGAAATGCTTCTCAATGGCAAAAAGGTAGTAGAGGAAATTCATGATGAGAACAAAATAATTGTTAGTTATGATTCACATACTCTAACGTTGGATTGAAGACCCACCATGTTTCAAAGATCGATATGAGGAATTTTGATGGCATGGATCCCATAACATGGATACTACAGATGGAGCAATATTTCGATATTCATAATGTGCAAAACACACAAAAGATATGCATTGCGAATTTATATTTAGAACCCAACCAGTTTGTATGGTATCAATGGCTTTTCTCTCGTAAACAAATTATCACTTGGGCAATCGGAAGAAATGATAGCACATTATGAGGATACAAAAAGAAACACCTTTTTTAGCCAATCGATAAATCTTAAACAAAATGGTTCAATAGTGGAGCACATTGAGGACTTCAAAAATTTGAATATAAGGGTAAAAGATATTCCACAGGAGCATAGGATTGATGTGTTCATAGGGACATTAAAAGATAACATCCAACATGAGGTTAATATTTGGGAACCTAATCCATTGGAGAAAGCATTCAGGTTGGCAAGACAAACTGAAAGTAAAATTATGGCAACAAGGAAGCCTACCAATCACAACTATAAATATGGAAGTGTTGTTTCTCCTAGCCTTCCACAACCTACATGGTTGACACCAGAACAATTGGAAGAAAAAATAGAAAAAGGGCTTTGTTATAGTTGTGATAACAAATACAATAAAGTTCATAAGTGCGTTGAGAAGAAATTATTTTACATAAATTGTGAAGAGGAAAAAGAAAAGTAACAAGAAACATCAAAAGAAAAGGATACACACTAGGAACAAAGCCTAGAGGAAGAAGAAATGAATCTGACCATATATTTTAATGCATTGGCTGGAATAACCACTTCTCAAACTATCAAGATAGAAGGACCTATCAAGAATAAAAAGGTAATAGTGTTGATTGATTTGGGCAGTACCCATAATTTTATTCATTGTAAGATAACGAAGGAATTGAATTTCTTCCTATATTCAGCACCAGAGTGTCAAGTGATGGTTGCAAATGGAAGAACCATAAATTTATCTGTAAAGTGCCATAATATCAAGCTATCAATGAAATAATATGTTTTGAATAGTCCAATGCCTTCCATTCCAATGGGTGGTGTTGATGTTGTACTAGGAGTCCAATGGCTACAATCTTTGGGTATGATAACTTTAATTATCAAGAACTTTTCTTGAATTTTTTTTCCGAAAGGAAAGGGAGTTGAATTAAGGCATATCTTAGGGAAACCGAGAAAGATAATCATCTATAACAGCATGAAAAAGCTTCTAAATAAATAAAAATGTGGTGTAATTACACAATTATGTTCGCTAGAGGTTCCCATGTCGAAATCATCTATTCCTCCAGACCTCTAAAAAGTCTTGGACAATCATTCCAAGATATTTGAGACTACCAAAGGCCTCCCACCTATTCGTGATCATGATCATGCTATTCATTTGATTCCAGGAAGTGTTCCTCCAAACATCATGTGTTACAGGTATCCCTATGCCCAAAAGAGTGAAACTGAACGTATGGATGCAGAAATGCTAGAGGCTGGTATAATTCAACCTAGTCAAAGTTCTTTCTCTACTCTAGAATTATTGGTGCACAAGAAGGATGGATCATGGTGCATGTGTCCGGATTATAGGGAGCTAAAAAAGCTCACTATTAAAGATAAATTTCCCCTTCCTGACATTGATGAACTATTGGATGAATTGCATGGAGAAATTTACTTCACAAAGTTGGACCTTCGTTCAAGATATCATCAAATTAGAATGAAGACTGAAGATATTTCAAAAACAACATTTAGAACTCATGAGGGTCATTATGAATTTTTGGTCATGCCTTTCGGCTTTACCAATGCACCTTCTACATTTCAAGGTTTGATGAATTCCATTTTCAAACCCTTCCTTACAAAATTTGAGTTAGTATTTTTTGATGATATAATAATCTACAACAAGTCTTGGAAGGATCATGTTCAACATGTTTATAGAGTGCTCAAACTATTGGAGGAGAAACAATTATATGAAAAACCTCAAAATGTTTCTTTGAAGTACAAGAGGTGGAATATTTGGGTCATATTGTATCTCATGAAGGTGTTAAGGTAGACTCTAGAAAAATTAAAGCCATTAAGGAATAGAAAATCCCCACATCCATAAATCATCTGTGAGGATTTCTTGGGTTGATAGGGTATTATCGCAAGTTTGTTAAGAATTATGGGAAAATACTAACACCTTTAGTAACATCACTAAAGAAAGATGCATTTTCTTGGACTCTAGAAGCAACGAAATCCTTTGAACATCTTAAAGAGGCAATGTGCCAAGCACCGGTATTAGCTACACCATACTTCACAAAAACCTTTATTGTGGAATGTGATGCCTTACAAAATGGAATTGGTGTTTTTTTATTGCAAGCAGAAAGACCCATTTCTTTCGAAAGTCATCCAATCAAAGGAAAGTATTTAGACAAAGCTATTTATGAGAAGGAAATGTTGGCAATACTACATGAACTTAAGAAATGGTGACCTTACCTAATGGGAAGATAGTTCAAGGTAAGAACAGATCATGATAGTCTTAAATACTTTTTAGAACAAATATTATCTTCAAAAGAGTAGCAAAAATGGGTCACAAAGATGTTGGGTTATGACTTTGAAATCATCTACAAAAAAGGGAAGCAAAATGTTGTTGCAGATGCACTCTCATGAAAGGATGAGGATGTGGAAGCATTGCTTTGCGCCATTTATATTATCCAACTAGATTGGATAAATGAAGCAACATATCACTAGAAGAATGACGAATAAGTGTGGGAACTCATTCAAAAATTACAACAAGACCCCAGTACATATGATACATTTAGCTAGAAAAATGATTCATTATGGTACAAAGATCGCTTATACCTATGCAAGAATTCCCAACTCAAACAAAAGATTCTTATGGAATTACACACCTCTCCCTTAGGAGGTCACTCGGGATTTTTAAAAACTTACCACACTGTTAAGAAGGAATTTTTTGGGATGGCCTAACTATGATAATCAAAATTTTGTGGCAGAATGTTTGGTTTTCCAACAAATAAAGTTGAAACAATTAAGACCTCAGTCTATTATAACCTTTATCCATTCCAAGTCAAAGTTTGGAGGAGGTTTCAATCGATTTTATCACAGGTTTACCCAAGTCTGAAGGAAAGAGTGTCATCATGGTGGTAGTTGATAGACTTACCAAGTATGCAAACTTTTTTGCATTATCTCATCCCTTTAAAGACAGTACAATTGCTACCGCATTTATGGAAACAATTCAAAAGCTACATGGAAACCCAAAGATTATTGTAAGCAATAAAGATCCCATTTTCACTGGAAATTTTTGGACAAAATTATTTTCTTGTCTCGGTACTTAGTTAGGTCATAGATCATATTATTATCCTCAATTTGATGGACAAACTGAGATAGTGAACAAATTTTTGGAAGGATATCTTTGTTGCTTTGTATATGATAAACAAACACAATGTAAATGGTTGCCTCTAACTGAATGGTGGTATAACATTTTCTTCCATAATGTAGCAAAAATGACCCCATTTATGGCACTTTATGGATATCATCCACTGCCCATCACATCATATTTAAGTGAAAATCATAAGGTTCAAGAAGTGGAAGATCACATCGAGCATCAACAACAAGTTCTCCAACTCTTAAAGGATAACCACACTTTGGCATAGAATAGAATGAAACAACAAGCAGATCAACATCACAGCGAAAGAAGTTTTGATGTAGGTGACTGGGTATTTCTACAACTACAAACATACAAAAAAATGTCCCTCAAGCAAGCTAAGAGAGATAATAAATTATCACCAAAGTATTATGGTCCGTACAAGGTGTTCCAAAAGATTGATACTATGGCAGGAGCTTCCTACAACTTCTTGAATGCACCCAATTTTCCATGTTCCCTCCTTAAAGAAGGTTATAGGTGACAACCTCCCAGTTCAAATAGTATTGCTAGAACTTGATGAGGAAGGAAAAATCATATTGGAACGTGAAGCAGTCACAGAAACAAGAACTCGACAACTATGAAATCGATAAATTTCAGAGTATCTCATCAAGTGGAAGAACTTACCTGCTAAAGATTCCACATGGGAGGATGAGAATTTTATACAGAAGCATCCAAAAATACTCAAGCATTTAGGACAAAACTTTTATGAAGGAAAGGGTCATGTTAGGTCCCTATAATACTAGTGTATTCCCTTATTATTATTGTCATTGTATCCCTTTATTGTTATTGTTGTGCCCATGTCCCCATATTGTTATTATTGTGCCCCATGGAAGCCCACTGTTTTTATTGTTGTGCCCTTATATTATTATTATTATGTTGGCTTTGACTATATGGTGACCCCTTAGACTCCTATATGTAGAAAGAAGGTCTTATCATTTGTATCATCCAAGAATTGTTCATTTGTGTAATGTAAAGGAGGTTTCCCTCTCAAAGAGGCTGCTTTTGAAGTCATTGATCTATCTTCTCTTCTATTTTGTGAGATGGTTGCTTAATATAGTTCCAAGAGGTCATCCTCTGTGACCAAGTATGGAAGGGGATGCCATTTCTTGCTTGTATCCCTGCAAGCCTATATATATACTCTGTGAAAATTAGCCTTAAACTTTGCAACAACACTATACTACTTGTATAGGCTTGGTGACAGGCGAGGGTGTTGGTCCACTAGCATATGAAATCCATATGACAATATGAAGAACATATTGTTCTCCATTTCTCACGACAGTTGGGTGGTAAACCACAATGAGGCATATAACATGGCTTCGCAGACATCTGATTCTACCAGGGGGCACTATGAATCCTCTGCTCTCTCCATGCTAACATTTCAATAATCAAAATTAACCATGAATAATGGAATGTGGTACCTTTCTCCTGGACTTTGCGGCAATCATCTAGAAATTCCTTGCACAGATAATCAACCCAATTGTATTGAACCCCATTGGCATACTACACAGCTAATGAAATCATTGAGGCATGGACTTCATTAGCTCGACACTTTCTCATAATCTTCCCAACCAATATGTGCACTGTGAAGTGAGCCCCTTGGTCACTGATTGAATTTATGTCATACAACACTTCCCTTTTGTCAATCCAAAATTTTTCTTCATACTTTTAGCTATGGCGTGGTCCTGATCTTTTCCACAAACTCTTTTGTCGGGTTATACCCTTGGTATGGTAGTCTCATGATCCTCGAGATTAACATTGGGTCTATGGGGATCCTCTTCCCCATCCATAAGCATCTGTCATACACCAGCATGAGAAACTGTCGCACATAAGTTGTGCTCCTTGGACTTTTGTTGAAGCGTGACACATTTAACATATTCATTAGTCCTGACTGCGCCAATCTTTTTTCCCACTACTGTGGCTCTAGCCTCATCACACCGCTCTATGGGTAGTTTACTTGCTTTACGTATCAGTGTGGTGCGAACTGTGGGTACTTCTTTCTATTGTTGAAGTCATAGTCTACGAACTTCAACTGTGATATTTTTTCAAGTAATTCCCTAGTAAATAGTACTTTCTTTGGCAGTAGGGGTGTGAAGTTGCCGAACTTTGCATCCTTTGATTCTTTAACTGGTTTAGCATTTGATTTCATCGATGGAATGTATGGTGGTAGAGGCGATGGAAATTCTTTGCCACCTGTTTCCACCTGCACCTCTTGCACTTCTTCTTCACTTTCTTTGACTTGCTCGGGCTTTTGTTGAGGTTCGACAAGTTTCTTGTCATGTTTGTTCTTTATTCTTTGTTCATGTGTTGGTTTCTTCCTCTACGATGTCTATTGTTTTTGTGTTGATGTTGCTGCGGTTGATGCTACTACGAGCAATGCTACTGCGGGAATCTCAGCTGATGCTGCAAGAATACCAGTGGCTTCCATGATTCCAGATAAGCCTTTCTCATGAAATTTATGCAAAATTTCTTCCCAAGAAGGCTCAGACAACATACGATAGCTAAAACTTTTGCAATTTCTTTTCACTCTCAAGACTCGAATTCTCAATTCAAAAAAGTGTTTGATCTGGGCAGGAGGCGGCTTTTTATAATGATTTTGAGTTTCTAACCCCATCATTAGCTTATATTTTGTTCATATTGTTCTCCGATTCTATTCATTAACTACATATATATATATATATATATATATATATATATATATATATATATATATATATATATATCCTTATATCTTTCGAACCAGTCCTCATAAATGAAATTTTCCCCGTATTTTAACATTAACTTTCCCTTTTAACAGTCATATTTTTCCAACGAACTTCGATTCATCCCATAGTGTAGCAAACATCCATCTTACATCGAAACTTCTTTGTACTTCGACATAATCCATACTGTAGCGATGTAACTCCTTATGTTGAAGCTCTCTGTAGGGTAGTTTATAGTATAGTTCCCACTTTCAACTACAAGTGGCACTAATAATCTTCTCCTTTCTTTATTATAGTGAGGTTGTAGGGACAGGGTTGTCGTTGTACAAATTCAACCTACTCCCATTTACTCTTCCTTGAATCAATTCTCCATTTAATTTAGCTAGTTAAACTATGCCTCCATTAGTAATATTCTTAATAATATATGGGCCTAACCATTGCATCTTGAATTTCCCTAGAAATTTCACAAACTTACTGTCATACAGGAGAACAAGGTCTCCTACTTGGACCTTATTCTACTTAATATGTATGTCATTCCAAGCCTTTTCTCTTTCTTTTTGTACCTACTAATGAAATCCTGCCATGAATTTGTCTTCCTCCAATGCAATCAATTGTGCCATTCTTTCCTACATTATATCAGGGTCTGCCATATCTGTAAAAGTTGCAATCCTTAAGCTAGGCACAATGTATTCCATGGGCATAAAAAATTATTGCCCATAAACTAATATGAAGGGTGTCTAACCTATCAATTTCTTACATGTGGTCCTATAAGCCCATAAAACTATTGTAATTCTGAGGTCCCATCCATCTATATTCACATTGCATACCTTAATCAGTGCATTCTCCAAAATCTTGTTAAATGCTTACACTATTTCATTGGCCTGAGGATGGTAAGGGGTACTCTTCTAATGATAGACTTGGAATTCCTCATTCAATGCTTTAATATTTTTATTCAGGAAGTGGGAACCTTGGTCACTCATCAAAATCTTTGGACATCCAAATCTAGACAATATAAATTCAAAAATAAACTTCATAACAATCTCTGCACTACAATTCCTTACTGGTTATGCGTCGGTCCATGTTGTCAAGTAATCAGTGTTGTAATTAGTCCTCTTTCTAGGTGGATTGATGGGTCCAACAAAATCAATAGCCCACTTATCAAAGGACTCCAATTTAACTTGTGGTACCAATGGCATCTCATCTCTTCTTGACAATTTTCTTGTTCTTTGACACACATCTCATGCTCTACAATACTCCTTTGCATCTTTGTGTAGTGTAGCCCACCACAATCCTACACTCAAAATCTTCTAGGAAGTAGATTTTCCTACATAGTGTCCACCAATTGCGCTGTCATGAGCCTTTGCTAGAATAATCTATATTTCATGTTCAAAGACATGCCTGCACAGTATCTCATCAGGTCCCATATTATATAATTGTCCTGCTATCAATGAGAAGTCAACTATCTTGACCACTAATTCTTTCTTTTGTTGCATAGTATATTCTGAAGGAGTCATTCCTGTGTTTAAAAACTAGTTGATGTCTACGAAATGGTCATCTGCAATTATGATTGCAAATAACTGCACATCAGGGAGATTATCCTCTACACTGGTTCGTTCTTCCCCTGTTTCCAACCTTGACAAATGGTCAGGTCCTGCATTCAGTCTTCCTAGTTGAACAATCATCTCAAATTCATATTCTTGAAATAGGAGTAACCATCTATAAATATTTCCTCCTAAGACAGGTTTATTAACCAAATACTTTAGTGCAAAATGATCTATGAACATTTTAAAGTGTGATCCCAGCAAATAATGTCTAAATTTCTACAAAGCACTCACCATAGCCAAACCTTCCCTTTTTGTAGTGGTGTAATTATTTTCTTCTTTATATAACTTCCTACTTGCAAAATATATAGGGTGATCAATCTCTCCTACACCAGGTTGTGCCAGTACTACTCCCAAAGCTATGCAAGAGGCATCCACATGGACATGGAATTCCTTATTCCAAATAGGTAACACTAATATAGGTGCAACTACCATTTTTTTCTTTCAATATGTCAAGGCTCTTCTTGTTGGAATTATGATGCATGTGTTGTACTTGATGGCAACCCACTTGTAGCAGAAAAACTTACTTGTATATGGTAACTAGATGAATCTACGTAACTAGATGAATCTATAGGAGAGATATCAAATGTGACAGAATGCATGACAATTGTGTTTACATATGTGACAAAATGCAGGGCAGTTCAAAGGAATCAGTTTAGAAGTAATGTACAATGGAAAATTACATTATAATAGGTCTATTCAGAGGGAGCAAAGTAATGGTACAAAAGAATAGGATGAAGGAACAAAGGACTACAGATCAGAATCAAGAAGTTGAAGAAAAAGGACATTTTTAGGTTGTTAAGTTCTATACGTGGGTTCACTGTACCAAAAGAGCATGGAAACGTAGGTTCACTATACAAAAAGAGTGTATATGTATGCACACACTTTCATAGAAGAAAAAGTGCTTATGGGATGAAAAATTAAGGAAATTAAGGTGAAAGAATACCAAGGGTCAATACCATGGTATTAGCCCACAATATTGAGTGGAGTAATGACTATTTGATCCCATCTAAGAATACCACAGGCTCTAAGTGTTGCTTTGGTCCGAGGTATTGAGAAAGGCTAAAAATATATAAGGAGGAGAAGATCAAACGGCTAAGTGTACAAGGAATGAATATCTTATGAAGTGATAGATCAAAATTAAATATGCATGTTATGGGTTTCTGATGCTTTGCTAGATCTGAACTAAGTGTTTGGTCAATTTAGAGTGTCCTAAATTGCTATATTAATTGTCAATCCAGGAGTTGTAAACTACTGAAGTGAGGTGCACTATATATGCAAGATAACCGATTTCTTAGTTTTTGTCATTTTTGATTTTTAGTTTGTTTTTGGGTTTATCTTCGTTGATTCCCTAATGTGAGATACCAATTCTAAAAGTCAAGTATGGATATAAGTGTTCAAGGCAATGGTGTCCTTTAAAATGATTTCGAAACTTCAAAATTTTCAAAAAAAGGTTTTAAAACATGCAATGATGAAATTAATTCCTAAAAGAGAATGAAAATGTGCCACTATTCTAATTAAACAAATAGTGAGCTAGTGACCATGAAACCTAGTATCCTTGCTGCTGTATAAATATAAAAGAAACTGAACTCAAATAAATTCAAAAACTGCAAGAAAAATAAACTAAAATCACATTACACTCATATTCTGACCCCTCACCATTCGACTAGCTCTGGCTTTCGGAGGTAATCATAAACAACTTGAGCAATCCGATATCTAATTTGCAGAAAATAAAACTAATGTTAAACTACACACTCATACTTCAATCCCTCACCATTCGTTATAACAAGTGGTGTCAGAGCTATAACAAGTGGTATCAGAGCTATAACAAGTGGTATCGGAGCTATAACAAGTGGTATCGGAGCTATAACAGGTGGTATCGGAGCTATAACAAGTGGTATTAGAGCTATAACAGATTTCCAAGGCACCTAGGCCTGAGCTGACCAAGACATATCAGAGAGGCAGAATCCTTCAGTTTTCTCCTCAAATTGAGGAAGGGTCCAAGCCTACTATATCAACAAAATAGGGATCACCATCACATCATGAGGCTTCTTTGCATTGATGAGGAGCCCATTGAGCATGAATTTGACCTAGTTGACTTGGAGGCACATGATGAGCATCAAACCCTAAAAAAATTCATCAAAGAGAAGGATTCTTAGATCATGGAGCTCAAGGACAATTTGGAAAGGGCCAAATTCATCATTTCATTCCTTGAGCAAGAAAATAGTCAACTGAAGGCAAAACAACTAGTCATGGAGAAAGAGAAATTCAAAGCCAAGAAACAAGAGATGAAAGGAAAGGTAGTGGTGGACTATGAGGACACTGATCAACATGAAGGAAATGTGGCAAGGAAGAAACCAAGGACAATATGTCTTAGGAAGGCACTTCAGAGGGAAAGAGAACAAAAACCACCAATGGAAGAATTGACCTTTGAAGAGAGGATTGCAATGGAAATAAATGAGGATAGGGATTTTTGGCTTGACAAAGTAAATTGCCACCTTGAGAAGCTCCTTGATAAGGCCAACAAGGATAACAAGTTGCAAAAGAAAATGGCCATCCATTATTACACAAGGAATCAGGTTGCCAAGGTAAAAATCAAGCAGTTGAAGGAAAAACTCAAGGAAACCCTAATCAGCCATCTCTGGACAAATTTTGGGAGGATTTGGAGAAAATTTTGTGTTTTGGTACAAACTTGCAATTTTTTGGCAATTTTTTTTTCTAGGAGCGCAGTAAGCTCACTCGACGCTTCTTCCTCATGGCTCCAAATGATGGAAACTTAGCCCTTTTGGAAATATTATGAATCCCTCTCAAAACTTAGTTGCCCACTTTCCTATTCTGGGGCTCATTTTTTGATAAATTTGCAAAAAAGAGTCCAAAAATCACCTTTCTGCCCCTCTTTTTCCATTTCGCTGTGCACCTGGAGACACCTTGGGAGAATGACCATATCTCAGCCAAAAATGGATCATTTTGAGTGAAAAAAATACTATAAATACATCAAACCTATCCCATATTTCTAGAAAAGGCTTCAGATCTGGATTTGGACTTTAGAAAGGCACTCAAAAATGGCCTCCAACAACTTGCTGCACACCTAGGAATTTCTGAGATTTTTGTAAAATTTTCACTGTGTAATTTTTTGTAATTCCTAGTTTGACTTTTGTAAAAGTAAAAAGGGTAAAGTAGATGAATATGAGGGGTAAATGTAAGTGTAATTAATGGGTGGTTAGTATTTGTAAGCTATTTTTATGTAAATTTGACCTCATTTATGAGAGAGGTTGGAGTCAAAGTTAAATGTGGAAGTTGCTTTTAACTTCCCTAAACATTATGGTTTGGTAAGAACACCTCATGGAATAGTTCCTAGAGCCATGGATTCGACCCCTGAGAGTGGGGAGATGTTGCTTTGGTCTTTATGTATCAGTTTCTCAGAGATATAATATGTTGGATTTCAAAGGAGAGAACTATTGTAGCTTGTACTTGGACAGTTTCTGGAAATCAAAGGACACGGTTTGCATCTATTATCTAGGAATTCATGTGCAGTAAGTTTGTGATACTTTTTCTTTGTTATAGCTTTATATGAAATATATTCATCTTGTCTTTCCATTCATCAATTCTTCAATGGTTTTCCTTGTAGTTTATAAACAAAATTCTTTGCATAAAGCTCTGTTTGATGGAAAAATCATTATGTGTTACTTTCTTTCTTGCTTAATGAATTCATGTTTCATGCTCATTAAGACCTTTTGCTTCTTATAAACACTACACTACACTAACAAACTCTAAGATCCATCACAAAAGTAATGCTACCTTTCTCCTTTTATATCTTTGCTGTTGTAACCCTTTGATCCTCTGACCTAGCTACATAGGTTTTCTCCCTTATCCAACAACAAAACCCTAAATTTTCCAAAACCCGCCTAAGCATCTAGCCTAAAATCATTTACACTCTAGTCATCTATTGGTTGTTATTTCATAGGGAGATCCCTCTTTGGTTATTTAGGCTAGCTACCAAACTAAAATCTTGGTTTGTGGTTACCTTTGCCGATCTCCTCATCAGCCTGGGACATTGTGGAGGATAATAGAGGGCATGACGACTAAGGAGTGCCAAGGTGTTCTAGTGAATGTAAGGTTCTCAAGTCATGGAAAAATGTAATGCTAGTTATGAGGTCATCACTGCAAAGGTGTGTTAGGGAATACTAGGGCATGCTAACATGTGCCAGATAGTACAAAGACATGTCAAACAAGCTAATATGTGCTAAGTGCCAAGGCATGCCAAGATGTACAAGGGTGTGACAATGCATGAAAGGGAATTTCAAGGAAACAAAATGGAGGAACAAGTTAAACTAAAAGGAAATGAGCACATAATAGGGTTAATAAGTGATCAATTTACCTTTTCCATGAGGGGCATGCTAGGCACACCAACACTAGGTGCCAAGTGCCAAGTGTCAATGCATTATAAGTGCCAAATATTCCTCTGTTTCTTCTCATCTAGTTTCCAATAATTGATCTCAAATAAATTTAATATTAAACCATGCCAAATCATACCAAGTCATCTCAATGCATGTCAAACATGCTAAGACTTGCCAAGTGCCAACACATGCCAAGTGCCAATGTGCGTCAGGGAGTGTGATGCATGCTATGAAGTGGCAGAGCATATTGAAGAGTGCTACGGTGTGCTAGAGAGTACCAATGCATGCTGAGGTGTGTTAGGGAGTACTAGGACAACACAAGGGAGAACTAGGTTAGAATGCATGGAAGTGAATGAATATGAGGGTGTGTCGGTGAGTGTCAATGAGTGCTAGCTGTCATGCTAGGGAGGGAGTGACAAGGTATGCTAAGCACGAGTAAGGCATGCCAAGGAATATTAGGGAATGTCAAGAAGTGTTAGAGTGTTCTAGGTAGTTCTAGGGTGTTCTAACATGTGCCAAATAGTTCCAAGGCATGCCAAGTGCTAAGAAATGCTAGGATGTGCAGGGTGCCAGAGTATGCCAATATGCGTCAAGGATTTTCAAGGCAACAGAAGGAATAACCAGGCTAAAATGCAAGGAAATGAACACATAAGAGGGTTAATAAGTCGGGACTTTATCTTTTTCAAAAGGCGCATGCTAGGCACACTAATAATATGTTCCAATACATGCCAAGTGCCAATGTGTGCCAAGTGCTAATGTTTGTCAATGTAATATTATGCCAAGATGTTCCAAGGCATACTAGGGACTACAGGGCATGCCAACACATGATAGGGGAGTGTTATGCTATGCTAGGGCATGCCAACATGTGCTTGGGCATCCTACTCATGGCAAGATGTTCTAGGTACAAAGATTTTCTAGGTACAAAGATGTTCCAGGTACAAAGATGTTCCAAGACATGTGAGGTGCCAAGGACTATTAGTGTATTGTTCAAATCATGTTAAGGTGTGCCGTGAGTGTTGAGGAGTGCTAGGTATCTCTCATTAATAGAATTGATAGAGCTTGATTATGTATTAAATAATATAGTTCCTACACACACTAGTGGAACTTTATTGAAAGGAAATTTGCTAGATAATAAACCTGATAGAGATGAATCATGTGTTGACTCATAGGAAAACTATATTCTTATGACTTGAAGGAAATGATACACACTAATTACCTCTTAACAACTTGACTGACTATCATAACCACTATGACCTTGGAAATATAATGAAAAAGACTCCACAACAATGGTCTTAAATCGTTATCCTTTGACAAAAAAGATAGTAAAACGTACATAACGTCATCAAAAACTCATTGGAATGATCATTGATGACAAACATTTTTTGACCATCACCAAAAGTAACCAAAAAGATCGTTGGTGAAGGTCAATAAAAGATCGTCACTAGAAGTGTCACCAAAGAGAGAATTAGTGATGGGCCTTTAACGACCCTCACCAAAAGTGTCATTGAAAATGGATTTGGTGACAAACCTTAAAGGACCATCACTATATACACTTATAACAATGATTTTTTAAAGTCCGTCACCATATGTGACATTGGTGATGGACCTTAAAGGTCTGTCACAGGCATGAAGCATCATCAAAAACTCATTAGAATGATCAATGATGAGGAACATTTATTGACCGTCACCAAAAGTAACCAAAAATATCATTGGTGACAGTTAATAAAAGATCGTCGCTAGAAGTGTCACCAAAGAGAGAATTAGTGATGGCCCTTTAATGACCCTCACCAATAGTGTCACCAAAGAGAGAATTAGTGACAAGCCTTTAACGAACCTCACCAAAAGTGTCATTGAAAATGGATTTGGTGACAAACCTTAAACAAACATCATTATATACACTTACAACATGCTTTTTTAAAGACCGTGACCATATGCGACATTGGTGATGGACCTTAAAGGTTCGTCACAGGCATGACCCTCACCAATGACCTTTTTTCTTGTAGTGATTGGTGGTATTCTTCTCAACACCCAACTACTTTATTTTATTTCTTTAATTTATGTGTCGTTAAATAATTATATATTTCTCTAATAATTTCCATCTAACATGTCTTGCACTCTATTCCACTTTCTTATGTATAAAATTAAAATATTTATGGTTTCTTTATATTAAAAATTCAACTAAAAATAAGTAATGTATACAATTCCTCAACTCTTTGATAATTACAAAAAATTCTAGGTGACATATAAATTATTTCCTCTTCGCCTCATTTAGTGATCCATTGAAAAATGCTATCCTTGCACACTCTCAACTTAAAATTGTTATAATATTCACTTCATTCATATCACTTTCCACCTAAAAAACTTTCTTAGATTTTGGAAAAGGATACAATAGTGTATTTTTTGTCTTCTCATAACTTAAAATATTTTGACCTTTGTGGTGCATTAAAATTTGTGCACTTTCATATACTTTGTTATGTGTGGTGGTGCACAAATCCCACTAAATTCTTGAATAAAATTTGTATACACTCATGCTTCTTCAAATTTATGTCAAATTGTTCTTCTTTAGAACATTTAACACCAATTTAATGTACTAAAAGTGTTTAGTTCCTCTACCATTGCATTAAGTCCTTTCTATACTTCAAACCTATCTCCCTATGCAATTTAGTTTATAAAATTATCACGAAGGTAATCTCAAATAGGATCAAGGGATTTCTTGCTACAAAGATGAATCCAAATCAATTTGGTTTTCTAGCTGACAGATCAATACACCATGCCATATACATTTCACAAGAGGTTCTTCACTCTTGTTGTAGCAGCGACAACCACCCTCCAAAATTTTGGCTCGTAAGCAAATTTCGGAGCCTACTTTGGATCCTGCGATCGATCATCCTTGGTTTCTTGTTGGTAAGATGATGATTTTAAGCTCTCCTCCTTGATCCTAAGAGTTTTTCGCATTCTCTCTTTATGTAGCATGTGTAATTTTCGGGCATAGGGGTTGTTATTTGTCATGCAAAGGGATTGTTGTCTTGCTTCAAGGGAATTGTGTGCATATGAGTGGTCATCATCACATAGACACGTTTCACACTTACCTCACATAGTCCTGTCACAAAGGTTGTTGCATCAAGAAAAGTATGTCTTATGCATTATGGATGGTCTATGTTGTGTCACTAAGTGTCTGTGTGTGATCACTATCAAGTCCTATCATGTTTACATATGTTTCCCTGATCTCACACTTAGCCATTTTCTTGAGCAACCTAGCCTCATCTAGCTTCCCTGAACTGTGTGCTTTTATTATGCAACCATCAAGCTTCCTACCTTGCATACTAAAACCCCGTAGTGTGTAGAGACACCAACCTCCCTTGCCTGTTGAAACCCCGCAGTCCGCAGAGACCCCAGCCAACACTGCTCTCCAGAAATGCGCAGAGCAGTCCAGCTGCACTGCACTCAGAAATTGCATAAAGGTGTCCTCCCAGGATCCATGTCCCACATTAGTGCTTTGAGCCTCAAAACTGAGCAGTGCTATCCAAGTTGTCTTGTCGATCCTGCATGCAAAAATTGTGTAATGAGCCTCCCAGGGCCTCATTCCAGCACTAGTCACTGTCCACTGAAATTGCGTAGATCTACCTCTCAATGATTACAGGAAAATGTGACATGTTGAAATCACTTCCAAGGAATTGAGGAGAAGGACGAATAAACTGAGTAATGGAAAGGATCAGGACTGCATGCAAACTCCGTCGGATGCATGATCATCTTGAGGGTAGGTATGGTAAGTAAGGAACATCTTTCAAAGTACAACTCGTAGTTGATTTTGTAGGACTGCTTGTCATTGTCATATCACCCTATCCTCAGTAACATGCATGTGCAGAAACATGAAAAGTCATATTATGTGTTTCTTCTACATGTCTTGCTCCTTTTTCACTTGTTCGACGAACTATCATCTTCCACATGTTGATTGCTATGTCATGCTTATGACCTTGTTCTGGTGATGTTCAAGATTGTATTTGAGTCATGTTTGCCATGTACACATCTATCACACTCACACATGATTATGTATGCATTGTCATGCAAGCGTCGTTGCGATCGTTCAACGATCTATCACAAGTGTCACGCTTGTCACTCACACTGTCGGTTAGTCACACTAAGTATATGTTGTCTTGATGGTTTGAGGTGTCTTTTCGTCGAGTCATCTTGAGTGTGTGTTTGCAAGGTCGTGTGTGCACAAATTCACTCACCCATTAGTCATTTTCCTGAAATTCTGATGACCGGATCACCCTCCAACAACTGGACCTTCGTTGAGCCACATTTTGTAGTTTCGGCCCTCAGCGATGATGTACTATCACCCAAAATTGCGCAGAGCTTGAGGTTGTCTCCTAAGTAGCCTGCACTATGAAATCCTGTAATCGACCAGATTGAATTTCACCCAAAACAATGCAAAAGTTGCTCAACAAGCCATTTCAATCTGCGTTGCACGCAAGCACATCAACTAAGCCTCCAATTGGTCAATCAAAGAGTTTGACCGGGTAGTGACCCCAAGACTCACTCCCCCAAAAATTTGTGCAAAATATGTAAATATTTCCCACTCTGCTGACTGAAGAAATTATGCAGACGTGCCAGACAGACACCCTGTGTCCGTCACTGTCTCCTTAAAAAAATTGCGTAGTTTTTCCAGCACTTCACCCAGTTAGACAACCTGATGCTCACCTAGAAAACTACATAGTTTTCATGAGTAGTCACCCAGCTGCCCAACATCCTAATCAACTTAGCAACAAAAATTGTGCAGCTTTTGTTGCTAGTCCCCCTCTCCTGCCTACACTGCCTCCTTGAAAAAATTTCACACATCTGTCCTCCACCTGAGCCAGATCCCGCAGATAGTCACTGCTGATTCGGATTGTCCATCTCTCTCTCCCAGTGACTTCGGCGCAATTTTCACTCGCAGTGCCTAGAGCTCGCATCCTGGCTTGAAATCTACCTGACGTAGTTTCAAAGCCTTTTCCTCTCTCTCCGTCACCTGCATCCGAAAGTGAATGATAATGCATCATGGTAGACTAGGAGATTTCTGGATTTGATGTCATCCCTTCATGAGTGAATGCAAATACAGGTACATGGATGAGACATGATGCGATGATGAATGGGATGAATAAGGAGAGCATGCGAGGAGATTCGTTCGTGAACGGATGAATGAGGAATGCATGCAAGGAGATTTGTTCGCAAACGAGTGAACAAGGAATGCATGTGAGGATATTGTTTCATGAACAAAAGAATGAGGAATGCTTGCAAGGAAATTTTTTCGCGAATGAACGAACACATGAAGCATGTCAAAGTACAAGCGAAAGAGGAGCATGCACGTGCAAACATCAAGAGAACACCAAGACCATCGAAGACTTCTGTTAGGTCCCTATAATACTAGTGATTGCCCCATTACTATTGTAGTTGTATCCCTTATTAATATTTTTGTGCCCCTACTGTCCCCATATTGCTATTACTATGCCCCATAGAATCCCTCTATTGTTATTTTTGTGGATTTATATTATTGTTGTTAGGTTGGCTAGGTTATATTGTGACTCCTTAGACTCCTATATATATAAAGGAGGTTTTGTCATTTGAATCATCCAAGAATTGTTCATTTATGTAATGTAAAGGAGGTTTCCCCTTTGAAGAGGCTAAATTCTAAGGCGTTGATCTATCTTTTCTTGAGCTGGTTTCATAACATTTGGTATCGAAGCTTTGGATTTTAGTGTTTCGCTACTCAAAATAAGTCATCGTGGAATTTTCGCTATAACTTTTTTCTGCGATGTTTTAGAAGATAAAAAAAACCCATTTGAGAAGACATCACGCTGAACCTCAAGTCCTAATTTTAGAGCTTTTTGCACTATATTTGCGGAGATATGATCTGAGGAATTTGGTCTTTTTGCAGACTCCTGAATTACATTCCAAACAGGTGACCTGGGAAAAATTGTCATAACTTTCTCTCTGAGCATCGGATTGAAATTTCACAAGAAGGTATAGAAAGATGACGGACTGTAGTTTCTTGCATATATTTTTTAGATCCAAATGTTCAAATAGTGACTCATGGCATGTCGTACAAGTTCACTCTACTGAACTAGTCTATAATCAGGTCACTGTGGGAGATTTGGCATAACTCTTCCCTGGAGAATCCAATTTGGATCAGACTGGTGGCATTGGAAAGAGGATGTAGAGAGCTACCACAGGTCACAATTTTAGAATTGGATGATTCGAAATTACAGAGACACATCAGATTCAATATCTAGCTCCTACAAAGTGAAAAAAGGTGTGTAATTTTTTTCAAATGTTTTAATAAGCTTGGTTTGAAAAATTAGTTTGAAGGAATTGAAAGGGCATAGTAAAGAATTATTATTGATAATTGAGGCCCCGAGGAAATAAAATGCAAACACCTAGTAAGCAACCTGAAAGCTCTAGCATGACTCATGAAGAAGAGGAAGAAATGCAACATGATATATCAAAATTACGAGAGCAAGTGCAACAAGTGTCACTTGCACAAAAAGCAACAGAATCTAAGATGGATGGTTTAAGAAAGATGTAGAAGCTAAAATGGATGGTTTAAAGAAATGCGTAGAAGCTAAGATGGATTGTTTAAAGAAAGGCATAGAAACTAAGATGAATGACATGGAAGCTAAGATGGACGATTTGAAGACAGGCATGGAAGATTTGAAGACAGGCATGGAAGATTTGAAGACAGATTTAACAAAGTTTCTACAAGAAATGCTTACTAATGGTGAAAGGGTAGTAAAGGAAACTCATGATGAGAACAAAAGAGATGTTAACCATGATTTCATAGACTCTAATGTTGGATTGAAGACCCACCATATTCCAAAAATCGATATGAGGAAGTTTGATGGCAAGGATCCCGCAACATGGATATTATAGATGGAGCAATTTTTCAATCTCAATAATGTGCAAAACACACAAAAGGTACGTATTGCAACTTTATATTTGGAACCAAATCAGTTTGTATGGTATCAATGGCTTTTCTCTCGTAAACAAATTATCACTTGGGCAATTTTTATGGAAGAATTGACAGCACATTATGAGGATACAAAAAGCAACACTTTTTTTAGCCAATTGATAAGTCTCAAACAAAAGGGTTCAATAATGGAGCACAATGAGGAGTTCCAAAAATTGAACATAAGGGTAAAAAACATTCCAGAGGGGCATAGGATTGATGTGTTCATAGGGACTTTAAAGGATAATATCCAACATGATGTTCGCCTTTGGGAACCTGATTCATTAGAGAAGGCATTCAGGTTAGCAAGTAAAATGGAAAGAAAAATTATGGCAACCAGGAAGCATACCACTCACAACTACAAAGATGGAAGTGTTGTTGCCCCTAGTCTTCCACAACCTATAAGGTTGACACCACAACAATTGGAAGAAAAAAGAGCAAAAGGGCTTTGTTACAGTTGAGATAGCAAATACACTAAAGGTCATAAGTGTGCTGAGAAGAAACTATTCTACATAGATTGTGAAGAGGAAGAAGAAATGGAGCAAGAAAGGTCAAAAGAAGAGGATATACTCCAGGAACATATCCTAGATAAAGAAGAAATGAATCCGACCATATCTTGTAATGCATTGGCTAGAATTACCACTCCTCAAACCATCAAGGTAGAAGGACAAATCAAGAAGAAAAAGGTAATAGTGTTGATTGATTCAGGAAGTACCCACAATTTTATTCATTGTAAGGTAGCAAAAGAATTGAATTGCTTCCTATATCCAGCACTAGAGTGTCAAGTGATGATTGCAAATGGAGGAACGATAAATTTCTCTGGAAAGTGCCATAATATCAAGCTATCCATGGGAGAATATGTATTGACTAGCCCAATGCTTTCCATTCCAATGGGAGGTGCTGATGTTGTACTAGGAGTCCAGTCACTACAATCCTTAGGTACAATAGCTTTTAATTTTCAAGAACTTTTCATGAAATTTTTTGTAGAAGGAAAGGAAGTTGAATTAAGGGGTATTGCAGGGAAACCAGGAAAGATAATCAGATCTAACGGTATGAAAAAGCTTCTAAAAAAGGAACAAAGAGGTGTAATTGCACAATTATGTTCGCTAGATGTTTCGACATCAGAATCATCTATTTCTCCAGATCTCCAAAAAGTCTTGGACGATCATTCCAAAGTATTTGAGACTCCCAATGGTCTCCCACCTATTCATGATCATGATCATGCTATTCATCTGATTCTAGGAAGTGTTCCTCCAAACATCATGCCGTACAGATATCCCTATGCCCAAAAGACTGAAATTGAACGTATGGTTGCAGAAATGCTAGAGGCTGGTATAATTCAACCTAGTCAAAGTTCTTTCTCTGCTCCAGTAGTATTGGTGCATAAGAAGGATGGATCATGGCGCATGTGTCCGGATTATAGAGAGCTTAACAAGCTCACTATTAAATATAAGTTTCCCATTCTTGTCATTGATGAATTACTAGATGAATTGCATGGATCAATTTACTTCACCAAGTTGGATCTTCGTTCAGGATATCATCAAATCAGAATGAAGACTAAAGACATTCCGAAAACATCATTTAGAACTCATGAGGGTCATTATGAATTTTTGGTCATGCCTTTTGGCCTTACCAATGCACCTTCTACATTTCAAGGTTTGATGAATTCCATTTTCAAACCCTTCCTTAAAAAATTTGTGTTAGTATTTTTTTATGGTATACTAATCTACAGCAAGTCTTGGTAGGATCATGTCTCAAACATGTAGACAGGGTGCTACAACTATTGGAGGAGAAACAATTATATGCAAAAAGATCCAAATGTTTCTTTGGAGTAAAAGAAGTGGAATATTTGGGTCATATTGTATCTCATGAAGGAGTTAAGGTAGACCCTAGCAAAATTAAAGCCATTAAGGAATGGAAAATCCCCACATCCATAAAGCATCTGCGAGGATTTCTCGGGTTGACAGGTTATTATCGCAAGTTTGTTAAGAATTATTGGAGAATAGCAGCACCTCTAACAACATTATTGAAGAAAGATGAATTTTCATGGACTCCAAAAGCAACAAAGGCCTTCGAACATCTTAAAGAAGCAATGTGCCAAGCACCGGTCTTAGCTACACCGGACTTCACAAAAACCTTTATTGTGGAATGTGATGCTTTAGGAAATGGAATTGGTGCTGTTTTAATGCAAGATGAAAGACCCATTTCTTTTGAAAGTTGTGCAATCAAGGGAAAGTTTTTACACAAAGCTATTTATGAGAAGGAAATGTTGGCAATACTACATGCACTTAAGAAATGGCGACCCTACCTAATGGGGAGACACTTCAAGGTAAAAACGGATCATGATAGCCTTAAATACTTCTTAGAAAAAATATTATCCTCTTAAGAGCAACAAAAGTGGGTCACAAAGATGTTGGGTTATGACTTTGAAATCATCTACAAAAAAGGGAAGCAAAATGTGGTGGCAGATGCACTCTCAAGAAAGGATGAGGATGTGGAAGCATTGTTGTGCGCCATTTCTATTATCCAACGAGATTGGATAAATGAAGCAAGGGAGGAATGGAAGAATGATGAAGAAGTGTGGGCACTTATTCAAAAGTTACAACAAGATTCTAGTACATCTGATACATTTAGCTGGAAAAATGATTCGTTATGGTACAAAGATCGCTTATACCTCTGCAAGAATTCCCAACTCAAACAAAATATTCTTACGGAATTGTACACTTCTCCCTTAGGAGGGAACTTAGGATTTTTAAAAACTTACCACAGGGTTAAGAAGGAATTTTTTTGAGATGGCCTTAAATTGGATATTCAAAAGTTTGTGGTGGAATGTTTGGTTTGCCAACAAAATAAAGTTGAAACAATTAAGACCCCGGGTCTATTACAACCTTTATCTATTCCAAGCCAACATTTGGAGGAGGTCTCAATGGATTTTATCACAGGTTTACCCAAGTCTGAGGGAAAGAGTGTCATCATGGTGGTAGTTGACAGACTTACCAAGTATGCACACTTTTGTGCATTATCACATCCATTTAAAGCCAGTATAGTTTCTAATGCATTTATGGAAACAATTCAAAAGCTACATGGAAATCCAAAGATTATTGTAAGTGACAGAGATCCCATTTTCACTGGAAATTTTTGGACAGAATTATTTTCTTGTCTTGGTACTTAGTTAGCTCATAGCTCATCTTATCATCCTCAATCAAATGGGAAAACTGAGATAGTAAACAAATGTTTGGAAGGATATCTTCGTTGCTTTGTATCTGATAAACAAACACAATGGGTCAAATGGTTGCCTCTAGCTAAATGGTGGTATAACACTTCCTTCCATACAGCAACAAAAATGACCCCATTTATGGCACTTTATGGATATCAGCCACCATCCATCACATCATATTTAAGAGAAAATTATAAGGTTCAAGCAGTGGAACATCACATCGAACATCAACAACAAGTCCTCCAACTCTTAAAAGATAACCTCGTGTTGGCATAGAATAGAATGAAACAACAGGCAGATCAGCATCACAGTGAAATGAGTTTTGATGTAGGTGATTGGGTATTCCTACAACTATAACCATATAAACAAATGTCCCTCAAGCAAGCTAAGAAGGATAATAAATTATCACCAAAGTATTATGGTCTGTACAAGGTGTTGCAAAATATTGGTACTATGGAATACAAGTTGGAGCTTCCTGCAGCTTCTCGAGTACACCCAGTTTTCCATGTTTCATGTTTAAATAAGGTTATAGGCAACAAGCTCCCAGTTCAAATAATATTGCCAGAACTTGACGAGGAAGGAAAAATTATACTGGAACCAGAAGCAGTCACTGAAACAAGAACTCGACAGCTACGAAATCGATCAATTTCGAAGTATCTCATCAAGTGGAAGAACTTATCCGCTAAAGATTCCACATGGGAGGATGAGAATTTTATACAGAAGAATCTAGGACTACTCAAGCGTCGAGGACAACACTTTGTTTTAAGGAGAGGGGCATGTTAGGTCCCTATAATACTAGTGATTACCCCATTACTATTGTAGTTGTATCCATTATTAATATTGTTGTGCCCCTACTGTCCCCATATTGTTATTACTGTGCCCCATAGAATCCCTCTATTGTTATTTTTGTGGCTTATATTATTATTGTTAGGTCGTTTGGGTTATATTGTGACTCCTTAGACTCCTATATATAGAAAGGAGGTTTTGTCATTTGAATCATCCAAGAATTGTTCATTTATGTAATGTAAAGGAGGTTTCCCCCTCGAAGAGGATGAATTCTAAGGCGTTGATCTATCTTTTCTATCTTTTCTTGAGCTGGTTTCATAACAACTTCAAACACCTTGCCATGTAGAGATGAGGCTATGATACACCAAGAGAACATCCATCACTCAACAACACTGCAGCTTGACATGGACACCACCAACATGGACATACCAGCACTGTCGTGTCGATTCGTGTCATGAGACATCTCAGTCACATCACTATTGTGGGCCATACTGTTGTAATCAATGTAATGTAACATAAAAGTCCAAGAGAACCACACGTAAAGTTTAAGAGTCATGTAAGTCAAACAAGCATGAGGGAAGTTGAATAGTCACAAGGGTCAATTTCACCTTTGGCTATAAATACCCCTCATTTGTACACAAAAAAGATTTTTCACCTTGGTGGTGGGCCCCAGTATTGCAGCAATAATGCTGCAACTCCTGGAACTCCCTTCTTTAATTTTATCAACCCGGTAGTTCGTAACAAACTTGGAAGCGACGGTGCTGTATGCACAAGTACTAGCTCTTGCCGCAGCTGTCACTTGGTCAGTTGGCACAAGTCCGCTAGGAGCTTAAGCAAACTTCTATGAGCTCTGAGAAGAAGCTTTTTAACTGATGGATGAAAGCTAACTCAAAAGAGGCTAATCTACTTGCAGAAAGAAACTAAAAAGTTGAAAGGAAACGTAAACCCTAGCAAACCCTAATTTTACCATCTAGTCCTATTGATGCGAAAAAGAGGATGCAAGCTACTGAAAGAGATTCCATTGACTTCTAGGAAGGTAAAATGCATGTGTCTAAGATACTTCTACAGTAACATCTAAAAAGAAACATATTTTTGTATTTTTGAATAAGTTGTCAGTTTCATCATGCATATGCTTTCACTGTTCTTTGACTGTGCAGGGGTGGATCAAGGAGGAGAAATGCTTGGAAGAGGTCGGGAAGGTTTAGAGAGGGTCTAAGGAGTCCCTAACACCCTTCTAGAGAGTTTCACAAAGTTTGGCTATCAAGAAACCTCATTTGTGAGCTTCTACAGGAAGTCTGCGGGGGTTCTACAGGATGTTCAGAGATTTCTACAGGATGTTCAGAAATTTCTACAAGATGTTTAAAAAGTGGATTTCAGAGGATGGGTGAGTGAGGGAAGATGCATGAATGGATAGGGAGGTAGGATGGGGGCCTGGAGTGACCCAGGGACTGGTGGATGGAGTGGTGAGAGGGTGTAGAAGGCTGACTTGGCTTCAAGATGGCTAAGACAAAGATGGAGCAAGAAGGTAGGGTTACGTGGGCAAAAGGACAGGTGTGAGACGAGGAACCTAGCTAGGAGATGGAACAGCTGGCTTTGATGAAGCTTAGGTGGATGAGAGAGTGGTAGAGATGCCCTGCACGGTGTACATTCAACCGAATCAACAAAATCCTACAAATAATCAAAGTCCTAGCTAATCTAATCTAACTGTCAGTGAGACGAATGAACAACAGCTTTATTTGAAAATAAAACCATGTACATCAATCATGCAAAGAAACATTTCAGAGATCTGAACCCATAAATAGTACACTAAGGATTGCATGGTCAAGCAAACTAGTGTTTTTGTTGGGGCAGCACTGTTTCTTCAATTCTAGCCCCTGATCCAATAAGGATGAGGTGAAACTGAGAGTGTTGTTGACCCTTTTCTTGGAGCTTTATCTGTTATTATCCTACCAATCTATTTTAAACATCTGAAGAAATTCTATTCATAACCAGTGACCTATTTAACCAACACAACTAAATCTGTCCAACAGGAATACGCTTCAAATGCATAAAAGGAAAACAACGATGCATAAAGGAAAGGTAACAGTACAAAGAAGGAAGCCCTAGGCTCTCAGGTTGGGCCCAACCCCGAGAGCTATGGCTCCTATAGGAAACTCAGAGTTGATATAAAATCGGACTACTTCTCATTATCAAAAAATAGTCATAAGTCAAGAGTTATGCCAAAATGGCTACAATAGAACAAAGTAAATCTAGCAGCACTGTAGTGGAAAATATGCAATGGTTTCAAAAGTCCCTCACGAAGGCTGAGGCCTCAACATTTATACACCACAAGGGCCCTAGTTGGCCTCCTAAATCTATGGGACTTGGCTGCCCAAACTGTGAGTAGACAGCTCCTTCCAAAATCTGCTTGGCTTCCTTCTAGATCCGGTTTTGGTGGCCTTTGGAGCTCGTAGTTGGGGGTGAAGATCCCAAGGAAGGCTATTTAATGCCATAGACAACCCCCCTACGAATCCTCACCCTTAGGTTGGCTGTCTTCTAGCCCATGATTGCTCGGTTTTGCTCCAACATGTATCAAAAAAACCTGAAATGAGCACGTGTTAGCCACCTAGGAAGAGTGACTACCCTTATTCGTACAAATGACATAAACATACTGAAAAATAATGCATAAGCTATGAAAAATGAAGGATTGAACAAGGATAATTAGGCCAAATGAGCCCAACAAGTTACCAAATTTGGGGCTCATCATCACCCCCCTCCTAAAAGTGTTGCTCATCCTCTGAGCAACTAGTCTAGCTCCTCGTCTTTCATTGCTTTAATCACCACCCTCACATCCCAGGCTTCTGAAGTAGTATCCTCCTCACTATCATGGAATCTGGCCTTCCTTTCCACCTCTTCCCACTGCTTACGCTCTTCTTCCTTTGTGCTTCCTTCTAACAATCCCAAAAGCAAAGGTGGACTTAGCTTGAGGCTGATCCAGCTAGCCTGGAGGTTCTGCATAGACTTCTTGTAGGGAGGCACTTGTGCCAAGGCCTCCCTCATTCTAGTTGGAGTGTGATATTCCCTGATTTTGAGGTTGTGGGACAATGTGTTCCACCTACGGGTGCAAGCATGAACACAATTGTCCCCTAATAATCGCTCCATATCCTCGAAGTGTGCTATGGCCTGAGCCTGCTGATCCATGTACTCTAATAAAGCCTGAGAGTTGGTTGCTAGGTGCTGGTGGGCTGATATCAATGCTGTGGGGTCCCCTGGCTCTGCTCTAATCAGCAGTGGTTCATGTAGTTCTCGGTTCATGACATTTCTGACCTCTGTCGCTCTCTTTTCTTCGTGGTTTAACCATGAGGTCATTGCCATCAGCTGCATATCCCCTACTGCTGTGTTGGGGTCCCATGAGGTTACATTTGGAAGGGCCAAATTATGAAGGTAGAACTTTGATAGCTTGGCCTTGTCTTCTAATGAACTGCTGTTACATAAATCCATGAACTGTTGGGGGTTTTGGATTTGGGAGATACCCCTCTGTGCCAATGTGTTAATTTGGAATTGTAGCCACTGATCTCTTAGGTATAGGCCATAGGATTTGGCCGGCTGCCTACATTGCAGAGCGTCCATTGCCCAACTGGCCATGCAGGCCAGTTGTGCCTCCTTTTCTTGCATCTGCTATTTTAGAGATTGTATCTCTATGCCTACCTGCAATTCCCTTTCCTGTAGTTGCCGGTTTAGTTCCTCAAGATCAGCTTGCATTCCTTCTTTTTCTTGAGGTTCTGCTGTGGTGTCCTTGGCTGCTGTGTCCTCTTCTTTCCTCTGTCCTTGTAGTTGTAGCTGTCGTTTGAGCTGCTCATTTTCTTCCTGTAGAAATACTTGTTGGCAGTTTCCCACATGTTTTTCCATAGCCAATTCTCTTCTTGCCTCCTTGAGTTGTTCCTCCAAGGGACCTATATCTGCTACTCCTTTAGACTTGGCTATTCTCATCCATGTGTGGGTCCTCACTCTTTCTTCCTCTAGTGCAAAGAAAAGCGGCACTATGAATTTCTGTGGAATGATTTTTCCGGCCTCCAAGAAGTTATAATAAGAGCCCAAACTAGGCTGGGGGCTAGGTTCCATAATGTGCTCTACCTCTTCTTCCTTTTGTGGTGATTTGGCTGCCTCCCCTTCAATTCTTTCGGTCTCCTTGAGCCTAGCTAATGTTTCCAGTAGAACAGCTTTGGCATCCTGTAGAGAGGCTTTTGAAGCCAATCTTTCCATTCTCTCCCTCCAGGTAGATGTCTTCGGGCTCCCCCGCTCATAAGTGACTGATGCTTTGGAGGGGGACTTCTCCTTTGGCAAGGTAGGGGTGTCTTCAATGGTAATTGGGTCTTTGGATGGAGGTTGGGGTCTGCTGGTTTTAATTCTTACACTTCTTCTCGCTTTGAAATACAGAGGAGTCTCCCTCTTTCGTTTTTCCTTTGGCTTGGGAGAGGTACCTAGGGTGGCCAGCACGACTGCTGCCTCCTTAGCTAAAATTTCGGCCGATTTCTCCTTCTACTATCTTTTTTCCGGACTTCCTGTAGAAAGTCCTGTAGTGGCTAGTTTCTGGCTTCCTATAGAAGTCGTTTTTAAACTTCCTGTAGAAATAGCCTTTTGGTTTTTTGTAGAAGCAGATGGCACCGTTTTAACCTACTTGGCGGAGGGTGATTTTTCCTTTAGCTTGGCTGAGGCTGCCTTAGGGGTGTCCTCACTGGCTTGGACTTTCTCAATCCTTTCTACCCTACTCTGTAGTCTTTTCTCCCTGGGTGTTGGTGTAATTTTACCACCCCCTGTTTTGGCAGCTTGGCTTTTTTCTTGTGTTCCCTTCTGTTCTTTCTTTGGTGTTTTTCCTGGGGTTTCTTGTCCTTTAACTTTCTTCTCTGCCTGAGTGTGCTCCTTCTCCTCGCTGCTGGAGGAAGTGAGCTCCTCGGCCAAAATTCGGATGTCATCACCCTTAGACATATTCCGAAAAGTTTCCCAAGGGAGAGGGACGGTGTAAGTGTGGAGTGCATCTTCCACGAGGAGCTTGATAAGCCCATGATGGGCTAGCTGGTCTAGCGTCCCCTCTCTCAGTTTGGTGGCAAACTCAATCATGGACTGCAGGAGGAAGTAAGGAATGCTCAACTTTTGCTCTGAGGGTAGGTCCATTTGGTTCCTGAGTTCTGTGAGCAACCGAAAATGATAGCCATACACAATGCTAAATTTCCCCTCACACATAATATACTTCATAATGTCCAGGCTGACTTCACTCCAGAACGACTGTAGGCTAGTTCTTCGAACTCCATTCTTGTCCTTTGAAAATTGTTTCTCTGGCAAGAAGAACTCTTTTTTAGCTTTCTGACCCAATTTCCTCTCCTCATTATCCCAAAGTACCCCCATCGGTAGATCAGTTACTCTACTAATGAGCTGTGGGGTGAGTCTGAGGGTCAATCCTCTGAAGTTGACAACGACCAATTTCTTTGACTTCGGCTTCAAGGACCTTAGGAATTCTTCTGTAATTTCGTCATTGTGACCTTGAAGCTTGTCACAGAATGACATCCAGTGTGCATGGGAAAACAAGTCCACCACCTCAGGGGTTTCCCGTAATTTCTTGGAGTTCGAAGGCTCTTTTCTAATGAACCCTCCCAGCATGGTAAAAAAACCTATTTTTGTTGTTCTAAAGTTGCCTGCTCGTGTACAGAAGGAGAGCTTCGGGATTTTTCTACACAGAGCGCAGAGTTATGTCTTTGTTATGCACACAGTCATATAAAATTCACAATTTCCCACCGGTGAGCCTTGACAGTGGCTCAATTTTAATTCAAAACCCTAGAGAAAATCTTGCATGCAGACTACGACGACAATTTCATGCAGCGATAAGAAAACGGCTTTTGAATTCATAAACAGACTTTATTCACACTTTCCCTACCCTCTCAACACGTCGAATTCACCACCTTTTGAATCATTTGCATGGGAAAGTTATGTTCAGGCCTACCTCACTAAGAAATGCCACCCTCGACGTGAACAGTCCAAGCTTCTCCGTAATGCCGGGCTCCCTGTAGCGCAGCTTCCTGTAGAAATCGTGCACGGCTTCTGGAGAACATTATAGTGGTTCTGGACTTTCTGAGCAGCAACAGGACGTTGGAACAGGCCGAGAACTCGGGCTAACAACCTTCAGAGGATTGAGGATGCGTACTTGGCTGCAAAACGGTTGTGAGTAAATGACTGCAGTGCATCATAAGTGATTCAGCCAGCCGATTTTGAATTGCTGCGGAATTCATGGCGCGGGGGTGAGCTGTCCCCATTGATCTGTTGGCCGACGTCACCGCCATCATTTTGAGGCATGTCCCTGACCACCGAATTCTTCCCTCTGCATTCACTACTGCCATTCCTGTTAAACTGTCGCTTCTCTCTGATTGGACGCTTCCCACGTGTCAATTGCCCATCTTTTCGACATAACCAAAGCCATTCGGATCCGACGAGGCCGTCAGACTGGTTGTGGTGGCCAATTGAATGGCTACCTGACTTGTTCAATCCATTCATTCTCACATTCATGCACATTTAGAGTATAGCTTTTGTAATTTGATGAAATAAGGTTAGGCACTTACCTGTGCGGTCGTGGACGTGGGTTTTTTTCAAGCTTCAGGACGAGGAATGCTGGATCTACTTGCTGCTGCTTCGTGTACGGTTGCTAGTGCTACTCTTCATTGGCTGCTGCTGGCTATGAGACCTTGAGACCCGATTTCCTGGTGGTGTATGCTGCATGCACCAGCTTCATGAGCTGCTGGTGTCTCCATGGTATGTGCTCTAGCCGGATCAGCTGCTACAGGATTCCTGTAGGACATCCTATAGCCGTTTCTCCTCCTGGGGTGCATGCCAAGATCATTGAGTCACGTTCACAGGTGTAGGGTCCTGAGATTGCCTTGACAGGTAAAGTGTGCGAGCCTCTGCATGCTTTATTTCCTCCTTAATTTTTTATTTTTTATTTTTATCTGAAAAAACAAAGTTCTGGTATGACTGCGCAGGTATATTCGACCATATGGCAGCAATGGTGGTGAAAAGAGGTGAAACAAGTGGAGGATGGAAGAAAAGAGTGGTTGCATGCCTCCTCAACGGACTTCAAGCTTCAAATTCTTCTTTATAATCGGCCCTGGCTCGCCCAAAGGCTCTACAGGATGTTTCCTGTAGAAATACAGAACTTCTGTAGAAAGTCCTGTAGCTTCTTGTAGAAGGCTAAACCATGACCAGATTGTGTCCAAACCCTGGATGAAATGAGTGTTCATGGATGGAGTGTTTGTGAGGTTGCCTGGTAGCTTGGTAGGGACCCTTGTCCTTGAGTTGAGAGGCCTCCTTTTTGCCAACCTGCAACAATTTCCAAAGATTAAACCTGTTTTTTTCTGTTTCTTCCTTTTTCTCTTTTCCTTTTTTTTTTTTTTTAAGAGACAGCAGGGGTACCTCAATGAGGTTTTCACCCCTACTATCTACCTTGGGCGCCTCAGAGAGGTTTTCATCCCCACTATCTACCTTGGCCGCCTCAGAGAGGTTTTCACCCCTACTATCTACCTTGGGCGCCTCAGAGAGGTTTTCACCCAAGGATCTTTTTATTCCAATTCTTTTTCAGAGAGACAGCAGGGGTGCCTCAATGAGGTTTTCACCCCTACCATCTACCTTGGGCGCCTCAGAAAGGTTTTCACCCAAGGATCTTTTTTATTTGCATTTATTATTATTATTATTATTATTTTTGTTTTTTTTATATAATGATGCTCAGGGTATGCCCAAAACAGAGGCAGAACCCTTCTCTATGACCAGCACTGATCTTTCCATAGTTTTGATGAACTCTTACCTCGAAAGAGGTTTCTTGTATATCTTTAGCCGATGCCCATTGACGAGCATGGGGATGGCTTCTTCATCAATGGTTCGGATAAGGACAGAACCATTGTCATTACACTTCTCCACTGCATATGGTCCTAGCCATCTTGTCCTCAGCTTCCCCTTGAAATCCTTATGTCTGGAATCATACAGCAGTGCCCAATCTCCTGGCTAGAATTGTTTGTCATTGAGGTGTCGATCATGCCATATCTTCCTCTGAAGTTGAACCACTTCTGAGTGAAGGAGGGCCTGCATTTGGTGTTCATCTAACCCATTCAGCTGCAATAACCTTTCTTGTTGAGCATGGCTGAGGTCTAGGTCCAGTGAGCTGCCATCCTCAATGTGTTGTACACGAACTCAATTGACAACAAAGCTCTCTTCCCATAGACCAGCTCATAAGGTGTGAAACTGGTTGTGGTCTTCCAAGTGGTGTTGTAAGCCCAAGTGGCCTCAACCAGGCGATCTGCCCAATCCTTTCTGCTGCTGCTCGCCACCTTAGTCAAAATCCCTTCTAATGCTCTATTGGTGACTTCCTCCTGCCCATTTGCTTGAGGATGATATGGGGTGGAAGTCCTATGCTTGATCTTGTGATGAGCGAGCAAGTCTTCAATTAAGTTGGAGGTGAACTGGCTTCCTTGATTGGTGACTAACTCTCTTGGGTAGCCAAATTTGTAGAAGATGTTTTCTCTTAACAACTCAGCCACCTTTTCTTCTGTCGCTGCTTTGATTGCCTTGGTCTCCACCCACTTTGTCAAATAGTCTGTGCACATAATGATGTAATACCTTTGCCTTGAAGGAGGGTTGATAGGACCCACAAAATCCATACCCCACTTCTCAAATGGCTCAAGAGTCGCTTGAGTTTGGAGAGGCATTTCATCCCTTGGAGTCAGTTTCCCCATCCTTTGGCATCGGTCACATTGGCTGATATATCTTCTGACATCTTGATGAAGCATGGGCCAATAGTAGCTTGCCTGTAGAATTTTGAAGGCAATCCTCTTGGCTGCAAAATGTCCTCCACAAGGCCCATCATGACAGGTTAGGAGGATGTCAAAGACTTCCTCCTCCCTTACAAAATGCCTTAAGATCTGATCGGGGACAAGTTTGAACAGGTTGCCCCTGATCCAAGTGAATGAGGCACTTTTCCTCACGATTATGCTCTTCTCCTTTGAGGATAGATGCGGAGGGAACTATGCTGAGACCAGGTAGTTTGCTATGTCAGCAAACCAAGGAGAGAGTACTGAGATAGCAAACAGATGTTCATCTGGCATCTGGTCATCCACTGTCCCTTCTTCACCTACAGGTAAATCCAATCCAGACAAGAAGTCAGCAACAACATTTTCTTTACCTGGTTTGTTAACGATAGTCAAATCAAACTGCTGCAACAAAAGTAACCATCTAATAATACGAGCATTCACATCAGGTTTATTCATTAAATATCTAATTGCTGCATGATCAATATGTACAAATGTTTGATAGCCAGTGATGTAGTGTCGGAACTTGTTCAGGGAATGGACCACGACCAAGAAGTCTTTCTTAGTTACAGTATAATTCATTTCTGCCTTGGATAAGTTTTTGCTGACAAAGTATATGGCATATGGAAATTTTTGTTCAACTTGTCCTAAGGCTGCCCCTATGGCTTTGTTCGAGGCATCAATGTGGATGTGGAAAGGTAGGGCCCATTTTGGACCTCTTAAGATCGGGGCGGACACCAACTTATCCTTTAATTCATTCAGAGCCCTCTGACAGTCGTCAGTCCATTTAAACTCAACATCTTTTGCTAAGAGGCCAAACAATGGCGAGGCTAGCTTACTGAAGTCTTTAATGAATCTTCTATAATATCCCGCTAAGCCTAAGAAACTCCAAACATCTCTTACCTTCTGAGGAGGTGGAACCTTTTTGATGAGAGAAATTTTGTTAGGATCCACCTGTAATCCTTGGCGAGAAATGGTATGTCCTAGCACAGACCCTTCAGTCATTAGGAATTCACATTTTTCAGGACTGAGGGATAGGTTCATCTCAATGCACTTGGTTAGAACTTTTCCCAGATTGGACAATGCTTCCTGGAAGTTGGAACCATAAGGAGTAAAGTTGTCCATATAGATTTCCACCGAATCATGAACCAACTCGGCAAAGATGCTCAATACAACTCTCTGGAAAGTGGCAGGGGCATTGCATAGCCCAAAGGGAAGGGCTCGGTAGGCAAAGGTACCCCATGGACAAGTGAAGGTGGTCTTATCCTGGTCCTCCGGGTTGATTTGGATCTGATTATACCCGTTGAACCCATCTAGGAAAGAGAAAAACTTCTTTCCTGCCAGTCCATCCAACACTTGATCTATGAAAGGCAGAGGGAAGTGGTCTTTCTTGGTGTCTTTTTTCAGTTCTCTGTAGTCCACACAGATCCTCCACTTCCCATTTTTCTTGGTCACCAACACCAGAGGGGAAACCCATTCGCTGTCCGAGATGGGGTAGATGAATCCTGCATCCAACAATTTTTGCAATTATTCTTTGATAATGTCCTTAAGGGTTGGATTCATTCACCTTTGAGGTTGCCTGACCGGTTTACAATCTTCTTTAATGTATATGTGATGGGTACAGACCAAAGGATGGAATCCTTTCATCTCCTTATAGCTCCAAGCAAAAGCATCTAGATGACTGGCCAGCAAGCTACACAACTCCTTTTCCTGGGAAGGAGATAGGGAGGAGCTAATCTTTAAAGCTCTCTCAAGGCCAAACTCCACATTCTTAACTTTGGGAGAGGTTGGATCAGTCACACAGAGGTCCACTAAGGTACTGGCTTGAGTATCCTCCACCAATTCCTCTAAGGACAATGCACTGGGAGGTGGATTCTGAATCAAGGTCTCAATCAAATCATCCTTGGTTTGAGGACCTCCCCTGGTGGTTTCTAAGGTGCACAAGGGTGCAGAGTATACCTCATCCTCTTCTCCTTCTTCCAACCAAAGTGGTAAGTCATGCTCTAACAGAGGTTGGGCAGGAGGGTATAGGACTAGCTGCTTGGACATAGGACCATTTTTGATGGTCATGTTTCCCGCTCGGCAACTTATGTAAGCATCCGCAGTGGCTAACCAAGGCCTTCCCAAAATAAGGGGGTATCAGTAAGCTTTGGCTTTTGTTGAAGGACCAAGAAGTCCGCAGGATACTCCCAAGAGTTAACAGAGACCAAGACATCCTCCACAATCCCTTCGGGAGTCACGGTGGAGTGATCTGCCAACTACAGGATTGTCGAGGTCTTCCTTAAGGAACCTTGAAGGTTGAGTTTTAGCATGGTGTCCTTGGTCATCACATTAATGGCAGCCCCTAGATCAATTAAGGTGTGGGGTATGATGGTGCCATTGATGTGGACATCAACTACAGGACTCCCAGGATCCAAATACTTTGGATAGATTACTTGCCCCAACATAAGATCAGACAGTTGCCCTGTGACATTGATAGTTGAGGCATCTCTTTTTCTCCTGCCTGGGTGCCTGAAACACTTTTCCTTAACCGGTTTGTTGTATATCGGTACATCTTTGATGTCCTGGAGAAGTGGTATTCTCACACACAACTGTTTGAGTTCTCCCAGAAGCTCATTCTCTTCTGGGTTGGGTTGTGTGGTTACTGTTAGTCTCTCACGAAAGGGTGGAATGGCTTTGGGTTCTATTTGTCTTCCTAGTCCTCTGGGGGAGGAGGTTGGCGATCTAGAAGAGTCTTCCTGGATCGCAGGTTGATCTCCTGGATCTCCACAGCATAGGTAGGGCATGTTGTTTCCCCAGTATATACCTGCTGGGCCTGTCAGTTGTTGGGGTTCGGGTTCAGTTGAGCAAGCATTTGGGGTTGTCTTGGAGGAGTAGGAGGTAATGGTTGTGGTTGAGCCGGTGGTGGAGGAAAAATGGAGGGAGGAGTGTTGTACTAGGGCCTCCACCCCGGTTGAGGTGCATTCCACTGAGGTTGTGGCTGGACATGAGAGTGAAACGAATGAGTAGTGGGTTAAGTATGGTATTGAGGTGGGTAAGACCACAGAGGAGGTGCAGACCAGGAAGGATGAGCAGGGGGACCCCAAGAAGGCATAGGAGCAGATTGGTTGGGGCTATAATAAGATTGGGATGCCCCTTGCATCCCCTGCTGGTAAGGTCTAGGTCCATGTGGCCTCCTTTGGTTGAGGAAGTAGAGAGGTTTAGTGGGTGCCTCAGTCCCTTGGTATATGGCTTTAAATCCTGGTAAGGTTGGGCATTGGTTTGTGGGGTGGTCCTCCTCACAAATGAAACATACCTCTACTGAGTGAAATGGACACTCGTTCTTAGGGTGCTTCCTCATACACCTGGGACAGAATATGGCCAAAGCCCTCTCAACTTCCTCTTTCTTTTGCTGGATTTAGAATGTATCAAGTTGCATGGCAATGGTCTGTCTCACCTCGCTTTTGAGGTCCTCCAGCTGATTAGCAAACTCATGCTTGGAGAAAGTAGTACTAGCTGAAAGTGGGTTTCCCCTACCTCTTTTCTAGGCTGCCCTAGAGTGGTTTCTAAACACACTCTTTATATCCTCATAAGGTAGTTGGTAAATATCTCCTCCAGCTAGCATGTGAAGGGTATCTAGAAGGTCTTCAGGAACTCCTCGGGGCAGGACCAGCTTTAGAGATTCAGGGTCAAGTGTGCACCTGGCCCGTTTATAGCTAAGTTGGAACCTTTCCTCGTAATCTTCTAAAGACTCATCGTTTCCCATGGTCATCCGAAAGATTTCTCCTTTGGCTTCCTTGGACCTACAGTAGTCCCGGTATTTGGTATTGAAAGCTTGCTACATCTAAGCCCAAGTGGTGATACTGTTTCCAGGTAACCCCATGAACCAGCATAGTGCTGCATCCTTGAGGGTAGAGGGAAAGAGTTTCAATTTTTGCTCATCTTCTATATAATCATAGGTTCGAAAAAGGATAGCAAACTCAAACAAGAAGGTATCAGGGTCTTCAGTAGTCAATCCATGGAAGTGAGGTAAAGCGGAGGGGCTTATGTTTTTCATTTTCATGTCTCCATTGGTCTCTCGGATGGGAAAGGTACCTTCTATTCTCTCATCTTCTCTTCTACCGTTTCGGTTTTCAGCCATGGCTTCAGATGGAGTGTTCTCTAACTCTTCTTCTGTTATATGATCTTCGTATATCTCAGGAGGTTCACCTATAGGTTCTTCTGGATCACTACCACCAAAGAAGAGAGAAGGTTGACTCAGTGATGTGGTGGGGGTATTGGGTAAGAATTTGCTGGTTTTATGTCTGTTCCTACGAGGCATGAAATGGAAAGACTTTTGATTTCTTTTGTTTTTTTTTCTTCTAGTACCTGAAAAACTAAAATAGATTGAACTGCAACTAATCTATCTTGTTGAAATGGAAATGCTGAATTGAAATGAAAGCATGAAAGGACTAATCTATTTTGCTCAAATCAAATTGCAGGAATTAAATGCTAGTCTATGCTTGCTGAATTGAAATGCTAATCTACGCTTGCAGAATTGAAATTGCAGAATTGAAATGCTAATCTATGAAAGCAGGGAATATCTACTTTAGTTTTGCAGAAATGAAATTGTAGAATGGAAATGAAATAAACTAATTAGCAGAAGGCGAGAGTAGGAAAATAGAAGAAAAACAACAATCACCATTACTCTGGCACTTCCCCGGCAACGACACCAAAAATATGGTGGGCCCCAGTATTGCAGCAATAATGTTGCAAGTCCTAGAACTCCCTTCTTTAATTTTATCAACTCGGTAGTTCGTAAGAAACTTGGAAGTGACGGTGCTGTATGCACAAGTACTAGCTCTTGCCGCAGCTGTCACTTGGTCAGCTGGCACAAGTCCGCTAGGAGCTTAAGCCAACTTCTATGAGCTCTGAGAAGAAGCTTTTTAACTGATGGATGAAAGCTAACTCAAACGAGGCTAATCTACTTGCAGAAAGAAACTGAAAAGCTGAAAGGAAACGTAAACCCTAGCAAACCCTAATTTTACCATCTAGTCCTACTGATGCGAAAAAGAGGATGCAAGCTACTGAAAGAGATTCCATTGACTTCTAGGAAGGTAAAATGCATGTGTCTAAGCTACTTCTACAGTAACATCTGAAAAGAAACATCTTTTTGTATTTTTGAATAAGTTGTCAGTTTCATCATGCATATGCTTTCACTGTTCTTTGACTGTGCAGGGGTGGATCAAGGAGGAGAAATGCTTGGAAGAGGTCGGGAAGGTTCAGAGAGGGTCTAAGGAGTCCCTAACACCCTTCCAGAGAGTTTCACAAAGTTTGGCTATCAAGAAACCTCATTTGTGAGCTTCTACAAGAAGTCTGCAGGGGTTCTACAGGATGTTCAGAGATTTCTACAGGATGTTCAGAAATTTCTACAGGATGTTTAAAAAGTGGATTTCAGAGGATGGGTGAGTGAGGGAAGATGCATGAATGGATAGGGAGGTAGGATGGGGGCCTGGAGTGACCCAGGGACTGATGGATGGAGTGGTGAGAGGGTGTAGAAGGCTGACTTGGCTTCAAGACAACTAAGACAAAGGTGGAGCAAGAAGGTAGGGTTACATGGGAAAAAGGACAGGTGTGAGACGAGGAACCTAGCTAGGAGATGGAATAGCTGGCTTTGATGAAGCTTAGGTGGATGAGAGAGTGGTAGAAATGCCCTGCACGGTGTACATTCAACCGAATCAACAAAATCCTACAAATAATCAAAGTCCTAGCTAATCTAATCTAACTGTCAATGAGACAAATGAACAACAGCTTTATTTGGAAAGAAAACCATGTACATCAATCATGCAAAGAAACATTTCAGAGATCTGAACCCATAACTAACTTCTGCAAATGGAAACAGTACACTAAGGATTGCATGGTCAAGCAAACTAGTGTTTTTGTTGGGGCAACACCGTTTCTTCAATTCCAGCCCTTGATCCAATAAGGATGAGGTGAAACTGAGAGTGTTGTTGACCCTTTTCTTGGATCTTTATCTGTTACTATCCTACCAATCTATTTTAAACATTTGAAGCAATTCTTTTCATAACCAGTGACCTATTTAACCAACACAACTAAATCTGCCCAACAGAAATACGCTTCAAATGCATAAAAGGAAAACAACGATGCATAAAGGAAAGGTAATAGTACAAAGAAGGAAGCCCTAGGCTCTCAGGTTGGGCCCAACCCCAAGAGCTATGGCTCCTATAGGAAACTCAAAGTTGATATAAAATCGAACTGCTTCTCATTATCAAAAAATAGTCATAAGTCAAGAGTTATGCCAAAATGGCTACAAGAGAACAAAGTAAAGCTAGCAGCACTGTAGTGCAAAATATGCAATGGTTTCAAAATTCCCTCACAAAGGTTGAGACCTCAAAATTTATACACCACGAGGGCCCTAGCTGGCCTCCTAAATTTTTGGGACTTGGCTGCCCAAACTGTGACTAGACAGCTCCTTCCAAAATCTGCTTGGCTGCCTTCTAGATCTGGTTTTGGTGGCCTTTGGAGCTCATAGTTGGGGGTGAAGATCCCGAGGAAGGCTATTTAATGCCATAGACAACCCCCCTACGAATCCTCACCCCAAGCTTGGCTGTCTTCTAGCCCATGATTGCTCGGTTTTGCTCCAACATGTGTAAAAAAAACCTGAAATGAGCACCTGTTAGCCACCTAGGAAGAGTGACTACCCTTATTCATACAAATGACATAAACATACTGAAAAATAATGCATAAGCTATGAAAAATGAAGGATTGAACAAGGATAATTAGGCTAAATGAGCCCAACAAGTTACCAAATTTGGGGCTCATCACTTGGCTCCTCCCACATAGCCTTGAGATTCTGTAATATTTTATTTGAGGAGTGACCAGTGGCTCCAACGCCCTGCTATCAGGGTTAGCGATGTAATGGTGTATCGATGTGTCTTGGAACTTTCGCTTAATTCACAAGCCTGTTAATAGGCCATCACGTTTTCACACATGTATTGTATTCATTTGTAAGACTATTCTTTAGGTTCTTGTAATGCATGTTGCTTTAACTTGTATTAAGACAATTTAACTATTTCAGTTATTTTAGTACATATGTTGTTGGAAATGTTTTGTATAATTTTTTAATGTTGTCTCACCCGTGTGGGCTACCTCGCTAGACACTTGACAAAAGCATTCTCATAAAACTTGTTATAACGCTCGTCGCACTCGTTTGGACTATTCCTTTGGGTGTTGTACGTGCTATCTGTTCACCTTGTGTTTGTACTGCTGCATTCGTGTGGACTACTCTATCGGAAGTTGTGAATGTCCCATTGTGTTTTGTGTCTCTAACAGAGTTGAGACTATTCCCTTTCAACCTGAGACTCACTTCCACCTTCTCCCTCTGCAGTGAAAGAACTTTGACACAAGTAACACCAAGCACTCATTAGGCATGCAAACCTCACTGTTCAGAGACAACGAAAACCACTCTCATGTGTTAACAAGCAAGAGATGAGGAATATCTTTAAGATAATGGAAACCGAGCCTCATATCGGATGGGACTCCTACACAAATTGGTCTGACGTCTAGTTGGGACTTCATACCGGGGAGATCCCCTGAATGTTGGCGGGTCTAGCACCCTCAACAACTCTATAAAAATGAAAAAAATTGAAAGCTCTTGTCCTCAAGATGGACCTGAACAAAGCATTTGACAAGGTCAATTGGACCTTTCTTAGACATTTTGTCCATATTGGTCTAGGACTGGAGGTGACAAAATGGATTATGGGTTGCATATCCTTTGCCAATTTCTCCATTTTAATTAATGGCTCTCCCTCACCAAATTTCTCCACTACTCGAGGACTCAGACATGGATCTCCACTGTCTCCTCTCCTGTTTTTGCTTGTGGTGGAAGGATTGATTCTTCTCTTGATGAAAGAAAAGAAGGAAGGTAATGTAAAAGGCATAAAATTATCACGTAAATAGTATATCAACAACCTCCTATTTGTGGATGATGTGTTGGTATTAGGATTGGGAATTATTTTTGAATAGCAGGCCTTTCATAGAATTATCAATATTGTTTACAATTCCACTGGCATGGAGGTCAACCGAAATAAATCCTCCTTTTATAAAAATGTTGTAAGTCCTAAAACATTCTAATCCATTCAATCCTTTTCTCCATCGTAGACCTTTTCTTTAGAAATTGATATAAAATACCTTGGCTTCTTCCTAAAACCAAATGATTATCATAAAGGGTAATGTATGTGGCTAATTAGGATGTTGAACAAAAGATAAACTTATGGTGTAACAATTGGTTGTCATTAGGGGGTAAAATTATTATAGTTAAATCAATGCTAGAAAATATTCTTGTCTACTAGTTATCCTTGGCCAAGATTCCCATGACTATTCTCAAATTCATTAGAAAAAAGATGTTTAGCTTCCTGTCGACTGGTAAAACTTGTAAGGAAAGGATACATCCAATCAGTTTGGCCTCCCTATCCATTACAAAATATCTTGGAGGATGGGGTTTTAAAAATCTGACTTGGCTTAGAAAAGCTTCGATGGTGGATTAGCTTAGAGGACAAGCTAACAAACTTGCCAAAAGAGGTTTCATTGTTTGGAAAACAGTCATTGCTTCTTTCCCTTTCCATACAACTGGCTAGCTTAGAAAGCTCGAGATGGAAAGTAGGTTATTCTTGGTAAGGACCCTTTTATAGGTGGTGCCAGAGTTTACAAACTATCCCCAAATTTGATCCACTATTTGTATTCTAAAGGAATCTACCGCTTGTAAGATGTGAGAAGATTTGAGCTTTCTCTACCCATGTAGAGCTACTGGTTGACCTCAATAGAATTCGGTCTGATTGGTTAATTAGTAGAGGAATGGAATCATTTTGTTAAAGAATTAATTAGCAATAATTTGTGCTTAAAAAATACTAAGGACTTGTTGGTCTGGACCCGAGACTCCTCCTCTGGTAAAGTTAAAGACATTCAAGCCTATGAAGTTATTGCTCACATTGCTGCAACTCAGGATATCAAATGGTGGAATAAAATTATTTGGAAATGTACTTGATAAGATAAAATGATTTGCTTCACCGGTCTTACATAACAAAATTCTAACATGGGAGAGTCTTCAAAAAAGAGGATTTGTGGGACCAAACAGTTGTTGTCTATGTAGAGAATATAAGGAAATAGTGGGCTACCTCTTTGTCAACTACCAAACAACTTAGAAAATTTGGTGCTTTGTCATGCAGATTCTGGAAATTAGAGAGAATATGGACTGACCCGCTTTTGAAGATTTTCTATGCTTATGGTCAAAGAAATATAAATTATTAAGTACTCTACATATCTTTATCGCATTGGGCATTTGGAACCTTAGAACATGGTTATATTTGAAAGAGATAACATAAGTATTCTCCTTCTATCTTCCAAGATCACTTTTCTATTAAGAGAATACCTCTCCCAACAATTCAAAAGCCCCGGGAGGATTTTATTCCCATCTATCTCCTATAATCTATCTGCTGGTTTTTTAATGGAGCTAAGCAACATTATATTTGTGGTGGGGGAGACTAGATTAGATTTCCCAGAAGAAAATCTATTACATTCATAATAGGATTTGGAAATGGGACCAATACTAAACTAGAGTTGATAGCAAATTGGGAACTTATAACTTTAGTTAAGAGAAAAAATAATGACTACATCTAGATTCTTGGTGAATCCAGATGCATTATAGAGTGGTTGAGAGGTAAATCCCAATTGGAGGTACTACACTTAGATGCTTAGAATCTCAAAACTGTAGAAGAAAAAAAATACTTTTTGAAGATCATGTTTCAACACATATACAAGGAATTTAATAAAACAACAGATAAGTTATCAAAAAGTGCCTTAACTTTGGACCCTAGAAACATCCTCATTGAGGAGAATTTATATGGCTACATCCAAGATGTTCACTCCTCTCCAACTGATTTCATGCTTTAACTTGGATCTCTTTGCATTTTCCTTATCAATTATTCATTTCAACTTTCCAAAATAAGATTGTCATAATTTTCAACGCAACATAATACATGTCCCTGCCTCTCTAAATTCCCAATTCTTCAACTCCTTATTGAATATTTTGATGGACATATTTCAGTGTTTGTATCACTGTTATATCAGGCTAAACAATTTAGTAAATATTTGTATTTATCCCCCTAGTATATCACATTTTGTATAATTATATCACTTGGTTCTTAGTTATGTTTTGTTGTAACCGAAGGTTATGTTTTCTCTAGATAGATATGACTATGTTGAGTTGTGCAGCTTGTGGTATGAACTGAAAAATCATGTTAATACCAACATTTATGTACTTTTTTCTTTTTCATTATTTAATAACAAAAAAATAACCTTTTACAGTGAGAAAAAGAATTTATAATGTCAACCAAGTACACTTGTAAATTTAGCTAAGAATAATTACAATAATTCTAACATCATCCTAATAGCATATTTCAAATACTAGTAAGGATAAAAGGCATGACCAACACATTGACATAAAATGTGGGATTGTTGTGAATCCTCAATACCTAAAAAGTATAATAAAAAAAAAGAGAAAAGGATCAGTATTCCCCATGGTTGTGTAGTAACCATTCTTATGTATGCCATTTATTCTCTGTTTTAATATATAAACCAAAGACAACCAGAGACAATAACACACAAATTATTGTATGAAAAAAGTCATTTTCACATTTTATTTTCAATTAAGTTGTGCATTCTAAGTTACTAAATTACAAGGTCATAAGAAAATGAAGGTTTTATTTATAAAAGTAATCATCCATTGAATAATGACAACCTACATAATAGTCATATAATAATTCTAGGCACATGTACTAACAATCAAGAAATTTACAAATATACATCATCTCCTTAACCTTTACAACCTGATAATTTATTACAACAAATATTCATATAGGCAATTTGTTTTAAAAACCAATGACACCACACACCAAGGGGAATGGGATCTCAATCTTAGGTCTGTTTATTCTTGTGCTCCTTGATGTAACCCTGGTACACGTATGGAGATTTATGTGTCCAAACCGAACATTGCTGACTCACTGGTTGAACTCCAAGCCTACTACTTGTGTACTCTTCTTCCCCGCCGACCCCTAACCTGTAATGGGGCTATGAGATAGAGAAAGAACACTATCAAGTGAAGGAGAGCACTATGGCTCAATAGTTCCCACTCCAAGAGCTAATATGATTTGGTGAGGCTGATATTTCGTGTCACCCTCTATGGTGAGGCTAATCTTATTGGGGATCAAGGAACCTGCTTTGATGAGTGGTCCTTGTTAAATCCTCATGACTGACTCAATTCCAGGCTCGACCTGAAGGCATAATGAGATTAAAGGTGAAGGTATCCCATTTCCTTCTAGCCTAAGTTACGATGGGAGCATTGGTGGGTGTAATTATGGACATTTTCCCACCCCTCCCATGATGTGTCATCTATCTTATACAACCCTATCGGCTATGTGCGAGTAATTCGACCGAGAAACTAACATGTGCTTGCAACCACTATCATGCCATTAGTAATCATAGCAGAATATCAATTAGTACTTTAAATTCTAGTGTCGATAGTATGTAATGAATCAAACCAAAGGTTTTTAACTCATAACATGTAGGTGCATCTAAGTGGTTTCTTTCCACACTCAATAATAATTAGTAATATATGCTCATAATATTAGTATAGATATAACTTTACATGTTAAATTATCATTATTTCATAATCATTAACATAATCATTAAATCTAAGCAATAAGCTAGTCCTTAGAATATGTAAACTGGACAACATTATGAATTCATCAACATGATTATAGATATTCATCAACAAGTCAATCACAACCATCATCATCATAACCAATAGCTTCAATTAGGTACATCATGATCATCATCACATCCATTAATAATAATAGTACGATAACCAAATCATCAACTTGATATCCTCAAATAATAATGTATATGTCATAAGACTATATCAAGGTTAAAATAATGTAAAACCAAACTAACTAGAGTGAGGCACTACAAATCACATGAAGTATTTGTTGAACCAAAAGATCATTTGAATACTGTAAACAAAATAACTTGAAAGTAAAGAAAGTGAGAGAACTTAAGCCTATGTCACAAAAGTAAAACCATATATAGATTCAAACATAAAGAATTAAAAACAACATGTCACTGTAAATTATTTTAGTTCCATCAAAATTCCATCTCCAAATCACTTGAATGTTGAGTTATAAAAAAAACTTGCCACCCAAAATCCTTCTACATGGAGAAACTTCATGAATGAAGATATTAGTCACAAAAATATTTCACTAACAGATTAGTTGGTGATCATGTTGAAGTTGTCTCACAAAAGACACCACTAAACTTGCATGAAGACATCAATTGGTGATCATGTGGAAGTTGCCTCATAGAATACAACACTAAAAAGAATCAACATCTATAGCACTACAAGGAATGAAATGAGAAGTCACACAAGACCTTTCACAAACACTAATGAGAAAGTTCTCTCACTCAATATTACATGATGTTGAAAGGTTCATTATGTTGATATTTGTAGCTTGGGAGGTACTCAAAACCCTAGGCTAGTAGGTTTTGGAGGAATGGTCACACAAGAATGACTTGTGGGCTTCGAACCCAAACCTGGGATTTGCACCCAAATTTTTTGGGCTAAAAACATGATGAGATTTCGACATGTGATTGATGGAGATGATAAAGGACCTCGAGAGAAACCAGAGGCATCAAAAAACATTGAAATCAGAGTAATAGATCATGAGATATTAATTTTTTATTGTAGATGTGGGTTAATATGGCATGTAAAGTAGGTCACCTTGGTGTTTTATAGCGCCACAAGTTATGTTGGAGGACGCCACATGAAAAGGTATAAAAAGGAGTGACATTAGAGGTCATTCCTCACATCCAAGAGCATCAAAGTATCACTAATTCATCTCTGAGGCGGTCATAGTCACTTGAGGACAAGGCATGGAGAATAATAGGATTGCTTTGGGTTGCATTTATCTCTATTATAGGTCTAAATAGTTGCAAGAGGATGCCACACTATTAAGGGTGTTTTTAGGGATGTTTTGTGGTGAAATATTGTGTGGAAAGCCTATGTTTAGGAAACCACATAGGTATTTCATATTGCAAGAATATGAAAGGATTTTTTAGAGGCTATTTGGGGTTGTTGTAGGGTTTTTCAAGCCTAAACAGAGATTGGGAGGAGAGTTGGGCACTTTGGAGAGGGTTGGAAGGCCTTATCTAGGTCTGGTTCCCCCCTAAACAAGAAATACTTGACAACATCAACAAGAAGGATGGTGACCATAGTTGTAGGAGAGGTTTTGATGGAGGAATTAGGTGTTGGAGGAACATGCTATCAACCCTAACAAGGACCAACACCTGCAACAATTAAAATAGCCCCGAAACAGGGTATGTATTGGTGAACTTATAATTGTTTTGACACAGGTGGATGGCTTCCTAGGAAAGGACAAATTTGTAAAGTCCATTGGCAACCAGGGGGAAGCGTTTCCTAGGTGATGTGATGCCATAACTAGTGGGAGATGATATAATAGTCTACTGGAGCCTATATTAGTGCAATAACTCTTCTATTGTAGAACAAAGGGCAGATCTTCAGAGCTCTAGTTTGATGGTAGTTGAGCATATCTAGGGGACAATTATTTTGTATGGTATTGGAATTTTTTTTTCTATTGGAGGGAAGTGTGAAAGTTCCCAAGTATGGATCCCTAAGTGTAGTGCAAGGAAGGACACTTGGATACTAGGAGTGACAGTTGTTGTAGCTCAAGGTTTGGTCAGCTGGAGGAGAAAATTATTGTCGCCCATGTTCATTGATGGAGAAGGGACATTCAATGATGATAGGTGGAAACCCTCCTACCCTACGTTAGTCTTCATTGGAGCAGTGTAGGAAGAAGACCTTGAGTAGCTGAGCAGCGGTAGTGGGTAGTTGTGAGTTTCTCATAAACGAAGTTGTGAACAACTCAGTAAGAGTCTCGCTGTGTTGATGCGTTGATGGACTAACAATAAATGAGAGAGCAGATTGGATAGGCTGAGATTCAGTGGCTAGATGGACTTGGAGCATTGATAGAGGTAGGTGTTGTAGATCGGAAGCCAAATGACCAGGCAAATGTGTATAGTGTACAACCAAGGCAGTTGTAAGGAGTTCTACATCAGCTAGATAGTTAGATTACTTTGTTCTAGGTAGATAGGTGGTCATCATGACAAACACCAAGCCCTAGTTGTTGTATATATTGTATCGGTGGATGTATGAGGGTCATTGTCCTTGGTACGAGAGCCCTAGACTATTTTATTATTTAGTTGGATTAATATAGCAAAGTTAGGTTATTGTACATAATTTGTGTAAAATGTTGTGTACATTTTGTGAACTAGTAGATTTGATGATGTTTATATTTCACTGTGAAAAGTAGACTTGTTGTGATACTTGGTTTGGTAGTGTCAATGATTTAAGATTCTATCCTATACATCAGTATCGTGGAAAAACAACACATTATATCCAACAGAACCAAAAATAGAGTATGTAATGAAGTAAAGCCTTACATGAACACAACTAACAATAATCATGAGCTCTCTACCTCACTTGATACTTGAGATGAGCGTGTATCCAATGAACCCCATGGAACCTTCCATACTCTATTGATTCATGTACTCAACATAGTGGGAGGAACTGAATCATTTATTCATGGAATCTATATATTAATGAAGGGTTTAGTTGATCTTTTCACATGAGCCAAATCCATCACCTACCTTTTGAAAGAATTGAAAGTATTATTTGTATAGAACCTTGTACCTTTTATTTCCAATGACATTAATGGATCATCTGTTGTGATGAATGTAATATTACCAACTCCATGGGTAACATTGTTGTATCATCCTTGGTGTAGAATTTATTTTAATTTATAAGATAATAAGTTATATGAGACTTTTGTCTAAATCATGGGAAATATACAAAATGAATTATTACAAATAAATATCATACCTTGTATATGAATACAATAATAAAGAGCATCAAGATGTCTTTGTTTGCATGTAAGAAGTGAGGTTCTGATGTAGACTCTATTCCAAAGAAAAAAGTTGAGTTTATTAAAAGGTAATGTGATCTTGTAGATGATACATAATATTTCAAATAAATAAAAGGTATCCAACATATTACTCAAGTGTCAACCTACTAAAATTCTCCAACATGAAATTTGGAGAAATTAAGCATGCTATAGAAACAAAATTCTATCTAAGGTACTATTGTTTGTGTTCAAAACATAGAAGGTCAAATAATGTTTCAAATCTCTTCATTATCTCTTTGCACTACTATGTATTTAGGCATGGGGAATCCATATCCAATATGTTTTTGTATTGACATTTTAAATGATGGTTGAGTCAAAGAACTCTACAAGTTTTGTTAATATAATGCAAATTCATATAATTATCTTCAATTTACAAAGAATCTAATCTTGGAGGAATGCTGAGTATGAAAAGTATGAGGGGTGCTATGGTTTCATCATTTTTTGGAAATGAAATTTGTGCCACCAGTGAGCTCTTGTATTCCTTTGGTGTTCATGGTGCCCATTTTCTTGGGGAATATATGTTTTGTCATGGTTTTAGTACTGGATGTGGTAATTTTTTCTCACAATGAGAGGTGTATCGACCCATTCTATGTAGTTACACATAATTAGCCCCTTGTTTCCTTATGCGGTCGTGGTTCTAGGAATGTTTTCCTAGACAAGGTCCTTTCTTTGACTATTTTTTGTATGCAAAATGCAAACAGGTGGCAAAGTCTTTTACAATGAAGACACTTTTACCCTATTGCTGCGGTCATGGTGGGAACAACAAACTAGTCTTTTGTATGTTCATTTTCTCCTACTTCTTTTCCTACGTTGTCAGAGAGATTTTGAGGTCTAAAATGGGCCTCCGAAGGAATAATATAAAATAATAGTAGAAATAATAAAATAAGATTAGATTACATCATCAAAAAATAGAGGGAAAAAAGAAAAAACTACTTTTTCAACTCGTATTTTAAACTTATCTCCCTACTGTTTTACTCAAAATTCAAACTGGAGCACTTATTAGATGCAAAATTCAATTCCTCATCCAAGGAGTGCACATGTTTCATATTTTCAATGGACCCTGCTACACAAAATATGAGAAATACATGAAAAAATGTGATTGCAATTACATTTTTCATGTACTTCTCATTTTTCATGTAGCGAGGTCCATTAAAAGTATGGATCATGGGTACTCCTTAGATGAGGAACTAAATCCACATCCAACCAGTGATCCCACTTGAAATTTGAGTAAAACCATAGGGAGATAAGTTGAAAATATGAGATGAAAAAGTAGTTTTTTTATATTTCTATTTTTTAATCTTTTTACTTTTTACTCCAAAAATGGTGAATCATCCCTCATGGTTGACATTATCATCTCAAATCATATTGGTTCTTATAAAGTTTATTTTGGTTGTACATTTTTGTTTTGAGGCCCATTTTTTACCTAAAAAATTCTCTAATGATATGTGCTCTGTTAATTTAGTTGGGCAACCCAATGTGGAGAAGGATTCGACATTTTTGGACATTGCCTTCTCACAGTCTCCATGCCCTTTCTTGGTTGTCAAACAATCAGAGGAAAATAAGAGCCCATTTCAAATATTTATAAAAAATCTAAAGGGAAAGTCCACTCTCCTCTAGATTTGGGAAATAGATTTGGTGCAACATCTAAAATTAAGTATTCAAAATATTTTGGGCATTCCTATATCTTCCTAATGTCCAATTTACCAAGGGAAACTAGTACAAAATCCATTTCATATGAAGGAACTTGGCATCTCAAGGAATGGAACTATTGTATTGAATTCAAGGCTGTGAGGAGGACCTTCTTAGTCTAGACATTACCAAGGATTCGTCTCTCTCAAAGATGTAGTGAAGGGGAAGGAATATATCCTTGTTGAACATATCCAAAATTTTCCAGGCCTGTGTATTGTTGAGAAAATTGAACATGCTCCAATCATGGAAGTAAACCTCCCAGAGGTAAACTATCTCGTCTCTGCTCTTCAATCTAAGGCTCTTATTTGTCATTTTAATGGTTTTTGGCCTAAATTTGATGCATTGCATTAGTGGATTTTTTCCACTTGGACATCCAACTGTGACCTCTATTTGTGTTCAAAGGTTTTTTCATTGTTTAGTTTGATACACAGAAGGACCTGGAGTTTGTCCTGAATGAAGGGCCATGGTTCTGCGGTAGAGCAGGGCTTTTCATAACTCCATGGTTCCCAGAATTTTACGGTACAAACATGGTGGTTACAACAATGTCGATTTGGGTGAGACTCCCAAACCTCCCTCTTCCTTTCTGGCACCATAAAGTCTAGAGGATATTGGAAATACTCTTGGAAAATTTAAAAAGATGGATCTAGAAAGAAAAAAACGTTTTTTCTCATTTCTCAGAATCTGTGGTGAGATAGAACTTAGAAAAGGCATACCTTACCACATCCAATTGAATTGTAAAAATTTCAAGAGGACTTTATGAGAACATGGCTCTCAGATGGCCTGCATGTTTTCAAATAGATCACATGTGAAACACATGCACCCAGGAAAAAAATAATCTAGAAAATAAAAAGAGGTCAGTCCAAAAGTCAAAATCTTGGAAGATATCATAGCCTTATCCCACAAAAGAAGAAGAAGAATGAACTATCAAAAATTCAACCAAGTAAAACAAAAGCAGATGTAGAGGCTTAGTAGGGAAACCATGCAGAATAGGGTAGTAAGGAAAGGTCCAAAAGTGTAGTCCATACCCTGATGGAAACCATCTCATTAGAGATTTAGGGTCTCAAGGGGTCGACTAGCACAAAACATGCACATGTATCCTTGAACTTAGATTATGATAAAGAATCCAAACCATCAAAATCAAGAAAATATCTTGCATTGGTTCCTTTTGAACCAAAACCAAAGGGTTGGTAGAAAGTATAAAAAGATAAAGGAGAAAAAGAAAAGTTAAATGATCATTTCCACTCATAGTTTCTTTATGTTTTTTTTTTACTTTCTTTCATTTCGATTGTTTCTTCCTTTATAGCTCAATTCCATGAGGTGTACTTCTAGAATGCATTAATCATGTGCAAAATGTAATTTTGTTCTTTCTTTCTTATGAATAAAATTACATGTGTCTTTTTCTATGGAAAAATGATCTTCACTATTGGTATTCTTCAACATTACTCTTACTTGATTTTCTAGCAAAGGAATCATCACCATGTTGTCCATCCCTTATAGTTTTGAGGGTCGAGGTTTCCTTTATGGAATAGTTAAAGGAATTTCCTTTCGACAAGTCCCATGGACATGCAAAAGTTACATTCTTCAAATGTCAATATTAATTTCAATTCCATGTAAATCAATTAGTTAGATGTAATGGGTGTGGACTAAGCATTAGCTAAAATGATTTCCTTTTTTATGATACTTTGGTTGTTTCATATGATTCTTCAAAAACAATTCTTGATGTAAATATAAAATTACAATTCTACCAAATTAAAATCCCAATTTAATCTTTTTATATTTATCTCTAAATAATTTTCCAAATTGCAACAAAAGTAGGGAATTTCAGTTTACAAGTAAGAAACAACAACTTAATGTATGGTTTTGCAAGTCCACCTTGTGTTAGGGAATCAAAATACCTCCTAAAACTACCAATGCACCTTTATTATTTGAATTACGAAAAACCATCAATTGCAAAGATCATTTTTTTACGTCATAGTGGTGAGTTAATGATATGGATCTCTTCAACTACCAGAATTAACCAAGATAGTTTACTTCTGTGATGTTAGCAGAATTTCATGTGAAAGAGTATGAAAATCCACATGTGAATTTTTTAAAGAAGATGAAACATAACTATAGACATCAAATAAAGAACACAAAACACAATGATAACAAAGTTCACCTAGTGTGGGTTACGTATCTGGGCTCGGTGTCAAGAGTGGGCAGGTCGCTTCATTAAATGTTGCAAATGATGATGATGTACATGGTATATTCTTTGTCATTAGAAGGATAAACTCCCTAAAAAAGAGTGGCATGTCTCTCCATGAGACATTCTCCTTATACGAACTCTCACTCATATGGGCTCTCCTTCAGCATGAAAAGATAATAAATTTTCACATGATGTGGTATACAAGTATCTTTCAACATAATGGTAACAAGGATCTCAACAAAAAAACATTATGTCAGCAAATCAATAGAAAAGCATGGAATCACTGCATCATATACCTCCACTTTTGGGGATGACCTAAAATTGAAAAGCTCTACTGCAGGAATGAACATCATCATTGAATTCATGGCGTAAAATCGTGTTGAACAACTTAAACTTAGTCCCTTTCTGACACCGTCAAATTATGGACCCTCGAGAATCTCGAAGATTCCTTCCTAGAGATGGCCAAAAAATTTGTTGCTCGGATGAAGATTTTGAGCACACCATTGTTCTCCTTGCGAAATTATGAGAAAAATGACTATAAAGTCAGCATCATTATGCCTCTATAAAAAATCATCCTCCAAGGGAATCTTTTAGATTCCTCAAGATTTTGTAAAGATTCCTCATTGCTGATTGCTTGATATTTTTCTGCTCAGATGAGGAAATGGACCACACCATCATGTTCCCTATGAAATTATGATAAAAATGGCTATAAAGTTGATATCATTTCGCCTCTATAAAAAATCAGCCTCTAAGAGAATCTAAATATTCCTTAAGCAATAAAGAATATTCTTGCAAGATTCTATCTTGAAAAATGTCCCAAGCATGGTTTTTCCTTGGCCATTGTGTCAAGGTTTCACCTCGACTCTGATGCACACCGTTGTCTTCTCTGTCCTCTCATGAATGAAAGAATTTGGTTCTTAAATAATATTATGGGCGGAGTTGTCAAAGGAGCCTATTAGGCTATTGGAAGAGTGCTAAATTTGAAGGGGGGCAGGCCCGAGTTCCAACCCCATGACCTCCCCCAAAATAGTCAGTGATTTAAATGTTAAATGGAGCGTTTTAGTTATAATATTTGCACGTGGCAGATAACCGTTGGAGGTTACATATGGTGGAGTGTTGTTATGATTATTAGTTGGCATATGTTATGTGGCATGTGTTGTTATTTATTGGCTGTTACATAAGTGACAGGGTGGCCTGTTGGTGGGTCGGCCCATTGGGCTGGGTGGGTCCAATCCACACTGGCCTCATTTAAATTTAATTCTGTTATAAATGACCTATATATATATATATATATATATATATATATATATATATATATATATATATATATATATGTATGTATATATATATATATATATAGATATATGTATGTATGTATATATATATATATATATATATATATATATATATATACATATATATATCTATATATATATATATATATACATACATACATATATAGATATATATATATATATATATATATATATATATATATTATATATATATATATATAGATATGTAGATATATATATATATATACATATACATATACATACATACATACATACATACATACATACATACATACATACATACATATATATATATATATATATATATATATATATATATATATGTATGTATATCGGAAGGGGTGGCGAGGGTGGTGGCCCACCACCTCTTTGCTTAATTTTTTTTGTTTTTCTTGGTTAAAAAAACTACTAAATATTTTTCTACTGATTTTTAAGGGTCACTAGAAAGATTAATGAGGCAACAAATTCACCTATTCCAGCAGCCATAATTCGTGCACTGGAAAATTCCAAATTGTTACCTTGTTAGTCATTGCAAATGAGCCTAGTTTGACCAAAAATTTGACCGCTAATATCTTGAGCATACAAACTACGCTGTTGGAATTAGGTCGATGAGCACGACAATTGGGTTCTAGTTTCACTTCAATCAGATAGCTTTTAGTTTTGAGCTATTCTAAGATACTTCTGAATTTTGAGTGTTCCTAGAGCCACGTGGATCATTCGTCCCCACTAAGGAGATTTTGGTCCTCCAAAAACATGAATATAATCTACAACTGCTCTGTTACATTGTCTACACAACAAGAGTCTTGACAGGTCACACTTCCTTCTCCTTCACCCTTGTTCTTCAGAGCCAATCGACACCTGCATCCTTTGCAAATATGTAGTACAATATTTGTAAATTGCATGCTCAATTACATGACCAATCATGACCCAAGCATCCCCATGCTTTCCAAGAGTTCATAACACACACTCTTTGGTAAATTTTACATCATAATAGAAATAAATACCCCATCTATAAGCAAAAATGCCAAAAAAAATCATCATTTCTTTAATAGGAGATGGAAAAAACATAATCACTTTTAAAATTATATCACAACACATGACTCTAAAATGCATCTATGACAAGCTACCATACCTAGTAAAACCATCTCTCACTCATCAAAGTGAATGGATCATCATCCTGTGGTAGATTCGCTTGTTGAACATCTTCACTAGCTGGTTCCTGCATGAGTGCTTTGTCCTTAAGATGCTTCTCTGGATGGAGCCTTCAACATGTGACTCTTTGACGTCCACCTCTATTACAATGATTGCAATAAATCTTCTTCCTCCATACTTGCTTAACATTCTTCCTTCCCTAATCTGGAGAAGGCCTTTCATGCCTCATCGTCTTGTTTGTTTCCATTCTTTTCTAGCACTCAGCAACCACATGGTTATTCAAACCATAAAAACTATATGGTTTTCTAAACCATGCCCTATGCTCATCATTAAAAATACGCTTGTAAGAAAATGAACTTTAGAATGCTAATACCTTTTATACCTCACTTGGCTGTCTCTGATGCAATTCTAGCGATAAGAGCTTTCCTTAGCTCTTCCTCTACAATGTGCACTGTCATGGGAGGATTGTGATGTGTTCCAATCATCCTCTTTCCTTGATGGCTTTGACAATGCCTTGGAAGCTTATGATGCCTTTGAGAACTCTCCCTCATTGTACCCCAAACCTGCAAATCAAGGTCTTTGTACAACCTTCAATGGTTAAGTCATTCCTTGGCCATTAACACCAAGTCCTCCTCCTGTATATCCCATCTTGGTAAGGAGTCTCATGCCAGTTCTTGAAATGGGTACCTCCATTCTTCCAATAGAAATAACATCATATGAAAATGAAACTAAAGAACTACCAACACTATTTACCTCAGTTGTCGATTTTGAGATAGGTGATGATTACTTTGCTAAGCCATCATTGCACTTCAACTTTTCCAAATCCTCTTCCATGGCTCGTAACTAAAGCTGCAATCTATGCTTCCCATTTTTTCTTCTCGTAGAAGTCTCCTCAATTCAACATTCTCTGCTTGAAGGCTCTAATTGATCTCCTCATTTGAATGATGAGAAGATGATGAAGAAGATGAATAATCAATGGAAGATGGAGATGAAGCATCGTCCTTTTCTCTTTCTTTCTCTTGTTCTTCTCTCGCCATATTCTCCTCATAATCTACATACATTAAATCTACCATGCGTGCCATCCTAAGGAGACCTCATAGAAATCTTTGTTGTTCTCCATTTTCCTTCTTATATCACGTTCAATCTCTGGTTATCACTCACACTCGTAATTCACATCAGCAAGAAGACTGCTCTAATTCCAAACTTGATCTAGATCTCTTCAACTGATGAAATTAACCAATATTTTTTTATTTTTGTGATGTTAGCAAAATTGCATGTGAAAGAGTATGAAAAACGACATGTGCATGTTTTAAAGAATATGAAAGATAATGATAGCCATCAAATCAAGAACACAAAACACATTTGATAATGGAGTTCATCGAGTGTGGGTTACGTCTCCGGGCATGGTGTTAAGAGTGGGGAGGCCACTTCATTAAACGTTGCACATGATGATGATGCACGTGGTATATTATTTGTCATTACAAGGATAAAATCCCTCAAGAAGAGTGGCATGTCTCTCCACGAGACGTTCTCCTTATAGGAACTCTCACTCATATGGGCCCTCCTTCAACATGACAAGATGATAAATTCTCACATGACATGGCATACAAGTATCCTTAAACATAATGGTAACAAGGATCTCAACAACAAAAGAATCATCTTAGAAAATCAAAAGAAAAGCATGGCATCACTACATGATATACCTCCATTTTCAGGGATGGCCTGAAATTTCATAGCTCTCCTACAAAAACAAACCTCATTGATGAATTCATGGTGCGAAATCGTGTTGAATGACTATAAACTTGGCCCATTTGTAACACTATCAAAATATGGACCCTCGGGAATCTCGAAGATCCACCCAAAGATTCCTTCCTGGATATGGCCAAAAAACCACTGCTCAGATGAAAATTATGAGCACACCACTGCGCTCCTTGTGAAATTCTAAGAAAAATGACTATAAATTCAACATCATTATACCTCTGTAAAAAATCAGCCTCTAAGGGAATCTTTTAGATTCCTTAAGATTCTATAAAGTTTCCTTATTGTTGACTGCCTGAAATTTTGTTGCTCAGATGAATAAATAGACCACACCATTGCATTCCCTGTGAAATTATGAGAAAAATGACTATAAATTCGTCACCATTCTGCCTCTATTAAAAATTAACCTCCAAGAGAATCTAAAGATTCCTTAAGCAACAAAGAATATTATTTTAAGATTTTGTTGTGAAAAACATGCCAGGCATGGTCCCACCTCAACCATTATGTCAAGGTTCCACCTCATCCCTCATGCACACTATTCTACGCTATGCCTTCTGGCGAATGAATTAATTTGGTTCTTAAATAATATTATAGGCAAAGTGGACAAAGGAGCCCATTGGGGTGTTGGTGGAGTGCTAATTTGGCAGGGGGTAGGATCTAGTTCCAACTCGTGCCCCCACTAAAATAGTTGACAGTTTAAATTTTAAATGGAGTGTTTTGGTTATAAGGTTGGAACGTGGCGGATAACCATTGCTGGTTAGATATGGTGGAGCGTCATTATGACTATCAGTTGGCATATGTTATGTGGCGTGTGTTGTTTTTTATTGATTGTTACATAAGTGGCGGGCCCCCATTAGGCCAGGCAGGTTCAATCCCCACTGGCCTTATTTAAGCTGAATTTCATTACAAATGGCATATATATCTATATATATCTATATATATATATATATATATATATATATATATATATATATATATATAGAGAGAGAGAGAGAGAGAGAGAGAGAGAGAGAGAGAGAGAGAGAGAGAGAGAGAGGTGGCGGGGGTGGTGGCTTGCGACCCCTTTATTTAAAATATTTTTTGTTAAAACAACTATTAAAAATTTATCTGCTAATTTTTAGGGTCACTTGCAAAATTAACGGGTGGAAAATTCACCCGTTCCGTGGGCTGAAATCCGTGTGCTATAAAAATCTAAATTGTTTCCTCGTTAGTGGCTACCACTGGTCCTAGATTGACCAATACTTTGACTGCGAATATCTTGAGCATACGAACTCGGATTTGAGTGTTGTTTTTGCCGTTGGAATTAGGATGATGAGCAAGTCTATGATCTGGTCCTAGTTTTACTTTAATCTGATGAATTTATTTTTGAGCTATTCTGAATTCTGAGTGTTCCTAGAGCCACCTGGATTAGTTAATAAGATGATCCTACACATCACATGATTATAAATACTTACAGTTTCTCATTCAAATTATACACATTTCTTGGGTAATTCTTTTTCATACCAATTAGGCATACAGACTAACATCTTTCCATATGGTTGAGGGAAAATATAATGAATCTCCTCTATGAAATCTAGGTTTTGAGCATATACCATAATATGTAAAAGGAAATAATGAGAAATTACCAAAATTAAGTTTGGAATCTCATTGTGAAGATCACCCCATAAATAGTCCCTCAACAATTGTTACATTCATATAGACAATGGTTTCTTTGACACATGAATGCACATGAACAAACACATGCATTGCATAAGGGATGAGATGTATTATTCAAGAGGATGATTATGTTATGCATCAGACAATAGGTTAAATGGACTTTGATGTTTACTTGGAAGGGATATGTGGAAATTGCAAAACATGTCAACTTGAAGATGAGTCTATATGTTGTTGAATTAAGGCTTCTGTGATCCATAACAGGTCATTGAGAAGAGTCTTCAACGAAAATCACATCATAATTAATATTGCCGATGTGTTTCAAACCAACGAGTGTGATTCATCTTCAAGACGAGTTGAAGAACCAGATCAAGGCTACATGTTAAATAGGGAGAGCAGGTCATCCAACAGCTATATTTGACTGGGAGATGACTAAATTTGATTGGGCAACTAGACTGGATCAATGATTACTAAGTAACGGCTATGATTGACTCGACAACAAGACCAAGGGATAAGAAAGGAAAAATTAATTAGTTAATTAATTTTTTCAGCTATATTACCATAACTATTAAGAGATTGAATTAATAATCTATTAAAATGCCTTTTTATTATTATTATTTATTTATTTAGACAAATGGTTAGTTAATTAGTTTAAGGGTTACTTTGTTATGTTTATTAAATAGTCTAGAACCATAACCTATTAATAGGTCCATTAAATATTGTTAAAACCAACTAAATGAATAAAACATATATCAATGAAATAAATAATATTTAAATTAGTTAAATAAAGATATCATACTAAATTAAAGGAATTGGATAATTAACGAATTTAACCACTTATATATATATATATATATATATATATATATATATATATAAAGGTCCCTTAATTACTAAGTGGGGTCGGAGGAAAATAAATAATTAGTAAGCTAATTTCTTATAATTATTACCCTAAAGATGAGCAATAACCTAGACAAATAGTTAGTTAATTAATATAAGGGTTGGTTATTATATTTATATAAAGTATGTATTTAATTACTAAGAACCATAACCTATTAATAGATACATTTAGTATTATTAAAATGAATAAAACCCATATGAAATAAGAAAAGTTAAAATAGATATCTTTTTAAATTAGTTAAATAATGACCTCAAGCTAACTATAAGGAATCCAACCTAAATGGAAAATAATTAAATTAGAAATAATATAGCTTCATTACTAGGCTAGTTATTTCTAAATTAATTTTATTCAGTAAAATCTAAAGGGTTGGTAAAAAATCATACCTTTGGAATCCTACCAACAATGTTTAGGAACAAACAATAATAGGTATTATGTTAAAAAGGATTTCATAACCTACTTAAACATTTAGTTCTAAAATTTTAAACTATAAAGAGTGAAAAAAACCCTAAAAATGCATAAAAGCCCAAGAGATGAGAAGGAAAAAAAAGGAAAACAGATGACTAGGAAGACAAGGGGGAAAAACAAAGAGGACCTCAAAGCAAAGGACAACCAAGGGACGGGGGTGCGAGGTGAAAAAAGGGGGCCAGCTAGGAAGAAAGGGCATGGATCCAACAATTTTTAATCTTCCAGCCATCATCTCTATTGAGATTTCTTGGTCTTCTCTCAATTTCAGTGGCCTCTCTAAATTTCTGGTGATGAAAGGGAGTAATCTTGGCAATGACCTGGGCCTCCTTAATGCATATGTGATGCTTGGTATTTTCTACATGTTTAGCCAAGGTGGAAGACCTGGTCCTCCCATGTTTAATGTCAGCTGAGTGTTCTTGAATCCTTTGATTAATAGAATGCCTTGTCTCACCAACATAGGGGGTCCCACATGAGCAAGGAATAACATAGACACCTTTCATGTCCTTGGGGTCAATGGGGCCTTTCACAGACCTTAGGGACCTATAGATGGTGCTAAGGGGTCTAAAGGTAGAGGGAACATTATGCTTTTTGACAATCCTTGCAACTTTATCAGTGGTCCCCTAGATGAAAGGGAGATGAACCCCTGAAACTCAATCCTTAGGGTCTCGCTTAGCCTTGGCACCTTAACTGGCTTTTACGAAATATTTCAGACCTTGCTGCCTACTATAACCATTATTAACAAAGACGTTAAGGAGATGGGCTTTCTCCCTTTTGAGGTTCTTTTCATCGGAGATTCTCAGTGCACGAGTCACAAGTGTGTTGAGGACACCCAACTTCTAAGTAGGGAAATGATGGGAGCTAGCATGAAGATACTGCTCAGTGTGAGTTTTCTTCCTAAACACTTGGTGGGAGAAAGAACCATCATCATTCTTAGAAATGAGAACATCAAGGAAAGGTAAACACCCATCAACCTCTTGTTCCATAGTGAATTTTATGGATGGGGATTGATTGTTGAGATGCTGGAAAAAATGGTCCAATTCTTCTTGGCCATGAGACCAGATGACATTAGTATTGTCAATGAACCTCTTCCAGAGTTTGGGCAAGAGACGAGCCAAGGCCAAAGCTTTGGATTCAAAGTCTTCCATAAAGAGATTAGCAACGACCGGGGATAGGGGTGAGCCCATGGAAACCCCACAGGTCTGTTCATAGAATTCCCCTTCAAAGCTGAAAAAAGTGGATGTGAGACAAATTTCAACTAAATGAGCGGTATCAGGATCAGTAAGGCAGTTGATGACCTCAATGGCCTCCCTTATAGGAATGCAAGTATAAAGGGAAACCACATCGAAACTCACAAGAATGTCCTCAGGGTCGAATTTTATGTCTTTAAGCTCTTTGACAAAGGACGAAGAGTCTTTGACGAATGACTCTGTAAGGCCAACAAGGGGTCTAAGCTTCAAGGCAAGGTATTTAGCAAGGAGGTAGGTTGGACCACCTATGGTATTGACAATCAGCCTTAGGGGCGCCCCTTCTTTGTGAATCTTTGGAAGACCATAGATCCGAGGAGTGATGGGGCTACTCTCAATAAGCTTGTGGCAAAAGGAACCCACAGTGTTGCTAGATTTAATAGCTAGAGAAACAGTTCTGGAGACCTTCTTCAGGGGATTTTTGCTAAGATTTTTATAGCTGCCACTGTTACAAAGATGGTCCAACATTTTCTGACGATAATCCTCCTTATTAAGGATGACAACAACCCCTCCTTTGTCGGCTTTGAGGACCACAATATCCTTGTTTTGGTTTAGGGATTTGAGGGCCTCAAATTCAGCCTTGCTAATGTTTCTCCTAGGGGGCTTTGCCTTCCTAAGGACAACAACACAGTCTTGCCTAATTATGTCCTTAATATTATCGAGCAAGCTTATGATCCCAAACTCTACGTCACACATAATTTCTTCTATTGGGATCTTCTTGGGGGCGAGGGAAAAATTAAGACCCTTCTCTAGAAGGCTAAAGACGGAAGGAGGAAAAGAAAAATTTGATAGATTAACAACCCTCTTATTATGAGAAGGCTTATTATTACTATTTTTATTATTATAATTATTATTATTACTACTACTTCTACCACCATCATCATCATCATCATCATTATTATTATTATTATTATTATTATTATTATTATTATTATTATTATTATTATTATTATTATTATTATTATTATTATTATTCTCTTAGTAATTAAGGGACCTCTTTATCTATATATATATATATATATATATATATATATATATATAAATATAAAATTAAGTGGTTAAAATTGTTAATTATCCTTTAATTTAGTATGATATCTGTATTTAACTAATTTAAATATTATTTATTTCATTGATATATGTTTTATTCATTTAGTTGGATTTAACAATATTTAATGGACCTATTAATAGGTTATGGTTCTAGACTATTTAATAAACATAACAAAGTAACCCTTAAACTAATTAACTAACCATTTGTCTAAAAAAAGGCATTTTAATAGATTATTAATTCATTCTCTTAATAGTTATGGTAATATAACTGAAAAATTTAATTAACTAATTAATTTTTCCTTTCTTATCCCTTGGTCTTGTTGCCTAGTCAATCGTAGCCGTTACTTAGTAGTCATTGGTCCAGTCTAGTTGCCTAGTCAAATTTAGCCGTCTCCCAGTGAAATATAGCCACTGGATGACCTGCTCTCCCTATTTAACATGTAGCCTTGATCTGGTTCTTCAACTCATCCTGAAGATGAACCACACTCGTTGGTTCGAAACGCATCGACAATATGAATTATGATGCGATTTTCGCTAAAGACTCTTCTCAATATGTCTATATGTTGTTTGGTTAAACAAAAAAACATAATCTAGTAGATGATAAAGGTAAGATGTTTAGGGCCAATGAAATTTTCAAGGAGTCACCGAGAAAAGTGGTGATATGATAGGTTATAAAGGAAATTAATGTTTAAACCAATAATATTTTACTTGTAGTCAAGAATATTGAAACAATTACATGCCCCGTGCCCATAATGAGGCCATATTAAAATGTTTAATGCATCATGGATACAAAAGAAGTCGTTGAATGTGAAATAAATAAATAACAAGAGAAATAATTCCATCTTTTGGTAGTGGAGTAATGTTGCAAATGTACTTAGGATGTGGTTATCATGACCTTGGAAATATTAGAAGAGGCCTGGAAAGTATGGGCCATGGTATTAGGGAATTTGTTTTCAATTCACTCCTTTCAAATTTCATCATGTCGATGAGATATGGTGAGGGCCTACCTCTTATTAATAGGGAAGTAAAGAATATTTTATTTGATGAGAAGAACATATGTAAATTCATGGTGCAAGATACATAAGATTCCTTAAAGTAGTTTATAAGGCTACCAATTCAAATTTGGAAAAGGACATATGATTTTTTTTTTTATAGTAACACCAAGGGCCTTCCTAAAACATTATTGAATTCAAGCTATTGATCATTCTAATTTTTTGTGTTTCTAGCTCTTCCCTAGATGGGATTTTTTTTTCCTTGCTTTTCTTGGGATGAAAATGAAAAATCCTCTTAGCAATTTTGCATATTAGTGATTATATATTCTATTGCATTATGTCTCCTCATCTTTTAAAATCTAGTCAAAACCAAAAGGAAATGAATCACTTTCCATTCATGTGTTACAAATTTCATTTGAATCATCTTGAGGTGGAAAATTCGCACTACAAACCAAAGTATATTATAATTTAGCAATGAGTTAGAATTGATGAGTTGGAATTTTTATTTTAATATATATAAAATTTTATCATTTTTATCTAGAAACACATATTTCAATAAAATTGAAAAAATTATATTCCGAAAACCTATTACAAACACATTTCATTAAATTTGGAGTTATGCATAGATCTAGAATCTAGAACTTTAACTAGATTAAGTCTAAAAATATGTAAGAGACTAGAGGACTCCCATTCTCATTAATTTCATTAAATTTAGGATTATGCAATGCATATAGAATTTAGAACGGTAACTAATTAAGTTAGAAAATCAGTAAGAGACATCCATAGTCCCGTTGCCATTATCTTCATTAAATGGCATAATTATGTAATGAATCTCTAATTATACATATCACAGATGGATTCAATATTGGAATTAGAGGAAGAGATGTCAGTTGTTTCATTATACATATCGTGGACAGATTCAATATTTGAATTACAGGAAGAGACACGATCAGTCGAATTAAATAATATGTCATTTGTAAGGTTTTGACGACCCTTTCCTCATGAAGTGACATGGATTTATTAAAATGGAGCTCCCACGCATCACCGAATCTATCCAGGGAAAAATGGAAGCTCTAATAAGAAGAGAAGGATTTCCCTTGCATGTTCAGAGAAGTTTACTGAATTCGATTTGATTGCAGGACATAATAGGGAGAGATGAATCTATAATAATTAATGGAGAGTTGCAATAGCTTAGAGCAGAAGGATAAAAGATATTATATAGCTCACTAGTCGACTTCAATGGATTCTATAATCAGTTTAATAAGCATGCAAGGTGAAATGGTCCTATCAGAGTCTAGAGCTTGTGTTGAGCTGGTAAACGAAAAATTATATTTTCTAGAGGTAAATAACGTACTTGAAGGTGGCATATGACCAAATTAACATTAAGCTTGGAGCCTTGGTTTTTCCTTCCAAATTTGAAGACGCAGTGGATAATGGTAAACAAGAAGAAACCTCTGGAGTGCAGTAGGAGATGGAAGTGGAACTCTCTCTGTCAGGCTCAGACAATATTGGAAATAAAAACCTCCCAATTGAAGGGGTGATTTCTGTAGAATAGTGTTATTTTATAATGGTTAAGTTATGTTTTGTAAGTACATAGATATATTAGGTGCGTTAGTATAATACTTTTAGAATAGTAGCATGTAGTAGAAGAAGTGTTACAAATAGTGTGTTTTTGAATATTTTGAAGGCTAAAGTTGAAAATAATGTCTATAGTATAAAAAGTTTTGATCTTCAAACCATCCAGTATTAATAAAAAATTTATAACTGTTTCTTTAAAAAAATGTATGTATTCACCAATTTTTTGAATATAAAGCACGGGTAAAAAAATCTTTTTCAAAAGTGCAATACATTTATAAACTTGTATCAATGCATATAACAAATTAAAATTCAATAAATAGGTTATGTAATGTTGGCTTCGATCACATTATTCTATTACAAATGATTTATATATTGTATAGTCGCAATGACATTAGAATATGTAAGAATGATGACATTTTTAATGAAATGTTGAACAAAAAAGATCAAAGAACAAAATGTAGTCAACGTCTGTAAGACTTCTAGACCATAATCCAACATTTATTGATATAAAAATCTATCCGTCCCTTTAAAAAACAAGTTTGTACATTAATTTACATTGAAATTCATTTCAAAATTTACATTTCACATTTATATATGAGTATTAGTGCATATAAGTAAATATAAATTAATAAAAATAACTTTTCGTCTCAATGTATCATATAAGATGATTTTAATGACAAATTTCATTTAAGAATGCAAATTAAATTACATAGTTACCAAGTTTGGCTATATTGGCCCCATAAATTAAAAAATTCACCCATTCCTTTCTGTTCGGGCCACAAATTGGTAATTCAAATTCAATTTGGATTATTTTTAATTATAAATTTTATATTATAAAAATATTTTTTCCCTATAACAAAATAAAAATAGTAACTACTATTTAGAAAAAAATCTATAAAACAATAAATTACATTTTAAAAAAAGTTGAGGTTATTTTTTTCAAAGGAGAAAATATTCTTAGAATTATAAAGAACTAGTTTGAAGGCCAAAACTGTGTACAATGTATGCTAGACATTCTTCTACTGATGTCAATAATTTCCACATCATTACATCACGGGTAACCCATGAAATATATACTACTATTCTAAAAAGATTACATCCATATATTCTCCAAAAAAACACCATCAAATACTACATATCGACATAAGGACATAACATGGCAAAAACCTAAGGACTTTTGAAACTAGAGATCCTCCATGGAAGGAGTGACATGGACTCCAGTTGTCTCCTAATCGAGCTACTCGTGGTTGTTTTCAGGATCATCAACAACATCGCTATTTTCCTCCTCCATCTGCTCCGTAATCATGAAATGTTACTAGTTTCCTTCATTCATTGGGTTATGCCCCATTACACCATTCTAGACTACAACCCTCCCCAACTTATTGACTTGAAATTCAAGAATTTCAGATGCCAGTTGAAGGTAGTGCAATTTTAACTCCAAAAGACCGATCTGCCAAGAAAACAACTCATAATGAGTCCTAGATTCTACCTTGTACATGTCGACATTGTGTGAAATCAGGGTAATTATAAAATCCATAGCCCTTGCCATCCTAGTGAGCAGAACCTTGAGCTCCTTCTCTGCATCCCTTAAATTATGCTCCATATATTTCAAAGTGTGCCTAATTTATCAACACAATAAGATGAGGAATTGAATGGATTTTTCACTAATTACATACTCACCCAATAACTCCATATACTCACCCAATAACTCCTTACTGCATAACTTTAACATGCAACATTGATGTCTGTAGTGTTCATCAAGGTCACTTATGCTGAATCCATAAGAGGGATGCATAGAGACAACCAATTTCGATGTAGCACCCTTCTTCAAACTAAAATACTGATGTAGATAATGATAATTCACACATTCGAACTGCTCCATATATCAAATTATGTCTGTTCCAACTGTCCAGTGCCCGTTTCAATCTCACGTCATCGGTCTAGGTGGCCATAATGGAATGGATTTCCAAATAAAACTAAAACCACTACATTATCTTAATTAATGAAGCTCTTAGGTATAAAAGATCTGGCATTAATATGATGATTTTACTCCCTCTCTTATTCTTAATTCGCCTTGAATACCAAATTGATTTCAATTGCTTGAAAGATTGATTCCTCATTATCCACCCTTAACTCTCCTTGTTTTAATTACTCCCCTTGATTAGCCATGGTATCTTCCTCTGCACTAAGGTTCCTTTTTATATGAAACAACTCTATTTTATCAAATTGATCCATCATCAACTTGATTTGATGCAATATTGAGGGTAGAAATTTATCATCTTTTTCTCGGCATTTAATCATCTGCTGGATTACTATTTTAGAATCTTCAAAGACCATCAAATGTCTATGTCCTCTAGAATAGGCCAATTCCAAAGCTTTCCATAATGTTAGTTACTCCTCCTGATTGTTTGTTGATACACCTAGGCCCCATGCATATTGCAACTCTCTTTCTCTACCAAGGCAAAAAAAACCCTTTCCACTCCTCCCCCACAAAAAAATTGAGGTTATTAAAAGTAGTAAATTCCATATTAAGATATGGTAAACAAAGGTAAGTTTGTAGTTGTTAAATACAATAAATTTTAATATAAGATGAAATGGAAAGTTATTTTGTTCCTCAATATTTCTAAAATATTTCAAATAGGAGTTAAAATTACTAAATTGCATATTAAAATAGGGTAAAGAATGGTAAGTTGGCACTTGTTAAAATCAATGAATTTTAATAAGAGGTGGAATAGTAAGTTCAATTGTTTTCTCATTATTTCTAAACCATTTCAAATAGAAGGAGTCGATCATAGATAGGAAAAAGGTTAATATTATGAAAATTTAAGTTTTAAATATAATACATAGACATTAGAAAGAAAAAAAACATCAGAACAACAAAACAAATACAAAAAATGATTACAAATTTCGAAATAAAAAATCATATAAACTTATTCACAAAAAACTATGTCCAAGTCGCATTGAAAAATTGGAATGCCATTGCGACCAAATTTATTAAAAAAAGTTATCTTCATCCATTACAATGAACTACATGTTCTATTGAACATTTTAATGTACTCACGTTTCTCTTTCATACGAATAAGTGTCATGAAAAATGGAAATAAAACCTACATAAGCCAAGTATCTTGATCTTGTCATGTATAATATTTTATTAAAATATGATTTGATCGATATCTTATGAATTGGTACAGATGCTTTGATGTATCTATTAGAAACACATTTGGTTCTTCATATTTATCTCCATATTGAGACCACACATTAGTCAGTATTTTCTCATAGAATTGTATTGTTCTCCCTACTTTCACTTCCGTTTGAAAATAGAAATGAGACCTGTCCCATATGAATTTAAAGTCCCCTATATCAATATTTGATTTTTCAAGTACCTGTAGGATGTACTTGTTAGTGACATTTCATGTCCATATTGCAACATCATAATTTTTTAAGCAATATTTTAATACTTTTGACTGAGAAGGCCTAAAAAAATAAGACCTATCACCAAACTGTCAATCCGCCTCTCTTTAGATATGGCAAATTAATTCATCTGTATTGTATGATTGGAAGAATACTCCAACCATTTGAAATATCAACAATATCTTTCCACTTACATGATTGGTGATCTGCATATGCACTACGAACACATACATGATATTAACATATCATCACTTCAACACTTTGTTACTTAAGAACATTAAAACATAGCACTTCAAGATATTTTAAAAATTATGTTAGTATTTATTATGATTTTTTCGATTTGTAACAAAGTGAATTTTATGGGTTGGATAGGGATGAAAAAACATATACATTGGCCCCATTTAAGTGAAAAATTAATGATATGTCTACTTATTTTCCTGGAAAATGATATGTCCACTTACATACAACCTAATACCTTTTAAATTTAATTTGAATTGAACAAGTGTTACATGAACATATTTACCCACCATTTAAATAATTGATTTTATTAGTAGGAATTATTTGTTTAGTTACAATTGACGAAAATTATTTGAATAGTCCAACTCAAGTAGAAAAACTAATTATATGTTAATTTACACATCAAGCCTAATACACTTTCTAAATTTCAAACATACTAATAAATTATATATTATTTTCAATAATGTATCCCTTAGTTGCTTTTGGTGTTTAATTTAGTGCAAGATCTACTTGTTGGTGTTGCCTCCAACATACTATAATTTTTTTAACTTTAGTGGAATAAGAGAAATTATAAGAAAAAAATAATTTTATTTCTATAAATTCCAAACCAAAGCACCAATATTTCTTTTGGTATCATGAAATGGAAATCAAATTAAATTAATAAAGGTTACAAAATACAACAAAAAATCATGATGCCATAAATAGAAGTATCAGGAATTCATATTATAGATAGTATATGTACATTTATCCATGAAATACACACTTGTCATCTAAATATTCTTCAAAGTAACTCACATATCTGTTTCCTTGATCAATTTATTCAACATTGTCTATAGCACATCGATCAACCAATTCTCATTATTGTTTGTTATAGTTTTTTTTTTACAGAAACGGTTATGGGATTTCATTAGATTTTTGGCAAAACGCCACAATTTAGATTACAGATAGTGGAGCTTCTTTTTGAGTGCCTCTCCAACAAGAGGATCATAGCACATATGCTTATGAATCTCCTCTTTTTACATTTTATAATGTGATCTATTGTTGTTGCTTTCCCGAGCTTATGAATGCATACAAACTGCTTCAATAAAATGCAATAAAACATGGAAGATTAGGGGATTGGATCCCATGAGGTTTCTTTGTCTTTGAGAATAATCCTAGCAGATAACTGGGCTGCCTTGTTTGCCTCAATGTCTGCCTCTTTGTTGTTTACTCTCAATACATGGAAGAATTTCAAATTCAGGGGCTTTGTCATGTCTTTGATCCTTGTAATCATCCTTGCAAGACGCAGATCTGCTGGATTAGAATCTGTCACCATTGTTTTGATGATGACCTGTGAATCGCCAAAGACATTTGCCTCCTTGTGGCCCAGCTCTTTAAGTAGTTTGATCCCTTAAAGAAGGGCCATTTCTTCAGCTTGCATGCTTGAGGAGTGACCCAGTCCCCAAGCATATCTGTGAATAGAAGTTTCTTCTAAGTTTATTATGAGCCCTCCTGCGCCAGCAATTCCTAGATTTCCCTTGGCTGCCCCATCAAAGAAGAGAGAAGGAAGTGTTTTCTTGGAAATCCAAGACTGAAATTCTTCTTCATTTTTCTGATTTGCCAATCTTTGGGAAAGATAGGTACGGTGGTCAATTTTTGGAATTGGAGATTGAGTGAAGCTTCCAACTCGATATCTTGCTGGCATAGATTTGTATCATCCCTTTTGTCTCTCAGACATTCGTTCAACTGGCATTTTACTGTATTTTCAATGAGTCTGAAATCCTGATCTTTATTTCTGAATATCCTTCTATTCCTCTCTAACTAGATTTGTCAGCTGATGAATTTAGGAAGGTCAGTCCAAGCTGCTATGATTATTTTATGTTTAGGATTTGGACCTGGGTATCTAGCCAGCCATCCAGTAAACATGTCCGGGGTGGAACAGGGTAAGATGAAGTTAAAGTTCTAGGTTCCAAGAAGCTCTTGCCAGATAAGCCCTGCAAATTTACACTCTATCATGATATGAGGGGCGGTTTCCAGGTTTTCTTTGCATAACGTGCATCTTGAAGGACTGAGAAAGCCCCGCTTCTGTAACCTGTCATTTGTGAGGATTTTTTTATGGCAGAGCAGGCAACAGAAATGGTCAATTTTTGGAACAGAGGGGAAATTCTAGATGCCCATCCAAGGAGCAGGGTTAGGAGGGACGTGAGGTATTTCCACGCACTTGGAGTAGCCCAACGCAACCGTGAAACCTTCCCGATGCGGACCCCAGCCTCGGACGTCCTTCCTCCGAGCGTGGATAGGAGCCAGCCCATGCAGAATGTTAAGGAAAGTTGCGTAGTCATTTTGCAGTGTGGGTGGAACCGAGAGCTGCTTCCAACTAGACCAACAGTCACCGCTCTAGCTCGAAATATCCCACAACGATTTGATATTGGTGTCCTTCATCCAATTCCTCAGTTGGATCATGGGGTTCGATTCAGCTAGCGAGGGCCTGTTCATGATGCAGTCATCCCACAGGTCGATGTATTGACCATTCCCAGGTATCCAGAAGGCATGAGCATTTACTAGCTGTTATCAGGAAATCTAGTGTCCACTCAGACCTGCTAGTCCCACTAAGACTGGTAGCTATCTTAGAAACAAACAAACTAAAACCACTTTCGTTTTCCTTTATGAGAAGTAGATAAGAGTGGAATGAAGGACACCAACCTCAGTCTTGCGCTTGGTCCCTTGCTTGATTCCTCTCCTTTCTGACAGATCCTTGCCACTTCTCCTTCGTCTACCCAGCTTCAAAGAGCACCTGTGGGATCAAAGCAGCATAATACTATCGAAGAACAGAGATCTACAATCATAAACAATATAGGACAAGATATATATTGACCACACAAATTCATATATCATCAAACATACAAGAATGTGGAGGAAAAATTGAATAGCTTTATTAATAATCAAGAATAGCAAAGAGGATTACAACCAATTATTCTAACCCAGCGTCATCCTCCAGCATGAAAGCCCTTCTTTCACCTCATGAAAAGCTTAGATCACCCAATACTATGATATTCCAACAAGAAACCAACAACACTTCCTTACAAGATACAAAATTCTAGCCTCTGGATCTCTAGGATGAGGGATCCATATATAGATGATTGCAGGGGGGTGAGTCAGCTTCTAGGATTCTGATTAGTGTCCTCTCTCTGATAGTTCTTGATTCCACTTGGAGATTGATGATCTCTTACTCATCCTTGGGCGAATTTAGAGAGGCAAGTGTCACAGGAGAAGTTTCTGGAAGAGTCCATGATCATCCACCTCGCATACTGCCTCTGCCATTTGTCCACTCTCGCCCATCACACCCCATAGAAGGGATTTTTAGTATGCATCACACCTCCCATGTGAATTAGGTGGGATGCATCTCACTTTGACCATGGAGCAGGTGAGATGGTCCAGTTTTGACTAGTTTTGAGGAGTTTTTCATAGAGAACTTCTGGGAGATGATGTAATCAACTGACCTTGTTCTTTTAGGGTATGGAACAACACTTTTAGGGAATTAGGAGCCCTTGGTTTATGGACATGTCTGATTGGGGTTGCAGTGCCCAAAAATGTCTATAACAGTTGCCCCCTAAAGCATGAGGTCGTTAATCTTTTGATGTCGGGTGAAATGCTTTATCATGAGGATCTGAAGTTTTTTCGAGATGGAAGGCGACCTGTAATAAGATACAATACAATACATTATCTTCATAATATTTTTCATGATCTAGTTGAGGCGGGCATTCCCATGCTCAGCTTTATAAATTCATTTTCATGTACATAAGACAGACAATCGTCTGTGCGGGAGACTGATGATTCTAATAGAGTCATCATCCTTTGATTTGGATGATCATCTATGCAACAGCAATGTACATTTGATGTATTTATTTTCCTGAATATATCGCAGCCCAGATGGATGAAACTAGATCCGGGGCCTTCAAACTCGTTCAATCTTCACTCGGAGTACAATTCGATCCATGTGAAAGATGTTCTGGAGTCGAACATGGAAAGACATCTCCTGATTACCGGCCAATGATGTAAGCTGTTAACAGGTGCGAGAGGAATCACCGATAATGATGATGACCCTCAAGGTACTACAGTACAATTCGCGTGGTGTGAATAAGGGACTTGGCATCGAACACCACGCAAAATCTTTCGGTCGAAGGCCATTGATGTAAAACTGTCGCTGGAAGTGAGAAACTTGCCATTGAGGCATGCAAGCTTCAAAGTATTGAAAAGGTTGTTCCTAAGTCGAATTCTTGGATAATGAGCTGATGTCGATAAGAAGCGACCTGCCATAGGAGGGCCTTAATGAATCCCACATCTACGACATGGAACATAGTAAATTATTTTGGAGGTGAAAACGGTTTGATGATACAGGTTTCAGGGTGGCGGTCATGAAAGAATGGAGCGTGAATTTATTGCAGCAGAAGAGACACAGGTGAATTCTATGAGCGACTTCTCTTGAACATACCGGCGACACTGACATGATGGATTGGTAGCGTTAACCCCAAATGTGGATGGTGTGATGGACCAATGGTGATATGACCAGTGAACGGAACAACCCAACTTGACTCGGATGCAGAGTGAAAGTGTCATGTTCAAGAGCGACTTGCTACCAATAAAGTTTCTTCAAGTTTTCTTCCCAATTTTTCCCCAGTCATTGTTGACCAGTACCTCTTTATTTTTTTCAAGCTTGAGGAGGATAACATATGCTTGTTCTATAATTTTCCCTTCGGGCAAACCCGTCGCTATATTTTAATGAGCCTAGCAACAGTGAAGCTCATTCTTGTCTGTATGGACAAGTTTGTCGCTATTTGGTTTTAACGAGTTTAACGACAAAGATAACTTGGTCCTTTTCAATTTTAGAGAGTCTGAAAGGGACGTAAAGGAAACTCCAATAATCCTTTTTCGTCATGTAATCCCTTAAGTCTGAAAAAGTATAAAATAATATGAAAGGGATGAATTTTCGGTAATTTTAATGAGCCGAACAAGACAAGCACTCGATCTTTTTGTGTAATAATCCCTCAAGTCCAAAAAGATTAAAATCTAGAGGAGGGATAGCACTTCCGGTCACTTTAACGAGCTGGAGAGGCCAATCTCTGGGTAATCTTTTCATATTTTACGAGTCAAGTGAAAAGAGCTTAAAGGAGACTCGTCTTTTGAGGAACGAGTGATAATTTTAGGTAGCAACTAATTCCAGGTAAGGTTTGGAATTTTCCAATCATGGTAGTGTCACAAGGATGGCTCACAGGATCACTCTTCACAGCTATTCCTCAAAAGGGGTAAACAATTAGATGGAGGTGAATGATCGGCTAAACAGAGTGGAGGTGATGATGAGAACATGACCAAGACTCAAAAGCTGATGATAATGCATTCACAATGGTTATTTACCGGAAATGGGTTCATTTTTTAATGAGCTTAAACTCTGGGGGAACGTTTGCTCATTGCTTATGTTTAATTTTTAACGAGCTTGAACTCCACATAAAAATTGTTCGTACCAGTCATATAATAAGGATATCTCATCTAAGATGCCATTTTTTATGGAGCTTGCACCTTTCAAAGCTTTGCCCCGGTGCCTCTCGCATGCAAGCTAGGAACGACCAACTACGCCCCTCTACTTAACTACCAAGATCACTACCAAGGTTAGGCAGGAAACTTCCTCCTTTACTTTGTTGGTGCCATGGTGGCCCCTGCAAAGGTGAGTGGTCTATTTGACCACTCACCCGACCTAGGCGTTTGAAGTCAGCGGAATCATAGAGTTAACGTTAGTTGGTCGTTTCTTGCTTGCTCACAAAAGGTTTGCATACCCCAAGGTATAGTGAAATTTTTTTAGGTTACCATATAGAAGTTCCTGCTTTCGCAAGATAGTTTCCATCCACACCGCAGATAGAAACACTTTCTGGCTTTGTCCAGCTGGACCAGGGTGGTTCTAAATCCCAACCTCCAAACCTTGACGAAGGAGTCTTATTCCAGTCTAATCCCATTTTCCTAAATGGATGGGTGTGTCAGACTAGTCATATCTCCTCCGCAGAAACCTACCCTATACCCAAGGTTTTCCTGCTGAAACAGACCAGAGTACATGCCCCCTGGGTTTCAGTCACGTCCTCCCGAATCACTCGCGCTCATCAGGTGGACGAACTGGAGATTGATGAGACATTCCTTGTGTGAAAAGACCATTTAGGGATGGTATTTGACTATTAGCTATGTGTGAGCCAGGAAATGACAGCTGGTCTATGAGCTTGACCACTCTACCTTCATGTGGAAAACACATTACTCTAAAGAGTGAGGAGACAATGGCTCCCATTATATAAATATAGTCGCATCCAAGGAGTAGATTATAATCTAGAGTTCCTCGGACTACCATTACGTTCATGTAAATGGTTTTCTTTCTCAACGTTCTGGGCACATTGGGAAGGATCCCTAACAGTCGACTGGTTCCTTTGTCGAAGCCTATCAGATTTCTCATCTCAGGAAGAAGTGATGGCGAACCAAGCACTTCCCAAGTAATTGAGGAAAGTATACTCACAAAAGCCCCTTCATCTATGATGGTACCGACCATGGTCATTTTGTAAGCTTGTACAATGATTTGGAATGGTACATTGGCCAGTACTCAAGGTCTGCCTAGTATATTCCAATCGAAAGAAATGACTAGGTTGCTTGGAGGTGGGACCGAATAGACGACTGGATATGACTCTGACAAACTTCCTTCCTACGGTAAAGGAATGGGTAGACTGCCCCCAAGTTCATCGGAGTCTGTCTTTATGAAAGGAATTTGGACGGTGTCATTCTCATTCTCTTCGGTGATTGTGTCATCTAAAGATGGACCTTATGAAGACAAGACTGGGTTGACTGTCGCCTCAACCTTTTGAATTTCATCTGGTATGGGTTCAGTGGGTTTATCTTCAATGACAGATGCTTCGATCGAACACAATGGCGTGTTAGTCGGATTTTCAACCAGTGATGGACTTGGCAAGAGTTTCTGATATCTAGGAGGAAGCCGTAACAGTGAAGCCAGATGGTCATCCAAAACTCTTTTAGCTTCGTCTAGGAAGGGACAACGGTGGAGGGCATGATTGCCTTCACATAGTCTACAAGGAAATTTACATTTTCCTTTTTGTCCAGGGACTTCATTTTCACTAGTTGATGGTGTGCTCTCAACATGATCGTCAGAGGTTGATGACACCGGATTGTGCAAACGGGGAGACCAGTCCCTTAAGATCCGAGGGATGTAGGGACAATCTCGGTGGTAGTGGTCTCCTTTGCAAATGACACATGGAGATTTAGGCCTGGACAGTGTAGTGTGTGGATTTTCGCTAGACGATGCATGGTTGCCCCCTTTCGCCTTTGGCTCCTTCTTCTTCTTCTCCTTCTTCTTCTTAGTTACTTGGTTTTGGGCCTTACTGGCTTTATCAAGCGAAGAGGAAGGAGGAGAGGGAGAATCGGATGAAGTAGAAGGTCGGGGGGTAACTCTAGTATCATCTAGTTGCTGACTCGATTGTTCAAGAATCGCGGTATTTTGAACGATGGAGGTCGAGAAGGGCCATACGGGCAAGCCAATTGTCAATCCTAGAAGCGATAATGTGGCCATATGGGGTGCACCAACATCTCCCCAAGAGGAGAAAGGACTAGGATTTCCTCCAAGGGGAACTCCTTGGTTGGTGGAATTCATTTTTCTCAACCTAAGACCAACGTGGGAATGGTGATATTATTCCGATTAAAATAAATTTTAGATGCTTTGACACAACTTGTTTTTTCAATTTTTAAGAGTCAAGAAAAAACAAAAGATGACTCTAGTCGCCTTCGATTTTTAATGAGCCTGAAGTGACAAGTGCTCAGATGGACCTTTTCCTTTAAGGAGTCTGAAAAGGAACGAAAGAGACTACTCTGGAAATCTAGACAGAGGGGTTACCAAATCAATCGCAAAACTGCAGAATACTTTTTACGGTACGGCAGTCAATCTTCCCGAATGCTGTGTTCAGTGCATTGCGATCGATAGGGCGGTAGACACGACTTCCTATGGATAAAGGATATTGCCTATTGTAGTCTCCCAATATATACTCGACGGTACGTGGGAGCACAAGTCCGTACTGGCACTTGTCGTATCAAAGAGGAGGAATCACCCAACCAACAGTGAAAGCGACAGTTAACAGGCTTTACGACATCGGAATATGTCTCTAGCCTAGACTCTAGATGTTGTGCGTTAGGTTCCAAAGCATTTTTAGGTTCATTAAATTTATTTTACAGTTGATCTTTCTTAAGAAATTATCCTTTCAGGTTCACCACATGATGTAGATGTACAATTCCTAAAATGCAATCTAAGATGATAAACAATCTTTTAATATTCTTTTTGCAATGAAAATCCTAGCTACTAACGAAAGAGAGACGATATTCTTTCAACATAGAGCAGAGAGCACACACTAGATGCACTGCCCTAAATCAAACCAACAAGCAGTCTAAATGCAAATGCACATGCATGTATTTGTTTTCAGCTTTCTTAATGTGTGAATGAAAAGAAGAATGCTAAGTACAAATCTAAATTATTTTTTAAAGTGACAGTACTAACAAATTTCTCTTCAAAAACGAAAGGAAGATAATGACGACACTTTACTATTTTGAATTGAAAACTGCTTTCGACACTTGAAAAACTACTAATTCAAATCAAATACAAGAGTAACTTTATAATCGACCATCAAGAACAATGGAATTCTTTTCTTTGACTGAAAATGACACTTGCGACACTTTCAGATCAAAAGACGACAGTTTGACTATGCTACTACTTTGTAAAAGAGAACAGAAAATGGCGGAAAATACACAAAAACATTCATAGTTCTTTGCACAATGGAGGTGGAATGATGAAAGGAAAGGGGTTTCCACAGTGGTATACTCATCACAGACAGCAAAACTCCATAATAGAGCTGAAAAGAGTGAAGAAAAACCAAGACCTGGAGGCAAAATTAGCCTTTTCTGATCATCACACTTGTAACACAGGGAAACAGGGATGCATCCCACCTACTGCACATGGGAAGTACAATTCATCCAGATTTCCTTGAAGAGAGGGTGCGATGGTACCAGGACGAGACTTTACTTGGCTCTTAGTCACAGTTTGTAGCTCAGTTCAGGGATTTAGGCCGAGCAAATTATGTACAGCAAATAGAAATCATAGGGGTTGATCTGATGAGGTTACTAGAGCCACCACTAGGGCAATTAGAAAGTTTGTAAATCGATTGTTCAGTTTATAAAAAAACCCTAAGATAGACTGAAGGAGCATTGATTTACTTTGCACTTGCATAGCAAATTCAGTTCGAAGGCTAGCTGGCTTGACTTCAGGCTCCGTCTGTAAGTTTATAAAACAAACAAATATAGACAAACAAACAATCTATTCACTCCCCAGTGGAGTTGCCATTTTGTTATTGGGAAATCTAGTGTCCACCTGGATCTGCTAGTCCCACTAAGACTGGTAGCTATCTTAGAAACAAACAAACTAAAACCACTTTCATCTTCCTTTATGAGAAGTATATAAGAGTGGAATGAAGGACACCAACCTCAGTCTTGCACTTGGTTCCTTGCTTGATTCCTCTCCTTTCTGACAGATCCTTGCCGCTTCACCTTCGTCTACCCAGCTTCAAAGACCACCTGTGGGATCAAAGCAGCATAATACTATCGAAGAACAGAGATCTACAATCATAAAAAAAATATAGGACAAGATATATATTGACCACACAAATGCATATATCATCAAACATACAAGAATGTGGAGGAAAACTTGAATAGCTTTATTAATAATCAAGAATAGAAAAGAGGATTACAACCAACTGTTCTAACCCAGCGTCATCCTCCAGCATGAAAGCCCTTCTTTCACCTCATGAAAAGCTTAGATCACCCAACACTATGATATTCCAACAAGAAACCAACAGCACTTCGTTACAAGATACAAAATTCCAGCCTCTGGATATTTGGGATGAGGGATCCATATATAGATGATTGCAGGGGGGTGAGTCAGCTTCTGGGATTCTGATTAGTGTCCTCTCTCTGATAGTTCTTGATTCCACTTGGAGATTGATGATCTCTTACTCATCCCTAGGCGAATTCAGAGAGGCAAGCGTCACAGGATAAGTTTCTAGAAGATTCCATGATCATCCACCTCGCATACTGCCTCTGCCATTTGTCCACTCTTGCCCATCGCACCCCATAGAAGGGATTTTCAGTATGCATCACACCTCCCATGTGCATTAGGTGGGATGCATCGCACTTTGACCATGGAGCAGGTGAGATGGTCCAGCTTTGACTAGTTATGAGCAGTTTTTCATGGAGAACTTCTGGGAGATGATGTAATCAGCTGACCTTGTTCTTTTAGGGTATGGAACAACAGTTTTAGGGACTTAGGAGCCCTTGGTTTATGGACATGTCTGATTGGGGTTACAGTGCCCAAAAATGTCTATAACACTAGCAGGGTTTCTTTGTTACTGAGCATACTAAAGGGGGTTCTGAGATGGGATTTGGGCCGATCCAAACATCAGAGTCTCTATCCTCTAAAGTATTTTTTCCATAAAGCTAAATGCACCCAACTTGGATTGGGAGCTATGATTCTCCAAATTAGCTTTGCTCCCATGGCTAAGTTTTGAGCACAAAGATCTTTGAAATTCAACCCTCCCTCCTGAAGCGGCTTGGTGACTATTCCCCAGTTAACTAGAGGGATCTTCTTTTCATTTTTCTTGCCTCCTTTCCAAATTTTTTTTCTAATTAGCTCATCCATCTTCTTGAGGATACCCACAGGTGCCAATAGGATAGAGAATTGGAATAAAGGAAGGCTACTGATAACTGCTTTGATAAGCACTGATTTGCCAGCAATATTGAGCTAGGAGGATCCCCAAGCCTTTAATTTTTATTTGAATTTCTCGATCTAATGGGTTCAGTCTTTGCTCAAGGCCCTCTTGTGGAAGATGGGAAGGCCAAGATATTTGAAAAAGTTCCAATTTGAAGAGGCTGCAAAGCCTAGACATTTGGAAATGGAGTTTGCGGGTGAGGGAGGGGTATTCCGGCAGTAGATATGACATTTTCCATTATTTAATTTGCTGCCCAAGGCTTCACATAAATCTTCAATAACCTCTTTAAATTTGGCGGCTGAAAGTGAAGTTGCAGCCCCCAGCAGTAAGGTATCGTCAGCGAAAAGGGTGTGGTTGATGTTTTTTACCCCTCTTGCTATGCTCAAGCCAACTATTTCTTGATCTTGTTGTTTCTTATCTAGATAAAAGCTGAGGACAGAAGCTTGCAGCACAAAGAGGAGGGGTGAGAGGGGACACCCCTGCCTCAGCCCTCTAGAGGCTTTGAAGAAATCAACAGCCCTACCGTTTACCAAGGGAGCAATCTAGGGCTCCGAGATGCAAGCTCGGATCCAGTTTATAATATTTTGACCAAAACCCAACTTGTGCAGAACATCTATCAAAAAGCTATGCCTTACTCGATCAAATGCATTTGCTAGATCTAGTTTGATGACCATACCTTTTTCTTTTCAATGTAGTCTGCATTGGATTTCCTCTTGGACCAGAATGAAGTTGTTCACTAGCTGTCTGCCATGAATGAATCCTCCTTGGTTCTTCGGGATGATTTTGGGGAGAATATTTCTCAGCCTATTCACTATAAACTTGGTTATCACTTTGTATCCAATGTTATATAAGGAAATTGGATAGAATCTATTGAATGAGTTTTCTCCTTTATCCTTGGGGATGAGGGCGAGAAATGATGAATTTGTGCAACCTCCAATTTTCTGGCAATCTTGGGACTTTTGAATCATTTTAAAGAACTCCTTCTCCACAATCTGCCAACAAGTCTGAAGAAATCTGGCTGTAAAACCATCCGGTCCCGGAGCTTTGTCGGGGTCCATTGCAAAGAGGGTGTCCCTGACTTCATTTTTGTTGATTTTGGTTTCAAGCAGCCGATTCATTCTGGTAGTGATAAGGCGGGGAACAACATCCAGGAGTTTAGAGCTTTGGCCAGCCTCCATGTCCTCACTATACAACTTCTTAAAATGTTCGGAAGCTTCCTTTTTGATGGTGGAAAAATCCTTTAATGTGAAGTTTTGTTCTTTGATTTCAGAGATGGAGTTACAACATTTCCTGGCTTGGGCTTTCTTACGAAAAAAGGAGGAGTTTCTATTACTAGCTTTGAGCCAAAGACTCCTGGATTTGAGTCTCCAGAATTCTTCTTCAGCCAAGAAAGCCTTATGGAATTTCTGCTGAAGCTGCATCTCCTTGTCGAGATCTTCTTTGGTGATTTCAATTGCTTCTAGATGGAGATGTTGCATTTCTAGGGAGTTTTGAATTTTTTTCCTTTCAGCTGCAGGATTGGGCAAGGTCTTGGCCCAGTTTTTCAGCATTGCTTTTACTCTTCTAAGTTTTTCCTCCCAACCAAAAAATGGGAACCCTTGACTGGGTCTTTCCAACAATCTTTGACCTTTTGCATGAATTCTGGCTCATTAGTCCATAGGGAACTGAATCTGAAAGGGATACGACCCAGGTCCTTGGGAGCCAGCCACTCAAGACTTACGGGCTTGTGATCGAATACACTGATGTGTAGGATGTGCATTTTAGCCTCTAGCCTAAGTAGGAAGGAGCTTTGAACAAAAAATCTATGAAGTCTTGCTGCTATATGTCCAGGACCAACTCTCTTATTTGACCAAGTAAACTTACCAGTAACAAGCTTGATGTCTAGCAGGTCCCAGTCTTGCATAAGATCCTCTGCCCATTCTCTTGCCAGATCCCTTACAATGCTGCCTCCTCTTTTTTCTGATGAGAGAAGGATGAGATTGAGATCTCCAGCTATGATGATATTTTCCAGATTCTCTAGATCTGCCAGGCTTTTTATGGAGTCCCAACAATTTTTTTTCTCACCTGCATTGTTAGGAACATACACATTGAATAGACAAATGATCTCCTTGGTTTCTAACTGTTGCATTTTTAAGAAAATCCAATGAGTATTCAAAGTCTTAGAGATTAATGAGAACTTATTAGGATTCCAGAGCGACCCAAGCCCTCCCAAGGCTCCACAAGCAGAAATTGCTTGCGCTCCGCTTTTATTCCAAAATTTTTTACTTGCTTGGAGGAAAGCTGCATCCTCCATTTTGGTCTCCTAGATGAGGAGGATATCCGGGGCTTCCAATCTTGTTAAAATTTTCATTGCTTCTTCCTTGGCTCTAGTGCCCATACCCCTACAATTCCAGGAGACTATCTTCATCATTTATTTTTGTTGTGATGGGCTCCCTTGGAGCCCTGATGTTGGTTCCTCGTCGTCTTTGGGGTTTTTACCAATAGCTTCTCTAGAGTTGGCTAGCTTCCCTGAAGCTTGTCCTTGTAGGTTTCTTGTTCTCTTTTTTCCCTTGCAGACTTGCGTCCTCTTGTGGATCTTCTGGGAGAGGATTGAGAGTCACCTATTTCTCCTTCTTCTTCTGATTCCTTAGATTCTTGGGTTTCCTCCTTCTCTTCTAAGATTTTCCCTTTGGTTCTCTCTGCTGCACTTCCACCTTTGATGGAGGGGGAAGCTTTGGCGGAGAAATTTCCTTTGGGATCTCTACCTCTCACGAGGTCATGATTTCAGATCCTAGGAGCTCGAATTTGTTCCCTTGACCTTCCATGGTTGGTTTCTGAGCAGGACCCGTCTGCGGGGCTTTAGCATTTGCATTTGCAGTCTTCTTGTGAGAGATTTTGGTGCGTTTTACCTGGTTCCAACCCTCTTCTTTCCCTTTTTCTTCCACACCATTGGATGGACAGTCTCTGGAAAAATGACCATAGATGTGGCATTTCTGGCATTTGAAGGGCAGCTGCTCATAATCAAGTTTCTGCACATGAGTCCAGGGACCTACTATTATTTTGATGGCTTCCGGTAGCCCGACCTCTAGATCTACCTCCACGCAAATTCTGGCGCAGTCATACTGATCTTTGTTGTTAGCCCTGTCTATAAATTTTCCTAGGGTGTTGCCTATGTGCTTTAGAGAATCCCAATTCCAACAGTGCACTGGAAGGTTGGGGAGTCTCACCCACACCAGGACCACTGTGGGCACATCCATTGCCGAATCAAAATCTGGCATCCATTTATTCAAATACAGTCCTTGAGGACCCATGAAGTAAGGTCCATTTCGAAAAATCAGATCCTTGTCTTCTTTTGTAGTGAACTCAAACAAAAAGTAGCCTCTCACGAGAAAGTATGAGGTTACCTTAACTTTTATCAAGGGTGCCTAGTTCTTGGCGATCTAGTTCTTTGTGGATTTTGGGGAAGGCCAGAGCCCTGTGAACTGGCTAACGAGGGCACAATCTACAAGAGATAGGACAAGTTGTATCGGTGCTTTTGGCAGGAGAGAAATCTTAGGAATATCATCTAGTTTCTTCATGAACTTTGCAGCTTCCACTTTCTTCTTCTTATGCAAGGAAGCCAACAGGGATTTGAATGCATCAGTGGCAGAGGGCCGAGGGGGAGAGATGGGAGGCCAAGCCTAGAGGAGTACCTAGTGCCTCCATGAGATCAGATGACCTTGGAAGGCCAAGCCAAGGCAATTTGGCCCCAGCCTGCAACACAGACCAGAACCTCAGTAAGATCACACATGTAGTAGATGCAGAGTGGGGAGTTTCAGCAACACAGAGCGAGGAGTTTTAGCCAATAATTCCGCTGTCATCTAAGTTTCAGCCAAGGCAAGACGGCCCCAGCCTGCAGCACAGACCATAACCTCAGTAGGATCGTGCGCGCAGTAGATGCAGAGCGGGGAGTTTAAGTAGGGGTTGAATTATTAACGCTATTGAACCTAGCTGAAAACTCTTAAATTTTATTGTTTATTTTTTGTTTGTTATAGTTAATGTAGTAGCAAGAAACACATTTTATTTGGGGATTTCTTTCACATTATCAGATGAACAATCCACTACCACAATATTAGTAGCATCTTATTGGGTATGCTTTTCCCACAATTGTTTTAGTGATTTAGGGGTACATTTTCCAGATTGTTAGTGATCTTATGTCCCTTCTATGGTTTACAAGCTGAAGTAGTATGCATAAACAGAAGTTGATCCAAGTTTGATTTTTTTGAAACCAACTTTTTTAGAAGTATTGATGTTGTTTGTTTCAAAGTTGTCATCCAAATTTAAATTTCAAGAGATTTACTTTGCAAACACGTTTCAAGAAAATATTTTGCATGTGGTCGAAACCAGAATAATTTTTTCTCTATTGAGCAATTTTCCTTCTTTCCAATTTTCTCAATATGACCCTCTATTGCACTATCATCAATGCTATAATAAAAAATTTCCTTTAACTCTAAAATAACTAATTTATTTCCATTTGTTTTGGTTGCAACACAATAACAAATAATCTAGTCAAACCACTTTATTCATGCTACAAAAATTGCTAAGAAAACATTGTTGAAAAAGTACAATTACCTTGAAAATTTTTCCCACTATTTACAGATGAGCCAATATTCTTTTCTGTTATATTCATAGGACTTGGAGAAAATATGTCAAAGCTTCAATCAAATGCCAATAATACTTCTTATGACCAAATTATGTAATATAATACATATTCAATACAACATTGACAATGAAATATAAACATTAGCAATGCAACACACACACACACACACATACACACATTTAGCTTCTAGTTGTTAGTTTTGCTCCTTTAATTTGTTCTTATAATAAACATATGAAATTTTATGATTATTAACAGCATTAAAATCTAAAAAGTAACAAGTGAAACAAAAAGACAAATTATAAGTACATGATTGATCCAAAATGGATCTAGAATAGACTTCTAAGTCTAAAGTGTTCCTCACAGAGGAAAATGAAAGTCAATGGCTTCTCCTGGAAATAGTCTCATTACATAGATCATTTCTTTTTGAATCTGATGCAATTTCAATGGACTAAAATAGACTTCAAATGATGAAGTTATCGCAAAAGGAAGATTGCCTTTATCCTTTGAAAAAGGAGGCATTTATTCTAAAAATGGCATAAATGGCCTTATATGGGAAATTACATCGCAAAATTTTCAAAGGGTGGACTTAAGGCCATGGCAGAAGGGACCCTTGATCAGTGATCCCTGACATATCACAATCGGAGGTAGGTTGTATGTAATATCGGAACCCCAGACTATGTGACATTGTGATTGCCGATTATCGGATCGACAGATCGGCGTCGGCATAGTCCATAGCCAAAGGAAGAACCCTCAGGCCGTTACAAATGCGATATGTGATAAAGCGATGGGCTGATGTGTGATCGCACGACAACCGTCAGATGAGGAGAAGAGATCAATGGTCCAGATTTAATTGGCGGTCGGGAGATCGATGATCCCTGATACAAAGGGCCATTGTTAATCATAAGGTCTTGGAAATATTTAAGATTTGAAAGTGGGAGAGGTTCTTGTAAGTTGACAAGAAGCCTTTAGTGCCACATTTTCAGATCAGGTGGTTAATCATAACGTCTTGGAAATATTTAAGCTTTGGAAGTGGGAGAGGTTCTTGTAAGTTGATAAGAAGCCTTTAGTGCCCCATTTTCAAATCACTGATATGCCATCATCTTCATAATTATAATATTGCACTAGATCATGTAATTTGTCCTCATTTGTCACTAGCCATGCAGGCAAGTGTATGAAGGCTGAAAGAAGAGAGTGATGTACTCTCATTTACTGTTCAGATTAGTATATCAAACTTTTGGGGACCAAAAGTTTTTTTAGTGGGAAGGTGTGATCCAAAATGGATCTAGAATAGACTTCTAAGTCTAAAGTATTCCTCACAGAGGAAAATGAAAGTCAAGGGCTGCTCCTGGAAATAGTCCCATTGCACTTTTTAATTCCGCAGTTGGTTCATCATAAGGTCTTGGAAATATTTAAGCTTTGGAAGTGGGAGAGGTTCTTGTACACTAACAAGAAGCCTTTAGTGCCCCATTTTCAGATCAGGTCGTTAATCATAAGGTCTTGGAAATATTTAAGCTTTGGAAGTGGGAGAGGTTCTTGTAAGTTGACAAGAAGCCTTAGTGCCCTATTTTCAAATCAGGTGGTTAATCATAAGGTCTTGGAAATATTTAAGCTTTGGAAGTGGGAGAGGTTCTTGTAAGGTGACAAGAAGAGTATAGTGCCCCATTTTCAGATCAGGTGGTTAATCATAAGTTCTTGGAAATATTTAAGCTTTGGAAGTGGGAGAGGTTCTTGTAAGCCGAAAAGAAGCCTTTAGTGCCCCATTTTCAGATCACTGATATGCCATCATCTTCATAATTATAATATTGCACCAGATCAAGTAATGTGTCCTCATTTTTCACTAGCCGTGCAGGCAAGTGTATGAAGCCTAAGAAGAGGGTGAGGTACTCTCATTTACTGTTCAGATTAGTATATTAGATTTTTGGGGACCATAATTTCTTTTATTGGGAAGGTGTGATCCAAAATGGATCTAGAATAGACTTCTGTTGGGTCCCTATAATATTAGTGATTACCCCATTACTATTGTAGTTATACCCCTTATTTATATTGTTGTGCCCCTATTACCCCCATGTTGTTATTTCTGTGCCCCAAAGAATCCCTCTTTTGTTATTTTTGTGGCTTTATATTATTATTGTTAGGTCGGCTGGATTATATTGTGACTCCTTAGACTCCTATATATAGAAAGGAGGTTTTGTCATTTGTATCATCCAAGAATTGTTCATTTATGTAATGTAAAGGAGGTTTCCCCCTCGAAGAGGCTGAATTCTAAGGCATTGATCTATCTTTTCTATCTTTTCTTAAGCTGGTTTCATAACATTTGGTATCAGAGCTTTGGATTCTAGGGTTTCGCTGCTCCAAACAGGTCATCATGGTATTTTCGCTATAACTTTTTGTCTGTGATGTTTCAGAAGTCGCAAAAAAAACCCATTTGAGAAGAAATCGTGCTGAACCTTGGGTCCGAATTTCAGAGCTTTTCGCATGATATTTGCGGAGATATGATCTGAGGAAGTTGGTCTTTTTGCAGACTCCTGAATTACATTCAAAACAGGTGACCTGGGGAAAATCGTCATAACTTTCTCTCTGGGGATTGGATTGAAATTTCGTAAGAAGGTAAAAAAAGAGGACAGACTTTAGTTTCTTGTATATGTGTTTTAGATTCAAAGGTTGAAACAGTGACTCGTGGCACGTCGTACAAGTTCGCTCTACTGAACCAGTCTAAAAGCAAGTCACTGTGGGAGATTTCACATAACTCTTCCTTGGAGAATCCAATTTGGCTCAGACTTGTGGCATTGGAAAGAGGACATAGAAGGCTACTACAAGCAGAAATTTCAGAACTGGATGATCCAAAATTACAGAGATACATCAGATTCAATATCAGGCTTCTATAAAGTGAAAAAAGGTGTGTAGTTTTTTTTTTAATTTTTGCTTAAGCTTAGTTTGAAAATTTATTTTGAAGGAATTCAAAGGGCATAGTAGAGAATTATTATCGGTAACTGATGCCTCGAAAGAAAATGCAAACACCTAGTAAGGAACCTGAAAGCTCTAGCATGACTCATGAAGAAGAGGAAGAAATGCTACATGATATATCAAAATTACAAGAACAAGTGCAACACATGTCACGCTCACAAAAGCTAACAGAAGCTAAGATAAATGGCGTAGAATCTAAGACAAATGGCATGGAATCTAAGATAAAGGGCATGGAAGCTAAGATGGATGATTCGAAGAGAGACATGGCAGATTTGAAGACAGATTTGAAGACAGACATGGACGAATTGAAGATAAATATGAATAAGTTGCTACAAGAAATGGGCACTAAGGGTGAAAGGGTACTAAAGGAAACTCATGATGAGAATAAAAGAAATGTTAATCATGATTCCATAGACACTAATGTTGGATCGAAGACTCACCATATTCCAAAAATTGATATGAGGAAGTTTGATGGCAAGGATCCTGCCACATGGATATTACAGATGGAGCAATTCTTCGATCTCAATAATGTGCAAAACACACAAAAGGTACGTATGGCAACTTTATATTTGGAACCAAATCAGTTTGTATGGTATCAATGGCTTTGCTCTCGTAAACAATTTATCACTTGGGCAATTTTTACGGAAGAATTGATAGCACATTATGAGGATACAAAAAGCAACACTTTTTTTAGCCAATTGATAAGTCTCAAACAAAAGGGTTCAATAATGGAGCACATTGAGGAGTTCCAAAAATTGAACATAAGGGTAAAAGATATTCCAGAGGAGCATAGGATTGATGTGTTCATAGGGTCTTTAAAGGATAATATCCAACATGATGTTCGCCTTTGGGAACCTGATTCATTAGAGAAGGCATTCAGGTTAGCAAGAAAAATGGAAAGCAAAATTATGGCAACTAGGAAGCATACCACTCACAACTATAAAGACGGAAGTGTTGTTGTTCCTAGTCTTCCACAACCTATAAGGTTGACACCACAACAATTGGAAGAAAAAAGAGCAAAAGGGCTTTGTTACAGTTGTGATAGCAAATACACTAAAGGTCATAAGTGTGCTGAGAAGAAATTATTCTACATAGATTGTGAAGAGGAAGAAGAAAGGGAGCAAGAAAGGTCAAAAGAAGAGGATATACTCCAGGAACAAAGCCTAGATGAAGAACAAATAAATCCAACCATATCTTGTAATGCATTGGCAGGAATTACCACTCCTCAAACCATCAAGATAGAAGGACAAATCAAGAAGAAAAAGGTAATAGTGTTGATTGATTCAGGAAGCACCCACAATTTTATTCATTGTAAGGTAGCAAAAGAATTGAATTGCTTCCTATATCCAGCACCAGAGTGTCAAGTGATGATTGCAAATGGAGGAACAATAAATTGCTCTGGAAAGTGCCATAATATCAAGCTATCCATGGGAGAATATGTATTGACTAGCCCAATGCTTTCCATTCCAATGGGAGGTGCTGATGTTGTACTAGGAGTCCAATGGCTACAATCCTTGGGTACAATAGCTTTTAATTTTCAAGAACTTTTCATCAAATTTTCTACGGAAGGAAAGGAAGTTGAATTAAGGGGTATTGCAGGGAAACCGGAAAGATAATCAGCTCTAATGGTATGACAAAGCTTCTAAAAAAGGAGCAAAGAGGTGTAATTGCACAATTATGTTCGCTAGATGTTTCCACATTGGAATCATCTATTTCTCCAGATCTCCAAAAAGTCCTGGACAATCATTCCAAGGTATTTGAGACTCCCAAAGGTCTCCCACCTATGCGTGATCATGATCATGCTATTCATCTGATTCCAGGAAGTGTTCCTCCAAACATCAGGCCGTACAGATATCCCTATGTCCAAAAAAGTGAAATTGAACGTATGGTTGCAGAAATGCTAGAGGCTGGTATAATTCAACCAAGTCAAAGTTCTTTCTCTGCTCCAGTAGTATTGGTGCACAAGAAGGATGGATCATGGCGCATGTGTCCAGATTATAGGGAGCTCAACAAGCTCACTATTAAAGATAAGTTTCCCATTCCTGTCATTGATGAATTACTGGATGAATTGCATGGATCAATTTACTTCACCAAGTTGGATCTTCGTTCGGGATATCATCAAATCAGAATGAAGATTGAAGACATTCCGAAAACGGCATTTAGAACTCATGAGGGTCATTATGAATTTTTGGTCATGCCTTTTGGCCTTACCAATGCACCTTCAACATTTCAAGGTTTGATGAATTCAATTTTCAAACCATTCCTTAGAAAATTTGTGTTAGTATTTTTTGATGATATACTAATCTACAGCAAGTCTTGGAAGGATCATGTTGAACATGTTGACAAGGTGCTACAACTATTGGAGGAGAAACAATTATATGCAAAAAGATCCAAATGTTTCTTTGGAGTCCAGGAGGTGGAATATTTGGGTCATATTGTATCTCATGAAGGAGTTAAGGTAGACCCTAGCAAAATTAAAGCCATTAAGGAATGGAAAATCCCCACATCCATAAAGCATCTGCGAGGATTTCTTGGGTTGACAGGGTATTATCGCAAGTTTGTTAAGAATTATGGGAGAATAGCAGCACCTCTAACAACATTATTGAAGAAAGATGCATTTTCATGGACTCCGGAAGCAACAAAGGCCTTTGAACATCTTAAAGAGGCAATGTGCCAAGCACCGGTCTTAGCTACACCGGACTTCACAAAAACCTTTATTGTGGAATGTGATGCTTCAGGAAATGGAATTGGTGCTGTTCTAATGCAAGATGAAAGACCCATTGCTTTTGAAAGTCGTCCAATCAAGGGAAAGTTTTTAAGCAAAGCTATTTATGAGAAGGAAATGTTGGCAATACTCCATGCACTTAAGAAATGGCGACCCTACCTAATGGGAAGACACTTCAAGGTAAAAACGGATCATGATAGCCTTAAATACTTTTTAGAACAAAGATTATCCTCTGAAGAGCAACAAAAGTGGGTCACAAAGATGTTGGGTTATGACTTTGAAATCATCTACAAAAAAGGGAAGCAAAATGTGGTGGCAGATGCACTCTCAAGAAAGGATGAGGATGTGGAAGCATTGTTGTGCGCCATTTCTATTATCCAACCAGATTGGATAAATGAAGCAAGGGAGGAATGGAAGAATGATGAAGAAGTGTGGGCACTTATTCGAAAGCTACAACAAGATTCCAGTACGTCTGATACATTTAGCTGGAAAAATGATTCGTTATGGTACAAAGATCGCTTATACCTCTGTAAGAATTCCCAGCTAAAACAAAAGATTCTTATGGAATTGCACACTTCTCCTTTAGGAGGGCACTCAGGATTTTTAAAAACTTACCACAGGGTTAAGAAGGAATTTTTTTGGGATGGCCTTAAATCAGATATTCAAAAGTTTGTGGCGGAATGTTTGGTTTGCCAACAAAATAAAGTTGAAACAATTAAGACACCGGGTCTATTACAACCTTTATCCATTCCAAGCCAACGTTGGGAGGAGGTTTCAATGGATTTTATCACAGGTTTACCCAAGTCTGAGGGAAAGAGTGTCATCATGGTGGTAGTTGACAGACTTACCAAGTATGCACACTTTTGTGCATTATCACATCCATTTAAAGCCAGTACAGTTTCTACTGCATTTATGGAAACAATTCAAAAGCTACATGGAAACCCAAAGATTATTGTAAGTGACAGAGATCCCATTTTCACTGGAAATTTTTGGACAAATTATTTTCTTGTCTTGGTACTCAGTTAGCTCATAGCTCATCTTATCATCCTCAATCTGATGGGAAAACTGAGATAGTAAACAAATGTTTGGAAGGATATCTTCGTTGCTTTGTATCTGATAAACAGACACAATGGGTCAAATGGTTGCCTCTGGCTGAATGGTGGTATAACACTTCCTTCCATACAGCAACAAAAATGACCCCATTTATGGCACTTTATGGGTATCAACCACCATCCATCACATCATATTTAAGAGAAAATTCTAAGGTTCAGGCAGTGGAACATCACATCGAACATCAACAACAAGTCCTCCAACTCTTAAAGGATAACCTCGTGTTGGCACAAAATAGAATGAAACAACAGGCAGATCAACATCGCAGTGAAAGAAGTTTTGATGTAGGTGATTGGGTATTCCTACGGCTACAACCATATAAGCAAATGTCCCTAAAGCAAGCTAAGAAGGATAATAAATTATCAGCAAAGTATTATGGTCCATACAAGGTGTTGCAAAAGATTGGTACTATGGCATACAAATTGGAACTTCCTGCAGCTTCTCGATTGCACCCAGTTTTCCATGTTTCATGTTTAAAGAAGGTTATAGGCGACAAGCTCCCAGTTCAAACGATATTGCCAGAAATTGACGAGGAAGGAAAAATTATATTGGAACCGGAAGCAGTCACAGAAACAAGAAGTCGACAGCTATGAAATCGATCAATTTCAGAGTATCTTATCAAGTGGAAGAACTTATCCGCTGAAGATTCCACATGGGAGGATGAGAATTTTATGCAGAAGTATCCAGAACTACTCAAGCGTTGAGGACAACACTTTTTTGAAGAAGAGGGGCATGTTGGGTCCCTATAATATTAGTGATTACCCCATTACTATTGTAGTTATACCCCTTATTTATATTGTTGTGCCCCTATTACCCCCATGTTGTTATTTCTGTGCCCCAAAGAATCCCTCTTTTGTTATTTTTGTGGCTTTATATTATTATTGTTAGGTCGGCTGGATTATATTGTGACTCCTTAGACTCCTATATATAGAAAGGAGGTTTTGTCATTTGTATCATCCAAGAATTGTTCATTTATGTAATGTAAAGGAGGTTGCCCCCTCGAAGAGGCTGAATTATAAGGCGTTGATCTATCTTTTCTATCTTTTCTTGAGTTGGTTTCATAACAACTTCTAAGTCTAAAGTGTTCCTCACAGAGGAAAATGAAAGTCAAGGCTGCTCCTGGAAATTGTCCCATTGCACTTTTTAATTCCACAATTGGTTAATCATAAGGTCTTGGAAATATTTAAGCTTTGGAAGTGGGAGAGGTTCTTGTAAGCTAACAAGAAACCTTTAGTGCCCCATTTTCAAATCAGGTGGTTAATCATAATGTCTTGGAAATATTTAAGCTTTGGAAGTGGGAGAGGTTCTTATAAGCTGAAAAGAAGCCTTTAGTGCCCCATTTTCAGATCAGGTGGTTAATCATAAGGTCTTGGAAATATTTAAGCTTTGGAAGTGGGAGAGGTTCTTGTAAGTTGACAAGAAGCCTTTAGTGCCCCATTTTTAGATCACTGATATGCCATCATCTTCATAATTATACGCCTATTTTCAAGAACTTTTTAATTTCACAATGGGTTAATCATAAGGTCTTGGAAATATTTAAGCTTTGGAAGTGGGAGAGGTTCTTGTAAGCTGACAAGAAGCCTTTAGTGCCCCATTTTTAGATCAGGTGGTTAATCATAAGATCTTGGAAATATTTAAGCTTTGGAAGTGGGAGAGGTTCTTGTAAGCTGACAAGAAGCCTTTAGTGCCCAATTTTCTGATCACTGATATGCCACCATCTTCATAATTATAATATTGCACCAGATCATGTAATTTGTCCTCATTTGGCACAAGCCATGCAAGCAAGTGTATGAAGGCTAAAAGAAAAGGGTGAGGTACTCTCATTTACTGTTCAGATCAATATATCAGACTTTTGGGGACCAAAAGTTCTTTTAGTGGGAAGGTGTGATCCAAAATGGATCTAGAATAGACTTCTAAGTCTAAAGTGTTCCTCACAGAGGAAAATTAAAGTCAAGGGATGCTCTTGGAAATAGTCCCATTGTATAGATCTTTTCATTCTGAATCTAATGCAATTTTAATGGACTAAAACGGACTTCGGATGATGAAGTTATCGCAAAAGGAAGATTGCCTTTGTCCTTTGAAAAATGAGGCATTTCTTCTAAAAATGGCATGAAAGGCCTTATATGGGAAATCACATCGCAAAAGGTTCAAAGGGCGGACTTAAGGCCAAGGCAAAAGGGACCGTTGATCAGTGATCCCCGACATATCACAATCGGAGGCAGGCTGTATGCGATATCAGGACCCCAGACTATGCAACATTGCGATTGTCGATAATCGGATTGGCAGATCAGCGTCAGCGTAGTCCATAGCAAAAGGAAGAACCCACAGGCCGTTACAAATGTGATATGTGATAAAGTGATGGGTCGATGTGTGATCGCATGATAACCGTCAGATCGGGAAAAGAGATCAATGGTCCAGATTTAATTAGCAGTCGGGAGATTGGTGATCCTCGATACAAAGGGCTGTTGCGACATTGATATGCGATATTGACCATCCAATCAAGGAGTAGATCAAGGGTCCAGATTTAATCGGCGATCGGCGATCCTCGATGCCAGGACCAATGCGATTTCGATAGCAATATACCGATAAGGGCCAGACCCGATGGGTTTATAGACCAGATTCCATAAGTTTTGAAATCCTAGAATTTGAGATTTCTGTGTATTCCCGTGTAGTTGGGTTTTGGCCATGCAATGATGAGATTGTGATATGTCAATGGAAGGCAGACTTGATAGGGTTTATAGGGGCAATTTCATAGACTTTGCAGTCTGGGTTTTTGGCCTGATAGTGTTTTGCTGTGTATTTCCATTATGAGCCAGAAATGTGTTATTTTGGGGATTTTGTTCAGAAAGAGGCCATCGGTTCATTTTCCATTGGAAATAGCCATCATTCCTTGTGCCACACTGCAGGTGGGCATTTCTATAATAGGGATGCGTTTTTAAGTGTGAAGAGGTAGAGCCAGGAAAAAGAATGATTCTTCATGATCGAAGGGACAAAGGAACGACTGTGGAAGCCACAAAGATGGAAGGCTACCTCACAAAAGCCAAAGAGCATGATTGAGAGAGCACAAAGAGTTTTGGAGTCCCTTGGAGGTCAAGTGAACCAGAGATCTCGATTGACAGCAGAGATTTGCTGAAGGTCACTGGAAGGTTGTTGAGAGTCACTTGGAGGTCAAGTGAACTACAGAGGCACACAGAGGCCGAGAGAAGCTTGTGAGAGCCATAGTTGAAGAGCCAGAGTGAGAGCGAGAGCCGAAGCCAGAGCCAGAGCTAGAGAGCTCAAAGCAGACTTATAAGAGCCATGATGTCACAGTGAAGCTGCAGAACAACAAGGAGATCGAAATGATCAAGCTGTTGTTGGTGTCCAAAGTGTGCTGATGATAGAAGAAGGAATTCCAGAGATAGTTGAATGAATTCTGAGGGAGTTAGAGAAGCTAGAAGCTTAAGAATCTCAGAGAACTGACTGAAGGAGTCGAGTCCAGAGAAGCCTAGATCTGTCTGCAAAGTGAGGATAGCCAACGGGATGAGATGGTATTTCTAAACCCATAGGTTCTGTGTAAACCAATGGATTTGAGCATGGAGCTTGTAAAAGAATTTAAACCATAATCCTAGAAAGCCTAGTTGAGTTGACTAGAGCTCAAGGAGACGTAGCCCAATATATTAGGTTGAACTCCATATTACATTGTTGTCTCATGTGTTTACTTTATTTTCTGCTTTTATTTACTGTTACCTGAGTTTTATTTCAGCATAAGCAAATGAACTCAAAACACATAAACAGTTAAGGACAAACAGAAGCATACACCTATTTTCGAGCACCTTTTAATTCCACAATTGGTTAATCATAAGGTCTTGGAAATATTTAAGCTTTGGGAGTGGGATAGGTTCTTGTAAGCTGATAAGAAGCCTTTAGTGCCCCATTTTCAGATCAGGTGGTTAATCATAAGGTCTTGGAAATATTTAAGCTTTGGAAGTGGGAGAGGTTCTTGGAAGCTGACAAGAAGCCTTTAGTGCTCCATTTTCAGACCAGGTGGTATCAGAGCCTGAGATTGATTAACCCCACCTTTGGGAAGGTGATATCAAAGCTGGTTATACCAGAGCAAGTGCTATTAGATCAGAATGCTTGATTGACAGAGCAAAGATTTCTTGTCTGTAAGGTGTTTAAATAGTTAGAGGTTGATTGTATGCTTGTTTGCAGACTGACTATTGTTTGAGTTCGCAGAGGTGAAGGGAAAGCTATTGATAGCTCAGTCCAAGAGAGGACAAAAAGGAATAAGGGATGAAGGAATTCTTCTTATCCCAAAGGACCTCAAAGCAATCCTTGAAGCACAAGAGGTTTGTTACAAAAGGTTACTTGAATAAAGCTTTTTGTTAATCTTGTTTGAAGTTTTTTTGTTCATTGGCATAATGACAACTTCTACAACTAAGTCCTCAAAATCTTCTTTCTTCACAAGATTCTTTGATGAAGACATGAAGCAAGACTTGTTCATCATGATGGACAAGGTGAGAGAAATGTATGAGGATGGAAGGAAGAGCAACATACTTAGAGAGCAGTTGAATTCTGTGGAGGAAGAGAAGCAGTTGATTTCTGAAAAATTGCAAGATGTGGAAGGAAAACTTCATATTGCAAATATGAACCTAAAAAGGATGCATGAGTTGGAGACATAGCTCCTTGTTTCCAAAGAAGTCTTAGTCAAGTATCAGCTTGAAGAAGAGGTAAACAATTCCTGTTTGCCTTCAAATTCTTCTAAGAATGCTTATATTGGTCCTTTTGAAAAACATACCAGAGGCATAGGTTACAAGTTAATGTCCAAGATGGGCTATGAAGGAAAAGGCTTGGATAAACATGCACAAGGTATTGTTCAGCCAATAATGGTTGAGGAAAGGCCTAAGTATTTGGGTCTTAACTATGCACAGTCTTATGGAGAAAGTTCTAAAGCTGCCATGAAGGCCATTGAAACAGTTTCAAGAAGGAGTTTCATTTCAGGTCTTCTACCTCAAGAGTGAGAAGACTGTATTCGTGGAGAATGCAATAGCTTGAAACATCATTTGTAGGATGCAGGTGTTCATAAGCATGCAATTGAACCAGAGAGTTGTGGAAACTATGAAACCATTGAACAGGTTGATGGTGTTCCAAGGGGAGCTACTTCTTCATTTTATTCGCCTCCTCATGAAGGCAATAAAGGTGAAAAAGAAACGTATAAATCTCGTTCTAACCATATTATTTTTTATTATGTAAAGCATGAAATACACATAAATATGGGAAAAGAATTGCATGTTCCTTTTGTGGTTTGGATAACCATAATGTTTCTAGATGTTGGAAGAGAATAGCCACATATAGGAAACTTTTGAAGGAAAGGAAGCAAGAAGCCAAAGGTCCATTGGACAAGGCAAATCATGTTGTCAAGAAGATGCACATGTGTTGCACTTACTTCCATAAGCAAGGACATGTTGCTACAAAATGTTGGACTTTGAATCCAACAATGCTTCCATGAAACTTGAAGAAGGTGGAAAGAGAAAATGGCAGGAATGGAAAGAAAGATTCCATGGTTGATGTGTTTCAGGATGATTCACATGTTGATGTTGATGTGCAGACAAAGGTAGCACCTTTGAAATGGACTGGTAAGAAATGGTTAGAGTTCTTATCCAATTAAGGTTGCATGTCTTTTGATAATGCATCTATTTTCATTTTTGTGTTAATGAGATGCAAGTTGAATTGAGGCTTCTGTGATCCATATCAAGTTTATGAGAATTTTTTTGGTGTAAATCACATGATATTTCATTTGTTGACGTGTTTCGAACCAACCAGTGTGGTTCATCGTTAGGACAAGTTGAAGAATCAGATCTAGCTTAGAATATTAAATAGTTAGAGTAAAACATCCAATGGCTATATTTCTTGCCCAGGTGACGGCTATATTGTCAAATGGCTAAATTTGACCAGGAAACGGTTAGATGAACTGGATTAGGGGCAAAACCTATATTTAAATAAATAAGTTAATTCAGCTAGTTATATTCTAATTAAAAAAAAGTAAAGGGACCATTTTATAAACTTATAGTTATAAATATATGTTAAAAGAAATTAATTTTAAAATAAATTAATATAAATTAATAGTTAATTATAAAAGTTATTACATCTATAAATATTAGAGTAATTAATAGTTAGTTATAAAAGTTGTTAAATATAAATATAGTTAGTTATACTCTTATTAAAATACGAGTTAAAGGGACTATTTTATAAACTTATATTTATAAATATAAAATAAATAAATAAATTTAATTTAATAGTTATTTATAAAAGTTATTAAATATGTAAGTATTAGAGTAACTTAAGGGTCAGAAAAAATATTTTAATATTTAAAATTAATTAATAGTTTATTTAAGGGTTAAAAATAGCATCTTATCATAGATTAATTTCAAGATTATTTTTATTGTTAATTAAAATTATTAGAATAAACCTAATAGCATAAATTAAGTGCTACTAAAATACCTCAAAACATAACAACCACACCTTAAAGAACAAAGGCCACAGGATATGGGAAACAAGGGGAATTTACTTAAAAGACAACAAGATCAAGCTAAACCTAGGGAGGGGAAGAATGGAGGAAAATGACTAGGAAGAGAGGGTTGGGACCCATCAATTACTGATCTTCCAACCATCCTCTCTATTGAGATTGATCGGCCTTTTTTCAATCTCAAGGGCTTCCCTAAATTTCCGGTGATGGAATTGCGAAACTTTAGCAATAACACTAGCCTCCTCGATACAGACATGATGATTGGTTTTCTCCACATGCTTTGCTAAAGTAGAAGACTTGGTTCTCCTATGCTTAAGGTCAGCTGCGTGCTCACTAATCCTTTGATTAATGGAGCAACCCGTCTCACCAATATAAGGGGTCCCACAAGAACAAGGAATAATATATACCGCTTTCATGTCCTTGGGGTTGATAAGATCCTTCACAGATTTGAGGGACTTACAAATGGTGTTAAGGGGTATAAATGATGAGGGCACATTATGTTTCCTAGGAATCCTCACAATTCTATCAGTGGTCCCCTAAAGAAATGGAAGATGGACACCTGGAATCCGTTCCTTTGGTTCTTTTCTAGTTAACGAATTCTTGGCCACTTTGAGGAAAGCCTTCTGTCTCAAGTATCTACTATAATTGTTCTCAAAATAGACTTTAAGGAGATGGCATTTCTATCAGAGATCCTTAAGGCACAAGTAGCAAGGGTGTTTAGAGATGAAAGTTGCAGGATTTTACCAAGAAGGAATGGAAAATTTGAGTAGGAGACTCACTTTATTGCTGCAACATTATATTCATTTCAGCTTCGAAAGTACAGTATGCTTAAGCGAAAGTTGAAGGATGAAATGCATGCATGAGAATGATGTGGATGAACATAGGGATGTTGATGATTTCCTTGTATTTTGAACATGTATGTGTAATTAACTTGAAGGGTTGATTGCTTTGGCATGCATGTAATGCAATATTGACTTGGAAAAAGTTGATTTTGTCTCCAAGATGGAGATAATGATGAAGTGTTTCATCTTTTTGAAAAGAATCCTTGAGATCTTTTTTTTTTACATGCTTGACTTGAAGGGTCATTTGTTTTAAAGGCATTTTTTGTGGGCTTGGTATCTAGTCCATCATTTGTATGCAGATTTAAGGCATGGAGGTGTTCACAAGATGTGAAAATATGTTTCTTTTTTTGAATCAGGAATTTTAGGCCATCCAGTTGTTGTCTATATCTCTGTTGTTGTTAACAGTTGTTGTTAACAATTTGTCAAACAGGTACAAATGAATTTTTTTGTGAAGCAGATGTAACTTCACATTGGTTTGGGCCACCTTGGATCAATGATTAAGGAAGAGAAGTTCAAACTACCTTCTGTGACCATCTCAGTAGGAGTTCTGCATGAAGTCAAGGAGGAAGACAGTTCTTCCCAGGAAGACTAGCACATCTAGGAAGGAAGTGGTCAAAGGCTTTGGTTCAGAGGCATTAGCCATGCATGAAAGTGTATGAAGGTTGAAAGAAGAGGGTGAGGTACTCTCATTTATTGTTTAGATCAATATATCAGACTTTTGGGGACCAAAATTTCTTTTAGTGTGAAGGTGTGATACAAAATGGATCTAGAATAGAATTCTATGTCTAAAGTGTTCCTCACAGAGGAAAATGAAAGTCAAGGGCCGCTCCTAGAAATAATCCCATTGCATAGATCTTTTCATTCTGAATCTGATGCAATTTGAATGGACTAAAACAAACTTCGGATGATGAAATTATCACAAAAGGAAGATTGCCTTTGTCCTTTGAAAAATGAGGTATTTCTTCTAAAAATGGCATAAAAGGCCTTATATGGGAAATCACATCGCAAAATGTTCAAAGGGCAGACTTAAGGCCAAGGCGGAACGGACCCCCGATCAACGATCCCCTACATATCGCAATTAGAGGCAAGTTGTATGTGTTATCGAGACCCCAAACTATGCGACAATATAATTGCCGATTATCAGATCGACGTCGGTGTAGTCCATAGCCAAAGGAAGAACCCCTGGCCGTTACAAATGTGATATGCGATAAAGTGATGGGTTGATGTGTGATAGCATGACAGCCGTTGGATCGGGAAAAGAGATCAATGGTCCAGATTTAATCGGCAGTCGGGAGATCGGTGATCCTTGATACAAAGGGCCATTGTGACAACGATATGCGATATCAACCGTCTGATCAAGGAGCGGATCAATGGTCCATATTTAATCAGCGATCGGTGATCGATGATCCTCGATGCTAGGGCAAATGATATTGCGATAGCGATATGCCGATGAGGGTCAGAACCGATGGGTTTATAGACCCGATTCCATAAGTTTTGAAATCCAAGAATTCAGGATTTCTGTGTATTCTTGTGTAGTTGGGTTTTGGCCATGCGATGATGCGATTGTGATATGCTGATGGAAGGTGGACCCGATAGGGTTTATAGGCGCAATTTCATAGATTTTGAAGTCTGGGGTTTTGTGCCCGATAGTGTTTTCCTGTGTATTTCCATTATGAGCCAGAAATGTGTTATTTCATGGATTTCGTTTGGAAAGAGGCCACCAAAGCGTGAAGAGGTAGAGCCGGGAAAAAGAATGATTCCTCATGATCGAAGGGACAAAGGAACGACTGTGGAAGCTGCAAAGTTGGAAGGTTGCCTCAAAAAATCTAGAGAGCACGATTGAGAGAGCGTAGAGAGTTTTGGAGTCACTTGGAGGTCGAGTGAACCAGAGAGCTCAATTGACAACAGAGAGTTTCTGAAGGTCGGTGGAAGGTTGCTGAGAGTCGCTTGGAGGTCAAGCGAACTACAAAGGCATGCAGAGGCTGAGAGAAGCTCAAGAGAGCCATCGTCAAAGAGTGAGAGCGAGAGTGAGAGTGAGAGCTGGAGCTAGAGCTAGAGCCAGAGAGCTAAAAGCAGACTTCTAAGAGCCATGATGATGTAGTGAAGCTGTAGAACAACAAAGAGATTGAAATGATCCAGCTGTTGCTGGTGTACAGAGTGTTCTGATGACAGAAGAAGGCATTCCAGAGACAATTGAAGGAATTCTGAGGGAGTCAGAGAAGCTAGAATCTCAAGAAGCTCAGATCATTGACTAATGGAGTCGAGTCTAGAGAAGCCTAGATCTATCTATAGAGTGAGGACAGCCAGCAGGATGAGATGGTATTTCTAAACCCATAGGTTCTGTGTAAGCCAATGGAGTTGAGCATGGAGCTTGTAAAAGAATTTAAACCATAATCCCAGAGAGCCTAGTTGAGTTGACTAGAGCTCAAGGAGACGTAGCCCAAGATATCAGGGTGGACTCCATATTACATTGTTGTCTCATGTGTTTGCTTTATTTACTGTTTTTATTTACTGTTACCTGAGTTTTATTTCAGCATAAGCAAATGAACTCAAAACACATAAATAGTTAAGGACAAACACAAGCATACACCTATTTTCAAGCACTTTTTAATTCCGTAATTGGTTAATCATAAGGTCTTCGAAATATTTCAGCTTTGGAAGTGGGAGAGGTTCTTGTAAGTTGATAAGAAGCCTTTAGTGCCCCATTTTCAGATCAAGTGGTTAATCATAAGGTCTTGGAAATATTTAAGCTTTGGAAGTGGGAGAGGTTCTTGTAAGCTGACAAGAAGCCTTTAGTGCCCCATTTTCAAATCACTGATATGCCATCATCTTCATAATTATAATATTGCACCAGATCACGTAATTTTTCCTCACTTGTCACTACAATAAACATATAAAATGTTTCAAATTTGTAAAAATGAATAGATATCATTAAATAATATGGAAATCTAGTTGACAAGTAATAAGTACCTGATATTATATCTATTTGCTTCATTTTCAATTGTTAATGTCACTGTTCACCTTAATTATTCCTATAATAAACATAATAAGTGCTACAAATTGTGACAATGAATATAATTCATAACTAAATAGCCAAATGATGAATCATGTTAAATTGTCAATATAATATTTTGATAGTTTTGTAGGACATTGCACTTTTCATTGGAGTTATTAGAGTTATTTTCAACTATATTAATCATATGAAATACTATGAAACATGCCAATGAAAACAATAATTGCAGAGAGAGAGATATATAGTTACAACGATTAACACTCATTTCCATTCCATCATTTCATGCTCATTGTCTTGATCATTTTTATTTTCCTTACTTTCAACATTCTCTGTTTCATAATATCTATGATTAGTAGTAGACATTTTGACCATTAGTGATTCTAAGAAATAAAATATCCAAAGAATTTTAAGGGGATCAAGAAAGGTGGTGTAATACCTGAATTATTGAGGAAGTTAATGGTTCTTGGGTTTGATGGTTGGAAATATCTATAATTATTCAACAACTTTTTCATTTGTGACTCTGTTTGGACAATGCATGAAATTATTCTTCCATATGTACAAGAAGCCTTGATTAAATTTGTCCCCACATAAAGAGAAATAATCACATTTCCACTGCTACATTGTTGGTGCTTTTCCAATGAATGTACCCAAAAATCATAATCTCTGTCGTTTTCATCAGTTGTGTCTTCAACAGTGTGAGAGTATTTTGAACCCTCAAAATTTTTCAAATGTGAAGTATAGAAATGTATAGTTAAAACTATATCATATATATACCTATTTTGGGACTCATATTCATAAATTCCATTAGTCATTTTATAGTTTAACTTGGAGTTCTTTATGGCAATTTCCAAAGCCTTGTGTACTACATGATAAGACCAAAGTTCCACTAAGAGAACCATAGTAAAGTCACTCAACTCATTTTTTAATAAAATATCAAAAAAAACAAACTCAATATAATATCCCTTGTTGAATGGTTCTTCTTTCAAATCCAATGTATCCAAGAAAATAAGGTCACTATATAACGTTGTTTTCAATTGACAAGGAAAGAGTGCAAAATTGTTGTTAAAAGACAAGGCCCTCCAGAATGACCACCAAATTGAAAATTGTTGTCAATTTATTGTAATCTTGTTGAACCATGTATTATTCTACATGGTTGTTGAGAAAGGGTCTCTATTTTTGTATTTCTTGTTACTTTTACATAAGTAGGCCCCTAGAAATGCTCTACAAAGGTTGAAAAATGAAATATCACTTATTTGATAATGCTCTAGAATATTGGATGTAGTAAGAGCCATATATCTCAATTTATCATCATGATTTATATGATATGTGACCATTGCATACAATGTTATTTTTTGGGGTTTCAATTTATGGAAATAATATTTCAATTTTATGGCACTTTCTTGATGATAAAGTGGAATAGAAAACCAAATTGTTCCATCCAATAGATTATCTACTATTGAAGAAATTTTATTTTGCAGTTAGTCCTTGAAGGGGGTGAAGAGAAGTAACTGTAAAACTATGTAGACTATTTGTCTTGTACTTCTCTAATTCAGGTTGACTTGGAAAACATTTCAATGTTCCTAGTTTGCAACAACTGAAAACTGTGTCCCATTTATCCCAAGTAGCTTGATCAAAATATAAGAGAATTTTTTTTATTAGAAAAATTTGAAATTAGGCATTCAAAAAAGGATCACAACATTTCATCATTAAACTGATAAAAATTAAAAAAATTAAACAATTAAGAATTCAATGTAGATAGGAAAATATGAATTATATTTTGAAATAAAATAAGGAAATATAAACTAATGCGAATTAATTGTAAACATGATAAAATATTACTTATATTATCAACTTAAATAAGTCATGATGTTTAATAATTTTTGTAAAATAAAGAGATATACGTTAATAAGTGATAAGTGCAAAAATAATGAAAAGTTCATACCTTGTCTTCAACTGTCTTAGAATATCCAACCCTACTTTTCTTTAAATTGTCATCGACAGTTAAGAAGTGTCTTGCAGAGCACACACAATAAATAAATGGTGTTTTATAGAACACATTTTTTGCATAATTGAGTTTACAACAAATCCTAATAACCTCACTTAATTCAACTAATGGGTCCAAGAAATGAACATTACGTCTTTGATTTTTTCTATTTTCCTCCACAAAAACACTATATATTAGATCTTTTTTTATAACTTCTTTCACTACTTGAATTGTGTGTTGACCATCAACTATCTAGAGGTTGATGTTTTTAGAATCTAAATCTATTTCATTTGTAACCTTTACATGATTGAGTAGTGGACTAGACTCATTATCATCAAATGGGATTACAAGTGCATTAGACAATGATGCTTGAAATTTCTCTAGGAATGATTTGACTAAAAGTTTAACATTTGAATCATCCAGTGACCTCAATTTAAACACTTTGGGGGATTCTATACATCTTTGAACATCCACCATTCTACTGAAAGAGTTTGAAAATAAATAGTAGTGCTTGAAATTTTCATGAATTTCATCACATTGATCTGCAAGCTTCATTGTCTCATATTCAACTTTCCTATATTTTTGAAATTCAACAATAGGTTTGAAATCAATTTTTTCAATTCTCTGTTCTAACTTGTTTAAATATACTCTCCCCAAAGAAAGTAATTGAGCTTCAAGTTTATAATCTTGTATTTTATCCAATTTTTTACCTCTTTATTGCAAATAAAGAAGTACAAATGATTTTCTTACTCATTTTATCTGGCGATATTTTAGAACTTTAGTGATATGTTCTAAAAGATCTACGCAACTCTTGATACCATATTTGGAGAAGATCTCATATCTATCCAACTTTAAATTGAATTGTTTAGTGATTATGGCGAATCATTACTTGAAACTTCAATCAAGTTGGGTCTAAATTTTGTATACTTCACTTCACAAGAAACAAAATTTACTTCATTTTCTCCAATATACTCCACTTAGAAGTTGATCTCACTATCATTATGAGCATAAAAATTAACAATTATTCCTATTTTTTTTGCTTTTATTCTAGCTATGCACTTAAATAGATACTGTTGTAGCGGCTACAACTACCCTCCAAAATTTTGCCTTAGCTTTGTTTTCGAGCCTCCCTACCAACCTTTCACAGAGCATGTCTTGCTTCATCAAGTACACAAGCTTCAATTTTTTTCTTACAGAAAGGCAGCCTATCCATCAGAGCTGCATCCCCCTCACAAGATGTTTGTCTGAGTTTGGTCTAGTTGTAGGCTGAGTAGCTCCTTCAAGAAATAGCGCAATTATGGAGGGAAACAAACCTTTCCTCCAGGAATTGCACAATTTAGTCTGGTAGCCTGTTGGGCTCCAAAATTGCGTAATTCTGCAAGTCAGGCTTCATCCAGAAAATTGCACAATTCTTCCTAGCAGGTCTACTCAGCCCAGGAATTTTGCAATCCTGGGTAGTAGTTAGCTACTCTTCCCAGAAATTGTACAAATCTCATAGGTAGTCAACCTAGCTCCCATCCAGAAATGTGTATTTTCTCCCAGTAGTTAAGTAGCCTCCGCATGCATAGTTGAGTTGATCGATTCCCTTAGGGACCGAGAAAAACTGATTTTCATGCATGGGCTGCTTCACTAAAGGCAACATGAAATAAAATCCCTTGATTCAAGGATCTATTTTTAGCAGCCAGAGTTTTCATGCAAGGATCATTTCGGAAACTTACCACCAAGTGTCACTCTTCTTAGATATGTGGCATGCATGTCACATCTTCGATTTCATCAAAAATCATGAACCAGATGCTGTAGAGCTCATTCCTCACATCACCCTTGCAGCTCTAACATCCCATATTGCATCTAGGAGTTGTTGGCACATTCAGCTTAGTTGTTTTGCATTAAGCCCACCTTCCATGTCTTGTGTTTCATTTCTGGCACTTTTTGTGTTTTGCTTTGTATGAATGTTGTCTACTCAATTTCAGTGAGCGTTTGCTGTCGTTTTGATACATACTAGGTTTTACGAGCACCGTTTCAGTTTTTGTCAACATCTCACTATTGTCACATACATGAAACTATTTTTCATGAACGGTTCGAGATTCAATGACATGCCTCACCCACATGCATGTTGCTCCATTTTATGAATCTATCATTCACCATTTGCATGTATGATCATTCACTTATGCTTACACTCAGTATCGCCATGCATTCACATTCACATTTGCTTCTAGTTTCCCGTTGGCGGGTCTGGGTAGCCTTGGCCCAGACTCTGCCTCACCAAGACAACATTGTGCAATCCTGAGAGGGAAGGGTCTGTATTCCTCTCAGGAAATGAGCATTTCTTCCCAGTGACTATCCTCTAGTCTTGCATTGTGTAATTCTGAGGGACAGTAACTACTGGCACAGAAAATTGCACAATGAAATCGCTGAGCTTGCAATCATTGCCGGCTGAGATTGAGCATTACGCAATTCCACTAGTCAGTAGCTAGGCTTGACTGTGCATTGCGCAGTTCCAATAGCCAGTCAGCCTTCTGATAGCTTGGACTGTTCCTTGTGTAGCCTTGGTAGTCAGTCTCACGACCTCCCGGTGGAAATTGCACAACCTTCATGATCAGTCACATAGGTATGTTGCAAGTTAGTTCTCAAGTTCATTTTGGTTTTTGACTGACAAATTTCTTGTCATGAGTGTTTCCATGTCTCTAGGTATGACAGGTGTTCATCTGCCTCTCAGCATCCCAGGTACAATGGTTTCCAGGAGAGCAGAGTTGAAGACACCATTTAGAGCACACTTGGGGATGCAGTCAATCAAGTGTCTACGAAATTTCCTACACACAAAGACATCAAGTTGTTCATAGACAAGTACATCAAGATATGATGACATCAGCATCACAGCAAGCAACACCATGAACAGGAGCTGAAGACATCATACTAGATGCAATGAATGTAAGAGTTAGGTTGTTGACAACAAAGAGGTGGAACAAAGTTGCAAGCTCAAGAATATCTACTTGTGGTGAAAGAAACTTTGGAGACTCAGGCTATGAGGTGACAACGTGACATGAAGGTCATGGAAAGGTAGAGAATGGAATAGAGAAGAATTTTCATGTGCTCAAGTAGCAACTTAAGGAAGAACAAGAGCTGCATAGGCGAGAGAATGAGTTGCAGCAAGAACAGGAACAGCAGGGGGCACAACATGCACTCACGGATGAAACTGCACCCATACAAGTTATAGATCCATCCTAGTAGCTAGCACAGAGCAAGCAAGGTGAGTAGTGTTGTCGATCAAATGCAAGGGAATGTAGAAGCATGCATGTTAGTGTGCACACGCATGCAATCCCACCCATTCGGCACACTCACAAAGGTGAAGACAAGAAGAAAGTTTGACTGGAGCTGAAAATGTACTTCAACAAGTTGATGTGCATGACCACCAACATAGACTTGAATATAAACACAGACAATATGTGTCATTGTGTCGCTGGTTCAACCACACCTAGAATACCATGCATATGCTATCGGACAAGTGTTATAGAAATATTTTGGCACTTCAACCCCAATCTTATATGTCTATAAAATATGGCTCTTTAACCCCTAAAAGAGTTGTTTCAAACCCTAAAAGAACGTGGTCAATTGATTACATCATTCCCCAAAAGTTCCACCTAAAAATCCATCCAGAATTGGCCTAAACTGGACCATACTGATTGCTCCATTGTCAGGGTGCAATGCATACTGACTTCTACACTAGCCAGGTGCGATGCATACTGATGAGGCCTTCTGTAGGGTGTGATGAGCGAGGATGGACAAATGTTCGAGACAGTTTGCTAAGTGGATGCTCATGGAATCTTCTAGAAACTTCTCCTATGACACTTGCCTCTCTGAATTCGCCTAGGGATGAGTAAGAGATCCAAGAAATCTCCAAGTGGAACCAAATGCAACAAGTGGAATGACACTAATCAAAAACCCAGAGATGACTCACACCCTTGCACACATCTATAAATGGATCCCTCATCTGAGAGATCTGAAGGCTGGAATTTTGTGAATTGCAGGGAAGTGTTGATAGTTTGTATTTGAGAAAGAGCATTGTATTGTTGGTGTGATCTTACTATTTCATGAGGTGAAGAGGGTTTCATGCTCTGAGGATGATGCAGGATCAGACAACTGGGTTGTAATTCTCCCTTCTTATAATCAAGTTCTTCGAGTTTTCTTCCATATAACTGTGCAATTATGAATGTTATTATTTGTGAATGCCATTGGATGTTCATTATATTTCTGATTCCGTAATGATTATGATATAATAGATCAAGATGCTTTGACAGTTCTTTGTTACTGTGTTTCTACAGGTACTCTCTAAGTGGGATAAGTATGGAGAGGAGTTGCAAGCTTTGTCAAGGGGGGGAGATATCAAGCAAGGAGTTAAGCGGAAGATCCAGGTTGGTTCCTTTGTCTTTCTCTTATCTATTATACATAGAAGAAATCACGAATTGCTTCAAACTATTGTTTCTAGGGTAGCTGCCAAACCTAGAGGGCTAATCGATCAAAAAGACACTAGTTTTCCCAGAAACAAAGTGGTGACTCTGCTGGGGATAGAATAGATGTTTGTTTGTTGTTATTGTTTGTTTTATAAACTATAGACAAAGCCTGAAGTCAGCCAGGTAGCCCTCAAACTGCTCTTGCTCTGCAATTACATAGTAGATGAATGCTACTTTAGTCAATCTCCAGTTTAGTTTATGAATTAAACATTTGACTTACAAGCATTCTAGACGCCCTCTTGGTAGCTCAGTAACCTCTCAGTATCATTCCTTTGTACTTTTCTCTTTGTTGTCCATCATAGCTCAGCTTAACTCATTGAAATCAACTGCAAATTTGAGCCAAAACCCACTTCAATTGTGTTCCATGGCCCATTGCATTGTCTGTCACTGTAAACCAGTATGCATCGCACTTCCCGAGTGTAGTAGGTGTGATGCATCCTTATTTATGTGAAGCCCAGGTGCGATGACTGATTGAACCTATTTCCATTCTTGAAATTTGGGGGTTTTATCCTTGTTTTCAGTTCTGTTTAGTTGATTCGCTGCTTATGAGTTGTGCCTCATCACTGAAGCCTACTTGCATCACATAGATCAGCCTCCATTGATTAGGATTAGTAAATTTTTTTTATGTATTTTTCCATCATTTACAATCCTTTGTCGAAAATTTGCTTAAATCGATCTATCGCTTTGGTACAAAAAGTGTCGTAACTGTCGTTTTGTGTCAAAAAGAGAAGTGTCGTTGAGTCTTCCTTCCCTGAATAGTCGATTGAGCTTTTCTTCAAGTATTTGGTTTTATTTGTTTTTATTCGAAGTGTTGAAAGAATTTTCTATTCAAAATTGAAAAGTTTCGTTTAGTCTTCCTTTCTATTTTGAAAAAGAAATTGTCAAAAATGTTGCTTTGAGTAAAGTATTTCAGATCTTTGCGGCATTTAGTTTTCCTTTTTGGCATTTTTTTATATTAAAGGGAACAAAAAAAACAAATACATGCATTCACATTTGTATTTATTTTGTGTGCGAAAAATGATTTAGGAAAATGCATTAGTGTGTGCTCTTTGCTCTTTGTTTGAAAGAAATTGTAATCTTCTTTCCCTAGTAGCTAGGATGTTCATTGATCAAAATAAACAATGATTGTTTATCATTGTAGATTGCATTTTAGGAATTTCAAGTCAACATCACACGATGAACCATTGAAAGGCAAACTTTTAAACAAGATCAACTCTAGAATAAATTCCAATGAACTTAACAACGCTTTGGAACTTAATGCAACACATCTAGAGGTCTAGGCTAGAGATGTGTTCTGGCGTCATAAAAACTAGTAATTATCATTTTCATCGAAGGTTGGGTGATTCCTCCTCCTTGACACAACAAGTGCTAGCATGGACTTGTGCTCCCCGTACCGTCGAGTATATATTGGGAGACCACAATAGGCTTATATCCTTTATCCATAGGAAGCCAAGTCTGTCGCCCTATCGATCGCAATGCACTAAACACAGCGTTCGAGAAGATTGACTGTCGTACATAAGTCCTTGGTAATTTCTCTTTAATTTATCACCAAGGTGTATATTGGAGTTTTTTTATTGGTTTGGTAATCCCTCTATCTAGATTTTCTAAAGTAGTCACTTTCGTTCCTTTTCGATTCTTTAAAAGAAAAGTTCCATCTAAGCACTTGTCACTTTAGGCTCATTAAAAATCAAAGGGGACTAGAGTCATCTTTAGCTTTTTCTCGACTCTTAAAAATTGAAAAAGCAAAGTTGTGTCAAAGCATCATTAAAATTTATTAATTTGGAATAACATCATTTTCCCCTTAATTTTGAGTTGATCAAGTAATCCTCAATCGTGGAAGAAAGTCAATCAAAACCCTGTCATTCGAGGAGACTAGCAAGTCAACCATCTTTCACTCCGGAAATGAAGCCATTCTGAGAAAAACGGTCTTGTTTAACTAAGTCCAATTCACTTGGTTTATTTGAAACTTTTGTTTCAACATCATCAGAGACTACAGTTACTCTAATCATTTTTGGTACATCTGCCTTTAGAGAAGAAGTTCCGCAGTTACAAGAGGGCATTAGAACTGATCCTAGTGTAACAGTAGACATTTCTATACCTGGAACAACTCCATCTAGAGTTGATCTAGAGACTGAATTTCACTCACTTGAACATTTGGAAGTTGAGTTCCAGAATTCAGAAGGTGTCAACCCTCTAGTAACTATCACTGTAGAAGCTATACCTTCTTCGGCTCTAGAAATATTTTACAGACCTGATGGTCTACCTCTTCCCCCTAGACTAATTGTTATAGCGGAGATAGTAGAGGTTCCTCCATCCAGTACCCCGTTACATTTTGGAACTGGGATTCATCTGTATCCTTCTAATCCTGAAGTTGGTTCTTTTAATCATCCTTCATCGCAAGTTCTTGTCAAATCACTAAGAAATCTTTTGGATAGACTAAACATGTCTGACCAACCATCAACATCTAGGACTGTGTCATCTGATACAACTACGACAAAACTTCCTGTTGCCATTCCTACAATGTTTGATAGTATACCATTTGTTCCAGCTAGTTATCAATCACTAGCAGGAGTCCACTTAGAGGTTGCTTCAGCAACATGGTTTGCTCCTATTTATTCATCCGAAGTCCCATATGGTATTTCTTATGTTGAAACTCAGCAAATTGATCCTACATGCCAGTATTAATTTGGGCAAACCAGTCTTCAAAGATCGATATATCCTTTGAACACTGGACTGCCACCATATGGAGGGAAGTATGCTTTTTCATTGTTCCCTCCTAGGGAACAACCATATGAGAGTTTACAACAAAATTCAGGTCAAACTGGAATTACATCTAGTGGTTGGGTACCAATACTACCACAACAACCAGGGGTTGTATATTCAATGCAACTGATCCAACCTGTGTCGAATATTCCCACTACACCTGCTATTGTGACTGTGTCGCAAGTACAAGCACTACCTATTGTGTCTCAACCTCAAGTCTCTCAGGTTGCAATACAACAACCTCTTGTCTCTATGGCTCAATCACAACCTCAGGTTAGTGTTTCCTTACCTGGAATGACTCAAGCTCAAACAGGTATTATCATCCTACTTCTTGGTGAATCTTCCAGTATTGGAAAAAAAACAATGGTCCAACAACCATGGCTGGTACAGTACCAACAACCATAATTCCAACAAACCAAACCTCAGTTTGGGCTTGGTCAATATCAAACCTACCGAGGACCTGAGTAATAAGGATTTGTAGGTAATGGGCAACTGCATTTTCAAAATGGTTATCAACAACCACACTATATTGGCTATGTCCAACAACCTTATCAAAGTTACCAGCATCAGATACATTATGCTGGTATGCAAAGATCTACTGCTCAGGAAATTCCATCTTATCCTGGGTATGCTTCACCTAACCTAAATCAGCAGTTGCCTTTTGTGGTAACCCTAGAATTACCAGATTTGAACCAGCTGACGAATGATCCAATTGCATATGCCCCTTGGTCGCCAACGATTCCCCATAAACTTCCCTCAGATATTCCTAAATTCAATGGAAATCCAGGTGAAGATCCATTGATTCACGTAATGAATTTTCATTTTTGGTGCTCATCTAACACTGTGAATGATGATTCGATTAGGCTTCACCTTTTTCAGAGAACGCTTATTGGTCCGGCAGCGAAATGGTATATTGAATTGACCAGAGCTTTGTTTGATAACTTCAGCTCCCTTGCCACTACTTTTCTAACCCACTTTCAGTTACCCATAAGGTATGAAATGGGAACAAAACTCCTTACCAACTTTAAACAGACCATGGCCACTCACATATCTGATCATATTCATGAGTGGTGACATCGTCGTTGAATGGTAAAGATGTATGTTCCTGATCAGCTTTTAGCTGATTGGTTTATTAAGTCCTTATTGCCATCTATAACTGAGGAAGTGGCAAAAGGAGGAGTTTTCACTGAAGAGCAAGTCATTTCTCGTGCCTGGTATTTAGACTTGATTTATACTCAGTCTGGCATGCTCTACGACAAAATTCCTGACGCTCCTAGACCAGAATTTTCCATTCCACCCCCTCCTAAATCGAACAGGGACTCTCACACCGGTGATGGCGTGATCGGTGCCTCAAGCACGAAAACCGCAAAGGCTCCATCTGGTAAAGCCCTTGCAGTTTCTAGTCAAAAAGCAAATGAAAAACCTCTTGCCTTGGAGATTAATGCCGTGTCATCTGACAAGGGCAAGAATCCAAAGAAACCAGGGGAAAAGAAGAAAGGGAAAAATAATAAGAAGAAACAGGAGAATTCAACTCTTGAAAAATCTTCTGAGAACCTTACTGGGCCAAAGAAATCTCCTCATTTTCCATGTTACATATGTAACGAGGAGTATTGGACGAAATATTGTCCACATTGAGCTAAGGTTGTGAAAATTTTAAAGACTTCAAGTACTTCAGTGATGTTGACTGATCCATTTCCGAACATAGAAACTAATCTGGTTGCTATCGATCATGCTTCCACATCCCAAGTGCTTATGCTATCCATCTCAAAATAGCAAAATGATGCTTTAATATTGACAAGGAATAAAGATTATGGGAATCTGTTACGCAATAAATTGTCACTGTCTCCCTGTCAGTCTCCCTACTGCCTCATGAAATCAAATGCACCATGCTCATGCTCTTTAAACTGGCCAAAAGACCCACTTTGCCTAAGTTTATTGCATCAGCGCGTCTGTTATTAAAATAACCGCGCTGACGGGCGGCTTATAGTCTAACTGGTGCGCTGCCAGCGCGGAAGCACACGGGTTTCCCGCGCTGGTCGAATTTTATGCGCCAGCGCATCCTATGAAAGTATCGAGCCGCGCTGACACAGTCTTCTCTGTTTATGTGATGCGCTGTCAGCGCGTCAGTCCAGTGTTACACCCGCGCTGATCCAGTTTGGGCGAATTTGTTCCAACAGCCAGCCTTCCAGATGGTTCCAGGCCTGGTTGTTAGCCTTGTAAATGTCACCCTCCCTTCTATGGCATGTCTGTTTGTCATTTGAAACCACCTCCCTTGAAGATAAGCTCATCCTTCCACCATTCAAGGAGACTCCTTCTCCTATTTAAGCCTCTACCATTGCCATGAGCAGCTAGTTTTTGGATAGTTTGGATTGTGTGGAGTTTATAGTGCTCAGATTGCTGCTACTATAGGTAGTTGGTGTGATAAGTGTGGAATTGCTAGATAGCTTAAGGGAGGTTGTGGAGTGTTGCTTGTGTGAGAGAGAGAGTTTCTTGTCTTGGGAGATCCATTTCTAGAGGTGAATGCTTGAGAGACTTGCTGGCTAGACCCCCTGAGAAGGATATCGACGTCAGAACATTTGGTTGTACTCTTCTCTGTTATTGATTAATAATAGATGACTACTATTATGGTTCCATTCTCATTTGTCTCTGTAATGGTTAATGTGAATTACATCCTTTCTGACTGATGTATAATTGCTTTTATCAGATTTCACGCTTGTGTTTGCCTTTCTCTTCGTGTGTGCAGGTATCTATTCGCGGAGATCGTGAAGGATTGTGACCGGCCAGAGCGAAGGAGCGAGAGAGGCATCTCTTCATCAAACTATAGCATTGGAATCCAAGTAGGTGTCCATTGCCTATCTTTTAATTGCAATTAGGAACTTGCATAGCAGCATTGACTGATTGTTGCTAGACCCGTTCTGGGCTAGTAGGGATCGCCTTTATCCGTAGAGGGGATTAGACGTGTACAGTCGCGACGTCAGTGCCACTTGCTAGCTTTTTACCCGCGCTGACCTTGGGTTGCTAGCTTAATTCCCGCGACAACTGTGTTTTTTTGGGATCAGCGCGGGTGGTCTGTGTAAAATTTGCGCTGACATCTCGGGTGGTCTGTGTAAAAATTGCGCTGACATTGTGATCACATTGTGATCATCTCGGGTGGTCGGTGTTAAAATTGCGCTGATTCCTGAAAAGTTGTTTTTATAACTTTATCTCCTGAATTCATCAATCTTTCTTATCCCCTGTTGTTTCTTTCCCCTCATTAGCTTGTTTTGATTGCTTTTGGTTAAGGGACGCTCTCTCTTTGATTTCATTCGAGTGAGTCTTGTGTTTTTTAGACCATGTGACCTAGCCCTTTAGAAGTTTCATCGAGAAACTGTTTGCTCAGGTTACTTGTCTATTCAAGGTTCATCCACAACCCTCTTATTGATTTGCTTGAGGCTTTTTCACTGCTTATTGCTGGTTGATTTTTAGTGTCGATTATTGAACCACTTTTTATGTTGATTCGATTTCTTCACTACCAAGCATAGATCACAATTGTTTGGATCGATCAGTTCACACTTGCTTGTTTGTCTTCTTGAATTCACAAAAAAAAAATTGCATTCATTTAGCATACGAAAGTGAAAGTGCATTTGCATTACGAATTTTCATGTTTGAGAAATTGAAAAGCAAAATTTAAATCTTTCATTAGTAGTATTGATGCATCGTGAGATTAGGGTATTGGTGCATTGTGCCATTTGAAAAGAAATCAAACTAATATCTTTTGCATTCAATAGTTAATGGGAAAAAGAGCATTTCGTTGATTTGTGTTCTCAAAAGAAAAAGTTTCATTTCTTTGCCATTAGCTGCATTAGATTGTTTGATTGATTGAGTTCATTTTGTTTGGTCGAAAACTCTTAACCCTCTCATAGTTAGGATTCATCGAACGAAATGATATTCTTTGGCATGTAGTTTGCATCTGGGGAATTGCGAGAGTTTTCATACGGTAGGACCTGAAACCGAAACTTAATTCAAGATCAACCATAAAATAAACTGAATAAACCTAAAAACGCATTGGAACTTAACGCAAACATCTAGAGGTCTAGGTTAGAGACGTGTTCCGGCATCTTTAAACATAGTCACTATTGTTTCACATTACGGTTGGGTGATTCCTCCTTCTGTGACTCGATAGTGGTCTAACACGGATTGTGCTCCCACGTACCGTCGCGTATATAGGGAGACCCCACTAGGTGTTTATCCTTGATCCATAGGAAGCCGAGTCTACCGCCCTGCGAACCGTAATGCACCGAACACAGCATTCGGGAAGATTGACTGCAGTACGGAAAGTCCTTGGTTCTCATACGATTGCCAAGGTGTATAAGCAGTTTTACGGATTTCTTGGTAAACCCTTTGCCTAGAATCTCCAGAGCAGTCACTTTTGATCCTTTTCGGACTCCCTAAAAGAAAAGGTGCCAGTGAGCGTCTTGTCACTTCGTGCTCATTAAACATTCGAAGGAGACTAGAGTCATCTTTTCGTCCTTTTCTCGACTCTTGAAACATGAAAAGGTCAAGTTTAGTTCCTGTGTCTTAAAAATTTATTCGGCCACGTTAACATCACCTGGTTAGATCTTGTGTGCATTAGCTCGAGTAGGTTTCTTTTTGTTTTCCATGGCAACTTTTCCGAGGTTCACCAACCCAAGTTCCCCTCCTGACGGGAATCCTGGTCATTTCCCTCCTCTCGGGAATGTTGGTGCTCCATATATGGCAACGTTATCCCTTCTGGGGTTAACTGTCGGGTTGCCTGTTTGGTTGTTTTCAACCTCTTTGGTCCCTACCGTGTCGGCTATTAGTCCATCAGTCCCTCCACCTGAACAACATCATGTTGATCCTAAGGTGGACCTCTCTCCTTCGACGCCAACTTCTACATCCTCATCTTCTACTTCGCCTGGTGAAGGCCTCGTTCCGAGTAACCAGGTGGCTAAGAAGAAGAAGAAGAAGACCAAGAAGAGGAAGTCTCCTAAGGGAGAGGCTACAAGTATAACTGTTACTCCCTCGAGTACACCTGAAGTCGGGCCCCCTTCTGCTCCTCCGCGGAAGGTTAAGTTTCCTTGTCGATTATTCAAGGAGGACCATCTTCTTCACGATTGTCCTGGCATTCCCAGGGTATTAGAAATATGGTCTCGCGATCTGACCCACCCCTCATCGTCCTCTGGAGCTCACGGCGATGCTACCTTATTAGTTGGGAATGGTAAGGGAAAAGGGAAGATTCGAATCCCTTGTAGACTTTGTGAGGGCAATCATCCCCTTCACCTTTGTCCACTCATGGATAAAGCCTCCAGTGTCTTGGAAAGTCTCCCAGCTCCCTCACCCCAACTTCCCGTTGGATATCAACGTCTTTCTGTAGTTGCAGATCATCCGCCTCCCAACAATGAGATTGGTTCACATTCTTCTCTTGTCCAGGCCCCTCTTCCCGAACCTGGCTCTGCCCAGCCTGTTCCAGACCAACCATTGGTCGGAAAGAGTGTCGACTCGAGTCCGCCGCTCGCTCACTCTGTTTTGGAAGAGAATCATGCTCACGTCCTTCTCGTCTCTTCAGATTCCCCGGAGTCCCGAAATGACTCTCCTAACCCAGCTGCTCCCGAAGGTTCTCGTTCGTTCCCTTTAGCACCTGGGGGCAATCATACGATTCCCCCACCAAGTAGTTTGGTCGCTTCCTTTGATTGGAATTGTCTGGTCGCCGGTCGCCTTCCATCCCATGTGCCTTTCCAGATTACAGTACTTGCCTGTGATAAGGCAGTACCTGGCACTGTTCTGGATGAAGGTGCGTCGGTCAGTCTTATGCCGTACACTACTTGGCAAGCTCTAGGTTCCCCGCAGCTCGGGCCGGTCACGCAGAATCTGTTGGCCTTCGATGGAGGAGCCTGTCCATCTCTAGGAGTTCTTCTGAAGTTCCCTATTACTTTGGGAGGAAAAACCGTCTATATAGACGTCTTGGTTACCCAAGGTGTTTTAGACTTTAGTCATCTCCTTGGTCGCGACTATGTTTACGCCATGGGGGCACTTGTTTCTTCGCTTTTCCGTGTGGTTTGCTTTCCACACGATGGAAGAATTGTGATTATCGATCAATTATCGTTCGTTAGTCCCCCAATGCCTCCTGCACAGTTGTCGTCCCCTCCTAGTTTTTATCCACCAGTTGCATCTACTCCACCGCAGATCAACTACGTGGCCACCTACCCCGTGCCTGTATCCAGTGATGACACCATCGTGCATAGTGTCCTGGGGGCATTAGGTCCTGACTTCCAAGATGTGGTCCTTTCACCAGGAATAACACTCTTGGAAGCACCGACTTCCTATTCATTATGAGGCAGTCTGGTCGGAGCATAGTTCACTTTCCTATGTCAAGCTCCCTAAAAAATGAAATTGGGTCTGGTTGGAGCATAGTTCCTTTCCGGTGTCAAGCTCCTTAAAAAATGAAACAAGGGTTACAGAGCATAGTTCACTTTCCTATGTCAAGCTCCCTAAAAAATGAAATTGGGTCTGCGTGGAGCATAGTTCCTTTCCGGTGTCAAGCTCGTTAAAAAATGAAACAAGGGTTATGAGGATAGTTCTTTTACTGTGTCAACCTCATTAAAAAATGAAACAACTCCCTTTTCCCAATCGAGTCTTTGATTAAGATCTCGTAAAATCCAAGTCGAGTCTTTCCAAGATCTCGAAAGTGAACCTTCATTCCATCCACTTCGTTGAATGCAATGAAGCTTGGGGGGCATGTACCTCGTTTCGCGTCATTATGCTGGGGGCATGCGAACTTATAACAAGCATAGTTTTTTGTTTCAAGCTTGTGTAAACATGAAACAGAATCCAAGCAAAGTTCTCCATGGTTCAAGCTTGTGTAAAAATGAACCCATACCCGATTTACATCTCGTGATTGCCATTTTTATCCGCTGAATTCTGCTAGATGAGCCTTGGTTGTTTCATTCCATTGTTACCATCTCTTTGGCCGATCATATGCTCTCACTTGGTTGTTTATCCTTTCCTGAGGAACCGCAGCGATGAGTGGTTTTATTAGCCAGCCTCTTGACCATTACATGTTTTGAGCAGTTCCACCATTGCCGGAACCAGATGCTACCCTTTATACCACTCGTTCCTCTAGGGCGAGTCGCCTTTAAGCTCTTTTCTGGCTCGTAAAATATGAAACGATTGCCGAGTATTTTTCCCTTTTTGACTCGTTAAAGAGAATAAAAATGGAGGTTTGCTTTCAGCTCTTTTCTGACCGTTTAAAGACGAAAAGATTGTCGGGTTCCCTCTCGACTCGATAAAAGGAACGAGAGGCGGTCACTTTAAAGCTCTTTTTTCGACCATTTAACTTAAAAAGATCGCCAGGTGTTTGTCGTTTCGTACTCGCTATTGGCCCCAAAACGACGTACTTCCGACCACTTTTTTACTTTTTCGGGTCGAAGCTACTATTCACGAAAAGTACTCCTCGATCATAACGGTCGGGTGGTTCTTTCGAGCATTGTTTTATACTTTTTCGGGCTCGAGAGACACAACTTTACGAAAAAGGACCCCCCTAGAGTCTCCTTTTCCGCTGTCTTTTCAGACTCTCTAAACAGGAAAAGATGCCGAGCTCCTCCTTTGTCAGGCTTGTTAAAACTTAATGACATCGGACATCGTCGAAATGACACCTCTCCAAGCATATGCTATCCCCGTCAAGCTTGTCATCCAAAAATAATCGGGGTACCTGCCAGAAATGGTGGGGAAAATGAAACTGTAGTAATGATCGTGTCGGAAGTATGTCGCTCTTGAACATGGCACTCATCCGCATTCGTGTCTGGGTGGGGACTTCTCATCTTGTTTTACACTGGCCTCCATGGGTTTGGGTTATCCTATTTGACCTATCATCTGCTCATTGCCTTGTCACCATGACCTCTGCTCATTTGATGTCAGATACTGCCAAATCCGCTATTGTGCCGCCAATATGTTCAAGAGAAGTTGACCTCTGCAAGATTACCACCTCCCTCTAATGTCTCACACAAAATATTTTATCCTTCTCTGTCTCGTGCCGATGATGTGGGAAACATTATGGCCCACCTTCGATCAAGGTTACTTCCTGTCGACTCCAGCTCATTATCCAAGAAAGTGACCTAGAGACTCCCTTCAGGTGCCTTAGAGCCTGCATGCCTCAATGGCAAGTTCTTCGTGTTCGACGTGAGGTTTTCATCATTGGCCTCCGATCGGATGATTCTGCGGGTGTTCGACACCAGCTCATCGATTCACATGCCGCGGATTGTACCTATAAGTACCTTGAGTACCATTGTCATTATTGGTGGTACCTCTCGCATCTGTTAACAATTTTCATCATTGACTGGTAATCAGACGATGTTCATGCATGTTCGACTTCAGCTCATGTATTCACATGCTTGAACTTGTACTTTGTTCGGGTTGGGATGGAGCGCAAGACCCTGGTTTTTGTCTGTTATGAACCAGGCTGCGATTTTGTGGATTGTTATTACATGACTCATTGATGAATGGCTGCGCCCATACCTGAGTCTTTGGGATGGCTGCGACCATACCCTCTTATCTTTATGGTCTCTTCAGCTGGGTGGCTGCGTCCATACCACAGACCTTCTTCGTATGTCTTTTGGATGGCTGCGCCCATGCCTAGACTACATGTGATCGAGATATCAGTTGTACATTCATGCAGGTCCTTCCTGGTGGTGTTCCAGTTCAGCAGTTTTGTAAAGCATTTCACCCCTCCCACTCTCTCGGGCCTCATGCTTTAGGCGACATCTGTTACGCAGTAAATTGTCACTATCTCCCTGTCAGTCTCCCTACTGCCTCATGAAATCAAATGCACCATGCTCATGCTCTTTAAACTGGCCAAAAGACCCACTTTGCCTAAGTTTATTGCATCAGCGCGTCTGTTATTAAAATAACCGCGCTGACGGGCGGCTTATAGTCTAACTGGTGCGCTGCCAGCGCAGAAGAACACGGGTTTCCCGCGCTGACACCGTCCTCTCTGTTTATGTGATGCACTGTCAGCGCGTCAGTCCAGTGTTACACCCGCGCTGATCCAGTTTGGGCGAATTTGTTCCAACAGCCAGCCTTCCAGATGGTTCCAGGCCTGGTTGTTAGCCTTGTAAATGTCACCCTCCCTTCTATGGCATGTCTGTTCGTCATTTGAAACCACCTCCCTTGAAGATAAGCTCATCCTTCCACCATTCAAGGAGACTCCTTCTCCTATTTAAGCCTCTACCATTGCCATGAGCAGCTAGTTTTTGGATAGTTTGGATTGTGTGGAGTTTATAGTGCTCAGATTGCTGCTACTATAGGTAGTTGGTGTGATAAGTGTGGAATTGCTAGATAGCTTAAGGGAGGTTGTGGAGAGTTGCTTGTGTGAGAGAGAGAGTTTCTTGTCTTGGGAGATCCATTTCTAGAGGTGAATGCTTGAGAGACTTGCTGGCTGGACCCCCTGAGAAGGATATCGACGTCAGAACATTTGGTTGTACTCTTCTCTGTTATTGATTAATAATAGATGACTAGTATTATGGTTCCATTCTCATTTGTCTCTGTAATGGTTAATGTGAATTACATGCTTTTTGACTGATGTATAATTGCTTTTATCAAATTTCACGCTTGTGTTTGCCTTTCTCTTCGTGTGTGCAGGTATCTATTCGCGGAGATCGCGAAGGATTGTGACCGGCCAGAGCGAAGGAGCGAGAGCGGCATCTCTTCATCAAACTATAGCGTTGGAATCCAAGTAGGTGTCCATTGCCTATCTTTTAATTGCAATTAGGAACTGCATAGCAGCATTGACTGATTGTTGCTAGACCCGTTCTGGGCTAGTAGGGATCGCCTCTATCCGTAGAGGGGATTTACCTCTCCAACAGAATCCATCATTGTCAAACAACCAGGCTACAGATCAACCTAGTAGTTCCACAACAACTTCACTAGAAGTTTTTCCACCCATTATTCCTGAATTAACTATAAAACCGCCAAAGGGAGTCGTACATAAATTGACATTTAATCCTCATGCTCGAGTTGTACAGAATTATAATATAGTGGAGGATTTGGCTCAATCGCCATCCTCTATGTCGACACTTGAGGTATTACAGAATTGCCCCTCCCAAAAGCAGGCTTTGTTATCAGCAATAGGTGGGATTGATCCAGCGGATTCCAATCTTGTGGCCTTTAATCATAAAGGATATACACCTCAGTTACCGGCCCAACTCACTTTCCTTATACAGGTAAAAGCCCTCAATAAAACTGTTCATCGAACAATCATTGATGAGGGGGCATCTACCTGTATTATGTCAATGAGTTGCTGGAAAACTTTAGGTTCACCACCTTTGTTGCAATCATGAACGACATTAAAAGCATTCGATGGAAGAACATACACACTATATGGGATTTTAAGTAACTTTCAAGTTGAACTGGGGGGCAAGACAGTAAAGATTGAAGTCGAGGTCATTGATGGAATCCTTGATTACAATATCTTACTGGGAAGGCCCTGGATTTATGTTATGGCTGCTGTTGTGTCTACATATTTTAGAAAGATTGCATTTCCCTTCCAAGGTGGAATTACAATCGTTGACCAACTAGCCTTTTTTCCTAACAGTTCACAAGCTACTGGAAGCATTCCATTGATCCATGGAAGTTCTCAATCACTTCAAAATGTCAGAGTAGGTCTCCTAAAAGACCCTTCCTTAATGGGTACTTTTTCCCTCCTGCCTCCACCTGGACTTGCGGAAGTGGCCACAACGGAAACCTGTCATATGATATCTTCTACATATTCTAATATTAAGAGGAACTCTAACCATTTTGATAGTGTGGATCACCGCGAGGTGTTGCCCCCAAGGCCCAGAAAATATTTTTAGCTATCAATTTTTTGGGCCTGGGCGGCAAACCCAAATCTGCACTCAATGAGTGTTTGGATAGATAGGTCTCTAGAGTATGGTACCTCTTCTGATCCTTGGTCTTGTATACATTCTACAGACGAAGGAATCATCTAGTCAATGATGACAAGAGAGACGCCGTGGGAAGATTACCACCATCGTTCCCACCTTCAAGATAACAATGAAGATTATTCAAGTGACCTTAATCATCCTTCAGTTTTTTATTTTTTTTCAAATACTGTAAATACATTGGATTCTGAGCGAAATCTATCCAATATTGAAGAAACTATCTGTTATAGACATTTTTGTGCCTTACAGCATTGAGCATGAAATGTCCATAATCCAAGGGATCCAAAGTCCCTAAAAGAGTTGTTCCTGCCCCTAAAGGAACAAGGTCAACCAATGATAGCTTCTCCCAGAAGTTCTCCACCAAAAACCACTCAGAAACAGTCAATTCAGGATCAATTCAGAGGCTCCACTAGCTGCCTGCGTTGAAATGCAGAGGCTACACTGGCTAGGTGCACTGCAACACAGGTGGAAGCACTACCAGGGTGCGCTGAGCGGGAAATGACAAATGGAAAGCTCATTCAACGAGGTGGAAAGACCTTGGAAGCTTCCAGAATCTTCTCCAATGACACTTGCCTCAATGAATTCGACTAGTGATGAGTAAGAGGCTCTCAACCTCCAAGTGGAAGCAAGAACTGACAGAGAGAAGCCACAAGTCAAAACATAAGCTGACTCATCCTCTCTGCTTACATCTATATATGGATCTCTCACCCAGAGGTTCAGGAGGCTGGAATTTTGTACTTTGCAGAGAATTGCTGTTGGTTTGAGATTGAGATTAGTACATTGGGTGATTTATGCTTTGTTGGAGGAGAGGAAGGGATTCCTTTGCTGGGAGGTAGATGCTGGATCGGGACTCACTTGGTTGTATCTCCTCCTGGACTTTGTTATCATATCAATAAAACTATTTGAGTTTCTCCTATATGCTTGTATGTCAATGATGCTTTGTTATATTTGCATATTTAGTTTATATCTGATCCTAAACTAGTTATGAATGTAAATCCATGTCTTTTGTGTAGTTTTCCTCTCTTGTGATCTTGTAGGAACTTAGTGAAGCTGGACCAGTGAAGGAGCAAGCAGCAGGAAACGAACAAAAGAGAGAGCGATTGGATCGACAAACTAGCGGAAGACACCGGTTAGTTACATCCTTCTTCTCCATTTACATTTCATAAAGAAGAATACGAAGATAGTTTTCCTTGTTTGTTGCTAAGGCACTATCACACCTTAGAGTGGGATAGGGGCATTCCGAATTGGATACTTTTCCCAACAACAAATTGGCGACTCCACTGGGGAGAGTATCTTGTTAGTTTACTTGTGTTTCTATTGCTATTCATTTCATAAACTCAAGAGTGCCGAATCGAACTGCATTTGCCATTTACAAATGCAAAGTAGAGATCTACTACTCTAGTCCATTCGCTGGGCCTGTTTATGATCTGAACAGCTGATCCACAAGTGCTCTAACAGCCCTTTGTGATAGATCTTAGTCCTCCTATAAATCATCCCTCTAATTGTACCTAATTGATAGCTTTTATCCGGCCAAAAACCGTAGATTAAACTGCAAACCGTAACCCAGAACCCAGAAACAACTCTCGTTTCTGCTTCAGCGCAGACTCTGTGAAGAGGCTCTGCATTTCAACGTAGGTCCCGTGAAGGCTACCTGTGCTGAAGTTCAGTTTCTCTGTGTTGAGGGTGCGTTGATCAGTCTTTGCCTTGTGCAGCTGTGGTTCCCTCCTTCCTTTTGCTCAGTTTTATCTCTGTTTTTGTAGCCTGTTATCAGTCAGTGTACCTATCTAAAACCCCTTTTCTTTGCCTCAATTCTGCCTCAGTTGTATAAAGAAACTGTATTTGTTCTTTGTGTATTTGTTACATCATTTGCAGTTTCCCATTACAAAAGTAAACTAGTCATACTGTCGCCCTTAGATCTATACCTGTCGTAAGTGTCGTTTTGATCTTAGGAGTGAGTTTGTTTGCTGTTCACAGTTGATTTAGCTTTTAATTTTGTCTTTTGGTTTGAATTTATGCATTTCAAGTGTCGAAACAAGTAAATCATAAAGTTTCGTAATCGTCTTTTTGATTTCGAAAAGGAAACTTGTTTGTGTTTTTCACTTGAAATCGAATTTGAATTTGTACAACAGCTTTCTTTTTAGGCATCAATATTAAGAAAGTGAAAACAAATACATGCATATGTGCATTTGCATTTTGACAGTTTTTATGTTGATTTAGGAAAAGTGCATTACAGTGTGCTCTATGCTCTTTGAGAAAAGATGGTGTCTTTCTTTTCCCCTTGTAGCTAGGATTTTCATTGTTGAAAAGATATAAAAGCTTGCTTATCATCTTTAGACTGCATTTAGGAATTGTATCATACATCGCGTGGTGATCCAAAAAGGCAAACTTCTAAGAAAGATCAACCTAAAATAAATTGAATGAACTTAACAACGCTTTGTAACTTAACGCACAAAATAGAGGTCTAGGCTAGAGACGTGTTCCGGCGTCGTAAAACCTGGTCACTGGTCGCCTCGCTGATGGTTGGGTGATTCCTCCTGAGAGACGATAAGTGCCAATACGGATTGTGCTCCCACATACCGTCGAGTATATATTGGGAGACCCCTATAGGCATAAAACCTTTATCCATAGGAAGCCGTGTCGGCCGCCCTACTGATCACAATGCACTGAACACAACATTCGGGAAGATTGACCGCCCGTACCTTAAAAAGTATTCTGCGGTTTTGCGAAAAGTTTGGCACACCCTCTACCTAGAAATCCAGAGCAGTCCCTTTCATTCCTTTTTAGACTCCTTAACAGAAAAGGTCCATCTGAGCACTTGTCACTTCAGGCTCATTAAAAATCGAAGGAGACTAGAGTCATCTTTTGCTTTTTCTCGACTCTTTAAAATTGAAAAAGCAAGTTGTGTCTAAAGCGTCTAAAAATTCATTTAATTCGGAAACACACTTTCCCCTTTTGTATTTTGGTTGATCGAGTAATCTGCAATCGTGGAAGAAAGTCAATTGAAACCCCGTCGTTCGCGGAGGCTTACGAGTCAACCGTCTTTGTCTCCGGAATCGAAAACAGTACGGACAAAGCGAACTCATTTAACTGGTTCGAAATCTCCCATTAAAGTTAGAACAAGTGTTCCAACAACATCTGAGATTCTGGTTACTCCAAACATTTCTGGAACCCCTGCCTCTACAGAAGAAGTTCAACAGCCACAGAGGGACAGTGACACTGATCCTAGTCTGAGAGTAAACACTTGTGTTACTAAACCAGTTCCATCTGTAACCGGTTCGGAGAGTCTTGCTCCTCAAACATCTGTCGCTGTCGATTCAACCCCTTCTTCGGCACCAGAAATATTTTACGGACCTGAAGGTCTTCCCCTTCCACCTGGTTTGATTGCGATAGAGGAAATTGTAGAAGATCCGCAAGCAAGTACTCCAACACATTTTGGAGTCGGGGTCACTCTATTTCCTTCGACATCAGAGGTTAGTCTACCACCAGTGGAAGTTCCTGTAGAATCGCTAGGAAATCTTTTGGATAGACTCAAAATGTTTGAACAATCGTCAACATCTAGGACTGTGTCAACTGACACAGTGACAGCAGAACTCCCTGTCGTCACTCCGATAATGTTTGCTGGCATACCATCTGTCCCGACTAGCTCACAATCGCTAGAAGGAGTCCATCCAGGGACTATTTCGACAGTATGGTCCGTTCCTGTTTGTTCCTCCGGAATAATATCCGGTGACTCTTATGTTGAGACTCAACAAATTGATCCATTTGGAGGTCAATTTGGGCAATCCAATCCCCAAGGGCAGACAATCCCCTTGAATTCCGGATTACCACCATATGGGGGGCAGTATGCCCTTTCATTACCCCCTCCGGGAGGATATCCATACGGGAGTTCACAACAGTATTCAGGTTATACTGGAATTACATCAAGTGGTTGGGTACCTATGCTACCTCAAAAACCAAGGGTTGTATATTCAATGCAACAATGTGTGCCTGTGTCGAATATACCTACTACACCGGCTATTGTGACAGTGTCACAAGTTCAAACGCTGCCTGTTGTATGTCAACCTCAGATTTCTCAGGTTGTAATGCAACAGCCCCTTGACCCTGTGACTCAACCACAATCACCAACTGGTGGGACAACACAAGTCCAAATGGGTACAATCACCCCACACCTTGGTCCAACGGTTAGTATAGCGCAACAGAACATGGCTTCACAGCCGTGGCTGGTGCAATACCAACAACCACAATTCCAACAAGTATACCAAGGTTCTGAGCAGAAGATCTTTGCGAACAGTGGACAGTCGTACATTCAAAACGGTCAAAATCAACCACTTTACAGTGGTCATGTCCACCAACCGTATCAGTTGTACCAGCATCAACTACATTATGCTGGTATGCAAAGGCCAACTGCTCAGGCAATTCCATCGTACCCTGGGTATGCTTCACCTAACCTGAATCAACAGTTACCATTCGTGGCAACTTTAGAGTTACCCGATTTACACCGGTTAACAAACGATCCAATTGCTTACGCCCCTTGGTGGCCGGCGATTCCTCACAAACTTCCATCAGATATTCATAAATTTAATGGAAATCCAGGTGAAGACCCATCGAATCACGTGATGACATTTCATCTATGGTGTTCATCAAACACCCTAAACGATGATTCGATAAGGCTTCGCCTTTTTCAGAGGACGTTAATGGGTCCAGCAGCAAAATGGTATATTGAATTGCCTAGAGCTTCGTTCGACAATTTCAGCACCTTAGCCACGACTTTCTTAACCCATTTTCAATTGCTGATAAGGTATGAAACAGGAACGGAAATCTTAACCAACTTCAAACAGACAACGGCCACTCACATATCTGATCATATACATGAGTGGCGACGTCGTCGTAGGATGGTAAAAACGTGTGTTCCCGATCAGCTATTAGCTGAATGGTTTATCAAGTCGTTACTTCCTGCAATAACGGAAGATGTGGCAAAGGGGGGAGTCGTAACAGAAGAGCAAGTTATCGCTCGTGCGCAATATCTAGACTTGGTCTATACTCAGTCTGGCACGCTCTACGACAAAATACCTGATGCCCCTAGACCGGAATTCTTAATTCCTCCTCCTCCTAAATCAAACAATGACTCTCATGCCGGCGATGGCGTGATTGGCACGACAAACACGAAATCAACAAAGGCCACCTCCAAGAAGGCCTGTAAGATTTCAGATCAAAATGCAAAAGACGAAATTCTTGCTTCGGAAGTAAATGTCGTATCAGCAGATAAAGGCAAAGAAAACAAACAACCAGGAAGCAAGAAGAAACAAAACAAAGGGAAGAAGAAGAAACATGATGATTCATCTCCTGAAAAAACTTCTTCAAACCCTCCTGGAAATAGGAAACCAAAAAATCCATGTTTTATATGCGATGAGGATCATTGGACAGCAAATTGTCCATACAGAGCTGAGCTTAAGAGATTCTTTAAAAGTTCGCAAACCTCAGCTGTGCTAACTGATCCGTTTCCAAATCCAGGAACAAATCTGGTTGATAGTGGAAATGCTTCCCCGTCGCAAGTGCTAATGTTGTCGATTTCGAAGCAGCAAAATGATGCTTTGATTTCGACAAGGAACAAAGATTACGGGAATCCACAGCTGTCGAGCGGCAAAGAAAAAGATCAACCAAGTAGTTCGACAACAACTTCGACAGAAGTTGTACCACCCATCATTCCTGAATTAACAATAAAACCGCCAAAAGGAGTAATACACAAGTCGACATTTAATCCTCGCGCCAGAGCAGCGCAGCATTATAACATAGTGGAAGATTTGGCCCAATCGCCATCTGCTATGTCGACTCTGGAAGTACTACAAAATTGTCCATCCCAAAGGCAGGCTTTGTTATCAGCCATTGGTGGGGTTGATCCTAAGGATTCCAATCTTGTATCCTTCGATCACAAAGGATACGATCCTCAGTTACCAGCTCAACTAGCTTTCCTTATTCAAGTGAAAGCCCTCAACAAAACTGTTCATCGAACAATTATTTATGAGGGGGCATCTACATGTATTATGTCGATGAGTTGCTGGAAAACTTTAGGATCTCCAACCTTGTCACGATCTTCGACAACGTTAAAAGCATTCGACGGAAGGACATATACCCCATACGGTATCCTAAATAACTTGAAGGTTGAACTAGGGGGAAAAATAGTAGAAATAGATGTTGAAGTCATCGATGGGAATCTTGATTACAACATCCTACTAGGAAGACCGTGGATATATGCCATGGCAGCTGTTGTGTCGACCTATTTTAGAAAGATTGCATTTCCCTTTCAGGGGGGGATTACAATCGTCGACCAACAAAACTTCCTCCCCAATTGCTCACAAGTTACAAGAAGCATTCCCATGATCCATGGAAGCCCCCATTCGCTTCAGAATATCGGAGTAGGCCTACTAAAAGATCCTATACTAATGGGAACTTTCACTTTTCCACCTCCAATTGATTTGGCAGAAGTAGCGTCGATAGGAACCTACAACATGATATCTTCAACAAAGATCTCACGAAACGATATCAACATGGATCATGCAATGGTTTTTCCCCCGAGCCAAATGGAAATATTGTAGCAATCAATGTTTCAAGCATGGGAGGCGAACCCAAATCAACGCTCGTCAAGCGTTTGGATAGATAGGTCTAGAGAATATGGAACCCCTTCAGATCCTTGGTCGCGAGTGCATGGAACCGACGAAGGAATTCTACAATCAATGATGATTGAAGGGGCCCCATGGAATGATCACCACCATCGTTCCCTTCTTCCTGATTGTGAAGAAGATACTCGAGATGACCTTTATCATCCTTCAGTTTTTGAATTCCTATCAAATACTGTAAACATGGTGGATTCCGAGCGAAACTTATCCAATATTGAAGAGACTATAGCCATAAATATCTCAACTAAAACAGATATTGTAGAGAATATTTATGTCGGCAAAGGTTGTTCTCCTTCAGAGCTGGAAATATATAACGCTCTTTTTCGCGAATTCAGAGATGTCTTTGCTTGGTCATATGATGAAATGCCAGGCATCGACTCGAGTATCGTTGAACACGAACTAAAGATGTATCCAGATGTCAAACCGGTACGACAACGGCTTAGGCAGGTGCACCCCAAGAAAGCCACTGCCATTAAGGCAGAAGTTGAAAAACTTCTCCATGTTGGTTTCATCTACCCGGTTCCTCTAACCTGTTAGGATATTCCGACACATAGGAAATAGTTAAGTTCAACTTGGTCTAGTATAGAGTTAGGTATAGAGTTAGGTAAAGTGTGTTTCTTTACCGTTGTACATTTTGTAACTTACAATCCGACGGTCACGATATGTAGTGATCCGACGGTTCACTCTCTCCTCGGTATTACCGACACTTGATCCGTGGCTTGACACCCGATTGGTCCATGAGTTCTATTTAAAGCGCATGGAGGGTCATTGTTCGGGTAATCCGTGCATGAGAGAAGCTTATGTAAATTTTCATTCTTTGATTAATAAATTGCCTGTAGTACCCACGTTGGGACAGGCCGTGGACTGTTTCCCTCTTTGAGGGTTTTAACCACGTCAAAAATATTGGTGTATTGATTTGAGATCTGGTTGTGAGTGGTGTCCTTTTGGTGTTCTTTCTGAGGAACTTACCCTGTAAATTCCTACATGGTATCAGAGCAATTTGAGGGCCGCGTCCATTGGTGATCCAAATCTGAAGCCGGTAGAACTGCATGCGGCTGTCGTTTCCTAGATCTACTGTTTCTGACTGCTTTCGGGCCGAGAGGACTGCTCTGTTGCGATCAGAGCATCTATTTCAGTGAGGAACCCCTTTCGTTTCACGCGAAAAGGTTTCCGGTAACCCTAGCTGCGTCATTTTTCAGATTGGGAGGTATACAGTGTTTTTTGCAGTTTACTGTTATTTTCTCTCTGCTTATTTCGGTTTCGGTTTATTTAGCCCTTTTTTTAACCGGATCTATACCTTTCATTTCTGCGTATGCTCTTTGCCCTACGACTCTGTGGGATCTGGGCAAATCAGAAACAGAAAGGAAGGATTTTTCTCATGCGTATGCTCTTTTCTCTGCACCTTAGTGTGATCTCGGAAAATCAGAAACATTGAGAAAAATATTTAGTTTTTCGGCTAAAGCTAACTTTGAGATTTTTTTTTTAAATTTCTAGTTTTTTTGGCTAAAGCTAACTTCGAGCCGCAAGGTTCGTTTTTCTTTGCATATTCGTGTTGTGTTTTGTGCTTTGTGTTTTGTAGGGAAAAAGAGCTTTCTCAAGGCAAGCACGCAAACCAAGGCCCCCCCCCCCCCCCCCCCCCCCCCCCTCTCTCTCTCTCTCTCTCTCTCTCAAATTTTTTGTATAGATCAATTGGTTCAAAGCTATTTTTGGAGAGTAGAGGTCTTGGGTTCAAGTCTCCATTTTGTGGGGGCGGATTTTTTCATTCCCGCACATTCGCGCACTTTGCTGGCAACATCAACAATTTTTTTTTCAAAAAGCCATAACTTCTTCATCCAGAAGCCTTTTTCAGAGCCGTTTTTTTTAAAACCGCCTATTTTTTCGAGATCTATCCATTGGAACACTTACTTTCAGCATCTTCAGCTTCAGTTTTTTTAAAAAATGGAAAGTCCATGCCAAGTCATTCTTGACAGCACTAACTACTTCCAATGGGTAGCCTACATGGAAGATTTACTTAGAAGTAAAGGTCTCTTCAGAATAGCCACAGACCAAGAGAAGAAACCAAAAGATGAAGACAAGGCTGCAAAATGGGAAAATAGACAAGATCAAGCACATGGTTTGATAGGGATGTCTATTTCTCCAGATCTTAGATTCCACATTGCAGAACTTGAGACTCCTCATGAAGCATTAGAAAAACTCGCTAAAGTTTTTGGGATTAAAAATGAAATTAGAGCCCATCAACTTGAGAATGAGTTGCTTACTTTGGATCCTAATAATTTTTCTTGCATTGAAGATTTCTTGTCCAAATTCAAGACCCTTAGATATCTCTTGGAAGGTGTTAAAGTTAAGAAAGAAGATGGTAACCTTATTTATTCCATCCTTACTAAGTTGGGACCAGCCTACTCTGTATTTGTTTCCACTTTCCATTCTACAAGGGAAGCTTTCATTTGTCAAGGAAAAGACTACAAGGCCCCTTCCTTTGACTCCTTTTGTGATTCCTTAATAAGAGAACAAGAAAAACTCTTACACCTTGGTCTTCTTAATCTTGGAAACTCTTCCACGAAAGCGTTAGCCGCCCAGCAGCAACCAAATTCAAAGAATCCTAAGAAGTCATATCCTCAAAAGAATGGTCCTAAACCAACTCAGCCTCAAAATGAAAGATCATTTCAGCAAAATGATAAGACCAATAAAAACAAATGGAAGAAGACTGATAGACATTGTAACTTTTGTAATCGAGATGGCCACTTAGAATCTAAATGCTTTAAGAAGATGGAAGCCTTGGAAGCCGCAATGAAGAAACATAACATCCATGTGGAGCCTACTTCAACTTCAACTTCCGGAATGGCACTTTCTGCATGTCATTGTCAATCATCTCAGTCTGGTTATGCATTAAATGTATCTTCTTCTTCTTCTCATTCTCATGAGTGGCTCATTGATTCTGGAGCCTCTTATCACATGGCCAAAAACCAAGCCATGTTTTCTTCTTTAAATGATTGTAACACCAAAAATATATATGTTGGTGATGATAGATCTCTTAATGTTGTAGGGACTGGAACTGTTCATCTAGACAATGGTCAGTTTAATGATGTATTATGTGTTCCAACCTTATCCTGCAAACTTCTATCTGTCTATCAGATAACTCATTCAGGTGAAGGTAAAATTGTTGAATTTTCACCTCATGATGTTGTAATCAAGGATCTAAAAGATCCTAAACAGATTCTAGCTACTGGTCTTGCTGATGATTCCACAAGGTTGTATAAGTTTCACAACTTTGGGTCATCAAATCTTCCCTCAGTATTTGTTGCTCATAATGATGAAGTGAGCAAACTTTGGCATGAGCGATTTGGTCACTTAAACTATCGCTCCCTTCAGCATCTATGTAAAGAAAATATGGTGACAGGTCTTCCTATGGTATCTTGCAGAGATGGTGTTTGTTCCGGATGTGTACTCGGAAAACATCATCGAGACAGTTTTGACAAACGTGCCTCTTGGCACGCCTCAGCCCCTTTACAGCTTGTGCACAGTGATTTATGTGGTCCTCTTCCTGTTGCTTCATTCTCTGGCTGCAAGTACTTCTTAACTTTCATTGATGATTTCTCCAGACGCACTTGGGTATACTTCTTAAAACTCAAGAGCGAAGTATTTAACACATTTTTGGCCTTCAAAGCCTTTGTTGAAAAACAATCTGGACATCAAATTCTTAAGCTAAGAACTGATAATGGTGGAGAATATGTTAAAAACACATTCATCAACTTTTGCACTGAAAATGGAATTCAAATGCAACATACTGTTCCATACACTCCACAACAAAATGGTGTAGCTGAAAGGAAAAATCGCACCTTAAAGGAAATGGCTAATTGTATGCTGCAATCTAAAGGACTCAGTCTTAGTTTTTGGGCCGAAGCAATTAATTGTGCAAATTATATAATCAATCGCACTCCTACTAAGGTTCTAGAGAATATCACTCCAGAAGAAGCTTGGAGTTCCATTAAACCAGATGTAAGTCACTTTCGTGTGTTTGGAAGTGAAGCATGGGCCCATATTCCAGATGAAAAGCATAAAGCTTTAGAACCTAAGAGTGAGAAATGTACTTTTGTTGGATATTCTGAAGATGTAAAAGGTTATAGACTTATTCCATTTAAGTCCAAAAATGTTATCATTAGAAGAGATGTAAAATTTGATGAAAATAAATCGGCCTGCGAGCCTAGTCCGGCGGATGTGCCACCTCTTCCTATCTCTTCTACCTTTGAAAACATTTCTTCTTCAGATGATGAAAGTGAGTATGATAATCCTCCCCCACCTTCTCAGGATCCTCAACTTCCAAGATGGGTCCGTGCTACTCGGGATGCAGCAGGTGATCTTGCCAGTGATCCTACAGATCAGCGACGTACACGTTCTCAGTTTGAAAGAGCCTCTTCTTTACTGGCTCAAGCTCCAGTAAATCATGATCCTGACACTTTTGCAGAAGCTTCAGGCCATCCACATTGGGAAGCAGCTATGAATGAAGAATATCATTCATTGATGACAAATGATACATGGGATCTTGTTCCTCTACCAAAGGGACGCAAACTTGTTAGATGTAAATGGGTTTACAGAACCAAGTATGGACCAGATGGGAAAGTTGATAAACATAAAGCTCGTCTCGTTGCTAAGGGCTTTTCACAGGTTGAAGGCATTGACTACACTGAAACCTTCTCCCCTGTTGCCAAAATGAACTCTATCCGCCTTGTTCTTTCCCTTGCTGCCTCTTTAAAATGGGAAGTCCATCAGATGGATGTTAAATCTGCCTTCTTGCATGGGGACTTGCAGGAAGAAATCTATATGGAACAACCCATTGGCTTCATACAAACAGACTCCAGCCTTGTTTTTCGACTTAAGAAATCCCTTTATGGCCTCAAGCAAGCTCCTCGGGCTTGGTATGCCAAAATGGATAGCTTTCTTTTAGAATCTGGCTTTTCTAGGTGTCATTCTGACAATACTGTCTACACCAAGAAAGTGGGCAACTCTCTTATCATCCTTGTTCTTTATGTTGATGATCTTATTCTTACTGGTAGTGATCCCAACCTTATAAACCATGTGAAGTCCAGCCTTAAAAAGAAATTTGAAATGACAGACTTAGGACACTTACACTATTTTCTCGGTCTTCAAGTCTTGCAATCCAAGGAGGGTATTTTCCTTTCCCAGTCCAAGTATGCTTGTGATATTCTTCGTCATTTTCACATGGAAGACTGTAAGCCAGCCCCTTCTCCCTTTCAGTCTGGAGTCAAACTTTCAGTCTCTTGTACTTCTCCTAAAGTTGATGCTACCTTATACCGTCAACTTGTAGGAAAACTCTTGTATTTAACCCATAATCATCCTGATCTTTCCTTTGTTGTTGGCCTTGTTGCTCGTTTTATGCAAAACCCCCGTGAAAGTCATTGGAAAGCAGCTAAAAGAATACTTCGTTATGTTCGAGGTACAGTATAGTTTGGGATTCATTACAGTGCCAAAGCAGCTCCTCTGTTAGTTGGTTTCACTGATTCTGATTGGGCTGGTGACCCTGATGATCGGAAGTCTACTGCCGGTTATGTCTTCACTCTTGGTTAGGACCTATTACATGGGCTTGTAAGAAACAGGCTGCCATTTCTCTTTCGTCAGCAGAAGCAGAGTATCGTGGTGCCGTGGAAGCTAGTAAGGAAGCCTTGTGGCTTCGTCAGATCCTATCAGAGTTTGGCTTTGAGCAGCAGCATCCAACCACACTTTGGTGTGATAATCAAAGTGCCATTCAGCTATGCAAAGATCCAGTCCAGCATCAGCGCAGCAAACACATTGAACTACACATGCACTTCATCAGAAAGCTCATTCATGACCATGTTCTTGAAGTGCAATATTGTTCAACAGATGATCAGGTTGCAGACATCTTCACAAAGGCTCTCACAGAGGCGAAGTTCACTAAACTTCGATATATGCTTGGAGTTTAGGAAGTTGTCACTAAGGGGGGATAGGCTCTAGTGCCTCCTTCCTTCTCCTATTGTGTCATATTTGTAAATCCTTCAATCCTATCCCAAGTTGTTCTTAAGGGGGGATGTTAGGATATTCCGACACATAGGAAATAGTTAAGTTCAACTTGGTCTAGTATAGAGTTAGGTATAGAGTTAGGTAAAGTGTGTTTCTTTACCGTTGTACATTTTGTAACTTACAATCCGACGGTCACGATATGTAGTGATCCGACGGTTCACTCTCTCCTCGGTATTACAGACACTTGATCCGTGGCTTGACACCCGATTGGTCCATGAGTTCTATTTAAAGCACATGGAGGGTCATTGTTCGGGTAATCTGTGCATGAGAGAAGCTTATGTAAATTTTCATTCTTTGATTAATAAATTGCCTGTAGCACCCACGTTGGGACAGGCCGTGGACTGTTTCCCTCTTTGAGGGTTTTAACCACGTCAAAAATATAGGTGTATTGATTTGAGATCTGGTTGTGAGCGGTGTCCTTTTGGTGTTCTTTCTGAGGAACTTACCCTGTAAATTCCTACATAACCGATTGGGTATCGAATATTGTCCCTGTTATGAAGAAACAAGGGACAATCCGAGTGTGTGTCGATTATAGGGATGTAGATCAAGCTTGTCTGAAAGACAACTACCCTACACCCTTCATCGACCAGATAATTGATGAATGCGCCGGATGTGAAATCTTTTCATTCATGGATGGATTTTCTGGGTATAATCAAATAAATACCCGCCCACAGGACTAGTCAAAGACTGCATTCATTTGTCCGTGGGGCACATTCGCATATCGAAAATTACCTTTTGGTTTAAAGAACGCAGGGGCGACGTTTCAGAGGGCAATGAACTATGCCTTCCATGACCTCAAGAACATCGTTCAACCATACCTCGACGACCTTCCAGCCCATTCGCGAAAGCGGACTGATCATCCGCAACATTTAAGAGCGATATTTCTACGTTGCCGACACTACAAGATACGACTCAATCCACACAAATGTGTATTTTGCGTCAGTTCTGGTCGTTTACTTGGCTTTGTAGTCTCCAAGGATGGGATTCGTCTCGACCCTTGTAAGGTCCAGGCAATCATAAATTTGCCTCCACCTTCGAATTTGCTTCAGATTTAGAAACTCCAAGGGAAAGCAAACTTTCTGAGGAGGTTCATTCCAAATTACGCCGAACTTGCTAAAGGTTATACACGTCTTTTGAAAAAGGAGGTACCCTTCGTCTGGGATCAGGTTGCGCAAGCTTCCTTTGATGCTTTAAAAGATTCCTTAATAAAAGCATCATTAATGTACGCCCCCGATTATCAAAGAGATTTTAACCTGTATCTGGCTGCCGCAGATACAACCATCACAATGGTTTTAGTTCAAGAAGTCGATGGAATAGAACACCCTATATATTATTTAAGTAGAAACTTAAATGATACAGAAAGCAAATATTCTTATGCTGAAAAACTAGCGCTTGTAGCTGTACAAGCGATACAAAGATTTCGACACTATGTCCTCTTCAGGAAAACTACCATTCTGTCAGATTGCAACCCCATGACTTATATATTGTCGCGACAGTTGCTGGGGGGCAAATATTCAAAATGGATAGCGATCCTTCAAGAGTTTGATCTGGAATTTGTAAAATCCAAATCAAAGAAAGCTCTAGTTTTCGCAGAATTATTGTGTGATCTCCCATCGTCGTCCAACGATGAAACATCCGAAGAAACAATTGTGGATGAGAATTTGTTTCTGATATCTACAAGCAATAAGTGGTATGGAGATATCATAATTTATCTCCAAACCAAAAAGTTTAGGCCTAACACCTCTCACTCTGAACAAAAACGTATACGATACCAAGCAAAAGACTACATGATCGTCGGTGATACGCTTTACCGTCGTGGTGTCGATACAGTTTTGAGAAGGTGCCTCACCCATGAGGAGGCCGAAAAAGCCCTGAATGAGTGTCATTCAGGCGCGTGTGGGGGGCATCAATCTGGATATGCCACAGCACAAAAAATCTTACGAGCAGGATACTTCTGGCCAACCATGTTCAAAGATTGCATAACCGTAGTCAGAAGTTGCCATGCTTGTCAAATTTTTGATAGCAAAACCAGAAGACCACCCGCACCGTTACAGCCGATAGTTGCTATTGGGCTATTCGCCAAATGGGGCATCGATTTCATGACATGTAACCCCACCTCGACCGGGGGGCATGGGTATATTATAGTCGCCATTGACTATTTTACCAAATGGGCCGAGGCGATGCCTACATTAGATAACACTGGTGAAACAGCTGCCCTTTTCTTTTTCAATCATGTAGTCACCAGATTCGGCGTACCACAGGCTATAGTCACAGATCATGGATCGCACTTTCGCAATCACATGATGGTTGAATTAGCTACCAAGCTAGGGCTATCTCACGACAGCTCTACTCCGTATTATCCGCAAGCCAACGGACAAGTTGAAGCGATCAACAAGGTCCTGAAGCGTATGTTGCAAAGGATGATGGGAGTTCACAAAAGAAGGTGGCACCTAATCCTGTACTCAGCCCTGTGGGCTTACCGAACATCGGGAAGGAATGCGATCGGGTTCACACCTTTCCAACTGGTGTATGGCCTAGAAGCAGTCTTACCAGTCCAGTGCGAAATCTCGTCTCTTAAACTCGCAATTGATCTCCTCCCCGGAACTTTAGAGGAAGAGGCCCGTTTCTTGGAATTAATCCATTTGGATGAAACCCGTCGTGATGCCGCTTTGGCTAACAAAGCCCATAAGAAACGAGTCAAGGCGCAGTTCGACAAAAATGTCAAACCCCATGTCTTCTCAAAAGGTGACTTGGTCTTGCTTTACGACCAAGAATCCGATAAATTGGGAGCAGGTAAATTCAATTCTTTATGGATGGGCCCCTATATTGTTAAACGAGTGTTAGCAAAAGGGGCCTACGAGTTAATGGATTATGACGGAATTCCACTGGCGCAACCTCGTAATGGGTTGTACCTTAAACGTTACTATGCTTAAATAGTAACCAATATGCTTTTGTTGTATTTTGTTTTCGCTAAAGTGGTCGTTTTGGTCGAGTAATCCACCTTTTTACATTTATTGCAGATGTCAAACCTTTTGGATACATGTGTGGGATATGCCGACGGAGCAAGTCGTAGTTCGCGGAACCTGTCCTCCGCAGCCTGGGCCATTTTTGATCCAAGCGGCGAGTTAGTAAGTTTCAGAGGTGTATGTATTGGTCAATCAACGAATAACATCGCTGAGTATAGCGCGTTGATAGAACTGCTCTCTGATGCCATCACCCATGGTATACGCCGACTAATCGTCAGGCTAGACTCACAACTCGTAATACTACAATTCAATGGTATATATTCCGTCCGCAACCCAGCTATTTATTGCATGTTCCTAAGAGTTAAGATTTTGGAAAGACAATTTGATTTAATTCAATACCAACATATTTCCAGAAACTTAAACACATTAACCGACTCATTAGCAAACTATGTGTTAGATAGACATTTGCGACATTTATAAAAAGAAACACATCATCAATGTTATACATGTGGATCATACAACTCAACCAGAATAAAACCCCGAAAATCAAAATATATATATATATAAGTTGTTTATGGTTTACATATAATGTTCTGTAACCAAGACAAAATCGGTCACATGACCCAAAAACTCAAAAATGCTAGGGGGCACCCTAGTCTAGTGATGCCCATGATAGCACGTCACGGCCTGTGCGATCATGCGTAAGAGACAAGTCCATTGTCTAGGCACACCAGTAGTATGCCGCTGCAACTGTAGAGGTAACTCGTCGATCCTCACATCTGGAATACCGAGAGTAAGGCTCTCAACCTGCTCCTGTACAACTGTGAGGGTCTCGGCCACATCAAGGTCACGAAGAATAACCCTCCTGGCAGCCTCTCCTGCTGGGGCAGTGGCTGGCACTCTCGGGCGAGCTACTGGACGAACAGGACCAACATCTGCATGCACACATGAGTTTGATTAAAGTCTTGATAGAATAAAGCACAAGAACATTATGAATAAAAACAGTAAACAGTGATATGGTCGAAGTTTTTTACCAATAGCGCCCCACTGCTCACCATCCGACAGTACCAAATCCGGATCACCCCAGAAGTCCATGCCAACATATGGATACTCGGAATAGACCATCTCCTGATGCTCGAACCACATGAAGAAGGTATCAGAGAAAGAAATCTGAGATTGACCAGCATGCCTAGACATGTGATCAACCCATCTCTGCATGCGTGGTTCAGTAGGAGAAGGCAAGTCGAGTGCAATATACTGTGGCTGCATCAGTGGTATCTTCTCCAAAGCGAAGGCAGTCAAAATAGAACCAAACCCAAAGTTCTTCAACTTCCCATCCTTTACCTTGGTCATCTGACTTTTCATCTGAAGAAGTACTGCATCACACCAGTTGAATATTTTCAGTTGGAGGCACTCCAAGGCATGCTGCACATAGGATCTATTGGCTACACGAAGAGACGCACTACCGGCCACCCTACCAATAGTATACAGGATAGACATAAGGGACCTGTCAGCAACCTCACGGATAATGATCTTGCCGTCTTTACTCGGCTGAGATCCTTCCCTGCAATACTGGTGGACATAATCTCTCACAGAGTCACTCCCTCGGGCCGAACCTGACAAAGAGATGGGGGCACCCCGCCTCGACAAGCCAGTCAAGAAGTAAATGTCTACTGCGGTCAAGGGGATAGATTTTCCCCTAATATGGAATACTTGGTTGATAGGATCCCAAGCATCGAGCAAATACTGCAGTAGGTTGATCTGCTATCTCATGCTAGAGATGCGGAAGAACTTCAGCAGGCCACAGTTCCGCAGCGCGTTCACCGTAACCGGATCATGTAGGGCAATCATGTCCTCTTCTTCATGTTCTCGTTCTCGCCATGTAAGGGTCATTTTGCTCCAATATCTTTGAAAAACAAACATGAGAGGAGTTAGATCCTGGTTTTGATGAGAAACTGGCAAAAATTTTCATCAAAAACTGTGCAACAAAACCCAAACCCTTTTCTGCGCCCAGCACACCTGCCCAGTGTTCCACCTGCGTTGAAGGTCATACTACTTGACATTCAACGCAGGTTTCGAGTGCACAAGGTGCGCTGATGGCAGAACGACCCCATCAAACCCCAGGGGTTCAGAAAAACAGGAAATGAAGCACAGAATGCAGAAAGGAAACCATGAAATGAAAGAGCTCAGGTTTAGCTCCTACCTGGTCCAAACGGTGCCGAGAATCGTCCACAAAATCTCCCGAAATCAGCTGATGAAAATCAAGGGGGAAGAGGCACCTCCAAAGCTCCAACAAACCAAGTTCAAATGAAATGGTAAAATGAGAGGTAAAAACACTTTTTAATTGCTTTTTACGTAGTTCAAAGCGAAATATTAGGGTTTTAATCTCATTTTCAAGCAAATGTTATTCATTTCTAACTAGTTTGATGCAGCAATTGAGGGTACAATACTATCTTTGAAAAGGGCAAAGCTATTTATGGTAAAAAATCAAAACTAGACCATGTTATCGAGCAGTTTTAGCACATAGTTCATGCTCGTTAAAAAATAAACATAAGACCGAGCAGTGTTTTTCCGCGTTTAAGCTCGTTAAAAAATGAACTACCCTCCGGTAAATAACCACCATGAATGTAACGTTATCAGCCATTAAAGCCTTGGTCGTGTTTGCACCGTCACCTCCACTTTTCCATTGGCCGATCATTCACCTCCATTTGATTGTTTACCCATTTTGAGGAACAGCTGCGAAGAGTGATTTCACTAGCCATCCTTGTGACACTGCCGTGATTGGAAAATTCCAACCCTTACCTGGAATCAGCTGCTACCCGTTTTATCACTCGTTCCTCAAAAGACGAGTCTTCTTTAAGCTCTTTTCATCTGACTCGTAAAATATGAAAAGATTGCCGAGTTTTGGCCTTCCAACTCGTTAAAGCGACCGGAAGTGCTATCCCTCCTCTAGATTTTAATCTTTTTGGACCTGAGGGATTATTGCACAAAAAGATCGAGTGCTTGTTTTATTCGGCTCGTTAAAACTATCGAAAACTCATCCCTTCTGTATTGTTTTATACTTTTTCGGACGTAAGGGATTAGATGACGAAAAAGGACTTCCGGAGTTATCTTTACGTTCCTTTTTAGACTCCCTAAAAAGGAAAAGGACCGAGTTATCTTTGTCGTTAAACTCGTTAAAAACATTAATAGCGACAAACTTGTCTTTAGACGAGAACGAGTTTCACTATCGCTAGGCTCGTTAAAACATAGCGATGGGTTTGCCCGAAGGGAAAGTTATAGAACAAGCATATGTTACCCTCCTCAAGCTTGACAAAAATAAAGAGGTACTGGTCAGTAATGACTGGGGAAAAATTGGGAAGAAACTCAAAGAACTTTTATTGGTAGCAAGTCGCTCTTGAACATGACACTTCCACTCCGTGCCCGAGTCGGGTTGGGTTGTTTCATTCACCGATCACATCACCATGGTCTCGCCATACCATCCATCTTTGCGGTAAATGCTACCAATCCATCACATAAGTGTCGCCGATATGTTCAAGAGAAGTCATCCAGAGAAGTCAACCGTGTCCCATCCACTACCATACATTATCCTTCATCCTTTCATGACCGCCACCCTGAACCATATATCATCAGATCATTTTCACCTCTATCAAAATCATTTGCTCTGTTCCGTGTCACTGATGTGGGATACATTAAGGCCCTCCTTTGACGGATCGCTTCTTGTCGACATCAGCTCATTACCCAAGAAGTTGATCTAGGAACACCCGCTTCAGTACTTTGAAGCTTGCATGCCTCAATGGCAAGTTTCTCACTTCCGGTGACAGGTATACATCAATGACCTTCGACCGAAAGATTTTGCGTGGTGTTCGACGCCAAGTCCTTTATTCACACCATGTGAATTGTACTGCAGTACCTTGAGGGTCATTATCATTATCGGTGATTCCTCTCGCGCTTGTTAACAGTTTACATCATTGACTGGTAATCAAGCGATGTCTTTCCATGTTCGACTTCAGAACATTTCTCACATGGATCGACTTGTACTTAGAGTGAAGATCGGACGAGATTGAAGACCCCGGATCTAGTTTTATCCATCCGGGCTGCGATATATATTCAGGAAAAATAAAGACATTGACATGTACAGCATTACAACATAGATAATCATCCTACCAAAAGGATGATGATTTCATCAAAATCATTAGTCTACCATCAGACGATTGTCTGTTCTATGTACAGAAAAATGAATTTATAAAGTTGAGCATGGGAATGCCCGCCTCAGCTAGATCATGAAAGCAGTATGAAAAATAATGTATTGTATTGTATCTTATTACAGGTCTCCTCCCAGCATTGGAAGAACTTCGGATCCTCCTAATAAAGCATTTCACCCGATAAACGGCCTCATACTTTAGGGGGCAACTGTTATAGACATTTTTGTGACTTACAGCATTGAGCATGAAATGTCCATAATACAAGGGATCCAAAGTCCCTAAAAGAGTTGTTCCTGCCCCTAAAGGAACAAGGTCAACCAATGACAGCTTCTCCCAGAAGTTCTCCACCAAAAACCACTCAGAAACAGTCAATTCAGGATCAATTCAGAGGCTTCACTAGCTGCCTGCGTTGAAATGCAGAGGCTACACTGGCTAGGTGCACTGCAACACAGGTGGAAGCACTACCAGGGTGCGCTGAGCGGGAAATGACAAATGGCAAGCTCATTCAACGAGGTGGAAAGACCCTGGAAGCTTCCAGAATCTTCTCCAATGACACTTGCCTCAATGAATTTGACTAGTGATGAGTAAGAGGCTCTCAACCTCCAAGTGGAAGCAAGAACTGACAGAGAGAAGCCACAAGTCAAAACATAAGCTGACTCATCCTCTCTGCTTACATCTATATATGTATCTCTCACCCAGAGGTTCAGGAGGCTGGAATTTTGTACTTTGCAGAGAATTGTTGTTGGTTTGAGATTGAGATTAGTACATTGGGTGATTTATGCTTTGTTGGAGGAGAGGAAGGGATTCCTTTGCTGGGAGGTAGATGCTGGATCGGGACTCACTTGGTTGTATCTCCTCCTGGACTTTGTTATCATATCAATAAAACTATTTGAGTTTCTCCTATATGCTTGTATGTCGATGATGCTTTGTTATATTTGCATATTTAGTTTATATCTGATCCTAAACTAGTTATGAATGTAAATCCATGTCTTTTGTGTAGTTTTCCTCTCTTGTGATCTTGCAGGAACTTAGTGAAGCTGGACTAGTGAAGGAGCAAGCAGCGGGAAACGAACAAAAGAGAGAGTGATTGGATCGACAAACTAGCGGAAGACACCGGTTAGTTACATCCTTCTTCTCCATTTAAATTTCATAAAGAAGAATACGAAGATAGTTTTCCTTGTTTGTTGCTAAGGCACTATCACACCTTAGAGTGGGATAGGGGCATTCCGAATTGGATACTTTTCCCAACAACACTATCGCCATTAATATCTCGACCCAACCTAATGTTGTAGAGAATATTCATGTTGGCAGATCATGTTCTCCATCAGAACTGGAAATTTACTGCGCTCTCTTTCGTGAATTCATAGATGTCTTTGCATGGTCATATGAGGAAATGCCAGGAATTGACTCAAGAATTGTTGAACATGAAATCAAGATGTATCCAGATGTCAAACCAGTATGGCAACGACTTCAACTTGTTCATCTGAAGAAAGCCACTGCCATTAAGGCAGAAGTTGAAAAGCTTTTGCATGCTGGTTTTATTTACCATGTTCCTCTCACTGATTGGGTATCGAATATTGTTCCTGTAATGAAAAAATAAGGAACGATTAGAGTGTGCATCGATTATAGGGATGTAAATCAAGCATGTCCAAAGGACAACTATCCTGCACCCTTCATCGACCAGATAATTGATGAATGTGCCGGATGCAAAATATTTTCTTTTATGGATGGATTTTCGGGATACAATCAAATCAATATCTATCCACAAGACCAGTTGAAGATTGCATTTACATGTCCGTGGGGCACATTCGCGTATCGTAAATTACCTTTCGGTTTGAAGAACGTAGGGGCAAATTTTCAGAGAGAAATGAACTACACCTTCCATGACATCAAACACATCGTTCAACCGTATCTTGATGATCTACTAGCTCATTCGCGAAAGCAGATTGATCATCCATAGCATTTGAGAGCCATATTTCTACATTGCCGACACTACAAGATACGACTCAATCTGCACAAGTGTGCTTTTTGTGTTGGTTCTGGTCGATTACTTGGTTTTGTAGTTTCTAAGGATAGAATTCAACTCAACCCTTTTAAGGTTCAGGCAATCCTTGACATGCCTCCACCTTCAAGTTTGCTTCAAATTCAGAGACTCCAAGAGAAAGCTAACTTTCTGAGGAGGTTCATTCCACATTATGTTGAACTCGTTAAAGGTTACATGTGTCTTTTGAAGAAAGGAGTACCCTTCCACTGGGATCAGGTTGCGCAAGATTCCTTTGATGCTTTAAAAGATTCCCTGATAAAAGCACCATTAATGTACGCTCCTGACTACCAAAAAGACTTTAACCTATATCTCGCCACCACAGATACAACCATCGCCATGGTTTTAGTGCAAGAAGGTAATGGAATAGAACATCTTATATATTATTTAAGTTGCAATCTTAATAATATAGAAAGCAAGTACTCTTACGTTGAAAAATTGGCTTTAGTAGTCATTCAAGCAATATAGAGATTTCGACACTATGTTCTCTTTCGCAAGAGTACCATTATGTCAGACTGTGACCCTATGACCTACATTCTGTCGCGTCAATTACTAGGTGGAAAACATTACAAATGGATATCCATTTTGCAGGAGTTTGATATGGAATTCACCAAATCCAAATCAAAGAAATCTAGTCTTTACAGAGTTACTTTGCGACCTTCCCTCGTCATCCAACGATTTGACATCCAAAGCATAAATCGTGGATGAGTCTTTGTTTCTGATATCGTCAAGTGATCCATGGTATGGGGATATACTGGTCTATCTCCAAACCCAGAATTTTAGGCCTAACACCTCTCGATATGAATAGTGGCGTACGCAATACCAAGCCAAAGACTACCTGATCATTGGCGATACGCTTTACCATCGTGGTGTCGATAAAGTTCTACGAAGGTGCCTCACGCATTAGGAGGCCGAAAAGGTCTTGAATGATTGTCATTCAGGTGCTTGTGGGGAGCATCTATTTGGTTATGCTATAGCACAAAACATCTTATGAGTAGGTTACTTCTGGCCACCATATTCAAAGATTGCATAACTACAGTCAGAAGTTGCCATGCTTGTCATATTTTTGATCGCAAAACCAGATTACCACATGCACCACTGCATCCAGTAGTTGTTGTTGGGCCATTCGCTAAATGGGGCATTGTTGACATGTAACCCCACTTCAGCCGGGGGGCATGGGTATATTATAGTCACTGTCGACTATTTTACAAAATGGGCCAAGACAATGCCTACATTAAACAATAGTGGTGAAATGGCTGCTCTTTTCTTTTTTAATCATGTACTTTCTAGATTTGGTATTCTACAGGCTATAATCACAGATCATGGATCGCATTTTCGCAATCACATGATGGTTGAATTGATTTCCAGATTAGGATTGTCCCATGATAGTTCTACTCCATATTATCAGTAGGCTAACAGATAGGTTGAGGCAATCAACAAAGTCCTTATGCGCATGTTGCAGAGAATGATTGGAGTCCACAAACGGAATTGGCATTTAATGCTGTACTCAACTCTGTGGGCATATAGGAATTTGGTGAGAAATGCAACCGGATTTACGCCCTTTCAGTTGGTGTATGGTCTGGAAGCTGTCTTATCAATTCAGTGCGAAATCTCGTCTCTCAAGCTTGCAATCGATCTGCTTCCCGAAACTTTTGAAGAAGAGGCTCGTTTCTTGGAACTAATCCACCTGGATGAAACCTGTCGTGATGCCACGTTGGCTAACGAAGCACATAAGAAACGTGTCAAGGCACAATTTGACAAAAATGTCAAGCCTCGTGTCTTCTTAGAAGGTGACTTGGTCTTGCTTTATGATCAGGACTTTGAGAAATTAGGAGCAGGTAAATTCGAACCATTATGGATGGGCCCCTACATTGTTAAATGGGTATTGATAAAAGGAGTCTACAAGCTGGTCGATTATGATGGGATTCCACTGTCGCAGCCCTGAAATGGGTTGTATCTTAAACGTTACTATGCTTGATTAAGTGTAGTGAACTCATTGTGCTTTTATTGCTTTTTTATTTTTCTTTTAGAGTTTTCATTTTTGTTAGGTAATCCACTTCGCATTTGTTGCAGATGTCAAACTTTTTGGAACCATTTGTTGGGTACGACAACGGAGCTAGTTTTAGTACGCAGAACTTATCTTCTGCAGCTTGGGCCATTTTTGCTCCAAGCAGCAAGTTAGTGAGTTTCAGGGGGATATGTATAGGCCGATCAACGAACAACATCGCTGAGTATAGCACGTTGATTGAAATTCTCTCTGATGCCATTTCACATGGCATACGCTGACTCATTGTCAGGCTAGATTCACAACTCATCATTCTATAGCTTACTAGTGTTTATTCCATTTGGAACCCAACTATTTATCGCATGTTCCTAAGAGTCAGGATTTTGGAAAGACATTTTGATTCCATTCAATATAAACACATTTCCAGAAACTTAAACACATTGACTAATTCATTAGCAAACTATGTGTTAGATAGACATTTGCAACATTTGTAAAGAAAGCATTTTACATCAACATTTGCATCAGGATTGCATAACTTAACCAAAATAAAACTCTGAAAATTAAAAAATAAACCCACCACCGAGCATAGTTCCCATAATGGTTTAAGCTCGTTAAAAAATAAACTCATTGCCGAGCATAGTTCCCCCATGGTTTAAGCTCATTAAAAAATAAACCCACCACCGAGCATGGTTCCCCACAGTTCAAGCTCATTAAAATATGAACCCACCTTCGGTAAATAACCTTTGTGATTTCCATGCTATCACCATTTTGAGCCTTGGTTGTGTTCCCACCTCCATTATTTTGGCCGATCATACACTTCCACTTGATTGTTTACCCTTTTTGAGGAACAGCTGTGACGAGTGGTCTTATTAGCCAACCTCTTCACATCACAATGTTTTGAGAAGTTCCAAGCTTACTCGAAACCAGTTGCTACCCTAGACACCACTCGTTGCTCAAAAATCGAGTCCCCGTTAAACTCTTTTCAGACTCGTTAAATATGAAAAAATTGTCAAGCAATTGGCCTTTCCAGCTCGTTAAAGTGATTGGAAGTGCCATCCCTCCTGTATATTTTAATATTTTTTGGACCTGAGGGATTATCTCACGAAAAAGTTTGAGCGCTTGTCTTTTTCAGCTCATTAAAGTGATTGGAAAAGTCATCCATTTCATATTATTTTATCCTTTTTCTGACCTAAGGGATTATTCTACGAAAAGGAACTTTTGGAGTTTCCTTTTTGTCCCTTTTCAAACTCTCTAAACATGAAAAGGACTAAGTTATCCTTATCATTAAACTTGTTAAAACAATAGTGACAAACTCATCCACCGGAGACGAGACAGAGTCCCCTTTTCGTCCTTTTTCAAACTATTTAAACATGAAAAATACCGAGTTATCCTTGTCATTAAACTCATTAAAACAATAGAGACAAACTTGTCCACCTAGACAAGAACGATTTCACTGTCGCTAAACTCGTTAAAACATAGTGACAGGTTTTCCTGAAGGGAAAATTATAGAACAAGCATATGTTATCCTCCTCAAGCTTGACAAAAATAAATAGGTATTGGTCAGCAATGACTAGGGAAAAAGGGAAGAAAACTTGAAGAAATTTATGGTAGCAGGTCGCTCTTGAACATGACACTTTCACTCCATCACCACGATTAAGTCGGGTTGGGTTATTCCGTTCACTAGTCATTTCACCATTGGTCTTTCACACCATCCATCCTTTGGGGTTAATGCTACCAATCCATCTTAGTGTCACCGATATGTTCAAGAGAAGTCATTCAGTCAAGAATTCACCATCCAGTAAATGCCTCATCCACTACAATACCTTCAACCTCCACTTTTCATGGCCACCATTCCTGGACCTTGTGTCATCAAATCATTTTCATCTATAGAAAATCATTTGCTTCATTTTGTGTCATAGATGTGGGATACATTAAGGCCCTCCTACGACGAGTCACTTCTTGTCGACATCAGCTCATTATCCAAGAAGTTGACTTAGAAACAACCCTTTCAGTAATTTGAAGCTTGCATTCCTCAATGGCAAGTTTCTCACTTCCGGTAACAGGTTGACATCAATGGCCTTCGATCGAAAGATTTTGCGTGGTGTTCGACATCGGATCATATATTCACACCACGTGAATTGTATTGTAGTACCTTGAGGGTCATTATCATTATCGGTGATTCCTCTCGCATCTGTTAACAACTCACATTATTGGCTGGTAATCAGGCGATGTCTTTCCATGTTTGACTTCAGAACATCTCTTCACATGGATCGACTTGTACATCGGGCAAAGATTGAACGAGTTTGAATAACCCGGATCTAGTTTCATCCATCCGGGCTGTGATATATTCAGGGAGATAAAGACATCAAATGTACATAGAAGCTGCGCAGATGGTCATCCAAGCCAGGGATGATGACTCTACATATGAAGAATCACCAGTCTACAACTGCAGATAATTATCTATTCTATGTACATGAAATGAATTTATAAAGCTGAGCATGGGAACGCCTGCCTCAGCTAGATCATGAAAAACTATGTTATGATGATGTATTGTATTGTATCTTATACAGGTCACCTTCCAGTTCGAAACCTCGGATCCTCATGATAAAGCATTTCACCCGACATCAAAGATTTATGACTTCATGCTTTAGGGGGCAACTGTTATAGACATATTTGGGCACTTCAACCCTAATCTTATATGTCAATAAACTAGGACTCTTTAACCCCTAAAAGAGTTGTTTCATACCCTAAAAGAACATGGTCAACTAATTACATCATTCCCCAAAAGTTCCACCTAAAAAACCATCCAGAATTGGCCTAAATTAGACCATACTGACTGCTTCACTGTCAAGGTGCGATGTAGACTAACTTCTACACTAGCTAGGTGTGATGCATATTGATGAGGCCTTCTATAGGGTACGATGAGTGAGGATGGACAAATGTCCGAGACAGTTTGCTAAGTGGATGCTTGTGGAATCTTCTAGAAACTTCTCCTATGACACTTACCTCTCTCAATTCGCCCAGGGATGAGTAAGAGATCCAAGAAATCTCCAAGTGGAACCAAATGCAACAAGTGGAATGACACTAATAAAAAACCCAGAGATGACTCACACCCTTGCACACATCTATAAATGGATCCCTCATCTAAGAGATCTGAAGGCTGGAATATTGTGAATTGCAGGGAAGTGCTGATAGTTTATATTTGAGAAAGAGGTGTGATCTTGCTATTTCATGAGGTGAAGAGGGCTTCATGCTGGGAGGATGATGCTGGATCAGACAACTGGGTTGTAATTCTCCCTTCTATATAATGAAGTTCTTCGAGTTTTCTTCCATATAATTGTGCAATTGTGAATGTTATTATTTGTGAATGCCATTGTATGTTCATTATATTTCTAATTCCGTAATGATTATGATATAATAGATCAAGATGCTTTGACGATTATTTGTTACTGTGTTTCTACAGGTACTCTTCAAGCGGGATAAGTACAGAGAGGAGTTGCAAGCTCTGTCAAGGGGGAGAGAGATCAATCAAGGAGTTAAGCGGAAGATCCAGGTTGGTTCCTTTATCTTTCTCTTATCTATTATACATAGAAGAAATCACGAATTGATTTTAACTGTTGTTTCTAGGGTAGCTGCCAAACCTAGAGGGCTAGTCGATCGAAAAGACACTAGTTTTCCTAGAAACAATGAGTTGGAAGGAGGAGCCATACCAATGCACCCAGATGCAATGGAGGCAAGAGTTTACTGCAGTAAGATGTCACCATGGAACACATGCACACCATCAATGGACGACCAAGATTGGTATCAAATCACCACCTTTACCATCACAAGCATGTAAAAGAGTTGGTCTCACCACAATGGACCAAGTGTCAGTGATGTCTTGCATAGATTGCTCTAGCCATTTTGTCTCACATGGGCACATGTGCACTGTAATGTAACATCTTGTCAAGTGGAAGTTCAAGTGTCAATAATTGGATGTAACAATCATAGAGTAGATGAAGAGTCATGAGGGTAGATGAACCGTCACAAAGGGGAATGTCAAGGGTCACCCCACCCTTTGCTATAAATAGAACCTCATAACTCATTTTAAAGGCTTTTGGTCAGCCAAGCTTTGACAAGAGTATCTTAGAGAAAGCTTGGATAGTATTGTAACGTGCCTTGACTTCTCCACTGCATAGATCTAGTACATCTCTTTCGAGGAGAAGGTGGTTGTGGCTGTAATGTTCCACTATCAGAACTAGTGGTTGGACATGGATGAATTGTATTACTAGAGCTTACACTTCTTAATATAACAGAGCCAACATGTTTCATGCATATGTTGTATTGTATTCTATGTTATCTAGTTTACTCTAAATGATATATGTATTTGTTGTGTATGCATGCATGGATGAACTATTATATATAAGTATATATGAATCATTTTGAAATGTGTTGTTGGTTTAACCATCATTTTGGATTTCTTGCTAATTTGCTTTCCAGCTTGTGATGCATCTTCACGCGTGTGTTCCCTTCGAAGTTGCGTACTGTTATAGGTTTCCAAGGGGCACAATCACCTCACCCTAAGTCTGTTATAACCTCTTATTCACCTTCCTTGACTTATTGTAGCTGTCACACCCTTCCTACCAACGGGGACATCTTACTTGCCTCCATGCGAAATCACGGTCAAGGCATTACCGTACGACCCACTGTTGGGACTCCTACACCAAACGATCTGAGGTCTAATTGGGACTTCTTATTGGGGAGATCCCTTGACATGTTGGTAGGTCCAGCACCGTCAACATTTTTGGTGCTAAAAGGAGGGCCAGATGACAAACTTTGAACTCTCATCTTGTTTTGAACCTTTGCATATCTATCATGGATTCTTGCACTCTTCTCCCTCCACAATGTTTTTCGAATCATGAAGATGTCACCATCATGAGGGAGCTATTTGATCTCTTGTCCACTTACATGTATGATGGTGAAGGAAAAGTGACCTTGCCTGAGCTCTTACATGATTTTATTTCCATGCTTCATGAGGAAGATGGATGTTCTGACTAATAGGCCAGCTTATTGCTTGCATACACACTTCTCAAATCTCCACATCGATGGCTATGTAGCCTACCATCTGACAGAGTGCACTCACTTGAGCACTTTTATGATCTCATTGAAGACACTTTTTATCATTTTGATCTAGAAAATCTTGACCAAAAATTGTTACAAAATCGGAGGGCTCCGCATGAATTGACTATGGATTTTTGGCAGCGCTCCCCTGATTTTGAGTTTCAAGCTCTGAAGAGCCAAATGAAGTTTTTCTATATTTGGGACTGATTTGAGTATTGTGGTAAGAAATTTTCTCGTCCCAAGAAGAGGTTTTAAATCAAGCCTCGCTCAGCATCCTTCAGTGATGGAGCTACGCAATCTTAGATGGATGCAATCACTGTCACAAGTGACTATCTGCCATCCCCTCATCAAATAGCTCCATCACTCCATAGTGATTTTGGGGATCAAGCTCACACACCTGTTCAACTGTCACATCCTCCCAACATCACTTTGCTTAATTTTTGCGCAGATTTGGTTGTGAGTCCATCGAGTTCTCATATGCATTTTGTTCCACAACTTCCATCTTCGCACTTGGCTGTTCCTCCAGATGATACTATATTGTGTTCTTCCATTCTAGACTCTACACTTGATGTTAATGAGGAACAAGCCATTGATGGAGTTGGTGTTACAAAAGCAACATGTGTTATCATTCATGAAGAATATGAGTAGGAGATTGAGCATCAACACTTAGCGAAGGATGACTCCCTTCCATCCAAGCCCCCTCCATTCCTTCCTAACATATTTGGTGAACCTACCATCCATGATTTCGCATGTGTATCTTCATCCATGGATGCACCCATTGTTGATCACTTACAAGACACACTGGATGTCAGTCCATCATTCGACAATGGAGAGGATGAGTTATTCATTGAAAATCCACTTGATCTTTCATCTGCCTTTTCTAGAAACACAGAGGATGAATTTGTTCACTTCTCATCTACCCCTCTATTTGATTCATCAAATAATGAGGATGCTAATGAAATCATTGATTTTTCTAATCATTGGTTTTCGTGATACATTCACTCCCATATTCTATCACGATCATGATTCTATCGCAGTTAATTTTTCGAAGCCACTAGTCTATGATGATCTATATGACAATGAAGTTGAAACACTCCAGGTTGTCGAGGCACTTCAGCCCAAGATGATGGTTATGTCAGGCCCTCGCTATCTGGAGGTCAGTTTCACTTCCAATCAAGAAATTGATCAATCACCCAAGGCTCCTCATCACTCATCTGTATGCATTGAAGATCAATCTCACACACAGATCATGCTTCCTCCACTCAAATTTCATGATCCCATCGCTCATGCATTGGAGGAACCTTACAGTGCAATCACATGAACATGACACAAGTTTTCTTTATTTCTTTTGTTTGCTTGCATGTCACAGTCAAGAGTGTGCCTATGATTCAAAGCTGCACACAGTGTCACACAACAACATGATAACTCCACGAACTGCTTGTCATGCACTTCCACTTACTTATGTCCTGTGGGCACTTTTAAACACGAAGTGTGGTTGTCATCATTGTTATATCTTTCTTGCTTGTTGGTTCACATAATTGGGTTGCTCACAGACCAAGCCTTCACCAACATGGGTCAACCAATGCACCAATGGCTGCATTGGAAATATCACTTCACATGATCAGGCCCATGCACCCTTAGTTTAGGAGTAGGAGTAGTGTTTGCTTTTAGTCAGTTGGCTTGCATGCTTGTTTTCTTACTTTGTTTGTTTGTTTGCTTGCTTGTTTTCTTACTAGCTTTGCTTTCACATTTTCTTCTGCTCTTACTTTTCTTTGTTGTTCATTTGTTTTCTTGTTTTGTTCATAGGTAGTTTCACATGAAACCATGTATGACTCTTGAAACAAGCTGGGTAAGGTAGAAGAGGCCTTGTACTGCTATCACTACTTGGTTATCTATCATCCTGCCTCTGTATGAAGAACTTGTTACTTTTAGTCCATGATGCGTCGAAGGAAAATATGTATTGTTTGAAGTGAACCTTGGTGAAAACATAACGCTTGTGCGTTATCTAGTATCACCTACTCTAATCGGTTGTTTTTGGGTTAACCCTTGTCAGCTCAGTCAAGTAGAGTAATGTGAGGGGGAAAACTTTAACATGCACGTTAGAGATATAATAAACTAATTCTCCACTTGAACAACCTCTTCTTCTCTCAATAAGTCGGATCCCTCTCCTACCTCTGAAATGAATAAGTGTTATGCACATTTATGAAAAATGAAAAACAAAAAAATGAAAAGTGAAAAAATTCAAAATAAAAAATGAATAAGGTGAAAGAAGAGAAATGCTTCTTACGTAGAGAGGTGATGCAAGTAATTCCACTAGGGGATTGACCAGGCTTAGTGGCAACAGAGCCATACTTGTGTTCCTATGTGACTCCGTCAGGGTACTGTCTAGGCCTGCTAGCAGTGGAGCAACACCAGAGATAAAACATAGACTCTGACAACTATAATGCTTGCACATCAATATACCCCTCAACCCCAATCGAAACAATTGTGTTTCCTTGGCTTGGAGTATGTGTCAATCGACCAAGAGTTTGGAAGATGCTACAACTTACAATCAAGCTAGTGTGAAACCAAGACCAACTAAGAACTGAACAATACTTCCGGAGGTGTTAGATTTGCTTTTCATGAACAAGGTCCATTCAAAGAGCTAGAGTTCTACCAATGTGTCACCAAGTTTTGTAGAAGCTACAACCACCCTCCAAAATTTTTCCTTAGCTTCATTTTGGAGCCTCCTTATCATTCTTTCACAACAACATGTCTTGCTTTGTCAAGTACACAAGCTTCAATGTTTTTCTTACAGAAAGGCAGCCTATCCATTAGAGCTTGATGCATCCCCCTCACAGGTTGTTTTTCTAGACTTGGTGTAGCTGTAGGCTGAGCAGATCCTTCAAGAAATTGTGCAATTATAGAGGGCAACCAAACTTCCCTCTAGAAATTGCACAATTTAGTCTAGTAGCCTTATGGGCTCCAGAATTGCACAATTCTGCCAGTCAGGCTTCATCGAAAAAAATTGCTTAATTCTTCCCACTAGGGCTTCTCAGCCAAAGAATTGCACAATTTTGGGTTGCAATCAGCTGCTTTGCCCAGAAATTGCGCAAATCTCCTAGGCACCCGAACTCCCATCAAGAAATGTACATTTTCTCCTAGTATTTGTGAAGCCTCTTGCATGCGCATTTGGGTTGACTGGTTCCCTCCGAGACTGAGAAAAACCAATTTGCATGCATGGGCTACTTCTCCCAAGGCAACATGAAAAGGCATCCCTTGATTTAGGGATCTACTTTTAGCAGTCAAATTTGTATGCAAGGATCATTTCAGAAACCTTCCAGGAAGTGTCTCTCTTCTTATATTTGTGGCTTGCACGACACACTTTTGATTTCATCAAAACTCATGAACCAGATGCTTCAGAGCTCATTCCTCACATCAACCTTGTAGCTTTGACATCCCACACGCATCTAGGAGTCGTCGGCACATTCATCTCAACTTTTTCAGGGTAAACCCACCTTCCATGTCTTGTGTTGCATTTCTGGCACTTTTTGTGTTTCGCTTCATATGCATGTTTTCTGCTTGATTTCAGGGAGAGTTTGTTGTTGTTTTGATACATACTAGCTTGTACTAGCACTGTTTCAGTTTTCATTAAAATATCAATGTTGTCACATGCATAAAACTGTTTTCACAAACGGTCAATGATTCAACAACTCGCCTCATCCACATGCATGTTGTTCCATTTTATAAATCTGTCATTCACTATTTTCATGCACGATCATTTGCGTATTCTTACACTCAGTATCACCATGCATTCACATTCACATTCGATTTCAGTTGCTAGTCGGCGGGTCTGGGCAGCCTTGGTCCAGACTCTACCTCATCGAGACAAAATTACGCAATCCTGAGACGGAAGGCTCTATCTTTCTCTCAAGAAATGTGCATTTATTCCCAGTGACTGTCCTCCAGTCTTGCATTGTGAAATTTTGAGGGACAGTGACTGTTGGCCTAGAAAATTGTGCAATGAAGTAACTGAGCCTACAACCATTGCCGGTTGAGATTGTGCATTGTACAATTGCAGTAGTCAGCAGCTAGGCTGGACTATGCATTGTGCAATTCCAGTAGCCATTCAGCCTCCTGATAGCCTGTACTATGCCTTGCGTAGTCTTGGCAGTTAGGCTCCTGACCCCTCGACGAAAATTATGCAACCTTCATGATCTATCACACAAGTATGTTGCAAGTTAGTTCTTAGGTTCATTTTGGTTTTTAACTGAAATATTGCTTGCCATGAGTGTTTCCATGTCTCCTGGTATCACAGGTGTTCATCTTCCTCTCAACAACATAAGTACAATGGTTTCTAGGAGAGCAAAGTCGAAGACACTGTTTAGAGCACACTTGGGGATACAATTGATCAAGTTTCTATGAACTTGCCTATCCATGAAGACATCAAGTTTTTTTTTAGACAAGTACATCAAGATATGACGGCAGCAAAATCATAGAAAGTAGCACCATGAATAGCAGCTAAAGGCAGCATACCGGACGCAACGAACGTAAGAGGAAGGTTGTTGATAACACAGAGGCAGAACAAAGTTGCAAGATCAAGTAGATCTACTTGTGGTGAAAGAAACTTTGGAGACTCGGGATATGAGGTGACGGCGTGACATGAAGGTCACGCGAAGGCAGAGAATAGATCAGAGAAGGATTTGCATGTGCTCAAGTAGTAACTCAAGGAAGAACAGGAGCTGCACATATGAGAGAATGAGTTGCAGGAGGAACATGTACAACAGGGGGCACAACATACAGTCACGGATGAAACTGTGCCCGTACAAGTTATAGATCCATCTGAGTAGCTGGCACAGGGAAAGCAAGGTGAGCAGTGTTCTCAATCACATGCAAGGGAATGTAGCAGGATGCATGTTATTGTGCACACATGTGATCCCACCAATTCGGCACACTCATCGAAGCGAAGACAAGAAGCAAGTGCGACTGGAGCTGAACATGTACTTCAACAAGTTGATGCGCATGACCACGAGCACACACTTTAATATCAGCATAGACACTATGCATCAATGTCTTTCTGGTTCAACTGCACCAAGAAGACCATGCACATGCTATCAGACGAGTTAGACGGAGGAGCCATACCAATGCACTCAGATGTAATGGAGGCAAGAGTTCGCTTCAGCAAGATGTCACTATGGAACACATGCACACCATCACAGACGAAAAATCTTGGCATCAGCTCACCACCTTGACCATCACAAGCATGTAAAAGCATTGGTCTCACCACAACGGACCGAGTGTTAGTGATGTCTTGCATGGTTTTCTCAAGCCATTTTGTCTCACATGGGCACATGTGCATTGTAATGTAACATCTTGTCACGTGGAAGTTCAAGTGTCGATAGTTGGATGTAACAATCATAGAGTAGATGAAGAGTCACGAGGGTAGATGAACTGTCACAAAGGGGAATGTTAAGGCTCACCCCACCCTTTGCTATAAATAGAACCTCATAAATCATTGTAAAGGCTTTTGGTCAGCCAAGCTTCGATAGGAGTATCTTAGAGAGAGCTTGGACAATATTGTAACGAGCCTTGGCTTCTCCATTGTGTAAAGCTATTACATCTCTTTGTAGGAGCAGACGGTTGTGGTTGTAACGTTCTGCTATAGGGCCTAGTGGTTGGACATGGATGTATTGTATCACTGGAACCTACACTTATTAATATAATATAGCCAGCATGTTTCATGCATATGTTGTATTGTATTCTATGCTATCTTGTTTATTCTAAATGATATATGTATTTATTTTCTTACATATGCATGTATGGTGTTATGTTCCTATATCAATAGGTGTCATATATCATGATTGACTTGGTTTAGCTCTAAAATATGTACATACCTTTGCTTGTTGCAAATGTTTTCCATATTTTTAAAAAATAAAAATATTAAAAAATGTAAAGAGGGTATGCCCTAAAAGAAAAATCAGAGGGCAAAAAGAATAAAGAAAAGGTCAAAAAATGAAAGAAAATGAACCCCAAGAAAATAAAAAGGCCATGAAAGTGTGAAAGTCCAAATGCCACTACTATTTCACTTTTTGTATAAATGATTGTATGTAGCTTGTTACTTATGCCACAATCCATGGTAACCAAACAGTTTAAACATGGTTATTCCATGTTTTGAATTTCATGCTTAGAGATAGAGAATAAAATCTGACCAAACTGTTTAATCTTGGAAGATAAGTAGATAGGTAGTGTGAATAAAAGGAGCTCAACAGTTTAATCTAAGCCCTTGGATGTAATAAAGTTAGACTTAGTTAGAATACCATTGTAAAAGAAAAGAAAAGGTTTCGATAACGGTTTTCTAGTTTAAGTGCACCCTCATAAAAGAAGAAAAAATGGTAGGATAAAGTAGGTAGGGTATGTAGATGAATGATTGCAGAATTATAAATGATGAGCGATTATCCAGATATCAAGTCATATGCTTTCATCATCAAAAGCACTTAAAGATATGGATGACAATGAAGACATTTACATCATAAACAAAAGTCAAACTAATTAACCTCCTCACTCAATTTTTCTCCTAAATTTTACTAATTTCCCATAAGTACTAAAGGCACCAACAACCTGAAAGTTAAATGGGCTCAGAGCATTTCTCTGACTTCTGGAGGGACTGAACCCTCGACCCAATAACTTGCAAGGCCCAAGTGCTAAAGCCCCTTCATAATTCATTCATTCCCTTCAAATCCTTTTCCTAAGATAAAATCACTCGTTTACTTAGGAAAAATAAATAGACCCCCTCAAACACATTTTAGCCTAAGTCATAATGTTGGATGATGAATATATTTTTGGAAACATTTACTTAGCACATTTTCTTTTCCATGGTCATATTAACTTTTAATTCTTAATATTTATTTAATTCCCAAAACAAATTACCCTTTCCCTATTATTAATAAAAATCCCAAAATAAATAAATATCCCTTCCCATTGGTTTGAAAAATAAACCATAAATAAAGTTATTTTAGTTGGATTAATTAACCGAACTACGATTAATCAAGAGCCAAAACCCTCCTATGTGTTAAAAAGGAATTAATTAATCACCTGGATTAATTAATAGCCTCTCCTCCAATACATTCACCCCTGATATCACAAAAATTATTAATTCTTCATTCATCCAATCATATCATCCGTGATATAATTAAAAACATTTTAATTATGCCATCGGGGCCCCTCCATAACTCCCTAACACTTTCTGCCACCGACTGCCGTTCAATCCGCCTTCCCTCATCTAACAGCTCTTGCTTATATCACGCGAGCCTTTCGCTTGAATGTTAACCATGCGATATAATCTATTTTGACTTTTCAATGATGCTACATGTCATTCAATGTGTGGCATCGCGTGACCCACTGCCAAAACCACCAACCTCCCAAAAGTTGTGCGATGAAAACCATTACTGCTCCCGCTTACCACTTCCACTAAACGACAAAGTGTCCCATCAGTGAGTTGATGCCAACTGTCGTTTTCCCGTTGACCAGCCAAAAGTCTTTGACTTTGTACATAAAAACAAAAATATTCATTGTTTTCCCTTTTTACCGAGAAAAGAAACTTTTGCCTTCCATGCACAGAGTATGTCCAAACTAGCAACTTACTCCCAACTGTCAACCACCATCAGTTGCTGAACTCCAAGCCACTACAGACTACTGTGCGCACCCAACAAGGCATCCACCACAGCCATTTGTCCCTTCAGTCAATCATAAATAGGTATTTACCACATTTCCTTCTCAGAAACCCTGTTTTGTACTTAACCTCTAGCAGATTGCTCTAAACTTAAGTAATTCAGTACAATTATGTTGTTTCTTGGCCCCAAGGCTTCCCCAAGAACCCGTTTTATCTAAAATCTTTGAAAACCCCAACTTTCTTCCTTGAATACACAAGAACCAAGGATGGAAGCTCCTCTCACCCTAAATGTCACACCAATCACTACTCCCCACAGTGATTTGGACTACCTTCCCTTGGCTGATAAATATTTTCAAATCAAGGACCTTACTTTTGATGAAACCCCCTTGAAGCTATACTGCAAGTATCGGGACAAATATCTAAGCAATGATGATAAAATAGGTCTTTGGGAGTCAAACCTACCTAAATATCAGTTCCCCAATATCCATATTTTCCCTGATATTGTCCACCAATGCCATGCAAACTACAACCCCAATCTGAGAGCTGTAATGTCCCCTAACCAGGAAGTCCAAGTTTTCACCATTACAACTAAATCTATAAATACAATGTTGCAATTATAGCCTAGCCAGGACCTCACTCCTCTTTCCATTGCAGATTTACTTGAAAAATCTTCAAGGTTGTCCAGTTCTAAAATTAACCAAGTCAGTCAGGCTTTCATTGAAAAAAAATATAGATCAAAAGACCCCCCTCCCTACATGTCATGTGCCTTTACTGGTTTGGGAAGGGATATTGTCACCATGTTTGCTTGCATTATGGGTTTTACCACTAGTGAGTATGTAGATGAAATGATCTTTGCCTACATGACCATTTTCACCCCTAGCCAACCTCCTGTAGCCAATTATGATTATGCTTCATTCATTACTGATAAGATACATGACCAATTCATGAGATTAGAGAATGAGAGGGTATTTAAATATTCTTTAGTCCTGTATCATATTTTCCTCTATTACCAAATTGATAAATTCCCTTTCTCTATACAAAAGCTTGACACCAGAGGGAACCCTAGGTTAGTCATCTTCTGGACTTCCATTTTTCACTATTCACATTCTTCTCCCCATCCTTATACAGATTTCATTGATCAATTTGTGCATCTAGTAACTACCATGTTGAGAGGAAGTCCTCCTCCCAGAATCAATGATGATATTAAGAGAATTCTTTAGTTATCCAAGCAATACAAGGATGGGGACTGGTATTTGTACCAAAACCATACCAAAATCAGAATTTATGGGTGTGAGCTGCCTCCTTTTAAATTGCCCAAATACCTCCCCATGAGATTATTTGCCTTGGAGTACTATAGGAAAATGATCAATTATGATGAAATCCACTTTATGAAGAGTAAGAAGAAAGTTTAGCTAAGAATAAAGGATCATCTAGGCCCATTTGTTTGCAACAACAGAAAAGCAGGGAAAGAGGCAAAGGAAATCCTTGAGAGATTGAGATTGAAAAATAGTTTCATCTGGTCTTATGATCTGCATAGCTTCATCTATGACAAAAGGTAAAAGCATAAACTATCCCCCTACATCCATCATAGAATTCCAGAGATAGAACAATATGCAAATCAAAATGAATGGGTGGAGGGAACACTTATAGAACAAGATAGTACACAAGTTGAAGTAGAAAATGTTATGAAATATTTGGAGAAAAGACTTGATCTAGATTCCTTTGTACAGGTGCCTAGAGAATCTTCACAGAGACCAACATAGGAGCATAGTGCACAGACATCAGGACAACCAGATACTTTAGGACAAGGAAAAGATTCAAGATCACAGAGCATTTCTAAGGAGTTGACCCAAACTGATACAAACATGGGCAACCCTCCAGAATTGCAGACCCCTCTTAATGAGGAGAAAATTCAAAAAGGAAGTAGGGATGAGACTAGCCCCTCTACATTGTCATTGGACCAGGTATATGAAAAGAGACATAGATTGAATCCTCTGTCTGAGCAAGAATATGAAGAGACAAGAAGTGATACAGTACAGACAACACTAGCAGGGGAGACACCATCTACCTCTCAAACATAGGCACTAAACAGGCAGCCAAGTGCAGAAGTGTCATCACTCAGGACAGTTTCAGAGCAGAGCCAGGATTTGAAAGAAAAGTACAAAGAGATTAAGGCTAGGAATGAGCAGCTCAAAGCTCAAACCTATGCCAAATATATGAAAATGGCTCATACAAATCAAACAAGGTTGATGTTAGCCTTTGACATCAAAGAGGGAAAGATGCAGATGAGATTCTTGATGCCAACAGTTCAACAACCAAAGTCCATGGCTGATTATTTAAAAACAAAAATTTAAGTTCTTGCCAGAGACATCCACCCACTTGATTAGATTGAGTTCCATAAGCAAAAGGGTGAGATGGTCTATTCCACATTGACCGATAAAGCCATCACTGCACACCAGTTGCAAAATTCTCTGAGTAATACTACAACACAGTTATAGTTAGAAAAATCCTCTTCTTAGGCTAAGGACACTAGGATAAATTCATTGGAAGACCTAGTGATTGAGTTGGGACATTATCCCAAAGATATTAATGTAGCTGAAAGTTTGATAAAGAAAAAGAATGAGGATATTGCTGCACTCAGGAAATAACTTAAACTCCCTACCCTCATACATCCACAAACTGCAGAAGTAATTGAAAAACAAAATGAGGAAGAACTGATGAACTTGATCCTTAAGTTGTATGATCAGTTGAAAGAAATAGAGGAAGAACTAGAGAAAGCTTTACAGTCCAAACAAGGTGAGCCAACTACCATGCCTTAGACTGTAATACTCATAATTTCCACAGCAGTTGCATCTACTATTGCAGCATCTTTCGCACCCAACATTCCTCCAACAAAAGCTCTGCTAGTAACAACAAAATCAGGTACATCAGAAGCAGCAGTAACTTCAACAAAGCAAACAAAGGACTTAATTAAGTCCATGGAGGAAATGAAAATCCAAGCAACTGAAATAAAGAAACTAAAAGAAATGGTTACCAGCTTGAAAAAAAATTATGAGCTATCACAGATGAATTATGCTGAAGAAGAGAGAAAAAATAGAAGGATGACTAAAAGAATTAAGACATTAGAGAAAGACTTAACATTAGAAAAGCCTTTGAGAGATATTAGAGAGATTTTATGGACCAATATCATTGATTCCATCAATGATATTTGGTCTTCTATCCAGATCATTTTTGAACAAACTAAATTAGTTAAACTAGCTACATAGGCTATACAGAATACCAGGGAAGAATTGGGAGAGAAACCTGAAGAGGCAACCCAATTGATCAACTTCTTGAATAGCAAAAGCAGGCACCAGCTGGAACAATGGGATATCGAGGATCAAATTGGTACTATCCTTGAAATTAAGAAAGTTCTCACTAAAAAGAACTTAATGCTTAACCTGGAAAGAAGATGTCAAAGTATTCAAGAGGACATAGATGATTTTATGTTAAAATATGACATTCTAAGGGATAAAGGACTTCCAAGCCCACTGGTCATAAATGACAAACTGATGACTCATGATGACTACATTGATAAACTGCACAAACAAGCCAAAAGTCAAGTCAGCTCTTCCACAGTGAAAGCACTACCTACAAGAAAAGTGTTGTATGATGGTTTGGAAAATCTTTTCTATATTGAGCATGAAGTTAAGCACCTATTCATAGTCCAGCCCAATTTTGCAAAATACACTGAAGCTGACAAAGTGTACAGGAAATTAATCAAGATGAAGATACCAAATGAAGAATGGTGGACCAATATGACCAATATCCTATAATTTACTATGGTAACTCTGAGGTAAATAGAAAATACTTACTAAGGTAAAGTCTAGTAAATAGGTAAAGAGTATCAGGAACAGGTAAAGAGTATTAGTAAGGAAAAGTAAGAAAAGATACAACACACAATTACTAGAGCAACAACAAGAGGTAAATTCGAGTTTCAACCTCCAGCTCTTCCATAAATAAAGGGAAAACAACAATCAGTTTTATATCTGTCTCTATCTTTTTGTAAAAGATATTTTCTATTCCCTAGAATAAATCTCATTAACTTATGAGATATTTTTGATGTAATTTTTGTATAAATACTTCTCCCTTCGAAGTATTGTGGGTGGATTCTATAACATCTCTGTAAATCTATGCTATCAAGCTGAGAAAGATTTTGTACTCAAATATGGATTTTTGTTGGAAAAGGAATGAAAGTTGAGGACATTTCATTAGATTCTTGTGTAGTATAATTACAAATAAGTATTGTATCCTTGTGATTTTATGTGTTTTCTATATGTTTCATGCATATTAAATCTAAATGGTAAAATAGTCAAAGTATATCATAATTAGCTTTATTTCTCTCTTCTATCAACAGTCTACCATTTAAATGTTTTCTTCTAAACTATCTCGATAATGGAATTCTTCACTGCTCCTCTGTCCCTATAGTTTTTCTCCAATAAGTCCCTGGTATAGGATTCTTAATTTCCCTTTGCTATTTTAGCTATCTTCCCTTCCTCTTTCTAATCCTGACTTGAGGATTCTTGATTGCCCTCTAGTTTTGAGTAGAAATATCATCTATTCAAGCCCCAAAGTTTGTTTTTACTCTGTTATCCTGCCTGTTGAACTCATAACTCAACAATTTGACTTAATCCAATGAATTATCCTTGATTGACTCCATAGCCCAATGGCCTAAAAGTGTAGTTTGCCCATTTGTTTCAAAACTCCACCACTCTCAAACGAAAAAACCTCCTTGAACATTAATACTAGCCTAAAATCCTTTCAAACATAGCTAAATCATAAAGAGAGAGCCCTCTCTGGATTTAGGTGGGCTAGCACTCGAGTCTAAAAGTTGGTTTGCGGTTACCTCCGATCCTTTACTTCTTTCAATAACTTCTAAGGAAAATCTGAGTGATAACATAGTGGCAACCATACTGGGGATAACTAATCCTCGGTTGAAAAAAACCTTTAAGAAATCTAAAAAGCTTGATTTGAAATATCTTAAAGGAGTGATAGAAGTTATTTTGAAAAATCCATAAAAGAATAGCATTGAAAAACTTGAAATTTGGCTTCAGGAAGAACTCATTACACCAGGGCTAACCCTGATCCAAATCCTCCCACTCTGTTTGAAAATCCTAACCTGATTCCAAGAATCATTAGAAGACAAGAAAGTTCATTGAGTCCCAAACCTTTGTTTAGATCACATTCATGTCCTATTAAGTGGCTTTTCCTAGAATATCTTCCTTTTGATGAACATTTTGAACTCTCTCTGTTTAAGACCACATCTGACAGTGAATTATTGGACCTAGTCCAAGATCTAGAATTCCTCAGAGAACTTGAAACCCAACAAGCCAATTTGTCAATTGATCGATATTTGCAGAATTCCACTCAGTCATCCCTTACCATTGATAGAACACCTGAACTTTCTGAAACTACTTCTCTTTCTGCTAGTTCATCATTATTCCCTCACTCTTCTGAAATCCATTCCACCCCTCCCTTCATCCCTTCACTTCCTCCCCCACCATTCATCACACAACATTCCACCACTACCTCTAGTTCTTCCTCCACAACCCAAACACCTCCTGTTACCCCAACTCCTGTTCATACTACTACCCAACCTAGAATCATGGCCAATAGATATGCTCCCCTTGTGATGGCTACTCCCCTAGGTGCCATGCCTCAAGACGATCAGAGTAAAATTACTACTTTTGATGGAATTGGAACCTACACAGCTCAGCAGCACACTAAGAAAATGACCGACTATTTTGAGATATATGAAATTGACACAATTGATGTTCAAGTGAGAATTTTTGTTCAGAGTATGAATGGGGAAGTTAGAACTTGGTTTAGATCTTTGGCCCCCCAAAGTATAGACGATTTAAGAATTCTCTACCAACAATTCTTAAATAGGTGGGAGAAAAGGAAGGACCCCCTGCAGATTTTATCTGAATATGAGAACCTTAAAAGGGGACCTCATGAAACCATTCAGGACTATTGCACTAGGTTCAATAATGTTTATAGTGCCATTCCACTCGACCTTAGACCCCCACCTAGTTTAGCCTTGATCAAATTTCCTGATGGATTTGATTCAGATATGGCTTTCCAGTTAAGAGAAAGGAACCCCCCCACTTTGGAAGAAATGCAGAGTGTGGCAATCAGTGTTGAGGCTAACCTACTTTCCAAAAGAGCCAAAGCTAGGAATGAGAGGAGAATACCTATAAAAGAAGAAAATACACCCTTTGAACAAAAGATGGATGCTATAGTTAAAGGAATGGATAGATTGTTGGACAGAGTTGAAATAATTGAAAGAAAATCTCCTTGGGATGGCCAACAGGCTAATTCAGGGAGAAATCCTAACTTTAGAAAAAATCAGAACCAAAATGTTGGAAAGAATATTCCTGACCAGAACATTAGACCACCTTTCCAAGAAAACTATCCCGAGGCCTCCCACTCAGAAGACCCTGAACAAGACACTCAGATAAATTTAATGGATCTAGATGATGAGGAAAATGTCTTCCTAACTTAGGATGACCAAGAGTCCCATATATTGCAATAATTCTGAAACCAAACAAGAGAGTCATTTGATTTCAGATAGGGATATGAATTTTCTATTTTTGAGGTACATAAGCAGTATAACTTAAGAAGCAGAAAAAGTACTGATACCCCTGAACCAAACCAGAAAATACGTCCTAATCAACCTAAAAAGGATAAAACAATTCCAGTGACAAAAACACTTCAGATCCTTTCAAGAACAACTAAAAATCCTTCCATCCCCACCATAGAAGATGTGTCTGATAATCAACCCAATAATGAACAACCTTCCACTTCTCTTCCCTCCAAAGAAATGGTGGAAGAGTCTCCAAAGATTGGATTAGAAAAATCAACAAAGAATGTCTCAGATAATTGGTAAAACATGATGTTTACAAGTCTCAGATAAGCAAATCATTAAATGTCATTGAAAATGCAGATTCTGTAAATCTCTTTGATGACCAGCTCGAGTTGATTTTTGGCCCTGAAGTAAATGGGAAACTATTGGAAGGAGGGATACCACCTTTCTATATCAGTCTCAATATCCATGATAAGATTTTGTATAATGCCATGTTCGACTCTGGTGCCTCCGACAACCTCATGCCCAAGTCTGTTATGGAGAAACTTAACTTAGACATCACTAGACCCTATAGGGATTTATTTTCTTTTGATTCCAGTCAAGTGAGGTGTTTAGGTCTTATAAAGGATTTATGTGTTTCTTTGGTTCAATACCCTGCCAAAACTATACTCATGGACGTAGTGGTGGCAGATATCCCATCCAAGTATGGCATGCTGTTGTCCAAATCCTGTGGCGCCAAACTTCAAGGGTCTCTATAATTAGACATGTCATACACCACCATATCTATTTTTGGACAACCAAAGAAGCTATATAGAGAAACTTTAATGAAATATGTAGTGAGTAGTCAGGAGAAGCCTCAAAACTTTCCCATTTACTCAGTGCATTCTGATATGGATTCCTTTATTCTCTATAATGCAGAAACTAATCCAGAAGATACTCCAAATGATATAGTAGCAGAACCAAAAGAAATTGTAAAAGAAAGGCCAACTATCCAAATTCAAGAGATATCAAATGAAAAACAAAGTCGAGATACCTTAGTTAAGAAAGATTCCACTACTCTAGATACAAATTATGAACATGAAATTTTATGGCATTTAGAGTTTGATGGTTCAGTAAACAAACTAGGTGCAGGGGTAGGGGTATGGATCTATAACTTAGAGAATGATCATGCAAAAGGACATGCCTATAGGTTAAATTTCAATTGTAAAAACAATATGGTAGAATATGAAGCACTCCTGCTAGGCCTCAAGTTAGTCAAAGGATTAGGAGCTATAAGGGTATCAATCATTGGAGATTCTGAACTGATAGTTAAATAGATTAATGGAGTTTACATAACCAGAGACCCTAGATTAGGACTTTATAGAGGTATAGTTGTAGAAATCCTTAACACTTTTTTAGAGACAAGGCTTGCAACCATTCCTAAAAAACATAACATGCAAGCTCAAAGCCTTGCTATGTTTGCTAGCACCTACAAATTGCCTTTTCAGCCCAATCACCAGTATATTGTTGAGGTTAGGCACAGGCCAGCTACACCTGATAATATTAAGAACTGGCATGTTTTTGAAAATGATAAGTAGATTAATCACTTTCTGACATTAGATGAAGAATTTGCTAGCATTAATATAGATGTAGGCATAATTTCAGATTTTGATCACAATAATGAGTTGGACATTAACAAATTGGAAGAAAACTCAATAAACATGCTTCACCCTACAAAATTCATGAAAACAGATATTCAGGACTTAAAACAAATGGATATTGATGAAATAATTGATGATGAAACTGAAGTCATAAATCTCAAAGATAACCATTTACCCAAGGGATTAACTCCTTTGAAGGACTTATTTGACTCCAATGATATTCCTAAAGAGCCTAAGATGGAGCCCTTTAATGCAGACATTGAAGAATGCAACATAGTAACTCTAGAGAATCCTAAGCTGATAAAATTGTCTAAATCGTTACCCCCTGAGGAAAAGATTAAGTATGTTGAGCTAATGAAATAATTCCAGGATGTTTTTGCCTGGACTTATGAAGACTTAAAATCCTATGATACCATTATCATACAACACACTATCCATTTGAAAGAAGATCAAAAACCTTTTAGGCAAAAGCTAAGAAGAATCAATCATGTTTTATTACCTTGCATTGAAAAAGAGATCAAATGAATGTATGAAGTAGGAATCATTGCCCCCATTACGTTTTCAGATTGGGTATCTAATCTTGTCCCTACAAGAAAAAAAACATGAGAAATCAGACTGTGTGTTGACCTTAGAAACCTGAAAAAACTCTCAATCAAGGACAACTATCCATTACCTAAAATGGATCACATATTTCAAATGGTAGTAGGTTCCAAAAGGATTTCACTTTTAGATGGATTCTCGGGTTACAACCAAATTTTAGTCCTTCCTGATGACCAAGTAAAAACTGCATTCACAACACCGTGGGGCACCTTCATGTATGTCAAAATGCCCTTCGGACTAAAAAATGCAGGAGCCACCTTTCAAAGGGCAATGGATATTTCCTTTGCAAAGGAAATCCATGATTTCCTGGTTATATACCTTGATGATATAACAGTTTTTTCTAAGTCAGATCAACAACACCTGGATCATCTCAGGCAAGTTTTTCTTAAATGCAGAAAATATGGCATTTCTCTGAACCCAAAGAAGTCTTTATTTGGTTTGGAAGAAGGAAAACTGTTAGGCCACATTATCTCTAAAGATGGAATCCAGATTGACCCAACCAGGATTGAAGCTATCTTGCAAATACCTCACCCAAGAAACATTAAAGAACTTCAGGCATTTTTAGGAAAAATAATTTTTTTAAGAAGATTCATCTCTAATCTAGCTGAACTAATTAGATTATTGAATAACATGTTGAAAAAATATTCAGCTATTAAGTGGACAGTAGAGGCTAAACAATCATTCAAAGAAATAAAATTAGCCTTAACTCGAACACCAGTCCTTACAAGCCCAAAATTTGATAGAGACTTCATTATCTTTTCCTTTGCATCACAACACACCATAGCTGCAATTTTACTACAAAAGGATGATCAAGGATGTGAAAAACCATTAACCTTTTTTAGTAAAGCTCTTAGAGATGCCTCATTAAAGTATAAAATAATGGAGAAACAAGCTTTTTCTTTGGTAAAAGCTATTAAGGATTTCAGAGTGTATATATTGTATTCTCATGTAATAGCTTATGTTCCCAATGCTATGGTCAAAGACATCCTAACACAGGATGGAGTTGATGGCAAGAGGGGGAAACGGATAGCTACTATTTTAGAATATGATATAGAGAAAAAACTTACCAAGTTAATTAAAGGTCAGGGGTTGGCCAAACTTATGGCAGAAACAAATTTCCAAGCCCTAGACATAAATCTTATTGCAGAATTGGATAACAAATAGGAGATGGCGACTCCACAGATTAGCCAGCCCTTTCTAGATTCCCCTTGGTATGCTGATATTATATATGTTCTACAAAACCTGCAGGCTCCTCCAGGGTTATCCAGAACTAAGAGTAGGTTTTTGAAAATGAAAGCTTCAAAATTTTTCATTATGGATAATACTTTGTTTTGGAAAAATCATGAAGGTATTTTGTTGAACTGTTTATTAAAAGAAGAAGATGACAAAGTACTCCAAGAATTTCATGCAGGGGATTGTGGTGGACATCTCTACAGGGAGTCAACTGCTGAAAAAATTCTGAGAGCTGGATTTTACTGGCCAATTTTGTTTTCTTATGTAAAAAAGTTTGTAAAATCCTACCACAAATGTCAGATCTTTTAAGGAAAACGAAAACTTTTACCCTTGCTTTTGAAACCTATTTCCATAGAAAAACCTTTTCAATAATGGGGTCTTGACTTTGTTGGAGAAATCCATCCATCCTCTTCTGCTCAGCATAAATGGATACTCACTGCAACTGATTACTTTACCAAATGGATAGAAGCTATTCCCTCTAGACAGGCCGCTGACACTGTAATAATAGGTTTTCTAGAGGCTAATATTCTGTCTAGGTTTGGTTGTCCTAAAAAAATCATCACAGATAATGCTGCAGCCTTCAAGTCAAAGAAAATGATTGATTTCTGTCACAAGTATCATATAACACTTGGTCACTCCAAAACTTACTATCCTCAAGGGAATGGGCTTGCAGAATCCTCCAATAAAAGTCTAATGAATATTATCAAAAAACTATTGGAAGACAATAAGAAAACTTGGAACAAAAAATTAACCAATGCTTTGTGGGAAGATAGGCTTACAACTAAGAAATCTATTGGAACCATTCACTATGAGATAGTGTATGGAATGGAGGTAGTTTTCCCCTCATCTTTAGGAGTTCCAGTCATGATATTACTTCAGGAAGCACAAGTGGAACCAAATGAGATACAGAGGAGAATTAACTAGACTATCCATTTACGATAAACCAGGGAGGAATTATACAATAGAGCCCAAGTACTGCAAGAAAAACTTAAGAAGATTTTTGACAAAAGGACCAAAGCAGAAGACTTCTATTTGGGAGACAAAGTTTTGAAGTGGGATTCCAGAAGAGAGGACAAAGGCAAACATAGGAAGTTTGACTTCCTGTGGAAAGGTCCATATATAATATATGCCTTCAAAGGAAATACTGCATATTTTCTTAAAGAATTGGATGGTGCAGAGATCAAAGGAGGACCAGTCAATGGTCAAATGTTAAAGCACTACATTGACCGAATTTACTAATTTTACCAGTTCAGTTGTACATACTATATCCTTCATAATGTTCAGTGTTGATTAGATGGTAAAAGATTTGAAGTTGAAGCCTGAAGAGAAGGCCCTAAGCTTCAAAAGTATTACTGTCATATATACCAATAAAGCAGCAAGGAAAAGAAGATTTGTAGAGTACAATCAAAGTCTTTCAAAGGCCATTGATCTACAGTTCTTGACTTTCCACTAGGAAAAGCCATCCTTAAGTGGAGCCACTGTTATGTTCCTATATCAATAGGTGTCATATATCACGATTGAATTGGTTTAGCTCTGAAATATGTACATACCTTTACTTGTTGCAAATGTTTTCCATATTTGTAAAAAATCAAAAAATTTAAAAATGTAAAGAGGGTATGCCCTAAAAGAAAAATCAAAGGGAAAAAATAATAAAGAAAAGGTCAAAAAATGAAAGAAAATGAACCCCAAGAAAATAAAAAGGCCATGAAAATGTGCAAGTCCAAATGCCACTACTATTTCACTTTTTCTACAAATGATTGTGTGCAGCTTGTTACTTATGCCACAATCCATGGTAACCAAACAGTTTAAACTTGGTTATTCCATGTTTTGAATTTCATGCTTAGAGATAGAGAATAAAATCTGACCAAATAGTTTAATCTTGGCAGATAAATAGATAGGTAGAGTGAATAAAAGGAGCTAAACAGTTTAATTTGAGCCCTTGGATATAATAAGGTTAGACTTAGTTAGAATACCATTTTAAAATAAAAGAAAAGGTTTTGATAAGGGTTTGCTGGTTTAAGTGCACCCTAATTAAAGAAGAAAAAATGGTAGGATAAAGTAGGTTGGGTAAGTAGATGAATGGTTGTAGAATTATGTATGATGAATGATTATCTAGATATCAGGTCATATACTTTCATCATCAAAAGCACTTAAAGATATGGATGACAATGAAGACATTTACATCATAAACAAAAGTCAAACTAATTAACCTCCTCACTCATTTTTTCCCTAAATTTTATTAATTTCCCATAAGTACTAAAGGCAAAAAGAACCTAAAAGTTAAAGGGGCTCAGAGCATTTCTCTGACTTCTGGAGGGACTGGACCCTAGGCCCAATAACTTGCAAGGCCTAAGTGCTAAAGCCGCTTCATCAAAATTCACCCCCTTCATAATTCATTCATTCCCTTCAAATCCTTTTCCTAAGATAAAATCACTCTTTTACTTAGGAAAAATAAATAGACCCCCTCAAACACATTTTAGCCTAAGTCATTATGTTGGATGATGAATGTATTTTCAGAAACATTTACTTAGCACATTTTCTTTTCCATGGTCATATTAACTCTTAATTCTTAATATTTATTTAATTCCCAAAACAAATTACCCTTTCTCGTATTATTAATAAAAATCCCAAAATAAATAAATATCCCTTCCCGTTGGTTTGAAAAATAAACCATAAATAAAGTTAATTTAGTTGGATTAATTAACCGAACTACGATTAATTAAGAGCCAAAAACCTCCTATGTGTTAAAAAGGAATTAATTAATCACCTGGATTAATTAATAGCCTCTCTGCCAATACATTCACCCCCGCTATCATAAAAATTATTAATCCTTCATTCATCCAATCATATCATCCCCGATATAATTAAAAACATTTTAATTATGCCATTGGGCCCCCTCCATAACTCCCTAACACTTTTCGCACTGACTGCCATTCGATCTGCCTTCCCTCATCCGACGGCTCTCGCTTATACCACACGAGCCTTTTGTTTGAACGTTAACCATGCGATATAAGTTGTTTTGACTTTTCACCTATGCTACGTATCATTCAATGTGTGGCATCGTGCGACTCTCTACCAAAACCACCAACCTCCCAAAAGCCATGCGATGAAAACAATTGCTGCTCCTACTTACCGCTTCCACTAAACGACAAAGTGTCCCATCGGTGAGTTGACACCAACTGTCATTTTCCCATTCACCCTTCAAAAGTCTTTGACTTTGTACATAAAAGCAAAAATATTCATTGTTTTCCTTTTTTACCGAGAAAAGAAACTTTTGCCTTCCATGCACAGAGTACGTCCAGACCAACAAGTTACTCCCAATTGTTAACCACCATCAGTTGTTGAACTCCAGGCCACTGCAGACTACTATGTGCACCCAGCAAAGCATCCACCACAACCATTTGTCGCTTCAATCAATCTTAAATAAGTATTTACCACATTTCCTTCTCAGATACCCTATTTTTGTACTGAATCTCCAGCAAATTGCTCTAAACTTAAGTAATTCAGTACAATTATGTTGTTTCTTGGTCCTAAGGCTTCCCCAAGCACTTGTTTTATCAAAAATCTTTGAAAGCCCCAACTTTCTTCCTTGAATACACAAGAACCAAGGATGGAAGCTCGTGTCGCCATAAATGTCACACCAATCATTACTCCCCATAGGGATTTGGATTACCTTCCCTTAGCCGATAAAGATTTTCAAATCAAGGACCTTACTTTTGATGAAACCCCCTTGAAGCTATACTGCAAGTATTAGGACAATTATCTGAACAGTGATGATAAAATAGGTATTTGGGAGTCAAACCTACCTAAATATCAGTTCCCCACTGTCCATATTTTCCCAGATATTGTCCACCAATGCCATGCAAACTACAACCCCAATCTAAGAGCTGTAATGTCCCCTAACCAGGAAGTCATTTTCACCATTATAACTGAGTCTATAAATGAAATGTTGCAACTACAACCTGGCCAGGACCTCACTCCCCTTTCCATTGCAGATTTACTTGAAAAATCTTCAAGGTTGTTCAGTTCTAAATTAACCAAGTTAGTCAGAATTTCATTGAAGAAAAATACAGATCAAAAGACCCCCCTCCCTACATGTCATGTGCCTTTACTGCTCTGGGTAGGGATATTGTCACCATGTTTGCTTGCATTATGGGTTTTACCACTAGTCAGTATGTAGATGAAATAGCCTTTGCCTACATGACCATTTTCACCCATGGCCGACCTCATGCATTCAAATACAACTATGCTTCATTCATTGCTGATAAGATACATGACCAATTCATGAGATTAGAGAGTGAGAGGGTATTTAAATATTCTTCAGTCCTGTATCATCTTTTCCTCTATTACCAAACTGATAAATTCCCTTTCTCTGTACAAAAGCTTAACACCAGAGGGAACCCTAGGTCAGTCATCTTTTGGACTTCCATTTTTCACTATTCACATTCTTCTCCCCACCCTTATACAGATGTCATTGATCAATTTATGCATCCAGTAACTACCATGTTGAGAGGAAGTCCTCCTCCTAGAATCAATGATGATATTAAGAGAATTCTTTAGTTATCGAAACAATACAAGGTTGGGGACTGCTATTTGTACGAGAACCATACCGAGATCAAAATTTATGGGTGTGAGCTGCCTCCTTTTAAACTGCCCAAATACCTCCCCATGAGATTATTTTCCCTGGAGTACTACAGGAAAATGATCAATTCTGATGAAATCCACTTTATGAAGAGTAAGAAGAAATTTGAGTTAAGGATAGAGGATCATCTAGGCCCATTTGTTTGCAACAACAGAAAAGCAAGGAAAGATGCAGACGAAATCCTTGAGAGATTGAGATTGAAAAAGGGTTTCATCTGGCCTTATGATCCTCATAGCTTCATCTATGACAGAAGGCAAAAGCATAAACTATCCCCCTACATCCATCATAGAATTCCGAAGATAGAACAGTTTGCAAATCAAAATGAATGGGTGGAGGGAACACTTATAGAAAAAGATAGTACACAAGTTGAAGTAGAAAATGTTATAAAAGATTTGGAGAAAAGACTTGATCTGGATTCCTTTGTACAGGTTCCTAGAGAATATTCACAGAATCCAACACATGAGCATAGTGCACAGACATCATGACAACCAAAGACTTAAGGATAGGGAAAATATTCAAGATCACAGATCATTTCTGAGGAGTTGACCCAAACTGATACAAACATGGGCAACCCTCCAGTATTGCAGACCCCTCTTAATGAGGAAAGAATTCAAAAAGAAGTAGGGATGAGACTAGCCCCTCTACAGTGCCATTGGACCAAGTATATGTAAAGAGGCAAAGATTGAATCCTCTGTCTGAGCAGGAATATGAAGAGACAAGAAGTGATACAGTGCAGACAACACTAGTAGGGGAGACACCATCTACCTCTCAAACACAGGCACTAAACAGGCAGCCAAGTGTAGAAGTGTCATCACTAAGGATAGTTTTAGAGCAGAGCCAGGATTTGAAAGAAAAGTACAAAGAGATTAAGGCTAGGAATGAGCAACTCAAAGCTCAAACCTATGACAAATATCTAAAAATGGCTCCTACAAATCAAAAAAGGTTGATGTTAGCCTTTGACATCAAAGAGGGAAAGATGCAGATGAGCTTCTTGAAGCCAACAATATAACAACCAAAGTCCATGGTTGATTATTTAAAAATCAATTTTGAAGTTCTTGCCAGAGACATCCACCCAATTGATTAGATTGAGCTCCATAAGAAAATTGGTGAGATGGTCTATTCCACATTGACCAATAAAGCCATCACTGCACATCAGTTGCATAGTTCTCTGAGTAATACTACAACACAACTACAGTTAGAAAAAGGCTCTTCTCAGGCTAAGGACACTAGGATAAAATCATTGGAAGACCTAGTGATTGAGTTGGGACATGATCCCAAAGATGTTAAAGCAGCTGAAAGTTTGATAAAGAAAAAGAATGAGGATATTTCTGCACTCAGGAAATAACTTAAACTCCCTCCCCTCATACAGCCACAAACTGCAGAAGTAATTGAGAAACAAAATGAGGAAGAACTCATGAACTTGATCCTTAAGTTGAATGAGTAGTTGAAAGAAACAAAGCAAGAACTAGAAAAAGCTTTACAGTCCAAATAGGGTGAGCCAACCGCCATGCCTCAGACTGTAATACCCATAATTTCCACAGTAGTGCCATCTACTATTGTAGCATCTTTGGCACCCCACATTCCTCCAGCAACAGCTTTGCCAGTAACAACAACAATAGGTACATCAGAAGCAACAGTAACTTCAAAAAAGCAAACAAAGGACTTAATTAAGTCCATGGAGGAAATGAAAATCAAAGCAACTGAAATAAAGAAACTAAAAGAAATGGTTACCATCTTGGAAAACAATTATGAGCTATCACAGATGAATTACATTGAAGAAGAGAGAAAAAATAGAAGGATGACTGGAAGAATCAAGACATTAGAGAAAGACTTAACATTCGAAAAGCCTTTAAGAGATATTAGAGAGATTTTATGGACCAATATCATTGATTCCATCAATGATATTTGGTATTCTATCCAGATCATTTTTTAACAAACTAAGTTAGCTAAACTAGCTACAGAGGCTATACAAAAGACCAGGGAAGAATTAGGAGAGAAACCTGAAGAGGCAACCCAATTGATCAACTTCATGAATAGCAAAAGCAGGCACCAACTGGAACAATGGGATATCGAGGATCGAACTAGTACTATCCTTGAAATTAAGAAATTTCTCACTAAAAAGAACCTACTACTTAACATAGAAAGAAGATGTCAAAGTATTCAAGAGGACATAGATAATTTTATGTTAAAATAGGACATTCTAAGGGGTAAAGGACTTCCAAGCCCACTGGTCATAATTGATAAGCTGATGACTCATGATGACTACATTGATAAACTGCACAAACAAGCCAAAAGTCAAGTTAGCTCTTCCACAATAAAAGCGCTACCTACAGGAAAAGTGTTGTATGATTGTTTGGAAAATCTTTTCTATATTGAGAATGAAGTTAAGCACCTGTTCACAGTCCAACCCAATTTTGCAAAATACACTGTAGTTGACGAAGTGTACAGGAAATTAATCAGGATGAAGATACCAAATGAAGAATGGTGGACCAATATGACCGATACCCTATAATTTACTATGGTAACTCTGACATAAATAGAAAATAATTACTGAGGTAAAGTCTGGTAAACAGGTAAAGAGTATCAAGAACAGGTAAAGAGTATCAATAGGGAAAAGTAAACAAATATCCAACACACAATTACTAGAGAAACAACAAGAGGCTAATTCGAGTTTCAGCCTCTAGCTCTTCCATCAATAAAGGGACAACAATAATCAGTTTTACATCTGTCTCTATCTTCTTGTAAAAGAAATTTTGTATTCCCTAGAATAAATCTCATGTAGTTATGAGATATTTTTGATGTAATTTTTGTTTAAATTCTTCTCCATTTGAAGTATTGTGGGTGGCTTCTATAACATCTCTGTAAATCTATGCTGTCAAGCTGAGAAAGCTTTTGTACTCAAATCTGGATTTTTGGTGGAAAAGGAATGAAAGTTGAGGACATTTCATCAGATTCTCGTGAAATATAATTACAAATAGGTATTCTATCCTTGTGATTTTATGTGCTTTCTATATGTTACAATAAAATTTGTCACCATGACTATCTACAGTTAGTATGGCTCCATCAAGTGTCATGCTATCCTCCTTGGCAAGTCTCATACCTCTGCTCCTCATGTCAAACTCCAAGAAAGAGAGAAAGTCTTTAAAAATCTATATAACTCTGGGTACGCAGATTCTCTTAACCTTACCTGCGTGTACGCACCTCAAGTTCACATTACCTGCATACTTGTATGCTCTGTCTGTAAAGAGGAGGGTGCGTACTCCTGTAAAGGTCAAAAGGCGCAAGTTTCACTTCAAAAAAGTTACTTGTGGTCAATTCTAGAGCATTCTAGAAGATGGTTTGACGTGTATTGAGTGCCTCCAGATGGTTCATGTATCCCAAAGAAAGAGGAACTCATCCCATCAAGAGGGGAGCTATCCCATTGAAAGAGGGGCTTATCCCATTGATGGTGGACTTGATTAACTTCCTCCAAAGCACTATAAATACAGGCATTGGGCCAAAGGGAGGGGGAGGTTGAAAGCTGAACATTCCTAAGGGTAGATGCTGCTGGAATTAGGACTCCCTTATAGAGCTTGAGAGGAGAGATTCCCATCCTTTCTTAGCTTCATTTGGAAGTGGGTGAGCTGATCAAAGTAAAGGAGAACTCTTGCTGGACCCTGGGAGGGACCTGCACAACACCAAGGCACTGGTTGTAAATGTTTCTTTTGTTTCCACTTAATACAATTAAGCTCATTTTTCTCAACAAGTTGTTATACATGATTTGTTTCATATACTCCTTGGTCTTTATGATGAATATGTTTTATTTTATGAGTTATTCAGGTGCTATGTAATCGTTTGCTTGTTAGTGAATGCAGGTTTCGAAGAGAAGGAGGAGCTCATCCGGATCGGAGAGGCTAGATTGCTACAAACAGCGTGGGACTAAAGGTATGTTTTGAACACCTGATTACTTGTATTCTGATTGCATATTTAGGGAAAGATAGTGTTTAATTGTCTTGTTTGTCACTAGAAAGCCTTAGCTTCTAGGGAGGTCGGTTTTGTCCACAAAATTGACTCTTTCCACATGACAAAATGGCGACTCCGCTGGGGATTCCATGGATTTGATTGATTTCTCTTTTGATTGATACTTTGATTTGAGAAAAGCTGATTTCTTTCTAGTTTTTGACTGAGTGACTGTGAATTTGGGTAGAATAGCTTAGGATTGAGTTAGTTTTTATTTTTCTTGTTTTTGAGAGAAGTACGCACCCTCTCAGTTAAGCACAGTGTGTACCTGTACGCACTTCTGCTTTGCGCACAGAGCAGGGCCACACCTGTGCAAATGGGCTGCCTGCGTACCCTGTCAAAAGTTTAGAAAATTTCAATTTTTTCCTTTTTTACCTATTAGATCTTGTTTATAGTTTATTTATTGCTGCCTAGATCCACTGGTTACCTGTCAGAAGCTTTCACTTTAGGTTAATTTCATTGGCACTCTTGCTTCAAGCTTTTATCAATTGGGTGTTTTGAGTCTCTTTTTTGAGAAATTCTTAATTTGATTTCCTTTGGTCATTACTTGGAGGTTTGTCTCATTCCTTTCACAATTTTGCATCTTGTTGCTTTTGTTTTTGCAAAAAAATTTCCCCCTCATTCGCCGGGGGGGGGGGGCTAAATTGTGTATGAGTGTTAATCGCCTTTGAGTGTTTTTATATTTTGATCTTTGGAACTCTCACCCAGTTTTCTCGACTTGCACTTGATTGGTTCTTATATTACATTAGAATCATCTTGTGTTTGAGAATTCTCTTGCATAGATCACATTTGCATAATTAGAATTCTCATTTTTAGAATATGAATGAAAAATGTGCATAGATTACATTTGCATACTTTTCAAATGAATTGTGCATAGATTACAATTGCATAGTTTACATTCTGAAAAATCAATTGTAGATTTAGATCAGCTTTCTTTGATTTGAATTTACATATTTTTATTCTTGTTTTAAACATACAAAAATAAAAATAAAAATGGTTTTGGAATTGATTTGCATTAGTTTTTCTTGATGAAATTAGTGCATTAGAGAATTTGTTATATTTTCTCTTAGTGATCAATTTTTTGCATTGTTGGAAGTGAATGGAAACTCTCTCCTTACTTTAGTTAGGATTCATCGAATTGAAAAGATTACATTATCATATTCGATTGCATTCAGTTTTGGGTCGGGTCATAACACCATTGGTTTCGTATCCATTTACCCATTTGAGTAATAACAGCCTTAATAACACAACGCTTAATTAAAATTTATCTAGTAATTTTTACATTTTTAGGGCTCTTTCCACCAATCTAGCTTAGGCTAGTGTCTTGGAATAGGTTTTAGTTAACTCTCCAAGACAGTAAAACAAACAAGTAGCTGTATCTTGCGGTAGGAAGAAATCCAATTGTTGCATTTATGCTCTGGGAAAGCTCCTCTTAAAGGAGAAGCATGAGATTGTGTCCGAACCAGTGTGGGAATCAATCCTTCCTCATTGGGAATGACGCCAGATATTCACGTATTAAAAACGGTAAACCTCGGATTAACCATTGTCGAGGAGCCTGGGGTCACTTGTTGGTAAACCTTGGATTATGTCAAGGAGCCTTCAAGGGGATTGAGCTTGCTACTCTGCCCTTGCGTGCGTATCGGATCGTAGACTGTTCCCCCAGGTATATTTGTTTCGGTTGGTAACCTTAGTGACCATATTCTTTAGGATTCTTCCTAAGGTGACAGTGGTGGGAAGATCCCACTGTACCTGGAGTAGACGTCGGCTAGACTCACTTGGATTTTCTGGGGGGTTCACTTCACTCGAGACGGTTAAGTGGAGGAACTTGTGCCAGTCTATTCATTAAGCAGGTTGCCGGGGTAACTGTTCCAACCGCCATTTCTGTATTGAATTCTGCGACGTTGGATTTCATCACCAACTAGTGTTTTCAGTACGAAAAGTTACTGTTTGTGTGTGGTTTGACTCCTAGATTTGATAGCGCGTGTTAATTTGTTTGTTTTTATTTTTAGGGACCATAGGTGTGAATTGTGAATTTTAATTGTTAGGTGTAAATTGTGAATTGTTAATTTTAGTTTTAAATTGTTAATAAAATTCACTGAAGTTGAATATAATGGCAAATGTTCCAGAATTTACCAACCAAGGAACTCCTCTTAATGAGAATCCTAGTACTTTTCCTTACATTGGAAATGTTGGTCCTCCTTATATGGCTACTTTGTCATTACCTGGATTTACAATAGGTTTACCGATATGGTTATTGAACTTCGTTGGCCCCAAATACTCCAATTGTTCCACCTGAACCGAATGCTTCACCTCAACAGAGTTCACCATCTCAACATCACCAACCTTCTGTTGACCCTTTACCTTCTTCGCCTAATTTTTCTTCCTCCATTTCTTCCTCTTCACTTGGTAAAAGCCTTGATGCTAGTAACCAGGTGGCTAAGAAGAAGAATAAAGGGAAGAAGAAAAAGAAGAAGAAGAAGCAGGATAAGAAAGAAGTCAATCAACCAACCATGACTATAAGTGTTAGTTGTGTTGAGGAAAACTCCGACATGCATTGTAAACCCAAATACCCTTGCAGGCTTTGTAAGGGTGACCACTTCCTTATCAATTGCCCCGGTATTCCAAAGGTCTTGGAAGTAGAAGAAGCAGGATAAGAAAGAAGTCAACCAACCAACCACGACTGTAAGTGTTAGTTGTGTTGAGGAAAACTCTGACATGCATCGTAAACCCAAATACCCTTGCAGGCTTTGTAAGGGTGACCACTTCCTTATCAATTGCCCTGGTATTCCAAAGGTCTTGGAAGTATGGTCAGAAAAATCTCATCAACTTTCCATTGATCCATCAACCAGTGATAGTCAGGTTTTTGGGAAAAAGGGTAAAGTTAGGTTTCCTTGTAAGTTATGCAAAGGGAGTCATCAAACTCACATTTTCCCTCACATGGATGAAGCCTCAAAATTGTTGTAAAACCTTACTGTTCCACAGCAAGAATTTACAATTGGTTACCGTAAACTTTCTCCCAACCTACCATCAACTGACGGAGTGATTGATCTAATTTCAAGTACGATCAATCACACTCTTCCATTGGAGAGTGAAACTCATGTCACTCAGGTTGATGATCCATTAGTTGATCAAGTGGTCGATTCAATTTCACATTCGGTCGATCCCACTTTCCCTTTAGAGAGTGAACTTCATACCGCTCAGGTTCTTCTTGTTACATTAGATTCTTCTATGCCAGGGGGAATTTCACCTATTTCTACAGAACCTCCTCCAAGCACTGAGGTCTTTTCCTTTGATTGGAATAGATTGACAGAACCTCGTCTTCCTTCCACCATCCCTTTCCAAATCATTGTCAAGGCTGGTGGTAGGGACATGCACCGCACACAGGTAGATGAAGGTGCTTCTGTTAGTATTTTATCCTCAACTGCTTGGAAAGCTTTAGGTTCCCCTCTGCTTGCACCTATTACGCAAAATCTGCAAGCTTTTAACAGAACCATTAGTGAACCTTTAGGGATCCTTCCTAAGTTTTCTATTACCTTGGAAGGTAAAACTGTCCATATTGATCTTATGGTAGTTCGAGGTCCCTTGGATTTCAATTTACTCCTTGGGCGAGACTATGTTTATGCAATGAAAGCTATCGTATCAACATTCTTTCGCGTGATGTCTTTCCCTCACAATGGCAGTATTGTGACTGTAGACCAGCTTTCGTTCCCTAGTCTTGTTTCAACTACCAATAATATGACACCCCTAAATGTTCCTGATTCTAAAGTGGTATCTACCCCGCCACGGGTTAATTATGTGGCAGCTGGTCCCATGTTTTCAGTTACCGATGTAAGTGAGCCTCTCAATGTTTTCTCATCTTCCTTTGATTTAGATCCGGTAATTGACATGGAAAACTCTATGGGATTACTTGAACGCGATGTTCTTATCCCTTTTGAGTGCCTTGACATGTGTTCCTTCCAGAGAACTATTCTTCCTTCTGACGAAGACCTCTTGGAAGCCATGATCAAGGTGTCTCCATTGACATGTCTTTCTTCTATTTGGAAGCCATGATCAGTGTGCGAGGATAGTTTGTTCCCGTCTCAACCTCGTTAAAAAATGAAACTGGATGTTGCGAGGATAGTTTTTTCCTGTATCAACCTCGTTAAAAAATGAAACAGGCTACGAGGATAGTTTTTTCCTGTATCAACCTCGTTAAAAAATGAAACAGGCTGCGAGGATAGTTTTGTTCCTATGTCAACCTCATTAAAAAATGAAACAGGGTGCGGCGAGGATAGTCTTTTCCTGTATCAACCTCGTTAAAAAATGAAACAGGCTAGTACGAGGATAGTTTGTTCCTCTCTCAACCTCATTAAAAAATGAAACAAGGAGTCATGAGCATAGTTCCTTGTCTTGTGTCAAGCTCGTTAAAAAATGAATCAAGGATTTTTTGAGCATAGTTCCTTGTCTTGTGTCAAGCTCGTTAAAAAATGAATTAAGGTTTTTAGAGGATAGTTCCTGTTACTGAGTCAACCTCATTAAAAAATGAATCAGGTAGATTGTAGATTATATAGGTAGATTGTAGAGAGTAGTTATGAGCATAGTTCCTTATCTTGTGTCAAGCTCGTTTAAAAAATGAAACAATGGCTTTGAGGATAGTTCTTTTCCCGTGTCAACCTCACTAAAAAATGAAACAACTCCCACGAGTCTTTCCAAGATTTCAAAAGTAAATCTTCATTTCATCCACCTGGTTGAATGCAATGAAGCTTGGGGGGCATGTACCTTGATGTGCGTCATTATGTTGGGGGCATGAAAACTTATAACAAGCATAGTTTTTCGTTTCAAGCTTGCGTAAAAATGAAACCGAATCTGAGCATAGTTCTTTTCCTGTGTCAAGCTCGTTAAAAAATGAAACAAATCCTCCTCTAATTGAGTCGAGAGTTTGACTAGATCTCACAAATGTTAAGTTGTATATTTAGGTTAGTTATTTTAGTTTTTTGCACAATTTTCTTACAGTTTTAGGTCGAGTCTTTCAAATGATCTCGTAACTGAACCTTCATTTCATCCACCCGGTTGAATGAAATGAAGCTGGGGGGCATGCGCTCTAGCAGTTATGCTTAGGGGGCATCAAGCACAGTTTTCTTTCTGTTTCAAGCTTGTGTAAAAATGAAACTACTTTGAAGCATAGTTTTGCTCTGTTTCAAGCTTTTGTAAAAATGAAACCTATCTCGATTCAATTTCAGTTATTTTCAAGACTCGTTAAACTCATGAAAATCTCGAGATTATTTTGCTATCTTTCATTCTCGTAAAACAAATGAAAATGCCGAGTTCTTTCCGTCTTTTCCTGCTCGTAAATTAAATTGAAAGTCGGCCATATGAGTACATTTTTATCATTTTTTCGAACTCATTAAAACTTACGAAAAAATGAAAACCATGAGTACATTTTTATCATTTTTTCGAACTCGTTAAAACTTACGAAAAAGTGAAACCTTAGAGTCATCTTTAAGCCCTTTTCTGACTCCTAAAACATGAAAAGATTGCCGAGCGTTTCTTTTACACTCGTTAAAACGGAATTAAAAGATGGTCCTCTTACAGCCCTTTTCTGACCGTAAAAACATGAAAAGATTGCCAGATTTTTGTCGTTTCAAATTCAATATTGGAAATAAAACGACGTGTCCTTGGTCGCTTTTTACTTTTCAGATCAGAGACACTAATCATGAAAGTACTCCTTGGTCGTAAAGATCAAGCGGTTCTCTCAAGTATTATTTTATACTTTTTTGGGCTTGGGAGACACAAATTTACGAAAAAGGTCAACCCTGGAGTCTTCTTAAGTTTTTCAGGCTCTCTAAAATTGAAAAACGCCAAGTTTCTCCTATACTGGACTCGTTAAAATTTCACAGTAAAGGACCTGTTCGATTACAAACAGGAACGGACCACTCCTTCTTAGGGTTCGAATCTAAACTAAGTTGGACTCCTCCGAAGGATGAGCTTATAATCAAGCATATGTTATCCTCCTCAAGCTTGTAAAAAATAAAGAGGTACTTGCCAGAAATGGTGGGGGAAAAGAGAGAAAAATGAGCCTATTTGTTATCCTTTGTCTCAGAAGAAACCTTATCACCACTCTTGAACACGACACTTTTCATTCACCTGGGTTGGGAAATCCTTTGCCTCACAGTTGATCAAACCACATTGAAAGTCTTCAGCCGGGTATTAACTTTGCGTCAATTGTCACCAAGCCATGTGTCGTGTCGTTATGTGTTCAAGAGGTCACTGCAAATAAACCATTCATCTGCAAAATACCCGTCATCCATCTCGACCATCCCTGAGTCAGTCCTTACAGCTACATTTCTTCAACTTGATCTATGATTTCGTGTTGTGGGCTTGCCTGCAACGGGTCGCTTTCTATCGAAATTAGCACATTACCTAGAAAGATGACCTAGGAATCGTCAGTACCTTGAAATCTGCATGCATCAATGGCAGGTTTCTCGCCTTTGACGACAGTTTACATCATTGACTTTCGATCGAAGGATTCCGTGAAATGTTCGACATCAACTCATTCATTCACATCTCATGGATTGTACTGGGTACTTTGAGAACCATTGACATCACTGGTGGTCTCTCTCACACTTGTTAACAGTTTACATCATCGACTGGTAATCAGGTGGTTTCTACCATGTTCGACATCAACTCATTTATTCGCATGGATAGAATCGTACCATTTCGGGAAACAGAAACGAAGACCCTGGATCTAGTTTCCACCATCTAGGCTGCGAGGAGTTTTGTATTCATTATATAGTAGACTAATCATAAACAGATGGCTGCGTCCATACTGTGTCTACAAGAGTCTATGATTATGATGTACTGCGAAATCATTCCTGTATCAGAGCAGTAGTTAGTTTGTTAGTTAAAGTTTTCAATCTGAGTATGGGAATGCCTACCTCAGTGATGATATGATCTTACATATGTATTTTGTGTTGAATATTTGCAGGTTCCGACTGGGCTCTCCACAAGATAATCCTTGAAATGATAAAGTACTTCACCCTTCCTAGATGATATGAAACCCTAATCTACTACAGGCTTTGCACTTTAGGGGGCAATCTGTTACACTAAAATTTGTCACCATGACTATCTACAGTTAGTATGGCTCCATCAAGTGTCATGCTATCCTCCTTGGCAAGTCTCTTACCTCTACTCCTCATGTCAAACTCCAAGAAAGAGAGAAAGTCTTTAAAAATCTATATAACTCTGGGTACGCAGATTCTCTTAGCCTTACCTGCGTGTACGCACCTCAAGTTCACATTACCTGCGTACTTGTACGCTCTGTCTGTAAAGAGGAGGGTGCGTACTCCTGTAAAGGTCAAAAGGCGCAAGTTTCACTTCAAAAAAGTTAATTGTGGTCAATTCTAGAGCATTCTAGAAGATGGTTTGACGTGTATTGAGCGCCTCCAGATGGTTCATGTATCCCAAAGAAAGAGGAACTCATCCCATCAAGAGGGGAGCTATCCCATTGAAAGAGGGGCTTATCCCATTGATGGTGGACCTGAGTAACTTCCTCCAAAGCACTATAAATACAGGCATTGGGCCAGAGGGAGGGGGAGGTTGAAAGCTGAACATTCCTAAGGGTAGATGCTGCTGGAATTAGGACTCCCTTATAGAGCTTGAGAGGAGAGATTCCCATCCTTTCATAGCTTCATTTGGAAGTGGGTGAGCTGATCAAAGTAAAGGAGAACTCTTGCTGGACCCTGGGAGGGACCTGCACAACACCAAGGCACTGGTTGTAAAGGTTTCTTTTGTTTCCACTTAATACAATTAAGCTCATTTTTCTCAACAAGTTGTTATACATGATTTGTTTCATATACTCCTTGGTCTTTATGATGAATATGTTTTATTTTATGAGTTATTCAGGTGCTATGTAATCGTTTGCTTGTTAGTGAATGTAGGTTTCGAAGAGAAGGAGGAGCTCATCTGGATCGGAGAGGCTGGACTGCTACAAACAGCGTGGGACTAAAGGTATGTTTCGAACACCTGATTACTTGTATTCTGAATGCATATTTAGGGAAAGATAGTGTTTAATTATCTTGTTTGTCACTAGAAAGCCTTAGCTTCTAGGGAGGTCGGTTTTGTCTGCAAAATTGACTCTTTCCGCATGACACTATATGTTTCAATGTTTCATGCATCTTAAATCTAAATGGTAAAACAGTCAAAGTATATCAGAATTAGCTTTATTTCTCTCTGCTATCAACAGTCTACCATTTAAATTTTTTCTTCTAAACTATCTCGATAAAGGAATTCTTAACTGCTCCTCTATCCCTGTAGTTTTTCTCTAATAAGTGCCTGGTATAGGATTCTTAATTTCCCTCTGCTAGTTGACCTATCCGCCCTTCTTGTTTCTAATCCTGACTTGAGGATTCTTGATTGCCTTCTAGTTTTGAGTAAAAATATCATCCATTCAAGCCCCAAAGTTAGTTTTTACTCTATTATCCTGCCCATTGAACTCATACCTCAAGAATTTGACTTAATCCAGTGAATTATCCCTGATTGACTCCATAGCCCAATGGCCTAAAAGTGTAGTTTTCCCATTTGTTTCAGAACTCCACCACCTTCAAACAAAACAACCTCCTTGAACATTAATACTAGCGTAAAATCCTTTCAAACATAGCTAAATCATAAAGAGAGAGCCCTCTTTGGACTTAGGTGGGCTATCACCTGAGTCTAAAAGTTGGTTTGTGGTTACCTCCGATCCTTTCCTTCTTTCAATAACTTCTAAGGAAAATTTGAGTGATAACATATGGAATATTTTGTATAAGTATGTATGAATCTTTTTGAAATGTTATGTTGGTTTAAGCACCACTTTGGATTGCTTGCTAACTTTCTTTCTAGCTTGTGATGGATCTTCACTCGTGTGTTCCCTTCCAAGCCGCGTACTATTACAGGTTTCCAAGGGGTGCACTCACCTCACCCTCAGTGTGTTAGAACCTCTCATCCACCTTCCTTGACGTACTGCAGTTGTCACAACCTTGCTACCAACAGGGACATTTTACTTGCCTCTGTGTGAAATTGTAGCCAAGGCATTACCGTACAACCCACGGCTAGGAATCCTACACCAAATGGCCTGAGGTCTAATTGAGACTTCTTACTGGGGAGATCCCTTGACATGTTGGCGGGTCCATCACTGTCAACATTTTTGGTGCTAGAAGGAGGGCCAGATGACAAGTTGTGTCCTCTCATCTCGTTTGGAACCTTTGCATATCTATCATGGATTCTTGCACTCTTCTCCCTCAGCAATGTTTTTTGAACCATGAAGATGTCACCATCATGAGGGAGTTCTTTAATATCTTGTCCAGTTACACATATGATGGTGAAGGCGAAGTGGCCTGGATTGACTTGTTACATGACTTTCTTTCCATGCTTCATGAAGAAGATGGATGTTCTGACGAACAAGCCAGCTTGTCACTTGCATACACAATTCGAAAATCTCCACATCAATGGCTGTGTAGCCTACTGACTGACAACGTGCACTCACTTGAGCACTTATATGATCTCATTGAAGACACTTTCTATCATTTTGATCTTGAAAATATTTACCAAAAACTGTTACAACAACGGAAGTTTCCACATGAATTGACTATGGATTTTTGGCAATGCTTCCTTGATTTGCAGTTTCAAGCTTCGAAGATCCAGATGAATTTTTTCTATCTTTGGGACTGATTCAAGTATTGCGTTAAGAAATTTTCTCATCCCAAGAAGAAGTTTGAAATCAAACCTCACTTAGCATTCTTCAGTGGCGAAGCTACACAATCTCAGATGGATGCAGTCACTGTCACAAGTGACTGTCTGCCATCTCCTCATAAAAAAGCTCCACCACTGCACAGTGATTTTGAGGATCAAGCTCACACACCTGTTCAGCTATCACATCCTCCCAACATCACTTTGCCTAATTTTTGTGTAGATTTGGTTGTGAGTCCATCGAGTTCTCATATGCATTTGTTTCCACAACCTCTATCTTCGCACTTGGTTGTTCCTTCAGATGGTACTATCTTGTGTTCTTCCATTCTGGACTCTACACTTGTTGTGAATGAGGAACAAGCCATTGATGGTGTTGTTGTAGAAAAACCAACATGCGCTATCATTCATGAAGAGTATGAGTAGGAGATTGAGCATCAACACTCGGCGAAGGATGACTCCCTTCTATCCGAGCCCCCTCCATTCCTTCCTGACATCTTTGGTGAACCTGCCATCCATGATTTCACATGTGTATCTTCATCCATGGATGCATCCATTATTGATCACTCGCAGGACACATTGGATGCTAGTCCATCATTTGACAATGGAGAGGATGATTTATTAATTGAAAATCCACTTGATCTTTCATCTACCTTTTCTAGAAACATAGAGGATGAATTTGTTCACTTCTCATCTACCCCTTCATTTGATTCATCAGATCATGAGGATGCCGATGAAATCATTGATTTTTCTGATCCTGGCTATCATGATCCATTTACTCCCATATTCGGTCACGATCATGATTCTATTGCAGTTGATTTTTCGAAGCCATCGGTCTATGATGATCTATTTGATGATGAAGTTGAAACACTTTAGGCTGTTGAGGCACTTTAGCTTGAGCTGATAGTTATGTCAAGAAGGCCCTCGCTATCCGAAGGTCGGTTTCACTTTCGATCAAGAAATTGATCAATCACCCAAGGCTCCTCGTCACTCATCTATATGCATTGAAGATCAATCTCACACACATATCATGCTTCCTCCACTCGAACTACATGATCCCATCCCTCATGTATTGGAGGAACGTTACATTACAAGCGCACGTGCACGACACAAGTTGTCTTTGTTTCTTTCGTTTTCTTGCATGTCACAGTCAAGAGTGTGCTTATGCTTCAAAGTTGCATGCAGTGTCACACAACACCATGATAAGTCCACGGACTGCTTGTCATGCACTTCCACTTTCTTATGTCCAGTGGGCACTTTCAAACATGAAGTGTGGTTGTATTCATTATTATATCTTTCTTTCTTGCTGGTTCGCATAACTGGGTTGCTCGCAAACCAAACCTTCACCAACATGGGTCAACCAATGCCCCGGTGGCTGCATTGGAAATATCACTTCACGTGATTAGGCACATGCACCGTTAGTTTAGGAGTAGGAGTAGTGTTTTCTTTCAGTCAGTTTTCTTGTATGCTTGTTTCTTACTAACTTTGTTTATTTGTTTGTTTGCTTTCTTGTTTTATTACTAGCTTCGCTTTTTCTTTTGCTTCTTCTCTTGCTTTTCTTTGTTGTTCGTTTGTTTGCTTTTTTTGTTCGTAGGTATTTTCGCATGAAACCATGTATGACTCTTGAAAAAAGATGGGTAAGGTAGAAGAGGCCTTGTACTGCTATCAGTACTTGGTTATCTATCATCTTGCCTCTCTATGAAGAACTTGTTATTTTTAGTCCATGATATTTCAAAGGAAAATATGTATTGTTTGAAGTGAACCTTGGTGAAAACACAACACTTGTGCGTTATCTGGTATCACCTTCTCTTGTTGGTTGTTTTTGGGTTAACCCATGTTAGCTTAGTCAAGTAGAGTAAGGTGAGGGGGTAAACCTTAACATGCATATCAGAGATATAATAAACTACTTCTCTACTGGAACAACCTCTTCTGCTCTCAATAAGTCAGGATCCCTCTTCCACCTCTAAAATGAATAATTATGCACATTTATGAAAAATGAAAAAATGAAAAAACGAAAAGTGAAAATTTTCAAAATTTCAAAATGAATAAGGTGAAAGAAGAGAAAGGCTTCCTGCACAAAGAGTTGATGCAAGTAACTCCGCCAGGGTACTTACCAAGCTCGCTAGCAGCAAAGCAATTCTTGTGTTCCTATGTGTCTTCGCCGAGGTATTGTCCAGGCTTGCTGGTAGCAGAGAAACACCAGAGATGAAACTAAGACTCTGACGACTATACTACTTATGCATCAATATACCCCTCAACCCCAATCGAAACAACTGTGTTGCCTTGGCTTGGAATGTGTTTCAATCAACCAAGAGTTTGGTAGATGCTATATCTTACCATCAGGCCAGTGTGAAGCCAAGAAGAACTAAGAACTGAACAATACTTCCGAAGGTGTTAGAGTTTCTTTTCATGAACAAGGTCCATTTAGAGAGGTAGAGTTCTACCAAGGTGTCACCAAGTGTTGTATCGGCTACAACCACCCTCCAAAATTTTGCCTTAGCTTCATTTTGGAGCCTCCCTAAAAACCTTTCACAACAGCATGTCTTGCTTCGTCAAGTACACAAGCTTCAGTGTTTTTATTGCAGAAAGGTAGCATGTCCATCAGAGCTTGATGCATTCCCCTCACAGGCTGTTTGTCTGGAATTGGTGTAGCTACAGGTTGAGCAGATCCTTTAAGAAATTGTGCAATTCTAGAAGGCAACCAACCTTCCCTCCAGAAATTACGCAATTCAGTATGGCAGCTTGCTGGACTCCAGAATTGCAAAATTCTGCTAGTCAGGCTTCGTCCAGAAAATTGTGCAATTCTTCCTAGCAAGGTTTCTCAGCCCAGGAATTGTGCAATCCTGGGCAGTAGTTAGTTGCTCTGCCTAGAAATTGCACAAATATCTTGGGCAGATAGCCCAGATCCCATCTCGAAATGTGCATTTTCTCCCAGCAGTTGAGCAGCCTCCTACATGCACAGTTGAGTTGATCGCTTCCCTCCGGGACCGAGCAAAACTGATTTTCATGCATTGGATGCTTCTCCCAAGGTAACATGCAAAGGCATCCCTTGATATAGGGATCTAATTTTAGTAGTCGAAGTTTTCATACAAGGATTATTTCAGAAACCTCCAACCAAGTGTCACTCTTCCTATATTTGTGGCATGCGCGTCACATCTTCGATTTCATCAAAACTCATGAACCAAACACTACAGATCTCATTCCTCATATCAAACTTACAACTTTGACATCCCACATCACATCTAGGAGTCGTCAGCACATTCATCTCGGCTATTTTTGGGTAAGCCCACCTTCCATGTCTTGTTTTGCATTTCTAGCACGTTTTTTGTTTTGATTCATATGAGTGTTCTCTGCTTGATTTCAGTGAGTGCTTGCTATCATTTTGATACATACTAGCTTGTACTAGCACCATTTCGGTTTTCATCAACATCTCACTGTTGTCACATGCATGAAACTGTTTTTCATGAACGGTCGGTGATTCGACGACTCGCCTCACCCACATGCATGTTGTTCTGTTTTCTGAATCTGTAATTTACCATTTTCATGCATGATCATTCGCTTATGCTTACACTCAATATCACCATTCATTCACATTCACATTCGCTTTCAGTTGCCAGACAACGGGTCTAGTCAGCCTTGGCCTGGACTTGGCCTCACCAAAATAGCATTGCGCAATCTTGAGAGGGAAGGCTCTATCTTCCTCTTAGGAAATGCACATTTCTTCCCAGTGACTATCCTTCAGTCTTTCATTGTGCAATTCTGAGGGATAGTGACTGCTGGCCCAAAAAATTACGCAATGTAGTCATTGAGCCTGCAACCATTGTCGGCTGAGATTATGCAATTCGAGTAGTCAGAAGCTAGGCTGGACTATGCATTACGTGGTTCCAGTAGCCAATTAGCCTCCTAACAGCCTAGACTATGCCTTGCACAGTCTTGGTAGTTAGTCTCCCAACCTCTAGGTGGAAATTGCACAACCTTCATGATCAGTCACACAAGTATGTTGCAAGTCAATTCTCAAGTTCATTTTGGTTTTCAACTGAGAGATTTCTTGCCATGAGTGTTTCCATGTCTCCAGGTATCATAGGTGTTCATATGCCTCTCAATAGCACAGGTACAATGGTTTCCAGGAGAGCAAAGTTGAAGACACCGTTTAGATCACAGTTGGGGATGCAGTCGATCAAGTTTCTATGAACTTTCCTACCCACGAAGACATCAAGTTGTTCATAGACATATACATTAAGATATGATGATAACAACATCACATCAAGTAGCACCATGAACAACAACTAAAGGTAGCATACCGGATGCAACGAATGAAAGAGGAAGGTTGTTGACAACATAGAGGCACAAAAAAGTTGCAATCTCAAGTAGATATACTTGTGGTGAAAGAAACTTTGGAGACTCAGGCTATGAGGTGACAACACGACATGAAGGTCACACGAAGGAAGATAATGGAACAGAGAAGGAGTTTCATGTTCTCAGGTAGTAACTCAAGGAAGAATAGGAGTTGTACAGACGAGAGAATGAGTTGCAAAAGGAACAGGTACAACAGGGGGCACAACATGCACTAATGGATGAAACTACGCATGTAAAAGTTATAGATCCATTCTAGAAACTGGCATGGAGCAAGCAAGGTGAGCAGTGTTGTCGATGACATGCAAGGGAATGTAGCTGCATTCATGTCATTGTGCGCACACATGAGATCCCACCCATTCAACACACTCACCGAGGCGAAGACAACAAGAAAGTCTGACTGGAGCTGAACATGTACCTCGACAAGTTGATGTGCATGACCACCAGCCCATACTTGAAGATCAACATAGACGCTATGCATCAGTGTGTTGTCAGTTCAGCCGCACACAAAAGACCATGCACATGTTATCAAACGAGTTGGATGGAGGAGCCATACCAATGCACTCAGATGCAATGGAGGCAAGAGTTCACTTTAGCAATATGTCACCATGGAACACATGCACACCATCATAGGTGACCAAGCTTGGCATCATCTCACCACCTTGACCATCACAAGCATGTCAAAGAGTTGGTCTCACCACAACGGACCGAGTGTCAGTGATGTCTTGCATGGCTTTCTCAAGCCATTTTGTCTCACATGGGAACATGTGCATTGTAATGTAATGTCTTGTCAAGTGGAATTTCAAGTGTCGATAGTTGGATGTAACAGTCATAGAGTAGATGAAGAGTCATGAGGGTAGATGAACTGTCACAAAGGGGAATGTCAAGGGTCACCCCACCCTTTGCTATAAATAGAACCTCATAACTCATTGTAAAGGCTTTTGGTCAGCCAATCTTTGATAGGAGTATCTTAAAGAAAGCTTGGAAAGTATTATAACAAGCCTTAGATTCTCCACTGTGTAGAGCTAGTACATCTCTTTGGAGGAGTAGGTGGTTGTGGCTATAACGTTCCACTATTGGAACTAGTGGTTGGACATGGATGTATTGTATGACTGGAACTTACACTTCTTAATATAAAATAGCCAACACATTTCATGCATATGTTTTATTGTATTCTAGGCTATCTGGTTACTCTAAATGATATATGTATTTTTTTTCTTACGCATGCATGTATGGACTATTCTGTATAAGTATTTATGAATATTTCTAAAATGTGCTTTTGGTTTAAACATCACTTTGGATTTCTTGCTAACTTGGTTTCTAGCTTGTGATGCATCTTCACTCGTGTGTTCCCTTCCAAGCCGCGTACTATTATAGGTTTCCAAGGGGCGCATTCACCTTACCCTTAGTGTGTTAGAACCTATCACCCACCTTCCTTGACTTACTGTAGCTATCACACCCTTGCTACCAATAGGGACATCTTACTTGCCTCTGTGCGAAATCATGGTCAGGGCATTATCGTACGACCCACTGTTGGGACTCCTACACCAAATGGTATAACATCTAATTAGGAATTCTTACTGGGGAGATCCCTTGACATGTTGGTGGGTCCAACACCGTCAACAGATACATATCAGGAAACATATTTATGGGATTTTCTATTTGAACATACCAATCTAACATAAACTCACATATGTTGGATGTATTGTACTTTCATATCATTTAAAAAATACAAGTAGAAGCTATTCTTGAAACTACAGTTTGAGTTTGAATACTTTTTAGTTTCTTAGATTATGTTTGTAATGTTTTGTTTGATTTGGGGTGATGAGATTATGCGAACAATCATAAAAGAATTATTATAAAAAACGAAAAATGAAATTCTAATTCCAAACATGTCATATAGTTTTCTATTAAAATTTGACAGGACCAACTAATCTAACCATTTCTAATGGAGTATAAATAATATATAAAATCAGTATACCAAAAAATGGAGCCATTGTTTGTGTATCCCTTGTTTTTCATTTTCCCTCCACTTCTTTACTTGGAATTTCGGATACAATCAATTCCATAGTTTGTAAAAGCTAGGGTATTTTTTAAGGATTAAATATTTTCTTATATATAGTATTGTAGGCGACTATTCTGGTTTAAAATTCATATGTTTAGAGTGTGGAAGAATATTCATTAAAAACATCTAATTTACTATTAAAATTAGTAATATTTTGGTGAATATCATCCTTTTAATCATATATATGTAAAAAATAGGCAAAGTTTTAACCAAATTGGCGAATATTTTTTCTGAAAATGTTGAAAAATGGCCTATTTGTAAAATTTTGCCCCTAAAATTATCCCTACTGAAAAAAATTATGGAAATCATGAAATACCATATATTAATAAAATATCCCACAATACATTATATGTATTTACATGCACAAGAACAAAGATGCACATGTGCAATGCAAGCTTAATACCCATATAATGTATATTAAAATTCATCCAATTTGTAACTACATAACAAAATATTGTCTAACTATTTTGTAAATAAGTATAAATTAGCTTTGAAAATATCATGCTAGCTTTAGGAGACTTGTGTTGTGTCGTATTTTCATTCTTCTTATTCTTTAATGTTTTTTTTTGGGAATCTCAATTGTAGAGTCATTCTTAGAAACTGAACACATTTGTAGAGATACATACGATATTTCAAACTAAATAAAACTATCACAAGTTAAAGAATATTATGTAATCATATTCTACAATGTCGCATTTGACACATATGTGTAAGAATGAGGAATTTAATTCTATATGTAGGCTCACTTCTAGAAAAAAATAGCTCAAACTTCATTGATCAACATTCATTTATTTGCATAATTCATAACCATATGAATAAAAGTATAAACAAATTAACTTACTTGTCTAGTAGATGTCTCCTTAGATGTTTCCTTAGGTTCGTAGTCCATGGTTTTTGAAAGTAGAAGTAAGAATGTATTACCAAACTAATTATTAACGGAATTATTAATTATAAATACTATCATTTCTTTCACCACTATATTTGTATTAAAATGAACAAGAATAATAACAATATTACAGGGAAAAATAAATCTAGTGCATGGTACATATCCTCCTTGCACAAACAAAAGCACATTGAATGGTGAAACATATCTAGTGCATACTTCATTTGTTTTACATTGCAATGTGGTTTTATTTGTACAAAGAGTATATCTACCATGTGCTAGTTTGGTTTACTTTACAATGCCTGAGCACTAGATTTGTTTCACCATGAAATGTTCTTTTGTTTGTGCAAGGAGGATATCTACACTGCGCTAGTTTGTTTTACTTTACAATTCTTATGTATGTGCTGAAAATAAATCTACCAAGTGCTATATTTGTTTAACTTGCAATGCTTGTGTCCATACTAGAAGAAAATATAACACATTTTAGAATTATTTTACCTTGCAATGCTGCGTTCATGCTAGAAGAAAATCTAATGAATTTCATATCACTTTTACCTTACAATGATGTTGTTTGTGCTGGAAACAAATATAGCTTGAGTTATATTTGTTTTACTTTGAAATGCTTGTGTTTTTTGATATAGGAGCATCACTCCACATTTGTTCTGACAACAAAATTTGTAAATATCTTGTAGCTAGTTTTTCATATGTGTCCCTAGAGGGAAAAATATGATAGCTTGTTTCTTTAGTCTTAGTTACATGACAGATGTTTTTTTTGTTAAATATTCACTTCTAGAACAAGTTCCATTGTCGAATTTACATTTTTTTTTAATTGGTATTCCTATTTTATCATGTTATATAGTTCTATGTAATCTTGGAGCCTCACTAGCATAGGGAGAATAAAAAGAAAAGAAATGAACTATTTCATTGTTGTTTTGACTGGACTTGATCTATGTTTTGTTTGCCAAATTTCTAGTTTAAGACAACCTCCATATTTTCATATTTGAAAATTGTGAAGCCTGTGCTAAGGGGACTACTGTAGAGTAAATTCATATGGTTGTGTAGCTTCTTAGTAATCACCAAAATCGTGTCAATAGGTGTGATAGTGAACGAAAGTTTCGCTCAAAATCATAGTGCTAAAATTTATTCTAGTGTTGGGATGGGGTCCCTTGGGGTCAGTTTTGGGGTAAAAGCCCAAGTTTTGATGTAAAATGATGTAAAGTCTCCGCAAATTGTGGTCGCAAAGCACGTAGCCAGTTAAGAGTCAAAAAGGGTTTCACCCTCCATTATGTAATCTTGAGTCAGTTTTTGAAGATCTACCCATGGCCCACGGACCATGGGATTGTATAAATAGGTGTGTCTTAGGGAGTCTAAGGCAAGTAATCTAAGTTTGTCTATGGGTACGAGTGAAGAAGTCTAGCGCAGAGAAGTAATTTTTAGAGGGGGAATAGCCTATGTAGGTGAGTGCACAGAGGCCTAGAGTAGTGTCTGCAGTTGAGTGCGTGGACCCCTGTAATTGAGTACATAGGAAGTATTGAGTCTGTAAACTTATATTAAATATCAATAAAGAAGATTGTTACAAAAATTCTTGTGTTTTATCTCTTGATTTCTGTTATGTATGATTGTGATATTTGCTGTGATGAATGATGTCCTTATGAAATAATGATGAATTCATGCATGACTTTAATCGATCTGTATTACTATCTAAACATAGTTAATGTTAAGTGATTAGGCGAAGATCCTAACACTTTCTGTTAAAGCTATCAAACACTTAGGTAGATATGAGTAAATACTGATCCAAGGGTAATCTTGGGTGCATGTAAACAGCTAATTGGCCTATTTAGAGTTCGCAAAAGCCAGTCGTAGACCTTCACGGAGGTCTAGAGGCTGATTAAAGGAAGTTAAAGCGATAAGTCATAAGTTCTTAGAGATCTGTATGAAGGCAGATCTAGGTCGCAGAAGGACATCACATTGATCTCTCGGTGCAAAAACTTGGTTCCAGCATCCCCCCATACTGCTTCGAGTGAGACTTCAATCCACACATTGTAGATTGATGCCAAAAGGGCCAGTAATGTAGTGATTTGTTTGGTGCAACTAACTCCGAACGTAGGCTAGGACTCCTTAAGCAAACACATGTTTATGTTGTTGCGACTAGGACCTGCATAGAGAGATGGGTGATGTCACATCACTGGAATCCAACCAAGAAGGAAATTTGAGAAGTGGTTGGATAGAAAGATCCATGAATTCGCGGCGTAGGAAAATAGGAATCTGTGCCTGACAAAAGAATGGTGGTTGGACAGATATTTGTACACAGAAATACATGAAATTTTCTTTTGTACCTTCTCGATTGAACTATACAAGTGGATAGCTAAATTGATAGACGACCAAGGGAGGTGGAAGCTTGATGGTCCAATAGTGTGGACTCCAGAATTAGTGTGAAGCTTGGAAGCTTATGAAGATAAGATTGTGTGCGCTATTGACCATTGGCTTGATCGGGTTATAGGAGGATTTGCTACAAAGTTCGTAGTTGACATCTCAGTCAGTTACAACAAAGCAGAGCACCTCTTCTTCAAAGGACTGCGAAGGAAGTATCTAAGATCTTTGAATACTTGGATTAAGATGTTTTTGTGTGAGAAACAGTTTATGCCACTGCCTTGATGTTTGGAGCTACGCGAAGTGGGAAGCTCTTCAGGGATAGGGGAAGAACAGGCCCTGAATATAGCCTGTTGATTGAACCTCCTGTGAGTGATGACGAGGGAGTAGCACAGGCATCACCACATAGCATTGTCTAGATGATAAGGTAGGGTTTTCCATGGATACCTCATCCATCCACACCACCTCCACCTTCACCTTCACAACATACACCTTCACCCACACTGCCACCACCACCACCGCCAGTTAACATGTCGAATACAATGAAGTTGCCAGCTTTCAAGAGCTTAGGAAGTGAGGATTTGTATCAGTTTTGGTTTTTTGCAAAGGCTATGTGGACATCACAATGAATTAAAAATGATAATATAAAAAAGGTGCAGGTGGTTACTGCTCTATAGGATCACGTGCTAACATGGTAAGTTAAGTACTGCACTGATAATCAGTTGGCGTCATTATCAGATACTCAAACTGCTTTGAACAAAGAATTCAGTAAGCCTAAGTCCACCTCATAATCGGTAATTGGATTTAAGGAAATCATGATGAGGCCTATTGAAATGCCATGGGAGCTAGATCAAAGACTAAAGTCTGGGATCCATGAAGCTAATATGAATTTCACAGATAGTCAACACCAGGATTGGTTTATAGCTGTGCTCCTGCCCCACCTAAGGATTGCTTTATTGCAGCAAAAGATAGGAACTCATGCGGAAGCTCTGGAAATCGCAATGAGATTGCATGAGACACTTATTCAGGATGCATCTTTGGGAGTCAAACAAATTCACTCGTAATTGCAAAACCTCTGTTTGGAACTGCAAAGCTTGAAAAAAGAAAAGGAGGCTAGGACAGAGGTGCGCAAAGAAGTCTGGTGCCTCAAGTCTAAGAGCCAAGGGCATGATAAGGCTCATTACCTTGTCTTCGCGAACTATATTACATTGGGAGGGTCAATTCCCCTGAGACATGAAGCTCCAGCAGGACCAAGTATGGGGCTCGTTCTATGGTGCACTATTTGTCAAGCGGTTAGAAACATGTCATAGATAATTGTCATTTGCTGCAAAAGTTTGTACAGACACCACAACAATTTTTCTGCAATTTCTGCAAATCGGTGGGCCACGATGAGCGCCACTGTCAAAGCTATGAATTAATGATGGAGAGGATGCCTACATATCAAATGTAAGTGGAAAATCAGCCTCCAGATCAGGGCATTGGGGGAGTGCGTAGAGGATATTAGGGACGCAGACAAGGCAGAAGAGGAGGAGGACCTGGTAGGGGTCATGGGTAGGTCATTTGCTACAATTACGGAATGCCAGGACATTACGTGCTGGAGTGTATGAATCAGACACACCCATCATGTCAATACTATACTTAGTGTAACCACATAATCTAAGAATGTCCTATGCTGATGGCCAAGATGCAGGAGAAGATGGTACAACCTCAACATCCTACCCAGAACTTATAGATGATGAGGACTGAGCCTCGCAAAGAGGACCCAAATGTGAATATTGTGCTGCGAAGTGGGATCACGACTAGTGACGATAAAGGAAAACAACTTGAAGAAGGTGGATGGGTCCGCAAGGCCTCAAAAAAGGAGATTGGTTTCAATCTAGAGCACGTGAAGGAAACATTCATGGAAATGAAGAAAAGCTTCGTTGAAGCCTCTACCTCAAGGAGTCAAAACAAACTACTAGACACCAATGCGGCTACAGAGGTTGACCCCTCTGTGCTTACCACCTTCTTGGAGACTTGTATGAAACTACTACGTGATATCAAGGCTATGAAAGGATTATAAGAGTTGATAAACAAGTGCCGATAAGGATAATGCTCCTGATGGACCATGTGTAGTCAGAAACATTGGTAAGCATAAGGTGAGAACTAGGCACAAGATGAGGCTTACCACACAAATAGGAGACTATGAAATGGACCAAGTTATTTTGGATTTGGGGTCTGACATGAATGTATTGCCTAAACAAGCATGGGAGAGGATGAGGAGACCTATGCTTCAATGGTCTCTGATTCAGTTGAGGATGGCAAACCAACAAAATATTATCCCTATGGGACGTCTACCTGGAGTCATTGTAGATATAGAATGTGCGAGTGCATTGGAGGATTTTGAAGTAATCGAGATCGTGGATGACAAAAATCCATACCCTGTGCTCCTTGGAATTGATTGGGCTATTGATATGAATGAGGTAACCAATTTGAAGAAGTGTACAGTGTCATTTGAAAGAAAGCATTGTAGTACCATTGGACCCTGCAGAAGGGCCACGCTATATCGAACTGGTCCGCGACTATGAGGAAAGCGATGATGAATTGGATTAGATCTATAAAGTAACAACATGAGACCAATATTGGGTTAACCTAATGGCTAATGGATGGATTTCATGGGACCGTGAAAGTTCCTATACCTTGGATTTAGATGAAGAGTTAGAACATTGGCAAAACAGGCTGCACAAAATATCCACACTACGCTACAACATGATGACCAAATCATTGTGCTGTGTGTCATCAGAGGTAAGAAGTTTACCTTATTACGATGGTTTAACCTATGTATATAAGTTTTTGGATTCTTTTGAAAGAGAATTTCCAGAGGATCACCGCTTTCAAGCACTAGATTTGGCACTGCATGCTACGCCTGATCGATGGTGGGGTATGCACAAAGACAACCTTGATGAGTGGCGTGATTATAGGAGGATGATGCGGATGTAATTTGGTCGTCCTAAAGTATGGTTAACAGAGAAATATGATGGGAGGAATGATCCGCGTGATCATTTGGCAAAATGGACTAAACTGTATGGAACGAAGCCACATCCAGAATGGGTGCATTTATTCTATCACACTCTAGATATAATCCCTATGAATTCGTATTTGGAAACGGAGCTTTGCCATGGCACTATGGAGTGGGATATCTTAAAAAAAGGATTCTTGATGACCTTCAGTTTTGAATACGGTTTCAAAATCATTGATGAAGCACTATAGGAGGTTAAGGTAGCGATCTTCTGAATTCCACAAGATCCTTTGGAATTGGTTCAACCGGATTGTAGCACCTAGCTGCGTCATGCGCTGGAATGCTATACCATGACTGTTGAAGGGGAGGATGAGGATCCACAGAATATCAATATCCCAGAAACATAAGGCTATTGCGAGATCAAAGGTCCACAAATAGAGAACCCAGATATTACCGTGCCATTTAAAACTAGGCAGGTAAACATTGGTACTGAAGCAAAGCCTAAGTTCGCGAAGATCAAATATTATTGGGATGATGCCATAGTGGATAAAGTTGCTGAGTTACTCCGCGAGTAGCGGGATATTTTTCCTACAAAATTTTCGAACTTGAAAGGCATCATTGGCGATTTGGGAGTGATGAAAAGAACTTTGAAACCAGACATGAAGCCCATTAAGAAGAGGCCATATCGCCTTAATCCCAAATACAAGGAAAAGGTCTACTTGGAATTGGACAAGATGCTTAAGGAAGGTATTATTAAATCAGTGGAGGAATCTGATTAGATAAGCCCAATGGTAGTTCAGGAAAAGAAGAAGAAAGGAGAGATAAGGATTTGCGTAGATCTAATAAATCTTAATGATGCATGCATCCACGATCCTTTCCCAACACCATTTACTGATGAGGCACCAGACAATGTTGGAGGGAAGTAGCTCTACTCATTTACTAATGGGCTCTCCAGATACCATTAGATTAAGATCGCATCAGAAGACATGAGTAAAATAACCTTCACAACAGAATGGGGGTGTTTCTAGTATATGGTGATGCCATTCAGACTCAAGAATGGGTCGACAATATTCTCTCGTGTAGTCGTCACGACATTCAAGGAATTTATTCACAAATTCTTGGAGCTATATTTTGATGACTGGACAATGTTTGGGTTGGTCAAGTGCCATGTAGCTAGCCTGCGATTAATGTTGGATATGTGCCGAAGATATTATATCACGTTGAAACTGAAGAAGTGCTTGTTTTGTGTCCCCTTTGGGATTTTGTTGGGTCATGTGGTATGCAAGCAAGGAATAATGGTGGACCCTACCAAGATCATGGTCATAATCAACTTAGAAGCCCCATGGAGTGTCAAACAGCTATGTGCAATGCTGGGCCATACTGGATATTATCGAAAGTTCATCAAATCTTATGCCCAGATTACCGCACCCATGGAGAAGTTGCTAAAGAAGGATGCTACATTCTGTTGGGATGAAGAATTTCAACGCAGTCTAGATGTCTTGAAGGAAAAGATGGTCACCGCACCGATCTTGGTCTTCCCGAATTGGAAGAAGGAATTCCATGTGCACGTTGATTCCTCGTGTATTACATTGGGAGCAGTGCAGACACATGCTAGTGAAGGAGAGATGGATCACCCTATGGAATTTGTAAGTAGAAAGTTGTCAAAGGATGAGAAGAACTACTCAACAACAGAGCGCAAGGAATTGGCTATGGTGTATGCGCTCCAAAAGGTCAGACACTATTTGTTGGGTAGACATTTCAAGATGTGCATAGAACACTCCTCTTTGATGTACCTAGTCAATAAGCTTGTGTTGGGAGGGAAGATATGCCGATGGCTGCTGTTGTTTCAAGAATACAAATTTGAGGTAATTGTCAAGCTAGGAAGGTTGAATGCAAGACCTGACCATTTGTCGCTAAGTGAACGGGGGAGGAGCCTACTAATTTGGAGGAAGGGTTGCCCAATGCATAGATCTTTGCTATGCGTGTAGCAAACAACCACTTTGCAGATATTATCCACTTTTTGACCACAAAGACAGCTCCAGAAGGCTACACCAGTCAACAGAAGAAAGAATTGGTAGTATGTGTGACTAATTTCTTAATAATTGTTATACATTTGTATAATATGGGATCAAACGAGATACTCTAATGATATGTGCCCGATTTTGAATGAAATAACATTGTCACTGAAGCTCATGGAGGAGCTACGGGAGGACATTATGCATGAAAAGAAACAACACAAAAGGTTTTGCACATTGGGTTGTGGTGGCCTACGTTGCATAAATATTCTAAATCCTATCGTAGGGCATGCGATCCATGTCAAAGAACGGGTAGGCCATCATGAAGGAAAGAGTTGCCTCTAAGTCCTCAGGTATTGTTACAACCATTTGAGAGATGGGCTATTGACTCTGTAGGACCAATCCAGCCCCTAGGTAACAAAACAAGTGAGCGCTATATCATCACCGTGACAGAGTATCTGACCAGATGGGTAGAGGAAAAGCCTCTAAAGGATTGTACAAGGGCAACAACAACTTAAATTTTGTTTGAGTACATGTTAACCAGGTTTAGTTGCCTGAAAGTATTGATGAGTGATCACGGTACACACTTCCTCAATGAAAGGATTAGTGCGTTGACTGAAGAATTCCAGGTTTATCATCAGAAGAGTATGCCATATCATCCCCAGGCTAAGGAAACAGTGGAGGCCTTCAATAAGATATTGGAGAATGCGCTGAAAATAATTTACAATGTGCAATAGAATTATTGGGACATGCGTGTACCTATAGTAGTATGGGCGTACAGGACTAGCAAAAAACTTACAGGTCAGACACCTTTCTGGTTGGTCTATGGTGTAGAAGTTGTGATACTTATGGAATATATCGTGCCTAGTCTACGCATAGCAGCCTTCACAAGGATGGCGGAAAAAGGAGCCTTGGAAGAATGACTTGTGTAGTTGATGGAGCTCGAAGAGGATAGATTCTTAGCTGGATTTCATTAGCAAGTACAAAGGGAACGTGAAAAGGCATGGCACGATCGACACATCAAGCTACGCACATTCAAGGTAAATGACTTGGTTTTATTATATGATAGTAAGTTCATTAAATTTCTAGGAAAGTTTTAGATGCATTGGTTGGGGCCATATGTCATCAAAGAAATTATAGATGGGGGTGCGGTTCAGCTCACAAAGTTGAATGGAGAACCTTTTCTTGGAAAAGTGAATGGGGGCCAATTGAAGCCGTGTGCAAGAGATCCGACTCAATGACTACATGATAGTAGCACAGTCTTAGTTCTTTAGAAATTTGCAGGGGAGTGCATGACTATAAACTACATTGCCCGATTTTCAGAGCTACGCGATAGAGGGGCTGTATGAAAAAGGGTGATGTCACAGTACTAGAAGTAGCACGAATGGAGCTGCGCTATTGAGGGAGATACTAAGAAGCACAGCCAGAAAATGACCATTAGGGTCACTGTTCATGATTTGGCAGGCAGGGGACAGTTAAAAGGAGTGGGGGGCGACATTTAAAGATGAAATATTTGGAGATCTGCCACCAATTCAGCATTAATGGATGGATTTTGGGGGGAACAGTCAAATTTGAATTCAAAATATCCTATAAATTATGCGTGGTTGTCCAGCAGAGAACACTTTGCATCCTACAAATGTTTGCATTGTACTATCTGTCACTTATGAATCGCAAGTTTTTTGAGGATTTGGTTACAAGCCATGTGTTTGATAATATACCCGAGGAAACCCAACAATTTATTCACAATACTATGTAAGGACCATGAGAGACTGCAAGCACTTAAGGAACTATTGCCTCCGAAGGAGCGGCTCCAGAAGTTGTTAGAATGGAGGCTCCGGCTCCTGTGCCTACGATGCCAAGGTTGCCTAGGCCAAAGCCTACACGAGTGCGCAAGACCCGTAAGCTAAAGAAATACAAGCAGAAACAGTCGATGCGAGTGTCCGAGCCACTTAGAAAGCACTATGTTACCTAAGCACAAAAGAAGGACAAGCAACCTGAGAAGCTTGTAAACTTGGAGATTGAAGAGGGCATGGAAGATATAGATGCTCAAAGTGTGGAGCTCTTCTCCAATTTGCCAGAGTATATTGTAGAAACTTTTTCTACAAATCATCTAGCTTTGATACCATGTAGAAATTTTGAATAATTTAACACATATTCAACAGAGATTATCCTGATCATGTACTATTGTGGAATACATACACAATACATAAGCTCCTCTACATTGATCATCAATATAGCAACATCAATAACAATAAAACATCAAGATCATTCACACATTAACACAGTATGTAACCCGGGGAAAGCATCTCGCTAAAAACCCCACACTATCTGTATATTAATGATTGAGACCATGTAACATTACAAAGTACAATGCTTATCACAAGCAATCCAGTACCAGCTCCACCTGTTACACACAATACAGCTAAGATCTGATCTCCAAATATATTCCACTGCTTGCCTGCCTCCACTGCTCAATACCTGCTCAAGAATGAATGAGAATGGTCTACCAAACTCGTATTTCACCTCCAAAGAATCACTCACAAGGTGTAAGACGTGAGCAGAAGCTACAAACTGGGCAAATACATGAGCAAACTCATTGGCATACTCAATCCCTTGATTGTGCAAGATCTGATGCACAACTATAGTCACAACTGATAGCAATCTGATTCTCTAACACCTGTCCCTGTTGAACTGAACATGCACTGACATGCAACTGAGTTAACTGATGTATTCTATAGTTGTATTATGAGTTAATAATTAGTTTAACAACTCATCATTAGTCTATTTGCAGTTAGACTAACTACAACTAGTTTAACCAAGTCAAACTGAACACAACTCCATCAATTCCACAATCAACTCCACCAAACTCAACTGATTGAGTTCCAACTGAAGTCATGCATGCAACAACTCAACTGACTCATAAGAAAAGCGCACTTCCTTCTGATAGCTGCATGGGCCACATCTGTAGCTCAAACTGAAGTGCTCCAAGAGAATAAGATCAAGTTTATAGTCCAAATATTATTATGAGACAATAATATTTGACTTTTCTATTTTTGACAGCCAGTCTAAAAATATACTTTGATCACCCACACTATGGTCACCCACACTTTGGTCACCCACATTGTGATCACTCACACTTTGGTCACCCACATTGTGATCACTCACACTTTGGTCACCCACATTGTGATCACTCACACTGTGATCAAAAATAGAACTTGTGCCATAATTTGCCTGCGGGCCCACTTAGTGAAGGCGACTCTTTTCACTAAGCTCCATCATCTTGTTGCAATCTCAACACTCCCTCTCGACAAGATATGGATTATCAGCAACCCCTATCCTGCCTCGGTGGTACTCGAATTTTCTCCTGGTGAGAGCCTTCGTCAGAATATCAGAATCCTGATCCTCCGTTGGAATGTATGAAAGCAACATGATCCTCCACTGCACACAATCTCTGATATGATGGTACCTGATGTCAATATGCTTAGATCTATCATGAAATACAGGATTAGTCGAGAGTTTAATGCAACTCTGGTTATCACAGTAGGATCCAAATGAGAACTGAACAAACCAACCAGGATCTTCCTCATCCATATAGCCTCGCATGTAGCCAAACTTGCTGCCATATACTCAGCCTCCACTGAACTGAGTGCCACGGATCTCTGCTTCCTGCTGTACCAAGAAACTGCTGTCGATCCAATACTGAAGACCCCTCCTGATGTGCTCTTTCTGTCCGTTGGGCTCCCTACCCAATCTGCATCCATGAAGCCACATAGCTTCACCTCATCCTCCTATCTGTACCACAAACCATATCCCGATGTGCCTCTCAAGTAGCGCAATACATGCTTGCCCGCCTTCCAGAAGAGCTTGGTAGGCTTAACCATAGCTTGTGAAAGCTGGTTAACTGCATAGCATATACCAGGTTGTGTATTGACCAAATACATCAGCGACCCCACCAACTGTCGATAAACAGTGGCATCCACTTCTTCTCCGGAAGTGGCATCCTCCTTCCTCCAACCTCCAGGAAGAGGAGTATCAACAGGCTTGCAGCCATGCATGTTGAACTTCTCCAGTATCTCCCGAGCATACTTGCCCTGAGAAACAAACAGCCCACCACTCCGCTGCCATATTTCCAATCCTAGGAAATAGTGAAGGAGGCCCAAGTCCTTCATCTCAAACTCTGTAGCAAGATCCTTACTGCATGACAATATCAACAGCTCATCACCCGTTAGAATCAAATCATCAACATACAGTACAATGATAAGCAACTTACCCTCCACCACAATCTGGTATAGGTTAGGATCAGCCTCGCTCTTGGAGAATCCAAGTCTTGTGAAATAACTGTCTATCCGTGTGTACCAAGCACGTGGTGCTTGTTTCAACCCATACAGCGCTCTCTTGAGCCTGCACACATGTGACTCACTGCTGAAGACCTCAAAGCCTTCGGGCTGCTCAATGTACACCTCCTCCTCAATGACTCCATTGAGGAACGCACTCTTCACATCCATCTGATGAATGTGCCATCCCATCTGCGCTGAGAGAGCAAGAATCTTCTGTATGGAAGAATACCTTGCGACAGGTGCAAAGGTCTCCTCATAATCGATCCCCTCTATCTGTGAAAAGCCTCGGGCAACAAATCTTGCCTTGTACTTCTCCACACTCCTGTCAGCTGCCTGCTTGACTTTGTAGATCCATCTTGAACCCACCATTGATTTCCCTGCCAGTCTAGGAATAATCTCCCATGCACTGTTTCTGACAATAGAATCATATTCTTCCACCATGGCATCTACCCATGCGAGATCCTCCACAGCTTCCTCGAAAGAGGATGGCTCAGTCACAACACACTTGCTCATTAGAGCCATGTATCCAGTGTACCGATCAGGTGACTGTCTCTGCCTGCATTGGGCTGTAGGTGGTCCTACAACTTTCTCTGCATCTTGAGCCAGTCGCTCAGCTTCTGTCAAGCACTTTCGCCCTCTGATGGTTGGCGCTACATGAGTGGTCCCTTCCACTCCATGAACCTCGTCCTGTGGCTAATCCACGTCCTGAAGCTCATCCTTAGGAACTAATAGCTTGTTATAGACATTTTTGTGCCTTACAGCATTGAGCATGAAATGTCAATAATCTGAGGGATCCAAAGTCCCTAAACATGTTGTTCCTACCCCTAGAGGAACAAGGCTAACTAACCACATCAATTCACAAAAGTTCTCCACCTGAAACTGCTCAAAAACAAGCCAATTCTGGATCATGTCAACTGCTCCACTGAGCATCTGCGCTGAATGTCAACTGCTCCACTGTCTACCTGCGTTGAATGTCAACTGCAACAAAGGCTACCTGCGCTGAGCGTAACTGGACAAGTGGCAGGCTCATTTCTCAATGTGTCAATGCCCAGGAAGCTTCCAAAATGACACTTGCATCAAGGAATTCGACTGGTGATGAGTAAGAGGTTCCAAATCTCCAAGTGGAAGCAAGAACCTCCAAATGGACTCAAGAACTGAGAGAGGGAGAGGACACTAGTCAGTTTCATACCAGCCTCAAGCTAACTCATCCTCTCTCCAAAAGATCTATATATAGATCTCTCCTCCATGCGAAGAGGAGGCTGGAATTTTGTTATTGCAAAGAATTGTTGTTGGTTTGAGACTGGAATCATTGGGTGTTTAATGCTTTGAAGGGAGGTGAAGATAGGAATTCCATTCTGCTAGGAAGGAGATGCTGGATTGGAGCCTTCTGGGTTGTATCTCTTCCTGAACCTTGTTATTTATCAATAAAGCTATCTTGGTTTTCTCCTATATACTGATGTATCTTTGATGTATGATTGCATTAGTGTATTTGATTTATTTCTAATCCTGAATCATTTATGAATATGAATATCTGCCTTTGTGTTGTGTTCTTCTCTTATCTCAAGTAGCTGTTCTCTTGTTGCAAGTAACTATTCTCTTGTGATCTCGCAGGGATCAAGTAGCTGTTCTCTTGGACGAGCGAGGAGGTAAGTAGCTGTGAACACCCGAAGGAGAAGAGGATCTAGATCGAGGGACAAACGGAAGACACCGGTAAGTCCATTGATCTCTCTTCTTTCCCATTTCATAAAGGAAGAAACCAGAATAGCTGTCTCTGTTTGTTGCTAAGGCACTGTCACACCTTAGGTGGATAGGATCGTCCTGCATAGGCATTTTTCCCCACAACAAATTGGCGACTCCGTTGGGGAGATTTGTTTTAGTCATTTTATTTGTGCCTCTATCATTGTTTGTTTCATAGACTCAACAGCAACAATCAAACTGCTTCTGCTATTCTCAGTTGCAAAGTAGACAGTTGCTGCCTTGATCCAATCACTGGATTTGTCTATGATCTGAACAATGGACTCATGAATGATGTGATGATCCTTTGTGATAGATCTTAGTACCCCCTCAAAGCATCCCTTTGATTGTACCTTGCTTGTGTTTCTGATTTGGCCTGAAACCGTTGATTATTGAGCAATCTGTGACCCAGAACCCAGTGAGAAACGAGAGTTTCTCCTTCAGCGCGACCACTGTGAAGGCATTATGCATTTCAACGCAGGTCCCGTGAAGGCTACCTGCGCTGAATGTCAAAACCCCAGTGTTGAGGTTGCGCTGAACCAGTTTTGCCTTGTGCAGCTGGGGTTCTCTGCTCTCTATTGCCCTGTTTTGATCTCTGTTTTTTGCAGCCTGTAACCAGCATAGGTACCAGTCAGATAACTCCTTTTCTCTGCTTAAATTCTGCCTCCTTTTGTACAAAAATACTGTGAGTGTTTTTATGTGTTTGTGGCGTCATTTACAGTTTTCCTTTGCATGAGTGAAATAATCATCTTGTAGCCCTTGATTCAGATCTGTTGATTGTGATCTTAGGAGAGAATTCATTGGCTGTTTACAGTTGATTATACATTTGCTTTTGCTCATTGGTTTGAGTTTGTCTCTTTTAAGTGTCGAAACGAGTGTTCATTTCGAAAGTCGTAAAGTGTTATATTCTCTTCTACCCTTTCTGATTTCGAAAAAGTAAACTTGTTTGTATTTGTCATTTAAAAGCAAATTCAAAGTTGTACAAAAAGCTTTCTTTGTAGGCATCAATACTAAGAAAGCGGAAAACAAACACCTGCATTGTGCATTTGCATTTTGATAAGTTTGCATGCTTGATTTAGGAACAGCGCATTAGAGTGTGCTGATTGCTCTTTGAGAAAAGATGGTGTCTTTCTTTTCCCTTAGTAGCTAGGATTTTCAAAGTTGAAAAGATATAAAGCTTGCTTATAATCTTTAGACTGCATTTAGGAATTTGTATCATACATCTCGTGGTGAACCTTGAAAGGAAAACTTCTAAAAAGATCAACTTAAAATAAACTGAATGAACCTAACAACGCTTTGCAACATAACACACAACATAGAGGTCTAGGCTAGAGACGTGTTCCGGCGTCGTTAAGCCTAGTGACTGTCGATCTCGTGGAAGGTGGGTGATTCCTCCTGAGGGACGATAGCGCTAGTATGGATTGTGCTCCCACGTACCGTCGCGTATATATTGGGAGACCCCTATAGGCATATATCCTTTATCCTTAGGAAGCCGTGTCGGCCGCCCTACTGATCGCAATGCAGTGAACACAGCATTCACAAAGATCGACCGCCCGTACCCTAAAAAGTATTCTGCGGTTTTGCGAAAGGTTTGGCACACCCTCTGCCTAGAACTCCAGAGAAGTTTCTTTTGGCCTTTTTCAGACTCTATAACAGAAAAAGTCCATCAGAGCATTTGTCACTTCGGGCTCGTTAAAACATCGAAGGAGACTGGAGTCATCTTTAGCTTTTTCTCGACTCTTTAAAATTGAAAAAGCAAGTTGTGTCCAAGCGTCGTTAAAATTTATTTTAAACAGAATAATCATCACCTTTCCCTCGTTGATCTTCGAAGTTAGTCTACCTTCATCACAAAATTCTTGTAGAATCGCTAGGAAATCTTTTGGATAGACTAAATATGTCTGAACAACCGTCGACATCCAGGACTGTGTCATCTGACACAGCAGCGGCAGAGCCTCTTGCTGCTACTCCAACGATGTTCGCTGGTATACCATTTGTCCCGGCAAATTGTCAACAACAAGCTGGAGTCCAATCAGAGACTGTTTCGACGACATGGTTAGTTCCTATTTCTTCATCTGGATTATCATCTGGTATTTCTTATGTTGAAACTCAACAAATTGATCCAATGTGTCTTCAAAGGCCAATCTACCCTTTAAGTACTAAATTGCCACCATATGGAGGGCAGTATGCCTTTTCATTGTTCCCTCCCGGAGAAAAACCATATGGGAGTTTACAACAAAGTTCAGGTCAAACTGGAATTACATCCAGCGGTTGGGTACCAATACTGCCTCAGCAACCAAGGGTTGTATATTCAATGCAACCAGTCCACCCTGTGTCGAATATTCCCACTATACCTGCTATGGTTACTGCGTCGCAAGTACAAGTGCTACCTGTTGTCTGTCAACCCCAACAGCCTCAGGTTGCAATACAACAGCCTCTTGTCTCAACGACTCAATCACAACCTCAGGTTAGTGCCTCCTTATCTGGAGCGACTCAGGATCAAACAAGTACTGTGACTCCTCATCTTGGTCAATCATCCAGTATTGGTCAACACCAAATGGTTCAACAACCAGAGCTGGTTCAAACTCAACAACCCCCATTCCAGCAATCATATCGAGGACTTGAGCAACAAGTCTTTGTAAGTAATGGGCAATCGCATTTCCAAAGCGGTAATCAACAACCATATTATAATGGTTATGCCCATCAACCTTGTCAAAGTTGCCAGCATCAAATACATTATGCTGGTATGCAAAGACCCACTGCTCATGCGACTCCATCTTATCCTGGGTATGCTTCGCCTAACCTGAATCAACAGTTGCCCTTTGTAGCAACTCTAGAATTACCAGATCTAAACCGGCTGAAGAATGATCCAATTGCTTATGCCCCTTGGTGGCCAGCGATTCCGCATAAACTTCCGTCAGATATTCCTAAATTTAATGGAAATCCGGGTGAAGATCCGTCGAATCATGTGATGACATTTCATCTGTGGTGTTCATCAAACACCCTAAACGATGATTCGATTAGGCTTCGCCTTTTTCAGAGGACGTTAACTGGTCCAGCGGCAAAATGGTATATTGAATTGCCTAGAGCTTCGTTCAATAACTTCAGTACCTTAGCCACGACTTTCTTAACCCATTTTCAATTACCGATAAGGTATGAAACGGGAACGAAACTCCTAACCAACTTCAAACAGACAACGACCACTCACATATCTGATCATATACATGAGTGGCGACGTCGTCATAGGATGGTGAAAACGTATGTTCCCGATCAGCTATTAGCTGAATGGTTTATCAAATCCTTACTTCCTACAATCACGGAAGATGTGGCAAAGGGAGGAGTCATAACAGAAGAGCAAGTTATCGCTCGTGCGCAATACCTAGACTTGGTCTATACTCAGTCTGGCACGCTCTACGACAAAATACCTGACGCCCCTAGACCGGAATTCTCAGTTCCTCCTCCTCCTAAATCAAACAATGACTCTCATGCCAGCGATGGCGTGATTGGCAAAACAGATACGAAATCGACAAAGGTTAAATCTAAAAAGGCCTGTAAGATTTCTAGTCAAAATGCAAATGAGGAACTTCTTGCCTCGGAAGTAAATGCCATGTCGACAGATAAGAGAAAACAACTGAAGCAACCAGGGGGCAAGAAGAAAAAGAAAGGGAGAAAAAGGAAACCCCCTGCGGGGTGTCATATATGCGATGAGGATCATTGGACGAGAGATTGTCCACATATAGCTGAAGTTAAGAAACTCTTTAAGAGTTCAAAAACCCCAGCGGTATTGACTGATCCGTTTCCAAGCCCGGGAACCAAACTGGTTGCTAATCAAAATGCTTCCCGATCCCAAGTGCTTATGTTGTCTATCTCAAAGTAGCAAAATGATGCTTTGGCAAGGAATAAAGATTACGGGAATCCACAGGTGTCGAATAACAAGGCTAATGAACAACCTAGTAGTTCGACAACAACTTTGACCAAAGTTGTGCCACCCACCATTCCTGAACAAATGATAAAGTCGCCAAAGGGAGTAGTGTACAAGTCAACATTTAATCCTCGTGCAAAAATAGCACAGAATTATAATATAATAGAGGACCTGGCCCAATCGCCGTCCATTATGTCGACGCTTGAGGTACTGCAAAATTGCCTCTCCCAAGAGCAAGCTTTATTATCAGCAATAGGTGGGGTTGACCCAATGGATTCCAATCTTGTATCCTTTGACCACAAAGGGTACGATCCTCAGTTACCAGCTCAATTAGCTTTCCTTATTCAAGTGAAAGCCCTCAACAAAACTGTTCATCGAACAATTATTGATGAGGGGGCATCTACATGTCTTATGTCGATGAGTTGCTGGAAAAATTTAGGCTCACCACCCTTGTCGAGATCGTCAACGACGTTAAAAGCATTTGATGGACGATCATACACTCCATACGGGATTTTAAGTAACTTGCAAGTTGAACTGGGGGGCAAAACAGTAGAAGTTGATGTTGAAGTAATCGATGGAAACCTCGATTACAACATCCTACTGGGAAGGCCCTGGATATATGCCATGGCCGCAGTTGTGTCGACCTACTTCAGGAAGATTGCATTTCCCTTTAAAGGAGGAATTACAGTCGTCGACCAACAAACTTTCCTCCCCGACAGTTCACAAGTTACGGGAAGCACTCCAAAGATCCATGGAAGCAATCATTCGCTTCAAAACATTGGAGTAGGTCTCCTAAAAGACCCTGCCTTAATGGGTACTTTTGCCCTACCGCCTGTGAGTAATTTGGCGGAAGTAGCCACAGTGGAAACCTACAATATGAAATCTTCTATATCTAATGGATTCGGAAGATTCCTAAACATTTTGTCAGCATGGATCATCGCCCTAATAGAAATACTGTAAATACAATGGGCTCCGAGGACGGTTCTTATCTCGTGTCAACCTCGTTAAAAAATGAAACAAGGAGTCATGAGGATAGTTCTTTTATTGTGTCAACCTCATTAAAAAATGAAAACAATCCCCTTTCCAAATCTCAAAGGTAAACCTTCATTCCAACCACCAAGTTGAATGCAATGAAGCTTGGGGGGCATGCACATCGATTTGCGTTATTATGCTGGGGGTATGCAAACTTATATCGAGCAGTTTTAGCGCATAGTTCATGCTCGTTAAAAAATAAACATAAGAACGAGCAGTTTTAGCATAAAGTTCATGCTTGTTAAAAAATAAACGCAAGATCCGAGCAGTTTTAACGCGGAATTCATGCTCGTTAAAAAATAAACATAGGCTCGAGCAGTGTTTTGGCGCATTCAAGCTCGTTAAAAAATGAACCCATCCGGTAAATAACCATTGTGTGTGTAACCTTATCTGCCATAAAAGCCTTGGTCGTGTTTGCACCATCACCTCCACTTTTCATTTGGCCGATCGTTCACCTCCATATGATTGTTTACCCATTTTGAGGAACAGCTGCGAAGAGTGATTTCACCTAGCCATCCTTGTGACACTGCCGTGATTGGAAAATTCCAACCTGTACCTGGAATCAGCTGCTAACCCTGTTTATCACTCGTTCCTCAAAAGACGAGTATTCTTTAAGCTCTTTTCAACTGACTCGTAAAATATGAAAATATTGCCGAGTTTTGGCCTTCCAGCTCATTAAAGTGACCGGAAGTGCTATCCCTCCTCTAGATTTTAATCTTTTTGGACCTGAGGGATTATTGCACAAAAAGATCGAGCGCTTGTTTTGTTCGGCTCGTTAAAACGATCGAAAACTCATCCCTTCTGTATTGTTTTATACTTTTTCGGACTTAAGGGATTAGATGACGAAAAAGGAATTTTGGAGTTAACTTTACGTACCTTTTCAGACTCTCTAAAAATGAAAAGGGACCGAGTTGTCTTTGTCGTTAGACTCGTTAAACCACTAAATAGCGACAAACTTGTCTTTAGACGAGAACGAGTTTCACTATCGCTAGGCTCGTTAAAACATAGCGATGGGCTTGCCCGAAGGGCAGGTTATAGAACAAGCATATGTTATCCTCCTCAAGCTTGACAAAAATAAAGAGGTACTGGTCAGCAATGACTGGGGAAAAATTGGGAGAAAACTAAAGAGAACTTTGATGGTAGCAAGTCGCTCTTGAACATGACACTTTTCCTCCGTACCACAATCGGGTTGGGTTGTTTCATTCACCAGTCACATCACCATGGTCTCGCCATACCATCCATAATTGGGGTAATGCTACCGATCCATCGCATCAGTGTCGCCACATGTTCAAGAGAAGTCGTTCAGAAAGAGTCAACCGGGTCCCATCCACTGCCATACATTATCCTTCATCCATTCATGACCGCCACCCTGAATCATATGTCACAGATCGTTTTCACCTCCATTAAAATCATTAGCTCCGTTCCGTGTCACTGATGTGGGATTCATTAAGGCCCTCCTTTGACGGATCGCTTCTTGTCGACATCAGCTCATTATCCAAGAAGTTGATCTAGGAACACCCCCTCAGTACTTTGAAGCTTGCATGCCTTAATGGCAAGTTTCTCACTTCCGGCGACAGGTATACATCAATGACCTTCGACCAGAAGATTTTGCATGGTGTTCGACGCCAAGTCCTTTATTCACACCACGTGAATTGTACTATAGTACCTTGAGGGTCATTATCATTATCGGTGATTCCTCTCGCGCTTGTTAACGATTTACATCATTGACCGGTAATCAAGCGTTGTCCTTCCATGTTCGACTTCAGCGCAATTCTCACATGGATCGACTTGTACTTAGAGTGAAGATCGAACGAGTTTGAAGACCCCGGATCTAGTTTCATCCATCCGGGCTGCGATATATATTCAGGAAAGATAAAGACATTTGACATGTACATCATTGCAGCAGATGATCATCCTACTCAAAGGATGATAATTTCACCAAAATTATCAGTCTACCATCAGACGATTGTCTGTGCTATGTACAAAAATGAATTTATAAAGTTGAGCATGGGAATGCCCGCCTCAGCTAGATCATGAAAGCAGTATGAATCATAATGTATTGTATTGTATCTTATTACAGGTCTCCTCCCAGCAAATGGATGAACTTCGAACCCTCCTGGATAAAGCATTTCACCCGATAAACGGCCTCATACTTTAGGGGGCAACTGTTATAGACATTTTTGTGCCTTACAGCATTGAGCATGAAATGTCAATAATCTGAGGGATCTAAAGTCCCTAAACATGTTGTTCCTACCCCTAGAGGAACAAGGCTAACTAACCACAGCAATTCACAGAAGTTCTCCACCTGAAACTGCTCAAAAACAAGCCAATTCTGGATCATGTCAACTGCTCCACTGAGCATCTGCGCTGAATGTCAACTGCTCCACTGTCTACCTGCGTTGAATGTCAACTGCAACAAAGGCTACTTGCGCTGAGCGTAACTGGACAAGTGGCAGGCTCATTTCTCAATGTGTCAATGCCCAGGAAGCTTCCAAAATGACACTTGCATCAAGGAATTCGACTGGTGATGAGTAAGAGGTTCCAAATCTCCAAGTGGAAGCAAGAACCTCCAAGTGGACTCAAGAACTGAGAGAGGGAGAGGACACTAGTCAGTTTCATACCAGCCTCAAGCTGACTCATCCTCTCTCCAAAAGATCTATATATAGATCTCTCCTCCATGGGAAGAGGAGGCTGGAATTTTGTTATTGCAAAGAATTGTTGTTGGTTTGAGACTGGAATCATTGGGTGTTTAATGCTTTGAAGGGAGGTGAAGATAGGAATTCCATTCTGCTGGGAAGGAGATGCTAGATTGTAGCCCTCTGGGTTGTATCTCTTCCTGAACCTTGTTATTTATCAATAAAGCTATCTTGGTTTTCTCCTATATACTGATGTATCTTTGATGTATGATTGCATTAGTGTATTTGATTTATTTCTAATCCTGAATCATTTATGAATATGAATATCTGCCTTTGTGTTGTGTTCTTCTCTTGTCTCAAGTAGCTGTTCTCTTGTTGCAAGTAGCTGTTCTCTTGTGATCTCGCAGGGATCAAGTAGTTGTTCTCTTGGACGAGCGAGGAGGCAAGTAGCTGTGAACACCCGAAGGAGAAGAGGATCTAGATCGAGGGACAAACGGAAGACAACGGTAAGTCCATTGATCTCTCTTCTTTCCCATTTCATAAAGGAAGAAACCAGAATAGCTGTCTCTGTTTGTTGCTAAGGCACTGTCACACCTTAGGTGGATAGGATCATCCTGCATAGGCATTTTTCCCCACAACATAGCTCCTCATCTGCATGCAAGTGTAGCTCCCTCTCAAGTGAACACTTCATGGCTTTCTCCTCCTGAAATTTTATATCCCGTCGTACAACAGTTTTACCACTGTCTAGCAAATACACACAATAGTTGTGGGGCGTATCAGTGTACCCCACAAATATCCCAACCTCTGCGGTCGGCTCCAACTTCTTCCTGGCATCCTTCGTCACATGCATGTAAATGTTAGCACCAAAAATCCTCAAATGAGAAAGATCAGGCTTCTTACCAGAATAAGTGTCCTTAGGTGTACTCATGCCAAGTATCATATGAGGACAACGGTTCTGCACATAAACTGCTGTATTGCATGCTTCTGCCCACAAGTGAAGGGGTAGGCCCTGATCATGCAACATTGCCCGTGCAGCACCCACAATCGTTCTGTTCTTCTGCTCAGCTACCCCGTCCTGCTGTGGGTTATGGGGAGCTATGAGCTCTCTACGAATCCCTTCTGCCTTGTAAAAATCCTTGAACTCGTCCGAGATGTATTCACCACCATTATCGCTCCTAAGAGCCTTCACCTTCTTCCCCGACTCCTTCTCGACCAGTGCTTTGAATCCACAGAACTTTGAATATGTCTCGCTCTTCTTCTGCATGAAGAAGATCCAGCACTTACGAGAGAAATCATCAACAAAAATCACATAATACCTGTGTTTTGTTGTTCAAGCAACTGAGAAAGGTCCACACACGTCTGTGTGAATTCTCTCAAGGATCGTCTTGGCGTGACTATCCTTCGTGTGAAAGGTGGCTTTCACAAACTTCCCCAAAGTACACCCCTTGCACTGATCTAACTGCGCAAGTGTGCCTTAAGGAAGCCCTGTAGTGATCTGCTACAGTATCTTCAAGGCTCCATGGTGAAGGTGACCCAATCTCCAGTGCCACAACTCGCCATCATCCCGGCTCACCAATCCTTCTACCTTGCCCGCCATTGCTACGCATCCATCTACATGCAACTGATAAAGGTTCCTCACTCGAACCCCTATCTTCCGGGTCTCACCAGTTGTCTTACTGCGTAGGAAAGCCTTTCCCTCACTGAAAACAACATCATACCCCTTGTCTTCTAACATCGCCACTGAGATGAGATTCTTCGTCAATCCTGGAACATGCATGACTTCCTTCAATACGAAGGGTTTACCAGACTCCCTCTCAAAGGAAATGGTACCGATACTGGTCGCACTGTATCTACCATCATCGCCCATCTCAATGTGCACTCCAAGATCTTTGTCCTCTAGATCAGAGAACAAATCTCTATCTCCCGTCATGTGAAAAGACGCACCACTGTCCAAGAACCACACTGATCCCATCACACTTGAAACCAAGCATGCGATCAACGAAAAATCAAGCTCAAACTGTGAGGCTAGAGCCTCTCCTGCTGAAGATCCAACAGCCTGCTTGTTCTTCTTCTTATGCGGACAATTAGTGGCATAGTGTCTGTGCTGGTGACAGTGAAAACACTTCACCTTGGACATGTCCTGCTTCTTGCCTTTCGCACCGGAATGAGAAGCTTTCTTGTTCTACCCCTTCTTTGCTTTGGCAGCCAAAGCGCAATTCTCTTCACCAGATACCTTTGATGAAGATCCATTCTCACCTTTATTGTTTTTGAGTTTATCCTTGAGCGCCAGGTCGCTCTTGCTTTGGAATAACATTTGCAATCCGTTGAAAGACATTTTCAACAACACTGCTGCAAATTCGAATTTCCACCAGCTCCAACTCAACCGCTTTCGATCTAGAATTCGTGAGAACACAATATTTCTCGTATAGAGATTGACTGTATGGGAATTCACTGGATATCTCACCTTCCAAAAGAAGGATGAATCCAGAGGCTACCTGGCCCGATTACAGACTTTGCCTGAAGAAATAGAATGTAAACACTTTCTGAATAGTAGATCTAATGATCAACAGCTCCGATACCATGTAGAAACTTTTTCTACAAATCATATAGCTCTGATACCATGTAGAAATTTTGAATAATTTAACACACATTCAATTGAGATTATCCTGATCATGTACTATTGCGGAATACATACACAATACATAAGCTCCTCTATGTTGATCATCAATATAGCAGCATCAATAATAATAAAACATCAAGAGCATTCACACATTAACACAGTATGTAACCCGGGGAAAGCATCTCGCTAAAAACCCCACACTATCTGTATATTAATGATTGAGACCATGTAACATTACAAAGTACAATTCTTATCACAAGAAATCCAATACCAGCTCCACCTGTTACACACAATACAGCTAAGATCTGATCTCCAAATCTATTCCACTGCTTGCCTGCCTCCACTGCTCAATACCTACTCAAGAATGAATGAGAATGGTCTACCAAACTCGTATTTCACCTCCAAAGAATCAATCACAAGGTGTAAGCCATGAGCAAAAGCTACAAAATAGGAAAATACATGAGCAAACTCATTGGCATACTCAATCCCTTGATTGTGCAATATCTGATGCACAACTATAGTCACAACTGATAGCAATCTGATTCTCTAACACCTGTCCCTGCTGAACTGAACATGCATTGACATGAAACTGAGTTAACTGATGTATTCTATAGTTGTATTATGAGTTAATAATTAGTTTAACAACTCGTCATTAGTCTATTTGCAGTTAGACTAACTACAACTAGTTTAACAAAGTCAAACTGAACACAACTCCATCTATTCCACAATCAACTCCACCAAACTCAACTGATTGAGTTCTAACTGAAGTCATGCATGCAACAACTCAACTAACTCATAAGAAAAGCATACTTCCTTCCGACAGTTGCATGGGCCACATCTGTAGCTCAAACTGAAGTGCTCCAAGAGAATAAGATCAAGTTTATAGTCCAAATATTATTATGAGACAATAATATTTGACTTTTCTATTTTTGACAGCCAGTCTAAAAATAGACTTTGATAACCCACACTGTGGTCACCCACACTTTGGTCACCCACATTGTGATCACTCACACTTTGGTCACCCACATTGTGATCACTCACACTGTGATCAAAAATAGAACTTGCGCCATAATTTGTCTGCGGGCCCACTTAGTGAAGGCGACTCTTTTCACTAAGCTCCATCATCTTGTTGCAATCTCAACATATATCCCTCCGTGAAAAGGAAAGGTGAAGGTCACCAAGGACCTAGGAATGGAGAAATTTGACATTCACATGTCCCTGTTGAAAGAAAATATAGCCTTTGAAGGTCTGCGCTTCATGAGGGTTCCCCTTTTCAAGATGGAGGACTGGAACTTGGCTGACCATGAGAGTTTCCCCCACCTCGCGATAGAGAATTACATGAAACGGGTTTACTACATAGAATCTGGTGTCACTGTGTTGGAGTGAGTTGAGTGGATTCACGGAGTAAATCAATCGGGGATGCTGAACTCGCTGCAAGTGCCTCACTATTACCTCTCCAACATCAATACCACCTACATAAGTCAACTACTGACTATGGTGCATGATGGGTGTTTATGGCTTGGTGCAGCTATCCCCATCACAGGCATGCTTATCCACCGGATCATGCTTTTTCCAACAAAAGGCTTGAATCTGGCCAAGGAATTTGGTGGAAAGACAAGAAATAGGAACTTGGCAGAGAATACGAAGAAGAAATTTGAGCTTGTTAAGAAGCCCCACAGGTACTCCATAACATCCTTCATCGACCTTGTAGTGAAAATTTCCATGCAGATACTAGCTAGAAAGTCATGAGGAAGTGCCATGCGGACGAGGTTCTGGCACCTATTATCTCGTTAGATGTAGAGTGCGCGGAGGGTGTGTAGTTTAACTAGTCGCACTATCTATGTGGCAAGTTCCTTGCGAATTGTCGCGAGGATCAAGACGAGAGAAATACCTTCCACTACGTGTGGTTGCTACTCTCTATTGTGCTGGTTGCTTGGGAGTTTCCTAAGGATAGTCAGTTCCCCCCATTGGAGGAAGGCTTGCCAGAGGCTCCACAATTTTCCTCCCTTTGGGTCATGAAGGACCCCATGCGGTTGAAAGAAACAAAAATCTTCTAGGTTTTGATGGAGGCGAGCATTCGCATGGCCATCAACCAATGGCCACGATCGTCCCCAACCATGTATGAGTAGTTATAAGAGTATGTAGAGTTCAAGGCAGAATTCCACCGCGTCTATATCAGGGCACAGAAAGACCTAGAGCAGAAATGGATTGATCTACCATATCTCGCTACTGAGGATGCGATGCAGGAGGTAATCAAGTGTTGGCCAACAGATTAGCATATTTCATCCGACTTGGACATAGGTACAAGCAAAGGCATGGGGAGATCTGAATAGAAAAAGAGGAAGGAGGCAGTGAAACAAGCGTACAAAATTTGGCTATGCAATGAAGAAAGGAGTCTGAGGAGAAGGCCCGACTGGAAAAGGAGTGCAATGCAAAGCAGCAGGTTGAACAAGAGAAGCACGACTCTTAATGAAGCAGTAAATCCCCTTCACCCCAGACTGAGGAGGAAGAGAAATCAGTGTAGGGCAATGGCAGTGATGAAGGACAGAGCACTCCATTCTAGGTAAAGAGGTACAAAGAACAACAGAAGGAGGGACCCTGAAAGAAGTCAAAGGCGACTAAGCCACCACTATATCCCATTACACTGACAAAGGGTGACCTTGATGAGATCGAGGAAAAAGTGTGCGACACCACCGCTGAACTATTATAGCAATTTTAACAACATCACCTACAATCATTAGGTACTATTCAAAAGGATCAGAACGAATTGCAAATCCAGACCAACAGGATATAGGTGGGAGTAGGTCAGGTGGGCGCTGCACATACGAGCCTAGCTCTAGGGACAAGTCAGGATGCAAAACTTGTTAGGTCAATGGATATCAGTACAATCATGCTACCAAAAGGATCCCTGAGCATGGAATCAGTCGATGGCAAGGTCATTGTAAGCACTCTGAAGAATATCAACCTCAACATTGCAACGCTCCCCAACGAATAACTTCACGCGCTGCCAACTGGTGTGATAGAAGAATTGAGAGCACAGGAGAAGCGCACCCTCAATTTAATCAACGAGTATAGGGTGAACAATGAGAAAATGTTTGCCGAAAAGATAGAGGCCCTAAAGGCAAAGTAAACAATCGAGGCACAGAGAGGCCAGCTGTTGGTTGCAGTTGGAGAGACAAGCAGACAATGCCAAAGTTGCACATACCTAAGGAGGCACCAATTGAGGCAAAGATTTGGAAACTTGCAGTGGGTGTTCATGATGCTAAGGCAGAGGTGGCTAGAGTTCAGTTTGAACTTAATATGAAAATCATAGAACTGGAGCTTAAGTCACAACCTTCGACTCCGCCAGAAGTTAGGGAATAATGCGAAGCTACTGTGGATGTCGTGGTTGTTGACTGCACATATTTGTTTGAACATGCCATGGAGGTGGTGACGACTGTGCAGGAAGAGCCCACCCTATAGATATTTGTTAATCTAGGTTGTCATTGACGTCAATATGGCAATATTCTGGATAGTAAGCAATGATGTGAAGCCAAGTAGAGTAGATCCATGAAGCAACAGGACTTTGTCTATATGGCAATATTCTAGGATACTAAATGATGATATGAAGCCAAGGAGAAGAAAAGTAGATCCATGAAGAAATAGGAGCAAGGCCATCAGGAAAGACAAGCCATGAGTAAGAGTCTGTTAACGGAGGAGTTAACAAAGGAGGCATATCAAAGCTATCACTTATGCTTAAGAGTATTGCTGAGTATTAGAAGAGTTAACACATCAGAGGAGTATTGTAGAATATCAGAGCAAGAGAGGCATATCAGAAAAGATATCAAAACCCATCAAGGTATGAAGGTATCAGAGAAGTTTATTGCAAGACATTGCAAAGCCAAAAGAAGACCTATTGGAGCAAGAGGAGCCATATCGGGAGTATCACATGTATTATATGCCCAAGAAGTCTCGCAAAGAGGAAGAGGTCATTGGAAGCCATGAGAAACAAAGAGAAACACATATTGGAGGTGCATAAGCAGAAGAGCAGTTAACAAAGGAGCCATATTGTTCATTAGAAGGAACAAAGAGGAACACATATCAAGAGGAGAAGCCAGCGGAAGAGCAATTAACAGAGGAGCCATATCATGAGATAGAGGAGGAATATTAGAGAATAGCTATTGAAGAAGTGTATCGGAAGCCATTGTGTAGCCATATCAGACTGGAGAAGAAGGGAAAGAGCTATTGGAGCAGAGAATTGTTACTCTGTCTATTCGCTTTCAACAGCTATAAGTGGGTTTATAATAGTGGCAGTGGTTTTCGAGTGGACGCTAGGTGGTAAGTGGTAATTAAAGGAGAGCGCCCAATTCCATTCAGTGACACATAGCACTCGGGTGGAGAGAGAAAACCATTTTTTCAGATGGTTATTTCCCTTGCAAATTGCTCACCTGTAATTCATGCAGGTCATTGGATCCAGCACTGGATGATCGATGGCGAAGGATCAATGGACAGTTTTGGGTTGATCGGGTTAAGTGTTGATTGTTGGATTGTGAGTAGATCAAAAATGGAGGATCGCTAAGGAATACCGCTTAATATCATATCATAAGTTATAAAGGGATGGCACATTAAATATGTGATTGCGATATATACATATATTATATAGATGCGATACAATACTCGGGCCTGAGGATTCCATTGTAATACATTTTAAAGTTACATCGCATCCGCCATATTGAAAAAATCTTGTAAAGCCTTGCCACATTGAAAGTGCCGATTGCGATAATACATGGACCCAACGGAGGTATTAACAACCATTTAATATCATATCGTGTCTGCCTCATTGGAATTATCATATCATAAGTCTTAACGGGATGCCACATTGAAACAGTCGATTGCGATATACAGTTGTAGACCCGATGGTCCTATTATATCACACCCTAATGGTATATCACATCCGCCGTATCGGGAGTTATGTATCCTAGTGTTTAAAGCCTTGTCTAGGTGTATAAATATTTGAAGTCTGGCATATTAGTGTTTCAGAGCGGGGTTTTCCGTGTATTTCTTGTGCATCCTTGTATTCTGATATATTGTATGGTCCCGGGTTTAAAGGCTTAAGGCCTTGTCATATTAAAGCAGTGATTGTGATAAAAGGATGACATGGCATGTGGGACCTCTATATGGCTATAGCCTCTCTTAGATGGTTTCCATGAATAATCAAGTCTATGGACGAAAAAAACTCTTCAATATGTTTTTTAATATGCAAGTCAGTCTCTTTCCAATAAACATGCCTTTCTGGTCATTGGTGAAACCCATATGTGATTATGAAAAGAAGATGAAAGGATGAGTGAGCGTAGATTGGGAAGCTGAAGACCAAGCGATCAAGAGGGGATGCAAAAGGTCCAGCAAGCGTTCAGGAAGCCGAAGCTCAACCGAGCAAGGAGGAAGCCAAAAGGTCAAGCGTATCAAGCTTTTATAATAGTTAACAAGGAAGATTCAAAGTAAGGTTGGCGAACTGGAAGAAAGGAGTAAGTCGTAGATCCAGTAGAACAGAAAAGGGCCAAAGATCCTGTTCTCACTCCAGGAAACTCTCCTAGGTTGTAGCTCAGAGATGACTAGAAACATATAGTCTTCAATATTTTTCTCTGAACTATTGGAATAAATGAGGGTTTGGATCAAGTTAGATAACCATTTTAGCTCTATTTTAACTCAAGACATGCATGAACACTCTCACCAATACAAGGCTTTAGACCACTAATGCTCAATAATTTATAGATTCAGTAGATAGATGGAGAAAAATGACTATACCAGCAGATTGCATACATAAACATAAATTAATGGCTAGCTACAGGCAGCAAAAGAAAATATTGATTGTACTGGCAGATGCATATATGACCACACATGGATGGCTAGCTACAGGCAACAAAGAAGCTTGCAAATCTAGTTTATCAAAGAAGAGATAAGATGAAAATTATATGGCTTAGACACAAAGAAAACATGAACAAACTGTTCAAATGCAAGCATGGAACAACAAAGATAATGGACATTGAACATATAATGGCAAAAGAAGCTTATATTGCTAGAATGAAGATGAGAAGCTTGAAGGAACAGATGAGGAATAATCTTCAGAAGTTGAACCCTTGTTACATTTAGTTTTCAGCTATTTATATCTCTTTACAATGATGCTGAGCCTTTTGAGGCTTCAGAGGTCTTGATCTATCCCTCTATATTGTTAACTGTTTGATTCCTTCAATCGGCAAGCATGGCTCATAGGTTTTCCTCTTCTGATAGAGGAATAACAGCATTCAGATATTTTGGGTAGTTGATGCACTATCTGGGATTTTTTCTCTACCAGATATGCTCCATAACATTTGTTGGTGTGGCTGTTATGATGTTTGTGTTGTTGATGCTCCCTGATATTGTTTGATTCAGGTTGCAGCGTGTTGTGGCCCTTCCAATGATTTAACAATTCATGCTTCTGTTATAGCAGAACATCACTGCCCCTATGGTGGACCTTTGTTGAAAATAATGTATATTTCTGTTTTAAACAGAAAACACAACCATCAATGCTAAATCTCACCTTCTCTGTCCTTTCGAAAGTCAACAGTCCTGAAAAATGATTAATTCCTTTATCAGGTCCACCCTGGGGGTTACTATCGCATATCGCAGCCGACCGGTTCCCTCGCTTCCCTTTGTATTTGGAAATTCGTGAAAAACATTGGAAAACATGAAAGATTGCCTTCGGCGGACTTCAAAATATATATATATATATATATATATATATATATATATATATATATATATATATATATATATATATATATATATATCACTTCTGGCCAAGGTTCCTTTGTATTTCATTGAAAAAATGAAAATACATTAAAAATGCATTGAAAATGGCCTTGGGTGGACTTGAAAAACTATGCAATATCATTGCGAATCCCATTGGGTCCGGGTTTAATCGCTATTGCAAGTTGCATCCATATGTGTGTAAAGGCTGCACCCCTTGGTTTCTGCCGATAGCAATCCGATGATGTAACATCGGCCATCGATCTGCGCGTGCGTGATCGATGGTCCACGTTTAATCATCGATCGTAGTCGCAACCTCACCCTGGTCCATGCCGATAACTCTAACTTTCCTCCATCGATTGTGACCCACCAATCCGATCATCGGTGATCTCTGATCGGCAGTGTCCAACACCAATTTCCACTGCTTGCGACTGCTGATTTGCAATTTAGCCGCTTAGATCTGGGCCGTTGATTAGCCAAATCTAACGGTAGCTATGAATTCTTGGGTCTTAAACCTGCAACAATGGTTTTTCACTGTTTTTGAAATGTTTTAGCCTCCCGATAGTGCATTTTTTCCGTTCCAAGGGCTCTTGGCATGTGCTGGTTTTTCTCCTTGGATGATCTTAGTGAAGATTTTGGAGATTTTAAGAGAAAATTTGGATCCTTTGGCATGATTACGCTGGCTTATGGAGACTTTAAAGGGCATACTTGGATCCATTTTTGGACCATTTGCCCACAAGGATAACACTGGCTCCTTCTGGGGATGAAAGCCTCCTTGTGAGGTTTCAAGAACTGTAGAACAATGCCTTTCCTGTAAAAATAAGATCAAATCTTCCTCCTAATGTTGCATTGGGCATGGAGTCTATTTAGCATGAAATAAAACTTGAAAACAACATATTTACAATACCAAGGCTTGAAAGCCTTAACTAAAATAAAGTTCGAAGAACAACCCATTGAATGGGTTGTCAAAAACATATCCTTCCGTTGATGCATTCCTTTTGAGAAAATAGTCACCAAATTGAAAATTGACCCTTTTCACGTTTCTATGAAAGGTTTCTTTCTCTTGGTCAATGTGTATATCAGCCAATTCATCAAAGACCTGCAAAAGCCTATTGATTTGTTCTTCTACTTCAAAAACTTTCCAACATTTGATATTATCAGGCAGAGATGGTCTATATTTCACCTCCTCTCTGTATGCTTTCAGCCTTGGATGTTTTCATTGGGAGGTTTTGTACACCTACTGAATAATAAGGCCTGCTTCATATTTTGCTGTGTCATTTGTGACCTGAAAGGTTAATATGAAAGATGAATCAATGCATTCTTGTGTGGGGGACACAAGGACTTCACCTATTCCTATAGCTTCCTCAGAGCAAGCCCCATCAAAGAACATGTCCCAAATCTATGGGACTTCTTCCTTTGTGAAGTGGAAAACTGATTTTTTAAGTTGAGTAGAGGCCAACTGGTAAGGCTTGGTAATGTCAAGACCAAGCTTATCCATGACAACCTTGGGCATTGAATTATGGCTGGCTCCAGTGTCTAGAGGGAAATTGTGAAGGATTTCATCATAAATAGACAGAGAAACATAGAATGATGGCGAGTTGTATTCACGATTTACAATCATTGAGCTAAGAATAATAGCTAGTTGGTCATCTTGCATATTTACATAGTCAATGGAGGCTTGGATGGTTTTAGGCTCAAGATCCTTAAGGTTAGATTTCTTGAAGGACTCATTCTTCACTGGTTCAATAAGAGGCATAGGTATTCTTGGCTTCTAGATTTCTGATTGAAAACTGAAAGGAGAAGGGGACTTGTCAAGGCCTCTTATCTCTATGGCTGGAGCTTTGAGGATGATAGGATCAACTGCTGGCTGCTTCTACTTATTATCTTGTTGTTCCACAAGGACAACAGCTTTATGAACATGAGTTCCTTTGACATTATTCATCATAGACCCCAGATTATATTGGTGTTGATCTGCAGTTTGTAGAACAGCTTCACCATCCCATTCTTGGCTAATCTGGTCATTGAATAATGACTTCTCATAAGCAACTTTGGTTAAAAAGGTGGCGCTGCCTTTGTCTTCCATACAATGGATCTCATCATCCTCTTCAAATTGCTCTTCTTCGATGACTGTATTATGAAAAGGGACCTTCACCCTATGGTCTTCATTGGCCTCTTTACTTCTTTGCAAAATTTGCAACTGCTCATTCGCTCTTGTATATGGATTTGGATTTGGAGTAGCAAAGGTATTAGGAACCCTTCCTTTCCCAAAATGATGCTTAACCTTTAATTTGGAAATTTCAGAGGCTAATGAATCTATCATCTTGGCCATTTTATCGATATTGGGATCTGAAGATGATGAAGGATCACCCCTCTGTCTCCTTCTATCAGTGTTACCTTTGAGCTTTTCTGCAGCCATGATGTTTGATTCTACTTCCAGGGCTGCATCTTGCATATCAGCCAAAGAAGCACAATGCCTCTCCTTCAATAGTGAACAGAAGTTAGAATCAAAGGCACTGGCATCGATGAGTCTAGAAGAGGTAGTGGTGGGTTTTACTTCAGCTGGTATCTTGCTGTACATGTGGTTAAATCTCTTATTAAAATCACACAACAGCTCACCATTTCCCCCCTGTAAGTTCCCAAACTCAGTGTGGTAGTAAAGGAGATCCTTCTTATCCCCCCAATGCTTTAGGAATGCATCATCTAAGGCCTCAATATCTGCTATAGATGCTGGGGTCAGTTCCCTGAACCATTTTCTAGCCTCTCCATCTAGGCTTTGGACAAAGACTTTCATCCAAACGCCATCTTCACTAATGTCCAGGTTATCATCATAGCTATAGAATGACTCAAGATGTTCTTCAACTGAAACACCTTTAGTTCTAATGAACTTAGGCATATACTTCTGATATTCTCCAATAGGCATAGCATTCAAAGGAGTGGGCAGTATTAGAGGCCCATACCTGGCAGCTATGATTCTTTCCATTTTGGTAGGTGCTTATGGACCTGCCATAGCTATGGTGGCTAAAAGAGTACTAGCAATCTGAATGATAGAGGGTTGAGGAGTGACTGACAAGACTAAAGGAGTATGATGGATAGGAGGTGAGGTTTCCTTTGGGCTTAAAGCAAAAGGAGAACCTAAAGAATAAGGAGCTTTATGAATCTCTGAGATTTTTTCTTCACTGCTAGTATTAGATGCTATACTCTCAACATGTATTTGTTCTATTACAAGACTTTCTTGAAGAGATATGGGAGATTGTTTAGGTTTACCTGAACCTGATGCTCCTTTCTACAATACCTTTCTCTCTTTGATGATTTTTTCAGGGTCAGGTACTGGGTCAGCTTGTAGCTTTTGAGGATTTCTCCGAGTATGCCTCACAAACTAAGCCAGAACTATGAAGTGGAGTCGCCAAGAGGTTCTTACTCCAGTAGAGTCACCAGATAGGATATTACAACCAAAAATGTGCCTAGACTTTGTTTATCATCAAAGTTGCATCTGTGTCGTTTCCCAGGGAAGTTGAGCTTCAGTTTCCTCTCCCCGGCAGCGGTGCCAATTATGTTATCACTCTAAAAAACTCTCCTTGATTGTAGCTCAGAGATGCCTAGTAACATATAGTCTTCAATATTGTTCTTTGAACTATTTGAATAAATGAGGATTTGGATCAAGTTAGATAACCATTTCAACTCTATTTTCACTCAAGACATGCATGAACACTCTCACCAATACAACGCTTTAGACCACTAATGCTCAATGATTTATAGATTCAATAAATAGATGGAGAACACTGACTGTACCAACAGATTGCATACATAAACATAAATGAATGGCTAGCTACAGGCAGCAAAAGAAAATATTGACTGTACTGGCAGATGCATATATGACCACACATGGATGGCTAGCTACAGGCAGCAAAGAAGATTGCAAATCTAGTTTATCAAAGAAGAGATAAGATGACAGTTATCTAGCCTTAGACACAAAGAAAACATGAAAAAATTGTTCAAGTGCAAGCATGGAACAGCAAAGAGAATGGACATTGAACATATAATGGCAAAAGAAGCTTATATTGCTAGAATGAAGATGAGAAGCTTGAAGGAACAGAGGAAGAATAATCTCCAGAATTTGAACCCTTGTTACATTTAGTTTTCAGCTATTTATATCTCTTTACAATGTTGCTAAGCCTTCTGAGGCTTCAGAGGTCTTGATCTATCCCTCTGTCTTGTTAACTATTTGATTTCCTCAATCGGCAAGCATGGCTTGGAGGTTTTCCTCTTCTAACAAAGGAATAACTACATTCAGATATTTTGGGTAGTTGTTGCAATGTCTGGGAGTTTTTCTGTGCCAGAGATTCTCCACAATGTTTGTTGGTGTGGTTGTTGCATTGTCTGTGTTGTTGATGCTCCCTGATCTTGTTTGATTTGGGTTGCAGTGCATTGTGGCCCTTCCAATTATTTAACAATGCATGCTTCTATTATAGTAGAATAATGCTTCCACTGTGATGGACCTTTGTTGAAAACGATGCATATTTCTATTTTAAACAAAAAACACAACCATCACTGCTAAATCCTGCCTTCTTTGTCCTTTCGGATGTCAACAGTCCCGAAAAATGATTATTTCTTTTATCGGGTCCACCCTGGGGGTTACTGTCGCATATCACAGCCCGTCGGTTCCCTCGCTTCCCTTTGTATTTGGCAATTCATGAAAAACGTTGGAAAACATGAAAGATTTCCTTTGGCAGACTTCATTATATATATATATATATATATATATATATATATAGATATAGATATATTTCACTTCCCGGACCCTTTCGGGTCTGGGCTTCATCGTTATCGGCGCTGGAAAAGGTTCCTTTGTATTTCGTTGAAACAACAAAAATACATTAAAAATGCATTGAAAACGGCCTTGGGAGGACTTGAAAAACTATGTAATATCATTGTGAATCTCATCGGGTCCAGTTTTAATCACTATCGCAAGTCACATCCATATGTGTGTAAAGGTTGTGCCCCTTGGTTTCCATCGATAGTGATCTGGCGATGTAATGTGGGCTATCGATTTGCGCACGCGCGATTGACGGTCCACATTTAATCTTCAATCGCAGTCGTAACCTCCCCATGGTCCGTGCTGATAACACTGACCCTCCTCCATCGATTGTGACTCGCCGATCCAATCATCGGTGATCACTGATCAGCAGTGTCCAACGCAGATTTCCACTACCTGTGACTGCCGATTTGCGATTTAGCTGCTTAGATTTGGGCTGTTGATTGGCCAGATCTAATGGTAGTTGTGCATTCTTGGGTCTTAAGTCTGCAACAATGGTTTTTCATGGTTTTTGAAATGTTTTAGCCTACCGATAGTGCATTTTTTCCCTTCCAAGGGCTCTTGGCATGTGCTGGTTTTGCTCCTTGGATGATCTTAGTGAAGATTTTGAAGATTTTAAGAGCAAATTTGGATCCTTTGGCATGATTACATTGGCTTATGGAGACCTTAAAGGGCATACTTGGATCCATTTTTGGACTATTTGCCCATAAGGCTAACAGGTCCAACAGGATAGAAGGAAGATGAACGTCTAGCCGGACAGGAGGTAGTTGAAGGACAAGCAACTCTATTGATCGTGTTACCCTGTGAAAGACTCAAACCTATGATGAATTAATTAGGTACATAATGCATTCTGAAGAACAATTCTGTGATATAATAAATAAAGTTTTATCTGACATCGTTTGAAGGGAGTAGTAGCCAGCACTAGCATTGGAGCATATGTGATTTTGTTTCTAGGAAGTAAGAGAACAGTGAGAAGCAGTCATGCCTGAAGCATTTACTGTGACTGGTAGAACAAAGGCTTGAAAAAAAGAGCTGGTTCTTGTGCAGATCTTAGTGTAGCTAATAGTAGACTCACTAAAGTTGTGTGGAGACATTATCAAAGATCATGATGTCTATTTGATATCATCATGAGATAACTTTTGCAGACTCTGTGTAGACAATATGAAGAGTTGTAAAGACTTCTTCATATGAAGAATGGTTGCCATTGATGCTGTAGCATGGAGACTACAGTGAATTTGTAAACAGACAGAATTCATTAAAGAAGAGTTTTGGGAGTAGAGAATCACTATCAAATATGCATTGACAAGATTGGGTCGGAGCCCTTAGGGTTGGAGCCTCATAATTGGAAGGATTGGTTTCCTTGAGGTTGGTGCCTCAGAACTGGAAGGATTGGTGTCCTGGGAGTTGTTGCTCATAAGTCCAAGGTTGGTGTCTTGACAAAACAGAGTTGGTGCTCTAGATGTTAGAACCTCACAAAAGTCCAAGTTGGTGCTTGGCAACAGATTGGAACCAGATATATATATATATATATATATTGTATCTATTTTATTGCAAAGATTATATTAATAAAAGCATTTATTCTTGTTGTTCATCTTGTGTTCTGAATATAAATGTTTTGACTGGAAAAAATAACAATTGAAAAGAAATACTGATTCACTCACCCTCTCAGTATTTCCAAGGAAGAAAGCTTCCAATCCTCCTAAAGGTGTGTCTCCCTCTACCACTGAAATAGAAGAAAATCAATTTGAGAAGGCTCCATGGTTCAATGGAAACTTTGATGTGTGGGAAACAACATTGAGAAATTTCTTAAAGACTCAAGGCATTGAAATCTAGAAATCAGTAATTGTTGATAACATGATGGATGGAGAATCCAAGGAGTATAATGCAAAAGCAATGAATGCAATCTTGAATGGGCTGCCTGATTCTATAAAGAAAAATTTAGGAAAATGTTTGTCAGTAAAGGGTATATGGGACAAACTTCATGACCTTCACTCGAAAGGAACATTGACCATGACCATCAGTCAAGAAGATGATGGAAATCAAGAAGGAAATACAGAACCCATCACAGAAGCTGAAAATGAGAATGATGATATCAGGGCTAAAGAATATCTAGAAGAAGAAGAGAATGAAAAAGATTTTGTAGAAGATCTCCTCGCTCAACTTACAGCTGCCATGGAAGAGATTATCAGTTTGAAAAAGGAAAGCAAGGAACTTAAGAAGAAAGCACTAGTCGGTGACCAAGACCTAACAAGGAAAAAAGTTGACCTTGTCCAGCTTCAAGTACAAGAAAGGGATGAAGAGCTTGCCAAGCTTAACATGTAATTTCATCAAAACAAAAGAAAGCATCATGAATAAGTCATATTCATGACAAATCAATTGGATAAAGCAAAGAAACGGGAAGATACCTTGTCAAGTCAACTACAAGAAGCAAGAAAGTTAGCACAAGGAGCTGAGAAGACAATGGAAGCATTAGTAATCATAGAAGAATAGGTTGATGAAGTAGAAAAGGAAATCAACACCATAATATGTCAACTAAAAGTAAAGGATAAAGAATTTTTCAAATTAAAATCTAACATCAAAGTTCTCAAGGCTGAAACATGTAAAGCTACAAGGATTAAGGAATAAATGGAGAACAGTCTAGCAAAGGAAAATGAAGAAATCTTCAAAATTAATTCAGATATCATCTCCCTTAAAATAGAAGCAAATGAAGCTGCTCATATCAACGAAGAAACTAAGAAACAACTTGCTAAGAAGAATAATGAGTGTGAATGATTAGAAGAAGAGATTCTCTTCCTCAGGAAAAAGGTTGAAGAGATGAACAAAACCTTGAAGAGCTCTCAAGCCTTGGATGACATGCTCAGCCATCAAATATGTCCATTTGATAAATCAGGTCTCAGGTATGCAAGTGAATCCTCAAACAAGAATGATAATGCTTCAAACAAAATTGATGTGAAGAAGCCAGAAAGAAATGGTGATGCTCCTAGTTCTAGCAAAGGTAAGGAGAAAAATCAAGGCAACAATGGAAGAAATCCTGCTGCAAGAAGAAATGTAGATAATGTCAAGGATGCTAGAAGAAATGGTTATCATCAAAGGATCTCAAGATAGAAAGACTTCAGAAGGACATCAAGGAAATCTCCATCACCCAGGTACTAAAGTTTATTACTTGGTTATTGCTATTCTTTCACAAACTTTGGTCACATGGAAAAAGATTGTAAATCATATCATAAAGATAGATATTATGGTCCCCAACAATCTCCAAGGAAGAATTTTGCTAGAAGAAATCATGAATTCTTATTCATGAACAATGTAGAATGCTTCAAGTGTCATAACATTAGTCATATGGCACGTGATTGTAACTTAACTTGGGATCTTACACATGCTAGAACCATGCAAAAGAAGAAAGTTACAAAAGTATGGAGAAGGAGGCAAATACAATCTGAAAGTCCCTTGAACTCTCCAGCCAACAACACATGTTGTTGACCTGATCTTTGACAATATGAGCATTTGATAGGATGATTTTGCCAAAAGAGGTTATGCATACAGTTAGGGGGAGCCTATGATTCTTGATCATTATTGCAGAAGCTATTAGTGAAAGGGTCCTTATGAAATCCTTGTTGAGCTATATTAACAATCATTCATTGATAAATATCATTTCTCAGGAGCACTCAATTAAAGAACTTGATCTCTTAACTATTCTTTGGATTGGTGTTGAAGATGTTTTCCACTTGATCACTAAGTAGAAATTGGAACAACAGAGAAGGCCATCTTATGCTAGAGAAATAGGGAAAATAACTATGTTGTTGATATTACAGATGTTAAATGTTTCGACTCGGGGATTTGATGTGAGAACAGGTAAATTATGGACACAAATAGAAGCAACCTTCAAACAAATAGATACATCTAAAATGGAGCATGAAGCAAGAGAAGTTGACAGCCTCTAACCAAAATTGGAGCATTGCAAAAAGATGCAAATCAGCAAAAAGAATTTGAAAGATTATCACGGATTGGATATAAAAATCAACTAGTGGAGATAACTTGCAGAAACCTTTACGAGAACACAAGGAAAAGATGGCTCATCAAAAAGACTATAGAAAGGAGAATGTTGTGCAGTGGAATATAGATCAGTAACTTAAGGAGAAGCACAGAAATACAAAGGAACTTTGGTCTAAAGAGAGATAGTAAGAAGGACAATTTCAGTGGCATTTTCTTGATCGGACTATGAAGGCCCCTTAATTCTGACTGTGGAGACAAGAAAATATGGATTGAAGCATAAAAACTTGAACTTAGACACTTGGTGTGTGGCTATTTGCAATCTGTTTGAAAGCATTGAAGTGGAGCATCTTTAAGCATTGTTGAAGCCATGATAAAGTAGTTTTGATACATGAAGAGGGGATAATGCACTAGTTGCAACAATCCTTCTATCTTGAGTTAAAAGGAGCACTATGACAGTGGAGTAACAGACCCATGAAGATCTACTATTCATGAAGAAGAGTAGAAGTTTGACAGGGGGAGTCCTGGTGCACTCCTTTGCCATTGATGTCAAAGGGGGAGAGAAGAAGAATACTGCCATCAATAACAAAGGGGGAGATTGTTAATCTAGGTTATCATTGATGTCAATATGGGAATATTCTGGATAGTAAACAATGATGTGAAGCCAAGTAGAGAAGATCCATGAAGCAACAAGAGTATGTCTATATGGCAATATTCTAGGGTACTAAATGATGATATGAAGCCAAGGAGAAGCAGAGTAGATCCATGAAGAAACAGGAGCAAGAAGCCAAGGAGCAAGGCCATCAGGAAAGCCAAGCCATGAGTAAAAGTCTATTAACAGAGGAGTTAACAGATGAGGCATATCAAAGCTATCACTTATGCTTAAGAGTATTGCTGAGTATTAGAAGAGTTAACACATCAGAGGAGTATTGCATAACATCAGAGCAAGGGAGGCATATCAGAAAAGATATCAAAACCCATCAAGGTATGAAGGTATCAGAGAATTTCATTGGAAGACATTGCAAAGCCAAAGGAAGACCTATTGGAGCAAGAGGAGCCATATTGGGAGTATCACATGTATTATATGCCCAAGAAGTCCCGCAAAGAGGAAAAGGTCATTGGAAGCCACGAGAAACAAAGAGAAACACATATCGGAGGTGCATAAGTGGAAGAGTAGTTAACAGAGGAGCCATATTGTTCATTAGAAGGAACAAAGAGGAACATGCATTAGGAGGAGAAGCCAGCAGAAGAGAAGTTAACAGAGGAGCCATATCATGAGATAGAGGAGGAATATCAAAGAAGAGCTATTGGAGCAGTGTATCGAAAGCCATCATGGAGCCATATCAGACTATAGAAGAGCGGAAATAGCTATTAGAGTGGAGATTCATTACTCTGTGTATCCGTGTTCACCAACTATAAGTGGGTTTGTAATAGTGGCAGTGGTTTTCGGGTGGATGCTAGGTGGTAAGTGGTATTTAGAGGAGAGCGCCCGATTCCATTCAATGGGTGACACGTATCACTCAAGTGGAGAGAGAAAACCACTTTTTCGGGTGGTTATTTCCCTTGAAAATTGCTCACCCAAAATTCATGCAAGTCGTTGGATCCACTGCAGGATGATCGAAGGTGAAGGATCAACAGATAGTTTTGGGTTGATCGGGTTAAGTGTTGACTGTCAGATCATGAGCAGATCAACAGTGGAGGATTGCTAAGTAATACCGCTTAATATCATATCATAATTTATAAAGGGATGGCACATTAAATATGTGATTGTGATATATACATATATTATATAGATGCGATACAATACGCGGGCCTGAGGATTCCATTGTAATACACTTTAAAGTTACATCGCATCCACCATATCACAAAAGTCTTGTAAAGCCTTGCCACATTGACAGTGCCGATTGTGATAATACATGGACCCGATGGATGTATTAACAACCATTTAATATCATATTGCGTCCACCTCATCGGAATTATCATATCATAAGCCTTAACGGGATGCCACATTGAAACAACTGATTGCAATATATAGTTGTAGACCCGATGGTCCTATTATATCGTGCCCTAATGGTATATTGCACCTGTTGTATCAAAATTTATGTATCGTAGTGTTTAAGGCCTTGTCACGTCAAAACTCCAATTGTGATATATACATACGGACCCGATGATATATATAGGTCCAAGTGTACAAATATTTGAAGTCCAGCTAAGTGTTTCGGAGCAGGGTTTTCCATGTATTTCCTGTGCATCCTTGTATTCGATATATTGTATGGTCTTGGGTTTAAAGGCTTAAGGCATTGTCATATTAAAGCAGCAATTGCAATAAAAGGATGACGTGGCATGTGGGACCTCTATATGGTTATAGCCTCTCTTATATGGTTTCTGTGAATAATCAAGTCTATGGACAAAAAAAACTCTTCAATATGTTTTTTAATATGCAAGTCAACCTCTTTCCAATAAACGTGCCTTTCTAGTCATTGGTGAAACTCATATGTGATTATGAAAAGAAGACGGAAGGATGAGAGAGCATAGATTGGGAAGCCGAAGACCAAACGATCAAGAGGGGATGCAAAAGGTCGAGTGAGCGTTGAGGAAGCTGAAGCTCAGGCGAGCAAGGAGGAAGCCAAAAGGTTAGGCGTATCAGGATTCTATAACGGTGAAAAAGGAAGGTTCGAAGTAAGGTTGGTGAACTGGAAGAAAGGAGTAAGACGTAGGTCCAGCAGAACAGAAAAGGGCGAAGGTCCAGCATGACAAAAGGAAGACGAAGGTCCAGCCAGATAGGAGGCAGTCGAAGGACGAGAAACTCTGTTGATCGTGCTACCCTGTGAAAGACTCAGAACTATGATGAATTAATCAGGTACATAATGCATTCTGAAGAACAATTCTGTGATATAATAAATGAAGTTTTATCTAACATAATTTGAAGGGAGAAGTAGCCAGCACTGGCATTGAAGCATATGTGATTTTGTTTCTTGCAAGTAAGAGAACAGTGAGAAGCGGTCACGCCTGAAGAATTTACTGTGACTGGTAGAACATAGGCTTGAAACAGAGAGTTGGTTCTTGTGTAGAGTTTAGTGCAACTAATAGTAGACTCACTAAAGCTATGTGGAGACATTATCAGAGATCATGATGGCTATTTGATATCATCATGAGATAACTTTTGTAGACTCTGTGTGGATAGTATGAAGAGTTGTAAAGACTTCTTTATATGAAGACTGGTTTCCATTGATGCTGTAGCATGGAGACTACAGTGAATTTGTAAACAGACAGAATTCAGTAAAGAAGAGTTTTGGGAGCAGAGAATCACTATCAAACATGCCTTGAAAAGATTGGGTTGGATCCCTTGGGGTTGGAGCCTTATAATTGGAAGGATTGGTGTCCTTGAGGTTGGTGCCTCAGAACTAGAAGGATTGGTGTCCTGGGAGTTGGTGCTCCTAAGTCAAAGGTTGGTGCCTTAACAAAACAGAGTTGGTGCTCTAGAGGTTAGAGCCTCACAAAAGTCCAAGTTGGTGCTTGGAAACTGATTAGAACCCTATATATATATTGTATCTATTTTATTGCAAATATTATATTAATAAAAACATTTATTCTTGTTGTTCATCTTGTGTTCTGAATATAAATGTTTTGACTGGAAAAAATAACAATTGAAAAGAAATACTGATTCACCCCCACTCTTAGTATTTGCAGCAATATTAAATACAGATATCCACGAGCTCCAAAATTAGTACGATGAAGTGAGGGCAACAACGTGCTCCATTGCTATGGCACAGCACTTCGCCAAGTTATAGGAGGCAAAGAAACTTCTTGCACAGGTGGAAGTAGTGCAAAAAAAAGAAGCAGTCCTTAAGGCTAGGTTGGGTCCTTGGTTGGATGAAGCCTACCTGGTCTCAGCCAACATACAGGAAAAGTTACCAAACTTACAGCTTACACAACAGAATATCAAGCGAGTTGGTGAAGGACCAACCATAGAGCAACTGGTGGAGCAAGTAAAGTAGGCAGCCATGCGAAGCGTGACTGAAGTAGCGGTTGTATGGGTAGAGCTGGGGGACCTTCACAACAAGATCACTGTGTCAGCCAAGTGACTTGAGGGTGAGTCACGACCTTTGTGTTGGGGGCCTGTTGGGATGGGGTCCCTTGGGGTCAGTTTTGGGGCAAAATCCCAAGTTTTGATGTAAAAATATGTAAATTTTCCGCAAATTATGGTCGCAGAGGGCATAGCTATTTAAGAGTCAAAAAGGGTTTTACCATCCTTTATGTAAGCTTGAGTTGGTTTTTGAATATCTACCCATGGTTCGTGAACCATGGGATTGAATAAATAGGTGTGTCTTAGAGAGTCTAAGGAAAGTAATCTAAGTTCGTCTATGTGTACGAGCGAAGAAGTCTAGTGTCGAGAAGTAAGTTTTAGAGGCAGAACAGGCTTTTTAACTGAGTGTGTGGACCCCTGCAGCTAAGTGCACAGGAAGTATTGAGTCTGTAAACTTATACTGAAGATAAATAAAGAAGATTGTTACAAAAATTCCTGTGTTTTATCTCTTTATTTCTGTTATGTATGATTGCGATATATGCTGTGATGAATGATGTCTTTATGAAATAATGATGCATTGATGCGTGACTTTACTTGATCTATATTACTATCTAAATGCAATTAATGTTAAGTGATTACACGAAGATCCTAACACTTTCTGTTAAAGTTATTAAACACTTAGGTAGATCTGAGTAAATACTGATCCAAGGGTAATCTAGGGTGCACATAAACAACTAATTGGCCTGTTCAGGGTTCACAAAAGCCAGTCGTAGACCTTTGCAGAGGTCTAGAGGTTAATTAAAAGAAGTTACAATGATAAGCCATAAGGGCTTAGAGATCTGCATGAAGGTAGGTCTAGGTTGCAGAAGGTCATCACATGAATCTTTGGCTATGGAAACTTGGTTCCAGAATCCCCCTATACAGCTTCGGGTGAGACTTTAGTCCATGCACCACAGATTTATGCCAAAAGGGCCAATAGTGTAGGGATTTGTTTGGCACAACTAACTCGAAACCTGGGTTAGGACCCCCTAAGCCAATATGTATAAATATTGTTGGCATTATGATTAATGTGTTGTCCTTGATGGAAACCTACTTGATAAAGATGTCAAAATGATGGTTAAGAAAATTATATAGGTGAGGTAGACAAAGGAATATCAATTTAGAGAAGAAAATCCACGTACATACACAGGTATAATGAAGAGAAGTCACATACAATTTCTGCACCATGGTATTATGAATACCAGGGATCTTTACTATGGTATTGGTCTATGGTAATGAGTGCGAAAATGGATATTTGATCCCGTCAAATAATATCGTCGACATTACTAAAGGATTTGCCTAAGGTATTGGCTAAGGCTTATACTATTTAAGGAGATGGAGATCAAGTGTTATGTTGTGTACGCGATGGGTTATTTATGAATGACTTGATCTAAAATAGGAGTGCACCATAGAGCATGGAGATGGAATAGATCTAATAGATCTAAAATGGCCACATATTGAATAATATTTTTAACATTTTATAGATCTGTGATGATGCTATTATGATCTGTGTTTGTAACAGTTTGCATGCTGAGATTTGGGTTTTACAGATGTTTAGTTGCAGCGAAGATGTGTCTCACTGATTACAAATATTTACACAGGTTTGAAACTGAGAAGTCACATACATACACGGATCTAATTTTGGGTAGTCACATATATATTCTACAGTATGGACAAATCTATACACAGGTGTGGTGAATGAGAAGCACATACATAGACACGGAAGTGATTTATAAGAGTCACATACATTTTCTAGGGTTTTGCAGTATGAGTTGTTAATGATGTCTGATCAATTCTGTTATGTTTTCTACTGTCTGTCAATGATGTCTCTCTCATGATAATCTGTGTTTGATAGTTTTGGTTGGGTTATGGAATGATATGTTGACTAGAGATGATGCTACTATGTGATGATCTATATCTCGGTTTAGTATGTGATTCAATGCTTGATTCAGTGTGACAATGATTTAGACTCAATTGTTTAGTATTTTGAGATCTGTGTGCAAGTCCTCTTAAGGAGAAGCGTGTACATATGTAGGTATGAATCAAAAAAATAACATATATATTTTGACATATGGTTGATCAGGGTTTTGTAGTAGCAACAATTGGATTTTGTGATGGGTAACAATGTTTGGCTTATTGATGAGTAGTTGTGCATTGATATGATCTATCTTGGTTTAGTTTGATCTAGTTGTATTGATTGATTAAGATTCAATGATTGCTTTGATGATTCAGTTGGTTTGGTGATTTGATACAATTATTGGTTTCATAATTGTTATTTGGTATTGGGCTTAAATGACAATAGTGGGTCTAGTCTAAAAATATGATGAAAAGTTACCTACAGGTTTGATGTGTTGTGGGTAAAAATGCCTATGCAGGACGATCCTATCCACCTAAGGTGTGACAGTGCCTTAGCAACAAACAGAGACAGCTATTCTAGTTTCTTCCTTTATGAAATGTGAAAGAGGAGAGATCAATGGACTTACCGGTGTCTTCCGTTTGTCCCTCGATCTAGATCCTCTTCTCCTTTGGGTGTTCACAACTACTTGCCTCCTCGCTCATCCAAGAGAACAACTACTTGATTCCTGCGAGATCACAAGAGAACAACTACTTGCAACAAGAGAACAGCTACTTGAGACAAGAGAAGAACACAACACAAAGGCAGATATTCATATTCATAAATGATTCAGGATTAGAAATAAATCAAATACACTAATGCAATCATACATCAAAGATACATCAGTATATAGGAGAAAACCAAGATAGCTTTATTGATAAATAACAAGGTTCAGGAAGAGATACAACCCAGAGGGCTCCAATCCAGCATCTCCTTCCCAGCAGAATGGAATTCCTATCTTCACCTCCCTTCAAAGCATTAAGCACCCAATGATTCCAGTCTCAAACCAACAACAATTCTTTGCAATAACAAAATTCCAACCTCCTCTTCCCATGGAGGAGAGATCTATATATAGATCTTTTGGAGAGAGGATGAGTCAGCTTGAGGCTGCTATGAAACTGGCTAGTGTCCTCTCCCTCTCTCAGTTCTTGAGTCCACTTGGAGGTTCTTTCTTCCACTTGGAGATTTGGAACCTCTTACTCATCACCAGTCGAATTCCTTGATGCAAGTGTCATTTTGGAAGCTTCCTGGGCATTGACACATTGAGAAATGAGCCTGCCACTTGTCCAGTTACGCTCAGCGCAGGTAGCCTTTGTTGCAGTTGACATTCAACGCAGGTAGACAGTGGATCAGTTGACATTCAGCGCAGATGCTCAGTGGAGCAGTTGACATGATCCAGAATTGGCTTGTTTTTGAGTGTTTTCAGGTGGAGAACTTCTGTGAATTGCTGTGGTTTGTTGGCCTTGTTCCTCTAGGGGTAGGAACAACATGTTTAGGGACTTTGGATCCCTTGATTATGGACATTTCATGCTCAATGCTGTAAGGCACAAAAATGTCTATAACAGTTGCCCCCTAAAGTATGAGGCCGTTTATCGGGTGAAATGCTTTATCCAGGAGGGTCCGAAGTTCATCCATTTGCTGGGAGGAGACCTGTAATAAAATACAATACAATACATTATGATTCATACTGCTTTCATGATCTAGATGAGGCAGGCATTCCCATGCTCAGCTTTATAAATTCATTTTTGTACATAGAACAGACAATCGTCTGATGGTAGACTGATAATTTTGGCGAAATTATCATCCTTTGAGTAAGATGATCATCTGCTGCAATGATGTACATGTCAAATGTCTTTATTTTTCCTGAATATATATCGCAGCCCGGATGGATGAAACTAGATCCGGGGTCTTCAAACTCGTTCGATCTTCACTCTAAGTACAAGTCGATCCATGTGAGAATTGCGCTGAAGTTGAACATGGAAAGACATCGCTTGATTACCGGTCAATGATGTAAACCGTTAACAAGCGCGAGAGGAATCACCGATAATGATAATGACCCTCAAGGTACTGCAGTACAATTCACATGGTGTGAATGAAGGACTTGGCGTCGAACACCACGCAAAATCTTCTGGTCGAAGGTCATTGATGTATACCTATCGCCGGAAGTGAGAAACTTGCCATTGAGGCATGCAAGCTTCAAAGTACTGAAGGGGTTGTTCCTAGATCAACTTCTTGGATAATGAGCTGATGTCGACAAGAAGCGATCCGTCAAAGGAGGGCCTTAATGAATCCCACATCAGTGACACGGAACGGAGCTAATGATTTTAATGGAAGTGAAAACGATCTGTGACATATGATTCAGGGTGGCGGTCATGAATGGATGAAGGATAATGTATGGCAGTGGATGGGACCCGGTTGACTCTTTCTGAATGACTTCTCTTGAACATATGGCGACACTGATGCGATGGATCGGTAGCATTACCCCAAATATGGATGGTATGGCGAGACCATGGTGATGTGACTGGTGAATGAAACAACCCAACCCGATTGTGGTACGGAGGAAAAGTGTCATGTTCAAGAGCGACCTGCTACCATCAAAGTTCTCTTTAGTTTTCTCCCAATTTTCCCCAGTCATTGCTGACCAGTACCTCTTTATTTTTGTCAAGCTTGAGGAGGATAACATATGCTTGTTCTATAACCTGCCCTTCGGGCAAGCCCATCACTACGTTTTAACGAGCCTAGCGATAGTGAAACTCGTTCTCGTCTAAAGACAAGTTTGTCGCTATTTAATGATTTTAACGAGTCTAACAACAAGGATAACTCGGTCCTTTCCATTTTTAGAGAGTCTGAAAAGGTACATAAAGTTAACTCCAAAATTCCTTTTTCGTCATCTAATCCCTTAAGTCCGAAAAAGTATAAAACAATACAGAAGGGATGATTTTTCGATAGTTTTAACGAGCCGAACAAAACAAGCGCTCGATCTTTTTGTGCAATAATCCCTCAGGTCCAAAAAGATTAAAATCTAGAGGAGGGATAGCACTTCCGGTCGCTTTAACGAGCTGGAAGGCCAAAACTCGGCAATCTTTTCATATTTTACGAGTCAGTTGAAACGAGCTTAAAGAAGACTCGTCTTTTGAGGAACGAGTGATAAACAGGGTTAGCAGCTGATTCTAGGTACAGGTTGGAATTTTCCAATCACGGCAGTGTCACAAGGATGGCTAGGTGAAATCACTCTTCGCAGCTGTTCCTCAAAATGGGTAAACAATCATATGGAGGTGAACGATCGGCCAAATGAAAAGTGGAGGTGATGGTGCAAACACGACCAAGGATTTTATGGCAGATAAGGTTACATACACAATGGTTATTTACCAGGATGGGTTCATTTTTTAACGAGCTTGAATGCGCCAAAACACTGCTCGAACTTATGTTTATTTTTTAACGAGCATGAACTATGTGCTAAAACTGCTCAGATCTTGCGTTTATTTTTTAACGAGCATGAACTTTGTGCTAAAACTGCTCGAATATACCAGTCATATGATAAGAGTGTCTCATTGGAGATGCTATTTTTTATGGAGCTTCATCTCACGTAAGCTTTTCCCCGGATCCTTTCTTTATGCAAGCCCGGAAATGACTAATCCTACGAGTTTAAAGGGTTAGAGGTCCTAAAAATTTAAAAAATAAATAGCCGCCCCTTGCTTGCACTCCAAAAGGTTTGCATGCCCCCAGGCATAAAATAGAGTTTCAAGGTTACCCCTCAATTTGCAGGAAAAACATTTGTTTAACCGGGAGAGGCCTACCTCTTTCAGGTTACCCAAAGATTGTTTCATTTGCACAGCAAACAAGACACTTCTTCAGCGATGTCTACCGAAATAGACAACGGTGAGAGACTCCGTCTGTCAACTCACATAACTTTGACAAAAGAATCTTATTCTAGAATAACCCTCTTCCAGCATGGGCGGGGTACAGACTAGTCATATTCTCCCGCGGAAACCTACCCTATACCCAAAGTCTTCCTGCCGAAGCAGACCAGGATGCATGCTCCCTGAGTTCCAGTCATATCCTCCCAGATTACTCGCGCTCATCAGGAGGACGGACCGTGGGTTGAGACACTTCTTGCGTGAATAGACCATTTAGGGATGGTACATGACTATTTGCGATGCGTGATCTGGGAAATGAAAGTTGGTCCACGAGCTTGACCATTCTTCCTTCATGCGGAAAACACATTACTCTAAAGAGTGATGAGATGATGGCTCCCATGCAATATATATAGTCTCGTCCAAGGAGTAGGTTATAATCCAAGGGTCCTTGAACGACCATCACGTTCATTTGAACGGTCTTCCCTTTCAATGTTATGGGCACATTGGGGAGGATCCCTAAAGGGCGACTGGTTCCCTTATCAAAGCTTGATAGATTTCTCATTTCAGGCAAAAGCGCTGGCGAACCAAGCGCTTTCCAAGCAATAGAGGAAAGGATACTCACAGATGCCCCTTCATCAATAACTGTGCCAGCCATTACCATTCTGTATATTTGGACAATAATTCTGAATGGTATGCTAGCTGGCAAGCGGGGTCTGCCTAGTTGGTTCCAGTCGAACGAGACAACTAGGTTGCTTGGTGGTGGGACCGAATAGACGGCCGGATATCGCTCTGACGAACTTCCTTCCTGCGATAAAGGAATGGTGGCATTGCCCCCTTGATCATCAGAGTCAGTGCTGATGAAGAGAATTTGGACGGTGTCGTCTTTATTCTCCTCTGTGATGATGTCATTCGAAGACAGAGCCTCTGAAGGAAAAACTGGGTCAACTGCCATTTCAACCTTTAGACTTTCGTCAGGCATGGATTCAAACGGTTCATCTTCAATGACAGGTGCTTCGGCTGACCACCTGGGCGGGTCAGCCGGGTTCTCAACTAGCGAGGGACTTGGCAAGAGTTTTTGATATCCAGGAGGAAGATGCGCTTGTAAAATCGGGCGATCTTCGAGAACTCTTTTTGCCTCGTCTAAGAAGGGACAACGGTGGATGGCGTGATCGCCTTCACACAGTCTGCAGGGAAATTTAGCTTTCCCACTCTGTCCTGGGGCTTCACTCCCACTAGTTGACGGTGAGCAGTCGACATGGTTATCAGAGGTCGACGATACCGAATTGTGCAAACGGGGGGACCAGTCTCTTAGTATCTGAGGGATACAGGGACAATCTCGGTGGAAGTGGTCTCCCTTGCATATGACGCATGGCGATTTAGGCCTTACGAGTGCTGTGTGTGGATTCTTGTCAGACGACACTTGTTTGCCCCTAGACGCCTTTGGCTCCTTCTTCTTCTTCTCTTTCTTCTTCTTCTCCTTCTTCTCCTTAGGAACTCGGTTTTTTGATTTACCGGTTCCGTCAAGCAAAGAGGAAGGAGGAGAGGAAGATGAAGTTGAAGGCTAGTGGGTAACTCTTGTCTGGTCTAACTGTTGACTCGACTGTTCAGGAATTGTGGTATTCTGAATGACATTGGTTGAAAAGAGCCAGACTAGTAGGCCAATTGTCAATCCTGGAAGCGACAATGTGGCCATGTGGGGCGCACCAACATCTCCCCAAGAGGAGAAGGGACTAGGATTTCCACCAAGGGGAATTCCTTGGTTGGTGTGCTCCATCTTTTCAACCTAAATATCAATGCGGGAATAATGGGTGATTGTTCTATTTAAAATAAATTGTTAACGACGCTTTAGACACAACTTGCTTTTTCACTTTTAAAGAGTCGAGAAAAAGCTAAAGATGACTCTAGTCTCCTTCGATGTTTTAACGAGCCCGAAGTGACAAATGCTCGGATGGACTTTTTCTGTTATAGAGTATGAAAAAGGCCAAAAGAAACTGCTCTGGAGTTCTAGGCAGAGGGTGTGCCAAACCTTTCGCAAAACCGCAAAATACTTTTTAAGGTACGGGCAGTCGATCTTCGTGAATGCTGTGTTCACTGCATTGCGATCAGTAGGGCGGCCGACACGGCTTCCTAAGGATAAAGGATATATGCCTATAGGGGTCTCCCAATATATACGTGACGGTACGTGGGAGCACAATTCGTACTAGTGCTATCGTCCCTCAAGAGGAATCACCCACCTTCCACGAGATCGACAGTCACTAGGCTTAACGACGCCGGAACACGTCTCTAGCCTAGACCTCTATGTTGTGCGTTATGTTGCAAAGCGTTGTTAGGTTCATTCAGTTTATTTTAAGTTGATCTTTTTAGAAGTTTGCCTTTCAAGGTTCACCACGAGATGTATGATACAAATTCCTAAATGCAGTCTAAAGATGATAAGCAAGCTTTATATCTTTTCAACTTTGAAAATCCTAGCTACTAAGGGAAAAGAAAGACACCATCTTTTCTCAAAGAGCAATCAGCACACTCTAATGCACTCTTCCTAAATCAAGCATGCAAACTTATCAAAATGCAAATGCATAATGCAGGTGTTTGTTTTCTGCTTTCTTAGTATTGATGCCTACAAAAGAAAGCTTTTTGTACAACTTTGAATTTGCTTTTAAATGATAAATACAAACAAGTTTACTTTTTCAAAATCAACAAGGGTAGAAGAGATTACAACACTTAACGATTTTTGAAATAAACTTTTGTTTCGACACTTTAAAAGAGACAAACTCAAACCAATAAGCCAAAGCAAATGTATAATCAACTGTAAACAGCCAATGAACTCTCTCCTAAGATCACAGTCAATCAGATCTGAATCAAGGGCTACAGGATGATTATTTCACTCATGCAAAGGAAAACTGTAAATGACGTAAAAACACATAAAAACACTCACAGTCTTTTTTACAAAAGGAGGCGGAATCTAAGCAAAGAAAAGGAGTTATCAGACTGGTACCTATGTTGGTTAAAGGTTGCAAAAAACAGAGATCAAAACAGGGCAACAGAGAGCAGAGAACCCCAGCTACACAAGGCAAGACTGGTTCAGCACAACCTCAACACTGTGGATTTGACATTCAACGCAGGTAGCCTTCACGGGACCTGCGTTGAAATGCAGACTGCCTTCACAGCAGTTGCGCTGAAGGAGAAACTCTCGTTTCCTCTGGGTTCTGGGTCACAAAATGCTCAAAAATCAACTGTTTCAGGCCAAATCAGAAACACAAGCAAGGTATAATCAGAGGGATGCTTTGAGAGGGTACTAAGATCTATCACAAAGGATCATCAAGTCATTTGTGAGGCCATTGTTCAGATCATAGACAAAATCCAGTGAAGGATCAAGGCAACAACAGTCTACTTTGCAGAAGCAGTTCGATTGTTGCTGTTAAGTCTATGAAGTAAACAATGATGTAAACACAAATAAAATGACTAAAACAGATCTCCCCAGCAGAGTCACCAATTTGTTGTGGGGAAAAATGCCTATGCAGGACGATCCTATCCACCTAAGGTGTGACAGTGCCTTAGCAACAAACAGAGACAGCTATTATGGTTTCTTCCTTTATGAAATGTGAAAGAGGAGAGATCAATGGACTTACCGGTGTCTTCTGTTTGTCCCTTGATCTAGATCCTCTTCTCCTTTGGGTGTTCACAGCTACTTGCCTCCTCGCTCATCCAAGAGAACAGCTACTTGATTCCTACGAGATCACAAGAGAACAGCTACTTGCAACAAGAGAACAGCTACTTGAGACAAGAGAAGAACACAACACAAAGGCAGATATTCATATTCATAAATGATTCAGGATTAGAAATAAATCAAATACACTAATGCAATCATACATCAAAGATACATCAGTATATAGGAGAAAACCAAGATAGTTTTATTGATAAATAATAAGGTTCAGGAAGAGATACAACCCAGAGGGCTCCAATCTAGCATCTCCTTCCCAACAGAATGGAATTCCTATCTTCACCTCCCTTCAAAGCATTAAGCACCCAATGATTCCAGTCTCAAACCAACAGTAATTCTTTGCAATAACAAAATTCCAGCCTCCTCTTCCCATGGAGGAGAGATCTATATATAGATCTTTTGGAGAGAGGATGAGTCAGCTTGGGGCTGGTATGAAACTGACTAGTGTCCTCTCCCTCTCTCAGTTCTTGAGTCCACTTGGAGGTTCTTGATTCCACTTGGAGATTTGGAACCTCTTACTCATCACCAGTCGAATTCCTTGATGCAAGTGTCATTTTGGAAGCTTCCTGGGCATTGACACATTGAGAAATGAGCCTGCCACTTGTCCAGTTATGCTCAGTGCAGGTAGCCTTTGTTGTAGTTGACATTCAACGCAGGTAGACAGTGGAGCAGTTGACATTCAGCGCAGATGCTCAGTGGAACAGTTGACATGATCCAGAATTGGCTTGTTTTTTAGTGTTTTCAGGTGGAGAACTTCTGTGAATTGCTGTGGTTTGTTGGCCTCGTTCCTCTAGGGGTAGGAACAACATGTTTAGGGACTTTGGATCCCTTGATTATGGACATTTCATGCTCAATGCTGTAAGGCACAAAAATGTCTATAACATGATGTTTTGGATCAGGTGGATCTAGTATAAAATACTATGAAGCATGTTCCACAAAGGTGCTGAGGGCTAGAGCCTTTAATGAGGGAGTCAAAGCTTCCTTCCAGTAGTAGCTGGAAAATCTGATCATGAGGTTGGAGCTCCTTTCTGATGGGTGTCGGTAAACGAGATGAGGGTGTTAGAGTTTATTTCCAGTGGGTACTAGAGAATGAGAGAAGGCTGTAGCCTTCTATAGGTGGGTGCCTACGTACTGATATGATTCTGCACCAGTACAATATTATAAGATGTTTTCCTTTATAATAAGATGAAGAAAAAGATGAAGACAATAATGGTTTTCTCCCACGTTGGGTTTCCACCTAAAAATCATGGTGTCCCCATGTTTTGTTGTGTTCCTTATGTGTGATGGTTTATTCTATTCTTACTGATCATTGTTATTGTTTAATTAAAGGCTAATGAAGTAATGATACACTGATTAAAGTAGAACATATGATGAAATGCATGAAAATATAGTTAACTAGATATACGTTGTTTCCTTCATCATAGTTGCATACATACGCTAGTTTACTTAATGACAATAGCATACAAAAATTTGAATAAGAAATTGAAAGGTTTAAGTGAGTTTTAAAATACTGATTCACCCCCCCCCCCCAACAAAGTATTTTTCCCAACAATTGGAATCAGAGCAAGTCACTTCAGTTGAAGCTTAACTGCTTGGAGTGGATCAAGGATGATGGGAAAGAAGAAGATAGCTCAAAGGAAGGAGTCATAAAACTGTGGTAGTGACAGTGATATATCAGATGTAGTGACAGTTATAAATGTCAGCAAATATTCAATTTTGGGAGCACCCCGCTTTCTATTGATCAAGAATGAAGAAGATGGTAACAAAGAATTATTAGGTATGGGTTTTTGTTCTAATTGTGGTCCATTTCCTTTTCTATGTAATAATGATGATAGTGAAGATGAAAGTGAATCAACTGAACTTGCACTCATGGGTAAAAGTGAAAGCAAATATTTTAAAGAGAAAATAGATTAAAAAATGGTAGCTCTAGAAGCAGAAGAACAAGGCAAATCAGAAACAATGGACAATGAATGTGTACCTATGCTAAGTAATGATAATTACCAAAAATGGAAAGAAAATATGAAGTCTAATCCAATGACCCTTGATGTTTGGTATTTAGTATGAAATGGATTCACCAAAATTCCTCCATAAGTCGAAGAAGTGCAAAATAATAGTAAGGCATTAAGTGACATCATTAATAGCATACGTGATTCAATATTAAATAGGGTTATGCATTATGCAAATGCAAAGGAAGTATGGGATGAGCTATAGGAAATCCATGAAGAAAAACCAAAGGAAGATTGTTCATCAAAATAACTAGCAGGTAACCTCATTTCTAATGTGTCAAAATATGAAAATGATGATAAGAAAACCTTTGTTATGTCAGATGGAGCTACTGATTCAGAAGAAGACAGATTATAATTTTTTTTATCTTCGAAGGCAACTTGATCTTTCTTTGAAAAATATTATTAATATTAAAGATAATTTGCAGGCATATGATAACATGGATCATATTAAATCAATAAATGCTTCTGTAGAACCTAAACAATATTGTGAAGGTCTTGAATCTAAGATCGCCTCTCTAAGGGAAGATCTTGAAAAAACAGATGAGTGAAATGAAGGGATACTTCAAGAATTTTAAGAATAAGAGAATGGGCTAAAGGAAGATATTCTCAAATTAACAGAGCAAGTGGAAGAAGGAAGAAAGCTTGAAGAAGGAATGGAAGAGAAATATCTAGAAAGGGAAGAGAAATACCAAAGAATGGAGGTTGAGATAAACATTCTAAAAGGTAAATTAGAAGAAAATGATAAAAAATTGAGATTTCGAGATAGTACTAAGATTTTGGATAATATTCTTGGTATTCAAAGGTCTCTTGATATTAAATCCAGTCATGGTTTTCATGAAACTATTAAAGGAGAATCTATTTCACAAGTTAGTGCAAGGAATCTAAAGGGTAACAATGCAAAACCTGAAGTGCTCAATAAAAAGATAAGAAGTCAACCTGATCAACAAACAAGGAAAGTGAATCTTCAAAGGAAATCATCTACTCCTAACTATAGAAGTGTTAATCAATTCTCTCTCCTGATCAATAATGCTCAATGCTTCATATGTCATAATTATGGACATGTTGTAGCCAATTGTAGAAGCAGATTGTATCAAGCAAGGATTTATCTCAAAAGAAGTACATTAGCTCCCAGGTCTTAGGTTTCTTCAAGGGATATTGTTTTATTATAGAAATTCCCACTGTAGATCAACAAATTATGCAATAGACTAAAGCAAAATACAAGATCTACTTCTAGAATAAACTTTGCGAAAGCTTAATCAATTTGAGCATGATCAATGAGAACACATATAACTGAGAATGAGAAATCAATCACACAAGACACAGAAGAAATAACCCGGGGAAAGCCTCAGCCTAAAACCCCAATCTCTGTATTATCATACAAGTGGAAATCTTGTTCAAGTTACAAAAAGAATTAGCTCTCAAGCTATCCTGCTCTCTCTGCAATCAAATAATACATCTCACATACTAAATAGACATTGTATATGTCCTCCTTAAGCCCTCCAAGCCTCCTATTTCCTTGCGAAATTTTTCTTGGGGTCTAGTGAAGCCACATGTGTGAATTGGCCTCATCACACTCACAAAACCTGAAGAAGTAACTGCGCAATCCTCAAGGAAAGAATTCCTTCTGCATGCAAGGAATATTCACAATGGAATATTCTAGAAACTGATAGTACACTACCCCTCCATCTGATCTCAACTGGGTCTCTGTCTGAACTGACATACATGAGTTATTTATGAGAGAATATTCGGTTATTTGAAGTGCAGTAGTTACATGCATGCATGCATTAACTAACTAAACTCACATTAATTCAACAGAGTGTTTGAATTAATCTAACTGGACTTGACTCAGTTAACTAAGCCAACTAATTACAACTCATCCTTAGCTCTTTAACTGATGGATAAATTCCTCAATTAATGGAGAAACTGTTGCATGTCCCCACATAGACTTCGTGTTTGATTTTCTACAACTAATTAAATCATGGTGAATTAATTAATTATTTTATAAACAATTGCTAAGATCAAATTCGAATTTTTACTTCTCTATTTTAGTTCAGGGACTAACTAAAATAGGAAGGTATCCTGAAATGCTATTTATAGCAGTACTAAATTTAGCACTTCTATATTTAGCATTTCTTGTTGCTATTTTCATCACTCCCTCTCAACAAGAAAGGGATTATTAGTAACCCCAATCCTATCTCTGTGGAACTCAAACTTGCATTTTGATAATGACTTAGTCAAAATATCTACATCCTGTTCCTCAGTCAAAACATACAGCAACAACATGATCCTCTTGACCACACAATCTCGAAGATGGTGATACCAGATATCAATGTGCTTGGACTTGTCATGAAAAACTAGATCCTCAGAGAGTTTGATACAACTATGATTATCACAGTAGATCATGGTTGGATCCATCCTCTGACCAAACAATCCCACTAGAATCTTCCGCACCCAGCCTCACATGTAGCCTGACTAGCAGTTATGTATTTAGCCTTTGCTGACCTAAGTGAAACCGATCTCTGTTTCCTGCTGTACCAGGAAACTACAGCTGAACCAAGGTTGAAGATTCCTCCAGAAGTGCTCTTTCGGTCTGATGGACTCCCTGCCTAATCCGCATCTATGAAGCCCTGAAGCTTCACTCCCTCTATCCGTCTGTATCACAATTTGAACTAATATGTACCTCTGAGGTATCTCAGCACATGCTTCACTTCCTTCCAAAATAGCTTGGTAGGATGAACCATAGCTTGACTTGGCTGATTCACCGCAAAGCATAAGTCAGGTCATGTGTTCGCCAGATACATAAGTGAACCCACCAGCTGCCAATAAACAGTAGCAACTACTACCTCACCTGAAGTAGCATCCTTCTTCCTCCAGTTCCCAGCTAGAGGAGTTTGCATGGGCTTGCACTTCTACATGTGAAAGCGCTTGAGTATATCATTGGCATACTTGGCTTGAGACAAAAATACTTCACCATCTTTCTACCATACCTCCATGCTTAGAAAGTAGTGCATAAGACCCATGTCTTTCATTTCAAACTCTCTTGCAAGGTACTCCTTGCAAGACTATATCAGCTGATCATCACCTGTCAAAACCAAATCATCGACATAAAGAACAATGATCAATGGTTTACCTTCTACCATGATGTGGTAAAGGTTCACATCTGCTTCACTCTTGGTGAAGCCCAACTAGGTGAAATAGCTGTCGATCTTGGTGTACCAAGCACGAGGTGCTTGCTTTAGCCCATATAAAGCCCTCTTGACTTTGCACACATGTGACTCACGATTGAAGGTCTCGAAACCCTCTGGCTGCTCAATGTACACCTCCTCCTTGATCTTCCCATTGAGGAATGTTGTCTTCATGTCCATCTGGTGGATCTTCCACCCCGTCTAAGCTGATAGTGCCAACATTGATCTAATCGATGAGTACCTTGCTATGGGAGAAAAATTCTCATCATAGTCGATCCCCTCGACCTATGAGAAACCCTGGGAAACAAACCTTGCCTTATGTTTCTCAACGCTGCCATTAGCTGCCTGATTTACCTTGTAAAGCCATTTGGAACTAACCACTGACTTACCTTGAGGTCTTGGGACAACATCCCACACACTGTTATGAATGATAGAGTCATACTTCTCTACCATTGCATCAACCCAAACTGGTTGCTGCACTACCTCCTTGAATGAAGAAGTTTCGGTATCTACACACTCCCCAACCAGGGCCATGTACCCAGTAAACCGCTCGGCGACCTCCTCTGTCTGTGCTAAGAAGATGGCTGTCCCACATTCTCCCATGCATCCAACATCAACCTGTCAGCTTCCCTTGAGCATTTCTGCCCATCTCTGGAAGTATCAGCATGAGTGGATGTCTCCACTCCTAGATCCTCTACATGCGGCTCCTCCACATGAATCTGAGGCTCCTCCTCCTTAGGAACTGAAAGTTCCTCCTATGCATGCAACTTGAGCTCCCTCTCAAGTGATAATCGCATGGCTTTCTACTCGTAGAACTTCAAATCCCTGTGTACCACAGTCCTCTGAGTGGAAGGCAGGTACACCTAATAGTTGTGGGGTTTATCCGTGTACCCCACAAGTATTCCCATCTCAGTTGTTGGGTCTAGCTTATTCCTAGCATCTTTGGTCACATGATAGTAAACTGAGGATCCAAATATTCGGAAGTGACTTACATCAAGTCGCTTCCTGGAAAAGGCCTCCATAGGTGTCTTCATTCCTAGCATACGGTGTGGGCTTCTATTCTACAAGTATACTGCTGTATTTCATGCCACATCCCATAAATTCAGTGGTAGGCTTTAGTCATGCAACATCGCTCGAGATTCTCCCACAATCGATCTATTCTTCCTTTTGATGACCCCATTATGTTGTGGGTTATGGGGTGCCATCAGTTCCCGTTTAATTCCTTCTGCAGTGCAGAAGTATTTAAACTGTTGGGAGACATACTCTCCACCATTGTCGCTACACAAGGCTTTTATTTTTTTTCCAGATTCTTTCTCTGCCAAGGCTTTAAACTCACAAAACCTCAAGAAGGTCTTATCCTTCTTTTTCATAAAGTATATCTAGCATCTACGAGAAAAATCATCAATAAAAATAACATAGTACCTTTGTTAATGGTGGAGGTTGTAGAGAAAGGTCCATAAACATCTAAGTGAACTCGCTCCAGGATTGATCCAGCTTTACTGTCTCGATCTAGAAAGGAAGATTTGGCATACTTACCCAAGGTACAACCTTTGTATGTATTAGTCTGCTCAAGCTTTCCCTTGGGTAATCCGGTAGAAATCTGCTGCATGATCTTCAGGGCTCCATGGTGCAAGTGGCCTAGTCTTCTATGCCATAGCTCACCAAAATCTTGGATCTGCACCATCTCATCTTTGGAACTCAATCGCTTTGTCTGTCCAGTACCGATATGCCTCAGGAATACCTTTCCTTTACTAAAGACTACATCGTAGCCTTTATCTTCTAGCATAGTGACAGACACAAGATTCTTCTTCAGACCTGGTACATACTTTACATTAGTTAGGGTGAGGGGAGCTCCATGATCCCTCTGAAACACAACCGTACCTTCACTTGAAAAATGGTACTTTCCATCATCGCTTATCTCAATCTGCATCTGGAGATCCTTCTCCTCCAAGGTACTGAAAAGATTCTTGTCACCTGACATGTGGAATGAAGCTCCACTGTCCAGGTACCACACACATCCCACCATGGATGAAACCATGCATGCGATAAGCGAGAATCTAGCTCAAACTATGAGGCCAGTGCCTCACTATCAGATCCCTTCGAGGAACCCTTCTTGGATTTATTCTGTGGACAATTCATAGCATAATGACCCACTTCATGACAATGAAAGCATCACACTTTCGATTTGTCAATCTTCTTCCCACCATGGGAAGAACCGGATTTGGGATGGGATGCCTTCCCTTTCCCTTTCCTCGCCTTACTCGCTAAGGCTAGATTTTCGTCATTATCTTGCTTCGATGAGGATCCATCTCTGGTTCTTCTTCTTATTTCCTCCTGCATCAAATCTGACCAAAGTCGTTCCCATTCTGGCAGTTTTTCTCTTCCATTAATAGAGTCTTGGTAGCTATGCCAGCTCTTAGGAAGATCGAGGAGTGCAAGACTCACCATGTCATCATCAGAAATCATGATCCCTACACTTCCAAGCTCATCCTTGCAGGTGGTGAGCTTATTCAGATATGTAGAGATCGTGTTGCCCTTTCCACACTTGATCTTACAAAGCTTGTATTTTAGCGCCAACTTCCTCTGATCGCTACTCTTCTGATATAGATATTTCAATGTTTTCCACATCAAAATGGTGTCTCCTTCCCATGGAGACTCGAGACAATGTGGTCTCAAACTCCCTCTAGGAGGATTCTCCTTACTCTAGCCACACATTTCTTCCATTCTGCCACTTGAGTAACATGAGTCAGCTTGGGGACTTCTTGATCAATGAAGTCCTTTAGACCGTTCTCCTCTAATACTTCTTCCATGCGATCCTTCCAAGCTATATAATTCGAGCTGCCATCAAGGGCATATTCGAGTCTTAAACCACTGAATGTCATTGGTGAAATTGAGATGTGATAAGAACTCGATTTCTATATTCAGGAACCAAAAAATTCAAACTTCTCCCTTCTTGTATACTGGTCTTCTCCTTTGAACACCTTTGCTTTGATACCATGTAGAAATTCCCACTATAGATCAACAAATTATGCAATAGACTAAAGAAAAATACAAGATCTACTTCTACAATAAACTTTGCGGAAGCTTAATCAATTTGAGCACGATCAATGAGAACACATATAACTAAGAATGAGAAATCAATCACACATAACACAGAAGAAATAACCCGGGGAAAGTCTCAGCCAAAAACCCCAATCTCTATATTATCATACAAGTGGAAATCTTGTTCAAGTTACAAAAAGAATCAGCTCTCAAGCTATCCTGCTCTCTCTGCAATTAAACAATACAGCTCACAGACTGAATATACACTGTATATGTCCTCCTCAAGCCCTCCAAGCCTCCTATTTCCTTGCGCAGTTTTTCTTGGGGTCCAGTGAAGCCACATGTGTGAATTGGCCTCATCACACTCACAAAACCTGAAGAAGTAAATGCACAATCCTCAAGGAAATAATTCCTTCTGCATGCAAGGAATATTCACACTGGAATATTCTAGCAATTTATAGTACATTGCCCCACCATCTGATCTCAAATGGGTCCCTTTATGAACTGACATACATTAGTTATTTATGAGAGAATATTCAGTTATCTGAAGTGCAATAGTTACATGCATGCATGCATTAACTAATTGAACTCACATTAATTTAACAAATTGTTTGAATTAATCTAACTGGACTTGACTCAGTTAACTGAGCCAACTAATTACAACTTAATATTATAACTCATCCTTATCTCTTTAACTGATGGATAAATTCCTCAATTAATGGAAAAACTGTTGCATGTCCCCACATAGAATTCATGTTTTATTTTCTACAACCAATTGACTCATGGTGAATTAATTAATTATTTTAAAATTTGAATTTTTACTTTTCTATTTTAGTTCAGGGATTAACTAAAATAGGAAGGTATATCGAAATTCTATTTATAGCAGTACTAAATTTAGAACTTCTGTATTTACCATTTCTTGTTGCTATTTTCAACATTTACTTGCAATATATTTGGTCACAAAGCTATTGATTGCAATAGAAGGAATATGAAACATAAATATTATGATTCCTATGCTCTCTTTTCTAGTCATATGAGATGTTATGTTCGTAACAAGTTTGGACATGTAGCGAAAGAATGCACGAAATTATGTTCGTAACAAGTTTGGACATGTAGCGAAAGAATGCAGGAAAAATCAATGAATCTCCATAGACAACATGACAAGAAATCTGATAAGAATATTGATAGCCATGAAAATGATGAACCCTCCAACATTTCTCATAATAAGCAGAAAGAAGAAGAATGGATAAGGTGTGGTATTTCTCTCTTCTTGTTTGAAGATGAATATGAATGGTACTTAGACATAAAATGTTATCATCAAATTACTAAAGATAAGAGTAATATGGGGTCTCTCAGTAAAAACCAAGATGGTAAGGCTATTCTTGGAAATAATGCTCCATCAAAAGCTCCAGGAAAAGGTAGAGCTAGAATTAATAAACATAGAAGAGAAATTGATACTTTATTAGTTCAAGGGCTAAATAAGAACATTCTTGTAAGAGAACTGTGACAAAGGTTGCACTTGTCATCATTCGTCATTCAAGATTATATTATAGAAAAAGGCTATTCCCATACCCACTTTTGCATGTTTTGATGTTTTGATTTTAGTTAGCAGAAGATCATTTCCACGTTGGCAAGCAACAACAACAATTGAAGAGAGATGACACACTTGTAAGGTTGGTCCTCATGAGTTCAATTTGCCTTATCCGCCTTTCCTTCTATTTTGGATTTTGAGGGGTTATTTTTCATTCATGAGGTAGGGAACATACCATAGAGCATCTTCTCTTGTAAGATTGTGGGGCATACATCCCTCTGTGGCACATTTATGCTTGGAAGTTACAATTGTTGAGTAGGGATGCACTTACCAAGGAGCATTTATTGATAAGTAGGTGGTTGCATTTACTTTAGGAGTTACACTTCCTGAGGGCTTTAATTATCCAAGAATGGTGCACTTCTTGAGGCCATTAATGACTAGTTTTTAACCCCCTCCTCTTGGCTTATATAAGGACAGAGGGCACACTAATATTTCGGACAACAGAGTTGTTTGTGTTGTATCTTTCAGACATGTGCAGAGCTTGAGCATGATGCCAAGCTACTATAATACTTTATTTTCTGAATAATACAAAAAACATGTGATTTTTGTTGGAGCTTATCGTTGCCATACAGAACATTTCAGATTGTTGCATGATGTATATCAGGCCCTATTTCACTGCTATATCTTGCTATCATAATTTTCAAATTACAAAATTTCTGTCGAGTTGACATTATGTATCTGTTGTTATAAATTATCTCATGAAATGTAGCCTTTGAACTCATGAATATTTCCTTATAGTATGTTAGTATATACTCATCTAAAGTTTTCGTAAGTGCAATCTAAAGGTTAAAGTTTTAGGAGCTATAAAATTCATTCTTTGAGTAAAGCGCTGAAATATGGTGTAGAGAACTGACATGGTATCAGATTTGTGCATATGAAATCCTTCAGCAAATCCATGTATGGATGGGACTGTTTTCTCTGATACAGAGTTGTCAAAAGCTTTCAGTGTGTGCAGTTCCCTTGTTTCAATGCTTGCATCTGAAAAAAACCATGATAATGTTTCCATGTGGTGACCATGAATAAAAGGGACATGATAGATCTGACTCAACACCTAGTTTGTTTAGAGTTTCCTTATGTATTTCCAAAATATTTGTTTGGGCTCCCACCGACGTGTGATCTCAAGTTCACCATTGAACTCAATGCAGGATGATTCCTATCTCCAAGGTTCCTTATTAAATGATTTCACCCAAGTTATATGAACTACATATGCATCTATAATAATTGTTGAATTTTGGATTGATCTGGCTTCATGCAACATTTTGAAGTTACTAATTTTGGTGATGAAGAAGTATTAGTCGTTGGAGCTTTTCATTTCCTATAGATGGTTGAATAACATCACCATCTAGAATCAATATTAGCTCCCATAGATTTATGACTTCTTTGATCAAATGAAAAGGACCATAATATTCTTAAGGTTGATTTGTGATTTTAATACCACCAATTAAGAATTTATAAGGGCATCCCAAATATTTCATTCAAACCATGATTAAGAAATTATGATTTTATGGTACTGTTTAAGTTTACCAATAACCTCATACTCTTCATGAAACTAATGAATGGGGTTTTTCATAAATACCTAGGCAAGTTTGTTTAAGTGTTTCTAGATGACGATTTGATTTATTCATGTGTTCCAAAGGAGCATGAGGAGAACATAAGGTCTATATTGTAGTGACTTGGAGATAATAAGAATTATTAAAATCTCTCTGAGTGTTCCTTCTTCTAGTCAAAGATCCATTCTTTGGGCCGGATTACTTCTGGAGAAGGTATAGTCATGGGCCTTGCCAAAATCAAGGCCATTATGGAATTCCTAACACTAAAGGATGCTCATAAGCTACACTATTTCAATGGATTGGTTGGGTATTATAGGAGATTCCTAGAAGAATTCTCCAAGATAGCTAATGGAATTACCAAGGTCAAGAAGAAGGTTAATGAATTTGTATGGATATAGTAGTTTCAACGGGTCGTTTTGAGGCTTACAAGTTTGTGAACCATTACTCTAGTCCTAAAAGTGCTAGAAATGGACTAAGATTTGTAGTATTTACATATGCTAGAAATCATATTATTATGTAATGATTAAGTTATCATATTATGGATTGGTTCATTAGTCAAGAACCAAGATCATTATGAAGGCATCAAGAGGAAGGCATCTCGGTTGTTGCTCTCATACCCAAAGGACGAGTTACCCCGAATATTGAGAGGGAAAGAATGTGTGTAAACCTACGTCAGGAACGAACCTGCATTGATAAAAGGAACGGTTGGTTGCTCTCATTCGTAAAGCTTCAATCTGTCTCCCTTAAAGTACTCATTCCCACTCTTTCCACCTCTTTGGGCATCTATACCAAAGTGTGGGAAAGGCAGTTCCATAACACTGAAAGTAGTCAAATACATGCTTTGGTGAGCCACAGTCTTTATCCAACTAACCGAATTTCATAAGCATCTATGGAAGAAAATCAAGTATACCCATGAGCAGATAAATCATAGGTGGTGGAGGATGTAAAGACAAAGGTAGGGGTAGGCACAGAGCCTGTTGATTCGAAATCAAATTGTTGGAAATAATACTTGGGGGGGTGAATTAGTATTATCAAGTCACTAACTTTTTCATTTCCATACTCAGATTCATATACGCTACTTTAGTTAAGGGAACCTGCATGTACACGAAACTGTGTCTAATGCAACTAGCATATATCCAGTAAACTTATGATTCAGTTAATCCATTAAATGTTGATCTTTAGTTAGTACATCAGAACTTCATTAACTACATGAATAGTAAACAGGTGTAGTAAAATAGAACAGATCATCACACACAAGAAGCACACATGAAAACCATGATGTAAGGTGGAAATCCAATGTGGGTGAAAACCACCTGCTGCAATTCGTCTCTATCTTCTTTTAATAAGAAACTTATTTTTACAATATCTTTGTATTGGTGTAGCCTTATACTAGTATGCATGCTTCTACCTGTAGAAAGCTACAACCTTCTCTCATTCTCTAGTTTCTCCTGGAAGGGAGCTACAGCCCCCTTAGCTCTTGTACTAGCTGATGTGCTAGTACGTAGGTGTTGACCTAAAGAAGGCTACAACCTTCTCTTTCTTCCTCCAGTTACCACGTTTCATAAATTTTCATACTGGATACTCCTGAAGCACAACACCATAATCTGAAGGCCATGTTTCATCCAATTTTCATACTGGACCCATCAATATCATTGAAGCACAAAATCAATCATCACTGAATCACCTAACACTGAATCACTGAAACCTTGTCAACAAAATGTAGTCACTAAAACACAGAGCAGAACATAGAACTCTGCAACAATATTTAGACCCAACTATATCATCAGAAATCATGCATCAGGGTGTATACGCTACTTGGAAGAACCGAACCAGCGTGTATACACAACTTCACCAAAGCAAACCAGCATGTATGTTATCAAATACTTACTTATAACTTCGCTGCACTTCCTAACTTCAGACATACCCAGGTAATTACATATACAAGGATAATACGTGTGTTAGCAACCAGATCTAGTCCATTAGATCATATAAAGATAAGTCATTATGATTCTGATCCATTGTTAGATCTCATCCATCAAAACTAAAGCTAAACACAATCAATCAATCTAAATATGCAGAATACCGACACCAGTAAATAGTCATCAGAACTCAGACTTTGCATCAACAACCAGAACCACCTGTAACTTCAAACATCATAGTTTATATGGTATATGCTATTTAGATGTATCTAACCTGCGTATATACACGCTTTTATCAAAGTCAACTAGCGTATACATCTGTAAATATTCATTCATGATTTGCAGCTATTCCAAACTTGAGTTATAAACACATATTTCATTAAGTTTGGAATTAAATAGTGGATCTAGAATTTCAAAAGAACCAAAGAACACAATTCTAGTGATGTCCTTGAAATAAAATATTTTCAGGTTTAATGAAATATGTGTTTATACCTAGATCATGATATTTACAGAAGATTACATGCGTTAGTATACAGATCTAGAATAAGCATGATCAAACAGTATAGAGATGATTCATTCCAAGCCATCAGATCCCGATCTATCCTTAGATCTTGTTCTCCATCAACCGCTTGGATTCCTCCTTGGCTCAGATTAAGCAAAGCATCATTAACCCATAACTTACATATTGGATCTCATCCTTCATCAGATATTCAAGACTTTTTGAGTGCCTCTGCCTAATGATCTTCTCCTCCTTTTATAGTCTTAGGCCTTACTCAATACCATGGTCCAAAACCACTTCGAACCAATACCTTGGACCAAATACCTGGGGTCAACATGTCGAACAAGATACCTTGGACCAATACCATGGATCACAATACCATGGTCCAAATACCACGGACCAAAACCTAATGTACGTGCCTTTCCTTGCATGAAAGTGCATGTATACATATACGCACCTTTTGGTCGGCTAACCCACGTGTATACGTGGCTTTATTAAGGGGAACCTACGTATATCTCTTTTTCTTCATTCTGTGAAACTGAACTATGATCTGTCATCTTAGTAAGTTGTCATGAAGTACAACACCTATATCATAATGCGAACAATCTCCCCCTTTGGACTTGATGGCAAAGCTAACTTGCCATACTGAGAACTGTCATCTTAATTAGTTGTCATTGTTGTTGGCATTATGAGACAAGTGTTGTCCTTGATGGCAAACCACACTGATGAGAAATCATAGTGCAGAAGGACAGCAGCAAGGAATTGATGATCAGACTATAAGAAGAAGAGAAAGTTCATACACGCAGGTTCGTTAAGCCCAAGTCGCGTGTACACGCAGGTTGGCTTCAGCAAAAGCGCGTGTATGTGGAAAAGTAACTTTGGTCCATGGCGGTTATTCCTTGGAAGTTGTGCCTATGGTTTTGGACCTTGGCGTCTCGGCGGACGTGTTGATCCCTAGTTTTGAAGTTGATGGTATTGGATTTCTATGGTTTTGGCTCTTGGTATTGAACAAGGCCTAAGGCTATATAAAGGGAAGGAAATCATTAGGCAAGAGCATCTGAAATGTCTTGAATATCTGATGAAGCATTAGATCCAGTATGCAGGGTTATGGGTTGATGATGCATTGCTTGATCTGAGCTAAGGAGAGATCTCACCGGTTGATGGAGAACTAGATCTAAGGAGAGATCGGGGTCAAATGGTTTGAAATGAACTATCTTTATGATGCTTATTCTAGATCTACATACTGACGCATGTAGTGTTCTATAAATGTTATGAGTATGACTGATGTCTGGTACAGCTGCAAGTTATGAGAAATTATTTTTAGATCTGTACGCGGGTTGTCTTTGGCAAAAGCGCGTATACACGCGGGTTTGATTCATCGAAGTAGCGTATACATTGTAAAGCTTGATATTTGAAGTTGCAGATGGATCTGATGGTTATTACAGAGTTCTATGTCTGCTCTGTGTTCTGGTGACTATTGTTAACAGGGTTTCAGTGATTCAGAGTTTGATGATTGTTTTGAGCTTCAATGATAGTTATGGGTCCAGTATGAAAATTGGATGAAAAGTGGCCTTGCAGATTATGTGTTGTGCTTCAGTGTATCCAGTCTGAAAATTGATGAAACATGGTACCTGGAGGTGAGAAGATTGTAGGCAAGCACCTACGTACTAGTATCTAAGCTAGTACAAAAGCTAAAGGAGATCTTTGGAGCATTGTAGCAGGTAGCAGCCTGCGTACTAGTAAATGGATCGGCTAGTACAAGAGCAAAGGGGGTTGTAGCTCCCGTACTGGTATAAGACTGCACCAGTACAAATATTGTAAAAGGATTTTCTTATTAAGAAGAAGATTGAGATGACTTGCAGCAGGTGGTTTTCACCCACATTGGGTTTCCACCTTATATCTTTGTGTTCATGTGTGTGGCTCTTGTGTGATGTTCTGTTCTGTTATTCTGCACCTGTTTACTGTTAATATGCTTAATAATGATCTGATGCATTTACTGAAGATTAAGCTAACTGAATTATAAGATCTCTGGATATACGCGAGTTTCATTAGACACAGTAGCGTGTACACGCGGGTTCACTTAATTGAAGTAGCGTATATGTTTCTGAGTATGAAATTGAAAAAGTTTGATTGATCTGACAATACTGATTCACCCCCCCCCTCTCAGTATTATTTCCAACAATTGGTATCAGAGCGGGTCCTTTGGTAGAAGCTTGATCGCTTGAAGGAGATCCGTGGAACAATGGGAAAGAAGCTTAAGAAGAAAACTCATAAGAAGAAGAAAACATCTCAGAAGATCTATGACAGTGGGAGAGTCGATTGGGGATTAGGTATAAGAAGTTCTTCAGATTCAGAATCAGATTCAGAATCATTATCAGGTATGAATGTGTTATCCTCTGATGTTCCTGCTATATTTCCTTGTGAAAGTGATGGAAGTGATAGTGAAACTACTGAACATGCTTTTATGGGTGAGCAAGAAAAGTGTCAAATAGAGGCAATGTTTAGAAGGTTTGCAGACAAAGTTAAAGATCAACAAGATCTATTGAACAAAAGGGAAGAAGAAGTTACCAAACTAAAGGCCCAACTAGAAGAAGGAAACAAGGTAAGAAAGCTTCTCAAGGACAAGGAAGACCAATGTCAAAAATTGCAGCATGAAGTGACATCATTAAGAAAAGAAGTCAACGAAAGAAGCACAACCATCAAGAAACTCAAAGATAGATCCAGCTACTATGAAAATCTTGAAGCTACAATCCTCTCACTAAAAGGAGATCTTGAAGAATCAAAGAAGCAGAATACAGATCTACACCAAGCAATTGAAAAACAAGACAACGAAGTCATCAGCTTAAAATCACAGTTGGAATGTGCCTTCAGAGTTCGTCAAATTCAGCAGGATCTGTATGAAAAGCAAGAAAAGGAGATACTCAATCTAAGGCAACAAATGGAAGAAGGAAGAAAAGATGGAGAAGACATGAAGAAGCAATGTCTAGAAAAGGAGGAACAACTTCAAGTTGAGGTAAATATCTTGAAAGGTAAATTAGAAGAAAAGGATAAACTTTTGAAATTTCAAGATAGTACTAAAGCCTTGGATGATATTCTTAGTAGTCAAAGGTCTCCTGCTATAAAGACTGGTCTTGGTTTCCATGAATCTGTTGAAGGTGAATCTAGTTCACAAAGTGAGGCAAGAAACTCTAAAAGGAAATCTAAAGTGATCAACGAAGAAGTGAAAGATCAATCTCATCATCAACCAAGGAAAGAGATTCCTCAAAGAAAATCTTTTACTCCTCCTATGAATAATGTTGAATGTTATGGATGTCATAATCTTGGACATGTTGCAGCTAGATGTAGAAGAAGAAGAGTTCAAGACCATTATGCGGACAGGTCATCTCAATCAAGGTACTTTAATGGATATTGCTTTGCTTGCAATATGTATGGTCACAAAGCTGCTGATTGCTACAGGAGGAATGTGAAACATGTAAGATGTTATGCATGTAACAAGCTTGGACATATAGCAAAGGAATGCAGGAACAAAGGATGGACATCACACCAAAAGGAGAAAACCTCATCACACTTGAAGATATGGAGGAAGAAGGAAGTATAGTCAGCACAATGTACTGAGACACAGCACAACACAGACATATCAAACTCAGGGGGAGCTGAAAGTGTAAAACTTCAGCGTTCTGAATCTCATACGCAAGTTCCTTAAAGGGAAGTCGCGTATATACGTGAGTTAAACACTGCAAAGTCGCGTATATGTCAGTTTGAGGAAAAGCAGTGGGGACAGGATCAGAAAAAGGATCTGATATGATTCAGTCTATTATTTGCTCTATTGGTTACAGTCTGCTGAGGATGTGCGGAAATGTTTTGTTACTTGTATGATGTCTAGAAGTGTTTTGATCCTAACTTGAGGATGATGATGTTTTGATGCTTATTGCTGATATATGCATGATCAGATCTAACAGATGGCACTAGTTGAGGGGGAGCATATGCCTTTAGTAATTCATTGTTGGAATTATGGTTTATAATCCTTGGTGATGATTCTTATATGGCTAAATGATATATCTTGCTGTGATGTGGTTGTGAGTTGTCTATGATAAACTCTCATATGATTCTTGGGGTTACATAGTTGATGATCAGATCAGATTTATGGTTGATTCCTTGATGATGCATATATGGTGCTTACATGGTGATCTTCATAAGGACAAGGAGAAGTACAAAGCTTGAATACACATCTTCCTCATTTGATGATGAGTCACTCATATACTACTGTTGTCATATGCATAAAAATCATACAGTTATGATGCAGGCACTCTTGTGGATAAGGATTGTTGCTGTTGATGATATCAAGAAGTTTTGTCAAATGAGCTTGAGCTCAAGATACATAATGCTGATACATGGATGACTACTCAAAGTTGCTTTATTGGAGACATGGTGATGAGTTCTTATCTATATGATGATAGGTTGATCCTTACATATGTTAATTGATGCAGATGTTCCCAAGTAATGATACTTGGATCATGTAGAGCTTGATGAAATGGCTATGGTGGTTTCACACATGATACAATGTGAATGACTCTAAATTCTGTTCAAAGGGATGAATTGATGCAGACATACCTTGTTATAGGTTGATGACCTATTCTCTACAGGACATTTACAGGTTGCTGATATGGAAATTTGTGTACGCGTGTTGTTTAAAGGATATCCGCGTGCATACGCCGTTTTACAAGGGGATAGTCGCGTATATGGTGTACGCGTGTTTCGTAAGGGATATCCGCGTATATACGCTTGTTTATGTGTATACAGACGCGTATATGGAGTTTTGAAGAAAATCAGCAGGGACAGATGTTGGTTGCAGAAAGTCTGATATGGGTCTGACAGAGATCATCTGGCACAGGTTCAGGGGGAGCAGATAATCTTCCAATGATGCATTGTTGGCATTATCTTAAAGCTTTTGGTTCTAGTTCACATTTGGTGTTGATTTCAGGAGGAACAAAGGCGAAAGGAGAACAGAAGGATCTCTTGGTTGCTGATCTGAATGGTGATTATCAGATGCTGCTGAGTCTTGGTCTAGTTATTTCATCTCTATGTCATACATCTCCTTTGTGGTATCTCTTTCATGGTGTCAAGGTCATGTAACGGCCTATTTTGGTTTCCCCACTATGCCTGGGATGATTGATGCAATATGATTGGTTGTCATATGTAAACTTTTGTATATCCTCACTTAGTTGAGAGATGGATGTATGTATGAGTCTTTGGTGATAGGAAGGTCTTTTATGATGTATAGAGTCATGTTCTTCTTGAAGAACATCTTTTGCAGATCTTGCCTACAGTCAGGAAGAGCATGAACAGCACATTTCAGCAGTACAGAGACTTGGCATGAACTCAGGGGGAGCATTGACAGATTGGTACACCTTGGCATATACAAAGGGGGAGATTATTCAGAGATTTCAGCAGGTACTCAGGGGGAGTATGGACAGTGGAATGATTCAGCAAAGGAAGAGAATATCTTGGTCCACCCTTTGCCCTTGATGTCAAAGGGGGAGAGTGATTTGGTGTTGTTGCCATCAAGTCCAAAGGGGGAGATTGTTGCATTATGATGCATGTGTTGTACTTGATGGCAACCCTCTCATAGAAGAATATCTCACTTATGTATAACTGGGTGAATCTTCAGAAGAGATATCAGATGTGACTGATGGAGGACAGCTCAAAGGAATCAGATGATGAATCTTCAGAAGAGATATCAGATGTGACTGATGGAGGACAGCTCAAAGGAATCAGATGATAGTTCTAAGTGTGACAAGTTAGCTTTGCCATCAAGTCCAAAGGGGGAGATTGTTGGCATTATGAGACAAGTGTTGTCCTTGATGGCAAACCACACTGATGAGAAATCATAGTGCAGAAGGACAGCAGCAAGGAATTGATGATCAGACTATAAGAAGAAGAGAAAGTTCATACACGCAGGTTCGTTAAGCCCAAGTCGCATGTACACGCAGGTTGGCTTCAGCAAAAGCGCGTGTATGTGGAAAAGTAACTTTGGTCCATGGCGGTTATTCCTTGGAAGTTGTGCCTATGGTTTTGGACCTTAGCGTCTCGGCGGACGTGTTGATCCCTAGTTTTGAAGTTGATGGTATTGGATTTCTATGGTTTTGGCTCTTGGTATTGAACAAGGCCTAAGGCTATATAAAGGGAAGGAAATCATTAGGCAAGAGCATCTGAAATGTCTTGAATATCTGATGAAGCATTAGATCCAGTATGCAGGGTTATGGGTTGATGATGCATTGCTTGATCTGAGCTAAGGAGAGATCTTACCGGTTGATGGAGAACTAGATCTAAGGAGAGATCGGGGTCAAATGGTTTGAAATGAACTATCTTTATGATGCTTATTCTAGATCTACATACTGACGCATGTAGTGTTCTATAAATGTTATGAGTATGACTGATGTCTGGTACAGCTGCAAGTTATGAGAAATTATTTTTAGATCTGCACGCGGGTTGTCTTTGGCAAAAGCGCGTATACACGCGGGTTTGATTCATCGAAGTAGCGTATACATTGTAAAGCTTGATATTTGAAGTTGCAGATGGATCTGATGGTTATTACAGAGTTCTGTGTCTGCTCTGTGTTCTGGTGACTGTTGTTAACAGGGTTTCAGTGATTCAGAGTTTGATGATTGTTTTGAGCTTCAATGATAGTTATGGGTCCAGTATGAAAATTGGATGCAAAGTGGCCTTGCAGATTATGTGTTGTGCTTCAGTGTATCCAGTCTGAAAATTGATGAAACGTGGTACCTGGAGGTGAGAAGATTGTAGGCAAGCACCTACGTACTAGTATCTAAGCTAGTACAAAAGCTAAAGGAGATCTTTGGAGCATTGTAGCAGGTAGCAGCCTGCGTACTAGTAAATGGATCGGCTAGTACAAGAGCAAAGGGGGTTGTAGCTCCCGTACTGGTATAAGACTGCACCAGTACAAATATTGTAAAAGGATTTTCTTATTAAGAAGAAGATTGAGATGACTTGCAGCAGGTGGTTTTCACCCACATTGGGTTTCCACCTTATATCTTTGTGTTCATGTGTGTGGCTCTTGTGTGATGTTCTGTTCTGTTATTCTGCACCCGTTTACTGTTAATATGCTTAATAATGATCTGATGCATTTACTGAAGATTAAGCTAACTGAATTATAAGATCTCTGGATATACGCGAGTTTCATTAGACACAGTAGCGTGTACACGCGGGTTCACTTAATTGAAGTAGCGTATATGTTTCTGAGTATGAAATTGAAAAAGTTTGATTGATCTGACAATACTGATTCACCCCCCCCCCCCCCTCTTAGTATTATTTCCAACAATTGTTCATTACATCTGAACTGATTCCTTTGAGCTGTCCTGCGTCCCATGTATTTTTTCACATCTGATATCTCTTTTGCAGATTCATCTAGTTATATATAAGTGAGTTGTTATGCTACAAGTGGGTTTCCATCAAGTACAACACATGCATCATATTACCAATAATCTCCCCCTTTGGACTTGATGGAAACAACCATACCAAGTCACTCTCCCCCTTTGACATCAAGGGCAAATAGCGGACCAAGATATTCTCTTCCTTGATATACATTCTGTTGTCCATACTCCCCCTGAGTACCTGCTGAAATCTCTGATTCAGCTCCCCCTTTCTATATGCCAAGTGCTCCCTATGAGTACATGCTGAAATCTCTGCTCTGCTGAAGTGTGTTGTTCATGCTCCCCTTAACTGTAGGCAAGGTCTGAAGAAAGATGTTCTACAAGAAAGAACATGACTCTATACATCATAAGTGACCTTCCTATCACCAAAGACTCATACATACATCCATATCCCAACCAAGTGGGGATATACCAATATTAACTCATCCACCCAACCAAGTGGGGATACACCAAAAGTTTACACATGATAAAACAAGAACATTACATCATCCATCCTAGGCATAGTGGGGAAACAAGATAGGTCGATACATGACCTTGATAATAAAAGAAATACATGACATAGAGACTAAATATCTAAGACAAGACTATGATAGTCATCAGCAAGTATCATCAGCACTGTATGATCTGCTCCATAGGCATCTATCAACAACATCTAGACCAGCAACCTGTATATGTCCATTAGTGTAGAAGTCATCAACCTATGACAAGGTATGTCTGCATATAGATATCAACTCATCCTTTCGAACATTATCACAACCTTCCATGAATGAATTCTACATATGACATACAAAATCATTCACATTATATCATATGTGAAAAACACCATAGTCATCTCATCATCATCAAGATCTGCATGATCTTATATACCATCCATGTATCATCACTCGGGAACATCCCTCATCTGCATCAATCAACATATCTAAGTATCAACCTATCATCATATAGGTAAGAAATCATCATCATCACGTCTCCAATAATGCAACTTTGAGTAATCATCCATGTATCCAACATACAGTATATAGCACTATGTATCCTCAGCTCAAGATCTTTTGGCAAGACTTCTTGATATCATTAACAACAATAATATTCATCCATGTGAGCGCCAAGAACTATAGGAATCTTGCATCATAACTGTATTATATATCGACAGCAGCATATGAGTGACTCATCATCAAGTAATGAAGTTTTGTATTCAAGCTTTGTACTTCTCCTTATCCTTATGAAGCTCACCATATATGCATCATCAGAGAATCAACCACAAATCTGATCTGAACACCAACTATGTAATCCAAAGAATCATATGAGGTTTTTTGATGGACAACTCATAACCATATCATAGCAAGATGTATCATTTAGCCATATAAGCATCATCACCAAGGACTGCTAACCATAATGCCAACAATGCATTATTAAAAGCATATGCTCCCCCTGAACCTGTGCCATCTTGTTTACTGTCAGATCTAATCATGCATATATCAACAAGAAGTATCAAAGCATCATCATCATCAAGTTAGGATCAAAACACTTCTAAACATCCTATGAGTATCAAAAAATTTCCACACATCATCAGCAAATTGTAACCATTATCAAACAGAGCAAATAATTGACAGAACCATATCAGATCCTTTTTCCTGGCTCTGTCCCACAGCTTTTCTCAAACTAACATATATGCGACTGTGCAGTGTCTAACTCGTGTATATATGCGACTTCTCTTCATGAAACTTGCATATGAGATTTAGAACGCTGAAGTTTCATACTTTTAGGTCCCTCTGAGTTTGTTATGTCTGTACATTGTGCTGTGCCACATCTTTCTGACTGTACTTCCTTCTTCTTCCATATCTTCAAGTGTGATGAGGTTTTCTCCTTTTGGTATGGTGTCCGTACTTTGTTCCTGCATTCCTTTGCTATATGTCCAAGCTTGTTACATGCATAACATCTTACATGTTTCATATTCCTTCTGTAGCAATCAACAACTTTGTGACCAAACATATTGCAAGAAAAACAATATCCCTTAAAGTACCTGGAATGTGATGATCTTTCTGTGTGATGGTCTTGAACCATTCTTCTTCTGCATCTAGCTGCAACATGTCCAAGATTATAACATTCAACATTATTCATCGGAGGAAATAATCGTCTATCACTTCCACAGTTAGGAGCAAAAGTTTGTCTTTGAGGAATTTCTTTCCTTGGCTATTGATGGGGTTGTCCTCTCATCTCTTTGTTGAGCATTTCAGATTTCTCATTAGAGTTCCTTACCTCACCTTGTGAGATAGATTCAACATATTCATAAAAACCAAGACCCGTTTTGATAGCAGGAGACCTTTGACTACTAAGAATATCATCCAAGTTCTTAGTACTACCTTGAAATCATAAGAGCTTATCCTTTTCTTCTAATTTATCATTGAGAATATTTACCTCAACCTAATGTTTCTCTTCCTTTTCAAGATATTGCTTCTTCATGATTCCTTCAACTTTTCTTCCTTCTTCCAATTGATGTCTTAATTTAAGAACTTCGTTTTCTTGTTTTTCAAGAGCTTGGAGTAGTTCTTTATTCTGCTTATTTGATTCTTCAAGATCTTCTTTTAGTGAGAGTATCTTAGCTTCAAGAATTTCATAGTAACTGGATCTTTCTTTGAGTTTCTTGACTGTTGTGCTCCTTTCATTTATTTCATTTCTTAATGATGTTACTTCATCCTGTAACTTTTGACATTGATCTTCCTTTTCCTTGAATAGCTTCCTTACCTTATTTCCTTCCTCTAGTTGAGCCTTTAGTTTGGTAACTTCTTCTTTGGAGAAACATTCCCTTTTGTGCAATAGATCTTGTTGATCTCTAATTTTGTTTGTAAGTCTTTTAAATTATGCCTCTATTTGATCTCTTTCTTTCTCACCCATAAGAGCAAATTCAGTTGTTTCGCTATCACTTTCATCATCTTCAAATGGATGGAGAAATATATCACCAGAGGATAACAAATTCATACCTGATAGTTCTTTTGCTTGTTCATCTTCATTCTGAAGTGATTCTGAATCTGAAGTGTTTCTTCCACATATTCCCCAATCGATTCTCCCACTACCATAGTTCCTTTGAGATGTCTTCTTCTTCTGAGGCACTTTCTTCTTTAGCTTCTTTCCCATTGTTCTATGAATCTCCTTCAAGCGATCAATCTTCTACTAAAGCACCTGCTCTGATACCAATTTTTGGAAATAATACTGAGAGGGGGGGTGAATTAGTACTATCAAGTCACTAAATTTTTCATTTCCATACTCAGATTCATACACGCTACTTCAGTTAAGGGAACCTGTGTGTACACGCAACTATTTCTAATGCAACTAGCATATATACAGTAAACTTATGATTTAGTTAATCTGTTAAATGTTGATCCTTAGTTAGTACATCAGAACTTCATTAACCACATGAACAGTAAACAAGTGCAGTAAAACATAACAGATCATCACACACAAGAAGCACACATGAACACCATGATGTAAGGTGGAAACCCAATGTGGGTGAAAACCACCTACTGCAATTCGTCTCTATCTTCTTTTAATAAGAAACTTCTTTTTACAATATTTTTGTACTGGTGCAGCCTTATACCAGTATGCAGGCTTCTACCTGCAGAGAGATACAACCTTATCTCGTTCTCTAGTTTCTCCTGGAAGGGAGCTAGAACCCCCTTAGCTCTTGGACTAACTGATGTGCTAGAACGTAGGTGCTGACCTACAGAAGGCTAAAACCTTCTATTTCTTCCTCCAAGTACCAAGTTTCATAAATTTTCATACTAGATACTCGTGAAGCACAACACCATAATCTAAAGGCCATGTTTCATCCAATTTTCATACTGGACCCATCAATATCATTGAAGCACAAAATCAATCATCACTGAATCACCTAACACTGAATCACTGAAACCTTGTCAACAAAATGCAGTCACCAGAACACAGAGCAGAACACATAACTCTACAACAATATTTAGACCCAACTGTATCATCAGAAATCATGCATCAGGGTGTATACGCTACTTGGAAGAATTGAACCAGCGTGTATACGCAACTTCACCAAAGCAAACCAGCGTGTATGTTATCAAATACTTACTTATAACTTTGTTGCACTTCCTGACTTCAGTCATACCCATATCATTACATATAAAAGGATAATACGTGTGTTAGCAACCAGATCTAGTACATCAGATCATATAAAGATAAGTCATTATGATCCTGATCCATTGTTAGATCTCATCCATCAACACTGAAGCTAAACACAATCAATCAATATGAATATGCAGAATACTGACACTAGTAAATAGTCACCAGAACTCAGACTTTGCATCAACAACCAGAACCACCTGTAACTTCAAAAATCATAGTTTATATGGTATAAGCTATTCAGATGTATCTAACCTACATATGTACGCGCTTTTATCAAAGTCAACAAGCATATACATATATAAATATTCATTCATTATTTGCAGCTATTCCAAACTTGAGTTATACCCAGATCATGATATTTACAGAACATTACATGTGTCAGTATACAGATCTAGAATAAGCATGATCAAACCATACAAAGATGATTCATTCCAAGCCATTAGATCCTAATCTATCCTTAGATCTTGTTCTCCATCAACCGCTGAGATTCCTCGTTGGCTCAGATCAACCAAAGCATCATGAACCCATAACCTGCATGCTGGATCTCATCCTTCATCAGATATTCAAGATTTTCTGAGTGCCTCTACCTAATGATCTTCTCCTCCTTTTATAGTCTTAGGGCTTACTCAATACGATGGTCCAAAACCACTTAGAACCAATACCTTAGACCAAATACCTGGGGTCAACATGTCGGACAAAATACCTTGGACCAATACCATGGATCACAATACCATGGTCCAAATACCATGGACCAAAACCCAATGTACACGCCTTTCCTTGCATGAAAGTGCGTGTATACGTATATGCACCTTTTGGTCGGCTAACCGGCGTGTATACATGGCTTTATCAAGGGGAACCTGTGTATATCTATTTTTCTTCATTCTGTGAGACTGAACTATGATCTATCATCTTAGTAAGTTGCCATCAAGGACAACACCTGTATCATAATGCCAACACAAATGTCAAGATAGTAGGAATAAAGCAAGCAGCATACCTTTCAGTGAGAAGGTTCCAGTTGGGCTCTTATTGAGTTGTCTTCCTTTACATGTGAAGGAGAAATACTACTAACTGAAATAATGAAACCTTCATCATGCGAGTCAACACTTTCATTTGCGTGAAGCCCTTTGTAACCATTGTTGTCTGTGTTTTCTACCCCATCTTGACCCTTTGTTAAACCTTCTGATATAGATGGATCAGATCCGCTCCCCTCGATTTCTGGTTCACTGGTACACTTAATGATATTGAAGGATTCACCTCTTGTAGCAGGTGTCTCATTCTAGATTTTGTATCCATCTCCTTTGCATCTAGAATCAGTCTCTGAGTTATTATCGTGTCTCAAAAATTTGTTTGAATGAAGACATATTGACGATGCCAAGCCATCCGAATAAAGAGAACTCCGTGAAAGCTTTGAATTATATGAATTGGGTGGAGCATTCTTAGAAGCAACAAATGTTGATATTCTAGTATTTGAAACCCTATTTTTGTATGCATCTTTACCTGGAAAGAAAGGAGTCTTACCTGTAACATTGTCATTTCCAACATTATCAGAATTTCTCAAACTGCTTCCACAACTAGTAGGCTCAGGGGAAGCCAAAAGTTCTGTCCAATCATCACTTTCGAGGACCAACAATGGCTTAGCAAACTTAGGTAACAATCTCCCAACTACATCTTGTATAGTTGCCTCATGCTGTGAGGAAATTGAACTTGAAGTGGATTTCTTAAGGCAACGGAGATGTTGGGTCTGTGAATGCTTTTCACCACGAATATTTTTTATGTGTGATTTATTCAAAAGTTCAGGGGTCTCCTGTGACTTCTTATTGAATTGATCTTGCAAAGGAGGAATTCCATTCAACTTGCCAAAGTCGATGTCAAGTTCATTGGATCGAGGCTTGTCTTGTTTTCCAAGTGATTTCGAACCTTGCTGGTCAATTTGTAGATTTACACAATTTATTGAAATGGAATTGAAATATTATTGATAATTTCCATAGAATTCACCAAAACTAATGTAGTAAGGGTTAGCAGGATAGCAAATCCCCGAAAATCCAAAAGGGTTGATTTCAAATCTCATTGGGTAATGTTACCAGGAGAGCTCTAATGGTCAATCTGTAGAATTTCATAATTTCCTTAAGACAACACAGGTAATGAAGTGAGGGTTTGCAGGGTAGAAAATTGCCAAACATCCAGAGGTTTTCTTTCAAATTGCATTGGGTTTTGTTAAATAACATAAATTTGATTTAACATTTTGACATTCACCACATACTGTTTGTTCGAGATAAACATTCAGAATCTAAGAGGAATTAAGTAGATATATGTGGTAATTTTGATGGATGCATGCGATCTGGATTAAGCAATGAGAAAAGGCATTAGAAAAACTGTGGAAAAAGTTATAAATATATTTACATGCTCAAGTAAAATCTAGGCCACCTAAAGCTTTGAGTAATCCATCCAGCCATTGTTGTCAAGTAGATCCAAGATTCTCAACATTCCATATTTCGATTCTATGACTAGTCTTTCCTTGTGCAAACCCTTTGAACTGGGGTTCGAATTGACTATTTTCAGTGTGTAAAATTGTGGTGGGAAAACCGATTCAAAACTCAACTACTACAAAAGAATATGGTTTGAGAACAAATATCGTAGATACTAACATAAAATTGTGGTGAGAAAACCGATTCAAAAATCAAGAATATGGGTTGAGAACAAATATTGTAGATACTAACATAAAATTGTGGTGGGAAAACCAATTCAAAACTCAAGTACTACAAAAGAATATGGTTTGAGAACAAATATCGTAGATACTAACATAAAGTAAATAGTTAATACATTAATATAAACGATACAAGATTCAAACTCAAAATATAGCAAGAATATTTGAAAAGATTAAAGGGATTCTTTTTACATTATTTGTCTTTTTATAATTTAGTTTATTTATATTTGAAGATCTTAAAACATCATTTATTTTAATGGGGATGAAATTACTTTTAATGAAGAAAGTATAAGTCCCAAGTTAGATGTTACATAATTTGAAGAATCCAATAATATCATAGGAAATTTATTTAAGTCCACTCAAACCATTTTCAGACTCTTCCAAAATGAAACTTATGAAAATCTCAAGGAAAAAATTATTTCACCGTAGAAAAAGTGAAAGTGTCTTCTAGATGTTCTTGTGTCCCCTTGCTATCCATACATCTAATTATTATGGAAGAACTCCAGTATATATCCAAATTTGAAGGAATAATTTGAACAAGGACATTGATATGACCCTCAAGAACTAAATCCAAGAATTGTTCTTTGTTTAATATGATAGGGAAAATCATCTTCTCTTATCATGTACCCACCCCGCTAAGTGGCATTAAGGAGGTGATTTAATGAAATTTTCCCTCTTTAAGTACTATTATAGGATCTCTTTTGAGCTTGTATATGTATTTTTCTCAACAAGAACTTTCCAACCATTGTATTCTTGCTTAATTATGGGTCATGCATAGAAAGATATGACCTTATAAAAATTTCTTCATGTTCTCTTTTTCTCAACCTCACTAGCAATCATATTAGTGATGTTGCAGCAAGTTCACCATGCATTTGTATTATGCCATGTCACAATTAGTATAATTCACCCTTGGGTTCACACTTGTTGGGACATTCATCTTTTCTTAATGGCTTATTGGGTTTGTTATTTTTTGTATATGATAGGTATTCTCTTATCATGTACCCATCCCTCTAAGTGGCATCAAGGAGGCAAGTTAATGGATTTTTTTCCTCTATATGTACTATTATAAGGTCTCTTTTGACTTTGTATACGTTTTTCTCAATAAGAAATTTCCAACCATTGTAATATGGCTTAATTATGATTCATTCATAGAAAGGTATGTGTTATACAAGAAAATGACCTCCTCATCAGCTCAAAGGATAAAGACATGATGACTAAAGGACTGACCAAGTTCACAGGCCCAGTTGTCAAGCTAACGCTGCCTAAACACTAGCAACCTACTTTATAAAGCTTCCTAGCAAGGCTAAGGGTGCGTTAGTGCCCAAAGTAACTATGTTTGTTACCTTGGGAAGAGCATTAGTGAACCCTAATGAGTTTCTATGGGTCAAGGGAACGAGTTGACTGAGAAAATATCCCTAGATTCTCTCCTATGTCAGCTCATAAAAGTAGGGAAACATCAGAACTTGACTTGTTTGGGGGAATTACTAATTCCTAATGGAGTATGCAAACAGGAAAGAGCACAAAGGCATGGAAACATCACTGCTTTTGCCTAATGGAACTCATGAAGGACTTGGAAACCCTAACCTCACATGTTATATATGCAAGGCTAGGGCCATTGTGAAAGGGGTCGAACCATTTGAAAGGATTTCCTATTTGACTGTCGAGCAAAGTCTTAGACTAAGGCATCAGAAGAGGTTAAGAAGGGGGAGAGAGAGAGAGAGGAGATGGAGGGGTAAGGGAAGGCTGATGCAACTGATGGTTGTAATCACTCTTTCTACATCAATATAGAACTACAATTGTGTTTTCCACTCCGAGATGTTGATAGTATGACTTGTTTGTATGTTTATTCAATATCATTAGCATGAGTGGCTTAGTTATATGCAACTAGATATATTTATATGTTCATGCATTGTTTATCAAGGTTTTATGTTGTGATATTACGCTTGTCTTTGCTATGTGCAGGTTTTGATCTGGAGCCAGCTCAGGGGTCTTCCGCCTAGTTGCATTGCACTCTCTAGCAACACCACACTAAGACTCGAGGTAATAATTCCTTCCTTCTTTGATATTCGTTTGTTAAACATAGATATGCATGTGTCTTTGTGACAATTTCAGCTAATCTAACTATCTTCCAAGGATCCCGAGAAGATCCTTGAGGGTTTCTACATCACCAAACACCCATGAATTAATCACTATAGTAGAATTGATGACTCCACTAGGGACTACACTTAGTTCCTGGTTTTTCCCAGAAAGTTCCTAGATCTCTCTTTTTTCTAGGCCTTCCTTTACTTCTTCATTCCCTTTCTGACCACTCAGGACTGTTGAGTCTCGAAAATGTCATTCATTTCCATTACACTTTCAATATTATGTCCATTATATCACCTCCATTTCACTTCCATTTCACTACTATGTCACCACATTCATCCCACTTTCATTATCATTGAGCCACATTTATGTTTTTCCAAACTTTATTAATTCTAAGCTTTTAAAGTGAATTTGTGGTTAAAAATTAGAAAATAATGTGCATATGCTTATACCTAACAAATGGGTTGAGATTGTTGACATGTGTAGGTTGAAAGGAGGCTTCTAGAAGACCCTTATGTGGCACTCTAAGGCCAAATTCGAATTTGAGTGGAAAGAATCATGGAATCATGAGGATATGTGTCACATCTCCTAATTATATTGTAACTCTAAGAAGACATGTGTCTTATCAGTTCTTATTTTGATTAGGACTGTAGAGGTATAGGGAGAGATTCATGGACTCTCATTAATGAGATGGCTTCTCATCTTTTTGTATAAATAGGAGATCTCTCTCCTTCATTTGTTAGTCTTTTAGCTTGTGAGTCTTAGCTTGTTAGTTCTTAAGCTTGTTAGCTTGTGAGATGGCTTTGGAAAGCTTTGGAGAGCTTTGTTGTACTTTGTAATTTTGAAGAATTTGAATAAAGCTTTGATGTTCTCAACATGGAAGGAGATGTGAAGTAGATGTCATGGAGCATATTAGAATGTAAGGTAGAGTAGATTTCATTTTGTAATTTTGCTTTAATTTCATTATGTTATTTGATTTCTTTCAAGTTTGATAATTTAGATTTTCCATTCATGCAATTTTAATTCATGTAAGTGTGTTCAACCGGTTGATTGTAGATTAGTTTTTCTTTATATGTTTTTGCATCAACTAGTGACATGAGATTTACCTCTCTGCTGACTTTGTTTTTTTTAGCTTTTCAATTTCAGTTATGCTTTGATTTCAGTCTTATTCATTTTCTTTGTTAGTTAGTTTAGACATCAGATTGCTCAAGTTAGTGATGATTACCTTCGAAAGCCATAGCGAGACTAACTGGCGAGGGGTCAGACTATGAATTGATGTGATCTGTTTTTAAGTTTACTTTTCTACAATTAGATATCAGATTGCTCAAGTTGTTGATGATTACCTCTGAAAGTCATAGCAAGACTAATTGGCGAGGGGTCAGACTATGAATGTGTAATTTTATTTTAGTTTTACTTTTATGCAATTAGATATTAAATTGCTCATATCATTGATGGTTACCTCCAAAATCCATAGCGGGACTACTGGCGAGGGATCGAATTATGAATGTGTAATTTGATTATAGTTTTACTTTTCTGCAATTAGATATTAAATTGCTCATATCATTCACGATTATCTCTGAAAGCCATAGCAGGACTACTGGCAAGGGATCCAATTATGAATGTGTAATTTGATTTTAGTTTTACTTTTCAGCAATTAGATATTAAATTGCTCATATTATTGACGGTTACCTCCAAAAGCCATAGTGGGACTACTGGCGAGGGATTGAATTATGAATGTGTAATTTGATTTTAGTTTTACTTTCCTTGCAATTTTTTATTTCTTTGAGTGCAGTAGCTTAAATCTCTTTTCTATATTTAGACAGCAGCAGAGATAATAGTTTCATGATCAGTAGTTCATTATTTACTTGTTTAAATAGTAGCACATTTTCCATTTTTGTTCAAGCATTACTGTCATCACTAGTATATTCTAAGACCTTCTCAAGTGTTAAGATTCTGGAAATCATTATAGAGGACATAATCGCCTTAGAATCTATATCCATACTTACCTTCTAGAAACTTAGGAATAGGATTTCCATTTGCATTAGGCACTTTAGGAGATCAACAAGAACAAAACCCCAAAAAAAAACAAAAAGACTATAAAACAACGAAGTAAGAAAAATGTTAACTAAGTACATATGGTGCACCACACTTCATCAGTTTACGATACGCGGATTGATAATTTATGTACAACAATTTAAGATGTTAAATTGACTAGACAAGGACCATACAATACCTTTCTCTCAGTGCTCAACCTTAGATCTAGTCCCCACAACCCATTTTTTGAGTATTTTTCCTCACCAACGTAGGTTACTAGTGAAAACAATGCTTTATAAAGCACTATGTCCTCACAAACAGAGCATTAGTGCTGAAACTAACTCTTTGTAGCCTCTAGTACAAAGCATTAGTCAACCATTTCTTGATAAACAATTTACCCTGTGACCTCATGGGTTTTGAAATCTACTTGTCGACTAATCAGGGATCTGTAATTTCACTTGTTCGACTGGTATGTGACTTGAACAATTTTTTTTTTAAGAAAATAGCTTTACTTCTTAAATTTTTTGTTTTCATTAAAGAAAAAATACAATTTTTTTTTATTGTTTTCTACTTAGCTAGTTAGATCTGCATTATTTGGTTTCAATAGTTGTTAGTGAGCATTGAAGTTCTGTCGGTTATGCTAGTTTTTTACTAAATAAGATTCATGGTACAAATATTGATGTATGAATGACTCTCTCTTTGTAGAAACAACTTATTCATCAAAAGTGAAAATTTACAAGCATTGTTTTTGCGAGATTTGAGTCAGACTCCCATATAATTTCATACATCAACACCCCTACCGAAGACTCTAACGAAGTACATTTAAAATCTACCTAATAAAATCAATCAGCAACTCTTTTTAGAGTAAACACACATTAGTTTAGGCTAAGATCTTGGGATAGGCAGTGTGAATTAACTGCCCAAGATCATACACCGAAACTAGTGTCATTAAAGAGAGAAATCCTTCTACACTCATACTATCCAAGACCACTCTAGTAAAAGCAGAGCTAAATACAAGACAACATCAGATGGCAAGGGAAGGTAGCCCACCTTTTCTTACATCTCCTTCGGGTATTCTATGTATCGGGGATCCCTTCGGGGATATCAGAGCTGAGTCGGGGAATCAGGTATCCTACGCACATAGTGTACTATCTGGACTATGTCCCCCCTAGTAGTGTCTGTGATTTTAGGTATCCTTAGTTGCCATACTTTTAGCAACGAACACAAGGTGACTGGGGCAGGCTGCCTTAGTACCTAACACAGACGAACCTACTCTGTCTTTAGTTTTTGGGAGGGTGCTCATCTTCGCGAGAGTACTTGGCCCCTTAATCTGAGGTTCAGGCAAAGCTCAATAGTAATCGTAACTGTACATTTGGCCAACACTCTCTATTATTCATTGTGATACTGAGTTTCATCTCCAGTGATCAGTGCTTATCAGAGAGGGTCATTTCCCTCTGCTTGTTGATTGATTTCCTTAGTGTATTTTTTATTTTTTAAGTGCCAAAGTGTTATTACCGAGACTTTAATAAAAATCACTGTAAAATTTACTCATAAAAATTATCGACCACCGTGGCTACATTCGGCCCTCATCGTCAATCTAGACGATTGTTAGAACTTCCCCCACTCGGTGTGGAGGATCCATTGAGCTCCAATGAACCGGATTCCCCGTCTTCGGGAAATCAGTTATTGGGCCACTAATTTTTCATTATTATTATCACTTTTTGATGCCTATTTCACCCATTTCTACCATTATTTATCACGTCATTTATCATAATTTATCATATAATTCAATTTTATAATTATTTATGCTCTTATGGATAAATATTATTTTTTCTCATTTATTTTTAATAAATTGATGATTATTATGCCTGATTTTACTAATGATGGTTTACTAACGGAGCTTTTGTAACATCACTCATGATTTTAGCCTCCAAGACCTTTCCCAGATTGCAAATTTGATCTCCAACTCAATTAAATATTCTAATTCAGAAATTCACTGGAATAAGAAGTGACAATTTTGCATTGGACGTTTTGGACAATGAAGGAGAAACTAGAAAATCTGAAACATGGGTTTTGTCCAGAACGGACTGAATTAGTTTTGCAAAGTGCAGTTTTCCAAAATTCAGTTAGTATTAAGAGAAACGGAAGGTTCTTCGAAGACGATTTTCTCAGATTTGTTGTTGCGACTGTTTTCCAAATTCTTCCAATTGCAATACCAAATTCAACTTGTTCCTGCTGAATGTTGATGGAAAGATATTTCAGATATGATCTTGCTAATCAATTTGTTTTGTACAGTCCAAATTTGTAATGGAAATTAGTTTGTAATCAACTTTGTTGTAACTTCCCTCTGCTCTCTGTATATTTAAATGAAAACAGAGATCAAAGAGGAGGAGGGGAGAATTAGAGAACTAGAGAATATGAGGAGAATTAGAAGAGAATTAGAGGATAATTGAGAAGGATAATTGGGAAATAATGAGAGATGATTAGCAGATAGGAGATGGACAATTCTTAGATAAGATGTAGGAGAACAGATAAGAGATAAGAGATGAGAGGATGAACAATTGTTGAATTTGAGGCAAAGCTAAGAGCTTCATTATGTTGTAATTATTTCTCTCATATGTTTTAATGAAGAAAGTTATCCATTGAGTTCTACATTCGTTATTTGTAATCTGATTTGAGTTATTTCTCAAGGCAGAACTGAGTCTTAGGCAATTGGGCCCACTACCTTGGACAAGGTGCTGCCTTGAACATGTAAAATAGTTTACTAATTTGATTGTTTATCTGAATTCCAATTGTTATTGCTTAAAGTAGATTTCATTTCTTTGAACTAATTTGTTGTTTGCTGCATTTTCAAGATTTGTTATTTCATCCAATTTCTAGATTTCATTTAATTTGATGCTCTAGATTAACATTTCAATTCTATTGAGTGCAATAGATTAAATTTCCAATTCAACAATGTGTGGTTTAATCTAGCAATGATTCAAGTTGTGTGATTAGCATAATTGTTTTTCCCATCATTTACTTTCTTCTTTTTAATTTTAGTTTTATTATTCAGGTCTTACATTTTATTTCTTATTGAATGAGCTTGATAGTATAGAATACAATCATATAGAACTAGTGTTAGTTTGGTATTGCTATGCATATATTTTTTTGATTGTCTTGAAATAAAAATATGCTCCTCGGGTTGATAATTAATATCTAGGAGATTAGTTGTTTTATTCATTTATTAAGCAATTAATTTTACCCAACATTTTGGCGTCGTTGCCGGGGAGATAGTCAAGTTTCACTACCACACTAATATATGGTTGTAGATGCATAACTGACCTCATGAGAGCTGGATATTGAAGACAGAAGGTAAGAATAAACGTGTGCATCTTGGGGAACTAGTGATGGGTCTACCCTCATTAATCAGGCTTAGGTCATATAGCATGCACTGATAGAAGTAGGAATTGTAGAGGTAGAATTTTGAAAAACAAATCTCATGATTTCACTTAAGTGGTGATATAAGCATCACCCATTTCACTAACCAATTGACAGGAACATTTGAAGGAGCCTCAAAGAAACACATGAAGAACATATTCTATTTTTGTAAGAAATGGCTCACATTTCTACTTTTGAATTCCCTATCAGAGATCTAGGAGTGACACAAATGCACATCATTCCCCCATCTGCTCTACCAAATTTTCATGGTTTGGCAAATGAAGACCTAGATACATTTTTATTTGAGTTTGAAGTACTTTGTAGAGGATATGATTATTGTACTAATGATCAAAGGTTGAAAGTGTTTCCTCTTACTCTAAAAGGAGCAACTCTCTGATGGTTCATGAGCCTTGGTGGGAACTGCATCCAAACATGGGAGGACATGAAGAACGTATTCTTGAAGAAGTACCAAGACTATTGCAAGGCCGGTGAAGATATTTTCAATATGATACAAGGGGAAGATGAAAGCTTGGAGGACTATGTAGAGTGATTTCATTACAACCTTCAAAAATCAAAGCATAAGCATTTGAAAAAAGAGATCTTAAAAACACTCCTACTCAACGGAATCAAATATGAATGTTTAGAAATCTTAAATCTAATGGGAAAAGTTGATATTTTTCAGTTATCATATGATGATGTTTGTGAATTATGCATAAGGTATTCAAGAGGAATATTTAAGGCTGGTAAGAATTCTAGAGAAGTTTCTTCTTTCTTTTCCAAATCTACTACAAGAACAGGAGATATAGGAGTTGAAATCAATGATTTATTTGAACATTTTAAAATTGATTTTATTAGCTCTCTAAATTCACAATTAGATGTTTTGCAGGTTCAGAAAAATCAAGAAATTGAAGAAGTGTTTTTCCCTCATTTCCAAAAGGAGCATCCCATAGATAGTCACTCTTCCTTATCTAGGATGGAAGTAGCATATCAAAGAGATGGGGAAGTCATAACAAGGTCAAAACCATGGAAATCGTGGCCTACATGTATGGTTCAAAACACTTCCTCTCCATTTTCTTACTTGCATAATCCATTATGGAATACTCATGTGTTAGGGAAGCCATGTCAATCTCAATATAACCCCCACCAATCTTGTCTACAAGTTTGGCATGGTTCATCTTATGATTGCATGACTACTCTCCCTCATCTTGTAGCACACACATATCATCCATATTCTTCACCAGCTGTTCCACAACATCTTGCTTGTATATCAAAACCATCCACACAACCCAATCAGCTACATCATCAAAATGCTCCATTCTCTACACAATTTCTTGCTCAACTCATTCCACACCCTTATCATAATAAACCAGTACAACATGCTTACAGTGTTGAACTACAAAATTTACCTACCCTTCCCACCCATTCTATCTCACATGAACCATTGTAGAAAACTTATATTGATATTGGGAATATTTCAAATCTAAAAATTGTAGAAGTTATGAAAGAAAATGAGGTTTCTTCTAGCCTGCATCAACAAGTCATTTTAAAAACTCAAGAACTTCATGATATGACGACTATGGGAAATCAATAAAGTAAGGGATATATTGAATATTGGTTTCACTCCATCATTTGTTTGCAGCCTCACTCCATACTTCAACAATTTTTGGCACCATCTTTTCAAGAGAAGTTTGCTTCCCATACCCTACTATTTATTAACATGTATTTTTGAAATTTGGGTATGTACATAATTGAGGCCTTATTTATAAAATGGATCCACTAGAAGTACTCTTATACATAAGAATATTCATTTTTAAAAGCAGAGTACATTAGTGTAGAAAATAAAATAAATAAGGACATAAATAAATACATTTTTTTTTTAAATAATTGTTTTTGTTGCAACACGTTGTGGAAATCAACATCGGTGGTAAATGTTTTAATTTATTTGTGTGTGTAGATGTATTATATTGAAAATAAAAATTCTACAAACACTCATATTCTTTTTTATCGCCAATTTGGAAAAATTTCTTGAATATCATATTTTTTGGCTTGCAGGCTTGATGAAATTTCTGAAAACAAAGTCGGGAAAGTCATGTTTTGAGGGACATAAAGGGAATATTTTTAAAATATGTTTCTATCGTTTCTATCCTAAGTGGCCCTTGATGTATAATTTCCAACCCAATTTGAATCACTCCATTTGGATTTGAAACGAATAATTTATAACGAAAACATTGACAGGGTGTCTAATAGGCATCTTAGGAACAGAGTTAGGACAATCAATTTTTGTAGGCCTAAATGACCATATTTTTAAAACATGTTTCTATGGTATATTTATCTATGAATGTAGTTTACAAGGAAATTTGAATCACTCGATTTAGATATCATAGGAGGACGTTATGACCAAAATACTGACTGTCTATCATAAATCTACACTTTTAAAACTCTGTTCTTCCAATTGTTCACTTGCGTATTTAACCCATCAATTCTTTTTGTCTTCAAAACGTATTTCTATTGGAGATATACCTTTGAATTAAATTTCATTTGGCTTTAGAATCACTCAAATCAGATGAAAAATAAAAAATATATGATTAAAACACTGCAAGTTAGCATGATTGGACACTCCTCTCCCGAAGGTAATAAATTAATTTTACTTTGTTATTTTTTCTGTGGATTTGTTTTACAGAGTAACTAATTGTTATTTTTTTGCACAATTATTGGATTAAGGAAGCCCAATCACCTATGTTTCTACATGATTTAATGTTTTATTGTAGGTAGACACTCGTTTTTTGCAGGTCTTAGGAGAATAAAGAAGGTCAATTCATGAACGAAATATTCCTGAAAGAAATTTTAATGAAACAATGGCATTTCATCCAATTCATTACCTAACAGATTCATAACAGAAGAAATGGAGAATTGATCTCCATTTTAAGATTCATGTCACTACTACAAAAACATTTTTCCAAGAGATCATTTTTTTCCATTAACAGATTGATATTCCCTTAGGAAATAACATCATAGTTTGGTAACTTAATTAATTAATTAATTTATTGTTTTCAAATAAAGTGTTGTTTCTTTTATGATTTCTCTTATGTTTCTGTGTTTCAGGTGTTGCTTCCTTCAAAGTTGTAGTTTTCACTCCATTGGCGATCGAACAACACTTATTTTTGTGCCTGTGTTGTTGTTCAATTGATTGAATGATTGTTGTTCAATCGATTGAACAACAGTTTTGCATGTTTTATTTTTGTTGTTCAAACGATTGAATAATTGTTGTTCAATCGATTGAACAACACTTTTGCGTGTTTTATTTTTGTTGTTCAAACGATTGAATGATTGTTTTTCAATCAATTGAACAACACTTTTGCGTGTTTTATTTTTGCTATTCAAATGATTGAACGATTGTTGTTCAATCAATAGAACAACACTTTTGCGTGTTTTATTTTTGTTGTTCAATCGATTGAACAACACTTTTGCATGTTTAATTTTTGCTGTTCAAATGATTGAACGATTTCTATTCAATTAATTGAACAACACTTTTGCCTATTTTACTTTTGTTGTTCAAATGATTGAATGATTGTTGTTCAATCAATTGAACAACACTTTTGCGTGTTTTATTTTTTCTGTTCAAATGATTGAACGATCGTTGTTCAATTAATTGAACAACACTTTTGATTGTTTTATTTTTGTTGTTCAAATGATTGAACGATCGTTGTTCAATCAATTGAACAACGCTTTTGCATGTTTTTTTTTTTTTGTTGTTCGAATGATTGAACGGTTGGTGTTCAATCAATTAAACAACATTTTTGCATGTTTTATTTTTTTTGTTCAAACGATTGAACAATTGTTGTTCAATAAATTAAATAACACATTTGCATGTTTCATTTTTGTTGTTCAAACGATTGAGCTATTGTTGTTCAATCAATTGAACAACACTTTTGCGTATTTTATTTTTGTTGTTCAAATGATTGAGCGATTGTTGTTCAATCAATTGAACAACACTTTTGCGTGTTTTATTTTTGCTGTTCAAATGATTGAACGATTGTTGTTCAATCAATTGAACAACACTTTTGCGTGTTTTATTTTTGCTGTTCAAATGATTGAACGATTGTTGTTCAATCAATTGAACAACACTTTTGCGTGTTTTATTTTTGCTGTTCAAATGATTGAATGATTGTTGTTCAATCAAATTGAACGTTTGTTGTTCAATCGATTGAACAATACTTTTGAGTGTTTTATTTTTGTTGTTGAAGTGATTGAATGATTGTTGTTCAATCGTTTGAACAACACTTTTACGTGTTTTATTTTTTGTTCAAATGATTGAACAATTGTTGTTCAATTAATTGAACAACACTTTTGTATTTTTTTATTTTTGTTGTTCAAACGATTGAACTATTGTTTTTCAGTCGATTGAAAAACACCTTTGCATGTTTTTCTTTTTGATTTTGATATTCAATCGATTGAACGATTGTTGTTCAATCAATTGAACAACAATTTTTTTGTTTTTGTAGAAATAACTGTGATTTCTCTTTACCATTTCATCGCAAGTTATTTTGTCATTTTTCTTTCTCTTATATGTTTTGAATAAAAAAACCATCTGGTTGGATTTCTGCCTAAGATAAAGAAAAACAGTAATATTAATACCATTGTGACTTATAAAACCTTTTAATGGTCATATTTATTTCGAAGCTGACATGGTGCACCTATATAATGACTATTTGAATATCTTCTCTTTGGACACATCATAAAATGATTTATTATTGTAATACCATGTTAGTTTATCTTTTACACTTTCAAATGGATAAATCTCTTTGATATGATGATATGGGAGGAAAGCATAACTTTCATTGACATTTATTTTTTACTTCTTATGCCATCCCTCACTCTTAAGAAATAAATGAACCTCCCTCTCTTTACAATAAAAGCATTGAAATATAAAAATATGAAAATTGTACAAGCATTGTCTTAAAAAGGATAGGGGGTCTCATCACGAGCCAGCCTAGCATGATCATAAAGTGTAACAAGTGACATTACATCATGGCCACCACACCAAGGTAAATGACCTTCTTGATAGTTAAAACCGTGAGAAGGACAGGGGGTCTCATCACAAGCCAGCCTGATCACTTTGTTATATCCTAGTGAATGACACTATGATTATCTGGTTACCATGTTAGCATAATGGTCTCTTTATAGCAATAAAAAATAGAAAAACCATCTAAATACTAAATGGAGGAATCTGGCTCATTTTTGGGGTTAAAAAACAACCCTGTCAAGGCTATGAACGCCTACTGGCAGCAATGGCTCTGCTTGTGGTATTGAAGTACTATGTTACACTGCCAAATACTCTCTATCCTATTACCCTCTATGGATTCATTTCTAAAGGATAATTTACCATTTGAACAGCATTTCTAATTAAATTAGCCAACATGCATGGTAAACTCTATCTTTATATGCATTATATGATTATTGTCCAATCACTCTACCACCAATCATTAACATTTATCACAGTCATGCGTTTGTCACTTTTCCACCTAAGGTAAATATCTATTTACATAACGATCTAATATTTGTTTTATTTTTTGGGGGGGTATTTCTAATCTTTTGATGTGTAATGCTTTGATTTCCTTTGTCATATTTTACACTGCTTTTATTTGATTGGTTCCCTGCATTTATGAATCCTCAACGTCCTTTCCCTTTTTCCTATGCTTTATGGTCATGGATGCCCTTTTCTGTTTTGAGGGGGGAAGATATGCATTATGGGATAACGTGTGTAATAATGACTGAACTCTGCCATAATTTGTTGATTTGAGAAAATATTATTACTGCATTTATACAAAAAAAAATTCTGATTGAAATTTTTGCATGTGACTTATCTATTACTATTCAAAACTAAAACGGTGGATTCAAGAAAATTACATACAGAGTAGTGAATTGTTTAGAGGAGAACAACAAGTATGGGAGGGCAACTCTATTCACAATGATTCCACACTATTGCAACTAATAGAAGAGGCTCGACAACTCGCAGACAGGATGTGCTTGAATGGATTCCACCTTTTACATCACTTTCAATATTAGCTCAGCCTACATCAGCTTCAACAAATACTAGTCCATACATGTCATTCCACATTTTTCCGGAGGTAAAACTTGAGGTAAAATAGCATAAATTTTTTATTTATTAAAAATTTAGGAGAATTTCATGAAAATCCATTAAGCATTATTTATCATCATCCATTCCACATCTTTACCACTTTTCATTTTTCAGAGACATAGAATCTTTCAGTTTGGGGAGTGTTACTTTCATTCATTTATTTATTATGATCATGCTATCATCCATCTATCTCCTTATTCATTCTCAAAACCTCTCTTATTCCATGTTGTTTTACACCGAGCATAGATTTCAACCACAATTGTATCAACCACCTCAATTTGTTTTCTAGTATTGCATGAGGGCATGCTAATTCTCCAGTTTGGGGAAGGAATTGCTACACATGATGGATGTTTTCTACTTTATTTCTCATTTAAGGCATACAATTTCATTTTTATACAGTGCAGAAATTGATTTGCGTATATCTTTAAATATATGAACTAAATTCTTGTGATTTTTGAACAGCAAAGAGGTATCTTCAAAATATACAAACCCAGAAAATTTCAAGTTAAATTAGTTTGTAATATTTCAGAAATCATGCATTGTCACCTACAACCATTTTGCTTATATCTCATGATACGTGCATCGAAACAATATGATTTTTGGATTAGACATGCATTAATATAGTAGAAATCTTCTTGCCAAATTTTAGCAAAATCTAGTTTGTAGTTTTTGAGGAAGGGGTTAATGAAGTTTGTCGTTACTTATATCATATTTTGCTACAGCTTCATATACATATGGTTGAAAGTCAATGTGAAAATTGTTACGCCTTCATCAGCATTGCTAAAATTGAATATTCATTATTTGAGGAAGAACTCATTTGTTCCATCACTTTCATGACTTGGAATGAATATTTTTTATAGCTTGGTTAATACAGAGGCTTTGGGGTTGCATGAGGACATGCAATATATTGAGTTTGCGGGTACAATGTTACTTTCATTCATTTATTTATTATGAGCATGCTATCATCCATCGATCTCCTTATTCATTTTGAAAACCTATCTTATTCCACATTGTTTTACACCAAGCATAGATTTCAACCACAATTGTAGCAACCACCTCAATTTTTTTCTAGTATTGCATGAGTGCATGCTAATTCTCCAGTTTGGGTGAGGAATTGCTACACATGATGGATGTTTTCAACTTTTTTTTTTCTCACTTAAGGTATACAATTTCATTTTTATACAGTGCAAAAATTGATTTGTGCATACCTTTAAAACTATGAACTGAATTCTTGTGATTTTTGGATAGAAAAGAGGTATCATTAAAATACACAAACCTAGAAAATTTCAAGTTAAATTAGTTTGTAAAATTTCAGAAATCACGCACTATCACCTACAACCATTTTTCTTATATCTCATGCTCCGTGCATCAAAACGATATGATTTTTGGATTAGAGAAGCATTAATATAGTAGAAATCTTCTTGCCAAATTTTAGCAAAATCTAGTTTGTAGTTTTTGAGAAAATGGTTAATGAAGTTTTTCGTTACTTATATCATATTTTGCTGCAACTTCATATACATATGGTTGAAAGTCAATGTGAAAATTGTTACGCCTTCATCAACATTGCTAAAATTGAATATTCATTATTTGAGGAAGAACTCATTTGTCCCATCACTTTCATGACTTGGGATGAACATTTCTTATAGCTTGGTTAATACAGAGGCTTTGGGGTTGCATGAGGACATGCAACATATTCAGTTTGGGGGTATGTTGGGCCACTAATTTGTCCTTATTATTATCACTTTTTGATGCCTATTTCATCCATTTCTACCATTCTTTATCATGTCATTTATCATAATTTATCATATAATTCCATTTTATAATTATTTATGCTCTTATGGATAAATACTATTTTTCTCCTTTATTTTTAATAAATTGATGATTATTATGTATGATTTTACCAATGATAATTTATTAATGGATCTGTTGTAACATCACTCACGATTTTAGCCTCCAAGATATTTTCCAGATTGCAAATTTGATCTCCAACTCATAATTAAATATTCCAACTCAGAAATTCACTGAAATAAGAAGTGACAGTTTTGCATTGGATATTTTAGAGAAATTAAGGAGAATCTAGAAAATCTGAAACATGGGTTTTGTCCAAAATGGACCGAATTAGTTTTCGATTGAGAAGTTTTCCAAAATTTGATCTGTATTATGAGAAATGGAAGTTTCTTTGAAGACGATTTTCTCAGATTTATTGTTGCGACCATTTTCCAAATTCTTCCAATTGCAATACCAAATTCGACTTGTTCCTACTGAATGTTGATGGAAAGATCTTTCAGATATGATCTTGCTGATCAATTTGTTTTGTACAATCCAAATTTGTAATGGAAATCATTTTGTAATCATCTTTGTTGTAACTTCCCTTTGCTCTCTGTGTATTTAAATGAAAATAGAGATCAAAGAGAAGAGGAAAGATGAGGAGAATTGGAGAATAGGAGGAGAATTAGAGGGTAATTGAGAGATAATTAGGAGATAGGAGATGGACAATTCTTAGATAGGATGTAGAATAATAGATAAGAGATAAGAGATGAGAAGATGAACAATTGTTGAATTTGAGGCAAAGCTAATAGCTTCATTATGCTGTAATTATTTCTCTCATATGTTTTAATGAAGTTATCGATTGAGTTCTAGATCCGTTATTTGTAATCTGATCTAACTTATTTCTCAAGGCGGAACTGAGTCTTGAGCAGTTGGGCCCACTACCTTGGATGAGGTGCTGCCTTGAACATGTAAATTAGTTTACTTATGTGATTTTTTATTTGAATTCCAATTGTCATTCCTTAAAGTAGATTTCATTTCCTTGAACTAATTTGTTGTTTGTTGCATTTTCCATATTTGTTATTTCATCCAATTTCTCGATTTCATTTAATTTGCTGCTCTAGATTGGCATTTGAATTATGTTGAGTGCAATAGATTAAATTTTCAATTCAGCAATGTGTGGCTTAACCTAGAAATGATTCCATTTGTGTGATTAGAATAATTGTTTTTCCTGTCATTTACTTTATTCTTTTTAATTTTAGTTTTATTATTCAAGTCTTACATTTTATTTTTTATTGAATGAGATTGATAGTATAGAATACAATCATATAGAACCAGCGTTAGTTGTTGGTATTTTTATGATATATTTTTTTCGATTTCCTTGAAATAAAAAGACGTTCCTCGGGTTGATAATTAATGTATAGGAGATTAGTTTTTTATTCGTTTATTAAGCAATTAAATTTACCCAACATCAATCTCCAAAATCTAACATAGAATCAACTTGGACATCCCACGATTCAATCTTACCAGAGAATTTCTTTATTGAAGGATTTCTTCCTCCATACAATCCTCCAATCATGAGTCTGTTGGGACCACTCTTGGTTCCTGTTGCATTTGTACCTCCTTTGTCTTCTATTGGAACATTTCCACCTATCCCATTGACGACTAATGGGTCGTGGGCCTTTTTGGACACTTTTGGTCCACCACCACCTCCCTAGCTGACAGTCGGTACCACACCTGTGATGGCGAACCCCACTATCCCATATGTCCCAGGTTCAAATCCTATTGTGACACCCAACACAGTGGAACCCAGTACATTTCAGGTTCCGCCCCTTTTGTGTCAACCCCTGGACCTTCAACAAGTGCTACGTATAGCTCTCCTTATAATGCTAAATATAGCACAGTTAGCACCAGTCCCTTCAACAAACTCTATGGTTGGCATCCATTGTATAGTTCTAACCCCCAGATTTAGGTATCTGGGGCACAGTTCCCAATATTCATATATGGCCAGGAGCATACTAATTCCCCCTCCATTTTTAGGTATGCATGGAGAGTCATTGATTGCAATGAACCCTCCTTATGTCATTCAAGGACCTATGGTTAGTTATGTGGCGAGCGGGAACCCTCAACAAGGTCCTAATCAATCGATAGGGGTACCCTACTCACAACCTCAAATGAGTCAAGGGCGCACTCCTTATCCTAGGGGCACTTCCATCCCTTAGCCTAACAACCCCTATGGAAACCCACAACATAATAACATACCCCAAGGCACTTACTCTACCACACAACCTGTGTATAATATTGGAAACAACATAATGGGGAGGTCTGTAAGAATCCTCAAGTCATATGTCATCGCCTTGGTCTGATTTGGGGGCATCAAAAACCTTTCCTTTCTTGGCAACGCTTGATATCCCTGACTTGTACAAACTCACAAATGACCCCATCTATCACAACTTACTTTGGCCTCCAATCCTGCATAAAATACTGACAGACATCCCGAAGTTTGAAGGGAAACAAGGGGAGGATCCAGGTACACACATCACCACCTATCATTTATGGTGTGTTTCTAACTCCATGGTGGATGATAGTATCTGGCTATGGATCTTTCCCCGCACCCTTACTGGCAATGCATCCAAGTGGTACATTGAGTTACCATGCATGTCAATCAATACCTTTGGCACTTTAGCGATGGAATTCTTAAAGTACTTCCAGCTACCCATCCACTGTGAAACTAGGATGGAACTCCTCACCGCATTATGTTAGGACATTGCCACCCACATTTCTTATCATATACATGAATGGAGACGTAGGCGGAGGTTAGTCAAAGCTCCCCTCCCAGACTATCTATTAACGGATTGGTTTTGCAAGTCTCTACTCCCCCAAATCGCTAAAGATGTCGCCTTAGGTGGTGCAGTCATAGAAGACCAATCCATTCGTCATACCCAACACTTAGATCTGACATATTCGCAGTCTGGCACTTTATACAACGTCATTCCCAATGCCCTTCACAACTCCAATTCTCCTGCTACTCAGCAACCTAGAGCGCACACTGATGGGATTATCGGTGCAACCTTCGGGGCTGTTGTAAAACAACTCAGCAGCCACATTTCCCAGATGCCAGTTGAACCCTCTACCAAATTGACTGCTCTTCCTACCACTGTGATAATCTCTATGCAGTCTACGGAAAAACCTGGTGGTAAGAACAAGGAGAGTAAGAAAAATACTGCTCCTTTTGAAGAGCAGTCAATAGAGCAGTATAACCCAAAGCAGAAGGTTCTTGCACCCTCTGACGATGGAAAGGAAAAACCAGCCAGATTCCCTTGCAAAATCTATTCCAAAGACCACATGACCTATCATTGTCTGCATCTTCAGGAATTCACAGATTTCATTGCTAAAAAGGACACTTGCAGGACCCCTATTGTTCTAAATAATCATTTCCCTATTCAGCAACAACAACACCTTATTGCAAACCAACCCCAACCCCCACAAGGGGGAAATGGCGGTTGATAACATCCTTCAACTAGTGAAGGACCATCTACCATTTACACCTTTGAAATGGTAGATCTAGAAACCAGAGCCAAATCTTATGGAGCTCCAGTCGCTCATGCAAAGGAACCCTCCTCAAGTCAAAACCCACCGCCGCCTAACGATATTCATATCAAAAGTCCGGTTGTGATCTTGTGATTCGCCCCCTAAAGGGGCACTTCGTCGCACAATGCACAATACATCTACACATGCTGCCCAAAACTACTATATTGTAGAAGATTTGGCACAAGTGTCATCAGCTATGTCGATGCTCAAAGTTTTAAAAACGTGTCCAGCACAAAGGAAAGCTTTGCTTTCGGCAATTGGTGGTATCGACCCTCAGGATTCCATGCTTGCAATTTTCGACATGGAAAAATGTAAACCTCCAATTTCACACCAACTTGCATTTCAAGTGCAAATATTTTAAAAAGGGAAAGGAATACATATAATTGTCATTAACAAAGGTGCTTCAACCTGCGTAATGTCAGCTTCATGTTGGCTCTCTTTGGGTTCTCCAACCCTATCCGTGCCATCGAATTCCCTTAAAGTTTTCGACGGCCACACTTTCATCCCAAAAGGTTACCTAGCTAGCTACCCCATCACCTTGAATGGGAAAACGGTAACGATGGACATCGAAGTCATAGATAGAAAACTCGACTATAATCTATTGTTGGATCATAGTTGGACTTACGCCATAACTTCCATTGTGTCTACTATATTTTGAATCATCTTATTTTCATTGGATGGAAAGATAGTCACATTGGATCATTTGTCCTTTTGCACCCCTGATTATTCCCTGTTACCCAGCAGCTCTATACCCCTGTACCTGACTCTTACGTCTGTATCGGTACCATTCTATTGAAGGGATCTTCCCTGATGGGTTGTTTCCCTCTTCTGCTACCCACAATTCCATAGAAGATCAATATGGTTTGATCCATTCCTCACGAACTGACCGATCCTTGGATCCTACTGGCCTCTTCAGACATTGACACTCACGGAGAACAAATGCCACTGTCACCAGCTGAATTGGCCTACCAGGCCATTCAATCTGCATCAGAATCTCCAGTCACTTTGGTCATAGCCAACGGTACCAGCGCCCTTCCCATAACTTCTCCTTCTTTCGATCTCCTCAATCAAGTCCTACCTACAGACGAAGCTATTAGAGAGATCATGAGTTTAGAAAAGTGACCCTGGGAGGACTTGCACCATCGTGTTTTGATATCTGATTTGGACATGATGCCTCTTCAAATACTGTCATTTGATGCACTTGAAATCGTTTCCTCACCTTACACGACTGTCTAAACTCTGGACTTAGAGGGAAACATGGGAAATATTTCAAAGACATTGCTCATCGATATTTCAGTCACGAAAGGCATCATAGAAAACATCTAGGTTGGAGCAGATTGCAATCATGAGGAAATTGCAAGATTCACCCTCCTTTTTAAGGAATTTCTCGATGTATTCGCTTGGTCTTACGAGGAAATGCCCGACATAGATCCTTCTACCGACGAGCATGACATCAAGATATATGACAATGCTAAACCTGTCTGCCAAAGGCTTCGACTAGTCCACCCCCACAAAATGGCAGCCATCAAGATTGAGGTGGAAAAGTTGTTACGTGCTGGTTTCATCTATCTTGTTCCCTTAATGGAATGGGTTTCCAATCTGGTTCCTGTCGATAAGAAACAAGGAACCATCCGTGTATTTGTTGACTATCGATACTTGAATGCCATGTGTCTAAAGGATAATTATCCGACATCGTTCATTGACGACTACGCCAGTTGCGAATCATTCTCATTCATGGATGGTTTCTCAGGTTACAACCATATTACTATAGAAGCAAAAGACCAACACAAAACCGCCTTCGTTTTCCCATGGGGAATCTTTGCCTATCAAAAACTCCCATTCAGTTTAAAGAATGCTGGAGAAAAATTTCAAAGGGCCATGGACTATGCATTTCATGATATTAGACATATCGTTCAAGCTTACTTGGATGACCTTCCAGCCCATTCCAAAAAGCGAGCGCAACACCTAGATCATTTAAGAGCTATATTTCTTCGGTGTCGGTTTTATAACATACATCTGAATCCACATAAATGCATTTTCTTTCTCGAGTACTTACTTGGATTCATTATCTCCAAGTATAGGTTTAGGGTTGATCCCGATAAGGTGAAGGAAATTACTCAATTGTCCGAACCACAATCCATTATGTAGCCCCAACGTTTGCAAGGGAAAGCAAACTTCTTATGGTGGTTCATCGTAAACTACGTTGAGTTGAAGAAATACTTTATGTGCATACTTAAGAATGGAGTACCATATCTGTGGGATGATTAAGCTCAACGATCATTTGATGCCTTGAAAATGACGCTTATATCAGCCCCACTCCTTAGCACTCCCAACTATGGGCATGAATTTCTTCTATACTTGGCAGCCTCGCCTTCCTCTCTGTGAATGGTCTTGGTTCAAACTCATGATAATTGAAGTGAGCATGTGATATACTATATGTTGAAAGGCCTAGCTGGACCCGAACTCAGATGTTCACATGTGGAAAAGTTTTCCTTGGCAATTGTCTTTGTTGTCCACCACTTCCGACATTACATACTATTGCGATAGACTACTGTCATCACCTTGGAGACTCCCATGAGATACATTTTGTCTTGTCAAGTCATTGGAGGGAAATATTCCAAATGGATCATGATCCTCCAACAATTTGATTTGGTGTTCAATGCTGCCAACGCGAAAAATTCCTTAGTCTTCACTGAACTTTTGTCAGATCTTCCCATTATCAATCATAACAAGACAGCCCGTGATCCTCTTCCGGATGAAGCTGCCTATTTTATCGACACTACTGACCCTTGGTATGGTGACATTCTTGTCTACCTCCAAGCGCAACATTTCCTCCTTGAGCTATGGTTAGGTGACCGTCGTCGCATCCGCCACCAAGCGCAACACTATTTAGTGCTTAGCGATACGTTATATCACCGTGGTGCTAATACAGTTCTTCGACATTGCCTCACTCATGAGGAGGCGGAACATGTTTTAAATGACTTCCATGTTGGGGCATGTGGAAATCATCTTTCTGGTATATCTACTGCTCATAAAATTTTGCGTGCAGGCTACTACTGGCCAACCTTGTTCAAAGATTGTATCAAGGATATTCGACAATGCCATCCTTGTCAAGTGCTTACAAAGAAAATGCATGCTCCTCCAGCCCTACTACACCCAGTTACCTCCATCGGCCCCTTTGCCAAATGGGGGATAGACTTCGTAACTTGCAACCCCATTTCCTCTTCAGCACAATTTGTGGTGGGGGGATGAGGTGGCCGGACCGAACCGTTGATCCAATGTCATGGCCATCATTTCTCTGCGTGTCTCTGACTACCATCACCTCCCCTTCTGCCATTAACCACTGCCACCACTGCCAGTCCTGACGATTTTCCCCGACTGGACACTCCACACGTGTCGGCTACACGTCTCATCGAAAAATTTGAATGTAACTGAGCTTATGCAGATCCCACGAAGTTGTGTAACTTGCTAAGGGTGGCCAGTTGACTGGCCACCGATCCCATTCAATCCGAACCATTTTCATAGGCATGCAACTTTCGAAATATAGTTTATGCAATTGACGAATGGGTTTAGACACTTACTTGTGTGGTCATGGATGCATTATGCAGACTTCGGGTCTCGGGACCATTCCTTAGCTTGCTTCTGCCTCATGCACGGGTGTTAGAACCCATTCCTTCATTCTTTGATGTTGTATGCATGCGTTTTGGAACCCGATCTTTCGGTTGTTAACGCTACATGTATAGGCTCTGTTTGGTTTCGGCTGCCAAGGATGTTTTCACGTCCAAGAGGAGCCTTTTGCATGTTCCCTTTGTTGGTTTCGGTTGTTCCTACTTCCAGAATATGTCTCCCAAAGGGATCAGCTGCTACAGGGTTCCTGTAGGATGTCCTGTAGCTGCTTATCCTCCTGGAATGAAAGCTAAACGAGCAAGATTATATTGCTGACAAGAGATTCGGTTGATGAAGAGTCCAGATGGAGATTGACAGGTAGGGTGAGCTAGACATCATTGCTTAATTTTTCGCAGAAAAATTCTTGCTGGCAATCTAAGGAAAACAGGGTTTCTTGTATGACTGTGCAGGAACACATAACCAAGTGGGTGATGGAGGTGTAAAGAGATGGAACAGCGTGCCATATGGTGATGGGTGGAAACAGGGGTGGCTGCAGGCCTAACAAACAAATTCCAACCTTCAGATTCCCCTCCAAGATCGATTTTTGCTTGCCCGAAGGTTCTACAGGATGCTTCCTGTAGAAGACATAAACTGCCTGTAGAATAGGCAGAACTTCCTGTTGAAGGTGAAATCTGCCCCTGAATATGATCAAATCTTAGGAGAGGCGAGTGGTCATGGAGGAAGTGTCTATGAGGGTGTCTTGTAGCCTGGTGCGGACCCCTGTCCTTGTTTTGCGCGACCTTCCTAACCTGCAATATATTCCCTGCAACCTGCAATTATTCCATAGAGATTAGGCCTGTTTTTTTTTTCTTTTTTTTTTCTTTTTTTGAGAGATAGCTGGGCCACCTCCATGAGGTTTTCACCCTCACTGTCTGCCCCAGGCACCTCTAAGAAGTTCTCACCCAGGGATCTTTTTATTTCATTTCTCTGGTTTTTTTTCTTTTTTTTTTTCCTCTTTTTTTTTGATGCTCAAGGTGTGGGTGGAGTAGAGACAGGGCCCTGCTCCATTACCAACACTGATTTGTCCAAAGTTTCAATGAACTCCTACCTTGAAAGAGGTTTCCTGTAGATTTTCAATCGATGCCCATTGACGAGCATGGAGATGGCTTCTTCATCAATGGTCATGATAAGGACTGAACCATTGTTGTTGCATTTCTCCACTGTATATGGTCCTAACGACCTTGTCCTCAGTTTCCCTTTGAAATCCTTGTATCTTGAGTCATACAGCAACGCCCAATCTCCTTACTAGAATTGCTTTTCATTAAGGTGCTAGTCATGCCATATCTTCCTCTAGAGTTGAACTACTTATGAGTGGAAGAGGGCCTACATTCTCTATTCATCTAATCCATTCAGCGGCAGTAATCTTTCCCGTCGTGCATGGCTGAGATCTAGGTCCAGCTGAGCTGCCACCTTCAATGTGTTGTACTCGAATTCTATGGACAACAGAGCCTTCTTCCCGTAGACCAGCTCATAAGGTGTGAAACCTATTGTACTTTTCCAAGTGGTGTTGTAGGCCCAGGTGGCCTCAACTAAGTGATCTACCCAATCCTTCCTACTGATGCTCACCACTTCAGTCAAAATCTCTTCCAGCGATCTATTAGTAACTTCCACCTACCCATTAGCTTGCGGATGATAAGGGGTGGAAGTTTTGTGCTTGATCTTGTGATGAGCGAGCAGGTCTTCAATCAGGTTAGAGATGAACTGACTTCCTTGATCGCTGACTAGTTCTCTTGGGTAGCCAAATTTGTAGAAGATATTTTCCCTTAAAAACTCAGCCACTTTCCCTTCTGTCACTGCCTTGATTGCCTTGGTTTCTACCCACTTTGTCAGGTAGTTTGTGCACACAATAATGTAAGACCTTTGCTTTGAAGGAGGGTTGATAGGACCCACAAAATCCATGCCCCACTTCTCAAATGGCTCAAATGTCACTTGAGGTTGGAGGGGCATTTCATCCCTTGGAGTCGGTTTCCCCATCCTTTGACATCGATCACATTGGCTGATGTATCTTTTGACATCTTGATGAAGAGTGGGCCAATAGTAGCTTGCCTGTAGAATTTTGAAGGCAATCCTTTTCGCTGCAAAGTGACCTCCACAGGGCCCATCGTGACATGTCAGGAGGATGTCGAAAACTTCCTCCTCCCTAATACAATGCCTCAAGATCTGATTTGGGCCAAGTTTAAACAGGTTTCCCCCAATCCAAGTGAATGGGGCACTTTTCCTCACAATTTTTCTCTTCTCTCTTGAGGATAAGTGTGGAGGGAACTGTGCTGAGACCAAGTAATTTTCTATATCAGCAAACCATGGAGAGAGTACTGAAATAGCAAACAGGTGTTCGTTTGGCATCTAGTCATCCATTGTCCCTTCCTCACCTATAGGCAAATCCAATCTAGACAGAAAGTCAGCAACAACATTTTCCTTACCTGGCTTGTCCACAATGGTCAAATCAAATTGTTGCAACAAGAGTAACTGTATAATGATACGAGCATTTACATCAGGCTTATTCATTAAATATCTAATCGCATCATGATCAGTGTGTACGAATGTTTGATAACCAGTGATGTAGTGTCTGAACTTGTTTAGGGAGTGGACTACAGCCAAGAACTCTTTTTTGGTTATAGTATAGTTCATCTCTACCTTGGACAGGTTTTTGCTGACAAAGTATATGGCATATGGTAGTTTCTCCTCAACTTGTCCTAAGGCTGCCCCTATGGCTCTGTTCGAGGCATCGGTGTGGATGTGGAAAGGTAGGGCCTAGTTTGGACCTCTCAATATTATGGCGGACACCAACTTATCTTTCAACTCATCCAGAGCCCCTTGACAGTCGTTAGTCCATTTAAACTCAACATCTTTCCCTAAGAGGCCAAACAATGGTGAGGCTAGCTTACTGAAATCTTTAATGAATCTTCTATAATATCTTGCTAAGCCTAGAAAACTTTGAACATCTCTTACCTTTTGAGGAGGTGGAACCTTTTGGATGATAGCAATTTTGTTAGGATCCACCTGTAATCCTTACTGAGAAATGGTATGACCTAACACGGTCCCTTCAGTGATCGGGAATTCACATTTTTCAGGATTGAGGGACAGGTTCATCTCAATACACTTGGTTAAAACTTTTCCCAGGTCAGACAATGATTCTTGGAAGTTAGACCCATAAGGAGTAAATTCATCCATATAGATTTCCACCAAATCATGAACCAACTCAGCAAATATGCTCAATACTGCTCTCTGGAAAGTGGCAGGAGCGTTGCATAGCCCAAAGGGAAGGACCCAGTAGGCAAAGGTTCCCAAAGGACAAGTGAAGGTGGTCTTATCTTGGTCTTCCGGACTGATTTGGATTTGATTATACCTGTTGAACCCATCTAGGAAATAAAATAATTTCTTCCCTGCTAGCCCATCTAGCACTTGATCTATGAACGGCAAAGGGAAACGGTCCTTCTTGGTGGCTTTGTTAAGTTCTCGATAATCTACACAGATTCTCCACTTCCCATTTTTCTTGGATACAAGCACCAGGGAGGAACCCATTCGTTGTCCGAGATGGGGTAGATGAATCCTACATCCAAAAACTTTTGCAATTCTTCTTTAAAGATGTCCTTAAGGGCTGCATTCATTCTCCTTGAGGCTGCCTGACTGGTTCACAATCCTCTTTATTGTAAATGTGATGGGTACAGATCGACAGATGGACTCCTTTCATTTCCTTATAGCTCTAGGCAAAAGCCTCCAAATGGCGGTTCAATAGGCTACATAGCTCCTTCTCCTGAGAGGAAGATAGGGATGTGATGATCTTTAAGGTTCTTTCAGGGCCAAATTCCACATTTTAACTCTGGGTGAGGTCGGATCGGCCACACAGAGGTCCACTAAAGTGCTGGCTTGGGTACCTTCCACTAACTCCTCTAAGGATAGTGCACTGGGAGGTGAATTTTGAATCAAATTCTCGACCAAGTCATCCTTGGTCAGAGGACCTCTCCTGGCAGCTTCTACTGTGCACAATGGTGCAGAGTAGACTTCACCCTCATCTCCCTCCTCCAACCAGAGTGGTAAGTCATGTTCTAACAAAGGTTGGGCAGGAGGGTATAGGATTAGCTATTTGGACATAGGCCCATTCTTGATGGTCATGCTTCCAGCTCGACAACTGATGTAAGCATCCGCAGTAGCTAACCAAGGCCTTCCCAAAATGAGGGGGTATCCAGTGAGTTTTTCCTTTGGCTGAACAAAAATTCCACAGGGTACTCCCAAGAATCAACAGAGACCAGGACATCTTCCACAATCCCTTCGGGAGTCACGGTGGAGCGGTCTGCCAATTGTAGTACTGTCGAGGTCTTTCTTAAGTAACTCTGAAGGCTGAGTTTGAGCATAGTGTTCCTGGTCATCACATTGATGGCAGCCCCTAGATCGATCAGGGTGTGGGGGATTATGGTGCCATTGATGTGGACATCTACCACAGGACTCCCAGGGTCCAAATATTTTGGACAGAGTACTTGCCCCAACATTAGATCGGACAGTTTTCCTATGACATTGATAGTCGGGGCATCTCTCTTGCACCTGCCTGGGTGCCTAAAACACTTCTCCTTGATCAGTTTGTTGTAGAATGGTACATCTTTTATGGCCTGGAGAAGTGGTATTTTCACACACAACTGTTTAAGTTCACCCTGAAGTTCAGTCTCCTCTAGGTTTGGTTACGTGGCTACTGTTAGTCTCTCAGGAAAGGGTGGAATGGCTTTGGGTTCACTTTCCTATTTCCCTTCCTCTTCCTCCGGGGGAGGAGGCTGGTGATCTTGAAGGACCTTTCCATATCGTAGGTTGATCTCCTGAATCTCCACAACATAGGTAGGGCATGTTGTCTCTCCATTGTATACCTGTTGGGCTTGTCTATTGTTGGGGTTCGGGTTTGGTTGAGCAGGCATCTAGGGTTGTATTGGAGGAGCAGGAGGTAATGGTTATGGTTGAGTAGGAGGTGGAGGCAAAATAGTAGGAGGAGAGTTGTACTGGGGCCTCCACCCTGGTTGAGGTGCATTCCACTAAGGTTGTGGCTAGACATGAGAATGAAATGAATGAGCAACATGTTGAGTATGGTATTGAGATGGATAAGACCAAGGAGGATGTGTGGACCAGGAAGGATGAGAAAGGTGCCCCAAAGAAGGCATGTGAGTGGATTATTTGGGGTTGTAATAAGTTTGTGATGTTCCTTGCATCCCCTACTGGTAAGGTCTGGACCCATGCAGCCTCCTTTGGTTAAGGAAGTAGAGTGGCTCTGTGGCCCCTTCGGCCCCTTGGTACATGGCTTTAAGTCTAGGTAAGGTTGGGCACTGGTTTGTGGGGTGGTCTTCCTCACAAATGAAACATACCTCCACTAAGCGCAATGGAGACTCGTTCTTAGGATTCTTCCTTGTACATCTGGGACAAAACATGGTCAAAGCCCTCTCAGCTTCCTCTTTCTTCTATTCGATTCGGAAAGTATCTAGTTGCATGGCAATGGTCTATCTCATCTCACTTTTGAGGTCTTCCATCTGATTAGCAAACACATGCTTGGAGAAGGTGGTACTAGCTGAGAGTGGATTCCCCCTACCTTGTTTCCGAGCTGACTTAGAGCGGTTTCTAAACATAGTCTTTATGTCCTCATAAGGTAGTTGGTAGATGTCTCCTCTAGCTAGCAGATGGAGGGTATCTAGAAGGTCTTCGAGGACTCCTTGGAGTAGAACCAACTTCAGAGTTTCAGGGTCAAGTGTGCACCTGGCCCGTTTATAGCTAAGTTGGAACCTTTCCTCGTAGTCTTCTAAAGATTCATCACTTCCCATGGTCATCTGAAAGATCTATCCCTTTGTTTCCTTTGACCTACAGTAGTCCCTGTATTTGTTGTTAAAGGCTTGCTGCATTTGAGCCCAAGTTGTGATACTATTTCCAGGTAACCCCATGAACCAGCGTAGTGCTGCATCCTTGAGGGTAGAGGGAAAGAGTTTCAACTTTTTCTCATCTTCTCCATAGTCATAAGTTCGATAAAGGATAGCAAACTCAAATAGGAAGGTATCAGGGTCTTCAGTGGTTAATCCATGGAAATGAGGTAAGGATGAGGGACTTATGTTTTTCATCTTCATGTCCCTGTTAGTCTCTCGGATGGGAAAGGCACCTTCTATTCTCTCCTCATCTTCTCTACCATTTCTATTTTCAGCCATGGTCTCAAAAGGAATGTTTTCTTGCTCTTCTTCTGTTATAGGATCTTCGTATATCTCAGGAGGTTCAGCTATAGGTTCTTCTTGATCACTACCACCAAAGAAGAGAGAAGGGTGACTCAATGATGTGGTGGGGGTGTTGGGTAGGAATTTTCCGGTATTGTCTCTATTCCTATGAGGCACGAAATGAAATATTATTGTTTGTTTTTTGTTTGTTTTTGTTTGTTTCTTTGTTTTTCTGTTTGTTTGTTTTTTTTGTTTGCTTTGTTTGTTTTGTTTGTTTTTTTCTTTTTTTGCTTGTACCAGCAAAACTGAAATAGATTGAATTGCAACTAACTAAAATCTATCTTGCTGAAATGAAAATGCGAAATTGAAATGAAAGCAAGAAAGGACTAATCTATTTTGCTGAAATGAAATTGCAAGAATGAAATGCTAGGCTATGCTTGCAGAATTGAAATTGCAAAATTGAAATGCTAATCTATGAAAGTAGGAAAGGTCTAATCTACTTTTGTAGAAATGAAATTGCAGAATGGAAATGAAATAAACTACTTAGCAGAAGATTGTAGTAGAAAATAGAAGAAAAGCAGAAATCAAAAATACTCTGACGCTTCCCTGGCAACAGCGCCAAAAAGAATGGTGGGCTCCAGTATTGCAGCAATAATGCTGCAACTCCTGGTACTCCCTTCTTTACTTTTATCAACCCGGTAGTTCGTAACAAACTTGGAAGCGACGGTGCTATATGCACAAGTACTAGCTCTTGCTGCAGGCTGTCACTTGATCAGCTGGCACAAGTCCGCTAAGAGCTTAAGCCAACTTCTATGAGATCTTAGAAGAATATTTTAATAGTGATGGACAAAAACTAACTCAACCAGAGGCTAATCTACTTGTAGAAAGAAGTTAAAAACTAGAAAGGAACGCAAACCCTAACAAACCCTAGTTTTACCGACTAACCCTACTGGTGCAAGTAAAAGGATGAAAGCTACAGAAATGGATGCCATTGACTTCTAGAAAATTAAAATTCATGTGACTAAGCTACTTCTGAAGAGAAATATGAAGAAAACATCTTTTTTGTATTTTTGGATAGTATTTGTGGAATCACTTTGCAGGTGTTTTGACTATTTGACTATGTAGAGGTTGACTGGCAAAAAGAAATGGAGTGGATGCTTGCAGGAGGTTAGGAAGGTGAAAAGAGGGCTTAAGGGGTCCCTGGCACCCTTCCAGAGAGTTTCACAATGATCGGATCTCAAGAAACCGCTTTCGTGAGCTTCTACAGGAAGTCTACAAGGGTTCTACAGGATGTTCTGTGGCTTCTACAAGATGTTCCGAAAGGGGATTTTGGAGGGTTGATGGTGGAAGAAAGGTGAAGAAGTGGGTACGGAGGTTGGATGATGATGTGGAGGGGTCCAAGACCTGGCGAACAAAGTGGGTGAGTGATAAGGATGGTTGGATTTGTTCAAGGAGGGGTAGAGCAATGTTGCACAAAAATATGGAAATTAGGTCAAAGGAAGGGAACGTAGCAAATGTGAGGCAAGAATCAGAATTGGAGGATGGAGCAGGTGGTATTAATGGAGTAGGGGTAGGCAAAGAGGTATAACAGGTGCTCTGCAAGTTATTTTCCAAACTATTCAAACAAAGACTCGGGAAACCAAAGACCTAGCTACTTTAACCTAATCTGACCTAAATATCAGCAAAGAAAATGAACATAAGTTTATTGGCAACAAAATCATGTGAAATAGCTATGAAAACTAAGAACTCATGGACCTGAACATGTAACCGCAACTGGTATCAACTTCCACAAATGAGAATCTAACACTAACAATTGCATGATGAAGCAAAGATAGTGTTTTTGGTGGCAGCAAGGACGCCTTGGTCCCAGCTCATGGTTCCACGGAGGGAGAGGTGAGATCAAGGGTGCTTGATAGCCTTTTTCTAAAAATATTCTCTGTTATCAACCTATGAAACAAATTTGAACATGAAAATATTTTTCAATCACCAACAATGACCTAGGTAACCAAGCAAGACTTTAATCTACTTAACATAAATTATTTGATAAAGACATCAACGACACATAACCGTACCCAAAGGAAGCCTTGGCACTTGGGTTGGGCCCAACCCCAAGAGCTACAGGCTCCTAAGAAGAAGCTCAGAACTGGTGCCAAATGAAACTGCTTTCCATTACTCAAAACTAACCATGTCACAAAAGAAGTTGTACAATAGAAGCTACAAAATGAGCTGAGAAACTAGCAGCACTATAGTGCAGAATACAATTGTTCAAAAAGTAACCTACAAATGCTGAAAGCTTTCCTATTTATGCACCACGAGGACCTCCAACAATAATCCTTGATTCGAGGGGCTAGGCTGCCCAAACTGCTAGTACTCCATCACTTCATAAAAGCTGCTCGGCTGCCCTTGGGAATCAACGTTGGTGGGCTGCTGAACTCCGAGCTGATGGTGGAGAACTTGAGGAAGAGGCCATTTAGTGCAGGAGGCACCCTTCCTATGAATCCTCAGCCTTGTCCCCTTGCATTCGGCTATCAAATGGCTCATAAATGCTTGACCTTTGTCCAAAAGTTCTCCAAAAATCTACAATAAACATGTATTAATCTTCATGGTCAAGTGACTATCCTCATTCCTTCAATCAACATAAATATACTCAAAATCATGCATAAACTATGAAGAATGGTGGATTAATGGAGAACAATAGGAAAAATGAGCCCAATAAGTTACCCATTTTTGGGGCTAATTAATGCAGATGCCTTCATTACCCTTAACATATGTAGGATACATCGATGGTGCAAGTCATCACACATGGAACATTGCATGAGTTGGTTGGGTCATTTACACACCTGAGTCAGAACTGTTTTGTTCCAGGGGAGTTTGTCTTGGTACTACCTCCAACAATATTTTTGAGTATATGTCTGTAATTTCACTTCTCACTGAAGCATCATCAAAGGACATCTCCAATCTGGTGGTCAGGTTAGACTCTCAACTTGTTGTTATGCTATTGAAAAATCATTATCGCATTCGTAATCCAATCTTGTTATGTCATTATTTAAGTGTACGACTCTTGGAACATCAATTTGAGGTTATCACATATGAACACATTCTTAGAGAATTTAATACAGTTGCTGATTCATTGGCAAACTATGTGTTAGATTGGCATTTGTCTCATTTGCTATAGATGCATGTATGAAAGTAAATATTTACATACTTAAAAATTTACAACAACACTTAAAAAACATTTACATCATAAAATACCAAAATATTTGTATATATATATATATATATATATATATATATATATATAGATAGATAGATAGATATATCGAATCCAGTCTTTTACATCAAAATATTCCCAAAACTTGGGTGTTTTAAGTAAAAAATGGCTATTAAGCCTAGCTATAAACACCCACTAGCTATACCAAGCACCTGATAATAGAGCCTACTACTCATGAAATGATAACACTACTCTAGCTATCCTCCAAAGAGGAACTAGAAACTGCTCAGGCACACCAACTGTGTGTCGCTACATATGAGCGGGGATTTCCCTCATAGGAAGGGGGAGCACACCCATGCTCAAGCCCTCCAGGTTCCTCAAAACCTCACGAAGGCTTTCAATATCAGCCCCACATCAAGTAGTTGTCCTCCTCGCCTCACTTGGCAAGGTTTGCCTGCAAGTTGTATCGGTGCCACATTTGTGTCAAGAAAAAGATTCATGTCAGTACTTGTTCACCCATAAAATCAACAAAAACATAACATAAACATTCAAAAGCTTAAAAATACTTTAAATACTCTAAAAAACCATTCTTACCTTGAGGCCCCCAGTTTGGTCTAGGCAGCAGAATCAAGTCAGGTTCGTTGGTGAAGTCCATACCCTCATAGGCATAGTCACCAATCATCACAATCTGGCCACTAAGCCATTCGAAGAAATATTCTTCGAAAAAATGTCAGATAGGTCCTCCTCTTGTGTGAGGATCAAGTGATTGCCATTGCCTCTGTCTAGGCTCCCTCAAATCGAGGAGACCTAAGCGCATCCATGGGCACATAATGGGTACCCTCTCCAGTATGAATGAGATAATGAGAGTTCCGTACCCAAAACTTTGTTGGTTTTGAATCTTGCATGCAGTCAATTCTACCTTCAACAGACGAAGCACTGCCTCACACCAATTGAATATCTGCGGCTGGACAGAGTCAACTATAAGCAATAGTTGGGCCTTTGTCACAACATGGGGACTCTTCAACCCCACCAAACACATAATCATCCATAAAATGGCCCTCAAAGATCTGGATCTAATCCTCTCTATAGGGACTCTATTGCTAATGAGTTTTCTCTCATGGATGTAGTGAGCTCAAACTAGCTCTAGGGTGGATCAAGGATTAGGCCTACCCCAGGTCAGGTTTGCCTATGCTCCTCTACACGACAAATCGATCAAGAAATATATATCATCTCGGTGAATGGCCAACTCATGATCCCCAATCCTGAACACCTGCTCATGTTCATCTAGCACTAGATAATCCAACTCAAAAGGGAATCCCAACCTTTCATTAAGTCCAACTGAGCATACTTCATCAACCAACAACGATGCAATGCAAGTATGTAAGCATGATCATTTTGCATCAACAATTCTTCTTGATCATGGGCCCGTTCTCTACATAGACTAGTCATAATGGCTCAAAACCTACACAAATCAAACCAAAAATCAGTGTAAATGGGGCAAAAATGCTCATTAAATCAATGCCTAGGGTTTTGGGGTGCTCCATCATGCATTAATGCCCCCCTAGTGACACACAGGGAGGATTGACGCCCTCCACTAGGTCGTAAAGGGCATTTAATTCTCCCTACAGGCCTGATAGGGTGCGTTAGGTGCAATTAATGAACTACGGCTCCCCAGTTCTACCTGGGACTGATAGCATGTCGAATGGTTTCCTAGATCTCCTGTAATCGTCCGTGGAAAGTCTGCTCCTCTTTAGCTCCAAAACACTCTCACTGCTCTTAAATGATGCAAATGGTGAAAGTGGAGGCTCAAGAACTCCCTTATAGTCACTTTGGAGACATGACTTATCTTAATTGAAGTCATTAAAATAGAATTAATCCATTTCCAATGATATTTATCATGCGCCATGACCCCATATTGGCAAAAATTGCTCATGTTTTGATGAAAGAATTTTCACAATTGAATGACAGAAATGACCATATGTGATTCTCTATGAGCGCTTTCTTTTATGGGATGTTTTCTCACTCTAAAACTGAAAAATTCCATACTTTTTCATCATCTGCTAATTAAACACTTATGACGATGTTCCGAGCAACTCTTTTTCCCTCTTTTTTCTAGCTCACTAAACTGAAAAAGATTGATTGAGCATTCTTTTTTGGGACTTTTTTCTCACTCATAAAATTGAAAAAACCCCGAGTTCCTTCTTCAGGCATGTTAAAAAGTTATGAATAAGCTCCATGCATTCTTTTTAGGAGATTTTCTCGCTCGTTAAATCGAAAAAAACCCTAGTTTTCATCATTGGGCTCATTAAACACTTACGACGACGATATGAGCACTTTCTTTTTTGGGACTATTTCTTTCTCTTAAATCGAAAAATCCCCGAGTATTTCCCTTCTTCGGGCTTGTTAAATCTACGATGAAGGAATGAGTGGTTATTTCACCTATTTTTCCTTGCTCACTAAACTCTTAAAGGTACCTTGAGTTTTCTTCATTTGACTCGTTAAAATTCGATGAAGGTATTGAGTTTGCCATCACGTGACTCATTAAAATTTCACAACAAATATCGAGTTTACTCCATCTCCTTGTAATCTTAACATAATGAGGCAAACATATATTGAGCAAAGGTTTCTCTTTATCTAGACTCAATGGATTAACTTACGGAAAAGGAACCGTTCCGGGTATAACTTTTTTTGCACCCATTTAACAACTATGGAGTCACCTTGGAGTCATTCTTTATGATCTTTTCAGACTCTCGAAATGAAAAGACCACCGAGTTGTCTATTCTGGACACATTAAATTACATAGATGAGGAATAGAGTCACTCTTTTTACGATCCTTTTCAGACTCTTAAAACATGAAAAGATTGATGAGTTTGCCTGTCTGGACTCTGTAAACTAATCAAATAGGGCATAGAGTCGCTCTTTTTACGGTCCTTTTTAGACTCTTAAAACATGAAAAGATAGATGAGTTTACCAGTCTGGATTCACTAAACTAATCAGATGGGGAAAGTGGACAATACAATTGCATTTTGTTCTATATTTTGAAAGAGTTTTTTGGCAGCAGTCGCTCCCTTGAACATGGAACTCCCTCAGATAAACCTTCCTTGTGACAACCTCTTAATATGAATCTTACCATCCTATGAGTTTAGCCTATATACCCCGATGTTCTTGCATCTCTGTATCCTAACACTCTTTGGTGTTCATGATTCTAGTGCTGCATGGTTAAAATCATTGTCATGCCTTCTATTGTTCAAGGTAAAAGCTTTATCTTATGTTTCCTCCATCAAACCATCAAGCATATCCTACCATCATGCCCTCTGTCGCTTTGACCCAATGGTCAAAATATTCCTAAAAAACCATCATTCTTGTCATGTTTCGTGTTAATTGATGTAGGACACCTTATCTCCTACCTTTTGACAGGTCTCTTCCTATTGACTTCAACACTCTATCTAGGCAGAAGACCCAGAAACACTTCAGTGCCTTGGTACTTGCAGACATCAGTGGTTGGTCGCCTTGTGTTTGATCAGGGGTTTTCATTATTGGCTCATAGTTAAATGATTCTATGAGTGTTCGATGACAAAAAAAATTTCACACTCGTTGGATTGTACTGTGCATCTTGGAGACCATCACCATTATCAGTGGCCATCCTCGTGTCTGTTAATAGTCTCCATTATTGACTAGTAATTAGACGATTTCTTGCATGTTCGACATCAATGCCTATATTCACATGTATTGATCTATGATATTGCGGTGAAGCGAAAGTCAAGACCTTCAGTAGAGGATTGCATCACTTAGCCTTGTTTCTGCCAGAAAAACACTGCTTTGATACCTCTGCCACTGATGAGTTGAGCCTTCTTTGACAATGCCCAAAAACTGAAGATGATCTTGCTTCTGCAGCCCCAGGCTACCTAGCCAATTTACAACACCTAGCATTTTTTGTTTCTTCCAGAAGGGTGCACTTAGACTTGCAAACGTTGATTGCCTTTTTTCTTTTAAACTGCCCTCCTATCTAAAAATTACCCTTATTGCTTCCAAGGGCCCAGATTAAGCTGTTGGGCTCCTTCGTTCTCTTCCTAGCTACTAATCTGCCAAGCTTACTAACATCCCCTCACTTCCCTCTCAAAGTTCCTTACTAACATCCCCCTAAAGGACCTTGGGATCTGCCCAACAAGTCCTAGTCTTACTTCCTTTTTGTAAAACATTAAGTCAAGGTTTTGGATTTCTTCATGAAAAGGAGCCACATTTCTTGTGTAAAAATCATGTTTTCATCTTTTACATAATCTCTATGTCTATTTTCACTCCATAGACTTACCATTGTTCTCTTTCCTTTTCCACTCCACCATTATCATATTAACTCCTAATTCTACTATGTAGGTCCCTAATTTCTTCCCTATCCCTATTCACTACTAAAACTATATGAAATCCCCATAAAAAGATATTAAATAGCCCCTCCCCTTGGCACTATAGCCATATTTCCTAAGTCCGAAGAATGCTAAGCTTGTTTGGGGCCTGGCATTAACCCTTCCGCGTCCTAACCCAGGGTTAATATGAAATTTGGTTAAATTAACAACCACTGTTCCCCCCTCACACATAAACTTTACACTAAGTTCTTCCGCACATACATTCCCTTTGGAATTAATTTGATATTCGATCAAATTAATAACCACCCGCGCCATTTGCAAACCCACTAAACCCATATGAGCCAAAGTTTAAACCCTCGTAGCGCTGTATAAAGATTTAACATTCGGGTGGGCCTAGTGCGTTATCATCCCATCAAATTGTTGTTCCGACCACCATCGGATCGGGCCCTCCCCATCCGACGGGTCTCGGCGATTTTGGAGGCGCCCCGCTGCTCGGCCATTAGCTTCCGATGGTGAGGCAGTTTCTCCGCCGTACAAAAGACACCTATCCACTTTCTATTGCATCGGAAGGGCTCTGACGGATACCGCTCCTATACAGAAAGCGGTCCGATGAAACCGCTTTCAGCCTTCTGTACGCGCGCCCCATGTCACCTATCCTCTTCTACGTGTCTGCCTTGTCACCATGCCATGTCACCAGCCCAGTCTACTGCCACGTCACCCTTCGTACCCAGCCGGCCAATGACGTCGTGCTGACGCCATGGTTAAAAAAGTGCCAAAAGTGTCAAATTATCATAAGAACACGCAAATCGACCGTTTTATGTCATTTTCACTGCTCAGTTGTGGGACTCTCTGCATGCAATTTTACGTTGTTTTCTGCCCAAGTACAAAATTCGATCAAACAAGTCACTATTGCCTGCAAATTTGTTGTCATTTCTCTCCATTACACCTGCTCACTCACTACCGGTGCCATAAATCCAGGTATTTACCCGAAAAAATGGTCGTAACCCTATTTTTATATTTTCTCTGCAAAAATTGCCATTACACCTAAAACTCACTTGAAACACATTTAGCACCCACGACACTCTCCTCTCTGCTCCACTATGTAACCTGTTATACGTCCAAATCCTGGCAGCTCTGTCATCCCCTGATAAAGTTTCCATTTAGCTCAAAATCCAGCTCCAATTTGTCCGCAGAACCGCTGAAGACAGTCTACTAAAGCCCTCCAATTTCCTCCCTCTCAGTGAATTTATTGCAAAACCTTGCACACTCTACATTTCATTGAATTCTTCTCATCAAGACATATCTGCACAGAGCTTAAAACTCTGAGTTCCTGGCCCGGAAAACCATTATCAGAATTCCGGTTTTTGCTGAAATACTGGCCTAATCTAGCTGTAATTATTGTCGAAACATGGAGACCCCAGCTGCCCTGAATATTGCACCACTGAATGCTCCACATAGGGACTTGGAATGGCTGCCCCTTGCTGACAGGGATTATCAAATGAAGGAAACAGTTGAAATAAGCAACAAATATCACATTGAAATCGTCTATGAGATAAGGAGAAAACACAGAAGCGGTACTGATGACATGGGTATCCGGGAGTCCAACTTGCCCATCTATTATCTTCCACAAGTGAATGTATTCCCAGACTTTATCCATCAGTGTTGTGAGCATTATGAACCCACTCAAAGAGCGGTTTTGGCTCCATCTGGGGCTGTTTCGTTTCACATCAACCCTCAATCCATAAATGAGATGCTAAGCTTTGAGCCAACCAAGCCTCTAGTGCCCCTTTCTATGAATCTTCTACTTAACCAAGGCACTAAACTGCCCAGCTCAGACGTCGGGAGGATTGGCCAAGTATTCATGCTCCCAGATTACCAGCCCCGACAACCTCCTCCTTATTTACATGTCTGGTTCAATGAAACAGGGAGACTGCTAGTAGATATGATATCCTGCATCTTAGGATTCAATACCAGTGAGTATGTTGATGAGGTAATCTTGGTAATGCTATCCATGTTTACTCCAAGGTAGCCCCCCGCTGTCCAATATGATTATGCTACCTTCATAGCTGACAAAATTCATGAGAAATTCATGAACCTGGAGAGAGAAAGGGTGTTTAAATATACTTCCTACATATATCACCTGTTGCTGTACTATCAGCCTGATAGTTTCCCGGTCTTCCTCAAAAGGTTGGATGCTAAGGGGAGGCGAAGGTCTGTAATATTTTGGTCATCACTTTGCCACCATGTTTACTACTCTCCATACACCTACTGTGAGTTCATTGACCTATTTATATACCCAGCTTCCTCCTTACTGGTGAGCACTCCTCTCCCTAGACTCACTGATGAAATGCAAAAAATCCTGCAACTTTCCAAGACCTACAGTATTGGAGACTAGTATTTTTATCAACACCACACAGTAATCAGGATTTATGGGTGTGAGTTTGCCCCTTACAGATTGCCCAAATATGTCCCCATGAGACTCTTTGCCTTGGAATACTTCCAGCAGCTTGGTAATGCAGACATGCTTCACTTCTATGGCAAAAGCAAAAAGGCACAGCTGAAAATCAGACATCAACTGGGCCCATTTATTTTCAATAAAAGAGAAGAAGCCTGGAAGGAGGCAGACAAGATGTTGAAAGACTTTCTGTTATTAAAAACAAGTTTTTACTGGGCACCATATGACCCAAATCACTTTATCAGCCTTAGAAGAGTCAAGTACAAGCTTGCAGCATATGAACACTGTGATATCCCCCAAATTGAACAATTTTCCAACCAACTAGAATAGGTAGAGGGCACACTAGTTGAAGAACTGTCTGAGGAAGAGATAATAGAAAAAGTAATAAAAAACCTTGAAAAAGCAGTTGACTTGGAATCTTTTGGACAGGTGTTTTTTACAGCTCCTCAGCACCTTGGAGTAGTCACCTCAATTGCCACGGCCCCCCAGCAACCAGCCCAACAGACTGTCCCACCAACAGCAACAGACAAAGGTAAAGAGGTAGAGCATTCAGTAGAGCAAGTACACAATTTGGGACACCAAGAAAAAATGGCGGATCAACCGGTTTCTACTGATGAACAAAATCAAGGGCAAGACTCTTCTACACAAACAAAGGTAACAGAAATTCCGGTGTTGCAGACACCTCTCAATGAAGAAAGATCAAAGAAAAGGGACAGACAGCAAGAGACACCTCCAGGCACATCCACAGAGCAGCAAGGAGAGAAAAGACAGAGGTTAAATCCTTTTTCAGAACAAGAAATGCCAGAGGCGCCCACAGAGCAGCAAGTTCCTCCTAGCATGGAGACATCGGCCAGCTCATTTCAACAGGAGCATGAGAGGCAGCGTGGCGTGGAGGTGACATCCACAATACAACATGGCCGACAACCCTCTGACATCAAAAAAGCATTTACTGATATCAAGGCTAGGAATGAGCCAGTGAGAATCCAACTGTATAATCAGTTAATAAGGATGGCTCCCACTAATCAGCAAAGACTAATGGCGGCCTATGACATCCAAGAAGGCAAGATGACCCTTGGTCACTTCAGGCCTACAACTCAACAACCCCAATCAGCTGCTGATTACATTAGAACCAATCTGGAGGTGTTTTCCAAGGATATACATCCAATGGACCAGATTGAATTGCACAAGCAGACAGGGGAAATGCTATATTCTACTCTAGCAGATAAGACATTGCTAGCTCACAAATTGCAAAATTCTTTGCACAACACTGCTGCCCAACTTGAGTTGGAAAAGGATTCCTCACAGGCCAAGGACAATAGAATCAAGTCCTTGGAGGAGATTATCATAGAGATGGGACATGATCCCTCTAATCCCAAGGGTGTGCAAGCTCTATTAAAAAAGAGGGATGAAGACATAGCTACCCTTAGGAAACAAATCAAACTGTCATCTACGTTGCATCCTCAGACTACAGAGGTAGCTCCAAAAAAAGAAGAAAAGGATGTAGTAGCTTTACTCATGACCTTGCATAAAAGGTTGGCAGAAACAGAGACTGCCTTGGAGGCAGCATTATAGGGAAGACATGGAGAGTTGGCTTCTCAGCCAATTCAAACAGCTCAGATCCTCACAGCCGCTCCTCCCACGACCAGCACAACAGTCCCCCCTATTACTCCAGCAGCAGAAGCAGGTACCTCAAGTTCAGCACCAACTACAGCAACTACCTCAACACCTACAGAGAAAGACACCAGCTTGAAAATGGACAATATGATGAAGGAAATAGAAGCTCTGGAATTGCAAATGACAGAGTTGAGACAAACCAAGGAAAAGATGGCTACAATTGAGACAAAATATGACAAATCAAAGTAGGAGGTAGCTGAGAAGACAAGAGAGGTCAAAGCCTTAGAAAAAAGAATAAAAGAGCTAGAGAAAGAGCTCACTTTTGATAGAACTCTAGCTGATATAAAGAAAATTCTATGGGCCAAAATCGGCCAATCCATTACAGACCAATGGCAATCCATTGAAACTATTCACGAGCAAATGGAGTTGATAAATTTGGCTCAGTTCGAAAACCAAAAGGCCAGAGCATCTTTGAGAAATATGCCCGAGGAAGAAAACAGGATGATCCAATTCTTGAATACTCGCACTAAGGGGCAGCTGGCAGCATTAGGAATCAGTAGCAGGACTAAAACTATCTTGCTAATAGAAAAGGTGTTAACCCTTAGGAACTTTGTGCAGGCATTGGACAGAAAATGCCAAGAGATGCAAGCTAAGGTAGATGAGTTCAAGGCAAAGATCATGGCATTACATAGCAGAGGACTGCCAAGTTTGTTAACCAGTGCTGGAAGACTGCTGTCGCATGACCTTTATGCTAACAGAGTCAATAATTTTACTGCCAACCAAATCACAGCTTCCTCCAGTACTTCAGAAGGAACAGGGCCTCCATCAGGACAAAGTGTTTTTAATAAATTAGAAAATCTATTCTACATTGCACAAGAGATAAATCACATGTTCGAATTCCAACCCACCTTCCATAGGTACATAGAAGCTGAGGAAACATTGATAAAGATACAAAGGCATCAGTTGCCTACGGAGGACTGGTGGAAAGGGATAAAAGAGATATTGCTCAGATGATTTCATTTATTAATTATTTTTGGTCAAGTTACAGGTCAGCATATACCGATGGCAAGATGCACCTGCCAAAGGTAAATCGGCATAGAGCAAAATTGAAATGATAATTACAGCTCATCAAATGCTAAAAATCCAATCACGCAGGACGAAGACCCAGACAGCAACAGGAAACATACCAACATCAGGGGACACGTGCTAAATAAATGCACAGCAGGCAGCCCACTCACTCAACCTACAAAGTCAAAAGTTTTCTGACAAAAATAGACAGCTAGCAAGCTAATATTAACTGCAGTGTTTAATGTTTCATTTACTCCCTGGCAGGAGTTGGTGATGGAATTTATTGCTTAAAGAGTCATCACCTAGATATTTTGTAACCTTTTTTTATATATATACGACCTCTTGCACTGTAAAAGGGGTTGGTCGGCTAATGTATCCAAGAGAGACTCGCACTGTAATTCTGATATTTTTCTATAATCAAAGACTACTTACAAGCTTGGAGAATGGACTCTTTTATGTGTTGTTAATGTTTCTGAAGAATTAAATGAGGAATTCTTGTGCTGCAAAATGAAACAATAAGTGTTTCTTACCTCTGTTATTTCATTTTCATATATGCTCAAGTCACATAACAAAGGATTGGTTTATAATTTGCTTTGCTGCACTCTATGCCCAGGTTTTGTGGCTTTTTAATGTTTTCTTCTTGATCTAGACATAAATATGAATTCTGTTATGGATCATATTGATCTATTTCACATATGAATGACTGTCATCTAGGAATTCTTAGCTACTCCGAGATAGAGTTCATTCATCTTCTTTCTGCTAACCTGTTTAAGGGATTCTTTGTTGCCTCTCATTCCTTAGCCCTTATTCATCCTTTTAAAGCTCGAAAGTTGTTTCATGAGAAGCTACCCTGCTCCTCATTTTTCTTATAACCAAGAAAACACATCAGTAGTTTTACTCCATGACTCCATGCCAAATGGTTTGAAACTTACCACAATATGCATTGCCTCTCTGCTTGTAGCATCACCCTTCCTTCCAAAACATAAACAAAAACCCTGAACTCAATAGATAGCCTAAAATCATCATCAACAAAGCTAAATCACAAAGAGAGAGCCCTCTCTGATTGCAGGTGGGCTAGAACCTGCAGTCCAAATTTGGTTTCTGGTTACCTCGGCCGTATCCTTTCAGGAGCTTAAGGACAACCTAAGTGATAACATAATGGCGACTCCGCTGGGGACTCCTCAGATAATTTCATAAATCAAGTTGGAAAGCTCCACTGGGGGAGAACCAGACCAAAAGTTTCTTTTTAGTTTCTGGAGCAGGTCATCTATTCCTTCAGGAACACTTTTACAAAGTTTAGTTCTGATCTGTGATGATGGACAGAGATCAGACACTCCAAAGTTGAATCATCCATCTGGCGACTCCACACCATCTTCACAATCAGGACTCCACTAGAGGAGCAGACCTGAAAGAAAATTTTCAAAGTTTTGAGCAGTTTTGTAGCCAAGTAATCCCATTTCATAGTGGTAATAGTCAGATAGGATGACTTGGTGTGTGGAAAATGAAGTTAAACAAGCTGTAAGTGAATTCAGAAAGTTGTTATCAAAATATGAGCTTGATGAAAATTTTTTTAGATTGTTGTTGATTAAGATCAACGCAATACAACAGCCTCAAATCAAAATGTGTCTTCTTGATTTAGTTGTGGAAGAACATGAAAATGAGATTGAACTTTTGCATTCCCAAATCCAGTCATATGATTTTCAAGATCCTAAAGTTTTTTTCCAAGGACTTCCTTCTCCAACTCATGGTGAAATTGTACTGCCTTCTAACTTACAAATTAAGGATGACTGTGCTTTCAAGACAAAGGCTGAAGGACTGGTTGCAAAATTCGTTGTAGAGGATACAGTTGTTCCATCAAGCCAAGAAAGCTCAGATAGAACCATCCCACATGATGCTTTTGTTGATCTTGTAGCAGATTATATGGAGGCCTTTCTAAACTCAAAATTTGTAACATGTTTTCTCTATGAGGACCAAGTATTCTAGCAGTGGCCTTTATATGTCACAATTTTGACCATGGGGGCACATGACCCAACAATCTTTCTCATTTCACCAACTGTCAGTCAAACAGTTAGTTTCTTTTTACAAGTGCTTAAATGGTTGCATTGGTTGTTTCATTTTACCTAACCAGCAAACAAGTACTGATTAGGGTAGGTAGGTAGGATTTCAGTTTCTGTTTGGATAAGTAGCTCATTGTAGTTGAAGCCCAAAGTGAAGGCCCTAAGCTCCTCAAGTATGTTGTCATGTTCATAAATAAAGTAGCCAGTAAAGGGAAAAGTTTTTTAGAGTACAGCACCTGCAGAAGAGCTAGGCAGTCTGACCTACTGTTCTTGGCTTTTCACAAGGAAAAGACATCCCCAAGTGGAGCCACTGTTAGCCTCCTGTTGCAACAGGTTTCATATTTCATGATTGACAGTGGAAGTGCCAAAATTTTTCACCTTTTTCATGCTGCTAAAGTTCCATTTTTTAAGGTTTCTCAGTTAAAGGAAAGCCAAACAATCTAAACTTGGTTTCCCTAGGTTTAAATTTCTTGCTTTAGAATATAGAGAGTTTATCTGTCCAAACAGTTTAAGCTTGGCAGATTAGTAGCTAGGAAGAGAACGAAGGAGCCCAACAGCTTAATATGGGCCCTTGGAAGCAATAAGGGTAATTTTTAGATAGGAGGGCAGTTTAAAAGAAAAAAGGCAATCAGGGTTTGCAAGTCTAAGTGCACCCTTCCGGAAGAAACAAAAAATGCTAGGTGTTGTAAATTGGCTAGGTAGCCTGGGGCTGCAGAAGCAAGATCATCTTCAGTTTTTGGGCATTGTCAAAGAAGGCTCATCTCATCAGTGGCAGAGGTATCAAAGCAGTGTTTTTCTGGCAGAATGTTGAAAAGCATGTCTAACTTCCCCTCACCTCCCTCTCAAAGTTCCTTACTAACATCCCCCTAAAGGACCTTGGGATCTGCCCAACAAGTCCTAGTCTTACTTCCTTTTTGTAAAACATTAAGTCAAGGTTTTGGCTTTCTTCATGAAAAGGAGCCACATTTCTTGTGTAAAAATCATGTTTTCATCTTTTACATAATCTCTATGTCTATTTTCACTTCATAGACTTACCATTGTTCTCTTTCCTTTTCCACTCCACCATTATCATATTAACTCCTAATTCTACTATGTAGGTCCCTAATTTCTTCCCTATCCCTATTCACTACTAAAACTATATGAAATCCCCAAAAAAAGATATTAAATAGCCCCTCCCCTTGGCACTATAGCCATATTTCCTAAGTTCGAGGAATGCTAAGCTTGTTTGGGGCCTGACATTAACCCTTCCGCATCCTAACCCAAGGTTAATATGACATTTGGTTAAATTAACAACCACTGTTCCCCCCTCACACATAAACTTTACACTAAGTTCTTCCACGCATACATTCCCTTTGGAATTAATTTGATATTAGATCAAATTAATAACCACCCGCGCCATTTGCAAACCCACTAAACCCATATGAGCCAAAGTTTAAACCCCCGTAGCACTGTATAAAGATTTAACATTCGGGCAGGCCCAGTGCATTATCATCCCGTCAAATCGTTGTTCCGACCACCGTCGGATCGGGCCCTCCCCATCCGACGGCTCTCGGCGATTTCGGAGGCGCCCCGCTGCTCGACCGTTAGCTTCTGATGGCGAGGCGGTTTCTCCACCGTACAAAAGACACCTATCCACTTTCTATTGCATCAGAAGGGCTCTGACGGATACCGCTCCCATACAGAAAGCGGTCCGATGAAACCGCTTTCAGCCTTCTGTACGCGCGCCCCATGTCACCTATCCTCTTCTACGTGTCTGCCTTGTCACCACGCCATGTCACCAGCCGAGTCAACCACCACGTCACCCTCCGTACCTAGCCTGCCAATGATGTCGTGCTGACGCCATGGTTAAAAAGGCGCCAAAAGTGTCAAATTATCATAAGAACGCGCAAATCGATTGTTTTATGTCATTTTCACTGCTCAGTTGTGGGACTCTCTGCATGCTATTTTACGTTGTTTTCAGCCCAAGTACAAAATTCGATCAAGCAAGCCACTGCCGCCTGCAAATTTGTTGTCATTGATCTCCATTACACCTGCTCACTTGCTACCGGCGCCATAAATCCAGGTATTTACCCGAAAAAACGCCCGTAACCCTGTTTTTATATTTTCTCTGCAAAAATTGCCATTACACCTAAAACTCACTTGAAACCCATTTAGCACCCACAACACTCTCCTCTCTACTCCACTATGTAACCTGTTATATGTCCAAATCCTGGAAGCTCTGTCGTCCCCTGATAAAGTTTCCATTTAGCTCAAAATCTAGCTCCAATTTGTCCGCAGAACCGCTGAAGACAGTCTACTAAAGCCCTCCAATTTCCTCCCTCTCAGTGAATTTATTGCAGAACCTTGCACACTCTGCGTTTCATTGAATTCTTCTCATCAAGACATATCTACACAGAGCTTAAAACTCCGAGTTCCTGGCCCAGAAAACCATTATCAGAATTCCAGTTTTTGCTGAAATACTGGCCTAATCCAGCTGTAATTATTGTCGAAACATGGAGACCCCAGTTTCCCTGAATATTGCACCACTGAATGCTCCACATAGGGACTTGGAATGGCTGCCCCTTGCTGACAGGGATTATCAAATGAAGGAAACAGTTGAAATAAGCAACAAATATCACATTGAAACCTTCTGTGAGATAAGGAGAAAACACAGAAGTAGTACTGATGACATGGGTATCTGGGAGTCCAACTTGCCCATCTATTATCTTCCACAAGTGAATGTATTCCCAGACTTTATCCATCAGTGTTGTGAGCATTATGAACCCACTCAAAGAGCAGTTTTGGCTCCATCTGGGGCTGTTTTGTTTCACATCACCCCTCAATCCATAAATGAGATGCTAAGCTTTGAGCCAACCAAGCCTCTGGTGCCCCTTTCTATGAATCTTCTACTTAACCAAGGCACTAAACTTCCCAGCTCAGAGGTCGCGAGGATTGGCCAATTATTCATGCTCCCAGATTACCAGCCCCGGCAACCTCCTCCTTATCTACATGTCTGGTTCAATGAAACAGGGAGACTGCTAGTAGATATGATATCCTGCATCTTAGGATTCAATACCAGTGAGTATGTTGATGAGGTAATCTTGGTAATGCTATCCATGTTTACTCCAGGGCAGCCCCCCGCTGTCCAATATGATTATGCTACCTTCATAGCTGACAAAATTCATGAGCAATTCATGAACCTGGAGAGAGAAAGGGTGTTTAAATATACTTCCTACATATATCACTTGTTGCTGTACTATCAGCCTGATAGTTTCCCGGTCTTCCTCAAAAGGTTGGATGCTAAGGGGAGGCGAAGGTTTGTAATATTTTGGTCATCAGTTTGCCACCATGTTTACTACTCTCCATACACCTACTGTGAGTTCATTGACCTATTTATATACCCAGCTTCCTCCTTACTGGTGAGCACTCCTCTCCCTAGACTCACTGATGAAATGCAAAAAATCCTGCAACTTTCCAAGACCTACAGTATTGGAGACTGGTGTTTTTATCAACACCACACAGTAATCAGGATTTATGGTTGTGAGTTTCCTCTTACAGATTGCCCAAATATGTCCCCATGAGACTCTTTGCCTTGGAATACTTCTGGCAGTTTGGTAATGCAGACATGCTTCACTTCTATGGCAAAAGCAAAAAGGCACAGCTGAAAATCAGACATCAATTAGGCCCATTTATTTTCAATAAAAGAGAAGAAGCCTAGAAGGAGGCAGACAAGATGTTGAAAGACTTTCTGTTATTAAAAACAAGTTTTTACTGGGCACCATATGACCCAAATCACTTTATCAGCATTAGAAGAGTCAAGTACAAGATTGTAGCATATGAACACTGTGATATCCCCCAAATTGAACAATTTGCCAACCAACTAGAATGGGTAGAGGGCACACTAGTTGAAGAACTTTCTGAGGAAGAGATAATAGAAAAAGCAATCAAAAACCTTGAAAACGCGGTTGACTTGGAATCTTTTGGACAGGTGTTTTTTACAGTTCCTCAGCACCTTGGAGTAGGCACCTCATCTGCCACGGCCCCCCAGCAACCAGCCCAATAGACTGTCCCACCAGCAGCAACAGACAAAGGTAAAGAGGTAGAGCATTTAGTAGAGCATTCAGTAGAGCAAGTACACAATTTGGGACACCAAGAAAAAATGGCGGATCAACCGGTTTCTACTGATGAACAAAATCAAGGGCAAGACTCTTCTACACAAACAAAGTTAACAGAAATTCCAGTGTTGCAGATACCTCCCAATGAAGAAAGATCAAAGAAAAGGGACAGACAACAAGAGACACCTCCAGGCACATCCACAGAGCAGCAAGGAGAGAAAAGACAGAGGTTAAATCCTTTTTCAAAACAAGAAATTCCAGAGGCACCCACAGAGCAGCAAGTTCCTCCTAGCATGGAGACATTGGCCAACTCATTTCAGCAGGAGCATGAGAGGCAGCGTAGTGTGGAGGTGACATCCGCAATACAACATGGCCGACAGCCCTCTGACATCAAAAAATCATTTACTGATATCAAGGCTAGGAATGAGCCAGTGAGAATCCAACTGTATAATTAGTTAATAAGGATGGTTCCCACCAATTAGCAAAGACTAATGGCGGCCTATGACATCCAAGAAGGCAAGATGACCCTTGGTCACTTCAGGCCTACAACTCAACAACCCCAATCAGCTGTTGATTACATTAGAACCAATCTGGAGGTTTTTGCCAAGGATATACATCCAATGGACCAGATTGAATTGCACAAGCAGACAGGGGAAATGCTATATTCTACTCTAGCAGATAAGACATTGCTAGCTCACAAATTGCAAAATTCTTTGCACAACACTGTTGCCCAACTTGAGTTGGAAAAGGCTTCCTCACAGGCCAAGGACAATAGAATCAAGTCCTTGGAGGAGATTACCATAGAGATGGGACATGATCCCTCTAATCTCAAGGGCGTGCAAGCTCTGTTAAAAAAGAGGGATGAAGACATAGCTGCCCTTACGAAACAAATCAAACTGTCGTCTACATTGCATCCTTAGACTACAGAGGTAGCTCAACAAAAAGAAGAAAAGGATGTAGTAGCTTTACTCATGACCTTGCATAAAAGGTTGGCAGAAACAGAGACTGCCTTGGAGGCAGCATTACAGGGAAGACAGGGAGAGTTGGCCTCTCAGCCAATTCAAACAGCTCAGATCCTCACAGCCGCTCCTCCCACGACCAGCACAACAGTCCCCCCTATTACTCCAGCAGCAGAAGCAGGTACCTCAAGTTCAGCACCAACTACAGCAACTACCTCAACACCTACAGAGAAAGACACTAGCTTGAAAATGGACAATATGATGAAGGAAATAGAAGCTCTGGAATTGCAAATGACAGAGTTGAGACAAACCAAGGAAAAACTGGCTACAATTGAGACAAAATATGAAAAATCAAAGTAGGAGGTAGCTGAGAAGACAAGAGAAGTCAAAGCCTTAGAAAAAAGAATAAAAGAGCTAGAGAAAGAGCTCACTTTTGATAGAACTCTAGCTGATATAAAGAAAATTATATGGGCCAAAATCGGCCAATCCATTACAGACCAATGGCAATCCATTGAAACTATTCACGAGCAAATGGAGTTGATAAATTTGGCTCAGTTCGAAAACCAAAAGGCCAGAGCATCTTTGAGAAATATGCCCGAGGAAGCAAACAGCATGATCCAATTCTTGAATACTCGCACTAAGGGGCAGCTGGAAGCATTAGGAATCAGTAGCAGGACTGAAACTATATTGCTAATAAAAAAGGTGTTAACCCTTAGGAACTTTGTGCAGACATTGGACAGAAAATGCCAAGAGATGCAAGCTGAGGTAGATGAGTTCAAGGCAAAGATCATGGCATTACATAGCAGAGGACTGCCAAGTTTGTTAACCAGTGCCAGAAGACTGCTGCCACATGACCTTTATGCTAACAGAGTCAATAATTTTCCTTCCAACCAAATCATAGCTTCCTCCAGTACTTCAGAAGGAACAGGGCCTCCATCAGGACAGAGTGTTTTTAATAAATTAGAAAATCTATTCTACATTGCACAAGAGACAAATCACCTGTTCGAATTCCAACCCACCTTCCATAGGTACACAAAAGCTGAGGAAACATTGATAAAGATACAAAGGCATCAGTTGCCTATGGAGGACTGGTGGAAAGGGATAAAAGAGATATTGCTCAGATGATTTCGTTTATTAATTATTTTTGGTCAAGTTACAGGTCAGCATATACCGATGGCAAGATGCACCTGTCAAAGGTAAATCGACATAGAGAAAAATTGAAATGATAATTACAGCTCATCAAATGCTAAAAATCAAATCACGCAGGACGAAGACCCAGACAGTAGGAGGCAACGTACCAACATCAGGGGACACGCGCTAAATAAATGCATAGCAGGCAGCCCACTCACTCAACCTACAAAGTCAAAAGTTTTCTGACAAAAATAGATAGCTAGCAAGCTAATATTAACTGCAGTGTTTAATGTTTCATTTACTCCCTGGCAGGAGTTGGTGATGGAATTTATTGCTTAAAGAGTCATCACCTAGATATTTTGTAACCTCTTTTTATATATATACGACCTCTTGCATCGTAAAAGGGGTTGGTCGGCTAATGTATCCAAGAGAGACTCGCACTGTAATTCTGATATTTTTCTATAATCAAAGACTGCTTACAAGCTTGGAGAATGGACTCTTTTATGTGTTGTTAATGTTTCTGAAGAATTAAATGAGGAATTCTTGTGCTTCAAAATGAAACAATAAGTGTTTCTTACCTCTGTTATTTCATTTTCATATATGCTCAAGTCACATAACAAAGGATTGGTTTATAATTTGCTTTGCTGCACTCTATGCCCAGGTTTTGTGGCTTTTTAATGTTTTCTTCTTGATCTAGAAATAAATATGAATTCTGTTATGGCTCATATTGATCTATTTCACATATGAATGACTGTCATCTAGGAATTCTTAGCTGCTCCCAGATAGAGTTCATTCATCTTCTTTCTGCTAACCTGTTTGAGGGATTCTTTGTTGCCTCTCATTCCTTAGCCCTTCTTCATCCTTTTAAAGCTTGAAAGTTGTTTCATGAGCAGCTACCCTGCTCCTCATTTTTCTTATAACCAAGAAAATGCATCAGCAGTTTTACTCCATGACTCCATGCCCAATGGTTTGAAACTTACCACAATATGCATTGCCTCTCTGCTTATAGCATCACCCTTCCTTCCAAAACATAAACAAAAACCCTGAACTCAATAGCTAGCCTAAAATCATCATCAACAAAGCTAAATCACAAAGAGAGAGCCCTCTCTGATTGCAGGTGGGCTAGAACCTGCAGTCCAAAGTTGGTTTGTGGTTACCTCGGCCGTATCCTTTCCGGAGCTTAAGGACAACCTGAGTGATAACAGGACTAACCAAGTTCACCAGCTTAGTTGTCAAGCTAACGCTGCCTAAACGCTAGCAACCTGATTTATAAAGCTTCCTAGAAAGGCTAAGCGTGTGTTAGTGCCCAAAGTAACTCTGTTTGTTACCTTGGGAAGAGAGTTAGTGAACCCTAATGAGTTTCTATGGGTCAATGTAATGGGTTGACTGAGAAAATATCCCTAGATTCTCTCCTATGTCATCTCATAAAAGGAGGGAAACATTAGAACTCGACCTGTTTGAGGGAATTAGTAATTCCTTATGGAGTATGAAAATGGGAAAGAGCACAAAGGCATGTAAACATCGATGCTTTTGCCTAATGGAACTCATGAAGGACTTGGCAACCCTAACCTCACATGCTATATATGTAAGGCTACGACCATTGTGAAAGGGGTCAAACCATTTGAAAGGATTGCCTATTTGACTGTGAAGCAGAGTCTCAGACTAAGGCATTAGAAGAGGTTAAGAAGGGAGAGAGAGGGGAGCTGGAGAGGTAAGGGAAGGCTGATGCAACTGATGGTTGTAATCACTCTTTCTACATCAATATAGAACTACAATTGTGTTGTCCACTCTGAGATGTTGATAGTATGACTTGTTTGTATGTTTATTCAATATCATTAGCATGAGTGGCTTAGTTATATGCAACTAGATATCTTTATATGTTCATGCATTATTTATCAAGGTTTTATGCTATGATATTATGCTTGTCTTTGCTATGTGTAGGTTTTGGTCTGGATCCAGCTCACGGGTCTTCCGCCTAGTTTCTTTTCACTCTCCAGCAACACCACACTAAGACTCGAGGTAATAATTCCTTCTCGCTTTGATATTCATTTGTTAAAAATAGATATGCATGTATCTTTGTGACAGTTGCAGCTAATCTGACTGTCTACCAAGGATCCTGGGAAGATCCTTGAGGGTTTCTACATCACCAAACACCCGTGCATTAATCCCTATAGCAATATTACCTTCTAAAGATTTCTTCAAGTTCTCTTTTTTTCAACCACGTCAGTGATCATAATGGTGATGTGCCAGAAAGTTCACTAGGCATTTGTACTATGGCATGTCACAACTAGTATGATTCATCCTTGGGTTCACACTTGTTGAGACATTCATCTTTGCTTAACTTCTTATTGGATTATAAATCTATTCCTCCAAAATTCTATCACATTCTCACCAATCTTCTCATCACGCCAATCATTTTAAACCATGCGAAACAACACACGTGAACATTTTATCTATGCAATATGTCACATAGGGGAAAATTTTATCCTATACAATATCACATAGAAAACTTTTCTTTTATGCATCCTACTTTTCCCTCTGTCTTCTATGTCCCCCACATCTTCTTTCTTACTATTTTCTTCCTCTATCTCTTATATTTTCCTTTATTTTCCTTTCTCTCTTTATTCATTACATGATGAAACTATTTTATTTTGTGGCTATCCCCTTTCCTCATATTTATCACATCTACAAAAACTATAGAAATGCAACAACCAACCAAAGTGTGCCATGTGTCAACTTCAAATTTTACAAGAGGTGCAACAACCAATTAGAGCATACCACATGTCCTCCTCAAAGTTTTCAATGATACGACAATGTGGCACATGCCACGAGACAAACATTTCACAACTCATGATATTCCAATGAGTATGTATATAATGTGTTATACGAAGAGGCCATTCCTCCTCGTAGCTTGATGTAAGAGGTTGATTTATATCTAGATAATTTCACTTGCATATAAAGGAATAACATTTTAACAAACATAGCCAGACCAATGTGATACTAAACTTTTGATGTACAATGCTAACATAGCATAGGTTCACTAATTGGATAACATCATGCTTATTTTCCCACTAGAGTCCCATTGTAACTATGGTTTGCCTCATCCAAGTAGCGTTAATATTTTAAAAATGAGTATCCCCCCCTGTGATGTCTAATAGGATATTCTTATATCTATATTATACATAGATGAGAATTATAACTGAATATCCCCTCCTTGTTCTTGTAGTTGTTTGATTTCCACTTCCATATTGTTATTTCAGATCCTTGCCTAAATTGTGTGTGTCAATTAACATTTCCCCACTAACCTTTTGTTCCCAAAATTCTTTCGTGTTGGTTAGCTTTGTCAACTTTTTCCTTTTCATGTCTATTTGCTTATTCTTGTAGACCAATCACCCCAACACCACCTACCCCCTTGGTTGCCATCTATCAGTCTTTATATTTGTAAGAAAAAACAAGGTATGTCCTAAGCATAAATTCCTTCTCAACCTTTGAATCAGTGTCTCTTTTACTCAACATGTGTTCAATTTATTTAATTTACAATAAGAAAAAAACGGTAATAGGAGGTTGTTACAACTTTCGTAGTGGGAAAAATTCAATTTCCGTTATCTCATTGTCAAATTGAGATGGAAATTGTTGTGTTATATGTTGGTCCAACCAAGCCTTAGTACACAAGTTGCCTTTATGTTTTTCAAGGTGTTCATACCTAAGTCCCATCACATAGGAAGAATGATGGTTGCACTCAATGTTGTGTGATGTTCAACTATAAAAAAATGGGTTGGAAACAAATCATTTTTTGGCATGTTCAAACTTCAGAGATTGAAATGTTCTTTTGAGTAATTTTGAATTCTGCAAGGGCTTAAGGATGATAAACATGGATGAAACAAGGGAAGGAAATCACCCAAATCCTCCAATGTAGATCCCACATCTCCTTTTCCTCTTGGAGGAATGTTATGTGACATTTTTCCTTACCAAAATTTTAGTGATGATTATCTTAAAAAATAAACCTTAATAATGTTTAACTATTTGTAATGCAATTAACAAAATAAAATACTTTTGTATTATGACGAAAAAATAGCCATTTCATTGGACTTTTGATGGTTGTTGACCAAAGAGACATTGTCCAACTGGATAAATATTGACTTTTTCAAACATCGGTATTCAAATAGATAGATAATTGACCTAGCTAAACATCGGATATCTAATGAACATTCAATTGTTGTCATATATCTGACAAACAACATTATTGTCATATATTCAACTAACATATCTTCATATATACAAAGATAATTTTATTTGTCGTATATTCAACAAATATCAGGGCTTTGAAAAAATACAAAAAAAAATTGCAAGTAAAACCTGATAGTATGACCAAGCTATCAGAGTACGATGTTGGATTTTCCTCCCATATGTACTAGTGAGGGTTAGGGGTTAATGGTCATAGGTTAAGAGGATATGGGGTTGGGGCTTAGGGGACTCATGGATTTTAGGTTGGGGGTTAATGGCTTAAGGTTTAAAGGGTCAAGGGGTTAACGGGTTATGCATTATGAATGTACATATTAAGGGATTGTGGGTTGGGGGTTAAGGGGATAGGAAATTTAGTGGCTATGGGTTAAGGGTTTATGGGTTGTGATAGTGGGGCTCCTAATCCCCTTATCACCACTATTGGGGGTTACCTTGTCAATTTCTCTTGTTGCCTTCCCTCTAGGCCCCTTAGCCCATATGACATTAGGTCCTAAGACACCTTCTCATTCTCTAATGTTAGGATTATAGATCTTACTAAACCATGCTTGGATTCAATACACAAAAATATACCCCTCCCACCTTTTTTGTCATACCATTCAACTTCTCCTAATGTTATGAACCCCCAAAATTGGTCCCAATGCCCTATAACTACACCCTTGGGCCCCCTTTCCTAAGGGATTAAATGCATTAGGGTTTATGGGTTGTGATAAGGGAGCCCCTAATCCCCTTATCACAACTATCGGGGGTTCCCCAATCAACTTCAATTGCATGATACAAAAGAGAAATTGAGAGAAAAATATAAGGAACTTGGAAAATTGAAAGCAGTTGTTGAAAAATTAATGGAATGAAAAGCTACCATGGAGGTGGAGAAATAAAATGGCGGAGTTAATCCAAAACCATCCAACAATGTAATAATTACATGTGTAGACTATTTAATTTTTTACATATGTTTGACCTATGTTTGACAATAAGGTTCATTTTGACCTATGTTTTCTCCTCTTAATGTATCTTCTACCCCACATGTTGAGAGTATTAGTGTAATTTTGTTTAGAAGTAAGTCATTCCTAAAGAATGAGGCGATATTCTCACTAGATGAAAAAGGGAGATCCAATTGTAAGATGACCTTTGTCAACTTTGTATTGAAGGCACAAAAAAGGGGGTCAAAAGGGGAAGAACCTGGATACAAATAACTTGAAGGTTGCACCATTCATGTAGTTGAGGACTGCTTGTGTCAGTTTCGAATAGACTTGGAGCAAACTAAGGGAATTTGAATGTTGTTTTGAGCATGTTGTGGACAAAACCTTTGAGAAAGATTGTAGACTTGTATGGGACTATTACCCATACATTTGGTAAGAGAATGGACTTGTGTTAAAGGATGATGATAGCTAAAGGGGCATCCTTATATCCTCTTTTTTCTTTTGAGTGGACATGAATTACATTTGGGTCATGCATGGAGATGAACCTTACTTTATTCCTATGAACTTAGATGCATTTGTTAACATTAGAAGACCATTAAACAAAGTCTTTTGGTAGAAATCACATAAGATAATTTTTTTGGCCAACACGTTTCGAACCAACGAGTGTGTTCCTGATGACGAACCACACTTGTTGGTTCGAAATGCATCGGCCAAAAATTATCTTATGTGATTTCTATTGAAAGACTTTGCTTAATTCATTATGGATCACAGAAGATTGAATACAGAAATTAGAAGACCATATTATTTCCCTTTGAACACAAATACATGGAGGATATTTGGGGGAAATGTGATTTTCCATAAAATGTAGATCAGATTTGGGGACCTTGTGGCTCTTTTCCTTGGACCCTAGTAGTGCTTGGAGTTTTTATTTGGAGGGGTTAGCAGAAAAAAACCTACTATGACCAAGAATATTAGTGTTGGAGCACCTATGGTTTGGGAGAAAGGCTTAGGGGTTCTAGGAGTTAAGGGGTTTAGGAGTTAGGGGTTAAGGGTAAAGGGTGAAGGGTTAGGGCATAGGGGGTTTAGGGGTTTAGGAGTTAGGGGTTAAGGGTAAAGGGTAAAGGGTTAGGGTGTAGGGGGTTTAGGGGTTTAGGAGTTAGGGTTTAAGGGTAACTAGTGAAGGGTTAGGGCATAGGGGGTTTAGGGGTTAGGGAGTTGACGTCTAGAGGGTTTAGGGGTTAGAGGCTAATGGCATAGTGGTTAAGGGATTCAAGGGTTAAGGGTTAAGCACCAAGGGCTTAGGGGTCAGGGGATTTAGGGGTTAATTGATTAAGGGTTATGGGATTTAGGTGTCAGTGGGTTAAGGGGTTAGATGTTAGGGGTTAAGGGTCAAGGTTTAAGAGGATAAGGGATTAGGGATTAAGGGGTTCATGGATTCTAAGTTAGGGGTTAGTGGCTTAGGGTTTAAGGGATCAAAGAGTTAATGGATTATGAGTTATGAGTGTGGAATATGGCTTTCAGGTTAAGGGGATAGGGAATTTAGTGGTTGTGGGTTAAGGGCTTATGGGTTGTGATAATGGGACCCCTAATCCACTTATCAAAATTATTGGGGGTTCCCCTATCAATTTCTCCCATTACCTTCCTTTCAGCCCCCTATTCCATATGTCATGAGGTCTTAAGACCCCTTCTCATTCTCTAATGCTAAGATTATAGATCTCAATAAACCATGCTCGAACCTCTCACTTCTACCCATCCATGCTACCATTATGTCCCTTTGACCCATTCAATACACCAAAAGAGTCCCCTCCCCCAAAGTTCATAAGAATTAAAAATTTGGAGGAGATCATTTAACAACCGCCCCTAAAAGTTTAATTCTAATGAATTTTTTTTCTTTTTTTCAGGGGGCCGAGGTGGGGGTTGTTCAAAACTACCTCCAAAAGTTACATTGTTGTGACTTTTAAGGTTTTTTTAGGGTTTCTAAGTTAGGGGTTAAGGGGTTAGTGACTTAGGGTTTAAGGGATCAATGAGTTAATGGGTTATGAGTGTAGGGGTTAAGGGATTATGGATTTGGGGTTAAGGGGATAGGGAATTTAGTGGTTATGGGTTAAGGGCTTATGGGTTGTGATAATAAGGCCCCTAATCCCCTTATTATAACTATTGGGGGTTCCCCTTATTAGAAACCAGGTAAAGGCCCACTTGCTTGATGACCTTATGCTAAATGAATAAGAAACAATGGGTATCATTCAAGCCCTGAGAAAAATGAAAGACTAATCCCCTGGTAAGAGGAGAACTCATGTATCGAGCAAAAAAGGGACATGAGAACAAAGTGCATGTTGTGGGAAGGTGGTGTTAGACAAGTGTAGGAATGTGTGGATGTTTGATTCCCTTAAATCAATGATGCACATAGAAGCAAGTTGAGACAATGGAGAGGCTAAGGTAACCCCACTAGTACATATGTGTTCTAGTTTTGTCCCTTGGCCAAATCTAGATGGTCCTGGGCAAAGTATTTGTGTTGCCAGTGACCCTTGTTGATATTAGATGGAATGCAATCTTGTTAGGAAAACATCTTCCTTAGGCCACAGAGTTTCATTCTTCCTAGATTATTGTTCATGTTGAAGTGTTTTTCTTTTTGTGAAAGAAATGCAATGAAATCTTATCGATAGTATCAAACATTGCAAATTATTCCTATGTACCATGGACCTCATAATCGAAAATGGATCATCATATATTTTGTTATATATCTTGGTACTTTCTAAATGGAAAAATTGGAGGAATTGGATTGTAGGGCCCACTTTAGTGTCAGGTTCCACATTAGTGATTTGGGGTCTTATATATTTGATTGGGAGCCCATTTTTCTTGCACAACTCCATCCCTTTGATGTTAATATAAGCACTGGAAGCTTTCCAACTGTGTGAAAATCACCTCAAATGATGTTCGTATGTAAAAGTTACATCTCTCGCAAGTTGACATACCTTATTGACCACCATCCCACTCAGTGGATGCCATGTCAATCCCTGTTACTCACACATGTGGGGGTGTTCCAAAATAGGAACACTAAATGAGGATTGAAGCATGAAAAAACCCTAACCTTGATGTTGAATGACTATAGGTTGTGTTATACTAGGTTACTAGGAAAGGAAGGGGCTCCATTCTTTTGCCTTTATTATTATTCCATAGTTGACGCTGACATCAAAGAATTGGATATCAAGCATAACATAGGAGGAATAAGGATTTTAAAGTAACATTTCATGCCACAATGTTCATCCCCACTCCATAGTGAGTGCCCCTTTCTTTGTATTTATATTTCATAATTGAAAAAGAGAGGCTAGAGCATATGCCTCACCTTTTAGCTAGGATTTCTCTCGTATTAGGTTTCCCAAGGGAGGTATTCTATTCATTTGTGTGGATTGTTTGTTTAGTTTCTTGTTTCTTCTATTTTGATTTCAAATATATCCATAATTTGAAGTGATACACTAGTAATATTTAATCTATGATCTAAGATAATAAACTACATAACAAAATATTTCAAAACATTGTGAGAACTAGCGTGACAAACTATTCCAATAGGATATCCACAACAATTTAAAGATCAATAAAATCATGCTTAATGATTTTCAACTATTGGATTGAAAAAATCACAATAAGACCTAGAGTTTCCTAGCTATGAGCGTTGTCCAGTGAAAACCTTATTATATTGTGTAATGTGGTGTGTGGATATTCTTATGTTTGGCTACATAGTGTGCTAAGTGTGAGGGAGTGCTAGCGAGTGTCAAATCATGCCAAGAAATGTATCGTATGCTAACACGTGCTACATAGTGCCAAGGGATTACTAGGCATGACATATTTTATGGCATGTCAAGATGTAAAATTTGTTGCTTAGTTGTTTAATTTTACGACCACAGTTGGATGTGAGCCTTGTCTTCGTAACTTGTTAAGTTGGATAAGTTGAAATTATACATGAGTAGCCTAAGATTCATAGCCTCATTAAGGAGTAAAAGGCCTTCTTTTCAAGCTTATACCTCCTTCATCATCCTTGACTAACCATTCTCCATCATTCCCCTTATCAAAATCCTTTCATTTCCTTATTTTATCAAAAACCCTAGAAATCTGCTACGCTTTTACCCTAGGTCTATGTTTTGACCTTTTCACCCCCTTTTTCTTAGTATTTTTGAAAACTTACACTTCTAGTATTTTCCTAACAGCCATACCTATCCCCCATAGTTTTCCCATAATTTTTCCTACCTCCCTTCCCTCTCATTCCCTTCCCCTAATTTGTTGCTCTTTTGCGTTGTGCTTTTAACTAGTCACCATGTTCTCATCATATATCTTAAACATCACATCTGATTGCCATGAAATTGTTATAGAAGATGAATGGGGATGAAATGAAAACACCCACTCAATTTCAGCTCAAAATGTATCGAGAAATGAGCCATCATCATATACATCCATTTTGGGATTTTCTCGCGATTTGTGACTCTAATTGTGCAGAATTTTTTTGTGAATGTGAATTATGATGATATTAACTTTATTTAAACATTTCAGCGCATTTGGATTTACCGTTTGGGAGATATTCCCAAAATACAATTTCTACAAGAGAGTTGTTGCACTTTTGACTCTGTTTTTATCATCATTTTCAAAATATATTTATGACCAAATGGGGATGAATTTTGAAAAACCAAAGGAGGTTTGTGCTAACCATGGAACCAAGCACAATAATATCCTTCAGTGATTTCATAGGTGCTATGGTCAAATATATATGAGTTTGTCTTGGTTCTCTTTTCGCTCAGCTTCTGGACCATTAGTTTTGGAATCAAGTTTGAAGAGGCTAAAATGATGTTTTTGCGTGTTTTAAAGGCTCCAGGGTGTAGTGGAAATCTCCAAGTTTCTTCACAGGTATTCAAAAATACTCAAGACCTCATTCAAGTCATCAAAATTTCAAGTCAACTATTTGTTATGGTTCTGCCAGGATTTGTTGCGTTTCTGTGTGACCAACTTCAAGATTGGATTCTGAAAAAATGGGAAAGTATTTTTGAAAATGGGAGGAGGTTTTTGTTCATAACATACCCAAAAAAAAAAAATCTCTCTCATTTTTTACACATTAGTTACTATCTTGGAGTTACAGGTGGAACTTTGAGACCCATTTTTCACAATTTCACTAGGCCATAATTGCTTATAGGGTTTTAGAAATTTTTGAAATTTGACTTGGTGGACCTCCAACTTGGCAAGGTTGACCTCAAATATATTTGGATAATGAAGTTTGAGGATTTTTCTATCATATCCCATGATTAGCTATTAAATTATCACATTTTTAGTTAGCCAAAAACCAAACCCTAAATAGTAGGATATGAGCAAATTTTGTAAATATTTTATCCATGCATTCTAGGGTGTGTGAGGGACAAGCGCCAAGGAAACACAAGGGAGAACTAATTTCAAATGCATGGAAATGAATTGTCAGCAAGTTACAGGTGTGCTAAGGAGTGAGTGAAAAGGTATACTAGCCAGTTCCCAGGCATCACAAGCCAGAACTAGGTCAAAATGCTTGGAAATGAACAAATAAGAGTGTTGTGTGCCAAGGAGTGTCAGCAAATTCTCGGTGCCCCAAGGACAAAGTGTGTTAGGATAAGTTCATAATAGGACTTGCAGGAGGCAAGCCTATGGTTGTGATAAGGTGTGTAAAAAGTAGTTTCAGACAAAGGGAGAATTTGGGTTGGGCACAACATTGTTTTGTCATTGACTTGGTTGGGTTCACAAGTCAGAAAAAAAGTAAGGCTATCTATGAGGGCATGATAGCTAGGGAGTTCCAAGGTGTTCCAGGGAATGCCAGGAAGTATTAACACATGCTAGATAGTTCCAAGGAATTTTAGGCATTCCAATAGATGCCAAGTTCTAAGGCATGCCAAGAAGTTCTAGGCATCATGGTGTGGCGCCAACACATGCTAGGGAGTGTTAGGGCCAAGTTCCAAGGAAACAAAAGGGAGAAGTATTTTCAAATGCATGGAAATGAATGAATAAGGATGTGATAGAGAGTGTTAGGTAGTGAGTATGACATGTGCTAAGTGTCAGGGAGTTCTAGGGAGTGCCAAAGAATTCCAAGAAATGTAGGGGATGGTAACACGTGCTACATAGTGCCAAGGGATTATTAGGTGTGCCAGATGTTATGGCATGTCAAGATGTAAAATTTGTTTCTTAGTTGTTTAATTTTACAACCACGGTTGGATGTGAGCCTTGTCTTCGTAACTTGTTAAGTTGGATAAGTTGAAATTATACATGAGTAGCCTAAGATGAGTTATAGGAAGTTCTTAGGTGAACAAGGCATAGTCTAGTTGTAGTAATTGTAACTTCATCAAGCTATTGTTATAGTCAAGTTGTTGTTATATTTGAGGTAGGATTTTGTTGGGTTCCCATGTTGCAAAAAATGTAAGGGTAGTTGTGAGGGCATGATAGCTAAGGAGTGCCAGGGCATGCTAAGGAATGAAAAGGTGTGCTAACACATGCCAGACAGTTTTGTGGTCTGATGGTTTGATTTAATTTTATGGTTCTATTTTTTTTTGTCTGCTTTGCATAGCACCATTTTTCCTAGTTTGGAACATTACAGTCAGCGAGCTTGAGGTGTGCTAAGGAGGGAGTGACAACGTATGCTATGCATTGCTTCTAAGGCATGCTAGAGTGCTAGGGAATCATAACAAGAACTGCCAAGCACCAGGGTGTGCCAATGCATGCTAAGGAGTGTTTGCGAGTGCTAGAGAAACATAAGGGAGCACTAGGTCAAAATGTATGGAAATGAATGAATAAGAGTGTGTGACAAGGAGTGTTAGTGAGTTCCAATTGTGCTAAGGAGAGAGTGACATGTATGCTAGGTTGCGCTAAGTCATGCTATATTGCTAGGGCGACATGCAGCCAAGATGTGCCAGGTGCTAAGGTGTGTCAACATGTGCTAGGACGTGTTAGGGAGTGCCAGGGAAACACAATGGAGAACTAGGTCAAATTAGTGCATGAAAATGAATAAATAAGAGTTTGTGACGGGAAGTGTCAGTGAAATATAGGTGTGATGAGGGAGTAACAAGGTATGGTAGGCAGTGCTAAGGCATGCTAGAGGCTTGGGAAACATGCCAAGATGTGTCAGGTGCAGTGTGAAAATGCATGCTAGGGAGTGTTATAAAGTGCCAAGGAAACAAAAGGGATCACTAGTTTCAAATACATGGAAATGAATGAGTAAGAGTGTGTGACAGGGAGTGTTAGTGATTTCTAGGTGTGGTAAGGAGGGAATAAAAATATATGTTAGATAGTGCCAAGGAATGCTAGAGTGCCAAGGCAACATACCAATATGTGCCATGTGCCAAGGTGTGTCAATGAGTGCCAATAAATGTTAGGGAGTTCCACAAAAATACAAGGGAGAACTAGTTCAAATTTCATGGAAATGAAGAGATAAGAGTGTGTGATAGGGAGTGTTAATGAGTTCCACGTGTTCTAAGGAGGGAGTGACAAGGTTATATGCTAGGTCATGCCAAGGCATGCTAGAGTGCCAGGGCATGTCAGAGAGTGCTAGGGTGTGCTTGGGAGTGAAAAGCATGCCAAGAAATATAGGGGATGCTAACACACACTACATAGGGCTAAGGGATTGTTAGACGTTCCATGTGTTATGGCATGTCAAGATGTAAATTGTGTTTCTTAGTTGTTTTATGGCCATAGTTGGATGTGAGCCTTCGATTGGTAACTTTTTAAGTGGGATGAGTTGAGATTAGACATGAGTAGCCTAAGATGTGTTATAGGAATTTCTTAGGTGAACAAGGCATAGTCTAGTTGTAGTAACTATAACTTGGTTAAGTTTTTGTAGTCGGGGCAGGACTTGGTTGGGTTTCGGCCAAGTCTAAAAAAATGTAAGGGTAGTTGTGAGGGCATGATAGCTAAGGAGTGATAGGGCATGACAAGCAATGAAAAGGTGTACTAACACATGGCAAACAATGGCAATGGATGTTGAGGAGTGTTAGGGAGAGTCAGGTGAACACAAGGGAGAACTAGGTAAAAATGCTTGGAAATGAACAAATAAGAGTGTGTGCCAAGTAGTGTCAATGAATTCCAGGTGTCCCAAGGATGACATGTTTTACAATAAGTTCATAATAGGACTTGCAGGAGGCAAGCTTATTATTGTGATAAGGCGTGGATAAAGCAATTTTAGAGAAATGAAGAGTTTGGGTTGGGCACAATATTATTCTACTAATGAATTGGTTGGGCTCCCAAGTTGAAAAAAATGAAAATTTATCAATGAGGGTGTTAGTGTCAGTTAGTTCAGTCTATCACTAGTGATCAAATATGCTCTTACAAGGTGTTGTTAGTGTGTTAAGTCAATTTTTCGTCACTTCAGTGAGTCTTCAAATAAAAATTTGGTCACTAGCTAGTGTGTCTAGGTCTATTTCCACTCTCTAAATAATTTCATCTGTCGGTCACTTTCATCACTCAGTTGAGTCTACCATCATGAAAACATAATTAATATCACTTCAGTCACATCATCATGGTCTCCATTCAGCTCAATGTCACCATAAGGTCATTAGGGTTAAGGTCACAAAATCAGTCATTTCATGTATAAATCCTAAAAATGAGGAGTAGCAATAGGTAAATTTGTTCAATAACACTTGATTTCAAATGTCATTTATGTTTTTAGATGTAATAATGTTCCTAAGCTTCTAAAGTTACAAGAAGAGGTCCTAAGGCTACAAAACTAAAAAATAAAGTTAATTAGTGAGGTGGGCCATCCTACCTCATTAATCACTTAAAAACCAAAATAAAATTATAAAATCACATGGAGGAGCTCATTCACACTCATTTTCACTTGTATACCATCCTAGCATCGAGATCCTCCCTCTCCTTTGCAAAAAATTGTGATTCCATAGCCCTAACTAGCAAAAATTGACTCTCGTTGCGAACAGAGAGCCTTCATTGCGCACCTGGATAGCACCCTGCGCACAGGAAGCCTTCGCTGCACATAGGATAGAGTTGTCCAAAATTTTTGTTTGACCACCAAAATTCATTTTTTAGAGTTCCTCTTCAGTCATTTCATCCTCCAAGCTCTATAAAAAGTAAGTTTAATCATTTTCATGCCCTCCTTTGTCATATATGTCAAGAAAATGATCAAATACTTCTTCTTCTAAGGTTTACATGATTTTAATGGTTTTTATCCTCAAATGATGAGTTATTTCCCTAAACCCTATAGTCCTTGTCCCTACATATGTTTTTGTAGCTAATACACCATTTCCATCCATCACAAAGCCTTATCCCCTCATTTTCTATCATTTTCCTCTAAACCCTAATCTGCCCTATCTCTTTCTAGGATAGGCCTATGTTTTGGCCTTTTCCACCCCCTCCCATCACTCATTTCCCAAAATTCCTTTTTCCCCTACTCACTAACATCATCCCCTACCCTCCTAAATTTCCTTACAAATTTAGGCAACTCCTAAGTCCATCATACCACCTCATGCCCTCACAGTAACAAATTTCATTGTTTTTGCTTGCCTTTCACCTAGGGTTTGAAGTATGGAGCCTGACTCGTCACCATCGAAGAAGAGGAAGTACAACAAGGGGGGAAGATACTGAGGTGTGAGCCCTCTAATTGCAACGAAATCACCTCCTCCCCATTTTCCATGAAATTCTTTGAAGATGTCAATTGTTTAGGGTTTTGGAAAAGAGTGGAAGAAGTAGGTTACCATGAGCATATCACAAGTAGATTTACCCTCACCTTGAAGGAAGACAAGATCACCATTGCAAGGACTGAATTCAAGTTTTCATTGGATGCCATCTCTCAAGCTAAATGCATACGAAACCATGGTGAAAATTGGTTCAAAGGCACGAACCTAGACCTAGAAGAGTACAAACCCTACTCGAAATCACGATACAAAGGAGATCACTCACATGTTTTCCCATTCAGATACTTGTTGGAGATATATGCAACATTGATGAAGGTTGGCATCAAGTCCTTCACATGTGAGGGAATATTTTATAGGCTATATCAATACCACATAAGACTACTCATGCACTTTACAACTGCCAAGTCTCTAAATTTGTCCAGCTACTTGTATAGGAACCTAACTAAAATGTCTGAAAGGGTGCAGTTGAAAGGCAAAGTGCATTATCCCAGCTGTTAGGATATTTTGACACATAGGAAATAGATAAGTATAACTTGGTCTAGTGTAGAGTTAGGTAAAGTGTGTTTCTTTACTATGTACTTTCGTAATTTACAATTTGACGGTCACGATATGTTCTAGACATGAAGTGATCTGATGGTTCATTATCTCCTTGATATTACTGACACTTGATCCATAGATTAACACCCATTGGTTTATGATCTCTATTTAAAGAGCAAGAAGGGTCATTTTTAGGGTAACCATTCATGAGAGAAGCTTATGTAAATTTTATTTCTTTTATTAATAAATTGCCTGAAGTGGTCGTGTTGGCTCAGACCGTGGACTGTTTCCCTCTTTGAGGGTTTTAACCACGTCAAGAATACTGGTGTATTGATCTATGATCTGTTTGTGAGTGGTTTCCTTTGGTGTTTTGTCTAAGGAACTTACCCTATAAATTCCTACATGTTATCAGAGCTATTTGAGCGCATTCATTGGTAATCCAAATCTAAAGCTGGTACAACTACATCCAACTGTCGTTTCCTAGATCTACTGTTTCAGACTGCTTTCAGACTGAGATGAATGCTCTATTGTGTTAGGATCATCTATTCCAATGAGAAACCCCTTTCTTTTCATGCTAAAAGGTTTTCGGGAGCCCTAGCTACGTCATTTTAAAGATCTGGAGGTGTACAGTCTTTATTTGCAGTTCTAGCTATTCATCTCTCTGTTTATTTTGGTTTATTTAGCTCTCTATTTTTTTTACCAGATCTATACCTTTCATTTCTGCATATTCTCTTTGCCCCATGACTCTATGTGATCTGGGAAAATCATAAACAGAAAGGAAGGATTTTTCTCATGCGTATGCTCTTTTTCGCCACGCCTTAGTGTGATCTTGGAAAATCAGAAACATTGAGGAAAATATTTAGTTTCTGGCTAAAGCTAACTTCAAGCCGCAAGGTTTGTTTTTTTTTTGTATGTCCGTGTTGGGTTTTGTGTTTTTTGTCTTGTAGGAAAAAAATAGCTTTTTCAAGTATGCATGCACCCCAAAGCTTCAGTGACTTAAAAAAAAAAAACATGTTCCTCTTTTCCAAAAATTACTAACCTTTTAAGCTAGTTCACTCAGTCCAAAATTACTTTATGAGAATAAAGGTCTTGAGTTCAAGTCTTTTTTTTTTTGTTGAGTTCAATGGGGGTCCTACATTGTGGATTTACTTAGAAGTAAAAGTATTTATAGAATAGCCTCAGGCCAAGAAACCAAACCTCAAGATGAAGATAAGGCAACCAAATGGGAAAATAGGTAAGATTAAGCATGTGGGTTGATAGGTATGTCTATTTCTTCACACCTTAGATTCCATATCACAGAACTTGATACTCCTAATGAAGCAATGAAACAACTCACTAAAGTTTTTGGAATTAAAAATGAAATTAGAGCCCAACAACTCGAAAATGAGTTGCTTACATTGGACCCCAATAATTTTTCTTCCATTGAAGATTTTTGGTCCAATTTCAAGACCCTTAGACTGATCTTGGAAGGTGTTAAGGTTAAGAAAGAAGATTTTAGCCTTTTCTATTCCATTCTTACTAAGTTGGGACCAGCCTACTCTATGTTTGTTTCCACCTTCCATTCTACCATAGAAGCCTTTATTTCTCAAGGACAAGACTACAAGTCCTCCTCTTTTGATGCGTTTTGTAATTCTTTAATAAGAGAACAAGAAAATCTCTTATATCTTGGTCTTCTTAATCTTGGAAACTCTTTTAAGAAAGCCTTAGCCGCCTAGAAACAACCAAATTCAAAGAATCCTAAGAAGCAGTATCCTAAAAAGAATGGTCCTAAACCAAATAAGTGTCTTAAGCAATTTCAGTCTCAAAATGAAAAATCATTTCAACAAAATGATAAGGCAAATAAAAACAAAGGGAAGAAAATTGATAGACATTGCCACTTTTTTAATCGAGATGGCCACTTAGAATCCAAATGCTTTAAGAAGATGGAAGCCTTGGATGCAACAATGAAGAAGCATAACATCCATTTGGAGCACTCTTCAACTTCAACTTCATCTTTAGGAATAGAACTTTCTGCATGTGGTTGTCAAGTATCTCAGTCTGTTTATGCACTATCTTCTTCTTCTCATTCTCATGAGTGGCTCATTGATTCTGGAGCTTCTTATCACATGGCCAAAAACAAAGCCATGTTTTCTTCTTTAAAAGATTGTAACACCAAAAATATATATCTTGGTGATGATAGATCTCTTAGTGTTGTAGGGACTGGAACTTTTCATCTAGACAATGGTAAATTTAATGATGTATTATATGTTCCAACCCTATCTTGCAACCTTCTAGCTGTATATCAGATAACTCATTCAAGTGAAGGTAAAATCATTGAATTTTCACCTCATGATGTTGTAATTAAGTACCTAAGAGATCCTAGACAGATTTTAGCTACTGGCATTGTTGATGATTGTACAAGGTTGTATAAGTTTAACAACTTTGGGTCATCAAATCTTCCCTCAGTATTTTGTTTCTCATAATGATGAAGTGAGAAAACTTTGGCATGAGCGATTTGGTCACTTAACTATCGCTCCCTTCAGAATCTATGTAAAGAAAATATGGTGATAGGTCTTCCAATGGTATCTTGCAGAGATGGTGTTTGTTCCAGATGTGTACTCGAAAAATATCATCGGGATAGTTTTGAAAAACGCGCCTCTTGGCACGCCTTAGCCCCTTTACATCTTGTGCATAGTGATTTATGCGGTCCACTTTTAGTTGTTTCATTCTTTGTCTACAAGTATTTCTTAACTTTCATTGATGATTTCTCCAAACACACTTGGGTATACTTCTCAAAACTCAAGAGTGAAGTATTTAACATATTCTTGGCCTTTAAGGCCTTTGTTAAAAAACAATGTGGACATCAAATTCTTAAGCTAAGATCTGATAATGGCGGAGAATATGTTAACAACAAATTCATCAACTTTTGCACTAAGAATGGAATTCAAATGCAACACACGATTCCATATACTCCACAACAAAATGGTGTAGATGAAAGAAAGAATCACACCTTAAAGGAAATGGCTAATTATATGCTTCAATCTAAAGGACTTAGTCTTAATTTTTGGGTAGAAGCAATTAACTGTGCAAATTACATAGTAAATCGCACTCCTACTAAGGTTTTGAAGAATATCACTTCAGAAGAAGCATGGAGCTCAATTAAACTAGATGTAAGTCACTTTCGTGTTTTTGGAAGTGAAGCATGGGTCCACATTCCAGATGAGAAACATAAAGCTTTAGAACCTAAGAGTGAAAAATGTATTTTTGCTGGATATTCTAAAGATGTGAAAGGATATAGACTTATTCCATTTAAGTCCAAAAATGTTATCATTAAAAGAGATGTAAAGTTTGCTGAAAATATATCACCCTACGAGCCTAGTTCAGTGGATGTGCAACCTCTCTCACTCCCTTCTAATTCTGAAAATATTTCTTCTTCAGATGATGACAGCGAGGATGAGAATCCTCCCCCACCTTCTCAGGATCCTCCTTCAGTTCCTCAGCTTCCAAAATGGGCCTGTGCTACTCAGGATGCAGCAGGTGCTCTTGCCGGTGATCCTATAGATCAACAACGTACACATTCTCAGTTCAATAGAGCCTCTTCTTTACTGGCTCAAGCTTCAGCGAATTATGATCCTGAAACCTTTGCAGAAGCTTCAAGCCATCCATATTGGGACGCAGCTATGAATGAAGAATATCTTTCATTATTGGCAAATGATACATGGGATCTTGTTCCTCTTCCAAAGGGATGAAAACTTGTTAGATGCAAATGGGTTTATAGAACCAAGTATGGACTAGATGGAAAAGTTGATAAACATAAAGCTCGTCCTGTTGCTAAGCTTTTTCACAAATTGAAGGAATTGAATATACTGAATCCTTCTCCCCTGTTGCCAAAATGAACTCTATCTACCTTGTTCTTTCCCTTGTTGTCTCTTTCAAATGGGAAGTCCATCAGATGGATGTTACATATGCCTTCTTGCATGGGGACTTGCATGAAGAAATCTATATGGAAAAACCTACTGGCTTTATACAAACAAACTCCAGCCTTGTATGTCGGCTTAAGAAATCCCTTTGTGGTCTCAAGCAAGCCACGTGGGCTTGGTATGCCAAAATGGATAGCTTTCTTTTAGATACGGGCTTTTCTAGGTGTCATTCTGGCAATACTGTCTACACCAAGAAAGTGGGTAAGTCTCTTATAATTATTGTTCTTTATGTTGATGATCTTATCCTTACTGGTAGTGATCCCAACCTTATAAACCATGTGAAGTCCAACCTTAAAAAGAAGTTTGAAACGACAGACATAGGACACTTGCATTATTTTCTTGGTCTTCAAGTCTTGCAATCCAAGGAAGGTATTTCCCTTTCCCAGTCCAAGTATGCATGTGATCTTCTATGCCACTTTCACATGGAAGACTGTAAGCTAACCCCTTCTCCCTTTTTAGTTTGGAGCCAAACTTTCAGTCACTTATACTTCCCCTGAAGTTGATGCTACCTTATACTATCAACTTGTAGGAAAAAATTTGTATCTGACCCATACCTGTCCTAACCTTTCCTTTGATGTTGGCCTTATTGCTCGTTTTATGAAAAACCCACATGAAAGTCATTGGAAAGCAGCTAAAATAATACTTTGTTATGTCTGTGATACAGTTTAGTTTGGGATTCATTACAGTGCAAAAGCATCTCCTCTATTGGTTGGTTTCACTAATTCCGATTGGGCTGGTGACCCTGATGATCGGAAGTCTACTACAGGTTATGTATTCACTCTTGGTTTTGGACCTATTACATGGGCTTGCAAGAAACAAAGTGCCATTTCTCTTTCTTCAACAAAAGAAGAGTATCATGGTGCCATAGAAGCTATTAAGGAAGCCCTATGGCTTCGTTAGATCCTGTCAAAGTTTGGTTTTCAATAGCAGCATCCGACTACACTTTGGTGTGATAATCAAAGTTCCATTCAACTATGCAAAGATCCAGTCCAATATTAGTGTAGCAAACACATTGAACAACACATGCACTTCATCAGAAAGCTCATTCATGACCATGTTCTTGAAGTGCAATATTGTTCAACCGATGATCAAGTTGTAGACATATTTACATAGGCTCTCACAGAGGCGAAGTTTAGTAAACTTCAATTTATGGTTAGAGTTCAGGAAGTTGTCACTAAGGGGGGATAGGCTCTAATGCCTCCTTCTTTCTCGTATTGTGTCATATTTCTACATCCTTCAATCTTATCCCAAGTTGTTCTTAAGGGGGGATATTAGGATATTTCGACACATAGGAAATAGTTAAGTATAACTTGGTCTAGTGTAGAGTTAGGTAAAGTGTGTTTATTTACTATGTACTTTTGTAACTTACAATCTAACGGTCACGATATTTTATAAACATGAAGTGATCCAACGGTTCATTCTCTCCTCAGTATTACTAACACTTGATCCGTGGCTTAACACCTAATTGGTCTATGATCTATATTTAAAGAGCATGGAGGGTCATTTGTAGGGAAATCGTTCATGAGAGAAGCTTATGTAAATTTTATTTCTTTTATTAATAAATTGCCTAAAGTGGTCACATTGGCTCAGGTCATGGATTGTTTCCCTCTTTGTGGGTTTTAACCACGTCAAGAATACTGGTGTATTGATCTGTGATTTTTTTGTGAGCGGTGTCCTTTGGTGTTCTGTCTGAGGAACTTACCCTGTAAATTCCTACATGGTATCAGAGCTATTCGAGGGTCGCATCCATTGGTGATCTAAATCTGAAGCTGGTACAACTGCATCCGACTGTCATTTCCTGCACTAGCCTCTTTCACCATAGCCTAATAAAGGTTATAGTAATCCATCAGTTGAAAGAGAATAACATGAAATGGAGCACCTTCATTGAGGAAACCTTGAAAACACATATAACAGCTTCACCAAGCCAGCACCAAACCATGTTAGTGCAACCCATGGAGGTGTGGTCATCAAGCAAGCATGATGAGGTTTCCAAGGCACCTAGGCCTGAGGTGACCAAGACATATCAGAGAGGTAGAAGCCTTGTGTTTTCTCCTCAAATTGAGGAAGGGGCCAAGACTACTACATCAGAAGCACAGAGATCACCATTGCATCATGAGGCTTCTTTTCATGATGAGGAGCCCATTGATCATGAATTTGACTTAGTTGACTTGAAGGCACATGATGATCATCAAACCCTACAACAGTCATCAAAGATAAGGATTCTTAGATCATGGAGCTTAAGAACAATTTGGAAAGGGCCAAATTCATCATTTCATTTCTTGTGCAAGAAAACAGTCAACTTAAGGCAAAACAACTAGTCATGGAGAAAGAGAAATTCAAAGCCAAGAAACAAGAGATGAAAGGCAAGGCAGTGGTGTACCATGAGGCCACTGAACAACATGAAGGACACGTGGCAAGGAAAAGATCAAGGATAATGGGTCTTAGGAAGGCACTTCAGAGGGAAAGAGAACAAAAGCCACCAATGGAAGAGTTGACCTTTGAAGGGAGGATTGCCATGGAAATAAATGAGGACAAGGAGTTTTGGCTTGACAAAGTCAATTACCACCTTGAGAAGCTCCTTAACAAGGCCAACAGGGATAACAAGTTGCAAAATAAAATGGCCATCCATTATTACACGAGGAATCAGGTTGCCAAGGTCAAAATCAAGCAGCTAAAGGAAAAACTCAAGGAAACCCTAATCAGCTAAGAGGAGAAGGGTCAGTTAGATTTGTTTGCTGATGCATCCATTATTGCATAACATACCTCATCAGGCATCTTTGGACAAATTTTGGGAGGATTGGGAGAAAATTTTGTGTTTTGGTGCAGACTAGTGCATACCTGCAATTTTTTGGCAATTTTCTATCTAGTAGCGCAGCGAGCTCACGCTGCGATTCTTCCTCAGGGATCCAAATGATGGAAACTCATAATTTTTGGAAATATTATTACCCCCTCTAAAAACCCATTTTCGCACTTTCCTGTTCTAGTGCTCAGTTTTTTATAAATGTGCAAAAACGAGGCCAAAAATCACCTTTCTGCCCCTCTTTTTCCATTTCGCTACGCACCTGGAGACACCTTGGGAGAATGGCCATATTTCAGCCAACAATGGGTCATTTTGAGTGAAAGAATACTCTAAAGACATATTCACTCTCCCATAGTTCTAGAAAAGGATTAAGATCTGGATTTTGACTTCATAAAGGCACTCACAAATGGCCTCCAACAGAGCGTTGCACACCTGGAAATTTATGAGATTTTTGTAAAATGTTCACTGTGTATTTTTTTGTAATTCCTAGTTTGACTTTGGTAAAAGTCAATAGGCTGAAGTAGATGAATGTGAGGGGTAAAATTAAATGTAAATAATGGGTGATTAGTCTTTGTAAGCTATTTTGATGTAAATTTGACCTCATTTATGAGAGAGGTTGGAGTCAAAGTTAATTGTAGAAGTTGTTTTTAACTTCCCTAGACATTAGGGTTAGAACACCTCATGGAACAGTTCCTAGAGTATTGGATTCGACCCTTGAGAGTGGTGAGATGTTTTTTTGGTCTTTATGTATCAGTTTCTTAGTGATAGAATGGGTTGGATATCAGAGGAGAGAACTATTATAGCTTGTTCTTGGACATTTTCTGGAAATCAAAGGACATGATTTGCAACTATTATCTAGGAATTCATGTGTAGTAAGTTTGTGATGTTATTTTTTCTCTGTTATAGCTTTATATGAAATATATTCATCTTCTCTTCCCATTCATCAATTCTTCAATGGTTTTCCTTACATTTTATAAACAAAATTGTTTGCATAAAGCTCTATTTTGATCGAAAAAGCATTATGTGTTACTTTCTTTCTTGTTTAATGAATTCATGTTTCATGCTCATTAAGATATTTTGCTTCTTCTAAACACTACACTACACCGACAAACCCTAAGATCCATCACAAAAGTAATGCTACCTTACACCTTTATATCTTTGCTGTTGTAACCCTTTGATCCTTTGACCTAGCTATCTGGTTTTTCTCCCTTATCTAGCAAAAAAACCCTAGATTTTCCAAAACCAACCTGAGCCTGGCTATCTAGCCTAAAATCCTTTACATTCCAGTCATCTATTGGTTGTGATTTCATAGAGAGAGCCCTCTTTCGTTTGGTAGGGCTATCTACCAAACTAAAAGCTTAGTATGTGGTTCCCTCCGTCGGTCTCCTCATTAGCCTGGGACATTATGGAGGATAACAAAGGGCATGACAACTAGGGAGTGCCAAGGTGTTCTAGTGAATGTAAGGTTCCCAAGTCATGGAAAAATGTAATTCTAGTTGTGAGGTCATGACTGCCAAGGTCTTTTAGGGAATGCTAGGGCATGCTAACATGTGCCAGATAGTATTATATAAATAATTTATTCTTAGATTACATTATTATTTAAATTGATAAATAATTTACAATTTCGATATTAAATAATTAATTATTACATAACAGCTAGTTTCTAACTAAATATTAGTTAATTTATTAAACATCTCTTCATCACATATTCCTAAATAATTTTATTTCACCAATGGCTAATTTTGAACAGCTAACCCTAAACAATGATGCATCCCTACTATTTATTCTCTCATATCGATTGGTTTCTCACCTTTTCCTAAGGATGAACCACATTAGTTGGTTCGAAACTTCGAACCAATCCTTGAAATGTGATTAATCTGAAAGATTCTTTTCTACATTATGGATCACAAAAGTATTAGATCTAACAGTACGAAGACATGTCAAACAATATAAGATGTGCCAAGTGCTAAGGCATGCCAAGATGTACAAGGGTGTGACAATGCATGCCAGGGACTATCAAGGCAACAAAATGGAGGAACAAGTTAAACTACAAGGAAATGAGCACATAATAGGGTTAATAAGTCATCAATTTACCTTTTCCATGAGGGGCATGCTAGGCACACCAACACTAGGTGCCAACAGGTGCCATGTGCCAAGTGTCAACGCATTCTAAGTGCCAAATCTTCCTCCGTTTCTTCTCATCTAGTTTCCAATAATTGATCTCAAATAACTTTAATATTAAACCATGCCAAAGCACACTAAGTCATCTTAATGCATGCTAAACATGCTAAGACTTGCCAAGTGCCAACACGTGCCAAGTGCCAATGTGCGTCAGGGAGTGTGATGCATGCTATGAAGTGGCAAAGCATATCAAAGAGTGCTAAGGTGTTCTAGAGAGTGCCAATGCATGCTGAGGAGTGTTAGGGAGTACTAGGACAACACAAGGGAGCAGTAGGTCAAAATTCATGGAATTGAATGAATATGGGGGTGTGTCAAGGAGTGTCATTAATGAGTTCTAGTTGTCATGGCAAGGAAGGAGTGACAAAGTATGCTAAGCACGGGTAAGGCATGCTAGGGAATATCAGGGAATGTCATGAAGTGATATAGTTTTCTAGGTAGTTCCGGGGTGTGCTAACATGTGCCAAATAGTGCCAAGGCATGCTAGGTGCTAAGACATGCTAGGATGTGCATGGTGCCAAAGTATGCCAATATGCGTCAAGGAGTTTCAAGGAAATAAAAGGAATAACCAAGATAAAATGCAAGGAAATGAACACATAAGATGTTTAATAAGTCAGGACTCTATATTTTTTCAAAAGAGGCATGCTAGGCACACTAATAATATGTTCCAATACATGGAAAGTGCCATTGTGTTCCAAGTGCTAATGTTTGTCAATGCAATATTATGCAAAGGTGTTATGGGGCATGCTAGGGACTACAGTGCATGCCAACACATGATAGGTGAGTGCTATGTTATTATAAGGCATACCAACATGTGCTTAGGTGTCCTACTCATGGCAAGATGTTTTAGGTACAAATATGTTCCAGGTACAAATATGTTCCAAGACATGTGAGGTGCTAAGGACTGTTAGTGTACTGTTCCAAAGGATGTTAAGGTGTGCTATGAGTGTTGAGGAGTGCTAGGTCTCTCTCATTAATACAATTGACAGAGGTTGATTATGTATTAAATAATATAGTTCCTACAAACACTAGTGGAACTTTATTTAAAGGAAATTTGATAGATAATAAACATAATAGAGATGAATCATGTGTTGACTCATAGGAAAACTATATTCTTATGACTTGAGGGAAATGATACACACTAATTACTTTTGAAAAAATTGTTTAACTATTATAACGACTATGACCTTGGACACATAATGAAAAATACTCCACAACAATGGTCTTAAATCGTTTTCTTTTGACAAAAAATATAGTAACAGGTACATAGCGTTGTCAAAAATGCATTGGAATGATCAATGACGATGAACATTTTTTTACCATCACCAAAAGTAACCAAAAAGAGAATTGGTGAGGGTCAATAAAAGTTCGTCACTAGAAGTGTCACCAAAAAGAGAATTAGTGATGGGCCTTTAACGACCCTCACCAAAAGTGTCATCAAAGAGGGAACTAGTGACGGGCATTTAACGAACCTCACCAAAAGTGTCATTGAAAATGGCTTTTGTGGCAAACCTTAAAGGACCATCACTATATACACTTACAACAACGATTTTTTAAAGATAGTCACCATATACGAAATTGGTGATGGACCTTAAAGGTCTATCATAGGCACGAAGCATCATAAAAAACTCATTGGAATGATCAATGATGACGAACATTTATTGACCGTCACCAAAAGTAACCAAAAATATCATTTGTGACGGTCAATTAAAAATCGTCACTAGAAGTTTCACCAAAGAGAGAATTAGTGAGGGGCCTTTAATGACCCTCACCAAAAGTGTCACCAAATAGAGAATTAGTGACGGGCCTTTAACGACCCTCACCAAAAGTGTCATTGAAAATTGCTTTGGTGACAAACCTTAAAGGACCATCACTATATACACTTACAAGAATGTTTTTTTAAAGACCGTCACCATATGCAACATTGGTGATGGACCTTAAACGTTCGTCACAGTTATGACCCTCACTAATGACATTTTTTCTTGTAGTGATACCACTCGTTCCTCTAGAACGAGTCACCTTTAAGCTCTTTTCTGACTCATAAAAAATGAAAATACTGTCAACTATTTTTCCCCTTTAGACTCGTTAAATCAAATAAAAGTAGGGAGTCATCTTTGAGCTCTTTTCTGACTCTCAAAGCATGAAAAGATTTCCAAGCTCTTGTTGTTTTGAACTCGTTAAAGCCTAGGAAACGTCATTTACCTAGTATACGTTTACCCCTTTTTCAAGTTGGGATAAAACTACTTACGAAAAAGGTATACCTTAGTCAAACATGACTACGAGGTTCTCTTGAATATTGTTTTCTACCTTTCCGAGTTCGAGAGACAACTTTACGAAAATGGACCCTTGGAGTTTTCTTTTCTGTGTCTTTTTCAAACTCTCTAAACATGAATATGATTCTGAGTTTCACCTTTATCAGACTTGTTAAAAGATTAAATGACATAGGACTTGTCATTATGACGAGACCGAGCTTATCCTTCCTAGGGCTCGTAAAAATTTACTAGGTAGGATCCATACGAAAATAGAAACTCATTTCTAGTACCTTAGAGCTTGCATGCCTTAATGGAATGATATCCCTTAAAGTTTGAAGAAAGTAGTCCCCACTCCCTTCAGAACATTTCCAAAGAATCCTTCTTAAAACCCAGTTTTTAAGATCAACGCTCTTTCCCAGTGTCTCACCCGTGCTGATGGAAGATTGTTACATTGTGACCCACACTGATTGGTGCTACTGTTAGCCCAATACTCACACCAGTCTACTTCTGGAATGTTTTTATAAAAGGAAACGAAGTTTCACGTCTAGAACTTCTAGTGGCGATGTGTTGGATATTCGTTTGGTCGGATAAGCGCCGAGAACTCCATATAAGGTTCTTTCCCCCTTAAAAGTGGACCTTCTCAAGGATATAAGACCTTCTTCCCCCTTGAGTGGATCTCATTCTTATCCTTCTCTCCCTATATACACCACTTCACCTTACCCTTTTTTGGTTACAATACAACGTATAGTAAAAGTGGTGGAGAGATAGAACTAGCTACAAAATTCTGAAATCTTTAGCTTTTGATAGAAGAAGATTAGTCTTAGATGACAAAATACTAGTCTTTGGTAGCTAAAGCATGAGGAGAGAGAGTTAGAGCTTGGAAGCCATTTCATGTGAAGCTAGAGGAGGAAAAGAGTGCTAAAAAGGCATGTAGTGGGACTTGAATACCATAAAGGAGATCTCCAACATCAAGGCTTTCGTTGTATTTCTCTTTGAATTTTATTTTAATAGAACTAATGGTTTATTTCCTCTATCGAGTGTAATATTACATTTTATAGCTTAGAACTCCTTGACCTTTTAATTAGATTAGATTTGACTTTATGCTATCACATTTGTTTTTGTTTCTTGCATGTTTGTTTTAGGTACTTGAATGAAGGGACGAAAGGAAGCTGGAGCAAGGAAACAAGATCATCATCAAGTGGATTAGCGTTATAAGAGGTAGGCCCTCTTATTCGATTCTACTCTAAGGAAATTTACATTAGATTGTCTTGTTTGTGGCTATACCCACTCTCTTGGGCTAAAGGGATCGTCACTGTCCATAGAGAGGATATTCCTACTCCACAAATTGGCCACTCCACTCGGGAAATAAATATCCTTTTCATCACTCTACTTTTTCTACTTGTGTGCCTAGTTTGTTTATTTATGGTCTTCTGGATCCGTATTAACCTGTTTGAAGGGTTATAGACACTAGAGCACCCTCTGATGTGTTAATTTTGGCCCTATGTGAATTTCTTTTTTATTTTTTCTTTGAATCCCTTGATCAGCACTAGTTTTAGCCAAACAGTTGCTTTGATGGCCTATCAACGCTAGTTTCAGCCAAACAATCACACCGATCAGTGCCAATTTTAGCTTGACAGTCGTGCCAGACCCCTTTTCAGCGTTAGTTTCAGCGAAAAAGTCATGCCAGTTTCTGAGTTAATAAAAATAAGAATTTCTCCCATTCTAAGTGCCAGTGTGTCTTGCAAGGATAATTTTAGGGGCGAATGTTCGCCCTTTGGCAAAATTAAGGGGTTTTAAATTTTTAGTGGGTGAACATTTTGTATCATAGTGCATTTTTACAAATCAACTCAAATAGCCCACCTTATTTTAAGGGAGAGGGTAAAAAAGGTAAATTTAGCCCTTGAAATTAGGACTTACAACCTTCCATTCGCCCATTTTCAAGAATAGGTTTTATTTAAGTGAATCCATTCGCCCATTTTCAAGAATAGGTTTTATTTAAGTGAATCCTATGGGCCAAATACCATATTTATAAAAGAGGTATGGTAAATTAATAAAAATATAAATAAATGAGAGGTATGGTAAATAAATCAAACATTTTTTATATTTACTCCATAAGTCACCTTATATACATGTAACAGTGTAAACAAATAAAAATATAAGTAAAGTGGAGGTATGGTAAATAAATAAAATGTCTTTTTATACTTACTCAAACAGTATGGTAAATAAATAAAAATATAAATAAACTAGACGTATCGTAAATAAATTAAACCTCTAATAAAACCTCTTTTTATATTTAGTCCATAACCCTCGTTCTATTTATGAAGGCTCAAGAAAGAGGTTTTATTTAAGTGAATCCTATGGGCCAAATACCATATTTGTAAAAGAGGTGTAGTAAATTAATAAAAATATAAATAAACGAGAGGTATGGTAAACAAATAAAACATTTTTTTATATTTACTCCATAAGTCACCTTATATTTACGAACACTCAAAAAATGGGTTATATTTAGGTGAAACCTATGGCCAAAATACTATGGGACAAATACCATGGACTAGATTGTTATTAATACCATGCAAAAAACCATTATTAACCCTAATATTAGAATTAATAAAAATAAAAATGGCACATGGTATTGACCCATGGTATTCACCTGGAATGTACCCTATTTAAATGGGGGAATTAAACCAGCAGGTAGCCTATGCTAAGATTCACTAGGACTTTACAAAGTTTTATTATTTAGTGAAAGACTCGCCAAGATCTTACAATATTTTATAATTGAGTAAAATATTGGCCATGCCTGGTGAGAGATTCGCCAAAAAATTATATATACATATTATATTATTGATAAAATCGCCTTCCATTTTTCCTATATACCATGGAGATTCGCCCATTTATTATATTTATAAATTTAGGGGGGGTTCTTAAAATTTTCCCTGGTGTCTTGACCCTCAGACGCTCTTCTTCCACCTAGAAGTGACTAGGATGCTTTTTTTGCTAGGTTTGATTGATTGATTGGCTTGAAGTTTCATTGCTTGATTTTTTTAGTTTTTTGGATGGTTTCTATAACCCTATGAAAAATAGGTCAATTACCGTTCAATTGTTTTTTTACTCATTGTCTCAATTTTCTAATTTGCTGCTTCATTTAATCCATCTTTCAGTCACAACATCTTCATTGCTTCATTTTCAATTGAATGAGTGAAAGAGTCTCATTTGTTCTCTTTTTTCAAGTGTCTCTTTTATCTTTCCGAGCATAGATTACATTGCTTGGTTTGTCGATTGAAGCATTTATGTGTTTGGTTTGTTCGATTCAGGGAAGAAGTTTCTTTTAGTTTCATTTATCATGCTTTGGATTTCATCAATGTTTGTTTGTTCAGAATTGTGAAAATTTTCATTAAAGTGCTTTATGTGAAAGATTCATTTTTCATTTTATGGAATGAAGAACATCATTATAGTTTACGTAAGCAAAAATATTGCATTAGTAGCATTATTGAGAAGCTAGAATTGCATCATCATAGGCACGAGAAATGAAATAAATGTTTTTTGGTTTTAAAGGAAGATTGAGTGCATTTAGGACATGTATTAGTAAAAGATTTTGTTCTTTGGTTGTTGCATTGATTGTGTGTTATCTATCCCTCAATTAATGTAAACTTTCATCGAAGACAAATATTTCTTTCCTCATATAGCTACATATAGAAATTTTCAGATGATGGCGGTAGGGCCTTTAAATTGAAACCTAATTCAACATAAACTGTTAAAATTTATTGAATTAACCTAAGGAAGCATTGAAACTTAGTGCTCACATTTAGTGTTCTAGGCTAGAGATGTGTTCCAGCATCTTTAAACCTAACTGATGTCGTTCACAACGATCTTGCATTACATATCACTAGCATAGACTTGTGCTCCCTGTACCATCATGTATATAAAGGAAGACCCATATAGGTTGCAATCCTTTATCCATAGGAAGTCGAGCCACATGTTGTGGGTCTGCTGCCTTGTAAACGTGATACACCGAACACAACATTCGGGGAGATTTCCTAATCGTACTTTTCGGTTCGCCGAGAGGTATTCTACAGTTCATGGTTACTCGGTTATCCTTTATGACTATAATACCCTAAGTAGTAATATTTTACCTTTACTGACTCCTTAAATTTGAAAAGATCATCAAGCACTTGTCCTTTCAAGCTCGTTAAATATGAAAGTGACTAGAGTCACATTTAATCCTTTTCTCGACTCTTAAAACATGAAAAGGCAAAGTTTTGTTTTAGTGTCTTGAAATTAACTGCCCACAAAATATTCTTGGTTAAAGTTATCTTCCTTAGTGATTGTTTAGGGTCAATTCCAATGGCAACATTTCTGAAGTTGAACAGTCAAGGATTCCCCTCCACTACCCCTAATCCTTTCGTGCCAGCTCCTAGTGTCCCTAGTGTAACGAACTTCAACAACCCATTTGGTTGGAATCCATTACTTGGTTCAACTCCCCCACAACTACAAAGCAAGGGAAATGTTTCTGGTACTTGCCCACCCACTAGGAGAATTCTTGAACCCTTGAAATTTGTGGTTCAATATGGTCCATATTTATTCTTTTCCTATAAGTGATTACCCCATTGGTGGTGGTCCTGTACCTAATCCATATTATGTGTCCAATGGTGTTCTATTCCCTGGACCCACTACATCTCCTTGGGGCCTCCCAACTCGACCATCTATATCTTTGGGAGGAAACCTCTATCCTGGGGGAAACCATTTATATGGTAGCCTTACTCAGACTGAGGGCACGCATTATGGCCCATCACTCTACACAACCCAATCACCGCCTCACGGAAACTACTATCCATCACAACCTATGTACCCTACCAGAAACCTGTTGATGGGAGGACCTCCTAGTCCCTCTAGTCATCCTACTCTTCCTTGGTCTGATTTAGCTGCATCTACTCCATTTCCTTTCTTCGATACACTGGACATATCACATCTGTATAGTTGACAAGTGATCCCATCAACCATAACTTTCTTTGGCCTCCAACCCCACACAAAATTCTTGCAGACATTCCTAATTTTGAGGCAAAACAACGATATGACCCCACAATGCACATCGCTACATACCATCTTTGGTGTGTTTCTAATTCTATGCTTGATGATAATATTTGGCTCAGAATATTCCCATGCACCTTGTCTAGCAACTCTGATAAGTGTTATATTGAATTACCACATGCCTTTGTTAACAACTTTAATACCCTCACCATGGGATTATTGAAGCAATTCTAGATACCAATCCGTTATGAAACCATAATGAAACTTGGGACAACCCTATCCTAGAACACTTCAACCCACATCTCCAATCACATCCATGAATGGAGACATAGGTGAAGGTTAGTAAAGGCCCCCATTCAATATCACATATCATCCCATTGGTTATGAAATTCCCTCTACCTCCCAACACAAAGGACGTTTCCATGTCTAAATATGTTAGAAAATACCACATCATCCATCGTGCCCAATATCTAGACCTTATGTATTCACAATCTAGCATGCTTTATGACTTGTTCCGTCATGCTCCTTGAACTTCCAATACTCACGTTGCACAACAACTTGGTCCTCACATTAATGGTATCATTGGTACTACCACTGGGACCACTGTTAAATAGTTGAGTGGGAAACATTCTTAGCTATCAATTACTGCTACCACCACCTCAACTAAATGTGATCACACTATTTATCCTCCATCCACTGTGATCAGCTCTATGTAGTCTATAGAACTATCTAGTGCTAAGAAAAAGAAAAACCAGAACAAGACCTCTCCTTTTGAGGAGCAAAAGTCTGTTCCAATCACCCAAGCCCAAGCACATTCTACTTCTCATTTTGATAAAGGAAAGGAAAAATTTGTCCAGTTCCCATGCAAGATATGTGTTGAGGACCATTTAACCTATAAATTTCCTCATCTCCAAGAGTGCATAGATTTCCTTACACAAAAGGACATTGGTTGGACATTGGTCGAATTAAAAGGTCTGCAATAGACCTTTCGATATGCAAATTGTTGGGCAGCGGTAGGTTTGGACTTGAGGAAGGTTCTGCTGCATGAGTGACAGGAGCTCCATAAGATTTGGCTCTTATGGCGAGTTCTACCATTTCAAATGTGTAAACGGTAGAAGATCCTTCACCAGCTGAAGGATGTTGCGAACCATCGTTGCCCCCTTGCAGGGGTTGCAGTTGGTTTGCAATAAGATTTTGTTGCTGCTGAGTGGGAAAAGGATTTCTAAGGATAGCAAGGGTCTTACCAGAATCCCTTTTGGCAAGGTATTCTGTGCATTCCTGAAGACGGGGAGAACGCCAGGTTGTGTGGTCTTCAGCACAGAGTTTGCATGGATATCTAGTGGGTTTATCCTTTTCCTCATCAGTAGGTGCAACGACCTCTTGTTTTGGGTTTGGCTGCTTTATTGAATGATCTTCAGAAGGAGCGATCTTTTTCTTATTCTTCTTTTTCTTACCAGCGAGATTTTGTGTAGACTGCACAGAGTTTATTGCAGTGGTAGGAAGAGTAGTCGATTTGGTAGTAATGGAATCATTGGGGTTGCCAGGGACATTGGGGATTATGTCGTAAAGAGTCCCAAACTGTGAATATATCAAATATAAGTGTTGGGCACGATGTATGGATTGGTCTTCTGTGACTGCACCACCTGAAGTGACATCCCTAACGATTTATAAGAGTAAGGACCTACAGAACCAGTCCGTTAAGAGAAAGTTTGGGAGGGGTGCTTTGACTAACCTTCACCTATGTCTCCATTCATGTATATGATCAGAGATGTGGGTGGTGGTATCCTGACGAAATGAAGTGGGGAGCTCTGTTCCAGTCTCATAGCGGATGGGTAGCTGGAAGTGATTTAGGAATTCCATCGCTAAAGCGTCAAAGGTGTTTACTGAAATGTGTGGTAACTTGATATACCATTTCGCTACGTTGCCAGTGAGGGTGCGAGGAAAAAGACGTAACCAAAAACTATCATCCACCATAGAGTTTGAAACACACCAAAGATGATCGGTGGTGATATGGGTGCCTGAATCCTCCCCTTGTTTCCCATCGAACTTTGGGATGTCTATTGGTATCTTATGTGGGATTGGCGGCCATTGTAAGTTGTGATAGATGGGGTTGTTTGTCAGTTTGTATAAGTCGAGTATATCCAATGTTGCCAAAAAAGGTAGATTGTTTGGTGCCCCCGACTCAGACCATGGTGATGACTAATGACTTGAGGAGCTTTGCACTTCTCCCATAGTTTGGATCCCAATATTTTACATGGATTTCATGGTGTAGTAGTTTCTTTGAGGTATGGTGTTGTAGAGTGGATTTCCATGAGGATTTTGATACTGGGGTACAGAATTACCCCCAGGATAGGCAGTTCCCCCTTGACTCATTTGAATGTGTGAGTATGGTGCCCCCATGGATTGGTTGGGAACCCCCTGGGTATTCTCGCCCATCACAGAACTAACCATTTGTCGTTGATTGGCAGAGGGAATGCTCATGTCAATTAGCAACTGACCATGCATGCCTAAGAATGAAGGGGGAACTATTATGTTCCCTACCGACATGTGCATATTGGGAACCCCCCCAGGTATATGAATTTGGGGGTTTGAACTATACATTGGCGGTCGACCATGTTGTTGGTAGACGGGAACCATGCCCATAGTGCCAGATTGAGTGTTATAGGGAGCGCTATATGTGGCACTTGTCGAAGGTATGCAGTTTGACACTAAAGGGGTGGAACCTGGCATCGGTTGGGTTTGAATTGTATATGGTGTCATGTGAGTGGTTGTATCTGGGACAAATGGGATAGCGGGGTTTGCCGTCAACGGTGTTGTGATGACTATCGACTGGGGAAGTGGTGGAGGACCGAAAGCATCCACAAAGTTCCATGACCTGTTAATCATCAACGAGATAGATGGAAATGTTCCAACTACTGAAGTAGGAAGTACAAGTACCACGGGAGCCAAAACAGGTTCCAATGGATTCGTGAGCGGAGTGTTAAAGGGAGGAAGGAATCCTTCAGTAAAGAAATCCTCTGACAAACTTGAATCGTCGATTGTCCAAACAGATCCCGTGTGAGATCTAGGAGACTGATCCCTCGAAGATGGGGAATCTAGTTTAGTGGAACTCGATGGATCTCCCATAATGAGTGGAGGAAGGCCTAGGAATCATCTAGAGTGACGACGAGGGCCGGATGTAGCCATGATGACCGTTAATTGTTAACAATAATTTTTATCGTGATATTCATTAAAGTCTCTAATGATAGCACTCAAGTACTTAAAAAATATAAAAAATACACTAAATTGATCAATCAACAAACAGAGGGAAATGACCCTGTCTGATAAACACTAATCACTGGATATGAAACCCAGTATCTCAATGAATAATAGAGAAGGCTAGCTAGATGTACAATTACGGTTACTCTAGAGCTTCGCTCGAACCTCAGATTGAGGGGCCAAGTACTCTCATGAAGACGAGCACCCTCCCAAAAACTGAAGACAGAGTAGGTTTGTCTATGTTAAGTACCAGGACAACCCATCCCAGTTACCTTGTGTCAGTCCCTATAAGTTTGGCCACTAAAGATACCTCAGATCACAGACACCACTGGGGGGGACATAGTCGTAGACAGCACACTATGTGGGTAGGATACCTGAGTCCCTGACTCAGCTCTGAAATCCCCGAAGGGATCCCCAATACACAGAATACCCAAAGGATTTGTAAGAGAACACTGGCTACCTTCACTTACAGTCTAATGTTGCCTTGTATTTTGCTCCGCTTTTACTGGAGTGGTCCCAGTAGTATGAGTGTAGAAGGAATTTTTGTCTCTTTTAATGACACTAGTTTGGTGTTTGATCTTGGGTAGTTTTACTCACTCTGCTTATCTCAAGATCCTAGCCTAGCTAATGTTTGTTTGCTCAATAAAGAGTTACTAATTAATTTTAGGTCAATTTTATGTGTACTTAATTATGGTCTTCGGTAGGGGAATTGACGTATGAAATGTGATGAGACTCTGATTCAATAAATCATGCAAAAAACAATGATTTTAAAGAAATTTCAATTCGATGAAAATAAGTTGTATTCTACAAGTTAGAGTTTTTCACATATTCATATCATTTCCATGCATTTCAGTCATTTAACACATGCATAACCAAAGAACTTCTTTTCCAATGTTTCTTAACAACTACTTGAAACCAAAATAGAGCAACTTTTAACCAGCTAAATAGAAGGATGAATAAAAAATGTGAGTCTTTCTTTTGAAAAAATGCTTTTAAGAAAGAAAAAAAAATGATTTCCTAAAAAAAAAAAATCAGGACACCTATTTTGCTAGCAAAATGCAGTTACAGATCCTCCTTCAGTCCATGAGAAGGCTTCCTATCCCTTTTTTCTTTCAAACACTACTAAAAATCAAGGTATTGGGAGACTAACGCTCTGTAACAGTGGCTACAGAGAGTTAGTAGGCCCACTAGCGCTCACTGTGAACAGGCACAATGCTTTATAAAGCTCTGTGTAGCCTGCTAACCTGCATTAGTGTAGGAAATCAGCCAAACCAAGGGATTTCAAGATCAGATTCAGAGGTGAATACTTGTAGGCAAGATGCAGCAAGATATTTGGTGGGTTAGAAAGGGATTGCAGAAGTATACGGAGCTCTTAGAAGGAGGAGAGAATTGAGAAGAGTCTGGGTAAACTAGGAACTAGATGTATAGTCCCCAGCGGAGTCACCAATTCTACTATGGGGTAAAATGCATGGTGTATGGAGAATGTAGATACCCTCAAAGGTCTTCCCGGGACCTTCGACAAACTGTAAGATTATCTGCAACTGCACAAAGTTACATGCATGTTCATAGACAATAACTAACTATCAAAGCATTAGAAGTAGATTACCTCAAGTCTCCATGTAGATTTGTTTGGAGATCACAATGCAGCCAAGTGGAACTCCCTCAAAGCCGGCTCCAAATCAAGTCCTACACATAGAAGAGACAAGCGTAATCACAACATACAACTCTGATAACTAATACATGAATATATAAAAGAACATCTAATTGCATAAAACTAAGCTACCCATGTTAATAGGCATTTAACAAATAACTAAATGAATGATAGTATCAACACCACGAGTAGACAGTACAACTGCAGTTCTATATTAATGTTGGAAGAGTGATTACAACCATCTATTGTATCAGCCTTCCTTTACCCCTCCAGCTTCTCTCTCTCTCTCCCTTCTTGCTCACTTCTTATGATATGAGTCAATGCTCAATAGTCAAGTATGTTATCCTTTCAAATGCTCTGATCCTTTTCACAATAACTCTCACTTTGCTTATATAGAAATTGAGTTAGGGTTGCCAAGCTCATCCTTGAGTTAACTAGGGCAAAAGAAATGAACTTGCCATGCTTTTCAGCTCTTTCCCATTTGCCTCCTTTTTTCAGATTAGAAATCCTCCAAATATCTCAAATTTTGATGTTTCCTTGCTTTTCTTGAGTAATTTTAGGGACAAATATCTAGATATTTGTTAGTCAATTCATTCCTTTGACCCTTGGAACTTCACCAAGTTTCACTAATGTTGTTCCCATACTAGCAACATGCTTTATTAGGGTCACTAACGCACCTCCAGGCTTGGTAAAAAGCTTTATAAAGCAGGTTGTTAGTGCACAGCCAGCGTTAGTGTAGAATCAAGGCCTGTGATTGTGGTCTTTGTTTCAGCTATCATGTCTTTCCCATCTAATTTGATGAGGAGGTCAATTTGTTCTATAACAGTAGTTCTCAACACCCCTTTTTCTTCCCAATAGCGACAAAAACATCTTGTATCTAATCCACCACCACCTCCGTAAGGGGGAAATGACAGTTCACATGCCCCTCATCCTAGAGAAGGATCATCAAATCTTTACACCTTTGAAATAATTGATTTTCAAACACGAGAAAAAAACTATGGAAATCTTGTCCCAAATGCTTTTCACACTACTTTCAGTTCCATTCCATCACTTCCCAATGATCTACATATTGAAAGGCCCATTGTTGACTCCATGATTCATCCCCCAAAAGGAACACTTTGATGTACGACACACAATCTATTTGTGAGTGTTGCCAAAAACTGTAGTATGGTAGAGGATCTAGTGCAAGTGTCCTCTGCTATGTCTACACTTGAAGTATTACAAACTTTCCCAAAACAAAGGAAAGCCTTACTTTTGACCATTAGTTGAATCAATCCTAGGATTTCTATCTAGTTATTATCGACACGGACACAATGAAACCTCACCTTTCCCATCAGTGTGCATTCCAAGTGAAAGTTATGACGAAAGGAAAACCCATTCACTGCACCCTCATTGATGAAGGTGCACCAACCTTTGTCATGGCTACTTCCTATTGGATCACCTTGGGTTTGCACACTCTCACTCTACCATCGAACTCCCTTAAATATTTCGATGGCCATACCTTCATCCCTACGGGATTCTAACTTTACCAACACTCTTGGTGCGAAAACAATCCCAGTTGATATTGAAGTTATTGAATTCCCACTCAATTCCAACTTTCTATTGGGGAATAGTTCGATTTATTCCATGAAATCCATTGTCTCATAGTTCTTTTGACTTATCTATTTTCCTCACCAAGGAAAAATTGTGACAGTGGTCCAATTGTCTTTATGAACCCCAAACTTTCTACCCCCGACCTATAGCCATGCTCCTTTATTGGGTGGTACTCCTAAACCTTTCATTGGTGTTGGTATTGGTCTATTAAACTACTCCTCTCTTCTACGGTGTTTCCCTATACCACCAGCTGAGGTTTCTATGGCCATTTCTATGGTCTCTGCTACACCTACTAGATCTATGGATATACGGATTTTCTTGAGCCCTTTCGACTTTGATACCTATAGAGATTAAATGTCACTTTAACCAATGGAACAAGTTGGTCAAGATATTCACTCTACTTCTAAATCTCCTCCTTCCTTGCTTGGGGCCTATGGTCCTATGAACTCTCCCATTCATACTCCCTCTACTAATATTCTCACCATTGTCCTCCCCTCTAAAGAGGCTATTAAGGATATCACGTATCTAGATGATCAACATTGAGATGATTTCCAACCTCATGCCTCAGTCTCTTTTCCATCTTCACAAAACACAAATCATTTGGGAATATTGTCCTTTAACCAATTTGACCTTGTTCCTTCCTCTATGACACCTCTACAAGAGTTATGCTTAGAAAGAAACTTAGTCAATCTCTTGGGGGCATGAACTTTTCAACCCACATGCCTTAGTCGTTACACTATGATCTAGGTGGATGTTGGTGGCCACCCACCTATTCCACTTGGACCCCCACCACTGTCTCTTCCAGTTTTTCAGTTTCCTTAACTATAGCATAGTTTACTATTTTTGACTTTTTTTGGGTCGTGAAATTTCGGAGCCATTTTGAGGTCCTAAACAATATTTTTTGGGAACATCAAGGCCAACATGGGTTTTTTATTGATGTTGGCCACTCGAAAGTTATATCCCTCAAATAGATATTTCTAACAAAGTATTGTGAATGCCAAACAAAGATTGTATACCAAAGTTACGACCTCAGGAAGTTGATGTACCAATTTACCCAAACAAGGCCTATAGTTTTCGCACTTCATCTTCTAGGGTTAGGTTTCTAGATGTCTAAGGTTTTCCATTGTGTCTCAATAATAAATAGGCCTTCGAGCCTCATTATAGAATAGTTCAAAGGCATGTAGCCACCACATCGCTTCTGAGAGATAAGCTACCATTGCCCGAGCTAGTCTTATTTCCATTTTGTTTTTAAGAATATTTAAATATTTGATATTAATGAAATGAAGAATTATTTTTGCTTCATCTCTGTATTTATGGTTATATCTGTAATTTGTTGTATTCATGTTTAAGTTCAGATCAGTGGTATTAGAGTGTTCTTCTCTCTCTCTGTTTTTCTTTGCATGTCCCCAACAAGGTTGACATATAAGGACTTAGGGATCGAACTGGTCGAACCTTTAGAATATTAGCCTCAAAAATCTCGAAAACCTCCCATGGCGGAAGAGAAGAAAGATTAAGGGGAAAGAGATCCTTTCAAAATATTTCTCGAAGAAGCCCTCAGGCGACAGAGTGCTTTGGGAAGTTTTAGTGTCTACGGATAAATGCTTAAACCCCTAGACTAGTAGCTAAGTCTAGAAAAATAGTGCAAAGAATTGCCTATCTTTTCTATAACCAATAGATTAAATATGACAGTAAAGAAGCCTACCTGTAGCTTTCACTTACTCCTTATCTCCCTTGACCAATCTTGTTGCTCCTTTCCATAATTAATCCGCTTGAAAAGTATCTGCACATAGACAGAAGACAAAAACTGATCAAAGCATATGATAATGAACTATTGATTAAACATAGAATGGAATCAAGTACATAATACACATATGAAAGCATTAATGAACAATACAAATATATGGAAAAAGATATGAACACTTTATTAGTAAAAGGAATAGTTACAACCCAATTTGCTTGATTCAGTATTACTCCTCCAGTTCAATCCCATCCTCTCCTCATAACAAGCAAGACATTTTGACATCATTACAATACTTGAAACCAACTCAAGTCTCATACTAATAGCATCTCCCTATAATTCAATGATTTCCAGCCCCTGATCACTTAGATGAGTGGTATTTTTATAGATGAATGAAGGAAGTTATGCCATAAATGGTGATAATGAATGCCCTCCCAAACTTAGGATTTAGTTCCATGGGAGAAGGGATAAAGGGATTAATGTTCCTTAACTCCCTACCTCATCCATATTCAAGCTCAAAGGAGTAGATAAACTTGGGAAACTTCTAGATGCATCCAATGGATAAGAATATTCCCAAACCCCAATGCAATTTCGCTCAAATTCGCCTAGTGCAAGCCAAAGAGGGCTCAAGTGTGCTACATAACACCCTAACAGTCTACTGGACTGCAGTGCAGCACACCCTGATGAAGGCCTGATCTAAAATCTCCCCATGAATGATCTCAATTAATTAATGAAGGTATTACAGACTTATGTGCTAGGGTGTGCCTATGTTATTTTATGCAACGGATCGATAAGATTGCGAAATACACAGACACTGAAACAATAAGAGAACACAGTAAGCAAACACATAAAACACAACAAATTTAATAAGGAGTTCACCCAATCCTCCTGGGCTACGTCTCCTGGTCCAACCTTCAGTGGTGGCCTTTCTATTGTGTCTTGAAGCAGAGTTTTTACAATAAGGAGCTTAATTTGAGTCTCACTTAACAGATGCTGATTAGTAGGATTGTACTTGGATCCCCGAAATCTCTAGAGTACACAGACTCCCCTTACTGAATCTCGACCTCAATTTGTCTATGTGGTATGATTCCAATTTGGTACCCAATACCTAACAGGTATACACAGAAGAGTTGCTTGAACCTCTCAAGCCTACTCTGGAGTTCACAGACTCTTGGACTCTCTCTGTCTCTGTCTGCTCAATGTTGAATTTGCTCTGCAGGTCAGCTCGACTTCTCTATTCTCTGTAATTCACTTCTTTCTTGCCTCTTGGCTTTATGCCTCTCCTTCTATGCCTGCTTTACTCTTTGTCTATTCATGGCTTAAAGCTAATCTGCTCCCTGACTGTTTGTTTCCGCTTCCCGGCTCTCTAGATATCTTGCCTCTATTTGCTTGAATTCCCCTACTCTGCATCATCATCACTATGTAACACTTCACAGAGAGGTGGCCACTTGTTTTCTCACGAACTGAGTGTCAGTTCTCTTTGAATGGTCATTATTTATGTTTCTCCAAGATTGCCCGTGAAACTGATTCCTCTACTAACTCAGTGGTCATGCCAGACCTCAAATCTCATATGACTCAGCCTATTTCCCTGTCAAATCCGGTCATCCATTAGATCATTTCTCCGTCGTTGATCTGGAGCCTCCATATGCTACGGTCTCCATCCATATTGGGCGGTAATTAGCGTGACCTTTACCCGCGCGATGTGAGTGGTTTTCTCTCTCATCCATTGGATGCGTGTCACCTAGTGTATGTCATCGGGTAGGACTCGGTCGAACCCACTTACCACTTGAAGCCCTTTCGATATCCTGTCGGTTTTAGTACGGGACCCGCCTTCTAACGGAATCAGCGATTTCCATACGGTTTTATGCTTTCCTTGCGACCGAGTGCTTGGGGACTTTCCTTCACTGAGGGGGACGCCCTTTAGTGCTAATTGCGTATCAGAAACTGCCTCTGTTTTTTGGATTTGACCTCCCGTTTGTCAATTTGTGCTAGTGTGCGGTCACCATTGGCCAACGATCTATGCACTTTGACCAAGGGTCCTCGTTGTTTTGTGCTAACCACAAATTGCCATTGTCTAGAGGTTATTTCTGATAAGCTCGATATTCATAAGATTTTGAAGCTTGACATAATTTGAAACAGTCATGAAAAACTTAGATAATGTTTAAGGATCCAATTCAGATTATGGCCTTCCCACTGAAAAAGCTTTTGGACCACAAAAAGTTGGTTTTCAAGCATCGACTAAGTGAGGGTATAACTGTCTCACTTGTCTGATCTCTATCCATTTTTCACTGCTTGGATTTGAACCCTTGAGCCCAATCCTAAGGTACTCAACATCTCCCCTACGCATTGTCCTCACCTTCCTGTCTAGAACTATGTCTTCCTGCAATTGATTGAGATATTCGGTAACAGATCATCAACAGAAGGAAATTTACTCTGCTCTTCGGGATCTTCAATTAATGAAGGTTCAAATAGTCTCAAGCTGTCTGCATTAATGACTGGGTAGATGTGTATGTAAGCTAGTAAATCAAGGCGAAAAGCATTCTCATCAATTTTCTCAAGTATCTTGAAAGGTCCATACCTTATTGGCTTTAGCTTTCTACCTTCACCTTGCATTCTGCCTTTGCTGATATATAGCCAAACTTGATCACCAACTTGGAAACAATGCTCCATCTAATGCTTGTCATGCCTTGCCTTGTATTTGGCTTGGCTCTTTTCCAACTGTTCTTGTAATGCCTGGTGAATCTCTTGGATTTGTTCATTGAACTTGGTTTCCTTTTCCACATCACTGTGTCCATCAATTGCTATGTCTTTACCAAAGACAAAATCCAAGGGAGACCTTGGTGTGAAACCAAAACAGGTCTCAAAAGGAGATCTCTGTGTGGAAGAATCTTTTGCTCAATTGTAAGCATGCGGCACATAACACAAATGTTCATCCCAAAGTTTGGGATGCTTGCTGCAATAGCCTCTGAGCAACTAGATCACTGTCCTGTTGACCACTTCTGTTTGGCCATCTGTCTGTGGATGAAAGGTTGTGCTTTTCTTCAGTTTGGTGTCCATCAATTCCCACAGACTCGACCAAAACTTCCCAACAAATCGGGTGTCTCGATCAGATACAATGGAAGTGGGTAATCCAAAATGAACCCATACATGCTAAAAGAACAACTTTGCAGTTTGTTCAGCTGTAATCTATTTATTACAAGGTATCAAAATACACATTTTGCTGAACCTATCCACAACAACATATAAATAGTCATGACCTTTCCTAGATTTAGGCAGTCCTCCAACAAATTCCATGGAAACACTTTCCCAAGGATGAGAAGGAACTGGTAGTGGAGTGTACAAGCCTAGTTTTCTATTGCTGGGCTTGCTTTTAGCACACATGGTACACCCTCTTACATATCTAGAAACCACCTCATTCATTTTTGGCTAATAACAAAATCTTTGCAGCTGTGCAACCGTTTTACTTACCCAAAAGTGACCTGATATTAGAGAAGTGTGTGCTTCTCGAATTATCTTTACTCTTTCAGTTTGTGGAATGCATAGCTTCCCACAATGATACAAGAGTTGGTCCTTAATGCGATAATCCAATTCTTCTACTCGTTTGCCTTGATTTAAAGTTGCATATACATCTTTAAAATCTATATCTTGAGCATATTAAATGTAACTCTCATGCAATACTAAATTATGCTTAAGTATAGTAGATGCATTTATAATTGGTCTAGATAACATATCTGCAACTTTATTGTGTATGCCCTCTTTATATCTGATGACTAAATGAAACTGTTGTAGAAAACCCATCCATCTATAGTGCCTTGATTGCTGCAACTTAGTTTGGGAGTGTAGATATTGAAGTGGTTGATGATTAGTATGTATAACTGTCTCTTTGCCCATTAAGTAATGTTTCCACTTTTTCACACTTTGTACTAATGCATACAATTCTTTATCATATGTGGGATAGTTAACTACTGCAGAATTAAATGTCTTAGAATGATAACATATGGGTTTACCATGCTGTATCAACACTGCTCCCATGGCATAGTCACTGGCATCCATTTGGATCTCAAATGGTCTTTGAAGATCGAGCAGCGCTAGTACTGGTGTTGTACTAATCTTTTCTTTCAAGCTGTCAAAGGCTTTCTGTTGTTTCCTCCCCACTGAAACACCTTGTTCAATCCTGTTAAAGCATGTAAGTGAGATGCAATTAAGGAAAAGTTAGAAATGAACTTTCTTCAATATTGTGCTGCTCCTAAGAAGCTTCTAACTTCTATAGTAGATTTGGGTTTAGGCCAGTTTACAATGACTGCCACCTTAGAGGGATCTATCTTCAATTCACCAACCCCTACTATATGTCCCAAATAATTCAAAGATGTTTTGCCAAATTCACATTTTTGAGAGTTTAACATAAAGTTTTTCTCTTTTCAAAACATCTAGTGGCTACTTAACATGCTTTAAATGTTCTTCCCACGTTTTGCTGAATATAAGAATGTCATCGAGATACACAATAAAAAAATCATCAATAAAAGGCCTGAGTACATCATTCATTATTCTCATTGTTATAGACATTTTTGTGCCTTACAGCATTGAGCATGAAATGTCCATAATCCAAGGGATCCAAAGTCCCTAAAAGAGTTGTTCCTGCCCCTAAAGGAACAAGGTCAACCAATGACAGCTTCTCCCAGAAGTTCTCCACCAAAAACCACTCAGAAATAGTCAATTTAGGATCAATTCAGAGGCTCCACTAGCTGCCCGCGTTGAAATGCAGAGGCTACACTGGCTAGGTGCACTGCAACGCAGGTGGAAGCACTACCAGGGTGCGTTGAGCGGGAAATGACAAATGGCAAGCTCATTCAACGAGGTGGAAAGACCATGGAAGCTTCCAGAATCTTCTCCAATGACACTTGCCTCAATGAATTCGACTAGTGATGAGTAAGAGGTTCTCAACCTCCAAGTGGAAGCAAGAACTGACAGAGAGAAGCCACAATTCAAAACATAAGCTGACTCATCCTCTCTGCTTACATCTATATATGGATCTCTCACCCAGAGGTTCAGGAGGCTGGAATTTTGTACTTTGCAGAGAATTGTTGTTGGTTTGAGATTAAGATTAGTACATTGGGTGATTTATGCTTTGTTGGAGGAAAGGAAGGGATTCATTTGCCAGGAGGTAGATGCTGGATCGGGACTCACTTGGTTGTATCTCCTCTTGAACTTTATTATCATATCAATAAAGCTATTTGAGTTTCTCCTATATGCTTGTATATCAATGATGTTTTGTTATATTTGCATATTTAGTTTATATCTGATCCTAAACTAGTTATGAATGTGAATCTATGTCTTTTGTGTAGTTTTCCTCTCTTGTGATCTTGCAGGAACTGGGTGAGGCTGGACTAGTGAAAGAGCAGGAAGCGGGAAGCGAACAAAAGAGAGAGTGATTGGATCGACAAACTAGTGGAAGACACCAGTTAGTTACATCCTTCTTTCTCTATTTACATCTCATAAAGAAGAATACTCAGATAGTTTTCCTTGTTTGTTGCTAAGGCACTATCACACCTTAGAGTGGGATAGGGGCATTCCGAATTGCATACTTTTCCCAACAACACTCATGAAAGTAGCAGGAGCATTAGTTAAGCCAAAAGGCATAACCAGACACTCATACAATCCCTGCTTTGTTTTGAAAGTAGTATTCCATGCATCTTGTTCTACAACTCTGACCTGATGATATCCACTATGCAAGTCTAACTTGGAAAAATAAACATCTTCCTTTAACTGATCTAATAGATCATCTATGCGAGGAAGGGGATAATGATTTTTGATTGTTATCTTATTCACTACTCGGTAATAAAGGCACATTCTCCATGAGCCATCTTTCTTTATCACCAAAACGATTGGAGACCCACATGGTGATGTGCTAGTTCTGATGAACCCCTTCTTGAGCAACTCCTGCACCTGCTTCTTGATTTCTACATTCTCTAAAGCGGACAACTTGTATATTCCGATGTTAGGCAATGGAGCATCTTGCTGCAAATTAATATCATGCACTATTTCCTTTTTGGGTGGCAGACCTTTAGGTTCTTGAAACAAGGTATCATATTCTGAAACAACTTTTTCTAAATTAGCTTGCTGTTTAGCATCACAACCCTCAAATATATTGGTTTTATCAGGTTTCTTTTCCTTTACAACCATCAATAAAAATTATTTTCATGAATTTACAATCCATTTCATCTGCCCTCAGTTTATGAGAGTATAATTATTCTTGAGCTTATGAGCTCTTACAATATATTCAATTCCATCTTTAACGAGGAGATACTTGTTCTCAGCTCTATAGAAAATAGCTTTTCTATCATACAAGTAGGGACTTCCCAAAACAATTCCACATATATCCAAAGGAACTATATCTAACTCAACCTCATCTACAAATGTTGACCCAAAAGAAAACTTAAGTTTACATTGTCTAGTCACTTGTAGTTGTGTTTTATCACTTAACCAACCTAATGGGTATGGTTTCTTGTGAGGTGTAGTCAGTAATCCCAACTTCTTTACAATTGCTTCAGAAATTAAATTTACTTGTGAGCCACTATCAAACAAAGTATCAATCTTTTGATACTTGGAAATAACTCAAATATGGAAAATCTCATGTCTTTTTATCTCATTTTCTTCATTACTAGCAGATTGTGCAGAATTACTAGTAGATGCTTCAGAATTTTTACCTTTTATGCCCGTGGCTGCAATGGTTGTTTCATCTCCTAAGTCTGACCCCAAATCTTTCTAAATAGCTGTAGCAGTCTTCTTCTTCTTGCCCTCGAACTTCTTAGGTCTCAGCTATAGATGCAGGATCCAACAATGCTCATCATCGTGCCCATCCTTCTTACAGTGAGTGCATGAAGACTTGCTTTTCTATGCAATGTTGGCCTTCCTCTCTTTCCATTTCTGTTTTCTTTTCTCCTTCTTGTTTCTTGCAATGGGCTTGGATGATCCCCCCAACTTTTGGGTTCCCATTCTTTCCTCTAGCTTATAGATTCGTAGCTTAAACAAATACCTCATCTATACTAGTGGGATTAAACATGAGGATAGTGTGCCTCATGTAACTGTGTAGACCACCTATGTACTTCAATAGAGTCTCAGGTGAGTCTAATGAAATTCCTAGAATCAAAGCTCTTTTCCTAAATTCTTGGGTGTAACTTTGTACACTTTTCCCTTTCAATTGGGAAAGAGATTGCTAGCTCATCATGGCTTTCTACATGTAAGCTAGTGGATAGAACTGATTTTTGATTGCAGAAACAAATTCACTCCAGACAGAAAGAATCTTACCATGTTTCTTCATGTCAGCTTGTGTCCTGCCTTCCCACCATACCAAGGTAGTGCCTTTGAGGCGTAGGCTGGCCAGCTGAATCTTACTGTTGTCTGAGTCGATACTCTGCATTCTGCAATAAACATCAATTTTTTTGATCCAATTATCCAGCTTCTTTGCGTTCAACTCTCCATCATATATTAGTAGATCAAATTTAACATGTAATTTAATCAAATATGTCTCCTTTTTATGTTTAGGGCTATTAGGAGGTGTGAGAAAGTTTTCTTCTTTCCCTTTGCCTTTTGAGTGGTCATGGAGGAGAGACTCTTCTTCTGCTTTATCTTGTTTGGAGCCTCATGAATCTTCATCTTTATGTTTCCTAAAGTCCCTATACATTTCCTCTACCATGGACCTCATGGACAAGAATCTATCTATAAATTGGGGGTCTGGTCCCAAGGGACTTTCTTCTGACATTTTCTTCTGAGGATAGATTCTTCCAATTCCCAAGTTAGTTTCAACCAACTCTCCTTCTCCTAATTTAATCTTTGATCTAGTTAGCATTCAACAACAAAATCAAGCACAAGCTTGTCTAACCTTAACAACCTAGCGTTCTGATACCACTTGATCTAGAATCACCCCCTGAATGATCTCAGTTAATTAATGAAGGTATTACAGACTTATGTGTTGGGGTGTACCTATGTTATTTTATTCCATGGATCGATAAGATTACGAAATACACAGCCACTGAAATAGTAAGAGAACACAGTAAGCAAACACATAAAACACAAAAAATTTAATAAGGAGTTCACCCAATCCTCCTGGGCTACTTCTCCTGGTCCAACCTTCAGTGGTGGCCTTTCTATTGTGTCTTAAAGCAGAGTTTTTACAACAAGGAGCTCAATTTGAGTCTCGCTTAACAGATGATGATCAGTAGGAACATACTTGTATCCCCCAAGTCTCTAGAGTACATAGACTCCCCTTACTGAACCTCGACCTCAACTGGTCTCAGTGGTATGAGTCCAATTCGGTACTCAATACCTGACAGGTATACACAAAAGAGTTGTTTGAACCTTTCCAGCCTACTTTGGAGTTCACAAACTCTCATACTCTCTCTCTATCTTTGTTTGCTCGATGTTGCCTTCACTCTATAGGTCAGATTGAATTCTTTGTTCTCTGCAGTTCACTTATTTCTTTCCTCTCGGCTTTCTTCTTCTCTTTCTCTGCCTACTTTACTCTTTGTCTTTTCGTGGCTTAAAGCTAATCTACTCCCTGACTTTTCATATCCACTTCCCAGCTCTCTGGATCTCTTGCCTCTATCCTCTTGAATTCGCTTGCTCTACACCATCATCACTGTGTAACACTTCACAGAGAGATGGCCACTTGTTTTCTCATGAACTGAGTGTCAGTTCTCTTTGAACGGTCATTATTTCCGTTGGTCCAAGATTGCTCGCGAAACTGATTCCTCTGTCAACTCAGCAGTCATACCAGACCTCAAATCTCATATGACTCTGCCTATTTCCCTGTCGAATCTGGTCATCCATCAAATCATTTCTCTGCCATTGATCTGGAGCTTCCAGATCCTATGGTCTCTGTCCATATAGGCGAATAAGTAGCGTGACCTTTACTCGGGCAATATGAGTGGTTTTCTCTCTCATATGTTGGACACGTGTCACCTAGTGTATGGCATCAGGTGGGACTCAGTCAAACCCACTTACCGCTTGAAGCCCTTCTGATATCCTGCAGGTTTTAGCGCGGGACCCGCCTTCTAACGGAATCGGTGATTTCCATACGATTTTATGCTTTCCTCACGATCGAGCGCTTGGGGGCTTTCCTTCACTGGGGGGGATGCCCTTTAGTGCTAATCGTGTATCAGAAACTACCTTTGTTTTTGGATTTGACTCCTGTTTGTCAATTTGTGCCAGTGCGTGGTCACTATGGACCAACGATCTGTGCACTTTGAGCGAGGGTCCTCGTTGTTCCGTGCTGACCACAAATTTCCATTATCTAGAGTTTATTTCTGATAAGCTCGATATTCATAAGATTTTGAAGCTTGATATAATTTGAAATAGTCATGAAAAACTTAGATAATGTTTAAGGATCCAATTCGAATCAAGGCCTGCCTACGTTGATCTTCTTAGAGGCAGTTTTTGGATGATCTCAGTCATGGAACTTGTTGGGAAGCTAGGAATTCTGATGGTTGACTTCTTTAGGGCATGTAACAACTGAATTAGGGTTTGATGGGCCCTAATTGTACTGATCTGTAAGTCGGGGTTGATGTGCCCAAATTGATCTGTAACAGTTGCCCCCTAAAGCATGAAGTCGTAAATATGTATGTCGAGTGAAATGCTTTATCATGTGGAGAGGAGGTTTCGAAGCGTAAGGTTACCTGCATCGATTACAATACATATATCATGATAGTTTGATTTTTTCTCATGAACTCACTGAGGGAAGGCATACCCATGCTCAGCTTATAAACTTTCATTACATGTAAAAATATAGTCGTTTATAGATATAGACCCATGAATGGATGACCATGAATGTAAGTCCATTGTACATTTGATTTAGTACTCCTAAAAATATCGCAGCCCGGATGGATGAAAATAGATCCAGGGTCTTCAATCCTGTTCAATCTTTCACTTAAGTACAAGTCTAACCATGTGAATAGATGATCTGAAGTTGAACATGGGAAGACATTGTCTGATTACCAACCAATTATGTAAGTCGTTAACATATGCGAGAGGAATCACCGATAATGATAATGACCCTCAAGGTACTAAATTACATTTCACATGGTGTGAATAAACTATTTGATGTTGAACACCATACAAAGTCTTTCGGTCGATGGCCAGTGATGTCAACCTATCGCCGGAAGCGAGAAACCTGCCATTGATGTATGTAAGCCTCAAGGTACTGAAGGGGTGTTTCTAAGTCAAATTCTTGGATAATTTGTTGATGTCGACAAGAAGCGACCTGTCGCAGGAGTGCCTTGATGTATCCCACATCAACGACATGAAACGAGGTAAATGATTTTGGAGATGAAAAATCGACCGACGACAGAAAGTTCAGGAATGGCGGTCATGAAAATTAAGGTTTACGATATTGCAAAGGATGATGTTTGAACTGAATGACTTCTCTTGAACATGTCGGCGACACTAAGATGAATTGGTAGCATTGACCCAAAAAAAAGTAATGTATGGTATGATAGACCAATGGTGTGATAACCATCAAGCTGAATGACCCAACCCACATAGTCATGGTGATGAGGTGAAAGTGTCATGTTCAAGAGCGACTTGCTACCATAAAGTGTTTTCCCCCTTTTCCAATTTTCCCCAGTCATTGCTGACTAGTACCTCTTCATTTTTATCAAGCTTGAGGAGGATAACATATGCTTGTTGTATAATTCCACTCTTCAGGTGAAACCATCACTATTTGATGCTTTAACAAGTTTAGTGAAGGTGAAATTCGGTCTTTTCTAGATAGACAAGTTTGTCACTATTTGATGTTTTTAATGAGTATAACGACAAAGATAAGTTGGTCCTTTTCATGCTTATAGAGTTTGAAAAGGGACGAAAAGGAAACTCCACAAGTTCTTTTTCGTAAGTTAATCTCTCAAGTCTAAAAAAGCGTAAAATAATACAAGAGAGATATCATTTCCAATCCGTTAACGAGCTAGAAAGGAAAAGCGCTTGACAATATTTTCATATTTAGAGAGTCTGAAAAGAGCTTAAAAGAGGACTCCATTTTAAGGAGGGGGTGGTGTCTAGGGTAGCAACTAGTTCCAGTGATGTTGGAACTTCTCAAAGCATGTTGATTTATGTGAAGAGGCTGGCTAACAAGACCACTCATTGCAACTGTTCCTTAAAAGGGGTAAAACAAGAAAGCGAAAGCATATGATTGGCCAAAGAAATGGTTGTGATGGAATGAAGCAACCAAAGCTCAACTAATAGAAAAGGTTGATAGAATGGCAATCACAAGGGTTAAAAGTGGAAATGGGTTCATTTTTACACAAGCTTGAACCATAGGGAACTATGCTTGGATTCAGTTTCATGTTTATGCAGGCTTGAAACGAAAAACTATGCTTGGATTCAGTTTCATTTTTACACAAGCTTAAAATGAAAAAATATGCTTGAGATTAGTTTACATACCCCCAGTGTGATGCAAGGGAGAGTCTCCTATAACCAGATGGAAGTCGCTGCAGTGAAGCAAGATGGTTATCGAACACCTATTTGGCTTCATCTAGATAGGCACAAAGGTGAATGGGGTGATTCCCTTCACATAACCTACATAGAAACTTAACTTTACCACTAGATGCATGCCCCCCAAGCTTCATTCCATTCACCTAAGTAGACTACTCGTGGCTATCAGGTGGATGGAATGAAGGCTTGTTTATGAGATCAAGTGAAAGACTCGACTGGGATTTTACGAGATCTAGTCAAATACTCAACTTGGAACTTGGGACCTTCTTTCACTTTTTAATGAGCTTGACACAAGACAAGGAACTCTGCTCAGATTCCTTGTTTCATTTTTTAACGAGGTTGACACAAGACAAGGAACTATCCTCATGCACCTGTTTCATTTTTAAATGAGGTTGACACAGTAAAAGAACTATCCTCATATTCCTTGTTTCATTTTTTAACGAGGTCTACACGAGACAAGGAACTATCCTCGGGGCCTGTTTCATTTTTTAATGAGGTTGACACAGTAAAAGAACTATCCTCATATTCCTTGGTTTCATTTTTTAACGAGGTTGACACAAGACCAGGAACTATCCTCATGGGAGCTGTTTCATTTTTTAATGAGGTTGACACAGTAAAAGAATTATCTTCATATTCCTTGGTTTCATTTTTTAACGAGGTTGACACAAGACTAGGAACTATCCTCATACTTTGATCACAACCCATAAAAGGTCATGAAGGAGAGATCTGGTTCCAATGCCCCCAGTACATGATGTACAACATCACTGAATTGATCGTCAGTTGATGTAGGTATGGAACATGTTGCCACATAATTAACCCATGGCGGGGATGATACCATTGGTACAAAAGGAACATTTAGGGAAGATGGTTGACTAGGAGCCATATTTGGACCGGGAAATGAAAGCTGGTCAATAGTGACAATTCTGCCTTCATGCAAGAAACAAATCACTCGAAAGAGTGTTGAAACAATAGCTCCCATGTCATAAACATAGTCGCACCCAAGAAGTAAATTGTAATCTAAAGGGCCTGGGACTACCATCACATTCAGATAAATGATTTTTCCTCCCAAAGTAATAGGTAACTGAGGGAGGATCCCTAATGGTTGACTGGTTCCTCTGTTAAAAGCCAACATATTCTAGTAACTGGCACAAGAGGTGGCGAACCAAGCGCTTGCCAAGCAGTTGAAGAAAGGATACTCTCTGATGAACCTTCATCTATAATAGTGCCAGATATAATCATATTACAAACTTGTACTATGATCTGGAAAGGCACATAAGAAGGAAGATAGAATCCTGCTAATCAATTCCAATCAAAGAAGTGACTAGACTACTTAGATGGAGTACCATAGAAGCGAGAGAATTAACCGCTTGAGTTACGAGAACTGGAGGATTTTCCTCCTTTATTGATGTAACAAGAGGAATGCCCCCAAGCTCATTAGAATCTAAAGAAACAAAAAGAACTTGAGCAGTATCATATTCACTCTCTTCGAGAAAGGTACGATTTACTGAAGGTGAAATCGGGTCAACTGTTACCTCGACCTGTTGATTTGGGTCGGGTATAGACTCATAGGATTCACTTTTAGAGAGAGTGATTTTGACTGATAGTTGAATTGAGTCAGTCAATTCATCAACTAGTGAAGGATTTAGGGAGAGTTTCCTGTAACCAAATGGAAGTCGCTGCGGTGAAGCAGGACGGTTATCCAACACTTTTTTGGCTTCATCCAGATAGGGACAAAGGTGAATGGGATGATTCCCTTCACATAACCTACAGGGAAACTTAAATTTTCCCTTCTTTCCATGAAATTTATTACCCCTACTTGATGGTGTGTCACCAGCATGATCTCTAGAAGTTGATGACACAGTATGATGTGAACGAGAAGACCATTTTTCTAAGATCTGAGGAATATCAGGATAGTTTCAAAGAATATGGTCTCCCGCAAAAAGTTTGCATGGATATCGAACTTTGTGAGGCTCGATGGATGTTTTCTCATTAGATGTTCCATTCAAAGCAATGGTTGCTTGGTTGCCCCTCTGCTTAATTTGCTTCTTCTTCTTCTTCTTCCCTTTCTTATTCTTCTTAGCCACCTGGTTACTAGTACCAATACTTTCACCAGGCGAAGAGGAAGAAGGGAAGGAAGAAACAACCAAGGAAGAAGGCAAAGGGTCAACGTTAGGATCAACTGGAGGTTGATTTTGTTTAGTTGGAGGAGTACTCAATTACGAAGAGATCATGACATTTTGGACCAAGGAGGTTGAAAACAACCATACTGGCAAGCCAATGGTAAGTCCCGGAAGGGACAATGTAGCCATATAAGGAGCACCAATATTTCTGAACGAAGGAAAAGGACTAGGATTCCCATCAAAAGGAATTCCTTGATCGGTGGACTCCGGATTTGTCGCCATATGTCTCAACCTAAGATAAACTAAGGAGCGATCATGGAGGATGTTATCCATGGTAAAATAATTTAATTTTAATCAAAGTAACAAAACCAAACAAAAGAGGGATGTTCTAGGAAAGAGGATTACCAAGTAACTGTGAACTACAGAATATCTCCAGGAAAACCAAGAAGTATAAGTAGGAAATCTCCCCGAATGTTATGTTCAGTGTATCACAGTGTACAAGGTGGCCGACTCGGTTACCTAAGGATGGATAGAAACCTAGTGTTGTCCTCCCATATATACCTGAAAGTACATGGAGGCCCAATTCGTATAAGTGTTGTCTAATGCAAAACCGCACAGTGAGAGCATTCCCATATACTTTACATACTGTAACACTGCCCTTTATACCGGAAGGTACATGGATGAGCTACGATATACTCACATATGTGGAATGATGTATCACACTCAAGATGTATTGCAGACAAGTTAGCAATAGCTGCTTTGTTTTACGACCCCAGAACACATCTCTAGCTTAGACCTCTAAATGTTTTTCGTTAGGTGACAATGCTCCATTAGGTAAATTCAAATAAATTTTAAGTTGAGCTTCTTTAGAATTTTCCTTTCAAATTTCACCACGTGATGAATTTTTACAATTCCTAAAATGCAACTAATATGATAAAAAATCTTTTGATTTGGTTTGAATGATGAAAACCTTAGCTAGTAAGGGATAGAGCAATCAGATCTTTGACAAAAATCAAAGAGCATATCTAATGCAATTTCCCTAGCTATTCCTATCAAGCATTCACAAACTTTAATATGCACAATGCATGTATTTCTTTTCGATTTCCCTTAATGTGAATGAACAGAAAGGAAAACTAATGCACAATTGATCAATAAACTCTTTTCATAAAAATGACGCTTTTGCAACAATTTATTTTCAAGGAAAGGAAGACTTTACGACACTTTCATTTTCAAAGAAATGAGGAATTACGACACTTTCAACGAAAAGACTAATCATATGCACACATCAATCAATCGATCTTTCATGAATGAAGACTTTACAACAATTCAATTTTTGAAGGAAAAGACGATTTTACGACACTTTCTTTCACTAAAGATCAATCGACCAAAAACTAACTTTTGACTATAGATTGAAAATGACAAAGTAAATACATAAGAAACATTTATCAATCCTAGTCTAAGTAGGGCCAAGTAAGGAGATGAAAAACTATTTTTAGAGACAAGACATCATTGACATTCAGCAAATCATTCAAACAGGAGAAAATTGGCAAAAAATTCAGCTCCTAGATGGGAAACTGATCCTCAAGGGATCAGCGCAGGCGGTAGTGAGAGACAGTGTACTTCAGCACACTGGCTCTATGTAGGAAGTGCATTGCAGCGCACTGTGTCCTTCATTAGGCTGTGCTGGTGACAGTAAGCCATTTTGAAGGCAACTTTGACACATTTTTGACTCAATTTTCAATAAAAGAAGACTGAAATTCAATCAACGACCACAAGTATAGTATGTAGAAATGTCTTAAGAGGCTGATAAGCTACTAAGATGGATGATCGTTCCCCAACGGAGTCACCAATTTATTTTTGGAAGTTTGTGTCTACGAATAAACGATTTAACCCCTAGACTAATAGTTAAGTCTAGAACAATAGTACAAAGCATTCTCTACCTTTTCTACAACCAATAGATTAAATAAGACAGTAAAGAAGCCTACTTGTAGCTTTCGCTTACTCCTTATCTCCCTTGACCAATACTATCTCTCCTTTTTTTACTTAATCCGCTTGAAAAGTACTTGTACACAGATAGAAGACAAAAATTGATCAAGTACATAATACACATATGAAAGAATCAATGAACAATACAAACATATGGAAAAATCTTTGAACACTTTATTAGTAAAAGGAAGAGTTACAACCCAATTTGCTTGATTCAGTATTACTCCTCCAGTTCAATCCCATCCTCTCCTCATAACAAGAAAGACATTTTGACATCAATACAATACTTGAAACCAACTCAAGTCTCATACTAACAGCATCTCCCTATAATTCAATGACTTCCAGCCACTGATCAGTTAGATGAGTGGTCTTTTTATAGGTGAATGAAGGAAGTTATGCCATAAATGGTGATAATGAATGCCCTCACAAACTTAGAATTTAGTTCCATGGAGGAAGGGATTAAGGGATTGATGTTCCTTAACTCCCTACCTCGTCCAAATTCGAGCTCAAAGGAGTAGATAAACTTGGGAAAATTCTAGATGCATCCAATGGATAAGAATATTCCAAAACCCCAATGCAATTTCACTCAAATTCACCTAGCATAGGCCAAAGAGGGCTCAAATGCACTGCATAGCACCCTAGCAATGTACTGGACTACACTGCACTACTCCCTAATGAAGGCCTACCTGTGCTAATCTTCTTAGAGGCAATTTTTGGATGATTTTAGCCATGGAACTTATTGGGAAGCTAGGCATTCTGATTGTTGACTTCCTTAGGGCATGTAACAACTGAATTAGGGTTTGATGGGCCCTAATAGTACTAATGTGTAAGTCGAGGTTGATGTGCCCAAATGGATATGTAACACAGAGGAATGCGATTATGGACAAATTTGCCCAGATCTGTTGAGAATGCATCAAGATGATGGAGCTTAGTGGAAAGAAGTTGCCTTCACTAAGTGGGCCCGCAGGCTATTTTTGGCGCAAAGTCTATTTTTAGACACATGGATCATGATCTATGAGTTGCAAGATGCTATTTGTGGATGATTGGTCATGTTGGTAAAAATAGATGGACTTCTATTTTTAGACATATGGGCGGTTTCTATTTTTAGACTGCCAGGCTAAAAATAGAAAAGTCGAATATTATTGTCTCATAATAATATTTGCACTATGAACATTATCTTATCTTCTTGGAGCACTTCAGTTTGAGCTACAGATGTGGCACATGTAGCTGTCAGAAGGAAATACGCTTTCTTTGTGGGTCAGTTGAGCTATTGCATGCAGGACTTCAGTTAGAACTCATGTGGTTGAGTTTTGGTGGAGTTGATGGAGTTGTGTTCAGTTTGACTTGGTTGAACTAGTTGTATTTTAGTCTAACTAAAGAATACACTAGTGATGAGTTGTGTGAATTAAATATTAATTAATTCACTAATTATTAACTCATAAAGCAACTGAAGAATACATCAGTTAACTCAGTGCATGTACAGTTCAGTGGAGACAGGTGTTAGAGGTTGAGATTGCTATCAGTTGTGACTATAGTTGTGCATGACATTTGCACATGCATGGATGGAGATTGCCCATGAGGCTTGCGTAGTATAACCAAAGGAATTCAATTTCACATAGTGATTGATTCTCTTGCAGGATTGCGTAGTGGAGGCAAGCAAACAGTGGAGGAGATTTGAGGCATCAGATCTAAGCTAGTTTGTGTGTAACAGGTGGAGATAGTACTGAGTACTTGTGAGGAGTATTGTACTATGTATTGTTACATGTTCTCTATCATTCTAATATATAGATAGTGTGGGGTTTTCAGCTGTATAATTTCCTCGGGTTACATATTGTGTTAATGTGTGCATTTGATTGATGTTTCATGGTTTTTAATGATGCTAAATTGATGATTAACGTAGAGGAGATTATGTATTGTGCATGTATTCCACAATAGTGTATAATCGGGATAATCTCTGTGAATAAGTGTCATATTATTCAAAATTTCTACATGGTATCAGAGCTGTTGATCATCAGATCTACTATTCAGAAAGTGTTTACATTTTATTTCTTCAGGCAGAGTCTGTAATTGGGCCAGGTAGCCTCTGGATTCATCCTTCCTTTGGAAGGTGAGATATCCAGTAAAAGCCCATACAATCAATCTCTGTGTTAGAGTCGGTTTGGTCAGCCCTCTGTCAGAGATCAAAACTCTTTATGCATTTCATTTTTAGGTGTCCCGCTCCATTCATTCAGGTGCATTCCGCTAGGGGCAAGCCATGATCTGACGGAGAAGGTCATGCTAGTCATTTCCCCTCATGTCTGGCTCCTGCTGGCTTAGGTCTTTTGTCAATGATCACCAAAGTCCATGACAGTCAAGGCCTAGTCCTTTAATGGACAAAAGTCATTTTCGGTCATTAGGTCTAGGGATTAAATAAATTTGGTCTTTAAATATGTCCAGTAAAGCCATGCAGGCCAGAGTGATGCCCTTGTAAAGTAATGATTCACAGAGTTTCAATGTCATATTGATAAACTTCGACTGTTCTCCAAAACTCTGTTTCGAAGAAAAGTCAAACAGTGTCATGGGTGATAAAATTTTCAAAAAAGTCTTCAGTTGATCTCTTCAGGTGTAATCATGGTTTCCGTGGCCAAATTTCCCATCAAGAAATCCTTGCAAAGAGTGTCGAAAATTTCATCACTTGAGCCAAATTCAGAGGAAAAGCGAAAATTAGGGTTGTTTTAAAGTCAGTGAGAAAGTGTCAAACATAACATTAGAAAGTGGGTTTTTTGAGAAAGAAAAATTTAAATCATGACCTCCAAGTCTATATATACAAATTCCCACCAAAATCAAAGTCATTGTGCAATCAAAGGCAGAGGGAAAACATTGCAAAGTCATGGAGAGTGCAATCACGTGGTTTGGAGCAAGTTTGGAGGCCATTACAAGTGCGCGGCTCATATAGGCAGGGGCGCGACGCACACACAGAGCCCGCCCGCAGTGCAAATTCCTAACTGGCACGACGGACACCCAGAGCACGGCGCACTGCATTTTGCACGCGGCACACATAGACAAAGCACCAGAAACGTGCCAAAACTCCCTCAAATTTTTCTTGAAGCACATCAATCACAAGGTAGGCTCGAAACATCACTTGTTCATCAAATTTTATGAGTGATATGGTGGTTTTATGCCTGTGATTGAATGCAACAATCTTCATAAATTCAACCACAATAAGACACCAGAAAACCATTGATGCTAGGGTTGTTTAAGTGTATGTTGATGCCAAGGCTCTATTTTTCTTGCCCTACCACTTTTCCTTATTCCCCTATGCCATTTTTCCTATTATCACTACCCTAACACTACCAAACTCATATTCCCTTTCCCCTCCTCTTATTGGTTAATAAAAACCCCAAACCCTAACCTATAAAAATACCCAAAACCCCTACATATCCCTAAACAAAATTCTCCCTATAACCCCTATTCCCATTACATTACTCCCTTCCTAGTACTCCCTTTGTTTCATTGTTCCCCTTGGTGGTAGATATCACAAACAACACCCAGCTTCACCATCATCAAAGGGCAGTCTTAATACAGTATATAAATAGCAGTCATGGCATCTGAGGGTTCATCAGAGTATGAGGTGGAAACTCACAGTGATACAGCTTCAGGAGAACAGGCCCCCAGGAGACATCACAGGAGTGGAAAACATGTTAGGGATGAGCCAAACACCCTCACTGAATTGCAGGCATGCCCTCTTGCTATGTCATGTTTCCAACACCTAGCATGTTTTGAATTTTGTCAAAGGGTGGAAAATGTTAGAGTTCATCATGAGTTGGCCCGTCTTTTTGTGCTTCACCTACATGGAGGTCAGTCTATCTTGGTCGGGGTCACCTTCACATTGACACCGGAAACTATCTCAGTGGCAACAGGCATACCAAATGTTGGAGAACAGTGGCATAAGAAGAAGAAAGTGGATAGGCAATACTATGAGCCTTACATTAAGGCTAGTTGTTTGAGGCACCTCACAAGAGTCTTCCCATTCAGATATTTGAAAGATGAGTATGCTCTGCTCATGAAATTGATCATGAAATACTTCAGTTGTGAGGGGAGGTTCTCCTGCCTATATACCTATCACATCAGGTTGCTCATGCACTTTACCAGGGTGCGGATGATGAACCTCCCATTTTTCATTTGCGGGAACATAGAGAGGATGAAAATTTCATGCAGCATAAGACCCCTCAGCAGCAACTCAACAGTGTATATCACTTTGCTCTTATCCAGATTTTGGTGGATCATTAGTTGGGATTGCAGGGCATTTCTTGGGAGGACTTCATCTCCCGTGACTTCTTCAACACTCCACAGGTAGTATCAGAGGCAGAGCATGAGATAAGTGGTCCTTCTCATCAGTATGAGCGCCATGAGGCCGCTACTATGCCAGTATTCATCACCTATCAGAGAGGCAGTAGACATTTGTTTGCAGCGGCAAAGCGAGTGTTATCTCCACCCAGGGTGGAAGGGGCCTCACTTCTGGAATCAACAACACAGGAACAGGACAGAGGTAAAGAGCCAATTCATGATGAGGGGCCTTCAGGTGAGCCATCAAGTGAACGAGAGACAGAATTCATTCTCCTTCATGATGATGAGACAAATACATAACCTACACATGCAGAGCTTAGAGAGATCTTCCAGGAGCAGCAATCAGTTGTTGAGGCCTTATCCCTTGAATTAGAGAGGGCTAAGTGGAACATGAAATACCTAGATTAGAGAAACAAGTAGCTTGAGGATCAGCAGGTGATTATGGAGCTACAAAACATTCGTGAGCATCGCCAAGCTGCACAAAGGAGAAGAGTTGAGCTCACATCATTGGAGCAAGAGATCAATGAGGACCGGGAGGCCCATCTCGAGAGCGTTAACATGCACTTGGAGAGGCGACTAGACAAAGCTGACAAGGACCTTACCTTACTGAGACACATAGCTTTCCATTACAGGGCATGAACCATGAGTGCGAAGGCCCGAATAAAGAGTTTGAAAGCGAAATTGAGCAAAGCAACAAGAGAGGAAAAAGAGGCAAAAGAGCAAGATCGGCTTCGAATCTTGGCTGAGGCTTCTTTGGCACAGCATAGCAACCCATAGAAAACCTCCAACCCAAATTTCAAGGAATTTGGGGAAATTTTGGTCACGTGACAAATTTTTGGGCAAAACATAGGTTTTTTCTCCCTGTGTGCTGCGCTAAAAATTGGGAGCTCCAAATGAAGAATGGTTTGCATTTTTGGATTTAGCATGAAAAATCGCGACTACTGGTGCTTGGACAAGAAATTTTGGCAAGATCTGAGTCTCCAAGAGTTCAAAAACACACAAAAAATGACCTCTCTGCCGCTATTTTGACACACAGGAAGCAGTGTTGGCAGAATGAAGATTTGGAGGGCAAAATGAGCACCAAATTAAGAAATTCCAGTTGGGTTAGAAAATAGACAGGACAGGCTTTCCAACAAGAACACTTGGGAACATTTTGGACTCCTGAAAGTGCCTCAAAACAAGCTCCCAAGTGGCATAGCGCACAGAGAAAATGGCGCGACGCACACAGGAAAAAATGCCAAATTTGCCTCTGTTTCGCGAAATTTCGATTCGCAACTTCTCCAAGTGGGCCCGCTCATCTACATTTCATATTTTTGGCACCTAAAGTGGCATTTAAAGTATTTTCTCTCCAGATTGGCTTCTATCCAAGTGGTGAAGGAAGGAAAACGGTCACCCAAGCCATTTGTCATGTTTGTAACGCTACACCTGTAGCTAATGGTTGGCTCTCCATCTCCATTTTGTAATGATTCGAGTAACTCCCCAACCCTTGGGCATTCTATCTCTTCATGGCACATTCTATATATTGTGTGAAAACCATTTGCAAAGGGTTGGCTGGCTTGTAGCTTCTGGGAGACTGTGGGAAAGAAACTCTGTTTCTTCACTGTATATTTTTGACAGAGAATTAATGAAAGGCAGCGGCTCTATTTCATGAGATTCATGTGGTTGTGAGTGTAGTAAATGTGTCTGTTATGTTTCATATGTATTTTGTAATGTTTCATAGTTCAATTCATATTCATTTCCAGTGAAATTTTCTGAGTTAGATAAGTTAGAATTCAATTTTATTGCTCTGCCTGTGGGAAAATTTCATGTTCAATGTTCTTCTTCTGTTGAAAAGGATTCATGTACTTATGCCCTTTTCACTCTCCTCAGCAATCTCTCCATTCCGTATTATTTCTAACTAAATTGCTACACTTTCCGCCTGTCTTGCCTCACAGAGTAATCTATGCCTTTGTATTAAATTCTTTGTTCATTGCTGTATGTTGGTCCCATAACATCCCAGAAGCTCAGTCATTCATAAAAATTGTTTCTTGTATCCATATTCACTTACTAGCCTAAGATAAATATTTCGCTGTAAGTCATCTCAGATTGTTTCGTTTATCCATTCACTGAGCGTGACTCAGAGAGAGCCCTCTCATGTTCTGGTAGGGCTCGCTACCAGACTGAGCATGGTTTGTGGTTACCCTGAATTTTTCCTTCCTTCAACCTAGGGCAGATTTAGGTGCTAACATAGTGGCGACTCCGCTGGGGAACACTGAAATAAAATCCCCTTATTTCTTAATAATTCTAAGCTTCCGGATGATAAGTTTAGGATTGGACAGGCTGAGTAAGTTGGTTGTGTCCTGTGATTTTTCTCAATAGCACGCTGGCTTCGAGACGATATACCAAAGCCAATCCAGACCCGGATCCTCCTCATATTTACGGAAACCCCAATTTGATTCCGAGACTCCTTCGTCAAGAGAGCACCATAACTCCCGTGTTAAAATCCCATTCATGTCCTGACATTTTTGAGTATCTGGAAGAGCTTAAGTTTGACGAGTGGTTTGAAATATCATTGTTTGAGTCTAAGTCCAAAAGGGTTGTTGACTATACTATCCCCAATCTGCAATTTCTTGTAGACTTAGAAACCCAAAGAGCTAATCGATTAATTGATAATTATATTGCAACCCAGCCTCAAACCCCAATTGTTAGCCCCTTACAAACTGTTCACACTCCTCCAACACCTCCAAGGCCAAATCCACTGAGAGTGATGGCTACCCATTTTGCACCCCTTGTTCTACCTCAAGCTCTGGATGACATGCCCACAGATTATCAAAGCAAAATCCAATTTTTTGATGTCACTCCTAACAGCATTACTTCCCAGGAACATGTGGACAAAATGGCAGACTTCTATGAACTTCATGAGAGCGATGCGGAGAATGTGGCAATGAGACTCTTTGTACAAAAATTTGCAGGTGAAGTGAGGAAGTGGTTTAGAGGTTTGCCAACAGCACATATCGCTACCTTGGCTAAACTAGAAAGACAATTTTTAAATCTATGGGAAGTGAAAAGGAATCCTCTTCAAATTCTGGCTGAATATGAGCAAATTAAATGAAACGTTGGTGAGTCGGTCCAAGATTATTGTGTTAGATTCAATACAGTTTATAACGAAATTCTAGATCATCTAAAGCCACCTATGGGACTGGCTATGATGAAATTTCCGGATGGTTTTGACGTTGATATGGCCTACCAATTAAGAGAGAGAGAACCAGCCACAATGGAAGACATGCAGAAAATCACGGTCAGCGTTGAAGCGAATCTGTTGTCCAAGAGAGCTAGAGCGAAAGCAAAAAAGAAAGTCACGGTTAAGGAAGAGTCTTCTTCGATGGATCAATTACTCAAAAAGGTGTTAGCCTCCTATACCAATAGGTTTTCATTTCTCATGATTGACAGTGGAAGTGCCAAAAATGTTCACCTTCCATGCTACTAAGGTTCCATTTTTGTGAAAGCAAGCAGACAGTTAAAAAATGTAAAGAGGGTATGCCTTAAAAGAAAAATCAAAAGGCAAGAAAATGAATTGGTCAAAGAAAAAATAAAAGAAATGAACCCCAAATAAAGACCATGAAAGTGGCTAATCCAAAATGCCACTGCTACTTTGATGGGTGGTCCAACAGCTCAAGCTGGGCCTCACCATGTTTTAATTTGCATGTTTTAGACTAGAGAGGAAGTACCTGCTCAAACAGTTTAAGCTTGACAGATGACTAGGTGGATAGAGAAAGGAAGGAGCCCAACTGCTTAATTTGGGCCCTTGGAAGTCATAAGGGTAGACTTAGATAGGAGGGCAGCAAAAAGAAAAGAGAATTATTAGGGTTTGCAAGGCTAAGTGCACCCATCCAAAGGAAGAAAGAATGTTAGGCATATTAGGCAGGGTAGGCAGTGGAAGGTTGCAGAATACAAGATCTAAGCATATGACATGAGGAAAATCACATATGATGTCACGAGCAAGAGAAAGGCAAGAGCAATGGCCTATTTGGCAAACTACTAAACCATCACTAACCTCCCTCATCCCCTTCAAAAGTTTCTTACTAATATCCCTTTGAGCACTGCAGGATCTGCCTGATCAGTCCTCCTTACATTTCTCATTTGTAAAAATTTCATGTCAGAAGTGACTTCTCTTTTTGAAAAGAAGCCACATTTCTTGTGTAAAATCTCTCTTCACTCCCATCTGCTTCTAAAACTAAGTTTACTCATTAAACTTAGCTCTTTGCCCCTCTCTCACATCCCCAATTCATATTAATTTCTAATTTTTACTATATAAATCCCTAAGTGCTACCCCTCCCCCTACTAGTATAGCATTGTATGCAAACAACCCAAAAAATGTATAAATATCCCCCCCTTTAGCATTATAGCTAAATAGCACTTCTATGGGAGACATTAGTCCACCAGGGACTATAGTCAACCCTTGCTTTCGGATTACTCTAACCTCTCGTTAGATTAATAACCAACTCTAAACCCTCTCCTACCCCATTTTCCGAAAATACATATGCAAACCCTTTCCCCCTCGCTCAAACCTAAGGTTAACTATTTGGTTGAACCCCGACATATTAACCCACATATGTTTAAAACCCATTAAAACCCCCTAACCCAAAGTTCTGAACCCGCAAATATTTAAATGAATATTTTATTAGCTGGCGGTCCCCACCCAAACTTGCACGATGGGTCCCGGCGCCCACCAGTCATCGATCTCCTGCTGCCCCTGATCCAAAGGTGGGTGGTCATTTTGAGTTTTCAACCTGCCGCGCTTTAGCGTCCGGGGAGCGGGTGGTTTTGCTCCCGTACGCTGGATGCGTGGCGGCCTCCGGGGTTGTTCGAAGCCCCCCTCCCCATTACCACTTTCCTCCAATGGCGGTGCGGGGAAACCACATACCGCCCTCCCTCAACCCGCCTCCCCTGTCACGTCACCCCCCACATCATCTCGTGGCCCCCACATCCCACCACCGTGTCCTGCCATGCTGGCCTCCAGCTCAGCACCCACGTCATCATCTGTACCTGGGCCCACCATGACATCATGCTGACGTCATCGGCAGAAAAGCGCCAAAAACCCATATTTTCCGAATTTATCGTTATAAACGTGCAATTGAGCCATTTGTTGTCATTTTCATTCGAAAAGAGACAGAGCCGTTTACTCCTTCACTCCAAAAATTGCCTCCAAGCCGCGAATTTGAAGCTTCAGATGCCGCCACTCACCAATTCAGTTGCGTTCTTCATCCACTGTTCAACCGGCGGCTCTCGGCATCATTTATCCAGGTATTTGCCGAAATTCACCTATTTTGCCCATGTTCATGCCATTTCTCTGCAAAATTCTCCACTAAATACCTGGTAAATCCTAAATTAAAGATTGTCATTTAGTCAATTCTGGACCAAAACAACCTACATTGCCCCCTGCTCCAAAATTCGCTGTTGAAACAATCATTCGCGGCCTTAATTTGCAATTGGTCCCCAAACTGCCCAACATTGTTCCCTTTTGCCAAGTACATACTTGAAGAACTGCATTTTGCCAACTTATAGTCCTGCCCTCCCTCTGCAATTCATCCTCATTATTCACAATCCCTGTGAATTCACCAGAGCAGAATAGAAGCAAGCCTGCTCAATCCACCTACTCCTCTTTGAAGAACATATCTAGCATCACCTGCATTCAATCTGCCACTTGACTTCTAGAAAGATTTGCAAGCTATTGCACTCACATTGTTGCATTCAGAAACTGCATTTTAAAGACAGCACCCAAAAGCTATACAATGGCTGCTCCTGCACCCACAGCTCTCAGTGTTGCCCCCATGAATCCACCTAACAAAGAGCTTGAGGCCATGCCTCTTGCTGACAGAGATTACCTCATCCAAGACCTTGTGGGTGACATGAATCATTTGCAGACCTTCTGGGAATTGAGGGACAACTATTTGAGCAACAATGACACATATGGGATATGGGAATCCAATCTCCCTCATTACTTTCTCCCATATGTTAACATTTTTCCAGAAATCATTCGCTTATGTGCTGAGAATTATGATCCAAATCACAGAGCTGTCAAGTCTCCATCTGGGAGCATACTCTTCCACATCAATGCTGAATCCATCAACCAGATGCTCAACTTCAAACAAACTCAGTTGCTGTATCCCTTCTCCATGAACTATCTACTGGATACAGGTGCCAAGATTTCCACTGTTGACATTTAGAAGATCACTAGGACATTTATGAGAGCTGACCGCCAGCCCACAGGGCCACCTCCTTTCTTGCATGTCCATTTTACTGATGTAGGCAAACTTCTGGTTGACATGATTTCCTATGTATTGGGCTATAAAACCAGTGAGTTTGTTGATGAGACAGTGTTGGTGTTATTAGCTGCTTACAGCCCAGGCCAACCTCCTGCCTACAAGTATAATTTTGCTAAATTCATAGCCAACAAAATACATGACCAGCTTTTCAAAGTAGACAGGGAGGGCATATTCAAATATTCATCATACATCTACCATTTGTTCATGTATTATCAATCTGAGGCCTTTCAATGCCCTATCAAGAAGCTGGATTCTAGAGGGGAAAGAAGGTCTGTCATCTTCTGGACATCAGTTTTTCACCAAGTCCAAGATTCACCATATTCATACTGTGAATTTATTGATCAATTTGTCTACCCAGTCTCTTGCTTATTAATGAGGTCCCCTCCTCCCAGAGTGTCATTTGAAATCCAGAAAACTCTGCAGCTGTCCAAAAATTATAAAATAGGTGATTGGTACCTATACCAAGATCATACAGTCATCAAAATTTATGGCTGTGAGCTCTGTCCATATAGGCTCCCAAAATATGTACCAATGAGATTGTTTGCCTTGGAGTACTATAGGCAGCTTATTCACTCTGACCTCACCCACTTTCATAGTGCTAAGAAGAAAGCCCGCCTCAAGTTTAAGCACCACCTGGGCCCCTTCATCATGAACAAAAAAGAGGGATGGCAAGAGGCTGAGCAAATCCTCAAAGATAAATACAAGCTATCAAAAAGTTTCTGGTGGGTCCCTTATGACCCCAAGGCTTCATCTATGCTAGAAGGGTCAAGTACAAGCTGCTAGGCTATGAGCACTGTAAATTTCCACATATTGAGCAGTATGCCAATCAGCAAGAGTGGTTGCAAGATACATTAATTGAGAAACTAACTAAAGAAGAAATAATGCAAAGAAATGTCAAGGATTTGGAAAAAACTCTTGACTTAGATTCTGTGCAGCAGGTAATCTTCAAGCAACCGCATCCAGTTGGAGAAGGAACCTCAACTACAACAACTGCACCAGCCACCCAGGTGCCATCTACACCAGCATCAGGCATAGATAAGGGCAAAGGAATAATGGGTGCTGAAGAAGAAATAGTAAAAGAAATGCCTGCCTCCACAATTGGGCAGCAACAAGAGCAAACCCCTCCTCCACAAACAGAACCACCAATAGTGCCTATATTGCAGACCCCTGCACATGAGGAGAGGGGCAAGAAAAGGGACAGAGAAGAGTCCACTCCTACTAGTGGATCCTCCCAGAAACCTGAGGCCAAGAGGAAAAAGGTTGACTCCCCAGTCATAGAAGAAATAAGTGAAGAAGTCCTTGAGAGTCCAAGGAAAGAAGGGGGAGACAGTCAGCAAATGGCTACAAGCTCTTTTCAGCAAGAGCAGGGATTACAGCTTGGCATGGAGGTGTCCTCCTCCACTCAGCAGAGCAAGAAGCCTTCAAGCACCAAGGCTTCCTTCAAAGAAATAAAAGCACAAAATGAGCTGTTGAGAATAGAGGTGTATAAGCAATTCCTCAAAGCAACACCAGCTAAGCAAGAGAGGCTGATGTCAGTGTATGACATACAAGAGGAGAAAATGATCCTCAGCCACTTCAAACCCAAGGTACCGCAGCCTCAATCAGCTGCAGATTTTGTAAAAACAAGGGTGGAAGTCATGGCAAAGGACATTCACCCCATGGACCAGATAGAGCTGCACAAACAAACGGGGGAAATGGTCTATGCCACCTTGGTAGACAGGGCCACAATGGCCCATGAATTGAAAGAATCACTGAAGAATACCAACATTCAGTTGGATTTCGAGAGAATGTCCTCCATGTCCAAGGACAACAGGATTAAAACACTAGAGGACATCATCGTGGACCTAGGACATGATCCTAAGGACCCAAAGGGTGTGAGGTCCCTCATGAAAAAGAAGGAAGATGATATTACTGCATTGAAGAAAAGGTTGAAACTGCTTCCCACTGAGCACCCCCAAACAGCAAAATTGCAAAAGGAAAAAGAGTCTGAAGATCAGCTTGATCTAATAATGCAGTTGTTGGGACTCAGAAATGTCATATTTTCATCCACCTTTTTCCTTACATTTCATCATCCCATTAACCTGTTATCATATCACTTTCCTACATACACTTGGGTTTCACCTTCTTATTTTCCATTTTATTCATTTTTGTATTATAAGTGAATTTATGATTAATTATTAGAAAATGTACATATTTTTATATATATCTCAAGAATATGTGAGTTTTGTGATGTAGGAAATATGTGAAGAATTAATATCTCCTCCACCATATCAAGGAGATAATTATGCAAGCCTTATTCTACGGAGAAAATCATGGAGGCATATCGAGAAAATCATGGAGGCATATCTTATCCTAAGGAGAAGATCATGGAGGCATATCGAGAAAATCATGGAAGCATATCTTATCCTAAGGAGAAAATCATGAAGACATATCTTATCCAAGATATGAGAGATTTGTGGGATCATGTTTGAGAGATTTGTGCGATGATATCTTGTAATAATGGGAAACTAGTTGAGAGTGCTTGAGAGAATATTTGAATGTAATTATGGAAAGGTTATCTTCCTCATGTATATAAGAGAGTGCTCTCTCTTCATTGTGGTAATGAATAATGAATAATAGAGAATGGAGATTAACTTTGATTCTTTCTTGATTTGTAATTTAGTTATTGTAATATAGTTTGACATAGTTTTATTGTCATGAGCTCATATCTGTTGTTTGCCATTCACTTCTTCACATGTATTTATTTTCCTTTATGCAATTTCATGCTTTCCTAGTTAGTGTTTCAATGCTTTAATTTGATTTCAGTAATTTAGATTAGATTAGATTAGATTAGTTCCACTTCAGTCCTGCATATATAGTGCATGTGTCTCGTAAGTCTACGGACCTCAGATTGATAAATTAAATAGTTGGGTAAGTACTACAACGAAATTAAACGAACATAGTTTCACCCAACATTTTGGCGCCGTTGCCGGGGAGGCACGATGGATTGAAGTTTAGTTTGATTTTTCTGCAAGTGTGTTTAGAAATGTTCCTAACTCCGAGGTGTTAAATGCGGTAAGACGTGGGGAACAACCTACGCATCGCATTCGAGATACCGTAATGGGCTCGACCTCTTATGGATCAGGGCATGTAGGGTGTGTTTACATTTATGCAAGTGTGTTTGATTTTCTCAACTGTGAAGAGTGTTTGATGAATGGTTCATGGTTATAATTGAAGTATTCAATTACTCAATTAATGAGCAGTCCTTGTAAGAGGGTTTAATTGAGTATTGAATTCAAGATTATTTTTGTGGTCCTTTTGTTTTTAGTGTGTTGATTTTTATTTGTTTTTTTTTCTTTCCTTTCAACATGGTTTTATAATGAGTGTCAGCTTGGAACTACTCACTCAGATCCTTGCAGAAGTTGGAATCTCCTCTTCCCTGGAAAAGGAGATCTGGACAAAGATTGAAAGTTCAACTACTCCCCAAGAAATAAATGAAGAATCCTGCGTATCTGATGGCGAAAAACCATTCGAACAGGAGATCGAGGAAGAAGAGCAGCAGATCGGAGAAGAAGAACAGGAATTACAGCAGAATCTGAGTAAGAGTAACTGTGCTTATCAAAGCTTCATCGAACAATGGTTCCAGGTAAGTACTAGATTAGATTCATCTTTTTATTTTTTAGTTGATTTGTAGTTACAGCAACTAAACTCATCCACTCTCGACTATTGCCATTTTTCATTTGACAAATTGCTAGTGAATCTATTGTTGTTACTGCTGCGTGAATGGCTTCATTGGAAGTTTAACTACACGTAACTAAATTGTAAATTCTAACTAGTATAGGGTAGGTAGGCTTTTAGTTTTAGTTTTTGCTTTCATTTTTAGTTCTGTTTTTACCTAGAATAAGTATGCTATCCTCCTGCGTCTTTGTACGATCTCGAGGATCAGAAAATAGGTTCCAGTTTTGCTTAGAATAAGTATGCTCTCCTCCTGCGTCTTTGTACGATCTTGAGGATCAGAAAATAGGGATGATTTAGGCGACCAATTTCAGGAATAAATAAATGTTTTTGCAACGTGCTTCATCACCAACATTTTTCGATATGCAAATCTTTGTGTCCATTTGTTAAAAAGAAAATTTAAAACTAACCATTTTTTTTTGTTTTTAAAGATAGGATTAATTTCATTTTCTACACTGTTAATAATAAAAATAACAAAAAAAAAAAATAATAATAATAATAAAAAAAATGAAAAATAAATTTTTTTGTTAATGCATCCCCACTCTTCCTTTACAGGATTCTCCAATAAACCCACTATTCACTCTAAGCTGTAGCCAAATGATCCGCTCTCCATTGCCAGACACTAACAGAAATTCCGCACCTGTCCCGTCATTCGATGGCAAAGCCAAGTCCAACAGAGCGTTCCGGGCGGCCCCTCTGATCCCATTTTCTCACTTCTGGATGTCTGAAGCAAAATACACCCGCCCCAATCCCAATTTCCGCTGTCCATGGCGTCATGGCAGTCACAAATGTGAACGCTGCCAATTCTGTCAAAAACGCTATCATTAAGGAAATTGGCACTGCTCAAATGGATGTTTCGAGCTAGTCGAAATTCAAATCTTTGATGTCAATGATCCGCCTTTGCTTGAAACAGTCGTATTTCCAGCACTTGTATCTGCCTCTGCATATCCTTGCCCTGATAGCAGTTCATTGGACTCCATCTCATGTTCCTCTGTTTCAGTCTTCCACCTCACAAGTTTTGAAACGCAACCCTTTAAAAACGTCAAATTTAAAAAGCAGTCTGTGTTCAAACCAGGGAAAATCTAGACAAACGAAGACATGGGTTTTTTTCATAATAGAACGAATTATATAACCCAGAAATCGTTTGCTTAAATTCCTCACGATCTAAGAGGAAATCATGGTTCTTCAGAGCCCTATTTTGCTAACTGCGTGAATAAAAACGGTTTTGTACATCTGTCCTTTGAAGGCTTTGTCAGGTGGATAGGCTGATTGCCATTTGCTTTATGCATTGTTGCATGTCAAATATCATATCTTGCAGCTGTGTAAATCCACTCAAGTCCTGTCTGATCATCGAGCTCCGACTCCAACGTTTTGAGAGCCACTCCGTAACACTTGAACTGCGTGGGCACCATCTTCTCCAAAAACTCCTGCTCCTGTGCCTCCACTTATGCTTTTAATAACAATGGCTCTACCTCAGAATTGTGGTGCAACAGTTATGGAGCCTCGGGCTTTATCAAAAGCTTTAGATGAGCGTTGCCAACCCCGGGAAAGAGTCAGAACAATGACACTTCCATAATAAAAAAAGACCCGTTTTCTGCCCTCCATCTTACTCTTCTCGTTTTTCCAATTCGATGAAACCAAAAGGAATGCGACCAGTGCATTTGCTTTCTCACTCGCTGAGCTGCTTCCAGCAAACCTGGGTCCGATGTTTTTTTCGGCTTTACTCATAGATAAAGCGATTGCAACAGCTCTTTCAACGCAGATTGGTTCTTCCTATTATCCATAAAATGATTCATATGTTTCGTAAGGGCTTGAAAAATATGATTTACATGACTGTTTCAGTAGCAATGGATGGCACCGCTTTGATTCTATATGAAATTATGAGGATGGCACATGACTATCGACAGAGCGATGCTGGATGACACCAAATTTCTATCGGTTCTTTTTCCAGTAGAAGATATTTGTGTTGACAATGTCGAACTTGCACAGTGCTCACACTTTGGTGGCTTCCAGTTGGATGGTCACTGCCTTTAACCACCGTTCCGTGTTCATGTTACAGCGACAGCCATCGATTGGGAATATGATTCAAGACTCCCTAACAAGGCTAAACCGCGTGACAGCTCCACATCCAACTGGTTGGGTGTATTGGAAATCCGCAATTCAGTGGACGTTTCTTGGGTCCCTGCCCACACGACAGTGAATATGACTTGAAGCAGCATATAAAGCCTCAGGATGCCCTTCGAATAACCAGATTCAATCCCTGCTCCGCGTACATTGATTCTATTCTAAGAAGACCAGGGATTCGTATAATGTTTGCGGGCCACACGAAGTGTTTCAATTATTCAAACTTGCCTCACTTAATGTAATGCATAATGTACAGTTGCTGACTTGTAGTGTAGTTTTTTAAAAAATAAAATAAAAAATAAAATAAAAATAAAATAAAAAAAATAAAAAAATAAAAACTAATAATAATAATCAAATAAAATTTGCCCTCATTCATTTACATCAAACTTCATAACACCAACTACTTCCCCAAAAAGATACAAAAGCCTTTTCAAATGTTTTAAATCAATTTTCCTGCAAACTAATAAAAACATTTTGAAAAAATATTGCAAAATCAATGAATACATTGCATGGGGACATGCAATATTTCTAGTTGGGGGGAAATCAAAGTATGTTGGATATTTTTGTGAATTTGTGGGCAAGAGTTAGGATGTATATACTAACAAGTGAAATGGACATTTCATAAATTCTTGAAAATGAGCTAATTTGTTTTTGAAGTCACTTCATACAGGAATGATCGATGGAGATGGCACATGAAAATGACAATTTTTATGCAGGAATGGTGCTAAGTTTTTCAGAGTATGCAAAGTGATTTTTTTCCAAATCACAATGAAACATGCATCATTGGACGCTTGAAGGAACAAATTCTTCACTGCACATATCATGACATTTTCCACTACACACCTTTTGCGTCATGATTACTTCCCTTTTTCCTTCCAAACGCCTAGACCTTCCTTGTGTTGCAGCCCATCTTCCATTTCCTTATCTTTCACGACTTCATGCACGCCTATTTTTCTGAATCGCATACAATCATTTATCCTTTTCAGTTTGCCTTTTGAATAAAACTCATTCCCTTTCCATGATCACATTACCTTGATTTCCTAGCCATGCTGATCCACACTGCTTGTCCGTGAGTTCTTTCTATTTATAGTCCTACCAAATCTTTTTGTACAAACTCGCGTTGACTGATGTGGGATTCCTTAAGGCCCACCTTTCAACAAGTCTTGCCCCATCGACACCAGCACCTTATCTGGGAAATAGACTAGAGTTCATTTTGAGTACCTAGAGGCTTGCATGCCTTAATGGCAAGTTCTCTCGCTGGCGATCATGGGAATACATCAATGTCCCCTGATCATCAGATCTTGCAAGTGGCTCGACCTCGACACATCCATTCGCACTTCACAAGATGTACTCCGGTACCTTGGCACTCATTGACATCAATGGTGAGTTGCCTCGCATTGGTTAACGGCATACATCAATGGCCGGTAATCCAATGATTTCTATTCATGCTCGACATCGACACATTCATTCGCATGTTTAGAATTGTACCATCGGGTTTGTAGCGGGTGAAGACTATACACTTTTTCATGACTCCCTCAGCAGTCACAGCAGCATGCATTCTGATCTATGAGAGTACCACAGTACCACTCTCAGCATTTATCTTTTCCATGATTCAGCATCAGCAGTTCAGATTCCTTCATTCTCCAGGATCCAGTTACATCAGTCACATTTTCCTGATCCAGCAGCAGCAACAGCTACATTCCTATTACATACTTCATCATTCTTGGGTAAGTAGAGGTATGTTGTTTTCTAATCTTTAATCATGCAATTCCTTATATGCTAACTTGAATATTTTGGAAAATTCCCTCACCATGCTACATTTCCTTTCACACGCCATGTTAAGTTGCATGCAGACATGCAACCAATTCAGTTGAGGGGGGGGGGGAGAACTACATTCACTACATATTCACTTCCATGATTCCATTTCTTCACCACTATCACTCCATTTACCATTCACCAACATTTATTTTCCAATGATACTTTGTTGCACTTTGTTTCATACGCAATATTGGCATGCTTCATTAATATTACAAAAGGGCTTTCTTATGCACATTATGATTTCCAGTGAGTGTTTACATTATTGAAGAAAAGAGAACAAAAAATGAAATGAATGTTGTTAACACAAGAACCAACATTATTTGTATTCATGGTTGTCACACAAGAACCAACCATAAGAAAATGTAAATTGTTACCAATGTCTCTCACATATCCTGGAAACATTTAAGACATCATCATGTAAAGCCAAAGTTCAATATGCCAAATGTTCTTAAAAGATACCCATGCATGGTTGCATGAGGACATGCAACAAGTTCAGTTGGGGAGGATGTTGGGACTCAGAAATGTCATATTTTCATCCACCTTTTTCCTTACATTTCATCATCCCATTAACCTGTTATCATATCACTTTCCTACATACACTTGGGTTTCACCTTCTTATTTTCCATTTTATTCATTTTTGTATTATAAGTGAATTTATGATTAATTATTAGAAAATGTACATATTTTTATATATATCTCAAGAATATGTGAGTTTTGTGATGTAGGAAATATGTGAAGAATTAATATCTCCTCCACCATATCAAGGAGATAATTATGCAAGCCTTATTCTACGGAGAAAATCATGGAGGCATATCGAGAAAATCATGGAGCCATATCTTATCCTAAGGAGAAGATCATGGAGGCATATCGAGAAAATCGTGGAAGCATATCTTATCCTAAGGAGAAAATCATGAAGACATATCTTATCCAAGATATGAGAGATTTGTGGGATCATGTTTGAGAGATTTGTGCGATGATATCTTGTAATAATGGGAAACTAGTTGAGAGTGCTTGAGAGAATATTTGAATGTAATTATGGAAAGGTTATCTTCCTCATGTATATAAGAGAGTGCTCTCTCTTCATTGTGGTAATGAATAATGAATAATAGAGAATGGAGATTAACTTTGATTCTTTCTTGATTTGTAATTTAGTTATTGTAATATAGTTTGACATAGTTTTATTGTCATGAGCTCATATCTGTTGTTTGCCATTCACTTCTTCACATGTTGTATTTATTTTCCTTTATGCAATTTCATGCTTTCCTAGTTAGTGTTTCAATGCTTTAATTTGATTTCAGTAATTTAGATTAGATTAGATTAGATTAGTTCCACTTTAGTCCTGCATATATAGTGCATGTGTCTCGTAAGTCTACGGACCTCAGATTGATAAATTAAATAGTTGGGTAAGTACTACAACGAAATTAAACGAACATAGTTTCACCCAACAACAGCTGAATCAAAAAGTTATTGATCTGGAGAAGGAGCTAGAAGGGGCACTGCAGGACAAACAGGGAGAATCCACCTCCCAACCTCCTCCAACTACCTCAACCACTGCCACCACTACAGAGGCAGCAGTAGCCCTTGCAACTACTACAGCAACAACAGAAGCAGCAGCAGCAACAACAACAGCTCCTGAGTCCAGCTTGAACATGGATGATTTGACAAAGGCTATCAAAGAGCTGGAACTTCAGGCAATCGAGATCAAGGAGGCCAAGGAAAAATTGGCAGAACTAGAGGCCAAATATGACAAGTCAAAGATGACTGTAGCAGAGCAGTCTAGAGAAATTAAGGCCCTCAAAGACAAAATAAAGGCATTAGAAAAGGAGCTCAAACTTGAAAATACTCTGGCAGAAATAAAGAGGATTTTGTGGGCCCGGATTGACTACTCCCTTACTAGACAATGGAAGTCAATCAAGACAGTGCATGAACAAATGGAATTGATTGGCCAAGTGCAAATTGAGATCCAGAAAGCCAGAACAGTACTGGGGAACAGGCCTGAGCAGGCCAATAGAATGATAAACTTTCTGAACAATCAGACTAAGGAGGAGCTGGCAGCCCTCAACATCGTTAACAGAACAAATGTTGTCCTTACAGCTAAAAAGGTGCTGACTCTCAGAAATTTTGTACAAACTATAGAGAGGAAATGCCATGAAATACAGGCTGAGGTGGATGAATACAAGCTCAAAATGGGAGCACTGCAACAAAAGGGATTGCCCAGCCTACTAACCAGCACAGGAAGACTGCTCCCCCGTGAGCAATATGCTACCAGGATGACAACTTTTATTGAAAATCAAATCACTGCATCCGCCAGCACTTCTGAGGAAACAGGGCCTCGAACAGGGTAGGGCCTCTGTGACAAGCTTGAAAATCTATTTTTTATTGAACATGAAATCAATAACTTATTTGAAGTTCCTCCAAATTTCTATAGGTATACAGAGGTAGATGAAACCTTGGTGAAAATTCGAAGACACCAACTGCCCAAAGAGGATTGGTGGCAGGCAATGCTGCAAATTTTTCCTCAGTGATCTCAGTTGATCAATCCTAGTCAGCTTCCACTCAGCCAACAGCAAAAAGCAGAATCTGGATAGCATACAAGGCAGCCGAAAAGGGTGACTCAGCATAAAGATAGCGGCAACAAGCCAAATATAGGAAATGCGCAAATTTTGGGCAGCACATCTTCAGCCGACTCCAACGGTCACAAAGTCAACATTCTCTGACCATTTTGGACAGCTAATACACTTAGAAGTTACTACAGCATTTATTTTCTCAGCTACAACGCTCCAGGAGTAGGCACAATATTAATGAGCCATTAACTCATTAGCTAGATATTTTATGATGTAAAGTTTGTATATATACCTCCCCTGGCAACGTATTAGGGGTTGGTGATTTTCACTCTGAGGCAAATGTATTGTATATTTTCAGATAATCAAATGCAAAAGGCTGGAAAAGCTCAGTGTTTCTTGGATGTTTGATGTCTCGATGATGCTCTGCGTGCTATTGCAGAATTCCTGTGTTGTCTAATGGAACAATAAGTTTTCTCAATCTATGTTTTATCTTCTTATGTTTGTTTGAATCATACACATGCTTCACCAATCTAACAATAGAGAAAAAGAATAGTACAGGAAATGTTTGATTACACCTTGTGCTCAATCTCTGTTGCTGAAAATGTTTTCTTCAGAATTAATCATGAACATGAATTCTTAATTGCTCATGTTTACATCAATTCTATAAATATGAATGTTATATAGGAATTCTTCAGTGCTCCTAAATAATATTCCCACTGTTCTCCATATCAGATTACTGAAAGATCCTTAATTGCCTTTCATACCCTGATTACATCACACCCAATCACAGATTTCAAGAATTGTTTCTTAGACACTTATCTGGCTCTGCAGCACCACTGTTGTATCAACACAGACATATCAGGCAATTAAAACATCACTGACTCCATGCCCAATGGCCTAGAACACCCTGACAAACATATATTTATCTTGACTAAAATCATCATCTAGCAAAAATCTAAAACAAAACCTTGAGCATCATAACTAGCCTAAAATATTATACAAACAAAGTTAAATCATAAAGAGAGAGCCCTCTCTGGTCATAGGTAGGCTAGAACCTGTGACCTAAAGACTAGTTAGTGGTTACCTCGGCCGTATTCCCTTGGGAGTCTAAGGGAACAACCTGAGTGCTAACATAAATGGCGACCATACTGGGGAACAGAGCGTATTTTTCAACTGTTGTCTGATTTTAGACAGTGGTTCCAAAACTTGAGCAGTCCCTTAAAACAGTTCTAAAAATATTCTCAAAAATACCAAAAACAGGTTCAGAAGTTGGCTCGTAAAAAGAGAACTAGGCACACCAGGTCAAATCCTGACCCAAATCCCCCACCTGTTTTCGACAATCCAAATTTGATCCATAAAACTCTTAGGAACCAGAAGGAACCAGAACAGTCTCCTGAATCTAGCCTTGAGGCAGTTCAGCAAAGTTTTATTCCAACCCCTGCTAAGCCATTAGTCCACCCTCATATAGCTCATTCTTCCCCCTCTTCATCATCCACTTCACAAAACATATTGTCAACACCTAACACACAAACCGTTGTTGCTGTCCCCGTTGTTCCACTTGTTCCCTTTCTACCAGTTGTCCCGCCTGTCCCCCCAAATATGGCTAATCGTTATGCACCCCTTCAGTTACCTGGTAACCTGGGGGATATGCCTCAGGACTACCAAAGCAAGATTACTTACTTTGATGGAACCAGTACATACACTGCCTTACAGCATACCAAGAAAATGCAAGACTACTTTGAAAACTATGAGATAGATGATGATGATGTGAGAATGAAAATTTTCGTGCAAAGCCTGACAGGTGAAGTAAGAACCTGGTTCAGGGCACTGGCTGCAAATTCTATAGCTGATTCGGGTGCCCTTTATCAGTCCTTCCTGAATAGATGGGAAAAGAAAAAGGACCCTCTACACATTTTATCTGAATATGACACCATAAGGAGAGGCCCACAAGAAATTTTCTTGGACTATTGCACTAGATTAAACACTATTTATAATGCCATTCCTCAAAATCTTAGACCTCCACCTGATTTAGCATTGATTAAATTCCATGATGGATTTGATGCTGATATGGCATATCAACTAAGAGAAAGAGCCCCTGCAACTCTAGCAGACATGCAAAACATAGCTGTAAGTGTAGAGGCAAATCTAATTGCCAAGAGAAACCGGGCGAGAACTGAAAGGAGAACTACTTTTAAAGAAAAACCCTCATCATTTGAGCAAAAGCTAGATGCAATCATCAAAGGGATGGACAGACTTGGAGACAGGGTGGAAACCATAGAAAGAAAATCATCATGGGAAGGTCAAACAAGCAATATTAGAAACCCAAACTTCAGAAAGAATCAAAATCCTAATGTTGGAAGGACTGATCCTGACCAGCATGTCAGACCTCCTTTCCAGGAAAACTATGCTGAGGCTTCCACATCTAGTGAACCTAATGAGGATCCTCACATCAACCTAATGGGTTTGGACAGTGAAAATCAAGTCTTTTTGACACAAGAAGACCAAGAGGTTTACAACGACAACCAATTCCACACTAAGTCAGGAGAATCATTTGATTTCAAAGAAGGTTATGATGCAGCTGTTTATGAGGTACACAAACAGTACAAACTAAGGACCAGAACAATAGATGTACCTGAACCTCTGAAAAAGATAATAGGCAACCAAAAAAGGTCAATGATAAGAGTAATCCCCCACAATCAGCTGGCAATTCAAACCCAAACACCACAGAAGTGACTGTGGAGGACATCTCAGAACAACAGACATCTGAAAACCAGCCAGCCTCACTCCAACCAGCAAAAGCAAGGTCAGATAATACCCTTGCAAGCAAACATGGTACCAATTTTACTCAAGACAATATCAACCATGAACAAAAGATCACTGATAACTCAGCTCAAAAGGAAAAATCTGTTGCACTAAATGCCAAAATTCAAATGGAAAAACCTTTTAACTTGGAAACAGAAATAAGTAAGCTAAAGATAGCAGTTCCTCTTTCGGAATTGGCTAAACATGAGGTATACATGTAGCAGATTAACAAGTCACTCCAAGTATTAGACAATAAAGATGCTGTGAATGTCCTAGATGACCAACCTGAGTTGCTATTCGGACCTGAGGTTAATGGAAAAACAGAAAATGGAGGGGTTCCACCCTTTTATGTCAGTTTAAACATTCATGACAAGGTTCTACATAATGCAATGTTCGATTCTGGGGCTTCACACAACTTAATGCCCAAATCTGTAATGGAAAAACTTGACTTAGACATCACTAGACCTTACAAAGATCTATTCTCATTTGATTCAAGCCAAGTCAGGTGCTTAGGGCTGATTAAAGATTTATGTGTTTCCCTGGTTCAATACCCAACCAAAACTATCTTGATGGATGTAGTGGTAGCTGACATACCCCCTAAGTATGGCATGCTCTTGTCCAGATCCTGGGGGGCCAAACTCCAAGGATCTTTGCAATTGGATATGTCCTATGCAACTATCTCAGTCTTTGGGCAGCCAAAGAGATTATACCATGAAACTTTGATGAAATATGTGGTAAGCAGTCAAGAGAAGCCCCAAAACTTTCCAATCTATTCAATACACTCTGACATGGATTCATTTATTCTCTATAATGCTGACATCTGCCACAAAGCTTATTCTGAACTATTAATGACAGTAGAGACCGAGGAGTTAGATGAGCAATGTGCTTTCAAAGACCAAGGGACTGCAGGTATAACTAAGGTAAAAACAGAACACAATGTATCAACCAAACTGCAAAAAACAAATCTGCCCATGATCAAATTCACTAAAAATCTTAATTCAAATCTTGATCATGAAACCTTATGGTATTTAGAATTTGATGGTTCTGTAAACAAGTTAGGAGTTGGGGCAGGAGTCTGGATCCACAATATGCACAATGACCAGGCTGAGGGTCATGCATACAGGTTAAATTTCCGATGTACAAACAACATGGCTGAATATGAGGCCCTCCCGTTAGGTCTGAAACTCATAAAAAATCTAGGTGCAACCAAAGTCTCAATCTTAGGAGATTCAGATCTGGTCATACAACAGATGAAGGGAAACTTTACCACAAATGATCTGAGGTTGAGAGCATATAAGGAAGCAGCTATTTAGGTACTTGAGAGCTTCTCACAATCACAGTTGACTAAAATTTCTAGAGAACTCAATCTACATGCTCACAGCTTGGCAACCTTTGCCAGCACTTGTAAGTTGCCTTTCAAAACCAATCATACGTTTACTGCTGAAATCAAACACAGACCTTCAGTTCCGGATAATATCAAGAATTGGCAAGTCTTCGAGAGTAATACACAGATAAATAACTTCCTCACTTTAAAGGAAGAATTTTCCGGCATGAACATTGACACTAGCACTAGAGATGATCAACCATAGGTATGCACAATTACACAAAAAATATCAGCTGAAACAGCTGATCTAGTTTTACATCCTACCACCTTTGACAAGGAAACTATACGGGAATTGAAACAGCCTGATGGTGAGGAAATGGCAGAAACAGAAGCTGAGGTAATTGAGCTAAAAGATAATTTTTTGCCCATAGGTCTAACCCCTTTGGAGGATCTGTTTGATTCAAATGATATCTCAAGAAAACCAAAAATGCAACCATTGAATGCTGAAATAGAAGATTGTAACATTGGGACTCCCGAAAATCCCAAAATGGTTAAGTTATCCAAAGCATTACCACCTGAGCAGAAACTGAAATACATTGAGTTATTTAAAGAGTTTCAAGATGTCTTTGCCTGGAGCTATGAGGACCTTAAATCTTATGATACATCAGTTATCCAGCACACTATACCTTTAAAAGAAAATCAAAAGCCTTTCAAACAAAAACTCAGGAGAGTCAATCCAGTCCTCCTCCCCCTTATTGAAAAAGAGGTTAAACGTATGTATGAAGCTGGGATCATTGCCCCAATCAGATTCTCAGAGTGGATCTCAAACCTGGTGCCTACTAGGAAAAAGACAGGGGAAATCAGACTGTGTGTTGACCTAAGAAATCTGAACAAAGTATCTCTCAAAGACCATTATCCCTTACCTAAAATGGATCATATCTTGCAAAGGGTAGTGGGAGCCTCAAGGATCTCCTTACTAGATGGTTTCTCAGGATTCAATCAGATCCTAGTACACCCGGATGATCAAGACAAAACTGCCTTCACAACACCTTGGGGAACATTCAAATATGTCAAAATGCCTTTTGGGCTCAAAAATGCAGGGGCCACGTTCCAAAGAGCAATGGATATTGCCTTTGCCAAAGAAATTCATGACTTCCTAGTTGTCTATCTTGATGATCTAACTGCCTTTTCAAAATCAGATCAAGAACACTTAGAACACTTGAGGCAGGTTTTCACAATTTGTAGAAAATATGGCATATCTTTGAACCCAAAGAAATCACTGTTTGGGCTGGAGGAAGGTAAACTCCTGGGGCATATAATCTCAAAAGATGGTATTAGGATTGACCCAGACAGAATTCAAGCTATCCTACAAGTACCACATCCAAGAAACATCAAAGAACTACAAAGCTTTCTAGGAAAGATCAACTTCTTGAGGAGGTTCATTCCCAATCTGGCTGAACTCATAAGACTGTTAAATAATATGCTGAAAAAGGATTCCAAGGTCAAATGGACCATGGAAGCTAGACAAGCCTTTGAGGATATCAAAAGAGCATTGACAAACACACCAGTCCTAACAAGCCCTAGATTTGATCAAGATTTTATCATTTTTTCTTTTGCTTCTGAGCATACAATTGCTGCTGTTCTGCTACAAAAAGATGACCAAGGCTGTGAAAAACCCATTGCATTTTTTAGCAGAGCCCTTAGAGATGCTCCCTTGAAATATCAGATCATGGAAAAACAAGCCTATGCATTGGTAAAAGCCATCAAGGAATTCAGAATCTATATCCTGTACTCTCATATAATTGCCTATGTTCCTAATGCAGTGGTCAAAGACATTTTAACCCAAGAAGGAATTGAAGGCAAGAGGGGCAAGTGGATTGCCAATATCTTAGAATATGACGTTGAGATCAAACCTACCAAACTGATAAAAGGACAAGGCCTAGCCAAACTAATGACTGAAACCAATTTTCAAGCCATTGACATTAATGAACTGGACGACGAATAGGAGATGGCGACTCCACAGATCAATCAAGCCTTTATGCAATATCCATGGTATGCTGATATATGTTTTGTATTATTAAACCTGCAAGCTCCTCCAGGGTTGTCCAGAACCAAGAAAAGATTCTTGAAAATGAAAGCATCAAAGTTTTGTATTATTGACAATGTTTTATTTTGGAGAAATCATGAAGGAATCTTACTCAATTGCTTAACCTTAGAAGAAACTGACAATGTCCTCAAGGAATTTCATGCAGGTGACTGTGGAGGACACTTATACTGGAAGTCCACAGCTGATAAAATCCTAAGGGCTGGATTTTATTGGCCCTCCTTGTTTGCTGATGTGAAGAAATTTGTAATGTCTTGTCACAAATGCCAAATTTTTGAGGGCAAGAGGAAGCTGTTGCCTTTACCACTCAAACCAGTTTCAACTGAGAGACCATTCCAGCAATGGGGTCTAGACTTCACTGGTGAAATTCAGCCTCCGTCCTCTGGCCAGCATAGGTGGATTCTCACTGCCACAGACTATTTTACCAAATGGATAGAAGCCATCCCTTGTAGGCAAGCCAATGACTCCATTATCATACAATTCCTAGAAACCAACATCTTGTCCAGGTTTGGCTGTCCAGATAAAATTATTACAGACAATGCTGCTGCTTTCAAATCCAAAAAAATGATCAACTTTTGTCACAAGTATCACATGACCCTAGGTCACTCCACTGCCTATTATCCTCAAGGTAATGGCCTAGCTGAGTCTTCCAATAAAAGTCTCATCAATATCAATCAAAAAAGTTTTGGAAGAAAACAAAAAGAATTGGCATAAGAAGTTGGTAAATGCGTTATGGGCAGACAGACTGACCACCAAGAGATCAATTGGCATGAGTCCATATGAACTGGTCTATGGGCTAGAAGCAAAGTTTCCTACATCTCTAGGAATTCCTGTGATCAAGTTGCTACAAGAAATACAAGTTGAGCCCAATGACATTCAATGAAGAATTAATCAGACAATTCACTTACAGCAAACGAGAGAGGAAGTCTATCAAAGAACCCAATTTCTACAAGAAAAGCTCAAAAGAATATTTGACAAAAGAACTAAAGCTGAAGATTTCTTTATAGGAAACAAAGTGTTAAGATGGGATTCCAGGAGGGAGGACAAAGGCAAACATGGTAAGTTTGATTTTTTATGGAAGGGACCCTATGTCATTTTTTCTATACAAGGTAACAACACCTATTTTCTAAGAAGTTTGGATGGCTCAAACACTTAGGAAGGCCCAGTTAATGGGAGAATGCTCAAGCATTATTTTGACTCCCTTTGATCAAACACTGAACAGGCATATATTGTACATAAATATTTGTATTTTCTAGTATTTTCAGTTACAGTAGATAAATAAAGCACCAAGTGGAGCAAATTTTGAGAAAGACCAGGGTGCTGCACTATTTTCCTTTTTGGAATATGTTTGATCCTGGCATTAGAAAGCAAAGAAAAACACAGGGTAACTATCAAGTGATGAGGAGAAATTCTGAGAAACAGGTAAAAACAGATCTGCAAATTCACAGCAAATCAGCTCACTGGGTACTGCCTGCAAGTATCCAAGATCCTGGTCAATAGTCTCCAACAACAGAGAAATTCACCCTGCAGCAAGAAAGCAGAACTCAGGCAATCTGACCTGCTGTTCTTGGCTTTTCATCATGGAAAATCCATCCCCAAGTGGAGCCATTGTTAACCTCCTATACCAATAGGTTTTCATTTCTCATGATTAACAGTGGAAGTGCCAAAAATGTTCACCTTCCATGCTACTAAGGTTCCATTTTTGTGAAAGCAAGCAGACAGTTAAATAATGTAAAGAGGGTATGCCTTAAAAGAAAAATCAAAAGGCAAGAAAATGAATTGGTCAAAGAAGAAATAAAAGAAATGAACCCCAAATAAAGACCATGAAAGTGGCTAATCCAAAATGCCACTGCTACTTTGATGGGTGGTCCAACAGCTCAAGCTGGGCCTCACCATGTTTTAATTTGCATGTTTTAGACTAGAGAGGAAGTACCTACTCAAACATTTTAAGCTTGACAGATGACTAGGTGGATAGAAAAAGGAAGGAGCCCAACTTCTTAATCTGGGCCCTTGGAAGCCATAAGGGTAGACTTAGATAGGAGGGAAGCAAAAAGAAAAGAGAATTATCAGGGTTTGCAAGGCTAAGTGAACCCATCCAAAGGAAGAAAGAATGTTAGGCATAGTAGGCAGGGTAGGCAGTGGAAGGTTGCAGAATACAAGATCTAAGCATATGACATGAGGAAAATCACATATGATGTCACGAGCAGGAGAAAGGCAAGAGCAATGGCCTATTTGGCAAACTACTAAACCATCACTAACCTCCCTCATCCCCTTCAAAAGTTTCTTACTAATATCCCTTTGAGCACTGCAGGATCTGCCTGATCAGTCCTCCTTACATTTCTCATTTGTAAAAATTTCATGTCAGAAGTGACTTCTCTTTTTGAAAAGAAGCCACATTTCTTGTGTAAAATATCTCTTCACTACCATCTGCTTCTAAAACTAAGTTTACTCATTAAACTTAGCTCTTTGCCCCTCTCTCACATCCCCAATTCATATTAATTTCTAATTTTTACTATATAAATCCCTAAGTGCTACCCCTCCCCCTACTAGTATAGCATTGTATGCAAACAACCCAAAAAATGTATAAATATCCCCCCCTTTAGCATTATAGCTAAATAGCACTTCTATGGGAGACATTAGTCCACCAGGGACTATAGTCAACCCTTGCCTTGGGATTACTCTAACCTCTGGTTAGATTAATAACCTACTCTAAACCCTCTCCTACCCCATTTTCCGAAAATACATATGCAAACCCTTTCCCCCCGCTCAAACCTAAGGTTAACTATTTGGTTGAACCCCGACATATTAACCCACATATGTTTAAAACCCATTAAAACCCCCTAACCCAAAGTTCTGAACCCGCAAATATTTAAATGAATATTATATTAGCTGGCCGTCCCCACCCAAACTTGCACGATGGGTCGGGGCGCCTGCCAGCCGTCGATCTCCTGCTGCCCCCGATCCAAAGGTGGCCGGTCATTTTGAGTTTTCAACCTGCCGCGCTTTAGCGTCCGGGTAGCGGGTGGTTTTGCTCCCGTACGCTGGACGCGTGGCGGCCTCCGGGGTTGTTCGGAGCCCCCCTCCCCATTACCACTTTCCTCCAATGGTGGTGCGGGGAAACCACATACCGCCCTCCCTCAACCCGCCTCCCCTGTCACGTTACCCCCCACATCATCCCGTGGCCCCCACATCCCACCACCGTGTCCTGCCATGCTGGCCTCCAGCTCAGCACCCACGTCATCATCCGTACCCGAGCCTGCCATGACGTCATGCTGACATCATCGGCGGAAAAGCGCCAAAAACCCATATTTTCTGAATTTATCGTTATAAATGCGCAATTGAGCCGTTTGTTGTCATTTTCATTCGAAAAGAGACAGAGCCATTTACTCCTTCACTCCAAAAATTGCCTCCATGCCGCGAATTTGAAGCTTCAGATGCCGCCACTCACCAATTCAGTTGTGTTCTTCATCCACTGTTCAACTCGGTGGCTCTCGGCATCATTTATCCAGGTATTTGCCGAAATTCACCTATTTTTCCCATGTTCATGCCATTTCTCTACAAAATTCTCCACTAAATACCTAGTAAATCCTAAATTAAAGATTGTCATTTAGTCAATTCTGGACCAAAACAACCTACATTGCCCCCTGCTCCAAAATTCGTTGTTGAAACAATCATTCGCGGCCTTAATTTGCAATTGGTCCCCAAACTGCCCGGCATTGTTCCCTTTTGCCGAGTACATACTTGAAGAACTGCATTTTGCCAACTTATAGTCCTGCCCACCCTCTCCAATTCATCCTCATTATTCACAATCCCTGTGAATTCACCAGAGCAGAACAGAGGCAAGCCTGCTCAATCCACCTACTCCTCTTTGAAGAACATATCTAGCATCACCTGCATTCAATTTGCCACTTGACTTCTAGAAAGATTTGCAAGCTATTGCACTCACATTGTTGCATTCAGAAACTGCATTTTAAAGACAACACCCAAAAGCTATACAATGGCTGCTCCTGCACCCACAGCTCTCAGTGTTGCCCCCATGAATCCACCTAACAAAGAGCTTGAGGCCATGCCTCTTGCTGACAGAGATTACCTCATCCAAGACCTTGTGGGTGACAGGAATCATTTGCAGACCTTCCGGGAATTGAGGGACAACTATTTGAGCAACAATGACACATATGGGATATGGGAATCCAATCTCCCTCATTACTTTCTCCCATATGTTAACATTTTTCCAGAAATCATTCGCTTATGTGCTGAGAATTATGATCCAAATCACAGAGCTGTCAAGTCTCCAACTTGGAGCATACTCTTCCACATCAATGCTAAATCCATCAACCAGATGCTCAACTTCAACCAAACTCAGCTGCTGTATCCCTTCTCCATGAACTATCTACTGGATATAGGTGCCAAGCTTTCCACTGTTGACATTCAGAAGATCACCAGGACATTTATGAGAGCTGACCGCGAGCCCACAGGGCCACCTCCTTTCTTGCATGTCCATTTTACTGATGTAGGCAAACTTCTGGTTGACATGATTTCCTATGTATTGGGCTATAAAACCAGTGAGTTTGTTGATGAGATAGTGCTGGTGTTATTAGCTGCTTACAGCCCAGGCCAACCTCCTGCCTACAAGTATAATTTTGCTAAATTCATAGCCAACAAAATACATGACCAGCTTTTCAAAGTAGACAGGGAGGGCGTATTCAAATATTCATCATACATCTACCATTTGTTCATGTATTATCAATCTGAGGCCTTTCAATGCCCTATCAAGAAGCTGGATTCTAGAGGGGAAAGAAGGTTTGTCATCTTCTGGACATCAGTTTTTCACCAAGTCCAAAATTCACCATATTCATATTGTGAATTTATTGATCAATTTGTCTACCCAGTCTCTTGCTTGTTAATGAGGTCCCCTCCTCCCAGAGTGTCATTTGAAATCTAGAAAACTCTGCAGCTGTCCAAAAATTATAAAATAGGTGATTGGTACCTATACCAAGATCATACAGTCATCAGAATTTATGGCTGTGAGCTCTGTCCATATAGGCTCCCAAAATATGTACCAATGAGACTGTTTGCCTTGGAGTACTATAGGCAGCTTATTCACTCTGACCTCACCCACTTTCATAGTGCTAAGAAGAAAGCCCACCTCAAGTTTAAGCACCACCTGGGCCCCTTCATCACGAACAAAAAAGAGGGATGGCAAGAGGCTGAGCAAATCCTCAAAGATAAATACAAGCTATCAAAAAGTTTCCGGTGGGTCCCTTATGACCTCGAAGGCTTCATCTGTGCTAGAAGGGTCAAGTACAGGATGCTAGGCTATGAGCACTGTAAATTTCCACATATTGAGCAGTATGCCAATCAGCAAGAATGGTTGCAAGATACATTAATTGAGAAACTAACTAAAGAAGAAATAATGCAAAGAAATGTCAAGGATTTGGAAAAAACTCTTGACTTAGATTCTGTGCAGCAGGTAATCTTCAAGCAACCGCATCCAGTTGGAGAAGGAACCTTAACTACAACAACTGCACCAGACGCCCAGGCGCCATCTACACCAGCATCAGGCACAGATAAGGGCAAAGGAATAATGGGTGCTGAAGAAGAAATAGTAAAAGAAATGTCTGCCTCTGCAATTGGGCAGCAACAAGAGCAAACCCCTCCTCCACAAACAGAACCACCAACAGTGCCTATATTGCAGACCCCTGCACATGAGGAGAGGGGCAAGAAAAGGGACAGAGAAGAGTCCACTCCTGCTAGTGGATCCTCCCAGCAACCTGAGGCCAAGAGGCAAAAGGTTGACTCCCCAGTCATAGAAGAAATAAGTGAAGAAGTCCTTGAGAGTCCAAGGAAAGAAGGGGGAGACAGTCAGCAAACGGCTACAAGCTCTTTTCAGCAAGAGCAGGGATTACAGCTTGGCATGGAGGTGTCCTCCTCCACTCAGCAGAGCAAGAAGCCTTCAAGCACCAAGGCTTCCTTCAAAGAAATAAAAGCACAAAATGAGCTGTTGAGAATAGAGGTGTATAAGCAATTCCTCAAAGCAACACCAGCTAAGCAAGAGAGGCTGATGTCAGTGTATGAAATACAAGAGGAGAAAATGATTCTCAGCCACTTCAAACCCAAGGTACTGCAGCCTCAATCAACTGCAGATTTTGTAAAAACAAGGGTGGAAGTCATGGCAAAGGACATTCACCCCATGGACCAGATAGAGCTGCACAAACAAACGAGGGAAATGGTCTATGCCACCTTGGTAGACAGGGCCACAATGGCCCATGAATTGAAAGAATCACTGAAGAATACCAACATTCAGTTGGATTTCGAGAGAATGTCCTCCATGGCCAAGGACAACAGGATTAAAACACTAGAGGACATCATCGTGGACCTAGGACATGATCCTAAGGACCCAAAGGGTGTGAGGGCCCTCATGAGAAAGAAGGAAGATGATATTACTGCATTGAAGAAAAGGTTGAAACTGCTTCCCACTGAGCACCCCCAAACAGCAAAATTGCAAAAGGAAAAAGAATCTGAAGATTAGCTTGATCTAATAATGCAGCTGAATCAAAAAGTTATTGATCTGGAGAAGGAGCTAGAAGGGGCACTGCAGGACAAACAGGGAGAATCCACCTCCCAACCTCCTCCAACTACCTCAACCACTGCCACCACTACAGAGGCAGCAGTAGCCCCTGCAACTACTACAGCAACAACAGAAGCAGCAGCAGCAACAACAACAGCTCCTTAGTCCAGCTTGAACATGGATGATTTGACAAAGGCTATCAAAGAGCTGGAACTTCAGGCAACCGAGATCAAGGAGGCCAAGGAAAAATTGGCAAAACTAGAGGCCAAATATGACAAGTCAAAGATGACTGTAGCAGAGCAGTCTAGAGAAATTAAGGTCCTCAAAGACAAAATAAAGGCCTTAGAAAAGGAGCTCAAACTTGAAAATACTCTGGCAGAAATAAAGAGGATTTTGTGGGCCCGGATTGACTACTCCCTTACTAGACAATGGAAGTCAATCAAGACAGTGCATGAACAAATGGAATTGATTGGCCAAGCGCAAATTGAGATCCAGAAAGCCAGAACAGTACTGGGGAACAGGCCTGAGCAGGCCAATAGAATGATAAATTTTCTGAACAATCAGACTAAGGAGGAGTTGGTAGCCCTCAACATCGTTAACAGAACAGATGCTGTCCTTACAGCTAAAAAGGTGCTGACTCTCAGGAATTTTGTACAAACTATAGAGAGGAAATGCCATGAAATACAGGCTAAGGTGGACGAATACAAGCTCAAAATGGGAGCACTGCAACAAAAGGGATTGCCCAGCCTACTAACCAGCACAGGAAGACTGCTCCCCCGTGAGCAATATGCTACCAGGATGACAACTTTTATTGAAAATCAAATCACTGCATCTGCCAGCACTTCTAAGGAAACAGGGCCTCCAACAGGGCAGGGCCTCTATGACAAGCTTGAAAATCTATTTTTTATTGAACATGAAATCAATCACTTATTTGAAGTTCCTCCAAATTTCTATAGGTATACAGAGGCAGATGAAACCTTGGTGAAAATTCGAAGACACCAACTGCCCAAAGAGGATTAGTGGTAGGCAATGCTGCAAATTTTGCCTCAGTGATCTCAGTTGATCAATCCTAGTCAGCTTCCACTCAGCCAACAGCAAAAAGCAGAATCTGGATAGCATACAAGGCAGCCGAAAAGGGTGACTCGGCATAAAGACAGCGGCAACAAGCCAAATATAGGAAATGTGCAAACGTTGGGCAGCACATCTTCAGCCGACTCCAACGGTCACAAAGTCAACATTCTCTGACCATTTTGGACAGCTAATACACTTAGAAGTTACTACATCATTTATTTTCTCAGCTACAACGCTCCAGGAGTAGGCACAATATTAATGAGCCATTAACTCATTAGCTAGATATTTTCTGATGTAAATTTTGTATATATACCTCCCCTGGAAACGTATTAGGGGTTGGTGATTTTCACTCTGAGGCAAATGTATTGTATATTTTCAGATAATCTAATGCAAGAGGCTGGAAAAGCTCAGTGTTTCTTGGATGTTTGATGTCTCGATGATGCTCTGCGTGCTATTGTAGAATTCCTGTGTTGTCTAATGGAACAATAAGTTTTCTCAATTTATGTTTTATCTTCTTATGTTTGTTTGAATCATACACATGCTTCACCAATCTAACAATAGAGAAAAAGAATAGTACAGGAAATGTTTGATTACACCTTGTGCTCAATCTCTGTTGCTGAAAATGTTTTCTTCAGAATTAATCATGAACATGAATTCTTAATTGCTCATGTTTACATCAATTCTATAAATATGAATGTTATATAGGAATTCTTCAGTTCTCCTAAATAATATTCCCACTGTTGTCCATATCAGATTACTGAAAGATCCTTAATTGCCTTTCATACCCTGATTACATCACACCCAATCACAGATTTCAAGAATTGTTTCTTAGACACTTATTTGGCTCTGCAGCACCACTGTTGTATCAACACAAACATAGCAGGCAATTAAAACATCACTAACTCCATGCCCAATGGCCTAGAACACCCTGAAAAACATATATTTATCTTGACTGAAATCATCATCCAGCAAAAATCTAAAACAAAACCTTGAGCATCATAACTAGCCTAAAATATTATACAAACAAAGTTAAATCATAAAGAGAGAGCCCTCTCTGGTCATAGGTAGGCTAGAACCTGTGACCTAAAGACTGGTTAGTGGTTACCTCGGCCGTATTCCCTTGCGAGTCTAAGGGAACAACCTGAGTGCTAACATAAATGGCGACCATACTGGGGAACAGAGCGTATTTTTCAACTGCTGTCTGATTTTAGACAGTGGTTCCAAAACTTGAGCAGTCACTTAAAACAGTTCTAAAAATATTCTTAAAAATACCAAAAACAGGTTCAGAAGCTGGCTCCTAAAAAGAGAACTAGGCACACCAGGTCAAATCCTGACCCAAATCCCCCACCTGTTTTCGACAATCCAAATTTGATCCATAAAACTCTTAGGAAACAAAAGGATCCAGAACAGTCTCCTGAATCTAGCCCTGAGGCAGTTCAGCAAAGTTTTATTCCAACCCCTGCTAAGCCATTAGTCCACCCTCATATAGCTCATTCTTCCCCCTCTTCATCATCCACTTCACAAAACATATTGTCAACACCTAACACACAAACTGTTGTTGCTGTCCCCGTTGTTCCACTTGTTCCCTTTCTACCAGTTGTCCCGCCTATCCCCCCAAATATGGCTAATCGTTATGCACCCCTTCAGTTACCTGGTAACCCGGGGGCTATGCCTCAGGACTACCAAAGCAAGATTACTTACTTTGATGGAACCAATACATACACTGCCTTACAGCATACCAACAAAATGCAAGACTACTTTGAAAACTATGAGATAGATGATGATGATGTGAGAATGAAAATTTTCGTGCAAAGCCTGACAGGTGAAGTAAGAACCTGGTTCAGGGCACTGGCTGCAAATTCTATAGCTGATTCGGGTGCCCTTTATCATTCCTTCTTGAACAGATGGGAAAAGAAAAAGGACCCTCTACACATTTTATCTGAATATGACACCATAAGGAGAGGCCCACAAGAAACTGTCTTGGACTATTGCACTAGATTCAACACTATTTATAATGCCATTCCTCAAAATCTTAGACCTCCACCTGATTTAGCATTGATTAAATTCCCTGATGGATTTGATGCTGATATGGCATATCAACTAAGAGAAAGAGCCCCTGCAACTCTAGCAGACATGCAAAACATAGCTGTAAGTGTAGAGGCAAATCTAATTGCCAAGAGAAACCGGGCGAGAACTGAAAGGAGAACTACTTTTAAAGAAGAACCCTCATCATTTGAGCAAAAGCTAGATGCAATCATCAAAGGGATGGGCAGACTTGGAGACAGGGTGGAAACCATAGAAATAAAATCATCATGGGAAGGTCAAACAAGCAATATTAGAAACCCAAACTTCAGAAAGAATCAAAATCCTAATGTTGGAAGGAGTGATCCTGACCAGCATGTCAGACCTCCTTTCTAGGAAAGCTATGCTGAGGCTTCCACATCTAGTGAACCTAATGAGTATCCTCACATCAACCTAATGGGTTTGGACAGTGAAAATCAAGTCTTTTTGACACAAGAAGACCAAGAGGTTTACAACGACAACCAATTCCACACTAAGTCAGGAGAATCATTTGATTTCAAAGAAGGTTATGATGCAGCTGTTTATGAGGTACACAAACAGTACAAACTAAGGACCAGAACAATAGATGTACCTGAACCTCTGAAAAAAGATAATAGGCAACCAAAAAAGGTCAATGATAAGAGTAATCCCCCACAATCAGCTGGCAATTCAAACCCAAACACCACAGAAGTGACTGTGGAGGACATCTCAGAACAGCAGACATCTGAAAACCAGCCAGCCTCACTCCAACCAGCAAAAGCAAGGTCAGATAATACCCTTGGAAGCAAACATGGTACCAATTTTACTCAAGACAATATCAACCATGAACAAAAGATCACTGATAACTCAGCTCAAAAGGAAAAATTTGTTGCACTAAATGCCAAAATTCAAATGGAAAAACCTTTTAACTTGGAAACAAAAATAAGTAAGCTAAAGATAGCAGTTCCTCTTTCGGAATTGGCTAAACATGAGGTATACAAGCAGCAGATTAACAAGTCACCCCAAGTATTAGACAATAAAGATGCTGTGAATGTCCTAGATGACCAACCTGAGTTGCTATTCGGACCTGAGGTTAATGGAAAAACAGAAAATGGAGGGGTTCCACCCTTTTATGTCAGTTTAAACATTCATGACAAGGTTCTACATAATGCAATGTTCGATTCTGGGGCTTCACACAACTTAATGCCCAAATCTGTAATGGAAAAACTTGACTTAGACATCACTAGACCTTACAAAGATCTATTCTCATTTGATTCAAGCCAAGTCAGGTGCTTAGGCCTGATTAAAGATATATGTGTTTCCCTGGTTCAATACCCAACCAAAACTATCTTGATGGATGTAGTGGTAGCTGACATACCCCCTATGTATGGCATGCTCTTGTCCAGATCCTGGGGGGCCAAACTCCAAGGATCTTTGCAATTGGATATGTCCTATGCAACTATCTCAGTCTTTGGGCAACCAAAGAGATTATACCGTGAAACTTTGATGAAATATGTGGTAAGCAGTCAAGAGAAGCCCCAAAACTTTCCAATCTATTCAATACACTCTGACATGGATTCATTTATTCTCTATAATGCCGACATCTGCCACAAAGCTTATTCTGAACTATTAATGACAGTAGAGACCGAGGAGTTAGATGAGCAATGTGCTTTCAAAGACCAAGGGACTGTAGGTATAACTGAGGTAACAACAGAACACAATGTATCAACCAATCTGCAGGAAACAAATCTGCCCATGATCCAACTCACTAAAAATCTTAATTCAAATCTTGATCATGAAACCTTATGGTATTTAGAATTTGATGGTTCTGTAAACAAGTTAGGAGCTGGGGCAGGAGTCTGGATCCACAATATGCACAATGACCAGGCTGAGGGTCATGCATACAGGTTAAATTTCCGATGTACAAACAACATGGCTGAATATGAGGCCCTCCCGTTACGTCTGAAACTCATAAAAAATCTAGGTGCAACCAAAGTATCAATATTAGGAGATTCAGATCTGGTCATACAACAGATGAAGGGAAACTTTACCACAAATGATCTGAGGTTGAGAGCATATAAGGAAGAAGCTTTCAGGTACTTGAGAGCTTCTCACAATCACAATTGACTAAAATTTCCAGAGAACTCAATCTACATGCTCACAGCTTGGCAACCTTTGCCAGCACTTGTAAGTTGCCTTTCAAAACCAATCATATGTTTACTGCTGAAATCAAACACAGACCTTCAGTTCCGGATAATATCAAGAATTGGCAAGTCTTCGAGAGTAATACACAGATAAATAACTCCCTCACTTTAAAGGAAGAATTTTCCGGCATGAACATTGACACTAGCACTAGAGATGATCAACCACAGGTATGCACAATTACACAGAAAATATCAGCTGAAACAGCTGATCTAGTTTTACATCCTACCACCTTTGACAAGGAAACTATACGGGAATTGAAACAGCCAGATGGTGAGGAAATGGCAGAAACAGAAGCTGAGGTAATTGAGCTAAAAGATAATTTTCTTCCCATAGGTCTAACCCCTTTGGAGGATCTGTTTGATTCAAATGATATCTCAAGAAAACCAAAAGTGCAACCATTGAATGCTGAAATAGAAGATTGTAACATTGGGACTCCCAAAAATCCCAAAATGGTTAAGTTATCCGAAGCATTACCACCTGAGTAGAAACTGAAATACATTGAGTTATTTAAAGAGTTTCAAGATGTCTTTGCCTGGAGCTATGAGGACCTTAAATCTTATGATACATCAGTTATCCAACACACTATACCTTTAAAAGAAAATCAAAAGCCTTTCAAACAAAAACTCAGGAGAGTCAATCCAGTCCTCCTCCCCCTTATTGAAAAAGAGGTTAAATGTATGTATGAAGCTGGGATCATTGCCCCAATCAGATTCTCAGAGTGGATCTCAAACCTAGTGCCCACTAGGAAAAAAACAGGGGAAATCAGACTGTGTGTTGACCTAAGAAATCTAAACAAAGTATCTCTCAAAGACCATTATCCCTTACCTAAAATAGATCATATCTTGCAAAGGGTAGTGGGAGCCTCAAGCATCTCCTTACTAGATGGTTTCTCAGGATTCAATCAGATCCTAGTACACCCGGATGATCAAGACAAAACTGCCTTCACAACACCTTGGGGAACATTCAAATATGTCAAAATGCCTTTTGGGCTCAAAAATGTAGGGGCCACATTCCAAAGAGCAATGGATATTGCCTTCGCCAAAGAAATTCATGACTTCCTAGTTGTCTATCTTGATGATCTAACTGCCTTTTCAAAATCAGATCAAGAACACTTAGAACACTTGAGGCAGGTTTTCACAATTTGTAGAAAATATGGCATATATTTGAACCCAAAGAAATCATTGTTTGGGCTGGAGGAAGGTAAACTCCTGGGGCATATAATCTCAAAAGATGGTATTAGGATTGACCCAGACAGAATTCAAGCTATCCTACAAGTACCACATCCAAGAAACATCAAGGAACTACAAAGCTTTCTAGGAAAGATCAACTTCTTGAGGAGGTTCATTCCCAATCTGGCTGAACTCATAAGACTGTTAAATAATATGCTAAAAAAGGATTCCAAGGTCAAATGGACCATGGAAGCTAGACAAGCCTTTGAGGATATCAAAAGAGCATTGACAAACACACCAGTCCTAACAAGCCCTAGATTTGATCAAGATTTGATCATTTTTTCTTTTGCTTCTGAGCATACAATTGCTGCTGTTCTGCTACAAAAAGATGACCAGGGCTGTGAAAAACCCATTGCATTTTTTAGCAGAGCCCTTAGAGATGCTCCCTTGAAATATGAGATCATGGGAAAACAAGCCTATGCGTTGGTAAAAGCCATCAAGGAATTCAGAATCTATATCCTGTACTCTCATATAATTGCCTATGTTCCTAATGCAATGGTCAAAGACATTTTAACCCAAGAAGGAATTGAAGGCAAGAGGGGCAAGTGGATTTCCAATATCTTAGAATATGACATTGAGATCAAACCTACCAATCTGATAAAAGGACAAGGCCTAGCCAAACTAATGACTGAAACCAATTTTCAAGCCCTTGACATTAATGAACTGGACGACGAACAGGAGATGGCGACTCCACAGATCAATCAAGCCTTTATGCAATCTCCATGGTATGCTGATATATGTTTTGTATTATTAAACCTGCAAGATCCTCCAGGGTTGTCCAGAACCAAGAAAAGATTCTTGGAAATGAAAGCATCAAAGTTTTGTATTATTGACAATGTTTTATTTTGGAGAAATCATGAAGGAATCTTACTCAATTGCTTAACCTTAGAAGAAACTGACAATGTCCTCAAGGAATTTCATGCAGGTGACTGTGGAGGACACTTATACTGGAAGTCCACAGCCGATAAAATCCTAAGGGCTGGATTTTATTGGCCCTCCTTGTTTGCTGATGTGAAGAGATTTGTAATGTCTTGTCACAAATGCCAAATTTTTGAGGGCAAGAGGAAGTTGTTGCCTTTACCACTCAAACCAGTTTCAACTGAGAGACCATTCCAGCAATGGGGTCTAGACTTCATTGGTGAAATTCACCCTCCATCCTCTAGCCAGCATAGGTGGATTCTCACTGCCACAGACTATTTTACCAAATGGATAGAAGCCATCCCTTGTAGGCAAGCCAATGACTCCATTATCATACAATTTCTAGAAACCAACATCTTGTCCAGGTTTGGCTGTCCAGATAAAATTATTACAGACAATGCTGTTGCTTTCAAATCCAAAAAAATGATCAACTTTTGTCACAAGTATCACATGACCCTAGGTCACTCCACTCCCTACTATCCTCAAGGTAATGGCCTAGCTGAGTCTTCCAATAAAAGTCTCATCAATATCATCAAAAATGTTTTGGAAGAAAACAAAAAGAATTGGCATAAGAAGTTGGTAAATGCGTTATGGGCAGACAGACTGACCACCAAGAGATCAATTGGCATGAGTCCATATGAACCGGTCTATGGGCTAGAAGCAAAGTTTCCTACATCTCTAGGAATTCCTGTGATCAAGTTTCTGCAAGAAATACAAGTTGAGCCCAATGACATTCAAAGAAGAATTAATCAGACAATTCACTTACAGCAAACGAGAGAGGAAGTCTATCAAAGAACCCAAGTTATACAAGAAAAGCTCAAAAGAATATTTGACAAAAGAACTAAAGCTGAAGATTTCTTTATAGGAAACAAAGTGTTAAGATGGGATTCGAGGAGGGAGGACAAAGGCAAACATGGTAAGTTTGATTTTCTATGGAAGGGACCCTATGTCATTTTTGCCATACAAGGTAACAACACCTATTTTCTAAGAAGTTTGGATGGCTCAAACACTGAGGAAGGCCCAGTTAATGGGAGAATGCTCAAGCATTATTTTGACTCCCTTTGATCAAACACTGAACAGGCATATATTGTACATAAATATTTGTATTTTCCAGTATTTTCAGTTACAGCAGATAAATAAAGCACCAAGTGGAGCAGATTTTGAGAAAGACCAGGGTGCTGCACTATTTTCCTTTTTGGAATATGTTTGATCCTGGCATTAGAAAGCAAAGAAAAACAAAGGGTAACTATCAAGTGATGAGGAGAAATTCTGAGAAACAGGTAAAAACAGATCTGCAAATTCACAGCAAATCAGCTCACTGGGTACTGCCTGCAAGTATCCAAGATCCTGGTCAATAGTCTCCAACAACAGAGAAATTCAGCCTGCAGCAAGAAAGCAGAACTCAGGCAATCTGACCTGTTGTTCTTGGCTTTTCATCATGGAAAAGCCATCCCCAAGTGGAGCCACTGTTAACCTCCTATACCAATCAGTTTTCATTTCTCATGATTAACAGTGGAAGTGCCAAAAATGTTCACCTTCCATGCTACTAAGGTTCCATTTTTGTGAAAGCAAGCAGACAGTTAAAAAATGTAAAGAGGGTATGCCTTAAAAGAAAAATCAAAAGGCATGAAAATGAATTGCTCAAAGAAAAAATAAAAGAAATGAACCCCAAATAAAGACCATGAAAGTGGCTAATCCAAAATGCCACTGCTACTTTGATGGGTGGTCCAACAGCTCAAGCTGGGCCTCACCATGTTTTAATTTTCATGTTTTAGACTAGAGAGGAAGTACCTGCTCAAACAGTTTAAGCTTGACAGATGACTAGGTGGATAGAAAAAGGAAGGAGCCCAACTGCTTAATCTGGGCCCTTGGAAGTCATAAGGGTAGACTTAGATAGGAGGGCAGCAAAAAGAAAAGAGAATTATCAGGGTTTGCAAGGCAAAGTGCACCCATCCAAAGGAAGAAAGAATGTTGGCATATTAGGCAGGGTAGGTAGTGGAAAGTTGCAGAATACAAGATCTAAGCATATGACATGAGGAAAATCACATATGATGTCACGAGCAGGAGAAAGGCAAGAGCAATGGCCTATTTGGCAAACTACTAAACCATCACTAACCTCCCTCATCCCCTTCAAAAGTTTCTTACTAATATCCCTTTGAGCACTGCAGGATCTGCCTGATCAGTCCTCCTTACATTTCTCATTTGTAAAAATTTCATGTCAGAAGTGACTTCTCTTTTTGAAAAGAAGCCACATTTCTTGTGTAAAATCTCTCTTCACTCCCATCTGCTTCTAAAACTAAGTTTACTCATTAAACTTAGCTCTTTGCCCCTCTCTCACATCCCCAATTCATATTAATTTCTAATTTTTACTATATAAATCCCTAAGTGCTACCCCTCCCCCTACTAGTATAGCATTGTATGCAAACAACCCAAAAAATGTATAAATATCCCCCCCTTTAGCATTATAGCTAAATAGCACTTCTATGGGAGACATTAGTCCACCAGGGACTATATTCAACCCTTGCTTTGGGATTACTCTAACCTCTGGTTAGATTAATAACCAACTCTAAACCCTCTCCCACCCCATTTTCCGAAAATACATATGCAAACCCTTTCCCCCCGTTCAAACCTAAGGTTAACTATTTGGTTGAACCCCGACATATTAACCCACATATGTTTAAAACCCATTAAAACCCCCAACCCAAAGTTCTGAACCCGCAAATATTTAAATGAATATTTTATTAGCTGGCGGTCCCCACCCAAACTTGCACGATGGGTCGGGGCGCCTGCCAGCCGTCGATCTCCTGCTGCCCCCGATCTAAAGGTGGGCGGTCATTTTGAGTTTTCAACCTGCTGCGCTTTAGCGTCTGGGGAGCGGGTGGTTTTGCTCCTGTACGCTGGATGCGTGGCAGCCTCCGGGGTTGTTCGGAGCCCCCTTCCCCATTACCACTTTCCTCCAATGGCGATGCGGGGAAACCACATACCGCCCTCCCTCAACCCGCCTCCCCTGTCACGTCACCCCCCACATCATCCCGTGGCCCCCACATCCCACCACCGTGTCCTGCCATGCTGGCCTCCAGCTCAGCACCCACGTCATCATCCGTACCCGGGCCCGCCATGACGTCATGCTGACGTCATCGGCGGAAAAGTGCCAAAAACCCATATTTTCCTAATTTATCATTATAAACGCGCAATTGAGCCGTTTGTTGTCATTTTCATTCGAAAAGAGACAGAGCCGTTTACTCCTTCACTCCAAAAATTGCCTCCAAGCCGCGAATTTGAAGCTTCAGACGCCGCCACTCACCAATTCAGTTGTGTTCTTCATCCACTGTTCAACCCGGCGGCTCTCGGCATCATTTATCCAGGTATTTGCCGAAATTCACCTATTTTTCCCATGTTCATGCCATTTCTCTGCAAAATTCTCCACTAAATACCTGGTAAATCCTAAATTAAAGATTGTCATTTAGTCAATTCTGGACCAAAACAACCTACATTGCCCCCTGCTCCAAAATTCGTTGTTGAAACAATCATTCGCGGCCTTAATTTGCAATTGGTCCCCAAACTGCCCGGCATTGTTCCCTTTTGCCGAGTACATACTTGAAGAACTGCATTTTGCCAACTTATAGTCCTGCCCTCCCTCTGCAATTCATCCTCATTATTCACAATCCCTGTGAATTCACCAGAGCAGAACAGAGGCAAGCCTGCTCAATCCACCTACTCCTCTTTGAAGAACATATCTAGCATCACCTGCATTCAATCTGCCACTTGACTTCTAGAAAGATTTGCAAGCTATTTGCAAGCTATTTGTTGTTGTCCCCGTTGTTCCACTTGTTCCCTTTCTACCAGCTGTCCCGCCTATCCCCCCAAATATGGCTAATCATTATGCACCCCTTCAGTTACCTGGTAACCCGGAGGCTATGCCTCAGGACTACCAAAGCAAGATTACTTACTTTGATGGAACTAGTACATACACTGCCTTACAACATACCAAGAAAATGCAAGACTACTTTGAAAACTGTGAGATAGATGATGATGATGTGAGAATGAAAATTTTTGTGCAAAGCCTGACAGGTGAAGTAAGAACCTGGTTCAGGGCACTGGCTGCAAATTCTATAGCTGTTTCGGGTGCCCTTTATCAATCCTTCCTGAACAGATGGGAAAAGAAAAAGGACCCTCTACACATTTTATCTGAATATGACACCATAAGGAGAGGCCCACAAGAAACTGTCTTGGACTATTGCACTAGATTCAACACTATTTATAATGCCATTCCTCGAAATCTTAGACCTCCACCTGATTTAGCATTGATTAAATTCCCTGATGGATTTGATGCTGATATGGCATATCAACTAAGAGAAAGAGCCCCTGCAACTCTAATAGGTGAAGAAAACCACCTCTTTACTCTAGATGAGCTGCCTACTTATATTACCAAAGAAGAGGAGTGTGCGGTGAGCTCAACTACACACAAAGATGCAAATTTCATTCTAGCAAGTGACACTGTTTTACAAGAAGAATCAGAGGAGTATCAAAGGGGGTATATGAATGCTCTGCACGCACAGCAGCAGCGATATTCACTTAGAAATAGAGATGTGTCGGCCAAACCAATTCAGAAAAATAAGGATGTTTAAGCATCAAAGAATGATTCATCATTTTCACAGAGGAAAGGAAAGGAGGCGGTTGGTCCGAAGAGCAGCAAATCACCATCAGCAGAACAATTATCAGCAAGCTGCATCAAAAGAAAAGGAAAAGAAAGAAATCCCAGTCAAATAGGTAGAAAAGATTCCTGCTTTTAACTTAGAGAATGAGATTTCTAAGTTAAAGGTATCCATCCCCTTGACTAAAATAATGAAGAACAACAGCTATAGAGGACAAGTATCAAAGATGTTGAATTTGGACCCAATGTCCGACATGGTGAATGTTGAAGACGATAAGCCCGAAATGATTTTTGGACCAGCATCGAATGGTGAGTCTCCTGATAGTGATGTGACACCATTTTACATCAGTTTAAGATTGCATGATTTTGTGTTACACAATGCCATGTTCAATTTCAGAGCTTCTCACAATCTCATGCCCAAGGCTATAATGGATAAGCTTGGTCTAGACATCACCTGGCAATACCACAATCTCTATTCATTTGATTCCACCAGAGTAAGATGTATAGGACTCATCAAAGACTTGGTTGTTAGTCTGGATCAGCTCCCAATGAAAAATGTTTTGATGGATGTGGTTGTAGCAGATATTCCTCCCAGGTTTGGCATGCTTCTTTCCAGGTCTTGGGCAGCGAAATTGAAAGGGACACTACAGCTAGATTTCTCCTATGAAATGATCCCAGTGTTTGGACAAATGAGGAAATTATATCGGGAACAAAAAATGAAATATATGATCACAAGCAAGGAGAAACCCATAAATCATCCAATTAACTATGTACATACAGATTTAGAGTCTTTTATTTTGTATTCAAATAATTTAAATGATATAGATAGTCAGTTAGTAGAAGCAGATGATATTCTGGAAATAACAAAAAATTTCAGAGAAATTTTAAAGTAAGAAGGACAAGAACAGCAGAACAATGTTGGGCAATTAGCCCAAAGTAATGGACAACAAGCAGACAAGGCATAGTGAACAGATTTCCAACACTTGCAAGAGGAGGAAGAAGGTTTGTGGACCATGGATTTTGATGGAGCAGTAGGAAATGATGGCGCTGGAATTGGAATTTGGGTACGCAGTCCTTTCTCTGCCCCAAACAAAGTGCCTAGTAACGTGAGGGTTTGCTCTTACAAGTCGGCTTTTGAGTGTTTAAACAATGAAGCTGAGTATGAAGCTCTGATTGCTGGCCTGAAGATTTTAAGAAAGCTGAATGCTAAGAGGATTTCTGTATTCGGCGACTCTGAATTGGTAATTAAGCAGGTCAGAGGTGAGTATCAAGCAAAGCATCCTAAGATGTGGGCCTACCGTAATGCAGTTCTAGACATCCTAAAATTATTTTCAGAATACACCTTGACATGTGTGCCTCGTATAAAAAATAGTATTGCTAACGCTCTTGCCAAGGGAGCAAGTAGTTTGAAGATCCCAATGAACTCTAGCAATAAATTCGAAATCCATGTCAAGCATCGTCCAACCGTTCCAGACAATCAGAGATATTGGCAAGTGTTTCAAGATGATGAAGAGATTAATGATTTTTTGCAAAACAAGGCAAGTTCAAAGAAACCTCAATAGATGTAGAAAATGACAATGGTAAAGGTAATGGTACAAATGAGGTGCAGATCAATGAAATGGACATGTTGCAGCTGAAGAAGAACGTTATTCCTAAAGGCTTGATACCTTTAGAAGAACTTTTTGATCAAGATGATGTAGCCCGCAAGCCAACATTGCAGCCAACAGAGAAGGGTGTAGAAGAGGTCAACATCGGAACAACTGCCAATCCTAAGTTGGTAAAATTGTCCAAAGCCTTGCCGCCAAAGATGAAGGACAAATACATCAGTTTGCTGGCTTCATTTGCAGATGTGTTTTCTTGGGACTATTCTTATTTAAAAACCTATGATACCAATATAATTCAGCACACGATACCCATCAATCCCAATCAAAAACCATTCAGACAAAAGTTGAGAAGGATAAATCCAAAGTTGCTGCCATCTATTGAAAAGGAGGTAAACAAGTTGTACAAGTCAGGGATCATTGTGCCCATCAGATTTTCAGACTAGATCTCTAACTTGGTGCCCGTACGAAAGAAGACAGGTGAGATCCGCTTATGCATTGATTTTAGAAATCTCAATAAAGTTTCATTGAAGGACAACTATCCACTGCCTAAAATGGACCATATACTTCAGCGAGTAGTGGGGGCATCTCGTATGTCACTACTTGATGGCTATTCTGGATATAACCAAATTTCTGTCCATGAAGATGACTGGGACAAAATAGCATTCACCACTCCATGGGGAACCTTTCATTACGCCAAAATGCCTTTCAGTTTAAAGAATGCAGGTGCCACATTTCAACGTGCAATGGAATTGGATTTTGAAAATGAGAAGGATGTTTTTTTGGTGGTGTACCTAGATGATTTGACGGTGTTTTCCAAATCTGATGAAGAGCACATGCATCATCTAAAAACTGTCTTTCAAAAGTGTAGAAAATATGGTTTATTGCTAAATCCGAAGAAGAGCTTATTCACCATGGAGGAAGGAAAATTACTCGGGCATATTATCTCACAGGATGGCATTCGTATTGACCCAACACATGTGCAAGAAATTCAGCAAATCGATATGCCTCGGAATAAAAAAGAGATACAGTCGTTCAATGGTAAGATGAATTTTCTACGTCACTTTGTACCTAATCTTGCTGAACACCTAGGAGAAATGACCAACATGCTTAAGAAGGACAGCCAAGTGAAATGGACAGAGGAGGCTGTAAAATCTTTCAATTTGCTTAAATTGGCTCTTTCTTCAGCTCTAGTGTTAGTCAGCCCGGACTACACTCAGGATTTCATATTGTTTTCATTTCCTTCGGAGCACACTATGGCAGCAGTATTATTGTAGAAAAGAGAACATCATGAAAGACCCATCACATTCTTTAGCAGAGCCATAAGAGATGCAACCTTAAAGTACAACATCATTGAGAAAAAAGCCCTAGCACTTGTGAAGGCATTGAAAGATTTCTGGGTATATATTCTACATTCTCATATTCTGGCCTATGTACCTAACGCTGTTGTAAAAGATGTTTTAGTGCAGACCGATCTTGAAGGAAGAAGAGGCAAATGGATTGCAGCCTTGCTGGAATATGACGTGGAAATAAAGCCCACAAAGCTGGTCAAAGGACAGGGATTGGCAAAGCTAATGGTTGAATCAAACTTGCACGCCTTGGACATAAATCTGATCGCTGCTATGTCTGATGAGAATGAAGAATCATCATCAATTCAGGTATCTGAAATGTTTGATCTTTCTCCATGGTATTCAGATATCATATATGTGCTTAAAAATTTGTCACCACCACTCGGCATGCCTAGAAACAAAGCGAGGACACTCAAGTTGAAAGCTGCCAATTTTTGCATTCTAAATTCTATGCTAGATTGGAAAGATCCCAGTGGCATTTTGTTAAATTGTTTGGTGGAAGAGGAGGCAAAGAAAGTCATGGAGGATTTCCATGAAGGAGACTGTGGTGGTCACCTTTTTTGGAAGTCAACAACAAATAAAATTCTGAGAGGAGGGTACTATTGGCTGACATTGTTTGCTGATGTATATAAGATGGTCAAGCACTGTCATAAATGTCATATTTTCGAAGGAAAACAGAAGTTACAGCCTTTGCCACTTAAGCCTATTGAGGTGAGCGCTCCTTTCCAGCAATGGGGGTTGGATTTCGTTGGTGAAATTCATCCCAATTCTTCCGGTCAGCATAGATGGATCCTCATAGCAATAGATTATTTCACGAAATGGATTGAGGCAACTCCCACCAGACAAGCTACAGATGCAGTAATCATTTCATTTCTTGAAAATAACATCTAGTCTCGCTTTGGTTGTCTAAGTAAGTTAATCACTGATAACACACCAGCTTTCAAATCAAAAAGGATGGTAGAGTTTTGTCATAAATATCACATCATTTTGGGTCACTCAACTACCTATCATCTGCAAGGTAATGGATTGGCAGAGTCTTCGAATAAATCATTGGTCAACATCATCAAGAAGCTGCTAGAAATAAATAAAAAGAGTTGGAATAAGAGGTTGGTCCATGCGCTTTGGGAAGATCAGATCAGCCACAAAAAATCCATTGGTATGTCACCATTTGAGCTTGTTTATGGAGTTGATACAGTGTTTCCTACCTCTCTCGCTATCCCGGTAGTCAAACTTCTTCAGGAAGCCGGCAGTGAAGAAGATCCCGTGCAGAGAAGGTTGAATCAAATGGTCCACTTGCAGCAAACAAGAGAAGAATTTTTCAAGAACACGTCCAAATTGCAAGAGAAGATCAAGAAAATTTATGACAAAAAAGAAAAGGTGGATAAATTTTAGTTGGATGATGTGGTGCTGAAGTGGGATGCAAGGAATGAGGAGAAAGGTAAGCATGGTAAGTTCGAGAATCTTTGGAAAGGTCCTTTCAAGATTGCAACATATAGGGGTCAGAATGCCTTCCTTCTGAAGGAAATGAATGGGGAAGATTTTCCAGGAGGGCCGATCAATTCTTGGATGCTCAAGTGGTACCATTTCTGAGTTTATTAACGATGCTTCCACTATCATTGTAAATACCATTTTTATTTCAGTTTGGTTTGAGTTTGCCAAGTTAGTTTTTGAGTCATTTCAATGTCAAGTTTGAGTCAATTTTTGGTCATTTTAGTTTCATAAATGAGTCAGAGTCCTGTGTTGTTTTTCGAAAAATGACTCCATAGCCCAATGGACGAAGGCACTGTCTAGCTCTTCCAGAGATCTGCTGTTCTTGGCACCTCTAAGGAGCTACCATCCCCCATTGGAGCCAATGTTAGAGTCGGTCTGGTCAGCCCTCCGTCAGAGATAAAAACTCTTTACGCATTTCATTTTTAGGTGTCCCGCTCCATTCATTCAGCTGCATTCTACTAGAGGCATGCCATGATCTGACAGAGAAGGTCATGCTAGTCATTTCCCCTCATGTCTGGCTCCTGTTGGCTTAGGTCTTTTGTCAATGATCACCAAAGTCCATGACAGTCAAGGTTTGGTCATTTAATGGACAAAAGTCATTTTCGGTCATTAGGTCTAGGGATTAAATAAATTTGGTCTTTAAATATGTCCAGTAAAGCCATGCAGGCCAGATTGATGCCCTTGTAAAGTAATGATTCACAAAGTTTCATCATCATATTGATAAACATCGTCTATTCTCCAAAACTCTGTTTTGAAGAAAAGTCAAACAGTGTCATGGGTGATAAAATTTTCAAAAAGGTCTTCAGTTGATCTCTTCAGGTGTAATCATGGTTTTCGTGGCCAAATGTCCTGTCAAGCAATCCCTGCAAAGAGTGTCGAAAATTTCATCACTTGAGCCAAATTTAGAGGAAAAGCGAAAATCAGGGTTGTTTTAAAGTCAGTGAAAAAGTGTCAAACATAACATTAGAAAGTGGGTTTTTTGAAAAAGCAAAATTTAAATCATGACCTCCAAGTCTATATATACAAATTCCCACCAAAATCAAAGTCATTGTGCAATCAAAGGCAGAGGGAAAACATTGCAAAGTCGTGGAGAGTGCAATCATGTGGTTTGGAGCAAGTTTGGAGGCCATTATAGGCGTGCGGCGCATATAGACAGGGGCGTGGCGCACACATAGAGCCCACCCGTAGTGATTCCTAACTGGCGCAGCGCACACCTAGAGCACGACGCACTGGGTTTTGCGCGCGGCGCACACAGACAAAGCACCAGAAACATGCCAAAACTCCCTCAAATTTTTCGTGAAGCACATCAATTGCAAGGTAGGCTCGAAAAATCACTTGTTCATCAAATTTTATGAGTGATATGGTGATTTTATGCCTATGATTGAATGCAACAAATTTCATAAATTCAACCACAAGACGACACCAAAAAACCATTGATGCTAGGGTTGTATAAGTGTATGTTGATGAAAAGGCTCTATTTTTCCTGCCCTACCACTTTTCCTTATTCCCCTACGCCATTTTTCCTATTATCACTACCCTAACACTACCAAACTCATATTCCCTTTCCCCTCCTCCTATTGGTCAATAAAAACCCCAAACCCTAACCTATCAAAATACCCAAAACCCCTACATATCCCTAAACAAAATTCTCCCTATAACCCCTATTCCCATTACATTACTCCCCTCCTAATACTCCCTTTGTTTCATTGTTCCCCTTGGTGGCAGATATCACAAACAACACCCAGCTTCACCATCATCAAAGGGCAGCCTTAATACAGTGTATAAACAACAGTCATGGCATCTGAGGGTTCATCAGAGTATGAGGTGGAAACTCACAGTGATACAGCTTCAAGAGAACAGGCCCCCAGGAGACATCACAGGAGTGGAAAACATGTTAGGGATGAGCCAAACACCCTCACTGAATTGCAGGCATGCCCTCTTGCTATGTCATGTTTCTAGTACCTAGCATGTTTTGAATTTTGTCAAAGGCTGGAAAATGTTAGAGTTCATCATGAGTTGGCCGGTCTTTTTGTGCTTCACCTACATGGAGGTCAGTCTATCTTGGCCAGGGTCACCTTCACATTGACACCCGAAACTATCTCAGTGGCAACAGGCATACCAAATGTTGGAGAATAGTGGCATAAGAAGAAGAAAGTGGATAGGCAATACTATGAGCCTTACATTAAGGCCAGTTTTCTGAGGCACCTCACAAGAGTCTTCCCATTCAGATATTTGAAAGATGAGTATGCTCCGCTCATGAAATTGATCATGAAATATTTTAGTTGTGAGGGGAGGTTCTCCCGCCTATATGCCTATCACATCAGGTTGCTCATGCACTTTACCAGGGTGTGGATGATGAACCTCCCATTTTTCATTTGTAGGAACATAAAGAGGATGAAAAATTTCATGCAGCATAAGACCCCTCAACAGCAGCTCAACAGTGTTTATCACTTTGCTCTTATCCGGATTTTGGTGGATCATTAGTTGGGATTGCAGGGCATTGCTTGGGAGGACTTCATCTCCCGTGACTTCTTCAGCACTCCACAAGTAGTATCAGAGGCAGAGCATGAGATAGGTGGTCCTTCTCATCAGTATGAGTGCCATGAGGCCGCTACTATGCCAGTATTCATCACCTATCAAAGAGGCAGTAGACATTTGTTTGCAGCGGCAAAGCGAGTGTTATCTCCACCCGGGGTGGAAGGGACCTTGCTTCCGGCATCGATGACATAGGAACAGGACAGAGGTAAAGAGCCAATGCATGATGAGGGGCCTTCAGGTGAGCCATCAGGTGAACGAGAGACAGAATTCGTTCTCCTTCATGATGATGAGATAGATACAGAACCTAAACATGCAGAGCTTAGAGAGATCATCCAAGAGTAGCAATCAGTGATTGAGGCCTTATCCCTTTACTTGGAGAGGGCTAAGTGGAACATGAAATACCTGGAGTAGAGAAACAAGCAGCTTGAGGATTAGCAGGCGATTATGGAGCTACAAAACATTCGTGAGCATCGCCAAGCTGCACAAAGGAGAAGAGTTGAGCTCACATCATTGGAGCAAGAGATCGATGAGGACCGGGAGGTCCATCTCAAGAGCGTTAAAATGCACTTGGAGAGGCTGCTAGAAAAAGCCGACAAGGACCTTGCCTTACTGAGACACATGGCTTTCCATTATAGGGCACGAAACATGAGTGCAAAGGCCTGAATAAAGATTTTCAAAGCGAAATTGAGCAAAGCAGCAAGAGAGGAAAAAGAGGCAAAAGAGCAAGATCGGCTTCGAATCTTGGCTGAGGCTTCTTTGGCACAGCATAGCACCCCATAGAGAACCTCCAGCCCAAATTTCAAGTAATTTGGGGAAATTTTGGTCACATGACAAATTTTTGGGCAAAACACAGGTTTTTTCTCCTAGTGGTGCGGCGCTAAAAATTGGGAGCTCCAAATGAAGAATGGTTTGCATTTTTTGATTCAACATGAAAAATCATGACTATTGGTGATTGAACAAGAAATTTTGGCAAGATCTGAGTCTCCAGGAGTTCAAAGACACCCAAAAAATGACCTCTATGCCCCTATTTTGACACACAGGAAGCAGTCTTGGGAGAATTAAGATTTGGAGGGGCAAATGAGCACCAAATTCATTAATTCTAGTTAGGTTAGAAAGTAGATAAGATAGGATTTCCAACAAGCACACTTGGGCACATTTTGGACTCCTGCAAGTGCCTCAAAATAGGCTCCCAAGTGGCACGGCGCACAGAGAAAATGGTGTGGTGCACACAGGAAAAAATGTCAAATTTTCCTCCGTTTTGCGAAATTTCAATTCGCAACTTCTCCAAGTGGGCCCGCTCATCTACATTTCATATTTTTGGCACCTAAATACATTCAAAGTATTTTCTCTCCAGATTGGCTTCTATCCAAGTGGAGAAGGAAGGAAAATGGTCACCCAAGCCATTTGTCATGTTTGTAACGCTGCACTTGTAGCTGATGGTTGGCTCTTCATCTCCATTTTGTAATGATTTGAGTAACTCCTCAACCCTTGGGTGTTCTATCTCTTCATGGCACATTCTATATATTGTATGCAAACCATTTGCAAAGGGTTGGTTGGCTTGTAACTTTTGGGAGACTTTGGGAAAGAAACTCTGTTTCTTCACTGTATATTTTTGATAGAGAATTAATGAAAGGCAGCGGCTCTGTTTCATGAGATTCATGTGGTTGTGAGTGTAGTAAATGTGTCTCTTATGTTTCATATGTATTTTGTAATGTTTCATAGTTCAATTCATATTCATTTCCAGTGAAATTTTGAGTTAGATAAGGTAGAATTCAATTTTATTGCTCTGCCTGTGGGAAAATTTCATGTTCAGTGTTCTTCTTCTGTTGAAAAGGATTCATGTACTTATGCCATTTTCACTCTCCTAAGTAATCTCCCCATTCCGCGTTATTTCTAACTAAATTGCTACACTTTCCACCTGTCTTGCCTCATGGAGTAATCTGTGCCTTTGTATTAAATTCTCTGTTCATTGTTGTTCGTTGGTCCCATAACATCCCAGAAGCTCAGTCATTCATAAAAATTGTTTCTTGTATCCATATTCACTTACTAGCCTAAGATAAATATTTCGCTGTAAGCCATCTCAGATCGTTTCGTTTATCCGTTCACTAAGCATGACTCGGAGGGAGCCCTCTCTTGTTCTGTTAGGGCTAGCTACCAGACTGAGCGTGGTTTGTGGTTACCTTGAATTTTGCCTTCCTTCAGCCTAGGGCAGATTTAGGTGCTAACATAGTGGCGACTCCGCTGGGGAACACTGAAATCAAATCCCCTTATTTCTTAATAATTCCAAGCTTTCGGATGATAAGTTTAGGATTGGATAGGCTGAGTAAGTTGGTTGTGTCCTGTGATTTTTCTCAATAGCACGCTGGCTTCGAGACAATATACCAGAGCCAATCCAGAACCAGATCCTCCTCATATTTATGAAAACCCCAATTTGATTCCGAGACTCCTTCGTCAAGAGAGCACTATAACTCCCGTGTTCAAATCCCATTCATGTCTTGACATTTTTGAGTATCTTGAAGAGCTTGAGTTTGACAAGAGGTTTGAAATATCATTGTTTGAGTCTAAATCCAAAAGGGTTGTTGACTATACTGTCCCCAATCTGCAATTTCTTATAGACTTAGAAACCAAAAGAGCTAATTGGTTAATTGATAATTATATTGCGACCCATCCTCAAACCCCAATTTCTAGCCCCTTACAAACTGTGCACACTCCTCCAACACCTCCAAGGCCAAATCCACCGAGAGTGATGGCTGCCCGTTTCGCACCCCTTGTTCTGCCTCAAGTTCTGGATGACATGCCCACAGATTATCAAAGCAAAATCCTTTTTTTTGATGGCACTCCTAACAACATTACTACCCAGCAACATGTGGACAAAATGGTAGACTTCTGTGAACCCTCATGAGATCGATGCGGAGAATGTGGCAATGAGACTCTTTGTACAGACATTTGCAGGTGAAGTGAGGAAGTGGTTCAGAGGTTTGCCGGCAGCATGTATCGCTACCTTGGCTGAACTACAAAGACAATTTTTAAATCGATGGGAAGTGAAAAAGAATCCTCTTCAAATTCTGGCTAAATATGAGAAAATTAAACGAAACGCTGGTGAGTCAGTCCAAGATTATTGTGTTTGATTCAATATAGTTTATAACGAAATTCCAGATCATCTAAAGCCACCTGTGGGACTAGCTATGATGAAATTTCTGGATGGTTTTGACGCTGATATGGCCTACCAATTAAGAGAGAGAGAACCAGCCACAATGGAAGACATGCAGAAAATCGTAGTCAGCATTGAAGCGAATCTGCTGTCCAAGAGAGCTAGAGCGAAAGCAGAAAAGAAAGTCACGGTTAAGGAAGAGTCTTCTTCGATGGATCAATTACTCAAAAAGGTAGAGCAGATGCTTGAAAGGGTGAAGCTTGACAAACCTAAGCCACAAGTTAGAAATCCTAACTTCTGTGGCCAGCAGCAGCAACCACAATATAGAATAAGATAGAGAGATCACCGCGCCCAAGAGCAGACAGCACAACAGCCAGTACAGACACCTTTCCAGCAAAATTTTGTGCATGGACCGGAGTCAGATGAGGACGGAAATGTAATAGGTGAAGAAAACCACCTATTTACTCTAGATGAGTTGCCTACTTTTATTACCGAAGAAGAGGAGTGTGCAGTGAGCTTAGCTACACACAAAGATGCAAATTTCATTCTAGCAAGTGACACTCTTTTACAAGAAGAATCAAAGGAGTATCAAAGGGGGTATATGAATTCTTTGTCCACATAGCAGCAGTGATATTCACATAGAAACAGAGATGTTCCAACCAAGCCAATTCAAAAAAAGAATGATATTGAAGCATCAAAGAATGATTCATCAGTTTCATAAAGGAAAGGAAAGGAGGCAGTTGGTCCGGAGAGCAGCAAATCACCATCAGTTGAACAATCACATCAGCAAGCTGCATCAAAAGAAAAGGAAAAGAAAGAAATCCCAGTCAAATAGGTAGAAAATATTCCCTCTTTTAATGAGATTTCTAAGTTAAAGGTATCCATCCCCTTGACTGAAATAATGAAGAACAGCAGCTATAGAGGACAAGTATCTAAGATGTTGAATTTGGACCCATTGTCCGACATGGTGAATGTTGAAGACGATCAGTCCGAAATGATTTTTGGACCAGCATAGAATGGTGAGTCTCCTGATAGTGATGTGCCACCCTTTTACATCAGTTTAAGATTGCATGATTTTGTGTTACACAACGCCATGTTCGATTCCGGAGCTTCTCACAATCTCATGCCCAAGGCTATCATGGATAAGCTTGGTCTAGACATCACCCGGCAATACCATGATCTCTATTCATTTGATTCCACCAGAGTAAGATGTATAGGACTCATCAAAGACTTGGTTGTGAGTCTGGATCAACTCCCAATGAAAAATGTTTTGATGGATGTGGTCGTAGTAGATATTCCTCCCAGGTTTGGCATGCTTCTTTCCAGGTCTTGGGCAGCGAAATTGAAAGGGACACTACAGCTAGATTTATCCTATGCAACGATCCCAGTGTTTGGACAAATGAGGAAATTATATCGGGAACAAAAAATGAAATATATGATCACAGGCAAGGAGAAACCCATAAATCATCCAATTAACTATGTACATATAGATTTAGAGTCTTTTGTTTTGTATTCAGATAGTTTAGGTGATATAGATATTCAGTTAGTAGAAGCAGATGATATTCTGGAAATAACAGAAAATTTCAGAGAAATTTTAAAGGAAGAAGGACAAGAACAACACAACAATGTTGGGAAATCAGCTAAAAGTAATGGACAGCAAGCAGACAAGGCACAGCAAACAGATTTCTAGCACTTGCAAGAGGAGCAAGAAGGTTTGTGGACTATGGATTTTGATGGAGCAGTGGGAAATGATGGCGCTGGAATTGGAATTTGGGTACGCAGTCCTTTCTCTGCCCCAAACAAAGTGCCCAGTAACGTGAGGGTTTTCTCTTACAAGTTGGCTTTTGAGTGTTCAGACAATGAAGCTGAGTATGAAGCTTTGATTGCTGGCCTGAAGATTTTAAGAAAGCTAAATGCTAAGAGGATTTCGGTATATGGTGACTCCGTATTGGTAATTAAGCAGGTCAGAGGCGAGTATCAAGCAAAGCATCCTAGGATGCGGGCCTACTGTAATGCAGTTCTAGACATACTAAAATTATTTTCAGAATACACCTTGACATGTGTGCCTCGTATAAAAAATAGTATTGCTGACACTCTTGCCAAGGCAGCAAGTAGTTTGAATATCCCAATGAACTCTAGCAATAAATTCGAAATCCATGTCAAGCATCATCCAACCGTTCCAGACAATCAGAGATATTAGCAAGTGCTTCAAGATGATGAGGAGATTAATAGTTTTCTGCAAAACAAAGGCAAGTTCAAAGAAACCTCAATAGATGTAGAAAATGACAATGGTAAAGGTAATGGTACAGATGAGGTGCAGATCAATGAAATAGACGTGTTGCAGCTGAAGAATAACATTATTCCTAAAGGCTTGATACCTTTAGAAGAACTTTTTGATCAAGATGATGTAGCCTGCAAGCCAACATTGCAGCCAATAGAGAAGGGTGTAGAAGAGGTCAACGTCAAAACAACTGCCAATCCTAAGTTGGTAAAATTGTCCAAAGCCTTGCCGCCAAAGATCAAGGACAAATACATCAGTTTGCTGGCTTCATTTGTAGATGTGTTTGCTTGGGACTATTCTGATTTCAAAACCTATGATACCAATATAATTCAGCACACGATACCCATCAAGCCCAATCAAAAACCATTCAGACAAAAGTTGAGAAGGATAAATCCAAAGTTGCTGCCATTTATTGAAAAGGACGTAAACAAGTTGTACAAGTCAGGGATCATTGTGCCCATCAGATTTTCGGACTAGATCTCTAACTTGGTGCCCATACGAAAGAAGATAGGTGAGATCCGCTTATGCATTGATTTCAGAAATCTCAATAAAGTTTCATTGAAGGACAACTATCCACTGCCCAAAATGGACAATATACTTCAGTGAGTAGTGGGGGCATCTCATATGTCACTACTTGATGGCTATTCCGGATATAACCAAATTTCTGTCCATGAAGATGACTGGGACAAAACATCATTCACCACTCCATGGGGAACCTTTCATTACGCCAAAATGCCTTTCGGTTTAAAGAATGCAGGTGCCACATTTCAGCATGTAATGGACTTGGCTTTTACGAATGAGAAGGATGTGTTTTTGGTGGTGTACCTGGATGATTTGACGGTGTTTTCCAAATCTGATGAAGAGCACATGCATCATCTAAAAAATGTCTTCTAAAAGTGCAAAAAATATGGTTTATCGCTGAATCCAAAGAAGAGCTTATTCACCATGGAGGAAGGCAAATTACTCGGGCATATTATCTCAAAGGATGGCATTTGTATTGACCCAGCACGTGTGCAAGCAATTCAGCAAATTGATCTACCCTGGAATAAAAAAGAGATACAATCGTTCAATGGTAAGATGAATTTTCTACGTCGCTCTGTACCTAATCTTGCTGGACACCTAAGAGAAATGACCAACACGCTTAAGAAGGATAGCCAAGTGAAATGGACAGAGGAGGCTATAAAATCTTTCAATTTGGTTAAATTGGCTCTTTCTTCAGCTCCAGTTCTAGTCAGCCCAGACTACACTCAGGATTTTATATTGTTTTCATTTGCTTCGGAGCACACTATGGCAACAATATTATTGCAGAAAAGAGATGATCATGAAAGACCCATCGCATTCTTCAGCAGAGCCATAAGAGATGCAGCCTTAAAGTACAACATCATTGAGAAACAAGCCCTGGCACCTGATGAAGAAAATTGCACTTTGGCTGCCAAAGAAAAGAAGGGAAAGAACACGAAAGCTTCTCATTTCGGTGTGAAAGGCAAGAAGCAAGACATGTCCAAGGTGAAGTGCTTTCACTGTCACCAGCACAGACACTATGCCACTAATTTTCCACAGAAGAAGAAGAACAAGCAAGCTGCTGGATCTGCGGCAGGAGAGGCTCTAGCCTCGCAGTTTGAGCTTGATTTTTCATTGATCGCATCCTTGGTTTCAAGTGTGATGGGCTCGGTGTGGTTCTTGGACAGTGGTGCGTCTTTTCACATGACAGGAGATCGAGATTTGTTTTCTGATCTGGAGGAGAAAGATCTTGGAGTGCACATCGAGATGGGCGATGATTGTAGATACAGTGCAACCGGTATTGGTACCATTTCCTTTGAGAGGGAGTCTGGTAAACCCTTCGTATTGAAGGAAGTGATGCATGTTCCAGGATTGAAGAAGAATCTTATCTCTGTGGCAATGTTAGAAGAAAAGGGATATGATGTTGTTTTCAGTGAGGGAAATGCGTTCCTCCGTAGTAAGACAACTGGAGAAGCCTGGAAGATAGGGGTTCGAGTGAGGAACCTTTATCAGCTGCATGTAGATGGTTGCGCAGCAATGGCATGCAAGGCAGAAGGATTGGTGAGCCGGGATGATGGCGAGCTGTGGCATAGGAGATTGGGTCACCTTCAACATGGAGCCTTGAAGATACTGCATCAGATCACTACTGGGCTTCCTAAAGGCACTCTTGTGCAGTTAGATCAGTGCAAGGGGTGTACTTTGGGAAAGTTTGTGAAAGCCACCTTTCCCGAGAAGGATTGTCGCACCACAACGATCCTTGAGAGAATTCACACAGATGTGTGTGGACCTTTCTTAGTAGCTTCGACGGCAAAAAACAGGTATTATGTGATCTTTGTTGATGATTTCTATCGTAAGTGTTGGATCTTCTTCATGCAGAAGAAGAGCAAGACATACTCAAAGTTCTGTGAGTTCAAAGAACTGGTTGAGAAGGAGTTGGGGAAGAAGGTGAAGGCTCGTAGGAGCAATAATGGTGGTGAATACATCTCTGGCGAGTTCAAGGATTTCTGCAGTGCAGAAGGAATTCAAAGAGAGCTCATAGCTCCCCATAACCCATAGCAGAACGAGGTTGCTGAGCAGAAGAACAGAACATCATGGGTGCTACATGGGCGATGTTGCATGATCAGGGCCTACCCCTTCACTTGTGGGTGGAAGCATGCAATACTGCAGTATATGTGCAGAACCGTTGTCCTCATAGGATACTTGGCATGAGTACACCCGAGGAGGCTTATTCTGGTAACAAGCCTGATCTTTCTCATTTGAGGATTTTTGGTGCTAACGTTTACATGCATGTGACGAAAGATGCCAGGAAGAAGTTGGAGCCAACCATAGAGGTTGGGATATTTGTGGGGTACACTGATACACCCCACAACTATCGTGTGTATTTTCCAGACAGTGGCAAGACTGTTGTGCGACGGGATATAAAATTTCAGGAGGAGAAAGCCATGAAGTGTTCGCTTGAGAGGGAGCCACACTTGCATGCAGATGAGGAGCTATTAGTTCCTAAGGATGATCTTCAGGACGCGGATCAGCCACAGGACGAAGTTCATGGAGTGGAAGAGACCACTCATGCAGCGCCAACCATTAGAGGGAGAAAGTGCTTGACAGAAGCTGAGCGACTGGCTCAAGATGCAGAGAAGGTTGTAGGACCACCTACAACTCAACGTAGATAGGGACAGTCACCTGATCAGTAAAGTGGATACATGGCTCTTATGAGCAAATGTGTTGTGACTGAGCCATCCTCTTTCGAGAAAGCTGTGGAGGATCCCGCATGGGTAGATTCCATGGTGGAAGAGTATGATTCGATTGTCAAAAACAGTGCATGGGATATTGTCCCAAGACCGGAAGGGAAATCAGTGGTGGGTTCGAGATGGATCTACAAAGTTAAGCAGGCAGCTGACGGGAGTGTGGAGAAGTACAAGGCAAGATTTGTTGCCCGAGGCTTTTCACAGATAGAGGGGATGGATTATCAGGAGACCTTTGCACCTATCGCAAGGTATTCTTCCATACGGACGATTCTTGCTTTCTCAGCGCAGATGGGGTGGCACATTCATCAGATGGATGTGAAGACTGCGTTCCTCAATGGAGTCATTGAGGAGGAGGTGTACATAGAACAGCCCGAAGGTTTCAAGATCTTCAACAGCGAGTTGCATGTGTGCAGGCTCAAGAGAGCGTTGTATGGATTGAAACAAGCACCACATGCTTGGTACACATGGATAGACAATTATTTCACCGGACTTGGATTCTCCAAGAGTGAGGCAGATCCTAACCTATACCAAATTGTGGTGGAGGGTAAGTTTCTTATCATTGTACTTTATGTAGATGATTTGATTCTAATGGGTGATGAGTTGTTGATACTTTCATGCAAGGATAATCTTGCTAAGGAGTTTGAGATAAAGGACTTGGGCCTCCTTCATTATTTCCTGGGATTGGAAATCTGGCAGCGCAGTGATGGACTATTTGTTTCTCAGGGTAAGTATGCTCGGGAGATACTAGAGAAGTTCAACATGCATGGCTACAAGCTTGTTCATACTCCTCTTCCTGGAGGTTGGAGGAAGGAGGATGACAGTTTAGCAGAAGAAGTGGATGCCAATTTTTATTGATAGTTGGTGGGGTCGCTTATGTATCTGGTCAATACATGACCCGATATATGCTATGCTGTTAACCAGCTTTCACAAGCTATGGTTAAGCCAACCAAGCTCTTCTGGAAGGCAGGCAAGCATGTATTGTGTTATCTCAGAGGCACATCAGGATATGGATTGTGGTACATACAGGAGGATGAGGTGAAGCTATGTGGCTTCACGGATGCAGATTGGGCAGGGAGCCCAACGGATAGAAAGAGCACATCTGGAGGGGTCTTCAGTATCGGGCTGACAGCAGTTTCTTGGTACAGCAGGAAGCAGAGATCCATGGCACTCAGTTCAGCAGAGGCCGAGTATATGGCAGCAAGTTTAGCTGCATGCAAGGTGTTATGAAACCAGCTCAAGAAAAGATAGAAAAGATAGATCAACGCCTTAGAATTCAGCCTCTTCGAGGGGGCAACCTCCTTTACATTACATAAATGAACAATTCTTGGATGATTCAAATGACAAAACCTCCTTTCTATATATAGGAGCCTAAGGAGTCACAATATAATCCAACCGACCTAACAATAATAATATAAAGCCACAATAATAACAATAGTGGGCTTCTATGGGGCACAATAGTAACAATATGGGCACTACATGGGTACATCAATATAATAAGTGGGTTATACTAATAACAATAAGGGGTTACACTAGTAGTATAGGGCCTAACATGCCCCTCTCCTTCAGAAAGCATTGTCCTCAACGCTTGAGTAGTTCTTGATGCTTCTATATAAAATTCTTGTCCTCCCATGTGGAATATTCAGCGGGTAAGTTCTTCCACTTGATCAGATACTCTGAAATTGATCGATTTCGTAGCTGTCGGGTTCTTATTTCTGTGACTGCTCCAGGTTCTAATATGATTTTTCCTTCCTCTTCAATTTCTGGCAATATTGTTTGAATTGGGATCTTTTGCAACTTTTGAATAAGTGGCCATACTTCTTCGTCCTTCTTCCATTCTTCCCTTGCTTCGTTTATCCAATCTGGTTGGATAATATAAATAGCACAAAACAATGCTTCCACATCCTCATCCTTGAAGAGTCTTCCCATTCGGTAAGGTCGCCATTTTTTAAGTGCATGTAGTATTGCCAACATTTCCTTCTCATAAATAGCTTGCTTGAGATGTAGCAGTAAAAATACCAAATCACCTACATCAAAACATTTTTCACTACGATGTTGATCTACCTATTGTTTTGTTTGCTTTTGCACTGAAGTGACGTTATCCTTTAAAAGTTGGAGAACTTGTTGTTGATGCTCGACATGATCTTTCACTGCTTGAACCTTTTTCTTCTTCATATGTCCTTCTATCTCTAGAGTTTGAGGAGTGGTAATTTCTTCCAATCCTTTACAAGATATGGTAGGATTCATTTCTTGATGCTCAGTGTGATCTTTCACTTCTTGAACATTTTTCTTCTTGATATATCCTTCTATCTTGATAGTTTGAGGAGTGGTAATTTCGAACAATGAATTACAAGATATGGTTGGATTCATTTCTTCTTTCTCAATGTGATATTTCACTTCTTGCACCTTTTTCTTCTTGATATGTCCTTCTATCTTGAGAGTTTGAGGAGTGGTAATTCTTGCCAATGCTTTACAAGATATGGTCTGATTCATTTCTTCTTTCTCTGGGGTGGGGTCCTGGCGTATATCTTCTTTTTTTGATGTTTCTTGATCCTTTTCTTCCTCCTCTTCATATTCTATATCAAATAATTTCTTCTCAGCACACTTATGACCTTTAGTGCATTTGCTATCACAATTGTAACAAAGCCCTTTCTCTCTTTTTTCTTCCAATTGTTGTGGTGTAACCCTTGTAGGTTGTGGAAGGCTAGGGGAAACAACACTTCCATCTTTATAGTTGTGAGGGGTACACTTCCTGGTTTCCATAATTTTGCTTTCCACTATGTCACAAAGCCCTTTTACTCTTTCCAATTGTTGTGGTGTTGCTCTAAAGAAGGTGTTGCTCTTTGCATCCTCATAATGTGCTATCATTTCCTCCGTGAAAATTGACCACGTAACAAGTTGTTTACGAGAACAAAACCCTTTGTACCATAAAAATTGATCTGGTTCTAAATATGAAGATATAATACATACCTTTTGTAACAGTTGTACACCATGTATATCAAAATATTGCTCCATCTGAAGTATCCAATTTACCGGATCCTTGCCATCAAACTTCCTCATCTTTCTTTTTCTTGATTTTAGGAGCTCTACCTTGAAATGACTGTAACTCTGTACTTTTGGATCCTTAAGTTCTGAAATTGTGACCTGTAGTAGCCCTCTGTGTCCTCTTTCCAATGCCACAAGTCTGACCCAAATTGGATTCTCCAAGGAAGAGTTATGTGAAATCTCCCACAGTGACTTTCTTTTAGACTAGTTCAGTAGAGTGAACTTGTACGAAGCGCCACGAGTCACCGTTTCAACCTTTGGATCTGAAACATGCATACAAGAAACTACAGTCTGTCCTCTTTCTGTACCTTCTTACGAAATTTCAATCCAATCGCTAGAGAGAAAGTTATGATGATTTTCCCCAGGTCACCTGTTTTGAATGTAATTCAAGAGTCTGCAAAAAGACCAACTTCCTCAGATCATATCTCCACAAATATCGCTCGAAAAGCTCTGAAAGTCAGACCCAAGGTTAAGCGCGATTTCTTCTCAAATGGGTTTTTGTTGCGACTTCTGAAACGTCACAGAAAAAAAAATTATAGCGAAAATTCCACGATGACCTGTTTGGAGCAACGAAACCCTAGAATCCAAAGCTCTGATACCAAATGTTATGAAACCAGCTTAAGAAAAGATAGAAAAGATAGATCAACGCCTTAGAATTCAGCCTCTTCGAGGGGGCAACCTCCTTTACATTACATAAATGAACAATTCTTGGATGATTCAAATGAAAAAACCTCCTTTCTATATATAGGAGTCTAAGGAGTCTCAATATAATCCAACCGACCTAACAATAATAATATAAAGCCACAATAATAACAATAGTGGGCTTCTATGGGGCACAATAGTAACAATATGGGCACTACATGGGTACATCAAAATAATAAGTGGGTTATACTAATAACAATAAGGGGTTACACTAGTAGTATAGGGCCTAACACAAGGATATATGGTTGATGAAGATCCTGGTCAGGTTGTTCAGTTCTCACTTGGAGCCTACTGTGATATACTGTGATAACCAGAGTTGCATTAAACTCTCAAATAATCCTATATTTCATGATAGATCTAAGCACATTGACATCAGGTACCATCATATCAGAGATTGTGTGTAGCGGAGAATCATGTTACTTTCATACATTCCAACGGAGGATCAGGATGTTGATATCTTGACGAAGGCGCTCACCAGGAGCAAATTCGAATACCACCGAGGAAGGATAGGGGTTGCTGATAATCCATATATTGTTGAGAGGGAGTGTTGAGAATGCAACAAGATGATGGATCTTAGTGGAAAGAAGTCGCCTTCACTAAGTGGGCTCGTAGGCTATTTTTGGCACAAAGTCTATTTTTAGACTATGTCTATTTTTAGACATATGGATCATGGTCTATGAGTTGCAGGATGTTATTTGTGGATGATTGGTCATGTTGGTAAAAACAGATGGACTTCTATTTTTAGACATATGGGCGGTTTCTATTTTTAGACTGCCAAGCTAAAAATAGAACAGTCGAATATTATTGTCTCATAATAATATTTGGACTATAAACATTATTTTATCCTCTTGGAGCACTTCGGTTTCAGCTACAGATGTGGCACATGCAACTGTCAGAAGGAAATACACTTTCTTTGTGGGTCAATTGAGCTATTACATGCAGGACTTCAGTTAGAACTCATGTGGTTGAGTTTCGGTGGAGTTGATTGTGGAGTTGACAGAGTTGTGTTCAGTTTGACTTGGTTGAACTAGTTGTATTCTAGTCTAACTAAAGAATACACTAGTGATGAGTTGTGTGAATTAAATATTAATTAATTCACTAATTATTAACTCATAAAGAAACTGAAGAATACATCAGTTAACTCAGTGCATGTACAGTTCAATGGAGACAGGTGTTAGAGGTTGAAATTGCTATCAGTTGTGACTATAGTTGTGCATGATATTTGCACATGCATGGATGGAGATTGCCCATGAGGCTTGCGTAGTATAACCAGAGGAATTCGATTTCACAGAGTGATTGATTCTCTTGCAGGATTGCACAGTGGAGGTAGGCAAACAATGGAGGAGATTTGAGGCATTAGATCTGAGCTAGTTTGTGTGTAACAGGTGGAGATAGTACTGAGTACTTGTGAGGAGTATTGTACTATGTATTCTTACATGTTCTCTATCATTATAATATACAGATAGTGTGGGGTTTTCAGCTGTATGCTTTCCTTGGGTTACATACTGTGTTAATGTGTGCATGCGATTGATGTTTCATGGTTTTTAATGCTGCTAAATTGATGATCAATGTAGAGGAGATTATCTATTGTGCATGTATTCCGCAATAGTGTATAATCGGGATAATCTCTATGAATAAGTGTCATATTATTCAAAATTTCTACAATATCCTTCAACGGCTACCCAAGGGTGGTGCATCTCCTTCCCGTAGGTACTCTAGAAGTGGCACACCCTTTAACATACAAGTTAACTTTAACATCCCCATATTTGAGGGTCAGATAAATGTAGAAGCTATATATAAATAGTTAAATCTGCTAGAAGGAAATTTTTCTATTCAATTTTTCCTATTGGGAAAAGATTATTTTTTCACTTCTCAAAGTCGCCCCCTACATCAAGCACTGGTCAGAAACCTACTATGAGAAGAAGGACGAAAGTACACCCTAACTATTTTCGGCCGCACCCACATGGAATTCATTCTGGGATACCATCAAGGAGAAGCACTACCTTTTTAGTAGCTATGAGGATAAATATATAAACTGGACCACACTGTAGCAAGGAAGGGACCAAGACATGTCAGAGTTTACCAATGTTTTTCATACCCTTCGCGTGAAGGTGGGTATCAAGGATTCTGAGAAACATTTGGTACTCATGTACCGCGACTACCTACATAGGTACATCTAGGATGAGATGGAATTCCTGGACATCTCCTCGCTTGGCATAGTGTACCAATACGCTGTCAATATTGAGCTTAAGTTTAAATTAAAAAAGTGAGACTTTGGATTTGCAAATCTGAAGCCAGGGAAAGGGGCCCCCAAATCATAGAGAAAAGGTCAAAGCTAAGGTGGGGTGACCCAAGATAACCCACCAAAGTTGTAAGAGAAAAAAAACACCACGAAGACAAAGAAGGACACCAAAAAGTGGTGTGAGTTCCATAAGAGCTCCACTGACAACACAAGTGAGTGTCAGTCCAAGAAGTCACTAGTGGCTGAGCTAAAGGCTTTCGAGTCAGACGCATGTTTCAATTCTGAGTCAGAACCTAACAAGGGTAATGACAAAGGGAAGAAAATCATTGATGCCGATCCAAGTGCCACTATGGCCACCACCAAGATCTAGAAGATTGAGCTTGAAGATACAGAGGAGAGGGAATGCCTATTCTACTCATATATGTGGGTGAAGGGTTCTTCATTGTAGTTAATTGTCAACAGCGGGAGCAAAAAGAATCTCATTTCAGTAGAGGTTTTGAAGTGGTTGAACCTATCAACTATAGCACATCCGAAGCCATACACCACCAAGTGGCTTCACCAAGGATGAGCTATCTGCATCAGCCAACAATGTTGCCTTCCCTACAGCATCAAGCCCTTCACAAATGAGGTATTGTGTGATGTTTCTACTCTTGAATTTTATGATGTATTATTAGGAATACAATACTTACGGAAGTGACATGTTGTATATGAGTCTAGACCCAACTTTATTATTATTTATTTGGGTAGTAGCTTATAGAGGATACTAGAGGTAGCCCCACCTACCGCCATATGTTTGATCTTTGCTAAGAAATGTAGTAAGATCATATCCCAGACTCGGAAATTCGTTTTCTTTCTAATTCCACTCTCAAAGTAAGGGGAAGATTGCAGCCACGTCCATGGTCCCTAGGAAGGGTTCCTCCATGCAGTAGAAGTAGGTGGATACAGTCATGGAAGAATAAAAGGACATCTTCTCCTCACCCACGGGGGTACCCTTGCACTGTCAGGTCAAGTATTCGATCGATCTGACTCCTGAAGCACCTCTACCCAACGAGCTGATATATCACTTCTCCATTATGGAAAATGAAGAGATCAAGAGGAAAATCTAGGAGTCACTACAAAAAGGGCACATCCGACCAAGTTCCTCACCTTGTGGGAGCCTAGTTGTACTTGCATAGAAGAAGGATGGGACTTAGAGGCTCTACATTGATTATCGAGCACTAAACAAAATCACTATCAGGAACAAGTATCCAATCCTGCGGATTTATGACATTCTGGACCAACTCAAGGGCCAAGTATTTCAACAAGATCGATATGAAGTTTGCCTATTACTAGGTTCCAATAGAGCCCATAGATGTATGGAAAAATGCCTTCAAATCCAAGGAATCCCTTTTTGAATGGTTGGTTATGCCCTCCGTGTTGACAAATTCCCTTGCTACATTTATTAGGCTAATGGATGACATCTTGTGGCCCTTCACCGACTCATTTATGGTTGTATATTAGGATGACATTCTCATCTTTAGCAAGAGTTGGGAAGAACACTTGCAACACATTCGACAGGTCCTTCAAACCCTTCAGTAGCATAAACTATGTGCCAACTTGGAGAAATTCAACTTTGGCATGAGCCAGGTCCAATATTTGGGTTACATCATATATGAGTGTGGCATGCATGTGGAGCCATCTAAGATCCAAGTCATTTGGGATTGGCCAGCCCCGACCACTCTGACGAAGCTTCAGATCTTTTTAGGTCTTGCAAATTTTTATCAGAGGTTCATGTCAGGATTCTCCCATATCACTTGGTCTTTGAATCATATTACTAAAGGTGGGGTGAAAACAACATTTTCCTGGTCTGAGTCCTATAGGTTTTAACCCCGTACAGAAATCACCTACATACGAATTCTAAAACATAGAAAATAAATAATGCGAGAGCATAACACATAAAACACATATACACAGAGATTTTCCCCTAGATCCCAAAACTGGGACTACCAGCTTGATTTTTCATTATATTCCTTTCAATGTTACAATACATATTTATACATGCTGAAGCATCCAATACCATGGACTGAAAATCATCACGTCCAAAACCATGGACCGAAAACCATTGCGTCCAAAAACATGTGTGAAAATCATGCAAAGAACCATAGGTGGGTCCGCCCAACCTAACATAGGTTTGAAAACCAAAATTTTCTAGGGCGCTGCCCTGGACCCCATAGAGTGGGGTTACCTACACCCCTAAAACCCCCTGTGACCCCCCCACTACATAATCAGCGCAACGGAGGGGGGGCTTTGCCCCCGCTCTAACCCCCCGGTTAACTATGTGGGCTAGCTGTGGAAAGAATATAACACAACCCAACATTCTCCCACTTCTTTCTTTCTTTCCATAGGGGACCACAAGAGAGATTAGTCATTTATCCAGCCCTACAATGCCCATTGTTTCTCTACACCAAGAGAAATTCTCAGAGCTCACAAATTTTGTCAATGCATCTGCAGTATTCTCCAAAGTGTCCACCTTTACCAGAAACACCTTTTTGTCTTCTATCATATCCCTCACAAAGTTATACTAAACATCAATGTGGTTTGTCTTTGAATGATATGTAGGGTTCTTTACCAAGAAAATTGCACTTTGGCTGTCACAGTCTATCCTTATAGCTCCCTGTACTAACCCCATACTTGAACACAATCTCTGCAACCAAACTACTTCCTTGCTTGCATGAGTGGCTGCCATGTATTTTGCCTCTATAGTTGATAGTGCCACTATAGATTGTTTCTTACTCATCCAACTGACTGCACCTCCAAATAGGTTGAACACATACCCACTTGTAGATCTTCTCTGATCCAGATCTCCAGCCTAGTCTACATCAACAAAGCCATGAATATCCAACACTCGGTCCAATCCTGGTCTTCCTTGGTAGCACAAACCATAATCATTAGTGCCACTCAAATACCTAAAAACCCACTTCACTGCTGTCCAATACTCCTTTCCTGGTTTTGACATAAACCTGCTCAATACTTCCACTGCATGTGCAATGTCTGGTCTAGTATAGACCATTACATACATCAGGCTACTGACTGCACTTGCATATGGAACATGGGACATGTCCTCTTCCTCTTCTTGTGTCTTGGGACACTGTTTAGTAGATAACTTTACACCTACAAGAATAGGAACCTTCACCGGTTTACTATCCTGCATATTAAATCTCTGCAATATTGTCTCAACATACTTCCTCTGGTTTAACTAGAGCTTCCTCTTTGCCCGATCTCTTTTAATTTCCATGCCCAAAATATAGTTTGCAGCACCAAGATCTTTCATGTCGAATTTGGAGGACAATTGGGTCTTCAAATCCTAGATAATTTCTTTGTCATTTCCAACCAGCAACATATCATCCACATAAAAGACCAAATAAATAACACGGTCACCAACTAATTTAAAATACATACAGTGATCTGATTTTCTTTTGGTGAAGCTAATTCCCCGTATAAATGTATCAAATTTCTGATACCACATCCTTAGTGACTGTTTTAACCCATACAGAGACTTCTTTAACTTGCATACCAGTTCTTTCTTACCCTTCACCGCAAAGCCTTCAGGTTGCTTCATGTAGATTTCCTCTTCCAGATCCCCATGAAGAAATGTTGTCTTCACATCCATCTGTTCTACCTCAAAATCAAAAGCAGTAACAACAGATAAAAGTAGTCTAATAGAAGTTACCTTGGCAACAGGAGAAAAAATATCACCAAAATCAATTCCCAACACCTAGGAATAACCTTTTGCTACCAACCGAGCTTTGTGTTTCTCCACCTTTCCTTCTGCATTTGTCTTCTTCTTGAACACCCATTTACTTTCAATTGGTTTCCTTCCAGTTGGCAACTCCACCAGATCGCAAGCCTCATTTTTGTGCAAAGATGCCATTTCATCAACCATGGTCTCTTTGCAGAGTTTTCCATCCTCTGAATCTACTACTTCCTTCACAGTTCTAGGATCATCATCAGTAATAGATAAAGCAAAATTTGAATAGAAAGTAGATGGACTATACCTTTCTGGCTACCTTCTTTCTCGAGCTGATCTCATCTTCTAATTCCTCCTCTGCTATAGAGTCTGATTCTTCCTCCTTTAGCTCAAATTCTATATTCTCAGGTTTCTTTGGTTGGACTTCATGTTTAATAACATCTTTCACCTATCTGAACACCACATCTCAGTTGTACACAACCTTCCTTGTTACTGGGTTCCAAAGCTTATAACCCTTTAAACCATCCTTATACCCAATAGAGATGCACTTTTCATATTTACTATCCAACTTGGTTTGTTTCTCCTTTGGAACATGTACATATGCACACATCCAAATACCCTCAGATGTGAAAGAGAGGGTTTCTTACCAGTCCATACCTCTTGTGGAGTTTTATCCTCCAACATTGATGAAGGTGATATGTTGACCAGGTAACATGTTGTCTCCATCGCCTCTACCCAAAATTCCTGTCCTAACCCGGCACCACTGAGCATACTTCTTGCCATTTCCATCAACATCTTGTTCATTCTTTCTGCAACTCCATTTTGTTGAGGTGTATATGGAGTAGTCTTCTTCCGTGCTATACCACACCTCTTACAGACTTCTTCAAATTCCTTACTGCAAAACTCTCCACCATTATCTGTCCTCAACACCTTTATCTTCTTCTCTGTTTGTTTTTCCACCAGAGCCTTGAATTCTTTAAACCTGTCAAAGACTTTAGATTTCTTCTTAAGGAAATATATCCATGTATTCCTTGAGAAGTTATCTATAAATGATACATAGTACACAAACTTACCCAGTGATGGAACCTTCACAGGTCCAAACACATCACTATGCACAAGCTCTAATATATGTTTCGCCCTCTTACCACTAGAGGGGAAACTCACCTGATTCTGCTTTCCATATACACAATTTTCACAGAAATCAAAATATAGAGAGCTATTACTCGTATCTTCTACCATACCTTTACCATGAAGTATTTGAAGGCCCTTCTCTCCCATATGTCCAAGCCTTTGATGCCACAACATGGTCTTCTCTCCAGAGGCCACTAGATTTTCTGCTCCACTTTCAGGAACCACAAAACTATTGCACCCATCAACAACCAAACTATCTTGCAGCTTGTACAGAGTTCCAATCCAGACTCCCTGCATCAATACCAGTGCTCCCTGAACCATCTTCCAGGTATCCTTCTCAAACACTATTTTTACACCTGCATCATCCAACTTGCTTATAGAAATCAAATTTCTGGCCAATGCAAGAATATGCAGAACACTTGAAAGTGTTCTAACCCTTCCACCTTGCAACTTCAACTTTAATTTTCCGCAACCAATGATTCTATCCTTCCTATCATCCCCTAAGAAGACATCACCACCATCATATTTCTCATACTCATAGAACCACTCTCTATGGGGAGTGAAGTGAAAGGATGCACTTGAGTCAATCAACCATGCCTTGTGATCTACATGTGTACTTGAAGAAGCCAAGTACACATCCCCACCTTCATCTGAGGTGGTTTTCACCTCTGCAGAAGGAGCATCATCAAATCCCTTTCCTTTATTAGGAGCTTTAGATTTATAGCCCCTTTTGTAGTGCCCTTCCTTTCTGCATTTCCAACACACCACCTTTACAGGTTTTCTTGGAGATTTAGATCTCCCACTCGATGACTTATTTTTGTTTCTGTTTTGGGGCTGTCCTCATATAGACAAGGCATCACCATTCTGGCTCTCCATATTTTTCCGTCTCATCTCCTCCATCAACCAAGATGAGACTATTTCATCAAACTGCAACGCAGTTACATTACTACCTATTGCAATAACCAGACTATCCCATGAATCTAATAGAGAACACAACAAACTGATGCACTTATCTTCATCTGAAATTTTAATATCAACAGATGCTAACTGACTTACCACAGTATTAAATGCATTCAGATGCTCTGTCACCGAGTCTCCATCTTTCATCCTCAGGTTATACAACTTTTTCCACAGGAACAGTTTATTTGCTAGAGACTTAGTTTAGTACAAAGTACCTAACTTGTCCCACAAAGCCTTCACCTCAGCTTCTCCTGATACATTTAGCAATACTAAATCTGAGACACACAATCGTATTGTGCTCCTTGCCTTCCGATCCAACTTCTTCCATTCTTCATCAGACACTCCCGCTGGTTTAGTACCCAGATCTACCATGATCCACTGATCTTTATCCACCAACAGATCCTCCATCTTGATTTTCCACAACTCAAAACGTTGACCATTAAATTTCCCTATCTCTATCTTTCCACTGCTTGCCATCTTCTTTCACTACCAGAATTGATCTCGCAGATCTCCCACTAAACAGGGTCTACCACAGGCCCGAGCGAAACCCCTTAGCAACAAAGGTGTCCTTGGCTCTGATACCAAATGTAGGTTTTAACACCGTACAGAAATTACCTGCATACGAATTCTAAAACATAGAAAATAAACAATGCAAGAGCATAACACATAAAACACATATACACAGAGATTTTCCCCTAAATCCCAAAACCAGGACTACCAGCTTGATTTTTCATTATATTCCTTTCAATGTTACAATACATATTTATACATGCCGAAGCATCCAATACCATGGACCAGAAACCATTGCATCCAAAACCATGGACCAAAAACCATCGCGTCCAAAAAAACATGTGCCAAAATCATGCACAAAACCATAGGTGGGTCTGCCCAACCTAACACAGGTTCCAAAACCAAAATTTTCTGGGGCACTACCCTAGACCCCATAGAGTGGGGTTACCTGCACCCCTCAAACCCCCTGTGATCTCCCCAGTATGCAATTGGCACAACGAAGGGGGGGCTCCACCCCCCCTCTAGCCCCCCACTTAACTACATGAGCTAGCCGTGGAAATAATATAACACAACGCAACAAGTCCCAACAGAAGTTGTTCATTGAGTTGAAGCACTGACTCTGCTCTGCATCCATACTCACACTGCCAAACTTGCAACAACCATTTGGAATTGAGACAGATGCCTCAAACTATGTTATTGGTGTAGTCCTCACCTAGCACGAGCATCAAGTGACCTATCATAGTGAGACACCTTTTGATACAATTCAGTAGTACCCACCAATGATAAAGAGATGTATTCCATCGTGAAGGTTTGCCGACAATGGAAGAATTACATTCTAGGGAAGGAGATGGTCATCCACAATGATCACTGACCTCTTCAGTTTATACAGACACAAGGGAAGTTCTAGAATGATCACCATCAGAAGTGATCTACATATCTACAACAATTCCACTTGAACATTAAATGCAAAAATGGCAACACCAATAATGTTGCAGACTGCCTCAACTGACCCCTAGTTTTAGCACTAACTACTATTCTCAACTCTTGTGGCCACGAGACCTTTGGATGGCCGCACCTATACAAAAATTATCTAGAGTTCGCCTCCACATACTAGATGCTAGTAGATGGACAACAAGTTCCTGATTTCCACCTCTAGGATGAATTATTATGCTACTTAGGCCACCTTTGTGTTCCTTCAAGCGAGCATGCCAAGCTGATTTGGGAGGCGCACTATAGTCAGGTCGCAGGACACTTTGGTGTGGAGAAAATTGTGGTTGTACTACAAAAGTAATTTTATTGGCCCAAACTCTGACTGGATGTTGGGAAATATATCAAATCCTGCACTGCCTGCATCATCGCCAAGCCAACCATCAAGAAGCAAGGCCTGTACACTCCTCTGCCTACTCCCAGCTAGCCATGGGAATCCATCTCCATGGACTATATGTCTAGCCTCCCTTCTACCAAGCATGGTAATGATTGTGTATTTTTGGTCGTGGACAAATTTTCTAAGATGGCTATATTGGTGACCTACAAGAAGAGTATCACAGTAGAGGAAACTGCTAAACTATTATTTGAATGAGTATGGGTATATTTTGGGATCCCACAAAACATTATATTAGATTGGGATAACCAATTCCTGATCACATTCTGGTCAAGCCTTTGGACATTATTGGACACCAAGCTCACCAAGTCAACTACCTTCCATCCCTAGACTGATGGCCAAAGGGAGGTGGTCAATACGATGATAGTGCATATGCTCCACATGCACAACTTCAAGCATCCACAAACCCGAGATGAGAGTCCTCTCTATGTGTATCACATTTATAATAGAGCTCTCCATAGCTTGACTAGTCGCAGTCCCTTTCAGGTGGGTCTAAGATTTCAACCATTGTGTCAGATTGATGTTGCCATGCCTCATGCGACTACACAAACAAAATCCACACATGTATTTCCTGAGGTTGATAAAGTAGCCAGATTTATTGAATGCATCCAACACATCTTCCAGCATGTTCACGACATCTTGGAGAAGTCAAATTCCAAGTACAAGCATCGACATTGTCAACATCGGGTGCCACACAAGTTTTAGGTGGGAAACAAAGTTTTGTTGCATTTGCAGAAAGAACACCTTACTAGAGCCCATCGGAAGCTCACACCACTCTGATATGGTCCTTATACCATTACTAAGGTTGTGAGAGATAATTCTTTTGAGCTTAGGATTCCCCCATTCCTTGGCTTGCACATAGTTTTCAATGTGGACCGCCTTCAATCATACTTACCACCATTACTGGACACATCAAACATTGCAGAATAACTCACACCAACAGAGTTAAACCCAGCCTACATGGAACAGGCCAAAAATGATCAGACTATTGACCTATAGGTTAAGAACAATCACCAACAGAAGATCCAACTATATTGGGTTGTCAAAGTTGGCCAACTCTTGCACCAAGGCAAGTGGCTCACCAGGGACCAAGTTAAGCATAAGTTTCCCCATCTCATGGAGGCACTCAACACAATGGTGAAAATTTCTTCCGAAGGGGAGAGGATTGATCTAGGTGGACTTCTATGTCCACCCACCTATTCCACTTGAAGCCCCACCACCATCTCTTTTAGTTTTTTAGTTTCTTTAATTATAGCACAATTTACTATTTTTGGCAGATTTTTGGGTCTTGGACTTCCAGAGCTATTTTGAGGCCATAAATGACTTTTTTTGGGAAAACCAAGTCCAACAAGAGATTGTAATCAATTTTGGCCACACAAAATTTGTATTCCTCGAATAGATCTTTCTAACAATGTATTGTGTGCATCAAACGAAGATTGTATGTCAAAGTTACGACCCTAGGAAGTTGATGTACCAATTTACCTAAACAGGTCCCATAATTTTGGCGCTTCGTCTCCTAGGGTTAGGTTTTTGGATATTTGTGGTTTTCCATTGTGTCTCAATAATAAATATGCCTTCAAGCCTCATTTTAACATAATTTAGAGGCATGTATCCACCACATTTCGTCTCAGAGGTAAGTTACCATCACTTGAGCTAGTCTTATTTCCATGCTATTTGTAAGCATATTTCGATGTTTGATATTAATGAAATGAAGTGTTATTTTTTCTGAATCTCTATATTTATGGTTATATCTATAATTTTTTGTGTTCATGTTTAAGTTTGGATCACACTATTCATGAGCCTCGATATTGCAACAAGACTGCTACAACTCCCAAGGCTACTGACTTTACTTATCAACTCGGGGTTCGTACAAACTTAAGAGGTATCAACACTATATGTGTAGCATACAATGTGTCCTACATGGGTTTTCATGATGTAATGGAGTGCATGTATTGAAATCAAACCCTAAACTAATTGCAGAAAATGAACTGAAATGGAAATCCTAACCTATTGCAAGAAATAAAATACAATGGAAGGAACCTATTCTAATTGCATAAAGATCAAGAACAATATGTAAAAGAAACCTAACTTAACCCTATTTATCACATGTGATGATTTAAACTAAATGAGCATGGAATCTAATCTAGAGAGTGGTAATTGCTATGTGCATGAATAAATATAAAATAACTTTTTCCTTTTTATCTTTTTGCTTGAAAAATGTAAGTGCTAATCTTGCTTGGTTCTTTGGTAGGGGAGACAGGTGTGGACGAAAATGAGTAAAATGGTTCAGATGGCTTGGAGGGAAATTAGGGGCCTAATCCTGGCTTCTAGTGATGATTTTTCTCAATTTGGGCTCAAAACAAGCAACTATAGGTTTTCCTACATGATCTCTACAGGAAGAACTAGTTCCTACAGGATGTCTACAAGATCCCCTATTTTATTACAAAAAGCTTAGGAAGTGATCTAGAAGGTGGAATGGAGCTTGGGAAAGGTGGATAATGGAAGAATAATGCATGGAGGTGGTGGACACTACCTAGAAATCAAGCAAGGGCTTCAAGATGGGTAGATTTGCTCAATGGAAATGGCAATTTTTGCTTATAAAACAAGAATTCGAATTAAGACATTAGTGGATTTTGGTGACATGGGTGGATGAGGCGAACGAGGTGAGATATCCCTACAACAACACACATTTTTTTCTACATCTATCTGATGAGCGCCAGTATTGCAACAAGGATGCTGCAACTCCTAGGCTACCAGCTTTACTTATCTACCTAGGGTTTGTACAAACTTGGAGGTGATAGTGCTATATGTACAAATACAAGTGAAGGTCCTACCTGTTGTCACTTGTTCATCTGGTGAGAGACCCCAGGGGTTCTAAGCTAAACTTCTATAGAGTAAAAAGAAGCTTGATTCTTTGATGGAAGAAGAGAAAATCTATTCTAATAGATCTACTCTAGTGCAGTAATGAAGAAAACAACATGTAATGCTAAATCACACCATATCCTAATTAACCATTTAAACAACTATGCTAAGAAGAATTGCTAAATCAACACTAACCTAATGTTGCTATCTAAGTTATAGAAGTAAAGAGCATCAAACTAAACTAATGAGTAAGCAAGGAAACTAAACTAAATCTGTTTTCACTTTCTTGGTTTTTTTATGATCGGATAGTGTTAGAGTCTGATTGAATAACCAAATCGAAGCTCAGAAGTGGCAGCATTTAAATGATATGCAGAACAAAGTTCAGGAAGGAGTCAAGCGGAAAAGCAATCGAAGATCGAAATCAGCGAAGGGAGGACGTAATGAAGCAGTAGTGCATAGGAACCGTTGGATCGATCAACAAATAGTAAAAATAGAAGATGAGTGGTGGAGATCTTATCGCAGGAGATTACGTGAATAGATGGACAAACATGATTAACAGGAGATGAATGGCAGAGATCTTATCGCAGGGGATTAAGTGAATAGAGGGATGAATAGGATTAATGGGAGATGAATGGCAGAGATCTTATCACAGGGGATTAAGTGAATAGAGGGACAAACAGGATTAACGGGAGATGAGCGACGAAGATCTTATCGCAGGGGATTAAGTGAATAGATGGACGAACAAGATTAAGGGAAGATGAATGGCAGAGATCTTATCATAAGGCATTAAGTTAATAGATGGGTGAACATGATTAATAGAAGATGAGTGGTAGATATCTTAGCGTGGGGATTAAGTGAATAGATGGATGGATCGATCAACGAACAAGATTAACAGGAGATGAGAAACAGATATCTTATCACAAAGACTAAGTGAATAGATGGATGGATCACATCAAGTCACGTGTCAACAGAATGGTGGAAAATGTGCGGAATGATGGAGCAGTCTTCGTAGGTGGTAAGCAGTTTCTCACGTGCCCTCAAATCTGTAATTGGAATTCCTAAATTTTATGTGATTAGCCTAAATGAGTGACATGTAGCATGGGAAAACCACTTTTCTCGCGTGCTCTCGGTTGGGTATCGGTCGTGCAATAATTCATGCGAGATTGCGCGATAGCCATTGGATCATGCGGGATTGATCAACGGTGGAGATCGACCAAGCTAGTTGGTGAGCGGTGACGCGATAGCTGTTGGATCAAGTGAAACAGATCGACGATGGAGATTTGGAGTGCCTAAAGTCAAACGTTGAAATGAATATAGGTGGTAAGCAGTATCTCGCACGCCCTAAGAGTTGTAAGTGGAATTCCTAAATTTCACGCGATTAGCCTAAGTGAGTGACACATAGCACGGGAAAACCACTTTTCTCGCGTGCTCTCGGTCAGATATCGGTCGTGCCATAATCCACGCGAGATTGCATGATAACCATTGGATCATACGAGATTGATCAATGATGGAGATCGGCTAAGCTAGTTTGTGAGTGGGTGGCACAATAGCCATTGGATCAAGAAAAATAGATTGATGGTGGAGATTTGGAGCACCTAAAGTCAAACGTTGAAATGAATATGCGACATGTGGTTGACGGCGATTGGTCAAGTTTGTTGTGGATCGGACGGTAAGGAAATCTATGGGTATAATATGATTAAGACATGATTTATTAGCTTCCACATATATTATGCATGAAGAAAGTGCTGAAGGAAATGATAATATGAGTGAGATCTTATTACAGAAAGATAATAATGAAATGAACCAAGTACTGAATCAAGATGACAAACTCTAAAGCTCCTGCAAGAACTAGAAATCTGTGTTTTTTGGGGTTGCTGAAGGGCCTCTTCCTCAAGTCATGGTCCCAGAGAGAGGAGGTGAGGCTGAGACACCTGCTGACAACCTTATGGTGATCATTTTCTCCTTGCTAACCTGCTAATTAAAAGAAGGCACAAACGGAAGCAAACTAAAACACAACCAATCTACTATATGCTGCTGGAATGGAAATGTGGCTACTTAAGAAAATAAACGATTAAACCATGAATCTACACTAGCATACATATACAATAAAGACAAGCCTTGGCTGCTAGGGTTTGGCCCTAACCAAGTAGCTTCAGCCCTCTAAGTTAACTCAGTGCTGGCTTAAAACAACACCCATTCTTATTATCAAAATAATGGATTACATCGAAAACTGTCACAAGTCTAGCAGCTCGAAAATAGAGTAAAGTTTTACAATAAAAAATATGAATCCTACTGAGGTCCTAGGCCTCTCTACTTATATTTCTAAAGTCTCCAATGTCTTCCTTAAAATTAAGGAGGCTCAGCTCCCAAACTTGAGATAGACTGGTTCTTTGACTTTCACTTGCTCGACTTCCTTCTAGTCCTCATGATTTGGTTGGTTTCGCTCTGAGATGATGGAGGAATATTCAAATGGGGGGTAGTAAATGAGGAGGATTTACCTCCTATAATTCCTCTCCCTTGTCCCATTTGAGTTTTGACCAAGGTCTTTGCCAAAATTCCTTGCTTTTATCCTTTAATCGTGCATTATATGCACATTATACCACAAAGAAAAATATCCAAATCTAACTCATCTCATAAACAAAATATAATCAAAAGTATGCAATAAGTTGTGAGAATAGTTGGTTTGACTCATCTAGGAGGTGAATTAAGGCCCATATAATTACCCAATGATGAGGCTCATCATCACCCCCCTACTGAAAGTCTTTCTCATCCTTTGAGAAACTTAGTCAATGTCCATGTCCTTCATGGCTCTGGTAGCCTCTCTAACATCCCATGCCTATGCTATGTTCTCTTCTTCTTGTTCATAGAAGTCTGCTTTCCTTTCTACTTCTTCCCACTTCCTCTTTTCCTCTTCTTATTTTCTCCCTTCTAGCATCCCTAGGAGTAGTGGTGGACTGTGTTTTAGGCCTGTCCAATTGACCTTCAACCTTTGCATTGATTGCTTATACATAGGTAAACTGTTGAGTGCCTCTCTCAACCTTTGAGGGTAGTGATATTCTCTAATCTTCAAGCCGTGTGGTAGTGTGTTCCATCTTCTGAAGTAGGTATGTATAATATCATCTCCTAGTAGCCTAAACATATCCTCAAAATGTGAAATTTCTTGCTCCTGGGTAGCAAGATATCTAGGTGTCAGTTGCGGATCATTTGCAATTAGATTATGGGTGTTGCTTAGGGCCATGGAATTTGATTTCTCAACTCTGATGAAAAGAGGTTCGTTTTTCTCTCTGGCCAATATTCTTTTCATCTCTGTAGCCCTTGACTCCTCATGGTTCATCCATGAGGCCAAAGCCATTAATTATAGATCTTGGAGTAGCTTGATCCGGATTATCCACAGTATCATGTTCATTCTGTCGACGTTTCAAACCCCAAAGAGGGTCCATCATCAGGACTAATTTTTAGAATAAGATTGATAGTTCTTTGAGAGAAGAATCATGCGACCAGAGTATAAATAAACCTAAATATTGATAAATTTTTATAAAGAAGCCGACTCTCATATATATATGAATTAATTAATTTTATAAAGAAGCCGACTCATATATACATCTGAATATTATAATAATTTTAGTTTAATTAATTAATTTTATTTTACTTAATTGATTTTAATATGTAAATTATTAATCTTTTTAATTTTCTTGATTATAGGTTAGTTTTATTGTCCTTATTAATTTTCTTATTTCTATTTTTTTTATTCAACCTAAGAATCTAAAAATATCTTTTAATTCATTCATAAATTATTTTAATTAATCAACTAATTAATTATAATTCTATCTATTGTTTTATTATTATTTTTATTTTATTTTAGTTAATTAATCCTAAGTAACAAATGAACATTCCTATTTAGCTAATTTAATTAATTAATTTTGTTTTATTTGATTACTTAATTTAATTCATAATTTTGATTTATTTTATTATTATTGTTCTCCAAATTTTCCTTGTTAATTCTATTTAACCCTACTTACTTAATTGATAAATAAGAGATTTCTTATTTTGATTAATTAATTAATTAATTAATTAATTTTTATTCTTTAATTCATCTTATTTTATTAAATGTTAATTTTATTTTTATTTAAAATTAATTTAATTAATTCAAATCAATTTAATTAATTTAAAAACAATTTTATTTATTAATTCATTAATTTAATTTATTAATTTATTTATTTTAATTTAAATTTTATTAATTAATTAAGGTAATTTAATTAGACTAATTTAATTAAAAAAATTATTTTATTTTAATTAATTAATTTAACTAAAATTAAATTAAATTACTTAATTTATTTTAATTGATTAATGTGATTAATTAGATTAATTTAATTAAAATTAAATTAAATTAAATTAATTAAATTTATTAATTTTACTAACCTTGTTAATTTCGAAAACCTATGATGCTTCTAAAGGTTTCGTTGGATTTATTTGTCTAATCAAGGGAAGCCAATTTCCAGTAATCTCACTCCCATTGTCCCTATTGAGGTTTTGAGGGAATTTCATAATTTCGATAGCCTCTCTGATTTTCCTTTTTTGATAATTATCCTCTCTAGCAATTATTTTAGCATCTTCTAGACATACATGATGCTTGGTTTTGGATGAGTGACCCTCTTTGGGGTTTGAAACGTCGACAGAATGAACATGATACTGTGGATAATCTGGATCAAGCTACTCCAAGAAACAACCACAAAAGCTTAAAATCTAACAATTATAGATCTCCTAGCTCGACATTAGGATCCAAGACATTCATGTCTGTGAGGGCCATGTTGTGTAAGTAAAACTCTGCCATTTTGGCCCTATCCTCTATTGTACTTTGATCACAAAGATCAATAAACTGTCTGTAGTCCTGAAATGGCATGGTGCTCCTTTGTGCTAGTGTTTTAATCTAAAATTGTAGCCATTGTTCTCTAAGGTAAAGAGCATAGGATTTAGCTGGCATCCTACATTGGATGGCCTCCAAGGAAAGGCTAGCCATACATGCTAGTTGTTTTTCCCTTTCCTATAGCTGTCCTCTCAGCCATGCATTTTCCTTCTCAAGTTGATCTCTCATTATTGCTTCTCTGCCCCTTAATCCACTTAGCTCTTTGCCCATTTCCTTAAGCTTATCTTCCATGTGCCCAATATCTTCCTCTTTTGTTTCTTGCTGCTCCCCTACCTTGCTTTCCAATTTTTGTGCTTCTTGTAGTTTTTGCTATGGATCTTGGAGGATGACCTTACCCTTTGAGGAAGTTGATCTGGTACTAGGCCTCATTACATAGGTGATTGGTGACTTAGGGGAAGGAATTTTGTCTCTTGTTGTAGGGGAATCTTCAATATCAATAGGGATTTTTGTTGATGTTTGTGGCTTCCCTTGTTTGATTGTTGTGCTCTTTCTTGTTTTGAAATATAGAGGGGTTCGCCTCCTTCTTTTCCCCTTTTGCTTGACTAGGGTGTTGAGAGCAGTGAGGGCAGTTTCTTCCTCCCTCTCAGAGGCCTCTGGAGAAACCCTAGGTGACTCCTCCTTGTGTTTTTCCCATTCTATTTCAATGCCTTATTCCTCTCTGTTTTTCTTATCTTCTTCCTCTTGTTGTTCTCTCTCATCTCCATCGGTTTCTTCCTTCATTTCCTCCTCTATTTCAGCACATCCTCCTTCTCTTCTCTCCCTTCTTATTTTGCTTCATCATGTTCCTCTATATTAGTTTCTTCTTTATCCATCTCATCCCAATCTAGCGCTGTATCTTCTTCTTCTTGTTTTGCCTCCATCTCACTGACAGACGGACTAACATCATAGGTGAGGGTTTTGATGTCATCCTTTGCTGGCAAGTCTCTGAAGATAGACCATGTTATAGGAATCCTGAGGTTTTGGATGGCATCCTCAATGAGGATCCTAATCAACCCATAGTGAGCCAATTGTTGGGAATTCTCGTCCTTTACTTTGTTGCTGGAGTATATGAGTGATTTCATCAAGAAATAGGGTATGATGAGTCTTTGGTGAACTGGCGTTTCTACCCCAAACCTTAATTCTTCAAGCATCCTAAAATGGTAACCATAAACAACATTGTATCTACCCTCACATGAGATATATTTGATGAGTTGGTAACCTACCTCACTCCATGGGTATGGCAGACTGTCCCTCCTTACTCCATTTTTATCCTTTGTGGGTTCTTCACCTTCTAAAAAGAATTTCCTTTTTGCCACCTGACTGTCTGCTTTTTCTTCTTTTCTCCATGGAATTCCTAAGGGAAGTGTGGTGACCCTACTGATGAGCTCTAAGGCGAGATCGATAGTGAGCCCTCTAACTATAACAGTGGCATGGATTCTATTGTGTGGAGTGAGGGAATGAGAAAATTTTTGAGCCACCTCATTATCGTACCCTGTGAATTTTTCGAAAAACCCCATCCATTGGTGTCTTATAAAGATTTCAAGCACTTGGGGGTGTTGTTGTATCCTCACAGTGTTTGTGGGTTCTCTTCTATTAAACCCTCATGTCATATTGCTTATGAGGCTTGAGGAGGAAATGAGAGGCTTGACATAATAATTTTAAATTCAGGAGAAAACAGAGTTTCCTGTGTATGTAATTCACCTACCATTGTTGTTATATCCACTAGCTTTTAGAGAATTTCTAGTTCATTTGCTTGTAAATGGGGATGGGTTTTTAGACCCTACCTCTTTAAAATGGTGGCAGTGGACAATTCTTGTGATATTCCCTCTTGAACCCCTCTCTTCCTATCCTATAGACTGCCTTTGTGTATCATGTATACTGCTCTTGTAGGTTATTCTTGTAGTAATTCCTTTGCATGCTCTTGTAGAAATTCTCTTGTAGAACAATGCATCCTTGCTTCTGGTGGGTGGCCAGAGTTATGAGAGCGACTTGAGTGAGGGAGTTTCGAGGAGGTGGAATGCACGAATGCATGAAAACGATTCTTTGTTTCCCTTTATGGCTTTTTGAGGTGAGGTTCCTTGTAATCATCTCCCACCTCATAGATCCGTAGTTAACCACTTCTTGTCCTACTCCTCCTCTACCTTTGAGTTGACTGCAACCACATGTGAGAGGACACCCGATTTTGTATATGATGACTGAACAAAGGTGGCCAAGTTAACTGGCCACCTTTTCACTTATAAACCAACTATATTGTAACCTTTACAACTTTTGATCAAATGATGCATATGAGTGAGTGAGTGGGATACTTACCTGTGGTCACGATGCCATGTTGTAGTTGTTGAAGATCAAAGGTTTCACGTTGTTTATTTGTTGCATGGTTATTCTTATTCCTCCTTTGTTGTCTGCTATCTACTGTCTGCTGTCTGTTGTCTAGAGCTCCTGGATCATCCTAGTAAAGACCTGTAGCTGATGATTGATATTCTATGGGATACACTGCTACAGGATGTCCCGTAGCTGCTTCTCCCTTATAATTTCTTAATCATGTTGCTGGTTGGGGCTATGAGGATGATGCAATGAATGGACAAAGGGAGTAGGAGTGTTTTTGGAGCAAGGGACATTCAGGTAATTCTCCTACTCTCCTCTGTTTTTTTCTTCTTTTTTTTCATAACTGGAAGAAACTGATCTCTTTTTGTTTTGAATGGTGAGTGCAAGGATGATGGTAATGGATGAGGTGAGGGGTTAGATCATGTCTAGAATGAATTTTTGGGATTTGACCAACCTACCATTCACCCTCATATTTCTTCCAGTAGGTTTCCTGAGCTACTGTAATTCCTAGAGGATCATCTTGTAGGAATACAGGGGATCCTGTAGAAAACACAGTCTTCGCCTAAATTGAAGTAATGAAGTAAAAAAACAATGGAATTGATGGAGGGGTGCATGGTAAGGAGTGGAGGAGATGAATATATGTGAGGCAGGGTTCCCTTCGGATCTTCTCTAGATTGTCTTTCTCGACCACCTGCAAATAACAATTATGTATCTTTTCTCTTTTTTCTTTTTTTTTTTGAAAAACACCTAGGTTGCCTCAGAGAGGTATTCACCCTAGATGTTTTCCTTGGCTGCCTCAAGGAAGGTTTTCACCCAGGGATCTTCTTATTATTATTTCTATTTTTTTCTCATCCTTGGGTTGCCTCACGAGGTTTTCAACCCAAATATGGGACTTAGGCGCCTCATGGAGGTTTTCACCTGAGTCCTTATTCTTTTTTTTTTTTTTTTTTCAGTGACCTGATGAGGGAGGAGTTGGAACTTGCTCCACCATCATCATTGTTTTATTTATATTGTCAATGAACTCTTGCTTTGATAAAGGCCTCTTTTACATTTTCAATCAGTGTCCATTAACAAGCAATGGAATGGATTCTTCATCTATAGTTCTAATTTGCACTGAACCATTATCATGGCATCTTTCCACCACATAAGGTCCGAGCCATCTTATCCTTACTTTCCCTTGAAGTCTTTATACCTAGAATCATATAAAAATGCCCAACCACCCTCTTGTAATTGCTTCTCATTAATATGTGTATCATGCCAGATCTTCCTCTGAAGCTGAACTATATCTGTATGTAGGAGGGCCTGCATTTTGAATTCATCCAAGCCATTCAAATGGAACAATCTTTCTTTCTGTGCATGATTGAGATCCAAATCTAGTTGTGCCACCATCCTCAATGTGTTATATTCAAACTCAATGGACATAAAAGTCTTTTTCCCATAGACCAGCTCATAGGGTGTAAATCCAGTGGTGGTCTTCCATGTTGTATTATAGGCCCAGGTGGCCTCAACCAGTCTCTCTGCCTAATCCTTCTTGCTACTGCTCACTACCTTGGTTAAGATGCTCTCCAGTGCCCTGTTGGTCACCTCCACTTACCCATTATCTTGTGGATGATAAGGATTGGAGGTATTATGCTTGACTTTTTAATGGCTAAGTAGTTCTTCAATCATATTGGAGGTAAACTGGCTGCCTTGGTCTATGACTAGCTCTCTAGGGTACCCAAATTTGTAGAATACATTCTCCCTTAGGAACTCAGCCACCTTCTCTTTTGTCTCTACCTTAATCGCCTTGGTTTTAGCCCACTTAGTCAAATAATCAGTGCACACAATAATGTATTGTTTTTTCTTTGAAGGAGGGTTGATAGGCCCAATGAAGTCCATGCCCCACTTGTTAAATGGCTCAAAAGTCACTTGAGATTGTAGGGGAATTTCATCTCTTGGAGTAGGCTTTCCCATCCTCTGTCACTAATCACACTCACTAATGTACTTTTTCGCATCCTAGAAGAGTGGGCCAATAATAGCCCATTTGTAACACTTTGAATGTTGTCCTCTTTGCCGCAAAGTGACCTCCACAAGGCCCATCATGACAGGTCAGAAGGATGTCAAAAACTTCCTCCTCCCTTACACACCTTCTCAAGATTTGATTTGGGCCAACTTTGAAAATATTACCCCCAATCCAGGTGAAGGGGGTGCTTTTCCTGACTATCTTGCTCTTTTCTTTGGAGGGCAAGTTTGGTGGGAACCGTGTTGATACCAAATAGTTTGCTATATCAACAAACCATGGGGAGAGAACTGAAATAACAAACAAATGCTCTTCTGGTAACTGGTCATCCACCATTACTTCCTCACATGCAGGCAGATTCATCCTAGATAGAAAATCTGCAACAACATTTTCCTTACCAGACTTATCAACAATAGTTAGATCAAACTGTTGTAATAAAAGTCACCATCTTATAATTCTAACATTCATATCTAGTTTGTTCATTAAATATTTGATTGCAGCATGGTTAGTATGCACAAATGTTTGGTAGCCTGTAATGTAATGCCTAAATTTTTTTAATGAATGCACAATAGCAAGGAGTTCCTTTTCGGTCACAGTATAATTTAGCTCAACCTTTGACAAGTTCTTACTGGTAAAATAGATGGCATAGGGAAATTTCTCCACTACCTGACCTAAGGTTGCTCCTATGAATTTGTGTGACGCATCAACATGAATATGAAAAGGGAGGGCCCAGTTTGGGCCTCGAAGAATTGGTGCAGTGGTTAAATTACCCTTTAAAATGACTAAGGCCTCTTGAGAGCTTTTTGACCATATAAACCCTGAATCTTTGGCCAACAACCCAAATAAAGGAGAGGCCAACTTGTTGAAGTCCTTTATGAACCTTCGGTAGTATCCAGCTAACCCCAAGAAACCCCTGACATCCCTCTTCTTTTGTGGAGGTGGGACCCTTTGGATGATTTCTATTTTGTTCGGGTCCACCTATAGTCCTTGTTGAGATATTGAATGACCTAGCACGGTCCCTTCAATCATTAAGAATTCACATTTTTCCATGCTTAGAGATAGGTTCATTTCAATGCATTTGTGTAATACTTTTCCTAGGTTAGTCAAGGATTCTTGAAAATCACAACCATAAGCTGTAAAATCATCCATATAAATTTCCACCGCATCATGTACTAATTCAGCAAAAATACTCAAGATTTCTCTCTGGAAAGTGGCAGGAGCATTGCATAGGCCAAAAGGAAGGACCTATAGGCAAAAGTACACTAAGGACAGGTGAATGTGGTCTTATCATGGTCTTTTGGGAAAATTTGGATTTGGTTGTACCAATGAATCCATCTAAGAAAGAAAAAAACTTCTTCCCTATCAGGCCATCTAGCACGTGGTCAATGAAGGGTAGGGGAGAATGATCCTTCTTTTTGGCTTTGTTCAACTCCTTTTAATTGACACAAATCCTCAACTTACCATTTTTCTTGGGAATTAACACTAAAGGAGAGACCCACTCACTATCGAAGATAGGGTAAATGAATCCCGCATATAGCAATTTTTGCAGTTCTTCTTTGACTATATCTTTAAGAGCTGGATTTATCCTCCTTTGTGGTTGTTAGACTAACTTGCAACCTTCTTTGATGTATATGTGGTGAGTACACATTGAGGGGTGTACTCCCTTCATTTCCTTGTAACTCCAAGCGAAGGCTTCTAGGTTTTCTCTCAACATGTTGCATAGCTTTTCCTCTTCAAGAGCAGAAAGAGATGGATTAATTTTCAAAGTTTTCTCTGGGCCGAATTCTATGGTTTTGACACGGAGTGGGTTGGAATTGGCCAAGAATAAGTCAATTGGATGATTGTTTTGGGTTTCCCTTACTTCTTCTTCTAATGGTAACGAACTAGGAGTTGGACTTTGGAGCAGGTGTTCAATTAAGTCATCCTCATCTTGTTGTCCTCCTCCTATTGTTGCTTCCAAAGCATAAAGTTGGGCTGAATAAACCTCGTCTTCTTCCTCCTCCTCCAACCATAAAGGTAAATCATGCTCTAGAGAAGGTTGAGCATGAGGGTATAGGACTAAATGTTTGCACATATTCCCATTCTCGATGGTCATATTCCCATCTCTGTAGCTAATGTAAGCATCGACTATGGCCAACCATGGCCTCGCAAGGATGAGAGGGTAACTAGTAAGCTTAGCCTTAGGTTGGAGAACTAGAAAATCTGCAGGGTACTCCTAGAAGTCAGTGGAGACCATCACATCCTCCACAATTCACTCAGGGGTGACTGTGGAATGGTCTGCAAGTTGCAAAATTGTTGTGGTCTTCCTCAATGACCCTTGGAGGTTGAGCTTGAGCATGGTGTCCTTGGGCATCACATTAATGGCAGCCCCAAGATCGATCAGAGTGTGTGGGACGATGGTGCCATTGATGTGCACATCTACTACAGAGCTTCCAGGGTCCAAATATTTCAAACATATTACCTCCCCCAGAATTAATTCGGATAGCTTCCCAATGACATTAATGGTAGGGGCATCCCTTTTTCTTCTTCCTATATGCTTGAAGCATTCCTCCTTAATCAACTTATTGTAAATGGGAACATATTTTATTGCCTGGAGAAGGGGGGTCTTTACACATAGATTTTTCAATTCTCCCAGAAGTTCAGTTTCTTCTGGGGTAGGATGTAGTGGTTGGGCTAATCCCTCAGGAAAGGGTGGATTTACTTTAAGGTTTCTTTCCTCTCTTTCTTCCTCAGCCTCCCTATGTGGAGAGGGAGGTTGGTTATCTGGGAGAAGTCTCCCAGATCTTAGGTTGATCTCCTAGATTTCTATAGCATAAGTTGGGTATGATGTCTCTCAACTGTATACTTGTTGAGCCTGCCTATTTTTCAGGTTCGGATTTGGCTGGGCAAGAATTTGTTGTTGCTTGGGTGGAGCAGAGTGTAGGAGTTGTGGTTGGGTAGGTGGTGGAGGCAATAGAGCTAGAGCATTGGTGTATAGGGGCCTCCACCCCTAGTGTGGGGTATTCCACTGAGGTTGTGGTAGAACATAAGGTTGAAATGATTGGTTGGCTGGCTAGGAATGATATTGAGATGCATAGGACCAAGGAGGGGGTGTAGACCAAGAAGGATGAGCAGGCGGTCCCCAAGAAGGTATAGTTGTGGTTTGGTTGGGATTGTAATATGCATGGGATGACCCTTGCATACCATGTTGGCATGGTCTAGGACCAGGAGGTCTCCTTTGGTTGATGTAGCAAAGTTGCTCAGTGGCCCCTTTAGCTCCTTGATATATAGCTTTGAGTCTGGGTAAAGAAGGGAACTTGTCTGTGGAGTGGTTTTCTTCACAGACCGAGCAAATCTCAATGTAGTTCAATGGACATTCGTTCCTGGGATGCCTCCTAGTGCATCTAGAACAAAATATGGCCAAGGCTCTCTCTATTTCCTCTTGCTTCCTTTTGATATTCATGGTGTCCAATTGCAAGGCAAGGGTTGTAGCATCTCACTTTTGAAATCTTCCAGCATATTTCCAATTTCACCCTTGATGGATGATTTGGAAGATGATGTATTGGCCATAGGTTGACTACTCCTACCCTTTTTCCTGACTGCCCTAGAATGGTTTCTAAAGACAATCTTGATATCCTCATAGGGTAATTGGTAGATATCCCCTCCTACTAACAAGTGTAAGGTATCCAGAAGATCTTCCCTTACTCCTCTAAGCAGGACAATCTTTAGTGACTTGGGGTCAAATGTGCACCTGGCCCTTTTGTAACTAAGATGGAATCTTTCTTCATAGTCTTCTAAGGATTCATCCTGGCCCATGGTCATCCTGAAAATCCCTTCTTTAGTATCCTTTGACCTACAGTGGTCCCTATATTTGTTGTTAAAATCTTGCTGCATCTGAGCCCAAGTTGTGATGTTATCTCTAGGTAAACCCATGAACCAGCGCAATGTTGCATCCTTGAGGGTAGATGGAAATAGTTTTAACTTATTCTCATCATCTGTATAGTCATAGGTTCAACATATAACATTAAACTCAAATAGGAAAGTGTCAGGGTCCTCTATGTTCAGGCCATGCAAATGAGGTAGAGCAAAGGGGCTTATATTCTTCATCTTAGTGTCCCCATTGGTTTCCCTGATGGGGGAGGAACCCTCAATTCTCTCTCTATTTCCTCTGTCATTTCACTTTTCAGCCATTGGTTCAGTAGGAATGGGTTCTTCTTCTTCTTCTTCCCCTATAGGTTCTTCAAATATGTCAAGCTTCTCACCTAAAGGTTCCTCTAGTTCACAGCCACCGAAGAAGAGAGAAGGTTGGTTGTTGGATGTAGTGGGGGTATTTGGCAAGAATTTCCCTAAATTGTCCCTATTCCTATGAGGCATGAAAGGAAATTTTTGGGTTGGTTTTTGTAAGATTCTTTTTTTTTGAGTTGGAAAGTACTTTACAAAAATGAAATTGTTGATTGAACAAAAACTACTTGACAGAAAGAAAAGTTACTTGCTGGATTGAAATTCTAATTGCAGAATGGAAAGGAAAGCAGATAATGACAACTGAATGAAAGGAAGCTACTAGATTAATTTTGCAGAAATAAACTAATGGTAGAAAATTGAAGACTAGAAATAGAAGAAAAGAAAGAAGTACTCACATTCTACTCAGACACCTTGTTGGAAATAATACTGAGAGGGGGGGGGGGGGGTGAATCAGTATTAGCAAATTAGTAATCTTTTCGTTTCCATTATTAGATTTATATATGCTACTTCAGTTAAGGATACCCGCGTGTATACGCAACTTTGTTTAATGCAACTAGCATATATCCAGTAAACTTATGATTCATTTAGTTGATCTTCAATGAGTGCATCAGAACATTATTAACCATATGAATAGTAAACAGGTGCAGTAAAACAGAACAGGTCATCACACGTAAGAAGTACACATGAACACCATGATATAAGGTGGAAACCTAATGTGGGTGAAAACCACCTGCTGCAATTCGTCTCTATCTTCTTTTAATAAGAAACTTGTTTTTACAATATTGTTGTACTAGTGCAGTCTTATACCAGTACGCAGGCTTCTACATGCAGAAGGCTACAACCTTCTCTCATTCTCCAACTTCTCCTAGAAGGGAGCTACAACCCCCTTAGCTTTTGTACTAGATGAAGTACTAGTACGTAGGTGCTAACCTACAGAAGGCTAAAACCTTCTCTTTTCTTCCAGGGACCACGTTTCATAAATTTTCAGACTAGATCCATAAATACAAAACAATCACCACTGCAATACAATCATTAATTTTGAATCACCCAACAACTAAATTACTGAAACCCTGTCATCAAAACATAGTCACCAAAACACAGAGCAGAGCCTAGAACTCTGCAACAATCACTAGAACCAACAACAACCTCAAACATCAAGTCTCATAATGTATACGCTACTTGGCTGTGTCGAACCAGCGTGTACATGCCCTTTCACCAGAGAGAACCCGCGTATAGATCTGAAAATTACTTATACCTTCACTGTAATTTTCAACTTCAGATATACTCAAAACATAAGATATAAAGGATAAAACATGCGTCAACATTCAAATATATTCATGATCATACCATATAATGATAATGCATTTTAGTCTTCATGATCCCGGTCCATCAACCTATATCAACTGCATAGGTGCCTCCTTGGTTCAGATCAAGCAAATCATCACAAACCCATAACCAACATACTAGATCTCACACTTCATCAAATATTCATCACTTGCACACTTGCACCCCTCTTGGCCTAATGATATTCTCCTTATATAGGTTTATACCTCTCTCAATACCATGGTCCAAAACTACGTAGAATCAATACCTTGGACCCAATACCTGGGGTCAACACTTCGGACCAAATACCATGGACCAATATCCAAATACCATTGACCAAATACCACGGAGCAAAACTTAGATTCCCAACATGTATGCACCTTTCCTTATGTAAACATGCATGTGTATGTATAAGCGACTTGGTATATGGTCAACCCACGTGTATACGCATTATTGTCACAACGAACCTGTGTATACCTCTTTAATCATTCTAGTTGTACTATGATTTGTCATCTGAGTGGGTTGCCATCAAGGACAACACCTGTATCATAATGCCAACAATCTCCCCCTTTGGACTTGATGGCAACATCCACACCAAGTCACTCTCCCCCTTTGACATCAAGGGCAAAGGGCATACCAAGATATTCTCTCCCTTGATATGCATTCTGCTGTCCATACTCCCCCTGAGTGCATGCTAAAATCTCTGATTGAGCTACCCCTTTATACATGCCAAGATGTAACAATCTATCCATGCTCCCCCTGAGCACATGCCGAGTCTAAACAATACTATGATAGTCATCAAAAACTGTCATACAGCATATGATCTGCATTATAAGCATCTGTCACTAGCATCCAGACCTATAACCTGCAATCCATTCTCTTGGCCAATCAACAATCAGTAGCAAGATGTGTCAATAAGCATCATCACCAAAGACTTCTAATCATAATGCCAACAATGCATTATTCGAAGCATATTCTCCCCTGAGCATGTACCAACCATCATATACCATGATCGAACCATTTCCTGAGTTTGTTCTGCTACTTTTTCTTTAGAGCTCCATATACGTGACTCTGCAGCCTCTAACTCACGTATATACGTGACTTATCTTCATAATATTTGCATATGAAAATTGGAATACTGAAGGTCTACACTTTCAGTTTCCCCTGTGTCTGTTATGTCAGCTAACTGAGTTATGCCACATCTTTCTATCTCTAATTCTATCTTCTTCAATACCTGGAATTGTGATGATGTATGATCCTCTTGCTTTGGAGTTCGAATTTTTCTCCTGCATTCCCTTACTTTATGTCCAAACTTGTTACATGCATAACATCTTACATGTTTCATATTCCTCCTATAGCAGTCAATGGCTTTGTGACCAAACATATTGCAAGAAAAACAATATCCCTTGAAGTACCTGGAGCATGATGATCTTTTTGTGTGATGGTCTTGACCCATTTTGCTTCTGCATCTAGCTACAATATGTCCAAAGTTATGACATACATAACATTCAACATTATTCATTTGAGGAAATAACCGACTATCACTTCCATAGTTAGGAGGAAAAGATCTTCTTTGAAGAATTTATTTCCTTGGTTGTTGCTGGGGTTTACCACTTATCTCTTCATTGATCATTTTAGATTTTGCATTAGAATTCCTTTCCTCACCCTGTGAGCTAGATTCACCTTCGACAGTTTCATAAAAACCAAGACCAGTTTTGATAGCAGGGGATCTTTGACTACTAAGAATATCATCCAAAATCTTAGTACTGTCTTGAAATCGTAACAGTCTATCATTTTATTCTAATTTACCTTTTAAGATATTTACCTCAACTTGGTGTTGTTCTTCCTATTCTAGATATTGCTTCCTTATGTTTTCTTCAGCTTTTCTTCCTTCTTCCACTTGTTGCCTTAATTTGAGCAATACATGTTCTTGTTCTTCAAGAGCTTCCTTATTCTCCTTCTTTGATTCTTTAAGATCTTCTTTTAGAGAGAGGATCTTAGATTCAAGTCTCTGAATTGTTAAGCTCTAATCTTTCACTACATCCTGTAGCTGCTCCCTTACTCTGGTTACTGTCTCCAGCTATTCTTTTAATCTAGTAACTTCTTCTGTTTCTACGTCCTTATTTTATATGCCATCAGAAGTCTAATTTCTTCATCACTATTAGATAAGTCATTACTTTTATCATGAGTATAATAACTTCTATTACCTTCTTCAGACATCTTTCCTTTGTTATGAGGGCATCTAGCAGTGTAGTGACCAACTCTACCACAAGAAAAGCATTTGAAAGGTAGTTTACCTTTGAACCTTCCAAATCCCTGTTCAAGATTCTTGACAAAATTTACCTCATATTCTTCTTCTGAAATGTATCCTGATTCACTGAGTTTTTATTTTCCATTTGCTGATACTTTAAATGCGGCTTCTTCCATATCTGATGGTCCTCCTTTTCTCATCTCAAAAGCAGTTAAGATTCCGTGAAGCTGCATCATAGTGATTTTCTGCAGATCCTCCTTTTCTTCTATGGAAGACACTTTGGATTCAAATTTAGTAGACAAGGATCTCAAAACTTTCTCAACTAAGACAAATTCCTTAATTTCTTCACCCAGATTCCTCATACAATTGACAATCTCATCTATACGCAGGAAGCAATTAGCTATGCTTTCATTAGTATGCATCTTAAGAGTTTCATACCGTATTTTGAGAGTTTGAAGCTTAGCACGTTTTACCTGATCATCTCCTTCGTAGCTTAGAATGATTTTATGCCATATTTCTTTGACTGACTTGAATTGCATGACCTTGAGAAATTCTGATTGTGACAAATTTCCCAATAAGATAGTAATGGCTTTGGCATTGAGTTCATATTGCTTTCTACCTGCCATATCTATAGGAGCTACTAATGGATATGTATATCCTCCTTCCACGATTCCCCAAACATCTATTCCAAGCGATTGTAGATATGCTGTGGTTCTTATCTTCCAATAGACAAAATTGCTCCCATCGAAGATTGGTGGTCTGATGGATCCCTCTCTTTCGTGATTACTCATCCTGATGGATCCTCCTTCAAGTGATCAAGATTCTTCTGAAGGACCTCCTCTTATACCAATTGTTGGAAATAATACTGAGAGGGGGGGGTGAATCGGTATTAGCAAATCAATAATCTTTTCATTTCCATTATCATATTCATATACACTACTTCAGTTAAGGATACCCACATGTATATGCAACTGTGTTTAATTCAACTAGCGTATATCCAGTAAACTTATGATTCAGTTAGTTGATCTTCAATGAGTGCATCGAAACATTATTAACCATATGAACAGTAAACAGGTGCAGTAAAACAGAACAGGTCATCACACATAAGAAGCACACATGAACACCATGATATAAGGTGGAAACCCAATGTGGGTGAAAACCACCTGCTGTAGTTCGTCTCTATCTTCTTTTAATAAGAAACATCTTTTTACAATATTTCTATACCGGTGCAGTGGTATACCAGTACACGGGCTTCTACCTACATAAGGCTACAACCTTCTCTCGTTCTCCAACTTCTCCTGGAACGGAGCTACAACCCCCTTAGCTTTTTTACTAGATGAAGTACTAGTATGTGGGTGTTGACCTACAAAAGGCTACAACCTTATCTTTTCTTCTAGGGACCACGTTTCATAAATTTTCAAACTGGATCCATGAATACAAAACAATCACCACTGCAATACAATCATTAACTCTAAATCACCCAACAACAGAATCACTGAAACCCTGTTATCAAAACATAGTCACCAAAACACAGAGCAAAGCCTAGAACTCTGCAACAACAACTAGAACCAACAACAACCTGTTGAGGGCCCCGAAATCGGGTCAACAACAAGGGGGATACCCACCCGGTCGGGAACCTGGTTGGTGGCTCCGTGCCCGTTTGGTGTAGCGGGTCCGACTGGGGGATGATGGGACCAACTTCCCAATCTAAAAGATGTGTGTGTGTGTGTGTGTAGATTTTGAAGATACTAATCTAAAGGTAATTTTAAACTAATTTAATTCTAGACTCTAAACTGACTCTATAATACTGTAATCTAGCAAAAATAGCACATCTAATCTATACTAACCCGGGGTAAAATTCTTTGATTATGCGATCTAAAAAGATTTCATACAACAACTGGTAATAAAGATCATTCAGCTATCATAAGAATATAAATCAATTAAGATGAACCATTCTGCATAAGAAGTTAGGCAAAAGAGTTGTGAACAACATATCGCATAATCAGTTATTCATATGTCAAGCACAAACAAATGATTCCACCGTACAAAAGTGCTAAATGGTAATCCAGACATTCATACATTGACATATAAACAAATCAGCTGTATATCACTCTAAGAATATGAGCAGAAATTAATCAAGAGATAAAAGTACCATTTATGACTGATTTTCACTCACAAACTTCAAGCAATAACGATTTATCTCTACTTACTTCTAACATCTACTAAGAGTACAGAAGTGCAACATCAGTAGCAGACGTTAAAATGTAAACATAAATAAATCTCGATCCATCCATTCATCAAAAACCCCCTCCGAGGGTGCAAAAGTGCATGTTCTGAGGACACGTTTTTTGACAAATTTCCGGACCCTTCTCCAAATGCCATGAGAAGGGTTAAATACTACTAACTAACTAATCTTAATTACACAAATTTAGGGAACGGCTTCAAATGACCGCCCTTTTACTAAAGCAAATTTATTTCTAAAAATTGAATCTAATTTCTAACCGTTTCTGTATCTGCTCCTTAGTGCTGTAAGCAATGTGAGGTTTGCCTGGAAAGAGTCGGCTGGTTGTATTTTCCTTTTGCTCGGGCGACGAAAGTAGAAATAACAAAAGTTGGCACCTCTTTCTGACAAACTAGAAGATATTTTTGAAAATCTTCCTCTGACTGGGTGTTTTTTGCTGTGTGTATACTTAGTATAACCCAGATTTCTTTCAAACTAATTGTGCTATTTCTATTTTGGTTTCCAACCGTGTGAATGACTCAATGAGTTAGGGATTTCGTTGCCTGAAAAATCTTACGTATTGAAAATTTCTTCCATTCTTTATTCCAGGCTTTTCTGAAGCATCATCCCTTTTCAGCGTTTTTCTTTTTGCTTTATCCAATCTGAGCTTCAGGATCTTTTGCAAACATGCTGCTTTTGTGCGCCTTTGACTCTGAGTCTTGGATAGTCTATTTTCATCAGTGTCTATGGAGTGATACCCTAGAATCCGCAGCTCTGCTGCATGCGGCATTCATTTGCGAAGGCATCTCCTCTCTGTTCTTCAAGTATTGGCGCTTTCCCCTTTTCCTTAGATGTTTCCTGCATATAGATTTATATTAGTTACTACCTTACAGTTTACGCAAAGGAAAAGAGACATGACGAAAAGATTGACATGAAAGCTTTAAACTCTAATGAATGCATAATCATGACACTCATAATGACTTGACTCTTTGAAAAATGCAACACGATCATCTCTGGATACTCAGGCGTGCAATCATTAATTTCCCTTAAGGTGCGCGCTCGATTTTGGGTTTACAGATCATGCCGAAGAAACTTTGCGATGAGTGGTTTCTGCGATTCGTATCGCAGCAATTAATAGTCTCATTCGTCGCAGATCGCAAATTGCAAAATTGCAGTTTGTAGGATCGCAAATCGCAATATCGCAATTTTCATTTGCTTGTTCTGTGCTGCTTTTGCGACGTTTGCGGTATGCGACGTCGCATATCGGCAGTCGGTGATTCCTTTTTATTTTCTTTTAAGGGCGCTTTCAAAATATGCGATGCGATGAATTTCGCATCGCTTCTTTGTAGCTTGTTTACGCGCATAGGAAAACTCTTCACTCTCTCTTTGCGATGCGATATAGCTCTTAGGGAGTTAAATACAAAAATTTTGATAAAAATATTTTTGAGATTTTTTGTTAAGGGTCCCCCTTTGCTTGATATTATTGCTAATACTAATCAAAGAGGGGGCTTGTTGGTGACCACAACAATGGCGATTCAGTGTGAAGAACCAGTTATCTCTGCTTTTCTATTGACATTTCCACTTCCGAAACAGAAAAATTTTCATATGTCTAAATTTTGTTATGGACAGATAGAGTAGATTACCCCTCATCCTGTCAATGATACTTTGTCTCAACCCTTCTTTTATTCCAATTGTCTGCTTCCCTAGGCTTAGTTCTTGCATTCATATCAGACATTACTCGGTCCTTTTTAAAAGATAAAATAAGGTCTTCTCTGTGTACTGGCTTTAAAATATGCTCATTTGTCGTAGGTAGAGCCTCTGCTGCCCGCAAGCGTCCATAGCCTCGACAGGGTTACCATGTTATCCAGCAATGATCCTTTTTCCTGCTTGGGGTTATTTACAACACTTCAGAGAAAAATCCTTTTTGACACTTTTTCCTTTTTTATTCTCTAAAGAACAATGTCTTGGTTTGGTGGCCAAATTATGACAAAATCATTCACTTGATTTACACTTTTGCTGAACAAGCCGGCTCGTGATGAGACCCCTTGTCTTTTGATTGCAACAATCTTGAGTCGTTGCCCTGTTTTGATAGACAGTTTTGGCAAAGTTAGCAAGTTATAATATCTGTGATCATGATAAGCCGGCTCATGATGAGACCTCTTATTCTTTGAGATATAGTGTTTTCTTGGATTGTTTCTCTGAATGCTGCGGTTTCCTTTTGTAGGGAGGAAGTCATTGTTTTGCCTTAAGAAAGCTCTAGACGACAATAATAGAGCTTGAAAACAACAGTTTTATAGAGAATATTTATTTTATTATTGATGATACCTTTCATTGTGCTGACACAAAACAATTTTTTACCAAAGGTTGCTTTCATCAAAGTCTTTTGAAAGGTTGAAACTAATATCATTATTCAGGCTAAAGTTAACTCTATTTGTCAATAATAAAAATCAGATTTTTCGAAAAGCTTTGCTATTTGTACAAGTGAAATCAAAATCTGATAGAGAGTTAGTGTGCTCTTTCATGAATCCTTTCAAATGATCATTCACAACCGATTTTATTTATAAGAAAGAGAAAAACAAAATAAAAGAAACTAAAACTATCCTACAAAAATAGAAGAATGATCTTCTTATGGAAAATACATTTTAAGAATCTGTCCATTCACAGGCAAAGAATCTCTTCTACCTGCCAAATCTTGCAACATAAACGTCGATGGGCCTATGACTTCTACAATCTGAAAAGGACCAAGCCACAGCTTCTGAAATTTCGTATGTTTGCCCTTTACTTCATGAGCCTTATCCCATTTCAAAACTAAATCTCCCATCTGAAAGTTCTTTCTGGTTATGATGGCTGAGTCAAAAGAGGATTTTATTAGCGCTTGGTGGTGAGCATGGGTTTTCTTAGCTTGTTCTCGGCGTTCTTCTAGTTTGATTATTTCCATTTGTCTTAATTGCAAAGAGGAAGTAGATACTTCATCGATGTGTTGTACTAAAGACAAAGAGGGAATGACTAAGTGAGTTGGAAGAACCACTTCTTTCCCATAAACTAAATTAAAGGGAGAAGTGTCGATTGAAGCTTTCTTCATAATTCTGTCTGCCCATAAAGCATTAACCAGCGCTTTGTGCCAATTCTTTTGGTTTTGGTCGACTGTTCTTTTGATAATCCTGATTAGGTTTTTGTTTGTTGATTCAGCCAACCCATTACCTTGTGGATAGTAATTAGCAGAATATTTCAATTTGAACCTTCTTTTTAATGCGAACTCAGTCATTGCATTTCCAGAAAAGTATGATGCATTATCAAACATTAAGGCCGTTGGCAATCCAAACCTAGTGATGATAAATTGATCTATGAATTCAATAATGTTTTCAGAATTAACTGTCTTGAGAGGATCTACTTCTACCCATTTAGTAAAATAATCTATTGCCATGAGGATATACTTATGCTGCTTAGAAGAGTGAGGAACGATCTCACCTATTATGTCCAAGCCCCATTGGCTGAATGGTTGTTCGATGTTGACCGGCTGTAGTGGCATGGACGATTTCCTTTGTTTCCCTGCAGCAGTCTGGCAGATTTGGCATTTCCTTACTTAATTGTATGAGTCTTTGAACAGCATGAGCCAATAATATCCTGCACGTAAGATCTTATGCGCAGTAGTCTCTCTAGCATAGTGTCCACCTGCTGGTCCATCGTGGAGTTCCTGCAAAACCTTCGGATTCAGTTTTCTCAAGACACCTAAGAAGTACAGATTCGTAATTCTTTTTAAACAGAACATCATTTATGAGCTGGTATTGTTTAGCTTTCAATCTTAGAGCTCTTTTCTTGGTGTGATCCAAGTGCGATGGAGCATACCCGTTCTTAAGATAATAAATGGTGTCCGCATATAATGATTCTGCGTCGTTTAGGCTTACCTCATACGTGTGTACCTCTTCAGATGAGTTCTCAGGAATTTGCGATGCTCCAGCTAACATCTTGCAGAAGCCTTGACCCCTTACGATGTTTGCTGGTTTGATCTCAAGATCGTATTCTTGCAGAGCGGTAATCCAATTTGCTCTCTTTTCGCCCACGTCGTTCTGTACCAACAAGTTTCTTACCGCTGGAAACGGTACTACGACTTTGGTATGGGCTTTAAGTAAGAAAGGTCTGAAATATTTGATCGCTTTGAAAATAGTATAAGCCTGATTCTCCACGTCTGAGTAATTGAGTTCAGCACCTTGTAAGTTCGAGCTAAAGAATGCGATTGGAGCTTCTGCCTTCTCTTGATTTACTTGAGTCAAAATCGCGGCATAAGATTTCTCTGAGGCAAAAGTGTATAAGATGAAAGATTCTGAAAAATTTGGGGTAGCTAAAGATGGAGCGTAGATGATAGCTTGTTTGATCAAGTTGAATGCTTCATGCTCATCTATGCCCCATTTAAAATTTGAATTCTTTTTTATCATATTTTGTAAAGGAGAAATAATACGTGAAAAATCGGGGACAAACCTTTTTACAAAATTGATTTGTCCAAGGAAAGATTGCATGGCCTTTTTGTTATGGGGTATGGATATTTCAGAAATTTCTTTGATTTTGTCAGGTTCAATGTGAATACCAGATTTCGACACTATGAATCCGAGCAATTTCCCTTCACTTAATGCGAAAAAAGATTTCTTTGGGTTAAGTGAAATTCCATACCTTAAGCATCTTTGAAAGATCTGTTTCAAATCTTTGAGATGGTCGCTTCGCTTCTTGGAGTACACTGTTATATCATCCAGGTAAATCACTACCGATTTATTGACTAAACCTTTAAATGTGATGTCCATGGCTCTCTGAAAGGTAGCACCGGCATTGATCAGACCAAATGGCATCTTCCGATATGCGTATGTGCCCCACTTGGTTCGGAATGTGGTTTTCAATTGATCATCGGGATGTACCAGCACTTGATTGTATCCTGAAAATCCATCCAGGAAAGACATTAATTCTAAGCCAGCTACTGCCTGTAGTATTTGCTCCATAGGTGGGAGGGGAAAATTTCCTTTCTGACAGGCTTTGTTGAGATTCCGGAAATCAATACAGATTCGAATATCTCCGTTTTTCTTCCTAACAGGCACCATATTGGATACCCATTTGGAATGTCTGACGGGGAAAATTATTCTGGCTCTCAACAACTTATTTAGCTCAGTCTTTATCTGATTTTCTAAGTTGGGGTGTATTTTTCTGAGCTTCTGCTAGACAGGTTTTTCATTGTCAATCATAGGGATAGTGTGTTGAATGATAGAAGTGTTGTATGTTTTCAGCTCATCGTAATTCCATGCAAAAACGTTTTTGAATTGTCTCAGAAGACAGATATATGCTGATTTTTCTTCAGGGGCTAGGCCGTGGCCTAGATTAATGTTTTGCGGCTTCTGATCGGTTCCTAGGTTCACTAATTCATAATTCAGAGTTGAACTGTAGAGTTTAGAATTGGCAGACCTTTTAAACCGACTTTTCAAATCATATAAATCTTCTAACTTAACCACCGATTTAGGTATAGCGTTATCAGTGCTATTTTGCTGAATTTGGTAATTGTGATGGTCTTCGTCAATTATTTGATTTGAGTAGGATCCTTCAGAAGTGAGGAAATTTACAATGTCTGGATCGTCATTGAATACTCTCCAGTTGGTGATGTTGTCAGGGATGGATGGCTTAAATATTAATTCTATTGAAAACCTATCGGGACTAAAATCTTCAGAGGGAATAAGTCTAGAGGCTACGTTAGCTAACAGGTCTGCGCTCGCATTTTGGAGTCTTGGGATTGACGAAATATTGAATGCTATGAAATGCGAAGTCAAATCTTGTACTAAAGATTGATAGTGCTTTAAATGACTTGACAGGCAATGTATGGTGTTACGTACCTGTTTGACGACAATTTCAGAATCTCCAAAGACTTGAAGATACTTAACATTCATCCCGATTGCTTTGTATAGGCCTTGTACCAAGGCTTCGTATTCCGCTGTATTGTTTGTGCAATCGAACTCAAGTCTGCATGTGAGCATGGTCTTGTTCCCATCTGGGTTAACCAGAACGCATCCTGCTCCTGCTCCCTCGTTAGATTTAAAGCCATCAAAATATAATTTCCAAAACAAAGATGTATTTACAGAGTTATCTAAAAAATTAAAACACTTTGAATCATCAGTTTGGGAAAAAATTTCAACTTGGGACACAACTGAATTTTCTAAGTAAGGTGAAGTGTGAGCATTGAAATTGCCGAGGAAAGAATCTACCGAGTAATTGCCTATGATACTGCTGTTGTATGCTATTGCTTCGTTCTCTCCTTCCAATTCTGTCACTATGTACTTTTGGTGCAATTCTCGTTCAACCTTTATTTGATTGGGTTTGCCGTTGTAGGGTAACCACATGTGCGACCAGTCGGTCGAGAAATATCCGTGGAGTTTCTCGGACCAATCCCTAGTAAGAATTAAACCATAGAATTCAGGGATATCAGCTACTAGAATGTCGATAACCTGACATACTTTCGGGTTAGACGACAATCTTATGGTCACCTGGTTAAGTTCACAAATCACTTCGACTTGAGATCGATCAAGTTGAACTATGCGCACTGTGGATTTCTGAGGCTGAACATTCAATTTGGCACATATTGATCTGGGTAACTTATTCGTTGAAGCACCAGAATCAACCAAGCAATTATGCACGTTTTTATTGAAAATTTCATAAGTGAGAAGAAAAGGAGGAGTATGAGATCTTGATCTTCCTCCAATCAAGGCAATGTCATTTGGATCAATCTTATTGATCATGTTGGTTGGAGGTCTTCCCATGCTGTGGGAAGCTACGACTGTAGGTAAAGATGTAGTAGGCACGGCATGTAATTCTTTCATCATTATTTTCTGTTGATGTTTCAATTTGCTCAATTCGTACAGAGTGATATTAGCCCTAGTCTTTTTCATGTCATCGATAATTTTATACTCTATTTCATCCGACATTATCAGTGTTCTTGATGGAGGTGCTTCATCTGATTGGGCTGGGCTAAATTGGATCGCTCTAGCGGTTGTTTTCTTTGTTGCGACCTTATCTTTTGTTGTAGGGCTTGCGCCCTTCTGTTTAGGGGTAGTTTGGGGAGGATCAAGTTGATTTTTGCTTCGTGTGCTAACTGGAAATGCTTCTTGATCTTCTTCTTGTGGGAGGATGAAATCCCACATTCCTTGTAGTTCCACAACTTCTTCATCATCGGTCTGCCCTTCAGTGGTATTCTCTTCTTCTTCTTCTTCTTCAGATTCGACATTTGAGACAGCATTGGGTGGTTTCACCTCCATGGGAAGGTTTCTTTTAAAAGATCTGTAGGGCTTTTTTGAAGAAGTTTCTACTACTTGTTTTCTTATGTCAATCATCTCATTGGACATGGCCTTTAACACTTTTTGTAATCCTTCCATATCGAAAGGATCTTTCGTTTGCTTCTTCTTGGTGTCTTCTTTGAAAGAGATTTTCTTAGATTTGTGTTCTTCTATTGCAGATCTCTTTTCTAGGGAAACTACGCGTTTTTCTACTGCTAATGCCTCAGTCAAGTTTTCAACTGAGGTCGTCTTGTTTGCCCTATCTACGAAGATGGCCAAGTTTGATGGTAAGGCCGTGATGTACCATTCACATCTTACTTCCTCGCTGGGTTGAGAAGCAGCGGGAATCTTTTTGAGGATCTAACCGTAAATTGAAATCTTTAATGGGTTCTCTAGCCTCAGCTTTAAGATTAGATAGGTCATTGATCAATGTCGCTGTTGATCTGTCATCGCCAAACTTGGTGAGGAATTAACTTTGAAAAATGTCCCAACTTGTGATGGACCCGGAAGGTAACGAAAAGTACCATGACCCGGCTGTTCCTTGAATTGTGTAAGGAAAAAGTCGGACGACAGCATCTTCGTTGGTAACTCCATTGAGATTAACAGAAAGCATGAAATTATTGATATGCTCTTCAGCTAGCATGCCTGTTTCTGGATTGAACTTGGGTAGCCACTTCTCAGGATGGGCCGGTATTGGGCTCAGGGGTGGAGGCATTAAAACCACCCCAGGATTGTTCCATGGAGACTGGGCCATCGTTGAGCCGCTAGTTAATGAGAGTGCAGAAGACGGTCCCTGATGCTGAGAAGATGTAGGTATTATGATCTTTGATGATTGAAGAGGAAGTGTTGTGGAAGATGGATGAGTGATTTGGGATGAGGATGTGGGTGGTTGACTTCGCGGTGAGGGTGTTGAAATGGACGAAGTGGATGAAAGAGTCTCACGGTCAGACTCTGGTGGTGCTTTCCTTGCTCTTTTCCTAGTAGGGAGAGGGAGTTCACTTGGTTGAATACCAAATTTTTCACTCTTCAATCTGGTCAGAGGATGAGCAGGATTGTCCTGCGAAGTCACACTGCTGTTAGATTTATCAGACCTATGAGAAAAAATAGAGAATCCCTGGAGTTTACGAATCAAAGTTTGAATTTGAGGGGGTTCAATAATGAGTTGGTCTGATATATTGGAGTAGGTAGCAGCGGTGGATACTCGAGTGACTTCTAACTCTGGGTTTAACCATAGTGGAGAAGTCGGGGGAGTTGATGAGGGTGATTTACTCTCAGAATGGCATTTATATTTTGACTTAGTTGCCATTCATAGTTCGTGCCCTCCTTCTAGCGCTAAATATGTTGAGGGCCCCGAAATCGGGTCAACAACAAGGGGGATACCCACCCGGTCGGGAACCTGGTTGGCGGCTCCGTGCCCGTTTGGTGTAGCAGGTCCCACTGGGGATGATGGAACCAGCTTCCCAATATAAAAGATGTGTGTGTGTGTGTAGATTTTGAAGATACTAATCTAAAGGTAATTTTAAAGTAATTTAATTCTAGACTCTAAACTGACTCTATGCTACTGTAATCTAGCAAAAACAGCACATCTAATCTATACTAACCCGGGGTAAAATTCTTTGATTATGCGATCTAAAAAGATTTCATACAACAACTGGTAATAAAGATCATTCATCTATCATAAGAATATAAACCAATTAAGATGAACCATTCTGCATAAGAAGTTAGGCAAAATAGTTGTGAACAGCATATCGCATAATCAGTTATTCATATGTCAAGCACAAACAAATGATTCCACCGTACAAAAGTGCCAAATGGTAATCCAGACATTCATACATTGACATATAAACAAATCAGTTGTATATCACTCTAAGAATATGAGCAGAAATTAATCAAGAGATAAAAGTACCATTTATGACTGATTTTCACTCACAAACTTCAAGCAATAACGATTTATCTCTACTTACTTCTAACATCTACTAAGAGTACAGAAGTGCAACATCAGTAGCAGACATTAAAATGTAAACATAAATAAATCTCGATCCATCCATTCATCAAAAACCCCCTCCGAGGGTGCAAAAGTGCATGTTTTGAGGACAAGTTTTTTGACAAATTTCCGGACCCTTCTCCAAATGCCATGAGAAGGGTTAAATACTACTAACTAACTAATCTTAATTACACAAATTTAGGGAATGGCTTCAAATGACCGCCCTTTTACTAAAGCAAATTTATTTCTAAAAATTGAATCTAATTTCTAACCGTTTCTGTATCTGCTCCTTAGTGCTGTAAGCAATGTGAGGTTCGCCTGGAAAGAGTCGGCTGGTTGTATTTTCCTTTTGCTCGGGCGATGAAAGTAGAAATAACAAAAGCTGGCACCTCTTTCTGACAAACTAGAAGATATTTTTGAAAATCTTCCTCTGACTGGGTGATTTTTGCTGTGCGTATACTTAGTATAACCCAGATTTCTTTCAAACTGATTGTGCTATTACTATTTCAGTTTCCGGCCATGTGAATGACTCAATGAGTTAGGGATTTCGTTTCCTGAACAATCTTACGTATTGAAAATTGCTTCCATTCTTTGTTCCAGGCTTTTCTGAAGCATCATCCCTTTTCAGCGTTTTTCTTTTTGCTTTATCCAATCTGAGCTTCAAGATCTTTTGCGAACATGCTGCTTTTGTGCGCCTTTGACTCTGAGTCTTGGATAGTCTATTTTCATCATTGTCTGTGGAGTGATACCCTGGAATCTGTGGCTCTACTGCATGTGACATTCATTTGCGAAGGCATCTCCTCTCTGTTCTTCAAGTATTGGCGCTTTCCCCTTTTCCTTAGATGTTTCCTGCATATAGATTTATATTAGTTACTGCCTTACAGTTTACGCAAAGGAAAAGAGACATGATGAAAAGATTGACATGAAAGCTTTAAACTCTAATGAATGCATAATCATGACACTCATAATGACTTGACTCTTCGAAAAATGCAACACGATCATCTTTGGATACTCAGGCATGCAATCATTAATTTCCCTTAAGGTGCGCGCTCGATTTTGGGTTTACAGATCATGCCGAAGAAACTTTGCGATGAGTGGTTTCTGCGATTCGTATCGCAGCAATTAATAGTCTCATTCGTCGCAGATCGCAAATTGCAAAATCGCAGTTTGTAGGATCGCAGATCACAAATTGCAATATCGCAATTTTGATTTGCTCGTTGTGTGCTGCTTTTGCAACGTTTGCGGTATGCGACGTCGCATATCGGCCGTCGGCGATTCCTTTTTATTTTCTTTTAAGGGCGCTTTCAAAATATGCGATGCGATGAATTTCACATCGCTTCTTTGTAGCTTGTTTACACACATAGGAAAACTCTTCACTCTCTCTTTGCAATGCGATATAGCTCTTAGGGAGTTAAATACAAAAATTTTGATAAAAATATTTTTGAGATTTTTTGTTAAGGGTCCCCCTTTGCTTGATATTATTGCTAATACTAATCAAAGAGGGGGGTTGTTGGTGACCACAACACAACCTCAAACATCAAGTCTCATAATGTATACGCTACTTGACTGTGTCAAACCAGCGTGTATACGCCCTTTCACCAGAGAGAACCCGTGTACAGATCTGAAAATTACTTATACCTTCGCTGTAATTTTCAACTTCAAATATACCCAAAACATAAGATATAAAGGATAAAACATGTGTCAGCATTCAAATCTATTCATGATCATACCATATAATGATAATGCATTTTAGTCTTCATGATCCCGGTCTATCAACCTATATCAACCGCATAGGTGCCTGTTATAGAATATTTGGGCACTACAACCCCAATCACATATGTCCATAAACCAAGGGCTTCTAAACCCCTAAAAGTGTTGTTTCAAACCCTAAATATCAAGGTCAACTGATTACATCATTTCCCAAAAGTTCTCCCTAAAAAACTGCTCACAACTAGTCAAAACTGGACCATACAGACTGCTCCACGTTGACGGTGCAATGCATCTCACTTGCTACACACAAAGGGTGTGATGCATACTAAAAATCCCTTCTATAGGGTGCGATGAGTGAGAGCAGACAAATGGCAGAGGCATCTTGCTAGGTGGAAACCTAGAGAATCTTCTAGAAACTACTCATATGACACTTGCCTCTCTGAATTCACCCAGGGATGAGTAAGAGATCATGAAATCTCCAAGTGGAACCAAGAACTATCAGTGAAATGACACTAATCAAAATCCCAGAAGCTGACTCACCCCCCTGCAAACATCTATATATGGATCCCTCATCCTAGAGATCCAAAGGCTGGAATTTTACAATTTGTAAGGAAGTGTTGTTGGTTTCTATGTGAAGTATTGTATTGTTGGGTGATCTAGCTTTTCATGAGGTGAAGAGGGCTTTCATGTTGGGAGGATGGCACTGGATCAGACAGTTGGGTTGTAATCCTCTCTTCTACTACTTCTATCAATAAAGCTATTTGAGTTTTCTTCCATATACTTGTATATTTCTGAATCTTGTATTTGTGTATGCATTTGTATGGTTAATGTACATCTGACTCTACATTGTTTATGGTTATATATCTCTATGCTTTGATGGTATTTTGCTGCTTTGACTCTACAGGTGTTCTTTGAAATGGGATAAGTGAGAAAGGAGTGGCAAAAACTCAATCAAAGGAGAGAGGAAACAAGCAAGGAGCCAAGCAAAAGACTGAGGTTGGTACTCTCTGCTTCTCTTTCATCTATATCTCATAAAGGAAAACACAAGTTACTTTGAATTGTTTGTTTCTAAGATAGCTACCCATCTTAGTGGGACTAGCAGATCTGAATAGACACTAGTTTTCCCAGAACCAAAATTGCGACTCCGCTGGGGAGCGAATAGTTTGTTTGTTTGCTACTATTGTTTTCTTTATAAACTACAGACGGAGCCTGAAGTTAAGCCAGCTAGCCTTCGAACTGCTTTTGCTATGCAACTGCAAAGTAGATCAACGTTGCTTCAGTCAATCTCTGGGTTGGTTTATGAACTGAACATCTAACTTGCAAATGTCCTAAGATCCCTGGTGGTAGTTCAATAACCTCATTAGATCAGCCCCTATACTTTGTGTTTACTACCTATCATAAGCTCAGCCTAAATCCCTGAACTTAGCTGCAAAATGTGGGTAAAAACAAAGCTCAGTCTCGTCCCTGAATCATCTCACTGTCTCTCATTGGAAGTCTAGATACATTGCACCTCCCATGTGCTGCAGGTGAGATGCATCCCTGTTTCCCTGTGTTACAGGTGCGATGATTGAATGAGACTGTTTCTACCTCCAGATTTTGGTTTTTTCTTCATTGTTTTCAGCTCTATTCAGTAGTTTTGCTGCCTGTGATCCATTTATCCTTGCTGAAACCTTCTTCCTTTACATTATTCAGCCTCCATTGATAAGGAATTGTAATTTTTTTTTATGTATTTTTCATCATTTACAGTCCTCCTTTGCAAAAAGTAGCTTAATCGAACTATCGTCTTTTGATTCGAAAGTGTCGCAATTGTCATTTTCAGTCAAAAAAAAGAGTGTCGTAAAGTCTTCCTCTTTTAGATAGTCGATTACACTTTTTCCATTGTATTTGATTTGAATTGTCAATTATTTGAAGTGTCAAAAGTAGTTTTCCATTCAAAAGTGAAAGTGTCATCTTAGTCTTCCTTTCGTTTTTGAAAAGAAATTGTTAAAGTGTCACTTTGAAGAAAAGTAATTCAGATTTGTACTTAGTTTTCTTTTTGTCATTCTCACATCAAGGAAATGGAAAACAAATACATGCATGTGCATTTGCATTTAGACTGCTTCAAAATTTGATTTAGGAAAGTGCATTTAGTGTGTGCTCTATGCTCTCTACTCAAAGAAAAATCATAATCTTTCTTCCCTTTGTAGTTAGGATTTTCATTGCTAAAAGAACATAAACGACTATTTATCATTTTGAATTGCATATTTAGGAATTGTACATCTACATCACGCGGTGAACCTTGAAAGGAAAACTTCTTAAGAAAGATCAACTATAAAATAAACCTCAATGAACATAAAAACACTTTGGAACCTAACGCACAACATCTAGAAGTCTAGGCTAGAGATGTATTTCGGCATCGTAAAGCCTGGTAACTATCACTTTCATCATAGGTTGGGTGATTCCTCCTCTTTGATACGACAAGTGCCAGTACGGACTTGTGCTCCCATGTACCATCGAGTATATATTGGGAGACCACAATAGGCTGATATCCTTTATCCTTAGGAAGTCGTGTCTGCCACCCTATCGATCGCAATGCACTGAACACAACATTCGGGAAGATTGACTGCTGTACATACAGTCCTCAGTAATTTCTCTATAATTTACCACCAACTGTATATTTTAGTTTTGCGATTGGTTTGGTAATCCCTCTATCTAGATTTCCAGAGTAGTCACTTTCGTTCCTTTTCAGACTCCTTAAAAGAAAAGGTCCATCTGAGCACTTGTCACTTCAAGCTCATTAAAAATCAAAGGCGACTAGACTCACCTTTAGCTTTTTCTCGACTCTTAAAAATTGAAAAAGAAAGTTGTGTCAAAGCGTCATAAAATTTATTTTAATTAGAATAACATCACTATTCCCTCATTGGTCTTAGGTTGAGAAAATGGAGTCCACCAATCAAGGATTTCCCCTTGGGGGGAATCCTAGTCCTTTCTCTTCTTGGGGAGACATTGGTGCTCCACACATGGCTCCATTGTCCCTTCCAGGACTCAAAATTGGCCTGCCAATTTGGCTATTCTCGACCTCTGTCATTCAAAACACTGTAATTCCTCAGCAATCAAATCAGCAACTAGATGATACTAAAGTTGCTCCCCCACGTTCTACTTCATTTGTTTATCCCTCTCCTTCTTCCTCTTCCCTTGGTGAAACTATTGATACTAAAAACCAAGTAGCTGAGAAGAAGAAGAAAGGGAAGGAGAAGAAGAAGAAGAAGCCAATGGAAAAAGGGGGAAACCATGCATCATCTGGTGAAAATCCACACACTACAACATCCAAACCAAAATCTTCGTGTGTCATTTGCAAAGGAGACCACTATCATCGAGATTTTCCTTGCATCTCGCAGATCTTGAGAGATTGGTCTCCCCGCTTGCACAATGCAGTGTCTTCAACCTCTGTCTATCATGTTGAAAGTACACCATCAACTAGTGAAAAAGAAGTCAATGGACAGAAATGAAGATCTAAATTTCCTTGTAGGTTGTGTGAAGGTGGTCATGCCCTCCACCGTTGTCCTTTCCTGGATGAAGCAAAAAGAGTCTTGGATAACCATCCTGCTTCACCGTAGTGACTTCCACCTGGATACAAGAAACTCCTGCCAAGTCCATCACTAGTTGAAAATCCAACTGACACGCTTCTATTGTTGATAGAAGCATCTACCATTGAAGCTTAACCCTCTGAGTCCACACCAGACCAAAGTTAATAGGTTGAGACGGTAGTCGACCCAGTCTTGTCTTCAGAAGTTCCACCTTCAGATGATACAGTATCCAAAGAGAATGAGAACGACACCGTTCAAATTATTTTTGTTAACATAGAATTCGATGGACATGAGGGCAATCTACCTGTTCCTCTACCACAGGAGGGAAGTCCCTCAGTTCAAGAGATTCATCCGGCCATTTATTCGGTCCCTCCTGCAAGAAATCTAGTCGTTTCCTTTGATTGGAATCTACTAGCGAGACCTCGCCTTTCGTCTAATGTACCATTCCAGATCATAGTACAAGCTTACAAAATTATCATGGCTGGCACTATCATAGATGAAGGGGCTTCCATGAGTATCCTTTCCTCAACTACTTGGAAAGTGCTTGGTTAGCCATCACTTTTGCCTGAGATTCAAAAATTGTCAGGCTTCAATAAAGGAACCAGTCGACCATTAGGGATCCTTCCAAATTTACCTATAACTTTGAGAAGGAAAACCATTCATTTGAACATCATGGTAGTCCAAGGGCCACTAGATTACAATCTACTCCTTGGGCATGACTACATTTACAACATGGGAGCTATTGTTTCCTCACTCTTTCGGGTGATGTGTTTCCCGTATGAAGGCGGAATGGTACAACTCATTGACCAGCTTTCACTCCCTAGTTCAAACATAGCTATTAATCAAATGCCATCCCTAAATGGTCTCTTTGCACAAGGAATGTCTCATCAACCTCCAATCCGTCCACCTGATGACTGCGAGTGATTCGGTGAATGTGACTAAACCTAGGGGGCACGCACCCTGACCTGCTTCGGTAGGAATACCCCAGATATAAGATGTGTTTCCTCGTAGGATATATGACCAATCTGACACACTCGTCCATTTAGGAAAATGGGATCAGTATAGAAAAGGATTCCCTCGTTGAAGGTTATGTGATTGGAAACTGACACCATTCACCTTTGTCTATTTCGATGGACAAAGCCAAGGAAGTATTTTGTCTGCTACGCGGATGGAACAATCTTTCTAATGCAAGAACTTCCGTATGGTAACCTAGAAAATTTACTCTTCTTTATACCTGGGGGCATGCAAAGCTTTTGTACGCAAATGTACTCCATCGCTGCATAGATAATCATCCAAGTTAAGGGATGATGGCTCTACCAGAATCATCAGTCTGCCACACAGACGATTATCTATCCTATGTACATGAAAATGAATTTATAAAGCTAAGCATGGGAATGCCCACATTAGCTAGATCATGAAAATATTATGAAGATAATGTATTGTATTGTATCTTATTACAGGTCATGATAAAGCATTTCACCTAACATCAGAAGATTTACAACCTCATGCTTTAGGGGGCAATTGTTATAGACATATTTGGGCACTACAACCCCAATCACATATGTCCATAAACCAAGGGCTTCTAAACCCCTAAAAGTTTTATTTCAAACCCTAAAGGATCAAAGTCAACTGATTACATCATTTCCCAGAAGTTCTCCCTGAAAAACTACTCACAACTGGTTAAAACTGGACCATACAGACTGCTCCATGCTGAGGGTGTGATGCATCTCACCTGCTACACAAAGGGTGCAATTCATACTAAAAAACCCTTTTGTAGGGTGTGATGGGCGAGAGCAGGCAAATGGCAGAGGAAGTTTGCTAGGTGGAGACCCAGAGAATCTTCTAGAAACTACTCATATGACACTTGCCTCTCTGAATTCACCCAGGGATGAGTAAGAGATCACGAAATCTCCAAGTGGAACCAAGAACTATCAGTGAGATGACATTAATCAAAATCCCAAAAGCTGACTCAACCCCCTGCAAATATCTATATATGGATCCCTCATCCTAGAGATCCAAAGGCTGGAATTTTGTAATTTGTAAGGAAGTGTTGTTGGTTTCTATGTGAAGTATTGTATTGTTGGGTGATATAGATTTTCATGAGGTGAAGAGGGCTTTCATGCTGGGAGGATGGCACTAGATCAAACAGCTAGGTTGGAATCCTCTCTTCTACTACTTCTATCAATAAAGCTATTTGAGTTTTCTTCCATTTGTATGGTTAATGTACATCTTGTCTTTGTGTATGTATTTGTATGGTTAATGTACATCTGATTCTACATTGTTTATGGTTATAGATCTCTATGCTTTGATGGTATTTTGCTGCTTTGACTCTACAGGTGTTCTTTGAAACGGGACAAGTGAGAAAGGAGTGGCGAAAGCTCTATCAAAGGAGAGAGGAAACAAGCAAGGAGCCAAGAAAAAGACTGAGGTTGGTACTCTCTTCTTCTCTTTCATATATCTCTCATAAAGGAAAACACAAGTTACTTTGAATTGTTTGTTTCTAAGATAGCTACCTGTCTTAGTGGGACTAGCAGATCTGAATAGAAACTAGTTTTCCCGGAAATAGTGCCTCCTTCGTTCAAATCAAGTAAAGCATCACAAACCCATAACAAACATACTAGATATCGTACTTCATCAGATATTCATCACTTGCACACTTGCACCCCTCTTGGCCTAATGATCTTCTCCTTATATAGGTTTAGACCTCTCTCAATACCATGGTCCAAAACCACGTAGAATCAATACGTTGGACCCAATACCTAGGGTCAACACTTCGGACCAAATACCATGGACCAAATACCATAGACCAAAACTTATATTCCCAACATGTACACACCTTTCCTTCTGTAAACATGCGTGTGTACGTATACGTGACTTGGTATATGGTCAACCCGTGTGTATACTCATTATTGTCACAACGAACCTATATATACCTCTATGATCATTCTAGCTCTACAATGATCTGTCATTTGAGTGAGTTTCCATCAAGGACAACACCTATATCATACCTGTATCATAATGCCAACACACCTCCCTGGTAACAGTGCCAAAAAGTGATGAGCGCCAGCATTGTAGCAAGGATGCTACAACTCCTGGGCTACCAGCATTACTTATCACCCCGAGGTTCATACAAACTTGGAGGTGAAAGTGCTATATGTACAAGTAGAAGTGAAGGTCCTGCCTGTTGTCACTTGTTCATTTGGCGAGAGAGCCCAGGGGTTCCAAGCCATACTTCTATAGAGTCAGAAGAAGCTTGATTATTTAATGGAAGAAGAGAAATTCTATTATAAGAGAGCTACTCTACTGTAGTAATGAAGAAAACAACATGTAATGCTAAATCACACCATATCCTAATTAACCATTTAAACAGCTATTCTAAGTAGAATTGCTAAATCAACACTAACCTAATGCTTCTATCTAAGTTACAGTAGTAAAGAGCATCAAACTAAACTAATGAGTAAGCAAGGAAACTAAACCAATGAGTAAGAAAGCAAACTAAACTATCTTTTCACTTTCTTGGTTTTTTGATGATCGGATAGTCTTAGAGTCTGATTGAATAACCAAATCGAAGCTCAGAAGTGGCAACATTTAAATGATATGCAGAACAAAGTTCGGGAAGGAGTCAAGTGGAAAAGCAATCGAAGATCGAAATCAGCGACGGAAGGATGTAATGAAACAGCAGTGCATAGGAACCATTGGATCGATCAGCGAACAGTAAAAATAGAAGATGAGTGGCATAGATCTTCTCATAGGAGATTATGTGAATAGATGGACAAACATGATTAACGGGAGATGAATGGCGGAGATATTATCGCAGGGGATTAAGTGAATAGAGGGACGAACAGGACTAACAGGATATGAATGACAGCGATCTTATTGCAGGGGATTATGTGAATAGAGGGATGAACATGATTAACGGGACATGAGGGGTGGAGATCTTATCGCAGGAGATTAAGTGAATAGATGGATGAACATGATTAACGGAAGATGAATGGCAGAGATCTTATCATGGGATATTGATTCAATAGATGGGTGAACATGATTAACGGAATATGAGTGGCATTGATCTTATCGCAGGGATTAAGTGAATAGATGGATGGAACAATCAACGAACAAGATTAACAGGAGATGAGTAGCGAGGATCTTATCGCGAAGATTAATCGAATAGATGGATGGATCACATCAAGTCACATGTCGGCAGAAGGGTGGAAAATGTGCGGAATGATGGAGCAATCTTCGTAGGTGGTAAGCAGTTTCTCACGTGCCCTCAAAGTTGTAAGTGGAATTCCTAAATTTTATGCGATTAGCCTAAGTGAGTGACACATAGCATGCGAAAACCACTTTTCTCATGTGCTCTTGGTTGAGTATTGGTCGTGCAATAATTCACACAATATTGCACAATATCCGTTGGATCATGCGGGATTGATTAATGGTGGAGATCGGCCAAGCTAGTTGGCAAGCGGGTGACACGAAAATCGTTGGATCAAGCGAAATAGATCGACGGTGGAGATTTGGAGTGCCTAAAGTCAAACATTGAAATGAATATAGGTGGTAAGCAATATCTCGCACACCCTAAGAGCTGTAAGTAGAATTCCTAAATTTCACATGATTAGCCTAAGTGAGTGACACATATAACGGGAAAACCACTTTTCTCGCATGCTCTCATTCGGATATCGGTCGTGTGATAATACACATGAGATTGCATGATAGCTGTTGGATCATGATGGATTGATCAACGTTGGAGATCAGCCAAGCTAGTTGGAAAGTAGGTGGCGCGATAGTTGTTGTGTTATGCTCTTGACCTATGAGAAGATACCAGAATACCAAATATGCGAAGAAATATACCCAGAACACAAAACAATAAGAAATAACAGCAAGTATTTTATTATTCAGAAAAGGAAAGCAATGTTCACTTGCCTCTTCAAGGGGGAAACCTCCAATAGAGTTGAGCTCAAGTACAAAATAAGACATGATGCTCCTCGAGGGGTGTCTCTATCCTTTATATAGGATTCATACATGCAATACCATGGGTCAATACCATGGTTCTTATTAATACCATTTATGTAATACCATGGCCTGTTTGCAACTAACTGTGGTCCCTTCTTTAAATGCGGGTCAACCACTTACAATTATTAAGATGGGATTTATTGACTCTTTACTTAACTATAACTATGACTCGACCCTATTACATAAATAAGGGGGTTAGGGTTGGACCCTAACATGCGCTCACCCATAAGAATAACCTTGTCCTCAATGGTGAAGCTGTGGAAACTGCCGAAGGACAGTGGCTGGTTCCTAGGTCACATCTTCCGGAGAGGTGTCTTTCCACTTGACGAGGACTTCCTTGATTATGCAGTTGCGCAGGTGTTGTTCTTGCGTGTCAAGAACCTGTTCAGGTTGGAGCCAGATTGAACCTTCTTCATCCAATTTTGGAATACTGGTTTGAATTCGGTAATGGTTCCCAATCACTTTCTTGAGGCATGAGACATGGAAGATTGGATGGATTTTTGCAGTGCGTGGCAAAGATAGCTTGTAGGCAACTTCTTCGATGCACTGAAATACTTGATATGGTCCATAGAATTTTGGAGATAATTTTTGACAACCCTTGCCTTGAGTGATGTTTTCTTATATAGTTGCAACCTCAAAAATACCTGATCCCCTTCTTGAAATTGGTGTTCTGAATAATTTTGATCTGCCTATTGCTTCATGCAATTTTGAGCTTGATGGAGATTCTCTCTGAGGTGGGCCAGCATGGTTGTGCAGTTCTGTAGGAGTTGATCCACTGTTTGTACCTTCGAGCATCCCTTGATATAAGAAGTAGGGGAAGGAGGGAGTTGACCATAAATTGCTTCATAGGGATTCATTTTGGTGGTGGGATGATAGTTAGTGTTATACCACCATTCGGCTAGAGGTAACCACTATACCCATAGATGTTGCTTCCTTGAAGTGAAACACCTAAGGTAGGTCTCCAAACATTTGTTGACCACTTCAGTTTGACCATCAGTTTGGGGATGATAGGAAGTACTAAGTTGTATTTGGGTACCTTGTCGCCTAAAGAGTTCCTACCAAAAGCTACTAGTGAAGATCGAGTCACGATCAGACACAAGGGAAGTGGGCATGCCATGTAATTTGAAGATCTGGTCCATGAAATATTGAGCTACCAAATTCAGTGTAAAAGGGTGGGGTAGGGCGCAAAAATGAGCATACTTAGAAAGTCTGTCCACAACCACCATGATGACAGACTTGTTGCCTGACTTCGGAAGTCTCATTATGAAGTCCATAGAAACCTCCATCCAAATTGAGGTCAGGATGGGAAATGGTTGTAATGTGCGTGGGGATTTGACTGTTTCTCCTTTGCGGTTCTGACATATGTCACACTTAGCTACAAAAGTAAGAATGTCCTTTTTCATGCCTGTCCAAAAGAATGAACGTCGAGTGTGAGCATAAGTCTTCTGAAAGCCTGAATGCCCTGCAGTGGGAGATGAGTGCAACTCCACCAAAATGTGACCTTTTAGGGTGGATGTTGGTGATATCATGACTCTGTCCTTGTAGCGAAGAATCTCATCTTGCCAAGAGTAGCTTGCTATGGAATTTGGATCCACCTGCAATTTATTAATGAGTTGGGAGAGCAAAGGATGTGAAAACCATTCCTTGCAAGCTTCTTCAATCCATTCTGGAATGGGAAGGGACATTGCAAGCAGGGTGATTTCCTGCTCAAATTGGTGTGATAACGCATCTGCTACAAAATTTTCACACCCTTTCTTGTAAATTATCTCATAATCATATCCCAACATTTTGGCAAGCCATTTATTTTGTTGTGCTGAGGATAGACGTTCCTCCAAAAAATATTTAAGGCTTTGATGGTTTGTGCAGATTTGGAAACGCTATCCTAATAAGTATGGTCACCAGGTATTGACTGCATGTAAGATGGCCATCATCTCCTTCTCATAGGTAGATTGTCCTAGCTTTGTCCCACTTAGTTGTTGGCTAGTGAAGGCCAAGGGTTGACCTTCCTACATTAAGACCACCCCAATACCCATACCTAAAGCATCACATTCAATCACAAAAGATTTGGCGAAGTTCGGTAGTGCTAATATGGGAGTGGAACACATGGCATATTTGAGAGCTACAAATGCTTGTTGCGCTTCATCATTCTAGAGAAATGAATTTTTCTTGAGAAGGTGAGTGAGGGGTCTAGCAATGCAACCATAATTGTGGAAAAAATTGCGATAGTAGCCTCTGAGACCCAAAAATCCTCTCAAGCTCTTCAATGTCTTTGGTTGAGGCCAATCCTACATTACCTGGATATTTTTGGGGTCCACCCTGACACCTTCACGCCCCACAATGTGGCCCAAATACTCAACTTCTTCCATGCCAAAAGAGCAATTGGACATCTTGACAAATAATTTATGCTTTAGAAGTAGTTGCAAAAGTAGATCTACATGCTAAAGATGTGTGGCCCAGGTGCGGCTGTAGATGAGGATGTCATCAAAGAAAACAAGGACAAATTTTCTGAGATATGGTTTGAGCAGGTGGTTCATGAGGCTCTGAAAAGTGGATGGGGCCTTACAAAGACTGAATGGCATGACCAGGAACTCATAATGGCCTTCATGAGTTCGGAAAGCAATCTTTGGAATGTCTACTTCTTTCATGTGAATTTGGTGATAGCCCGAGCGAAGGTCGAGCTTAGTAAATAATTGAACCCCATTTAGTTCATCCAGCAAATCATCGACAACTGGGATGGGAAATTTGTCTTTTATTGTCAACTTGTTGAGGGCCCTGAAGTCTGGACACATACGCCATTCCCCATATTTCTTGAGCACCATGACCATAGGTGATGAATAAGTATTCATGCTAGGATGAATGATGCCTGCTTCCAGGAGTTCCTTGATTATTTTTTCAATTTCATTCGTTTGGGAAAAAGGATATCTATATGGGTGCACATTTGGTGGTTGGGCCCCTGGGACCAAAGTAATGCTATGATCATGTTCCCCTCTCGAGGGTGGAAGCTCATGAGGCTTGTTAAAGACTGGCAGATGGTTATGTAAGATCTATTTCATCTCAGGATGAATATGAAGAGAAGTGGGTTCAAAGGCCTGGATGGCATTAAATTGGGCTATAACTCCATGGTGGCCCTTTTTTAACAAATTTTCCATCCTATGTGAGCTGATGATAGAGGGAGCACCTGCCTGGAGTCCGCGAAGGGTATGTGTGTGGTTCTTCTGCTTAAAGCTCATATATAACTCATGGAAATCCATTGTGATTGGGTTGAGTGTGCGGAGCCATTCAACACCCAAGACAATGTCACCCCTCCCATGTGTATGGAAAACATGTGGGTCTTTAACTGATAATCCCCCATTTGAAGTTTGACATTTTCACAATGGCCTTCACATTTCATTGTCCCCACATCAACAATTTGGACCTAGAAATTAGAGACTGCTTTGACAAAACAATGCACTGCTTCAGTGACTCTTTGATGGATAAAGTTATGCGTACTACCACTATCAATCAAGACTACTATAAGGTGATGCTTAATAAATCCTCTGATTTTGAGAGTTTGGGGAGAAGAAATCCCTACCAAAGAATGAAGTGAGATAACTGGTTTGTTAGGTGTAGCTACGAGCGCATTTTCCGATTGGTGATCCTCATCTTCCTCTACTAGTTCCTCAAATGGTGGGGCTTCCTCCGATGAACTAAGATTAGTAGCATCAATTTGAAATAATTCGGGTTCCTTGCATTTATGCCCCAAGGAGTATTTCTCATCATAGTAGTAACATAATCCTTGCTTTCTTCTTTTTGCCATTTCTGCTGGTGACACCTTTTGAACCTTAAGTGTTTGGGTAGTTGTTATAGACATTTTTGGGCACTGCAACCCCAAGCATAAATGTCCATAAACCAAGGGCTCCTAAGTCCCTAAAGGTGTTGTTCCAACCCCTAAAAGAACAAGGTCAACTGATTATAGCATCTCCCAGAAGTTCTCCATGAAAAACTACTCAGAACTGGTCAAAACTGGACCATTTCACCTGCTCCATAGTCAAAGTGCGTTGCGTCCCACCTGAATACACACAGTAGGTGTGAGCATGTTGAAAAGCCCTTCTATGGGGTGCGATGGGCAAGAATGGACAAATGGCAGGGTCAATCCACAAGGTGGAGGAGCATGGAATCTTCCATAAACTTCTCCTGTGACACTTGCCTCTCTGCATTCGACCAGGGATGAGTAAGAGATCATCAATATCCAAGTGGAATCAAGAACTATCAGAGAGAAGACACTAATCAAATCTCAAAATTTGACTCATTCCCCTTGCAAGCATCTATATATGGATCCCTCATCCCAGAGATCTAGAGGCTGGAATTTTGTATCTTGTAAGGAAGTGCTGCTGGTTTCTTGGTGCAATATCATAGTGTTGGGTGATCTAAGCTTTGAATGAGGTGAAGAAGGGATTTCTTGCTGAGAGGATGGTGCTGGGTCAGAACAATTGGTTGTAATCCTCTTTGCTCTTTCTTAATTATCAATAAAGCTATTCAAGTTTTCCTCTACATTCTCGTATGATTGATGATTTATGCATTTGTGTGGTCAATATACATCTGGTCCTATATTGTTTATGATAAGAGATCTATGTTCTTGGATAGTGTTATGCTGCTTTGATTCTACAGGTACTCTTTGAAGCTGGGTACATAAGGAAGCGAGTGGCAAAGACCTATCAGAAGAGAGAGGAAACGAGCAGGGAACCAAGCGCAAGACAGAGGTTGGTCTCCTTATTCTTCTCTCATCTATTTCTCATAAAGGAAAATGAAAGTAGTTTTTAGTTTGTTTGTTTCTAAGGTAGCTACCAGCCCTAGTGGGACTAGCAGCTCTGCATAGACACTAGTTTTCCCGATAACAAAATGGCAACTCCACTGGGGAGTGAATAGATTGTTTGTTCATCTACATTTGTTTACTTTATAAACTTACAGACGGAGCCTGAAGTCAAGCCAGCTAGCCTTCGAACTGCATTTGCGATGCAAGTGAAAAGTAGATCAAGCTGCTTCAGTCTATCTCCGAGTTTTGTTTATGAATTGAACGATTGATTTACACGCTCTCTAATTGCCCTCGTGGTGGCTCTAGTAACCTCCTTAGATCTACCCCTGTGGTTGATTTACTGATTACCACTTGCTCAGCCTAAATCCCTGAACTGAACTGTAAACTGTGACTCGAAATCCAATCAAAGTCTCGTCCCTGGCCCAACGCACTGTCTGTTCTGTGAACTTCAAATGCATCGCACTTCCCGAGTGTAGTAGGTGCGTTGCATTTCAGTTTCACTGTGTTATAGGTGCGTTGATCAGACAAGGCCTTGTTCCTAAATTTTGGTTTCTGTGTTCACTCTTTTCAGCTCTATTCAAGAGTTTTGCTGCCTGTAGTCGGTACACCTCTGTTGAAACCCCTTTCCTTATTGTTATTCCACCCCCATTGTGCAAAGAACTGTAAATTTTTTTATGTATTTTTGAGTCAATTTTCAGTTCTCCTTTACAAAGAAGTAGCATAATTGTACTGTCATTTCTTGATTTGAAAGTGTCACAAGTGTCATTTTCAGTCATAGAAGAGAATCTGATTATTCTTGATAGTTGATTACATTGTTACTCTTGTATTTGATTTGAATTAGTAGTTTTTCAAGTGTCGAAAGCAAGTTTTCAATTCAAAATAACAAAGTGTCGTCATTGTCCTCATTTTGTTTTGAAAAGAAACTTGATTAGTAATTGTCGCTTTGAAAAATAATTCAAATTTGAGCTTAGCTTTCTTTTTATCATCCACACATTAAGAAGGCTGAAAAAAATACATGCATGTGCATTTGCATTTAGACTGTTTGTTGGTTTGATTTAGGACAGTGCATATAGTGTGTGCTCTCTGCTCTTTTTTGAAAGAATGCCATCTCTCTTTCCTTAATAGCTAGGATTTTCATTGCAAAAAAAAGATTAAATGATTGTTTATCATCTTAGATTCCATTTTAGGAATTGTACATCTACATCACGCGGTGAACCTGAAAGGAAAATTTCTTAACCAAGATCAACCATAAAATAAATTTAATGAATCTAAAAATGCTTTGGAACCTAATGCACAACATCTAGAAGTCTAGGCTAGAGATGTATTCTGGTGTCATAAAGCCTGGTAACTGTTGTTTTCACTTTTGGTTGGGTGACTCCTCCACTTTGAGACGATAAGTGCCAGTACGGACTTGTGCTCCCACGTACCGTCGAGTATATTTTGGGAGACCACAATAGGCTTTATACTTTATCCATAGGAAGCCGTGTCTGCCGCCCTATCGATCGCAATGCACTGAACACAGCATTCGGGAAGATTGACTGCTGTACTATAAAAAGTATTCTACAGTTTTGCGATTGGTTTGGTAATCCCTTTGTCTAGATTTCTAGAGCAGTCCCTTTCATTCCTTTTCAGACTCCTTAACGGAAAAGGTCCATCTGAGCACTTGTCACTTCAGGCTCATTAAAAATCGAAGGCGACTAGAGTCATCTTTTGTTTTTTCTCAACTCTTAAAAATTGAAAAAACAAGTTGAGTCAAAGCATCTAAAATTTATTTTAAACGGAATAATCATCAGCTTTCCTACGTTGATCTTAAGTTGAGAAAAATGGAGTCCACCAACCAAGGATTTCCCCTTGGAGGAAATCCTAGTCCCTTCTCCTCTTGGGGAGATGTTGGTGCACCCCATATGGCCACATTGTCTCTTGCTGGATTGACAATCAGCTTGCCCGTATAGCTCTTCTCAACTTCTATCGTTCAGAACACTGTGATTCCTAAAAAATCAAGTCAGCAACTAAACGATATTAGAGTTACCCCCCAACCCTCCACTTCGTCCAATTCTTCCTCTCCTCCTTCCTGTTTGCTTGATGAAGCTGGTAAAGCCCAAAATCAAGTAACTGAGAAGAAGAAGGAGAAGAAGAAGAAGGAGCCAAAGGCGAAAAGGGGCAACCAAGCATCGTCTAACGAAAATCCACACACTGCACTGACCAAGCCTAAATCGCCATGTTTCATTTGCAAAGGAGACCACTATCATCGAGATTGTCCTTGCATCCCTCGGATCTTAAGGGACTGGTCTCCTCGTTTGCACAATCTGGTGTCATCAACCTTTGACGGGCATGTTGAGCATACACCGTCAACTAGTGAAAGTGAAGCCCCTGGAAAACAAGGAAAATATAAATTTCCTTGTAAATTGTGTGAAGGTGATCACGCTGTCCACCGTTGTCCCTTCTTAGACGAAGCTAAAAGAGTTTTGGACGACTGTCCGGTTTCACCATTACAGCTTCCTTCTGGATATAAGAAACTTTTGCCGAGTCCATCACTAGTTGAAAATCTGGCTGACACGCCCTTGTGGTCGGCCGAAGCATCTATCATTGAAGATAAGCCATCTGAATCCATACCAGACGAAAGTCAAAAGGTCAAGGCAGCAGTTGACCCGGTCTTGCCTTCAGAAGGTCCATCTTCAGATGATACAGTCACTGAAGAGAACAAGAACGACACCGTTCAAATTCTCTTCGTAAGCACAGACTCCGATGAACATGGGGGCAGTCTACCCGTTCCTTTACTGTAGGAAGGAAGTTCGTCAGAGTCGTATCTGGCCGTCTATTCGGTCCCACCTCCAAGCAACCTGGTTGTTTCCTTTGACTAGAATCTACTAGGCAGACCCCATTTACCGGCTAGTGTACCATTCTGAATCATTGCACAAATATATAGAATGGTTATGGCCGGTACCATCATAGATGAAGGAGCTTCTGTGAGTATCCTTTCCTCAACTGCTTGGAAAGCACTTGGTTCGCCATCGCTTTTGCCTGAGATGAGAAATCTAACAGGCTTTGACAAAGGAACCAGTCGACCATTAGGGATCCTTCCCGATGTGCCGATAACAATGAGAAGGAAAACCGTTCACATGAGCGTAATGGTAGTCCAAGGACCCCTGGATTATAATCTACTCCTTCGATGAGACTATATTTATTGCATGGGAGCCGTCATCTCCTCACTCTTTAAGGTAATGTGTTTTCCGCACGAAGGAAGAGTGGTCAAGCTCGTAGACTAGCTTTCATTCCCCGGTTCACACATAGAAAATAGTCATATACTGACCCTGAATGGTCTTTTCACACAAGAAATGTCTCATCAATCCCCAGTCCATCCTCCTGATGAGCGTGAGTGATTCTGAGTGCATGACTGAAACCCAGGGGGCATGCACCCTGGCCTGTTTCGACAGGAAAACCTTGGGTATAGGGTGGGTTTCCACGGAGAGTATATGGCTGGCCTGACACACCCATCGATTTTGGAAAATGGGATTAGACCGAAATAAGATACCTCTGTTAAGGTAGGCCTTTCCCGATAAAACAAATGTTTTGTCTGCAAATTGAGGGGTAACCTGAAAAGGTAGGCCTTTCCCAATAAAACGAATGTTTTGTCTGCAAATTGAGGGGTAACCTGGAAACCCTACTTCGCTATACCTGGGGGCATGCAAACCTTTTGGCGTGCAAGCAAAGAGAAACCATTTATTTTTTAAAATTTATAGGTCCTCTAACCCTTTAAACTCATAGGATTGGTCGTTTCCTAACTTGCATAAAGAAAGGATGCGGGGCAAAGCTTTGAAATAATGTTATTTTTATATATGAGACATCCTTATTATGCGACTGGATTAATCGAGTAGTTTTAACATGGAATTCAAGCTCGTTAAAAAATAAACATAAGCAATGAGCAAGTGTTTCCCCCAACGTTTAAGCTCATTAAAAAATGAACCAATTTCCGATAAATAACCATTGTGAATGTATTACTTTAGCCTTTGAAGCCTTGGTCATGTTCTCATCATCACCTCCACTCTGTATTGGCCAATCATTCACCTCCACTTGATTGTTTACCCCTTTTGAGGAACAGATGCGAAGAGTGATCTTGTTAGCCATCCTTGTGACACTATCGTGATTGGAAAATTCCAAACCTTACCTGGAATGCTGCTACCCAAGTCTATCACTCATTCCTCAAAGATGAGTCTCCTTTAAGCTCTTTTCAACTGACTCATAAAATATGAAAAGATTGCCGAGCCATTGGCCTCTCCAGCTTGTTAAATTGACCGGAAGTGCTATCCCTCCTTTAGATTTTAATCTCTTACTCGTAATCTGCGTGGTGTTCAATGCCAAGTCCCTTATTCACACCACATGAATTGTACTGCAGTACCTTGAGGATCATTATCATTATTGGTGATTACTCTCGCACCTGTTAACAGCTTACATCATTGGCTGGTAATCAGGTGATGTCTTTCCATGTTCGACTCCAAAACATCTCTCACGTGGATCAACTTGTACTTTGAGTGAAGATCGAATGAGATTGAAGACCCTGGATCTAGTTTCATCCATCCAAGCTGCAATATATATTCAGGAAAATAAAGACATCAAATGTACATCATTGCTGCACAGATAATCATCCAATATAAAGGATGATGGCTCTACCAGAATCATCAGTCTACACTCAGACGATTGTCTGTCCTATGTACCTGAAAATGAATTTATAAATTTGAGCATGGGAATGCCTACCTCAGCTAGATCATGAACATATTATGAAGATAATGTATTGTATTGTATCTTAATACAGGTCGCCTTCCAGCTCGAAAAAACTTTGGATCCTCATGATAAAGCATTTCACCCGACATCAGAAGATTAACGACCTCATGCTTTAGGGGGAAAATGTTATAGACATTTTTGGGCACTGCAACCCCAAGCATAAATGTCCATAAACAAAGTGCTCCTAAGTCCCTAAAGGTGTTGTTCCAACCCCTAAAAGAACAAGGTCAACTGATTACAGCATCTCCCAGAAGTTCTCCATGAAAAACTACTCAGAACTGGTCAAAACTGGACCATTTCACCTGCTCCATAGTCAAAGTGCATTGCATCCCACCTGAATACACACAGTAGGTGCGATGCATGTTGAAAAGCCCTTCTATGGGGTGCGATGGGCGAGAATGGACAAATGGTAGGGTCAATCCACAAGGTGGAGGAGCATAGAATCTTCCAGAAACTTCTCCTGTGACACTTGCCTCTCTGCATTCGACCAAGGATGAGTAAGAGATCATCAATCTCCAAGTGGAATCAAGAACTATCAGAGAGAAGACACTAATCAAATCTCAAAAGCTGACTCATTCCCCTTGCAAACATCTATATATGGATCCCTCATCCCAGAGATCCAGAGGCTGGAATTTTGTATCTTGTAAGGAAGTGCTGTTGGTTTCTTGGTGCAATATCATAGTGTTGGGTGATCTAAGCTTTCCATGAGGTGAAGAAGGGCTTTCTTGCTAAGAGGATGATGTTGGGTCAGAACAATTGGTTGTAATCCTCTTTTCTCTTTCTTGATTATCAATAAAGCTATTCAAGTTTTCCTCCACGTTCTTGTATAATTGATGATTTATGCATTTGTGTGGTCAATATACATCTGGTCCTATATTGTTTATGATAATAGATCTATGTTCTTGGATAGTGTTATGCTTCTTTGATTCTACAGGTACTCTTTGAAGCTGGGTAGACAAGGAAGCGAGTGGCAAAGACCTATCAGAAGAGAGAGGAAACGAGCAGGGAACCAAGAGCAAGACAGAGGTTGGTCTCCTTATTCTTCTCTCATCTATTTCTCATAAAGGAAAACGAAAGTAGTTTTTAGTTTGTTTGTTTCTAAGGTAGCTACCAGCTTTAGTGGGACTAACAGCTCTGCATAGACACGAGTTTTCCTTATAACAGTAGTGCTTGGAGCCTGGGTGGGGCGACCCTTGGCTATGAAATTTGGACGATTCGACTGAGCCGCTAAAGCATGTTCTACTTCATGAGCTATCCTGCAAGCATCTAGCCATGAGATTGGGTGTTGCAATCAGATGTGGGCTTGTATGGATTCTTTGAGACTGCTGACAAAACATTCCAAGTAGAACTCATCTTGTAGATCTCTTGTGCGAAAGGCTAAGGCTTCAAAGGCTATAATATATTCTTGCACTGTTCCTATTTGTTGGAGCTTAGTAAGATGACCCAAAAAATTAGATTCATGGTCAAAGCGATCCGTAAGGGCTTTTGAGAATACTTGCCAAGTCATGGGCCTTCCATAGCAACATTGATGCCATTACCACCATTGCCATCTTTCGCTGTCCAAGTACATGCTACCCAAACTTAGCTGAGCCACATCATCTCTTATGTGATTCAATGTGAAATAGTGCTCCATTTTTGCTAGCCATGTGGCTGGATGAGAGCCATCAAATTTATACATGTCCCGCTTGGGTGGTCACGATTGGGACTATTGGTGGTTTCCAAAGAGGTGAAGAGAATGGCTAGACTCGCCTCACTGTTTTCATTAAAAGCATATGCCTCTGATTGTTCCCCCGACTTGCCCTTTGTGATTGTGTCAGCTAAGGTCTGGATCGACGTCAATAATGCGTCCAACTTTTTTTCAAGGGTGTCGATCTTCTCATTGGCCATAGCTTGAGCTCTAGTTTGTACCATGCACCGATCTGGTGCACTGATGGTTACTGCGAAATAAATAAAATTTGGGACCACCCGAAATTTTTGACGCTAACAAGTGAATGGTACCACCTTGCTTAGCTCGTCGACCTGATTCTTATGGGCTAAGTCTCCTATAAGCGTCCTGGGAGGGTCTCAGACCTTTTTTTTTACTCCAAAAGGAGTTTTACTCCTCGCTTAGGAATATTGCAGTAGCTGAATCCCAGAAAAGTAAATTCTACCCAATGTCCTGCGAGAATCACACCCAGGTATAGGAGCCCACACAAATTGTCAGATCTGTCGGTGAACCCTCAGCTGCAGAGTATGAGTAGGAATGTGGCAGTGATCGAACCCCTACAACTTAGATCTGAATGGTGGATCTAATTGTTGCGACTGCTATAGAACCCAAACTTCTGGATGGCAGATCTAATAGATTTGATAGATCTGAATGGCAGATCTGAGAGATTTGAATGGCGGAACTGATTGTTGCTACTGTGACAAAACCCCACCTGCTAGTTCTGATCTGGCAATGATGATGCATGATCCAGAGAGATATAAGGGAACTATGGTCTCAAGGAGTGTCAAGTGCTATAGATCGCAATATACATAAGTGTCTGACAATAGTACTTGGCCCAATATTTCAGGGCACTAACCAAGGAGGATCAACCGTACCCTTAGCCGTACAACCTAACTACCCCATCGTATGCGCGAGTAATCTCCCTGATTACTGTTCTTGGTGTACTATAGCAGCAAGACGTCCGACGGTTTATCTATGGCGAGGTTTTAAAAAAGCCTAGGGGCCTTTTGATATACCCAGAGGGTACTTGGAAGACAGTCCGTGCACAGTTCTGTCTAATGCACTACTACTCGAAGGGGTACCCACAAGGGTTACAAGGGAGTCCAACAAGCATGACCACCTCTTGTATTTCTTGTGTGCATGCCTCCCCATATCCACAGGTTTATGCGCTCAATGATAGATCCCGTGGTTTAAAGACATCGGAACACGTCTCTAGCCAAAAAACAAATATGCTAAAAATGGAGATCCCACCAGCCCTAGAAAGTGCTTTGATACCACTTGTTATGATCTTGACCTGTGAGAAGATCCTAGAATTCCAAATATGCAAAGAAATATACCCAGAACAAAGAACAATAATAAATAACAGCAAGTATTTTATTATTCAGAAAAGGAAAGCAATGTTCACTTGCCTCTTTGAGGGGGCAACCTCCAATAGAGATGAGCTCAAGTACAAAATAAGACATGATGCTCCTCGAGGGGAGTCTCTATCCTTTATATAGGATTCATACATGCAATACCATTGATCAATACCATGGTTCTTATTAATACCATCTATCTAATACCATGGTCCATTTGCAACTAACTGTGGTCCCTTCTTTAAATACGGGTCAACCACTTACAATTATTAATATGGGCTTTATTGACTCTTTACTTAACTATAACTATGACTCGACCCTATTTCATAAATAAGGGGGTTAGGGTTGGACCCTAACATGTTGGATCAAGCAAAACATAGTGATGGTGGAGATTTGGAGCGCCTAAAGTCAAATGTTGAAATGAATATGTGACATGCAGTTGATAGCGACTAGTCAGGTTTGTTGTGGATCAGACGATAAGGAAATCTATGGGTATAATCTGATTAAGACGTGATTTATTAGCTTCCACATATATTATGTATGAAGAAAGTGATGAAGGAAATTAGAATATGAGTGAGAGCTTATTACAGAAAGATAACGATGAAATGAACCAAGTACTGAATCAAGACGACAAACTCCAAAGCTCATGCAATAACTAGAAATTTGTGTTTTTCCGGTTGCTAAAGGGTCTCTTCCTCAAGTCATGGTACTAGAGGGAGGAGGTGAGGCCGAGACACCTATTGACAACCTTATGGTGATATTTTCCTCCTTTCTAACCTACTAATTGAAAGAAGGCGCAAATGGAAGCAAACTAAAACACAACCAATCTACTCTACGTTGTTGTAATGGAAATGTGGCTACTTAAGCAAATGAACGATTAAACCATGAATCTATGCTAGCATACATGTACAATAAAGTGGATATTTAGCTGCTAGGGTTTGTCTCTAGCCCAAGAGCTTCAACCCTATGAGTTAACTCAGTGCTGGCTCAAAACAACACTCATTCTTATTATCAAAACAATGGATTACATCAAAAACTGTCACAATTCTAGCAGCTCGAAATTAGAGTAAAGTTTTACAATAAAAGATATGAATCCTACTAAGGTCCTATTGATGCCCCGAAAATCATTGTATCAACATTGGGGGATAACCACCCGGTCTGGACCTTAATACAGCTCCTTTTTCGTTTGGGATGGTGGCTCCGACTCGATATAATGGGACCAGTTTCCCAATAATGAATAAAAGGGGATGGATGAGTGATTTATTTTCTATTAAATGATAATGAGTGGATGACTTAATCTAACAGCGAAAACATAAATGACTATTGTATCCCGGGAGGCTTCTATTCTTTTAAGTGCAACGCTTGATGATCTATGTTCGTTGATAGGCATATAGATGACTCTACACAATAAATATAGACATTCATTCACTTAATGATTGCTTTGTTCAAATAGTTGAACAAAGTGATTAACAAAACATTATTACACTTATCCTTTTATATTACCGATACATGTATGATAAAAGAAAAGCATGTTGTAAACATCCAGTAGTGGAAATTGTAAAGAATGTTGTTAAAAACACACGCATATATCCGATAATAGCAAGAGAGATCAAACAACAATTCACATAAAAAGAATGAACTCAGACATAGATAGTAGTACCATATGAGCTTCAAATCATTCCCAACATCAATCGCTATTTGAATTCCTTCTTCCAACTCAGAAATGCTTTTAAATAAAGGCAGTAGTGCACATCCACATAAAAGCTTCGTTATCAAAATTGGAATAATTGGCCGAGTTTTTATAAAAAATATGCTTGAAGTACAGCAGTGCAACTTCAGGTTTAAGTCATATACAAAAACTTACAACCCTTTCCAATGCATTGAAAGGGTCTATAAATACTTGATTAAAACTAATTAACTATGAAATTAAAATCCTATTTGATTGGTACAACTTGATTTGGAGTATCTTCTTCATAGCAATCTGGCAGTCGGCAGCATGATTCATCACTTTGGCTATTTCCCTTTCGACCTGAGTTGGCATATTACTAGCATTGGTTCCACTTCTGGAGGTCGGTTGAGACGAGAATTGAGTTGAGCAGCATAGGTGGCATCTTGTATATCGGGAATGATACACCTGATTGCATCTGTCAGGCACTTGAGGGTGGCTCTCTGGTTGTATGGTTTTACTAGGAACAACCAATAGGTGTCTCAAGTCAAACTGTTAATACCTGCGATCAATCTCCCATTCTTTTCCAGCTCTTGATAACATGACTGCTCCAATTTTTTAGCCAATAGTAATTTACCTGGGGTACATTGAGAGATCATGTTAGATAAGTAGAGAGTATCATTAATCAATTCAACCAAATTATTTGTGGTTAACTTACATCTAGAAACTGCTCTCTCTGCCTTCATTAACTGGGACTGCCATTCCATAAATAGGATTTCTTTATGGGATTCTAAGATTTTTGGAAAATTAGCTGCCTATACCTCATCAGTGTCTTGCCACTCAAGAAAATTGGTCAAGGTCTCATCGGCTTGCTCCAAGTCTGTTCTAGCATCAATTGATTTATCAATTATTGATGTTGTTATGTCACATAGGGGTTCTGCTTGAGCGATTTTTTGACATAACAGTCTTATTTGTGTTACCAATGCTTTGTTAATCTGTAGTGCTTCTACTCTGAACTCAGTAGGCTGCGGATGATTCTTGGACTTTTCTATTTGTCCTGATAATTGAGCAATTTTCTCATCTTTCGACTTCACCATATGTTCATTCATTTCTTTTAATTTTGCCAATGCTTTCGACAGCTCTTTCTGCTTTTGAATTGCACTTGAATCAATCCTTTGTTTCTCTTCTTGCAATTGTTTATTCAATTGATTATTAATTTTTTGCTGCGTAGACAATTGCTGTTCAAGTTGTTCTTCTTTCTGCTATGCCTCTGGTAACTGTGCTTGTAGCGAGGCGATTGCTTGGTCCCTTTCTCTTAACAGATTAGTCACTTCTGATGCCTTGTCCATGGTGGCCGCCGAATAGGCTCCAACATATTGGGACAATTTTGTTAGGTCATCAAAAGGATCAAACTCTTCTTTCCAAACCACATTGGCTGTCACTGTTTGTTCAGGGAATAGGGAAGGTTGATCAATCCTTCTCCTTTTCCGCTGTCGCTTTACTACAGCCCCGTGCTTTGGGCTGTAAAGGACATCCAATGGAGGTATATCCTCCACTTGCAAAAGGATCTGATCCGAAGGATCCTTGGGAATTATCTCTATTCCTGTAGAAGGGGGTAGGCCACTAGTTCCACTTGGATCCTCTTTTGATGCTGTATCCTGTGTATCAGCCGCTTTATATGTATCAGCTTCCTTTGAGCTCTCAAGATTTCTTATGATTGAGTCGAATTGCTGCCATTCCTGGAGCAACTTCGGGTCAATCTGGGCATCTACATTCACGTCCATGCTACTCTGCTCCTGCTCTTTCCTCTGCATTTCCTCTTGCTCTTTCCTCTGCACTTCCTCCTACTCTTTTGTTTGGATTTCTCCAGCAATTTCTGATGTAGTAGGAGGTCGCTGTTCAGGCTCGCTTGACTGTATCATCGGGGTCGTTGCTAACAGATCTAGAGGCAGAGTTTTCAACCTCTGCTCTCTAAGTATGTTAAATTCAACTAACCCGTCGTCATGATATCTCATTCCAGCTAGTGATTGAACCTGGAATAGCAACTCATCTGAGGAGAACAGGTCATCAAACTCATCATCTTTATGTTCAAATTTAGTGAGTTTTTCCTGTTCAAGTGCATTGTAGGCAACTTTGTTTGGATCAAATTGCCTATTAGGAAGAGTGGCAAGATTCAGTGCATTAACCTTATCTACTTCTTTCTCTGCATGTTTATAGTCATGCAGAGCATAAACACCACACCTTAGAGGAAAAGGAGGCCAAACCTACTTCTTTTTATTCCTTAGAGTCTGTGTAACTCCTTCGGATATAATCTGATATGCCACCTCTCGAGCTAATAGTTTGTCGGTTGTATACAAAGGGAGGACATGAGGCTTGGCATGGCTGCCGAAAACTCTTACATAGGTGAATTTTTCTTCTCCGAACCATCTCCTTATGTCTGTCAAGTCATTCTCCGCTTGTGAGGAAATCTTATGAGCAAGTTTGTCAAAAATGGCATAGTGAATGGGTAACATAAAACCATTGCAAACTTGATATAAATGGTGTTTATAGTGGGCTTTCCATAACTTCTGGTGGTATATATGAATGGGCATGGGGTCATGTGGAGTCCATCTCCACCCCAGCACAGGAAATTCGAAATTAAAACACAGGGTATCCAAGATGTAAGCACTATAGTAAAATGGGGGAATGAACCTTTCAGTAACGCGGGATTTGTTTCTGAATTCAAGAACCGCTGTTGCTAACTTATCTGACATTATATTCCCCCAATCCATTATTTCATTATTGCATGCTGCTTCCATTAAAGGTACCATTTCTATAGTGAAATTTGAGGAATCATGCAACCCCCACAACCTACACATCATTACTCTGGCATAACAATAAGGAGAACACAAGGAATCGACAGAGTACTTACCCGAAGACTCATGCTTGTGTTTCGCTAGGTTTTGCCTCCAATCTCGTATGGGTTCTGATTCAATGTCATTTTCATTTCTGAACTTCTCCAGAAATGCTTTGTTGTACTTCTTCTCCGGTGCAGGCAAATGGTACATTTGCCTCAAATCATCAGGTTGAAACGAGCCAAACACTCTCCCGTCGATGGTGCAAAATGTTCTGTTTGTGATCAGGATTTCTTCAATTTCCCATCTTACCACATCCGTATATGGGAGAATTTGCTCTCAGGCTGCTATCTGATGAAGGTAAGAGTCAGCTAAATCCTTTAGAGTAGCATCAGACTTCCGGGTCGGGTCTGCTGTGGCTTGCACTGTTGTTACCTCAGGCTCTTCGGCCTCAATCAGATTGTAAATGCTCAGCCAAGTAGTTTTACCGAGTCCTAGACATGTGGTGTCTGATATCAGTCCCTTTTTGCTTGGTCTTGGATCAACAATGTGTTGTCCTGTTATTGCGGAAGTGAAAGCTGTTCTAGTTTTCTTAGATTTCTTCCCCATTTGGCTTGAATTTGCTATTTCGGAGGGGCTCTGCACAGGAGAGAAAATGAACGTAATGTGGAGAATTGGTGGCACAAACCAAAGATGAACGAGATATATTAATCAATGAAAAATGGAAGATTAACATAAGTTGGCCGCGGATACAATCTATGAAGAGATTTTAGCCTTACTGTTTCATTAAATGGCCGTTTAAACCTGTCAATCCTTTAAATGCTCATCGTATCATTTATTGGCCGAATAATTCATTTAAGGGTGGCTTTGATGTTTGGCGGTTGAGCATAAGTGAATCACTATCAGGAAGAGAAAGGCCTTTAATACTAATTAACCATAATATATCCCGGCCTTATCAATCGTTTTTGAAATCTGCGCCTAGCTTTATCACAATCGATGATCGAGGGAATGCTTAAGTTGTTATATTGGTGTCCTTTCGGAATCCCCGATCACTGATAGCAATATTGCTAGTTCGCATCGGGAGTTTTTTAAATTAGGGCTTTAGATGCATGCGTGGTACATTCCCTGATCGTCAATAGCGATATCGCATCGGAGCGAAGAGGGGCCTTTTGTTATGATCGCTTGCCTTCCCGATATCCGATAGCCATTTGTGCATTGTCGCATTGGGGAAAACCAATGGGTCTTATGTTGTGCATCCTTTGTTATTGCAATATGCGATCTTGCGATCGCTTTATCGCAATAATAAAGGATTATTCATTTTTTATTATAAGACCGATTATGTGATTTATCAAAAAGGTTTATAATGTTTTATATCTTTTCAGACCTTTTGAATAATGATAAGTTGATACAAATTTAATCTAAAAGGGACCCATTTCATATTGTAGTTTTGAAAATAAAAATTTATGAAATGGGGGGCTGTTGTAGAGCACAACAATTGGTGATTCACTGGGAGAAACAGTTATCTCTGAGAAGTATTGAAATACTTAGACTTTCTTCAAATAGGAATCTTATCAAAGGGGAAAACTTTAATATAACTAGGCATACATACATTCCGAATAAAATAAAAGCTATTTTTGCTAATTTCTTCTCTTGTTAAAATTAGATATATTCTAAGTTTTAAATTGGCCTCTATTGGTTGATAATGATAAAACAGAAAACCTTTCCAACTCAGCCTTTTTAATTGACTCCTTTGTCATAGGTAGAGCCTCTGTTGCCAGCAAATGTTCATAGTTTCGACAGGGATACCTTTTAACCATTTTATTGTCCATTATCCCATCCATTTCAGAGTATGATTAAAAGAATGAATTCAAAACATGCTTTCATATTTTGTATCTCTTTTTGCTTTTCTATTATTTTGTAAGATAAAAAGCCATTGTCCTGGTTTGGTGGCCAACTTTTTGACAATGCCATTCACTGGTAGTAATCTAACCGAACAAGCTGGCTCGTGATGAGACCCCTTGTCTTATGATTCTAAGCCATTACCCTGTTTTGGTATGCATTGTTGGTAATTTCGGTTAAACTATTTCCCGATGATCATGGTAAGTAGGCTTGTAATAAGACCCCTTATCTTTTATATCAAATGTTTTAGAATTACACTCTGAGTAATCATAAACTTTGATGAATGGGATGGACAATTTTCTCCTTAAGAGTGAATGGATGACAGGGTAAGAGTTGAAGATGCTGAAGTTGGATTAGTTTTTGTTTTGATATTGATAACCTTTTTGTGACCAATTTGAAAACCATAAAATGATTTACAATACTTCTAAACCTTGAGAAGATTTCACAAAAATTGAAATGTGGTTTCAGAATGTGAATATACCTAATTTCCTAGAAATTGTCCCTTTTGTTTAAGGCTTCTATTATTTAAAAGTAAATATCAACACTACTTCTTTGAGCAACTTTTCAATACAGCAAAGGTCAATGGAAGATACCTTACAACTTTATTTCCTAATGGTCCTACAAACTACAAACTCTACTAAACTAAAAAGGGAGAAGGGGTTACCTCCTCAATTGAAGAATTTCTTTAAGATGAGGCCATTAACAGGAAGAGAATCTCTCTTACCTGATAAATCTTGTAATATGAATGTCGAATGGCCTATCTTCTCACAGATCTGAAATGGTCCAAGCCACATTTTCTGGAACTTGGTGTGTTTTCCTTTATCCTCATGGGCTTTGTCCCATTTCAGAACTAGATCACCAACTTGCAACTATTTTGAACTGGATGAAGCTGAATCAAAAGATGACTTGATAATTTGTTGATTTTTTGCATGAGTAATTTTTGCCTTTTCTCTTTCTTCCTCTAATTTTAAGATTTGGTCATGTCTAAGTTGAATAGAAGAAGAGGGGCTTTCTTCAATAAACTGAACTAGGGCTAGAGAAGGAAGGACCAGATTTGTTGGTAGCACTACTTCTTTCCCATATACAATATTGAATGGAGGAGAACCTATGGAAGCCTTCTGTGTTATCCTATCAGCCCATAGTGCGAATATTAAAGATTTGTGCCAGTTTTTATGATTTTGTTCGATAGTTCGCTTAATAATTTTAACTAGATTTTTATTGGTAGATTCTGTTAAACCATTACCCTGGGTATAGTAATTGGTAGAATATGTCAATTTAAACCCTCTTTTAATAGCAAACTCAAACATAGCATTTCCAGAAAAATAAGATGCATTATCGAAAACAAGAGCATTTGGGACACTGTTGAAGCCCCGAAAATCGGGTTGACAACAAGGGGGATACCCACCCGATCTGGACCTTGGTTGGCAGCTCCTTATCCGTTTGGTATAGCGGGTCCGACTGGGGATAATGGGACTAGTTTCCCAATCTAAGGGTGTGTGTGTGTGCACAGAGTTGGATGTTGCTGATCTAAGAATACTTTGAGGCTAATCTAATTCAAACTTTTAAACTAAATCTATGCCATTGTAATCTAATGAAAAATAGCACATCTAGTCTATGCTAACCCGGGGTGTATTTCTTCTATTATGCGATCTAAAAAGATTTCAGACAATAACTGGTAATAAAGATCATTCAGCTATCATAAGAATAGAAATCAATTAAGATGAACTACTTTGCATAAAAAGTTAGGCAAAACAGTTGTGAACAACATATCGCATAATAAGTTATTCATATATCAGACATAAATAAATGGCTCCACCGTACAAAAGTGCCAAATGGTAACTCACCCATTCATGCAATAAGATATAAACAACTAAAACTGTATATCACTTTCAGAATGTAAGCAGAAATGGTCAAAAGATAAAAGTATCATTTATGACTAATTCTACTCATAAGCTTCAAGCAACAATGATTTATCTCTACTTGTTCTAACATCTACTAAGAGTACAAAAGTGCAACATCAGTAGCAGACATCAAATGCAAACATTAATAAATCTCGATCCATCCATTCATCAAAACCTCCTCTGAGGGTGCAGAAGTGCATGTTCTGAGGACAAGTTTTTTGACAAATTTCTGGACCTTTCTCTAAATGCATGAGAAGGGTTAAAATACTACATCCTAATTCTAATAATAGTTTGTTTACAAAATTTACGATGCAGTTTTCAAATGACCGTCCTTTTTCTAATCTAATTTTAAAGAAAAAACAACATTCTAAATAAGACTATTTTTGAATCTGATCTTTAAAGCTGCAAGTGTTCATCATGGGCTTGAGGAGAGTCGGCTAGCTGACTTCTGCTTTGAGCTGGGCTGCGAAAACGGAATCTATGAGAGCTGGCACTACTTTTTCGGCCGCGTTTCTGATGCATTTCACAGTCATCCATTGACTATGCGGCTTGACCAAGTATGCCCAGTAACACTCCCAATTTAACCTGTTTAATGCTTGGATCGCTTTTCCCTTCTCCTGTGCTTTCTGCTTCCATTCTGCTTCCAGTCGTAGTTTATTTGGCAGATACCCCAGGGTGGTCTCTTCAATTAAATTTTCTCTGTGCAAATTTTCATTTACACAGTCGATAAGAATGCTTGCTTGCGTGGCCGCTGTCTCCGCTGCTTGTTCCGCCTCTCTGATCTGATCGTCCCATTTATTAAAGAGCAATTCTTTATGATTCTCATTTATTCTAGGTGCACTTGCTCTTTTCCCTTCATCTTCATCCTACCAAGACAAATACTTCATCACTCGTTTGTCACTCTGATCATAGTCACTCCGCAAATCTACCACTTGATTGGTGATTTTATCGCTCAGTTCGCAATAATGACTCCACTGTGATATCTTACGTCCCAACTCTTCCTGTTGCTGCAGTAGTTGTTCATTTAAGCCAATAGACTCGGAAATAAATTATGTAAGCTTAGGCTCATCTTTATGCATTTCTTGGAAAATTTGTAATTGTTTTCCTTTCTCGTCTAGACTTCTTTGATAGCCTATCTGCATCTGCTGAAAGTCTTCCTGCAACTTCTCGAGCTGTTTGTTAGCTTCAATATTAGCATTGGCTTGTTGCAATTGTCGTTGTACTAGCTGTATTTGATCTTCATGTTCTTTCAACAGTTGTTGAACTTCCGATGTCTTGTCAATAGTTGCAGAAGCATATGCTCCTGCGATCTGAGACAACTTAGTGAGGTTTTCAGTTGGGTTATTGCTGGGGTCTTTCCATAAGACGTCCAATTGTTCAGCATCTTGTGACAGTGTATTTTCTAGTTTTCTTTTCTTTCTCTGCCTTCTTACAACTGCTTTATGTTGGGGACTATAGAATACATCCAGTGGAGGAATTTCTTCTACATTAAGTAAAAGCTCAGAAGGTGGAGCGATAGGAACATGCTCCGTTTCTGTGACACTGCTGACTATGGTCGAAACAACTTCTTGTGCTACCTGTGTATTGTTCACAGGAGTTCTTGGGGCTTTCCCTTCAAGATTGATCAGCTCATTGAAGGTTTCCCATTCTTTGTCTAATTCTATCGTGACGGGTGGCATTTTAATGACGAGAGGGGGGACATCTCTTAGCGGAGAGGCAATAACATGCTGTTGTCACATTGCACTTGACTGAGCCGTGTCCTTAGTTGTTTCTTCATTCTTGCCTTGGTCGCTTCTAGACCCTTTAGAATGTTCAGGTACTCCTTGCGAAGTGTTAGATTTAGATCTGGAAGTGCTTGAGTTCCCACTGAGGCTAACGCTTGGAGTCGGTTCTCTGGCAGGCAGTCGCAGCTTTTCTAAAGGAACACTAGCCAGTCTTCTTTCCCTGTATACCATGAATCTTTGAAGGTCATATGGAGACAATTTTGACTGAGCTTCCCGCAAAATTTCCTAGAATGAGCTTTTATTCTGAAATAAATCATCAAACAAATCTTTCTTTCCAACGAATACTCTTATTTTGACATTCGTTGTGAAATCTTGAGCAACTTCATTAGGGTCGAATGGCCTTGCCGGGAATTTAAATAATTGTAGACACGTCATATTCTCCACTTCGGTGAACGCGTGACCTACATCGAACAATGAAAAGGCCCCACAAGCTACAGGTAACTAAGGCCATATGGCCTTCTTTTTGTCTTTTAGGTCTTTTATTAGGCCGCCTTCTGAACAGGTTTGATAAGCAAATTCTCGAGCCAGCAGTTTGTCAGGAATATACAAGGGTAGGACATGACGAGGGATGGTGCTTCCAAATACTCTAATATAGGTGAACCACTCTTCCCCGAACCATCTTGCGATGGGGATGATATATATCTGTGCCTCAGGTGAGCACCTCGGGGGTTCTTCATCATACATCATCCTATACAAGGGTAGGATAAGGAGGGACGGTGCTTCCAAATACTCTAATATAGGTGAACCATTCTTCCCCAAACCATCTTGCGATGGGGATGATATCTATCTGTGCCTCGGGTGAGCACCTCGGGGGGTCTTCATCATACATCATCCTATACAAGGGTAGGATAAGCCCGTGACAAATCTGGTAGAAATGTGGGATGAACTGAGAATCCCACAGTACCTTATGATAAACATGAATAGGTAATGGGTCCTTGGTAGTCCATTTCCAACCCATAATGGGAAATTTAGACACATAACAAATAGAATCCATAACATATGTGGATAGATAAAAAGGAGGATAGATCCTTTGAGACAAGGATCTCTTAGACCGGTAATTGATAATAGCCGTGTATAGATTATCAGAAAAGATCTTGGCCCAATCCATAATATCGGCATTTGTGGCAGCATCTATTAATGGTAACCATTCAGACGAAAACTTATTGATATCTGGCATCCCAAATAATCTACAAAGCATGGCCGCAGCAAAACAATACAGAGAGGTGAGGGAACCAGTGCTATACATACCGTTTTTGTCTTTCTTGAGTGGTTCCTCTTTTCTGGACCAATCTTTGGTGGTCTCTGATAGGTCTGGGTTCTCCGCCACAAATTTCTTAACGAATTGTGCATTGTAAGTCGCCTGCGGTTCAGGAAGATGATACATAAGCTTTAAATCTTGTGCAGCGAATGATCCGATGAGCCCTTGTCCTTGAATCTTGAATTGTCTGTTGTCCATGTTTGCATTGTCAAGTATCCACTTGATCATATCCGTATATGGTAGAATTTTGGGCCTTGCTGCTATCCGATGAAGAAATGAGCATGCTAGCTCTTCTAAGGACGCTTCGGAAGAGCGTTGTGAGCCCGCGACAGCAGTAACCTTCATTATTCTAGGATTCTCTTCTTCAAGTAATCTGTACATGCTTTCCCACGTCGATATCCCTACGTCTTTGTTACAGGCTGTGTCTGTATACAAAGGCGCCATTTCCTTCATCTTTTCCTTAGCCTCAAATCCCTGAGCTCTATTTTTATTTCCCATTTCTTCCTGCGTATGGTTGTGTATTGTCTTTCGCTCTCCGTTCCTGCAGCTCACAAGTGAAATGGAAATGACTGATCAAGAAAGGTGATGAGAGAGTTTTAAATGCATTAGATATATCAAATATGCCACCTTACGTGAAGTAATTTTTTACAAAAGCACACGTCTACATTTCATTTAAAAGCTGACAACTAATCCCTTTACTATCATTAAAAGCGCATGATCTTGAGTCAGATTATGGTAAGTGGCTTTTCTTAAATAGCGTGCCCGAAGGATTCGTGATGAAGTGATTTTATGATTTGCTTACGTAACATCGCAGATCGCGCCATCACAAATCGCACCATCGCAGATCGTGCAAACACATCAATATAATATCGCAGCGATCGCAACATCGCAGATCGCGGAAGTTTTATGCTTGCCAAATCTTGTCAGCTCATTTTCTGCGATATGCGATCTTGTGATTGGTGTTATCGCAGATCGATAAATCTTGAAGTTTTTCCGTTATGAGTATTACTTTATTGCGATGCGATATATTTCTTAGCATGAGGGTCTTGTACATACCGGGATTATACTCAAATGGAAGCACTTCCTATCTTTTTGCAACGCGGCTTTAAAGATTTTTTTCTTATCATAGACTTAGGTTTTAAAATATTCAAAAGACCTTCCTAAGCTTACGATGGTAACCTTATTTTGAAGAAAGGAAACTCTTGCTTTTCCAAAATTTTAACTAAGGGTCCCCATTCATTTAGTATTTTGGACAACACTTAAATGAAAAAGGGGGGGGGGTGTTGCTAGCCACAACAGACACCAAACCTGGTAATGATGAATTGATCTATGAATTCCATAATTGCCTCAGAATTTGTTGTCTTTAAAGGAATTCTTCAACCCACTTAGTAAAATAATCAGTGGCAGTAAGGATATACTTATGTTGTTTGGACAAATGTGGAGTGATTTCTCCAATGATGTCCAATCCCCATTGCTCAAATGGTTGTTCAATGTTGACTGGCTGCAAAGCGAAAGCTGGCTTTCTTTGTCTTCCACTGGAAGTTTGACAACTTCGGCATTTCCTTACATATTCATGAGCATCTATGAACATGGTGGGCCAATAGTATCTAGCATGAATGATTTTGTGGGTTTTTGTGTCAGCTCCAAAATGTCCTCACGCTGGTCCATCATGTAGTTCTTGCAAAACCTTTTGTGCTTCAGGTTTTTCTAGGCATCTTAATAAAATTGAATCATACTTTTGCCTAAAAAGTACATCATCAATAATTGTGAAGTTTTTTGCTTTTAATCTAATGGCCCTTTTGTTTTTATAAGACAAGTTAGGAGGTGCATATCCATTTTTCAAATAAAAGATCAAGTCTACATATTGTGATTCAGAATCAGTAATACTATCTGGTTGATTTCTTCGATATGTTCTGTATCACCTGGTTGTTAAGTGTTGGATGCTCCTGCCAATAACCTACAAAAACCTTGGCCTCTAACAATCTTTGCTGGCTTGATTTCCAAGTCATATTTGTGAAGTGTTGTAACCGAGCTTGCCCTTTTTTCACCTAATTCCCTTTGGATTAGTAGTTGCCTTACTGAAGGAAAAGGAACTATAACTTTTGTATGGGCTTTTAAAAGGAAGGGTTTGTAATGTTTGACAGCTTTATACACAGCAAAGGCTTATTTTTCTACTTCGGAATAATTCAGTTCAGCACCCTGCAGGTTTGAACTATAAAATGAAATCAGTGCTTCCAAGTTGTGATCATTAATCTGAGTGAGTACTGCTGCATAAGATGAATCAGATGCGATAGTATACAATGTGAAATGATTAGAAAAATTAGGAGTATTTAAAGTGGGGCATTTATTATTGATTGTTTAATTGAATCAAATGCTTCCTTTTCTGCTGATCCCCATCTAAACACTGAATTTTTCTTAATCATAGTTTGTAGTGGTAAAATGATGTGAGAAAAGTCCGCAACAAATCTCTGGACAAAATTAATTTGGCCTAAAAATGACTGCATGGATTTTTTATTATGAGGAAAATGGATTTCAGAGATTTCTTTAATCCTATCCGGATCAATATAAATGCCATCTTTGGAAACAATAAAGCCCAAGAGCTTTCCTTGATTAAGAGCGAAGAAGGATTTTTTGGGATTGAGTGAAATACCATACCTTCTGCAATGTTCAAAGATTTGGTTTAAATCATGCAAATGATTGGATCTTTTCTTAGAAAATACAATAATATCATCTACGTAGACAACTACTGTTTTGTTGATCAATCCTATGAAAGCTATATCCATCACTCTTTGGAACGTGGCTCCTGCATTAATAAGTCCGAAAGGCATTTTCTGATAAGCATAAGATCCCCATTTTGTTCTGAAGGTAGTTTTGAGTCTGTCATCAGGATGGACCAAAACTTGGTTATATCCTGAAAAACCATCTAAAAAGGACATTAACTCAAAGCCTACTACTAAATGGAGTATCTGCTCCATAGTAGGTAATGGGAAATTATCTTTTTGACTTTCCTTATTCAAATTTCTGAAATCTATACAAATCCTGATGTCGCCATTTTTCTTCCTAACAGGCACCATATTGGAGACCCAGTTTGAGTGCCAAACGGGAAAAATAATCTTAGCTTTCAAGAGTTTATTGAGTTTTGATTTTATTTGACTCTCTAAGTTCGGATGTATTTTCCTCAGCTTTTGTTGAACTGGTTTTTGTTCGGCAAGCATTGGAATGGTATGCTGGATGATAGATGCATCATATGTCTTTAAATCGTCATATTTCCAAGCGAAGACATGTTTATTTTTCCTTAACAATCTAATGAATGTTGTCTTTTCTTCCACAGAAAGTCCTAATCCCGAATTAATGTTTTGAGGATTTTGCTCAGTGCCAAGATTTATCAATTCAAACCTTAAGGTGGAACTTTGGAGCTTTGTATTGGTCACATGTTTAAACCTGTCTTTAATATCATAAAGATCCTCAAGCTTCACCACAGGCTTCAGTATTGAGTTTTCCTCGTGCTTTTCTCTCATCTGAAGATCATGCTTGCTTTCCTCTATGATCTGATCATTGTAGGACTTTTCGGAAGTCAAAAATTGTAAGATGTCTTCATCGTGATTGAACACTCTCCAATTAGTGACATTGTCAGGAATTGATGGTCTATAAAGTAACTCTACTGAAAATCTATCTAGGCTATAATCTTCGAAAGGTAGGATTTTGGAAGTAACATTGGCTAGCAAGTCGGCTGCTGAATTTTGAGACCTAGGGATGGAAGAAATATTGAATGCTGAAAATTGAGAGGTGAGTTCTTGTACCAGCGACTGATAATGTTTGAGGTGGCTAGAAAGACAATGAATCGTGTTTCTCACCTGTTTAATAATAATTTCTGAATCACCAAATACTTTCAAATATTGAACCTTGAGGCCAATCGCTTTGTATAGTCCTTGGACTAAGGCTTCGTACTCAGCTGTATTATTTGTGCATTAAAACTCCAACCTACAGGACAACATCATTTTTTCTCGCTGAGGGCTAACCAAAATACATCCTACTCCCGATCCTTCGCTAGACTTAGACCCATCAAAATATAGTGACCAAAATAAAGAATTATCAACAATTTTATTTACAGTTTCCCCAGTATTGTTAAAACATCTTGACCTATCTATTTGTGAGTAATTTTTGATCTGAGATGTAAAATTGTTTACTGAGAAAGGAGATGGTTGGGCTGTGAAGTTTTCAAAGAATGATTCAGATGAATAATTTCCCAAGATATTGTTATTAAATGCTATTGGTTGATTTTCCTGTTCAAATTCTGTAACAGTGTGGGTCATGTGTTTTTCCCGAATGATTTTTATTTGATTTGGCTTTCCCTTGTAGGGTAGCCACATATGTGACCAATCGGTAGAAATATACCCATGGAGCTTCTCAGACCAATCCCTACTCAAGATTAAACCATAAAATTCAGGTATATCGGTGATTAAGATATCAATTCTTTGAACTACTCGTAGATCAGCCGATAACCTGATAGTTACAGAATTAATTTCTCCTAACACCTGGACCTTGGTTCTATCTAACTGCAAAATGTGAATTGCGGACTTTTGGGGTTCAATGTTCAGTTTGGAACAAATCGAAGCTGGCATTATATTTGAGGATGCCCCTGAGTCAATCAAACAATTGTGTAGATTTCGATTATAAATCTCATAGGTTAAGAGGAAAGGAGGAGTATGGGAATTTGATCTGTCTCCAATCAAAATTGTATCAGTAGCTTCAATCCTGCTAGAAGGTGGTTGACCTGAATCGTTTGCAGCTTTAGCACTGGGAAGAGGTGAAGAAGGAACAACATTCAATTCCTTGAGAAGCAATTTCTGCTGATGTTTTAGTTTACTAAGTTCAAACATGGTAATGTTTGCCTTAGTTTTCTTCATATCATCAACAATATTGTAATCCATTGAACCAGATACTACCAACATTTTAGATGTTGAAGGTATATTTGAGGTTGAAGGTTGGTTTTGTGGAACTATTGCAGCTGGCTTCTTTGTGGATACCTTTTCCTTTGTTGTAGTAGCACCTGCACTTCTTTTCTTTGAACCTACTTGGACGGGTTCAGGGGCACTTTTACTCCTAGTGGTGACAGGAAAAGCTTCTTGTTCATTTTCTGTATCGGAGTTAGGCAGTATGAAATCCCACATTCCATGGCATTCAACAACTTCCTCTTCTTCATCAATTGGTGAAATTGTTTCCTCTTCTTCTTCTTCTTCAGGATTTGAATCCGCATTAGATATAACATTTGGTGGCTTTGATTCGGTTTTCTTGAAATTTCTAAAGGGCCTTTTTGTTGAGGTTTCTGCTACTTGTTTTTTGATTTCAACCATTTCATTCGACAAAGTTTTGAGGACCTTTTGCAGACCCTCCATATCATATGGATCTTTTGGGGTTGTCTTCTTTGAATCATCTTTAAAAGAAACTTTTTTATATTTTCTATCTTCAAGAGCAACTTTCTTCTCTAGAGCATTAATATGTTTCTCCACAACAAGTGCTTCTTTCATGTTTTCAACTAAAGTTTGTTTTCCGGCCCTATCTACGAAAATAGCTATATTGGCAGGTAGGGCAGTTATATACCATTCGCTTCTAATTTGCTCACTTGGTTTGGAGGCCATTGGGATTTTATTCAAGAGTTTATTGAATCGCGCATTGAATTCTTTAATAGGTTCCCTATGCTCTATCCTAAGATTGGAGAGATCATTTATTAATGTGGCTAAAGATCTGTCATCACCATACTTAGTGAGAAACTGTTCTTGGCAAGTGGTCCAACTGGTAATCGATCCAGAAGGCAAGGAAAAATACCAGGATCCTGCTGATCCTTGCAAAGTATAAGGGAAAAGCCTAACGACAACATCTTCCTATGTTACTCCTTTCAAATTAACTGATAACATGAAGTTATTAATATGTTCCTCAGCTTGTATTCCATAATCTGGGTTAAACTTGGGTAACCATTTTTCAAGAGCATCAGGTAATGGATGTAATGGTGCAGGCATATTGACCGCACCAGGTCTATTCCATGGATTTGCCATTGAAACACCAGTAGTGGATGAGATTACTGATGGAATTCCAGATGTTTGGGAAGGAATGGATATTGAGGATTGAGCCAGTTGGGATGTTGAAGTTCCTAATCCCTGATGAACAACAATATGTAGTGAGGGAGTGGATGGTTGACTTCGCCCTGGGGAAGATGAGATGGAGGATGTGGATGAAAGTGCTTCACTGTTAGATCCTTCAGTGTTCTTCTTTGCCCTTTTCCTTTTAGGTAAGGGCAGCTCAATAGGTTCAATACCGAGCTTTCCGCTCTGAAGTCTAGTGAGAGGATGAGGTAGATTGAATTGTGAAGTCTCACTGCTTTGGGATACTTCAGATTTCTGTGGTGATATCGAGAAGCCTTGAAGTTTATGGATCAGTAACTGAACTTCAGGGGACTCAGGACTTAATTGTTCTGGAGTATTGTGGGTTCGAGCAGTGGTAGTTGATTCCTCTTCTTCTTGCTTGGATACTGGAGAACCAGCATGCAATTGGGAAGTACGAGCTGATGTGGAGGGAGATTTACTCTCAGAACGGTCTGTAGATTTGGATTTTCTCGCCATTCATAGTTAGGCCCTCCTTCTAGCGCCAAAAATGTTGATGCCCTGAAAATCATTGTATCAACATTGGGGGATAACCACCCGGTCCGGACCTTAATACAGCTCCTTTTCCATTTGGGATGGTGGCTCCAACTGGATATAGTGGGACCAGTTTCCCAATAATGAATAAAAGGGTATGGATGAGTGATTGATTTTCTATTAAATGATAATGAGTGGATGACTTAATCTAACAGCGAAAACATAAATGACTATTCTATCCCGGGAGGTTTTTATTCTTTTAAGTGCAATGATTGATGATCTCTGTTCATTGATAGGCATATAGATGACTCTACACAATAAACATAGACATTCATTCACTTAATGATTGCTTTGTTCAAATAGTTGAACAAAGTGATTAACAAAACATTGTTACACTTATCCTTTTATATTAATGATACATGTATGATAAAAGAAAAGCATGATGTAAACATCCAGTAGTGGAAATTGTAAAGAATGCTATTAAAAACACACGCATATATCCGATAATAGCAAGAGCGATCAAACAACAATTCACATAAAAAGAATGAACTCAGACATAGATAGTAGTACCATATGAGCTGCAAATCATTCCCAACATCAATCGCTATTTGAATTCCTTCTTCCGACTCATAAATGCTTTTAAATAAAGGTAGTAGTGCACATCCACATAAAATCTTCGTTATCAAAATTGGAATAATTGACCCAGTTTTTATAAAAAAATATGCTTGAAGTACAGTAGTGCAACTTCAGGTTGAAGTCATCTACAAAAACTTACGACCCTTTCCAATGCATTGAAAGGGTCGATAAATACTTGATTAAAACTAACTAACTATGAAATTAAAATCCTATTTAATTGGTACAACTTGATTTGGAGTATCTTCTTCATAGCAATCTGGCAGTCGGCAGCATGATTCATCACTTTGGTTGTTGGCCTTTTGACCTGAGTTGGCATATTGCTAGCATTGGTTCCACTTCTGGAGGTCGGCTGAGACGAGAATTGATTTGAGCAGCATAGGTGGCATCTTGTATATCGGGAATGATACACCCGATTGCATCTGTCAGGCACTTGAGGGCAACTCTCTGGCTATATGGTTTTACTAGGAACAACCAATAGGTGTCCCAAGTCAAACTGTTAATACCTGCGATCAATCTCCCATTCTTTTCTAGCTCTTGATAACATGACTGCTCCAATGTTTTAGCCGATAGTAATTTACCTGGGGTACATTGAGAGATCATGTTAGATAAGTAGAGAGTATCATTAATCAATTCAATCAAATTATTTGTGGTTAACTTTCATCTGGAAACTACTCTCTCTGCCTTCATTAACTGGGACTGCCATTCCATAAATAGGATTTCTTTATGGGATTCTAAGATTTTTGGCAAATTAGCTGCCTGTCCCTCATCAGTGTCTTGCCACTCAAGAAAATTGGTCAAGGTCTCATCATCCTGCTCCAAGTCTATTCTAGCATCAACTGATTTATCAATTATTGATGCTGTTATGTCACATAGGGGTTCTGCTTGAGGGATTTTTTGACATAACAGTCTTATTTGTGTTACCAATACTTTGTTAATCTGTAGTGCTTCTGCTCTGAACTCAACAAGCTGCGGAAGATTCTTGGACTTTTCTATTTGGCTTGATAATTGAGCAATTTGCTCATCTTTCGACTTCCCATCTGTTCATTCATTGCTTTTAATTTTGCCAATGCTTCCGACAACTCTTTCTGCTTTTGAATTGCACTTTAATCAATCCTTTGTTTCTCTTCTTGCAATTGTTTATTCAATTGATTATTAATTTGTTGCTGCGTAGACAACTGTTGTTCAAGTTGCTCTACTTTCTGCTATGCCTCCGATAACTGTGCTTGTAGCGAGGCGATTTCTTGGTCCCTTTCTCTTAACAGACTAGTCACTTCTGATGCCTTGTCCATGGTGGCCGCCGAATAGGCTCCAACATATTGGGACAATTTTGTTAGGTCATCAGAAGGATCAAACTCTTCTTTCCAAACCACATTGGTTGTCACTATTTGTTCAGGGAATAGGGAAGGTTGATCAATACTTCTCCTTTTCCACTGTTGTTTTACTACAGCCCTGTGCTTTGGGCTATAAAATACATCCAATGGAGGTATATCCTCCACTTGCAAAACGATCTGATCCAAAGGATCCTTGGGAATTATCTCTATTCCTATAGAAGGGGGTAGGCCACTGGTTCCACTTGGAACCACTTTTGATGTTGTATCCTGTGTGTCAGCCACTTTAGATGTATCAGCTTCCTTTGAGCTCTCAAGATTTCTTATGATTGAGTCGAATTGCTGCCATTCCTGGAGCAACTTCGGGTCAATCTGGGCATCTACATTCACGTCCGTGCTACTCTGCTCCTACTCTTTCCTCTGCATTTCCTCTTGCTCTTTCCTCTGCACTTCCTCCTACTCCTTTGCTTGTATTTCTCCAGCAATTTCTGATCTAGCAGGAGGTCGCTGTTCAGGCTCGCTTGACTGTATCATCAAGGTCGTTGCTAACAGATCTAGAGGCAGAGTTTGCAACCTCTGCTCTCTAAGTCTGTTAAATTCAACTAACCCATCATCATGATATCTCATTCTGGCTAGTGATTAAACTAGGAATAGCGACTCGGCTGAGGAGAATAGGTCATCAAACTCATCATCTTTATGTTCAAATTTAGTGAGTTTTGCCTGTTCAAGTGCATTGTAGGTGACTTTGTTTGGATCAAATCGCCTATTAGGAAGAGCGGCGAAATTCAGTGCATTAATCTTATCTGCTTCTTTCTCTGCATGTTTATAGTCATGCAGAGCGTAAACACCACACCTTAGAGGAAAAGGAGGCCAAACTTGCTTCTTTTTATTCCTTGGAGTCTGTGTAACTCCTTCGGATATAATCTGATATGCTACCTCTCGAGCTAACAGTTTGTCAGGTGTATACAAAGGGAGGACATGAGGCCTGGCATGGCTGCCGAAAAATCTTACATAGGTGAATTTTTCTTCTCCGAACCATCTCCCTATGGCTGTCAAGTCAACCTCCGCTTGTGAGGAAATCTTACGAGCAGGTTTGTCAAAAATGGCATAGTGAATGGGTAACATAAAACCATTGAAAACTTGATATAAATGGTGTTTATAGTGGGCTTTCCATAACTTCTGGTGGTATATATGAATGGGCATGGGGTCTTGTGGAGTCCATCTCCACCCCAGCACAGGAAATTCAGAATTAAAACACAGGGTATCCAAGATGTAAGCACTATAGTAAAATGGGGGAATGAACCTTTCAGTAACGCGTGATTTGTTTCTGAATTCAAGAACCGCTGTTGCTAACTTATCAGACAGTATATTCCCCCAATCCATTATTTCACTATTGCATGCTGCTTCCATTAAAGGTACCATTTCTATAGTGAAATTTGAGGAATCATGCAACCCCCACAACCTACACATCATTACTCTGGCATAACAATAAGGAGAACACAAGGAATCGACAGAGTACTTACCCGAAGACTCATGCTTGTGTTTCACTGGTTTTTGCCTCCACTCCCGTATGGATTCTGATTCAATGTCATTTTCATTTCTGAACTTATCTAGAAATGCTTTGTTGTAATTCTTCTCCGGTGCAGGCAAATGGTACATTTGCCTCAAATCATCGAGTTGAAACGAGCCGAACACTCTCCAGTCGATGGTGCAAAATGTTCTGTTTGTGATTGGGATTTCTTCAATTGCCCATCTTACTACATCCGTATATGGGAGAATTTTCTCTCGCGCTGCTATCCGATGAAGGTAAAAGTCGGCTAAATCCTTTAGAGTAACATTAGACTTACGGGTCGGGTCTACTGTGGCTTGCACTGTTGTTACCTCAGGCTCTTCGGCCTCAATCAGATTGTAAATTCTCAGCCAAGTAGTTTTACCGAGTCCTAGACATGTGGTGTCCGATATCAGTCCCTTTTTGGTTAGTCCTAGATCGGCAATGTGTTGTCCTGTTACTGTGGAAGTGGAAGCTGTTCCAGTTTTCTTAGATTTCTTCCCCATTTGGCTTGAATTTGCTACTTCGGAGGGGCTCTGCACAGGAGAGAAAATGAATGTAATGCAGAGAATTGGTGGCTCAAACCAAAGATGAACGAGATATATTAATCAATGAATAATGGAATATTAACTTAAGGTGGCCGCGGATACAATCTCTGAAGAGATTTTAGCGTTACTGTTTCATTAAATGGCCATTTAAACCTGTCAATCCTTTAAATGCTCATCATATCGTTTATTGGCCGAATAATTCATTTAAGGGTGGCTTTGATGTTTTGGCGGTTGAGCGTAAGTGAATCACTATCGGGAAGAGAAAGGCCTTTAATACTAATTAACCATAATATATCCCGGCCTTATCAATCTTTTCTGAAATATGTGCCTAGCTTTATCGCAATCGGCGATCGGGGGAATGCTTAAGTTGTTATATTGGTTTCCTTTCGGAATCCCCGATTGCCGCTAGCGATATTGCCACTTCGCATTGGGAATTTTTTAAATGAGGGCTTTAGATGCATGCATGGTACATTCCCCGATCGCTAATAGCAGTATCGCATCGGAGCGAAGAGAGGCCTTTTGTTATGATCGCTTGCCTTCCCGATATCTGATAGCCATTTGTGCATTGTCGCATTGGGGAAAACCAATGGGTCTTAGGTTGTGCATCCTCTGTTATTGCGATATGCGATCTTGCGATCGCTTTATCGCAATAATAAAGGATTATTCATTTTTTATTATAAGACCGATTATGTGATTTATCAAAAAGGTTTATAATGTTTTATTTCTTTTCGGACCTTTTGAATAATGATAAGTTGATACCAATTTAATCTAAAAGGGACCCATTTCATATTGTAGTTTTGAAAATAAAAATTTATGAAATGGGGGGTTGTTGTAGAGAAAAACAGGTCCTAGGCCTCTCTACTTATACATTTGAAGTCTCCAACAACTTCCTTAAAATTAGGGAGGCTCAGCTCCCAAACTCGAGATAGACTGGTGCTTTGACTTTCACTTTCTCTGTTGCCTTCTAGTCCTCATGATTTGGCTGGGTGCACTCTGAGCTGATGGAGGAATATTCGAATGGGGGGTAGTAAAAGAGGAGGATTTACCTCCTATAATTCCTCTCCCTTGTCCCATTCAAGTTTTGACCAAGTTCTTTGCCAAAATTCCTTGCTTTTATCCTGTAATCATGCATTAGATGCACATTAGACCACAAAGCAAAATATCCAACTCTAACTCATCTCATAAACAAAATATAATCAAAAGTATGCAATAAGTTGTGAGAATAGTTGGTTTAACTAAGCTATGAGGTGAATTAAGGCCCATATAATTACCCAATGATGAGGGTCATCACTATCCATGAATTTATCTATACATGGGAAAGATTTATTAAATAACGCAAAATTACTATTCTAAAAATCAGAAATTTGAGAACTAGTGAGCTAGTAAATCTATCAAATGCCTAACCTAATCAAGTGAAATTTAAATGGGGTAAATTTTGTTATTAGAAAAACTATTTTTTTATCTAATTCAAGTGGAACCAACTCGATTGAGGCTCTTTATAATTCTCTAAAAAATATAATAAATTTATTGTTCTTCGCTACAAAGTAATTCTAGAAATATAGATTTGAGTATAAGGAGATTAATCCAAGTAGCTCAATAATTATTGTAACCTTCAAAAGATTTTCCAAGGATGAAATGATGCTTGTGATCCTGAAAAATAACTTACATCAACCGTTTAACCCAATCCTACAACAAGAAATCATTAATACTAAATGTAGGAATATAAAGAAACAAAAACAAGAGATGCATGTGAATAAGAAGTGAAAAGAAGGAAAGAAAAATGATACAAAATGGCTCTGAGGCTCCTGGGATGGCCAAGCCCAAGGAAATCAAAGATAAATGGAGGAGAACAAGATTTAGAATCTGAACATGACACCAATCTTCATTATTTTCATCAATACAATTACATTCCTGCAAGAAAATAGAATGGAGCTACAAAAATATGATTTCTCTCCACAAGAAGACTAATATAAATCTCTCCCTAGAGGAAAATTCAACTTGGTACTTATACAAAATGATTAAGAATCATTCCCCATGAAAGGAAAAAGCTTTCCCTACCAAAATCCCTTTATTAGTGGATCTGGTTCCCAATACTAGGAATCTACATTAATGGTAGGGAACACATTCCTAGATTTTCTCAATCATTGGAGTTCCACAGTCTATTCCATAATTACATAATATCTTGTTGATTTATTATTTAATATTGATCCTCCTGTAGTAGGGATAAAGTCCCTAAATTATTTCCTCCTCTAAATCTTCATAATCTGCCCAATATTCTCATAATATTCCACAAAAATAAATAATATTAGGCACAAATATGAAATTATACATAAACCTTCCTAATGAATATACTAAAGTTAAAAATATGTTATCTAATGCAAAAAGAGAGGTTTAATGTGCTGAAGGATGGTCAATGGCCTTAATTTATGTTTAATTTAGAGGCACGGGCCTTAATTTATGTCTAATTTAGAGGCCCATCATACTCCCTGCTGAAGATGTTGTTCATCCTCTAAGCAACTCAATGACCTCATTGTGCCTCATTCATGTCCCTGGTGGCCTCTCTCTTGTGCACTAAGAATACTGGCTGTAATTTCTGCAATGACAAGCCCAAAAACATATTTGTGCAAAGAAAAATAATTGTTCCTTGAGACCATTATCTTGCTTTCTTCCCCTTATTCAAGATGAGTTCTTGAATATTTTTCAGTTTGGCAAGGTCTTCCACATCCTTACCAACCTTCTCTAGCTTGTTCCACCATTTGGACACCTATAAAACCTTCAAAATTCCCTTAGATGAGAACTAGGACATCCTGTAGTAATTCCTATCAAAACTACAGGAAACCCTGTTAAAACTACATGAAACCCGTTTTGAGCATAAATGATAGTCTGAGGTTGGGGCAGGCCCTTAGCTTGACTTCCATGCCTTTCTCCCATTTTTATTACATATTTTAGGCCTTGGACAAAAGCTAGAAAGAGATTAGAGACTTCTTAGAAAGCCTCTTTTTATCACTACAATTTGAGTTCTGTTTTGATGGTGAATGCCTCATTTCCTTTTATTTCCTTCTTCTTCTCTCTTGTGGCCTAAATGATTTCCTAATGGCCTTGGATTTTTCTATTTTTATTAGGCCTGTCTTAGGCACTGTCTTTCTTGGTTTTAGCACCATTTGTTTCTTTCTTCCTTCTTGTAGCAACATTTTGTCTTCCTGTAGCAACCATTCCTTCTCTTGTAGAGTCTTTTAATTGTATGGCAATGATGAGAAATGATGTAGACGGTTTGGAGGATGATGCTAGGGCTCAGAGGGAGTAGTGTAGGTTTGTGAAAATGGAGAGGATTCTCTGTTTGTTTTTTTCAAGAAACTTTTAGGGTGAGACAGAGTGTACGGTTTGTTCTTGAAATTATGAAATGGGATGGATGAATGATAGATAGATAGTGAATATTAAGTGGATGCAGGGCTTGGAGTGCTGTGGTGACTTGGCATTTACAAAAATTTATTCTTTTAACTGCTGCCCTCATTCCTTGAAATCATCACCCTTTATAATTTGACTTTTCAACATTACATGAGTGAAGGAGTGAGTTGCAATTAACTAGTTGAAGGTGCTTGACACTTCAGACCCATCCTTAGTTTATAAAACCTCATTTCTCATGCATTGACAACAAATTTCTAACTATAATATGCTCAAGAGAAGAGGTCAAGAATATTGCTACATGTACTTTCCTAATGGTTGTTGGAGAGACATGCATGTTGTTGCTAAGTTGATGTTGATGTGCAGGTGTTGGGGGACCTATATCAACCTTCCCTAAAGAATACCTAACCTTTTGACCCATTTCTCCATCATATTGCCTCTTGTAGCTTCTTCTTAGCCTTCCTGTAGAGATCCTGTAGTAATTCAGGACAACCTCTTGTAGCAAACTTGTTTTGTCCATATATCCCAAACGATAGAATGGATTGACCTAAAATTTTCTGAGCATGTTTCCATCATCATTATGCACCTCCCCATAAAAAAATCTTGGCCAATGGATGCACGAATCTCGAGAAAAATTAAAAATGGCTGAAGGTGATGGAGGTTGATTTCTTGGAAACCATGCACTAGAATTTGCTGAAATTGCTTGGGCATGTTACCATCATCCATATGCATCTCCCCATGAAACAACTTTTTAAATGGATGCACAGATATCGAGAAAATTCAAAAATAGTTGTAGGTGATGGAGGCTAATTTCTTTGAAACCGTGTACTGGAATTTTTTGAAATTGTTTGAGCATGTTACCATCATCCATATGCATGTCCCCATGAAACATCTTGGCAAATGGATACATGGTTTTCAATTTATGGCAAAAATAAATTTATTCTCTATGTTTTTTTTGTTTCCTAGAGTAAAATAGAGCATTCTTGTAGTTTTTTGGACAACAAGGAAAATGAGTGATAGAAGCTTGGCAATGATGAGTAGATGGTGGAAATAGACGAGGGTGATGGATTTTCATGGCCTTGGTCCTATTCGATCATTTGAGCAAAGGAGGAGAAAGTCAAAATTTGACTTCTTTTGACTAGGTTTGACTTATTTTTTCTTTTGTTGGTGCCAACTTGTTTTTGTTGCTTGCAGATGTTGGAGAGTACATGCATTCATCAGAGAGATACATGGAGCAAAGATTTTGTATTTTTTTCCTTCTTTTCTTCTAGGCCTACTAGCTACCTCAAGGAGATTTTCAACTAGTAGGTCTACCTAGGCGCCTCAAAGGAGGTGTTCACCTAGGATCTTTTCTTTTTTCTCTTTTTTTTTTCAAACCTATTGACCACCTATGCATTTTTTCAATCAATGAGCCAGTCTCAGTCACCTCAAAGGAGGTTTTCACTTGATATTTTACTTTTTTTCTCTTATTTTTCACCTTTTTTTTACCCTACTCTACTTGAAAAACAAAATCACTTTCAAGTATAAGCATACTTCCAATGGAGCCATGTGCACATAAACATAACCAACAAACTGATGTGTAGGCTTGAGATGTATTCTTTGACATGTTCCTAAATTTGAGAGATTAAATGATTTGACTTTGATGATATCAAACACATTTGAAGAAGAGGGTATTGCTGCAACTTAATGACTATCTGGAACCATATTTCAATATAGTTGTGATGCCCCTAGTCCACTTGCTTATCTAGATCATTCTTCATGTCTTCTTCTAACATGACCTTCAAATATTCCTTTTTTGTTAATTTTTCTCTTGAATACATGGAGGACTTGATGGTAATCATGAGGGATCTTTCTCAATCTCTATTTTTGATGTCTTCTCTTCATCAAGTGAACCCCATGATTCTTTGGTCTTCTCATTTGAATCTTCTTCTTCTAGATGTAGTCCTTCAATGATATCAAGATAATATCTATTTTGAAATACTCTTCCTGAGCTATGGTGAATACTTTTGAGCTCAAGAGGAGATGTTTGAAAGTGTTGTATCTCAACATTGTAAGTTGGCTGAGCTACTTCAATGTGTGGGTTTGGAAATGGTGGTACAAGTAGTTGAGTGGGAGTTTATATTTGAGATGGATGTGGTTGGGGTTATGATTGTGGTGGAGGTGAATGGTAGGATAACATGGAGTTGAGTATGGAGGATATTGAGGATATTGTGGATGACTCCCATATGTTCCTTGCCAACCTTGTTGCCAAGATTGGTTTTGGGGTTGAGATGGCCAAGGTTTCCAAGCAAAGGGTGTGTTACAATTAATTTGATATGGATGTGCATAAGCTTGAAATTGTGAATTAGGCTCTTGAACCATGTCGGGTTGCATAGGCTTCCATGGTCCTCTTGGAGCTACATAACATAGCTACATTGGGAATTGACTTGCTCCATTGTCCTCTTGGTGAACTTCCTTCAACCTTGGTAATGAGGAGAAACATTTAACATCAAGTGATTCTACATGGACAACACAAATATCAGCATCTTCTTTTTACTCATTTTGTATTCTTAACATTTCTACTTGTTTGGTTAGATTGCTAAGAATTTATGTTTTAAAGTCATTATACAAACTTCCAAGTTTAGCTTGACTTACTGACCTTGATGTTGATTGACTTACTCTTGCCCTTCCTCTTGATATGTGTTTGCATGTTTCACAAATTTCTTTAAATGATAATTGATATACATCACCTCTACTCATGAGATCAAGGAGATCAATCAAGTCATCCCTAATTGTTCTAAGAGGGTTTTTAATGTGTCGGATCCTAAATGATGTAGTTTTATCCTCTTAATATTATACATGAACCTCTCTATTAGATCCTCTAGACTCTCATCTTATTTTTTATTCATTCTAAAGATTTATTCTTTAAGATCATGATCTTTATATTTTTCTGGAAATATCTTTTGCATCTTACTCCGTGATATTATTGAATTAGTCCCTAAACTCATGAACCATTTAAGAGATCTATCCTTCAATGTTTCCAAAAACAATCTCAAATTTTCGGTGTTTAACAAGTAACCATAAGATCTACAAAGGATTTCAAATTCAAAGAGAAAGGTTTCCGAATCCTTTGACCTTATACCATGAAATTTTGGAAGAAACGATGGAGGGATGTTCTTCATGTGCACTAACATTAGTATCTTGAATGGGAAATCTAAGAGGATCTTCTTCATTGTCATCATCTCCTTCCATTTCTTCTACATTCTTTGTCATATTCTTCTTCTACTTGCAAAAGTGAATGGTGATGTGGCTCTTACTGCCCCACGTGATCAAATGGGGGGGTGGGTTGGTGTTGGAGATTTTCATTTTTCTTTTATGAATGAAAACACTCATGCAATGCACTTTTCTATTTTTTGAAATGAAATATGCCTAATGCAATTATTTTTTGTTTTTGCAAAAAGTAAAAAGAAATGAATCAACTAGGGAAAAAAACAATGCATACTTTGACACCTCCCCGACAGCGGCACCAAAAAGTGATGAACCTCAGTATTGCAACAAGAATGCTACAACTACCAAGGCTACCGACTTTACTTATCAACCCGGGGTTCATACAAACTTAAGAGGTATCGACACTATATGTGCAGCATACAATGTGTCCTTCCTTTGTTGTCATGATGTAATGGAGTGCATGTACTGAAATCAAACCCTAAACTAATTGTAGAAAATAAACTGAAATGAAAACCCTAACCTATTGCAAGAAATAAAGTACAAGGGAAGAAACCTATTCTAATTGCATAAAGATCATGAACTAAATGTAAAATAAACCTAACTTAACCCTATTTATCACATGTAATGATTTAAACTAACTAAGCATGGAATATAATCTAGAGAGTGCTAACCATTGTGTGCATGAATAAATATAAAATAACTTTTTCCTTTTTATCTTTTTACTTGAAAAATGTAAGTGCTAATATTGCTTTGTTCTTTGGCAAGGAAGATAGGTGTGGAGTAAAATGAGTACAATGGTTCAGATGGCTTGGAGGGCAAGTAGGGGCCTAATACTAGCTTCTAGTGATGCTTTTTCTCAATTCGAGCTCAAAACAGGCCACTACAGGTTTTCCTATAGGATGTCTATAGGAAGCACTAGTTCTTACAGGATGTTTACTAGATCCCTTGTTTTATTACAAAAAGCAACACGAAAGCTTAGGAAGTGGTCTAGAAGGTGGAATGGAGCTTGGGAAAGATGGATAATGGAAGAATAAGGCATGGAGGTGGTGGAAACTACCCAGAACTCAAGCAAGGGCTTCAAGATGGGTAGATTTTCTCAATGGAAATGACAATTTTTGCTTATAAAACAAGAATTCGGATTGAGACTTTAGTGTATTTTGGCGAAATGGGTGGATGAGGTGAATGAGGTGAGGTCTCCATACAACAACACACATTATTTTCTACATCTATCCATGAATTTAGCTATACATTGGAAATATTTATTAAATAATGAAAACTTACTAGTCTAAAAACCAGAAATTTGAGAACTAGTGAGATAGTAAATCTATCAAATTCATAACCTAATAAAGTGAAATTGCAATGTGGTAAATTTTGTTATTAAATAGAATGGTTTTTTATCTAATTCAAGTGGAACAAACTCAGTTGAAGCCCTTTAGCATGCTCTAAAAAATAGAAGAAATTTATTGTTCTTCGCTACAAAGGAGTTCTAGAAATCTAGATTTTGGAATAAGGAGACTAATCCAAGTAGCTAAATGATTACTCTAACCTTAAAAATATCTTCAAAGGATTAAATTATGCTTGTGATCCTAAAAAATAACTTGCATCAACCATTTAACCCAATCCTACAACAATAAATCATTAATATTAAATGTAGGAATAGAAAGAAACAAAAACAAGAGATGCATGTGAATAAGAAGTGAAAAGAAGGAAAGAAAAAGATACAAAAGGGCTCTAAGGCTCTTGGGATGGCCAAGCCCAAGGAAACTCAAAGACCTATGGAGGAGAATAAGATATATAAGCTTAATATGACACTAATATTAATTATTTTCATCAATACAATTACATCCCTGCAAGAAAATACAATGGAGTTGCAAAAATACGAGTTCTCTCCACAAGAATACTAATAAAAATCTCCCCCTAGGGGAGAAGTTGACTTGGTACTTATAAAAAACGATTAGGAATCATTCCCCATGAAGGTATGAAGCTTTCCCCACCAAAATCCCTTGATTAGTGGATCTAGTTCCCAATACTAGGAATCTGCATAAATGGCAGGGAACACATTCCTAGATTTTCTCAATCATTGGAGTTCCACAATCTGTTCCATAATTCCATAATATCTTGTTGATTTATTATTTAATATTGATCATCCTGTAGTAGGGAGCAAGTCCCTAAATTATCCCCTCTGTAGCAAGGAAACCTTTACCCACATCTGGGAGTGGAAGAGGCGCTCCTCCTCCTATTGATCTTCAGGTTCCTCCTTCTGGATCTTCATGGTGGTAATGGTGTCATTGGGCTCCACATCAATAATCTATCTCCCTTTATCATTCCCCTTATCGGAATCTAACTCAGAGTCGGAACATGCATCTGATTCTAAATACTTTAGCTTGGTCACCAGTGACTGCCTGGCTCGACACTCACTTGTGTTGTGAGTGGAGCTCTTATGGAACTCACACCACTTTCCCATGTCCTTCTTCGGCTTCACAGTGTTGGTCTTTGCTTGTGGCTTTGGTAGGTTGTCCTGGTCCACCTTGCCTTGGCTTTATTCTTTGTTCAACTGTTTGGGGGTACCTTTCCCTTCCTTCAGATTTGCAGATCCAAAGTCTCGCTTCTTCTATTTAAACTTCTGCTCGACCTTAACAGTGTATCAGTACACCGTGCTAAGCGAGGAGATGTCCAAGAAATCCATCTCATCCTAGATGTACCTATGTAGGCAACCACCGTATTTGAGTACCAAATGTAGCTCAAAATCCTTGATACCCAACTTTGTGCGAAGGATATAAAAAACATTGGTAAACTCCGGCACGTCTTGGTCCCTTCCTCGCCGCAACATGGTCCACTTTATGTATTTATCCACATATCTTTTGACAGGGTAGTACTTCTCAATAACATTCCGGAATGAATTCCAAGTGGGTGCAGTTGAAAACATTTGATCTTCATTTGATGCACATAATACCTCGTTAGAAAGATCTATCTGAGGACTACAACTTTGGGTTGAGAAACATTAATCCCTGGACCCACGTTTCTCCTAGTTTTCCTAAAAAACGTCGTTTAGTGCCTCAAAATGACTTCGGAAGTTCAGGATTCGAAAAAATGCCAAAAATTGTAAATTGTGCTCCAAATAAGGACACTGAAAAACTAAAAGAAAAAATGGTGGAGATCCAAGTGGAATAGGCAGGTGGCCACCAATATCCACCTGGATCATTCTTGTCACCCTACCGAAACCTTCATTCACTAACATTGTCGCACACTTGAATCACTACCCACATTCCACTCTCGGTGTGGAGAGCTGTGTCGACCCACCCATAACTCATTGTAGTGTCTCGGGTCACTTGATTACTTGGCTCCCTACTCTCGGCTGATTCTTCGCATTCAACCTACGGTCGGGACTATCAACTCGGCCCTGCCGCACTATAACAACATGTCACACTATTGTTCGGTTCACCAGAAACCTTGACTCTTGCCTTGCCAACTTTGGTCCTGCACCTCAACTACGGCTGTGGCTTCAAACCTCCTTGTTTTATGATTTTTGTGTTTGCTCTTGCTTGTCTTGGTCGAGTTTGATGATGGTTGAATGACCATCATTCATCTCTAATATATATGTGTGTTACCTTGTGGTAACACCAAGGGTCGTGACCTTTCACTTTGCCGTTCAGGTTAGCCCATCCTCCATCTGTTCGTTGCCCTACCCATGTAATATATGTCAGACCACTCATGTGAATTATGTCACTTCCCTCCATCGTGTGGTCGTTCAGTTCGGCCCATGCCATCGCTTACTCAAATCATCGGTCTACCTGCTCATTTCACCACCGTCACACAAAACGCTGGTCACTCCACATATTAAGTGTGGGCACAGCTATCGCACACCTTGTCGACTCAACCATGGGTAGGTGCCCACTTGAACGCCCAACTTGAGTCGCCTGACACGCACACCCATCGCATGTTCCCATCGTACATCTCATCGCACTTCCTCATCACACTGCCCGTTGCACATCTCATCACGACTTGGTCGCATAAAACTGAAAGTCCACCTCTTAGTTGCCTTTAACTGAACGTACAAAGCTAAGTCACCTTAAACCGAACTTGGGCGCTCATCACACTTTCATTGCGACCATGCGCCTTTAACTACGATCATTAGTTTTTCGACTCTCTCGAGCGCTCACCAATTCAAGACCTTGACATCCTCCACCACTCTGAAAATTTTGTCATCCTCGACAATACCATCTCAGCAACCTCCATTGCTAAGACATATCCATATATGTGGGCATCCAGATAGCTCCACCCATGACCTGCTCCATGCTCCAATCTCATTAAACTATGCAAGAAAATCATGTGTTGGATCCCCTTGTGATCGTGATTAGTTGGGTAGCTAATCCAACCATAACATTGCCTCCATAAGAATGCATTCTCCTCACATAATCATGACTATCTTCACGACTTATTGTTGATTGTGTCCATCACGCCTCATGTGCCTACTTATAAATCATAAAGAGGTCTCACTACCATGAGCAGAAGACAATAAGCATCATCCTCATGTCAATCTAGAAAGACGGAGGGGATGGGAAAGTCGATGGCTCTCCATCCTCCTTCTCCAACAACTCAATCCATCTATCCAGATATTCCTCTTCCAATATCTGCATATATGCTTCCTAAATCTCCTCCTAAGTCTTTGGTCTAGCATCCTTATTTCCTTCCACTGCCTCTAGCCTACCTGTTAAATCTAAGATATTATCAGACAATGTTGTAATAAACTGTGACTACTCCATGATTTTTGTCTATGGAGTAGACAATCTCTCATAGAGTTCTTCATTCCGCTTGACGTCCTCCACATTCATCGTTGTCAATTTACACCCAGCTGTCATCACTTTCATGGTTGGTAACCCTAAAGGTTCATCATCTCGTCTGACGTAAATGTACAACTTTTTCATATGTAGCACCATCATAGGCTCATACTGCTTCCAAAATTCCATACCCAATATCATTTAGTAGTCATCCATCTGTACAATCGTGAAGTCGATCTTTCCAGACCACTCACCAATGTTCACATCCACATTCTCTACCATGTCGATGACTTTATCTGGTGGAGATTTCACTGCTTTAAGACGAGCTTGGATTGGTGAGAACTTCAACCCAACTCTCCTTGCAACTTCCTCCCTGATGAAGTTATGAGTCACACCATTGTCCACCATAGCGAGCAAGGTGCCTTGCCCAACCTTCATGCTAACATACTCCAACTTGTTCCTCTCAGGATCCCTTCTTGGGACAACCTCTGTGGCCAATGAAACTCCCAAAATATGCATCACCCCAATCACTGGTTCCTTCTTTTTCTTCTTTGCATTAGTTTGTGATTTCATAGCCACCATTGGTCTAGAAGGACAATTCTTCACCATGTGGTTCTCTTTGCACAAACAACATTTCATAGGCTTCTTCGTATTCGACTTGTCATTCGATCTCGAATGCTCCTCCTTTGTAGATTTCTCCTTCGGTTTATTAGACTTCTTCTTCCTCTCTTTGATCTCTTAATTATAATGTTCTACCATTCTATCAACTACAACAAATTCTTCCTCTAGAGTTTTGATATTTTTCCTCTTCACCTCATTTTGTGCATAAGGTTTCAATCCTATAATGAAATTGAATACCTTGTCTTTCTCCACCTTATCAGGTAGTTCCAATGTTGCACTCCAAAATTCCCATTAATACGCCTTTAGACTCCCTATCTGATTAATGTATTTAATCTTTGTCCTTGCATCCCAAGTCTCATCTTGTGGGCTAAAATGAGTTTGCAAATCTTTCTTCGTATCATTCCAAGCAGAGATGTCATCAATATCACCATTGGAAATCTGATTTAACTTTCGTCTCCACCACATATTAGCATCCTTAGTAAGGAATTGAGTAGCTACCTTGACTTTGGCTTCATCATCAGAAATTCCCAAGCACTCAATTATTGCTCCATATCCCATAAGAAATTTCCATGTGCTTTGGCACTGCTCATCCCATCATAAGAATCAGGTTCCCTGACTTTCACATGAGAAACCCCTCCAATTGGTCCCTGCCCAACTGATATTTTCAAAACAACTATTTCATTTCGAGCATTGTTAAGAGCTTTCTGCAACTTCCATATTTCATCCAAACCTTGATCTCTTGCAGCCCTAATGTTCTTGACTTCCTTCTTTGTTTGTGCATACTGCCACTCAGTATACTCATACCGAATCTTGAGGTTCTCATGTGCTTCTTCCAACTTCATGAACTTATCTCAAGATTCATCATTTTCATCTCCCCACGAGGCTACCTTCGATGCAAGCTCCTCCATACGATCCAATACCCTATCCATAAAAATTGTTTCGACATCTCTGCTATATTTACCTGTCACTTGATGTTCCTCTACATTGTCTTCCATATATTTTTCTTATGATCTTGTTAATACCATAAACCAATCCATTCAACTTTGACCCTACAACGTTTCTCTGTTGAACTTCTTCTTCTTCAATCAAAGCCCTATGGAAAGTGGCCTCTAATACCAACTATCATGCCCCTATCCTAGTGGTAGTTTTTCAACCACACATAGGCGGGTGCAGTACCGCTACACTTTTTCTTTTCACCAATACTTAAATGTACGGACTACGTTTAACCAAACACTTAGACAATTATTACTTCAAGTATTATTATTGTAGTGAAACTAAAATCTTCAATTAATCATATCATCATTATAGATGAACAATGAAAATCATCAACACATCATCATATGTGGGAGTGGCAACTCCCATAAGTTAGAGCTTGCCCAATATCAATATGTATATAAATTCTATAATTCAATTTACATAAAATCATATAATTTGGTGTTGCTAGCAAGTCTTGGCTTACACACCTTTATTTTACAAAACCGTGCCTACAAAATTCTGAAGTGGTTCCACCATGCACACTTGCCTGAACTGCTAAACTTCCCATCAAAATACCATGCCCATTGTTCGTCGTTTCATCCCACCCATGCCCTTGACACTCATGTCGTAGCCTACTTGCACTTCTGAACACTTTGGCACACTACTGTGCCCTTCATGCAACCCTGCACGCACTCTATCGCAACGTTTGTGTCGCCCTGCCCGAACCTTCGTTCAATTGTGCTGTTGCACACTCGAATCACTAACCGCACTCCACTTTCGGCATGCATCATTGTGTCGACCTTACCACAACTCGTTGTAGCGGCTCGGGTCACCTGATTGCTCAACACCCAACTCTTTGCAAGTTCTGCCCATTCAACCTATAGTTGAGATTGTTAACTCGGCCCTTCCGCACTATAACAGCCCTTCACATTGTTGTTCGGTTCGCCAGAAACCCCAACTCCTACCTTTCCAACTTTGGTCCTGCACCTACACTCCACCTGTGGCTTCGACCCTCCTTGTTCTGCGAATTTTGTGTTTTCTCTTACTTGTCTTGGTTGAGTTCGATGATGGTTGAAAGACCATGATTCATCTCCAGTATATATGTGTGTTACCTTATGGTAACAACAAAAGTCATGACCTTTCACTTTGCTGTTCAGGTTGGTCTATCATCCGTCTACACGTTAGCTTGCCCATGTGGATTATGTCAATGGTCTCTATAATGTGGTCATTCAGGTCAGCTTATGCCACCACTCATTTCAGTACCGTTGCACAACACGTCGGTCGCTCCACGTATTAAGTGTGATTGTGCCTGTCGCACATTGTGTCAACTTGCCCATGGGTGCCTCGCCTGGGCGCATGCCCACCTAAACACCCAACTCAGGTCACCCAATGCACCCGCTTGTCGTACATATTATCGCACTTCCTCATTGTGCGACTCGTCGCACTGCCCACCGCACATCTCATCGCATGACTCGGTCGCATAAAACCGAAAGTCCACCTCCAAGTCGCCTTTAATTGAACATACTAACTTGAGTTTCCTTTAATTGAACGGGGGTGCTCATTGCACTTTTGTTGCAACCGTGTGCCTTTAACCACGATCGTCTATTTTCTGACTCTCTTGGGCATTCACCAACTCGAGGCCCTCACAGTTTGCTTCACCTCCCCTTCACGTCATGAAAGCAGGGAATAACATGGACATCTCCTCCTCTCCATCATATCTTTGCCAATTGTTTGGTGGTGTGTGCTCAGCTACACCAACCAACACCACACATAACTCGTCCTTATATTGTGGATCCATCTGTCCCACTCTTCAGGCTAGCCAAAACTAAAATGTATTTATAATAATAGTAATCATTTATCTTAAAAAAATCGGGGGCTAACACAAAGGGTGTTACATTCAATGTGGGTTATAAAATAAAATATTTCAATATAAACATTAAGTAAAATACTTCATTATCAATTAGATAAATTAAATGGCTCATAAATGTTGATAGGCATCAATACATGAAAAGCATCAAAACACTGACACCATGAAACATATCGCATTGTGCAAACTTAAAAATAAACAAACAAATAAAACTAGATATAAAGTTCTTAAATTATTATTGTTATTAAGTATAAAAAAAATTAACATATGAGCTAGATATATATACATTTAAAAAAACATGTATGGGTAGATTCATCCACTTGACCATCTTTACCATGGAAATTCTTACCTTGTAAATAGTTTTTGTTACAATACCATGGGCCAATACCATGGCTTACGAATACCACATTAAGTGTTGATATGACATTTTATTTAACTAATTTGTTTGAGATAAATTAAATAAAAAACCATAACTAACTTGAAATAAATCTTCACAATTAATTTGCAGATACTAATATTAATATTCTTACATATCTTAAGAAAATTAATTATCTACCATATACTTAATAGTCATGGATAATTAAATTTAAATTCTTGAAAATCTATTATCAAATAAACATATAAAATAATTAGAGAAAATTATGATTGAAATATTTCTTTAATTAATTTATTTGAAATAAATTAATCAAACAAACATAGATAACTAACTTGGAAAATTTATTTGATATGTAAATAACTAACTTGAAAGGGGTACTAGATCTACCAACAGCGATACTAAACCTCTACTTGAAAGGGGTACTGTTCGTAGCGAACTAAACATTTGCTAGCGTCATTAAGGGTAGCACCGACGGCATTGTTGCAAACTTGCATGATGTTCTCGAAGGCGTTAAAAAGGCAGTTGTAGCAATCATAAGTAGAGATTGCACTTCTATGTTTATGGTTATATCTGTAATTTGTTACATTCCTGTTTAAATCTGAATCAGTGGTATCAAAGCGGTCTGCTTTTTCTCTGTTTTTTTTGCATATCCCCAACAAGGTCGGGATATAAGGAGTTAGGGCTTGAACTGGTCGAACCTTTGCAAGACTAGATTCACAAATCCCGATGGCCTCCCATGGCAGATGAAAAGAAAGATGATGGGGCAGGAGATCCTATCAAAATCTTACTTGAAGAAGCCCTTGAGTGACAAAGGAATGCAATGATGGACAACTTTGCCCAGATCCTTCAGTGGCTACCTAAGGGCAACACATTAGCTTCCAGCAGCTACTCTGGAAATGCCACACCATTTAAGGTACAAGTTAATTTTCAAATCCCCATGTTCGAGGGTTAGATAGAGGTAGATGCTGTCGATAAATGGTTAAATCTGCTAGAGGGTTATTTTTCTGTTCATGATTTTTCTAGTTGAGAAAAGATTATTTTCACTCTTCTCAAAGTAGTTGCCCACGTCAAGGACTGGTGGGAAACCTACTGCGAGGAGAAGGATGAAAGTACAAGCTCACTTTTTTCAGCCACACCCACTTGGGATTCATTCTGAGATTCCATCAAGAGGAAGTACTACCCTGTCGGAAGCTATGAGGATCAATACATAAAGTGGACCACGCTATGGCAGGGAAAGGACAAAGAAGTGCCGAATTTTACCAATATTTTCCATACCCTTCGCACAAACTTGGGTATCAAGGATTCAGAGCAACATTTCATACTCAAATACCATGGCTACCTGCACAAATACATCTAGGAAGAAATAGAATTCCTGAACATTACCTCTCTCAGCATGACATACCGATATGCTGTCAAGGTCGAGCAAAAGTTTAAACAGAATAAGCGAGACTTTGGATCTGCGAATCTGAAGCAAGGGAAAGGTGCCCCCAAACCCACAGAACAAAGGACAAAGCCAAAGTGGGGTGGCCCAAGACAACCCGCCAAAGCTACAAGCAAAGAACAATGTCGTGAAGCCAAAAAAGGACACAAGAAAGTGGGTTGAGTTCCATAAGAGCTCCACTCACAACACAAGTGAGTGTTGGGCCAAAACATCATTGGTGGCCGAGCTAAAGGTTTCAGAATCAGATACATGCTACGACTCTGAGTCAAAACCCAACAAGGGGAATGACAAAGGGAAGCAGATTATCAATGCGGAGCCCAATGCCACTGTTGCCACCACAAAGATCCAGAAAGAGGAACCTGAAGATCCAGAGGAGGAGGAGCGTCTCTTCCACTCCCAGATGTGGGTAAAGGGCTCCCCGCTACAATTCATTGTCGACAATGGGAGCCAAAAGAACCTCATTTCGGCAAAGGTCATGAAGTGGCTGGGCTTACCAACCACAGCACATCCACAACTGTACACCATCAAGTGGCTTCACCAAGGACAGGATCTTCGCATGAGCCAACAGTGTCACCTTCCATACAACATCAAGCCCTTCATGGATGAGGTATTGTGTGACATTTCTCCCCTTGAAGTTTGTGATGTATTATTAGGACAACCTTACTTGTAGAAGCAACATGTTGTGTATGAATCAAGGCCTTGTGCTGTTATTGTTACTTTGGGAAATAAGTTGTACAAGATACCGGAGGTAGCACCGCCTACCGCCATCTCTTTGATTACTGCAAAACAATGCAGTAAGTTTGTTTCCAAAACCAGTAAATTTGTTTTCCTGATGGTACGCCCTCAAGGAAAGAAGAAGATGGTGGCCACGACCTCCAGATAGGTCCCCTCCACACGACAACCACAGATAGACAAGGTCGTGTAGGAGTACGAGGATATCTTCACCTCCCCCGCAAGAGTTCCTCTACACTATCAGGTCAAGCACTCCATCGATCTGACCCTAGGTGCGTCGTTGCCGAATGGACCAATCTATCGACGCTTTGTTCTGGAGAATGATGAAATCAAGAGGCAGATTCAGGAGTTGCTACAGAAAGGTCACATCCATCCAAGTTCATCACCCTGTGGGAGCCCAATCGTGTTGGTATAGAAGAAGGATGGGACTTGGAGACTCTGTATTGACTATTTGGCATTAAACAATATCACTGTCCATAATAGGTACCCGATCCCATGGATTGATGACCTCTTAGACCAAGTGAAGGGGGAAAAATATTTCAGCAAGATCGATTTGAAGTCAGGATATCACTAGGTACCAATCAAACCCTTCGATGTGTGTAAGACTGCATGCAAAGCTAAGGAGGGCCTTTTCGAATAGTTGGTTATGTCTTTCGGATTGACGAATGCTCCTGAAACCTTCATGAGGCTAATGGATGATATATTGTGGCATTCACCAACTCATTTGTAGTGGTATACTTGGATGACATCTTGATCTTCAGTGAGAGTTGGGAAGAGCACCTCCACCACATCCGACAAGTTCTCCAAACACTGCGGCAACACAAGTTATGTGCCAATTTGGAGAAGTGCACTTTTGGCATGACCCATGTTCAATATCTGGGATACATTATTAATGAACAAGGGGTACATGTGGATCCATCCAAGATCCAAGTCATTCGAGATTGGCCATCTCCAACCACTCTGACAGAGCTCCATAGCTTTCTAGGTCTTTCCAACTTCTACTGCATGTTCGTGTTGGGGTTTTCTCATATCACTTGGCCCTTGAGTCAAGTCACAAAGGGAGGAGCAAAAGCGAAATTCTTTTGGTCTGAATCTCAACAGAAGGCATTACCAAACTTGCAACAACTATTTGAGGTCGAGACAGATGCCTCTGACTATGCTATTGGGGTAGTCCTCACTCAACACAGGCATCCAGTGGCATATCACAGCGAGACACTTTCAGACAAAGTTTGGAAGTATCCCACTTATGACAAAGAGATGTATTCCATTGTGCAGGCCTACCGACAATGGAAGCATTACATTTTGGGGAAGGAAATGGTCATCCACACAGACCACCAACCCCTGCAGTTCATATGGACCCAAGGGAGATTGCAGAATGATCGCCATTAGAAGTGGTCCACATACCTACAACAATTCCATTTGAATATCAAGTATAAGAAGGGTAGAACCAATAATGTTGCAGATTGCCTTAGTCGATCACTGATCATGGTGTTAATCATTGTGCTCAACTATTGTGGGCACGAGACTTCTGATTGGCCACTTCTCTACAAAAGCGACCTAGAAATCAGCCACACATACCAGACACTCTTGGAGGGTCAACATGTTCCAGATTTTCACCTCCAGGTTGCCCTGTTATGCCACCTGGGTCAGATTTGTGTTCCTTCAAGCGAGCGTGTCAAGATGATTTGGGAAGCACACTACAGTCAGGATACTGGACATTTGGGGTCGAGAAAATGGTGGTAGTATTGTAGAAGTATTTCTATTGGCCGAATCTTTGACAAGATGTCGGGAAGTACATCAGAGCATGCACTGCATGCGACATTGCCAAACCGACCATCAAAAAGAAAGGCCTCTATACCCCACTGCCTACCCCTAGTCGACCTTGGAATCCATCTCCATGGATTACATGTCAGGCCTGCTTTCCACTAAGCATGGAAATGACTGTGTTTTTGTGGTCGTCAACAGGTTTTCGAAGATGGCCATTATGGTTGCCTGCAAGAAGAATATCACAGTAGAATCCAATGCTAAACTCTTATTTGAGTGAGTGTGGGTACACTTTTGGATCCCACAGTCTATCATCTCAGATCGAGACAGTAGGTTCCTCAGTACATTTTGGTCTAGTCTCTGGTCGATGCTCGATGCCAAACTCACTAAGTCCACAACCTTCCATCCTCAAACTGATGGCCAGACAGAGGTTGTCAACAAGATGATCATACACATTCTACACATGTACAACTCAAAGCATCTATGCACTTGGGACGAGAGCCTTCCCTATGTTCAACACAGCTACAACCGGGCACTCAACAGCTCGATTGGCCACAACCCTTTTCAGGTGGGCTTGGGATTCCAGCCACTATGTCCCATTGATGTGGCCATGCCCTTTGCAACTACTCACACAGATTCGGCTCATGTCTAGTCCGAAACAGATAAAACAAACAACTTCATTGAGCACATCCAACATATTCACCAGCAGGTCCATGACATTATGGAGAAATCAAATGCTAAGTACAAGCAGCGACATGATCAACATTGGGTGCCACAGAAGTTTCAGGTGGGCAACAAAGTTTGGTTGCATTTGCAAAAGGAACACCTTATCGGAGCCTATCGGAAACTCAGACCACTCCGATATGGTCCTTACACCGTTACCAAGGCTGTGGGATACAATGCATTTGAGCTCAGCATTCCCCCATTCCTTGGCCTACACCCAGTTTTCAATGTGGACCGCCTTCGGCCATACTTTCCACCATTACTAGACACATCTGACATTGCAGAACAGCACACACCCACAGAGTTAAATCCAGATTGCATGGAACAAGCTGCAGCTGATTGGATCATGGACACACAGATCAAGCACACTCGCCAACAGAATATCCAATTGTATCGAGCTGTCAAAGTAGGCCAACTCCTTCACCAGGGCAAGTGGCTCACTAGGGACCAAGTTCAATAGAAGTTCCCTCATCTCATGGAGGAACTCAACACAATGGGGACCACTGCTTCCTAAGGGGGGAGGAATGATCCAGGTGGATATTGGTGGCCACCTGCCAAATCCACTTGGGTCGCCACCATTGTTTCTTTCAGCTTTTCAGTTTCCTTAATTGTAGCCCAATTTACTATTTTTTACAGTTTTTTGGGTTTTGAATTTCCGGAGCCGTTTTGAGGCCCTAAACGACGTTTTTTAGGAAAAATGGGAGCAACATGGGTGTCCATGGACTAATGTTGATCTTCCCAAAGTTGTAGTTCTCGGATAGATCTTTCTAACGAGATACTGTGCACGTCAAACGGAGATCGTATGCCAAAGTTATGACCCCGGGAAGTTGATGTACCAATTTACCCAAACGGAGCCCACAATTTGGCATTTCATCTTCTAGGAGTAGGTTTTGGGATGTTAAGGGTTTTCCATTGTTTCTCAACAATAAATAGGCCTTCAAGCCTCATTTAACATAGTTCAGAGGCATGTAGCCGCCACATCTCTTCTCAGAGATAAGCTACCATTGCCTTAACTGGTTTATTTCTAATTCTGTTTGTAAGCATATTTCAATATTTTCCATTAATGAAATGAAGTATTATTTCTGCTGCATCTCTGTGTTTATGGTTATTTTTGTAATTTGTTGCATTCTTGTTTAAATCTGGATCAGAAATAGTCATTGTTACAATATCATGGCTTATTAACATGTCTAAAAAATCATTACATTTTCTTAATTAGTGAATTTAAATAAAAGAACATAATTATTTAGATAAATCTCAACCTTTGATTTGTGACTACTATTAAGAATGTTTTAAAATATGCCATGGGGTTTAAATCTCTGCCATCTATCTAATAACCAACACATCCCTATAAATTAAATGGCACATAGACATCAATAAGTATACAAAAACTTACCTTATGATACATCTCACGTTGCCAAAATTAAAAAATAATTTATTTTCTTCTTAAATCATAAAAATCAAAGAAATTATAACTTTATTTTAAATTTCTATTATCATATTAATTATAAAAATAAATAATATATGAGTTCAACATATAAACATTTAAAAAAATACATAAAAACATTCTTAATCGTGGAGATTCACCCCACTTTACTTACTAATACCACATGCTCAAAAAAGTATAACTCATGTTGATATAAAGCATGTTCATATGAATTTTTTTTTAATTAATTAATTTAATTAAAAGAGAAAAAAAGGCATAACTACATTTAAATGTCAATTGTTCACCTATGATTAATACTAAAATTATTTTAGAACACTGTTTGGAGGCTAAATTCCTACCATCCACCAAATAGTTTTTGATAACTATACTAAAATTATGGAATTCCTATTCCAAAATAAACACACTTATCAAAATAGTTATTAATAACTAAGTTATAATTTTGAAAGGTCTATTCCAAATTAAACACACATGTTGGAATAAGGCTTCCAGAATTTAATTTAATTATCAATAATTAATAGGTGAATGGTAGGAATTTAACATTTATAGAATATTAAAAATATTATAAAAAGAATTGTGATTTTTTAAGCGTGTTGTATTGATAAATTTTAGGATTGATAAACAAGTCTATGGTATTATAATAAAATCATATTGCACATTAAAAATATCCATAATAAAATAGAATTGAATTTTCATAATTAAAATTTTGTTAATTTTTTTAAATATATATATTTCACTGAGAGACATAATTTATCGGCAAGAGCTAACCAGCCTGCCATAGGGAATTAAATGCCTGTATGGAGGTCGGCTCTAGCATGGATGTCAAATGGATGTCGAGGGGGGTCATCCTCCATACATCGTTAATCCAGCAAGAGCTACATTCCGTTTCCGGGAACGTGGGACCCGCCACCCTCGAGCTGGCACCGGGACCCATTTTCAAACGGTGACCTCCCCTCGCGCCAAAAGACCATTTTCATTTTCGAACATTCGCTCCCGTTCAAACCTGCTCTGCGCATCCTCTGCAACCGTCTGGAGGAAACACGACCTTTGCAACCTGTCTCGAGGAAACTAGCCGGCGCTATGCACCCACCTCGCAGGTCCTTTGCTTGTTATTCCCAACATTCTATGCGGCATGAGGTAAAGTAACCTCCCTGCTTACAGAAAATTTAGGATCTATGTGAGTGTGGAAATAAAAAACACTTCTGCTGTATATTTCCTTTTCCTCGTAGTTCAACACAGAACCTGTATGAACCCCTAACCGTAAGTGCAAATCAACACAGAACCTGTTTGTGTATGATTGGAGAAAAACAGGGAGCTTGGTTCCCAACAAGCTTGAAATCGAAGTTACCTGGATACTTATGAAGTGTCAGAAGCCATTTGTATAATCCTTTGATAATTTTGTTGTGTGTACAGAGTATTTAGAGCCTACTGCCATTTCTATTTACTAAGAGTAAAAAGCCATCTCAATATGGAATCCCAAAAGTTGCAAGCCTTTCCTTCCATGAAGTGATTGCAGTCACATACATTCGATTGCTATTTTATATGTTAAGCACAACAGTGCAAAATGAAAAGATAAGTAGGCAGGAGAGGGATAAAAGTAGTTGAGGGCAGGAGAACCTGGTTTAAGATTCCTTTGAATTTGGATAAAAGTCAATGATAGGTGAATTTGGTTCAGTCATTAATGGCCTGTGATGCTCAGGAAGTGAATTTGCACTGCAACCATATCGATGTCTTAGTCAAAAACATTTTGACACACACAAAAAAGTTGAATAGTAATATAGCAACAAATTAACAAGTCATATTAGTATAGTACCTTGCAGATGGAAGAACTCCCATTAACTGATTGAATGGCTTGAATGGAGTCTGAAGAATAAATGTAATCTTTAACTGACTGAGACCCATAAGATCAGAGGCAAAAGGAGCATAATGGTATGGATAATACCTGGCAAATAAATAAACCAGTCAACCAATATTGTCAACTCAATTACAGTGCAAACTTACTTGTTTTTGCATCAATTCAGTTAGAAGCAAACATATCACGAAATAAATGTGCTGAGAAAAATATTATACAGCCCAATTAGGAAGGATACATCAACTCTTCATGTAAGTATATGCACGTTTCTGTAACAATAAAAAACCCTGGCAAAAGTAAATACAATGCCAACTCCTTGTGTGTTATTTCATATATCTATATCTATATATATATATATATATCTATATATATATATATATATATATATATATATATATATATATATATATATATATCTATATATATATATATATATATATATATATATATATATATATATATATATATATATATATATATATATATATAGCATAGATTGATATTTATCCCATATCTGTTTTATGTTGAGGTATCAAATCTCTCAAGTTACTAAATCCAATGGTTACTGCACACGCGACTGATTAACATTTTGTTCCAAGCAGGACATTCTACATCCCAAGTAAAGGGGATCCTTCAAACTTTGCATGTATGATTGTAATATGTATGTTGAGAGGTATCAAATTTCTCAAGGTACAAATCCCAATGTTTTTGCATTCACAACTAATTTATTGCTTGTTTACTTGTTCCAAGAGGCACATAAATCTGCCAACACAACAGTGATAAGGCAACTACTTTATCACTATACTTAGGGTTGTATCAATTCTGCCAACATAACCCCTTTCATCACGAAAGAGGATGATCATAGGCATCAAGAAACAACCCAAACATCCGCAATTTTTCTCCCCAAATTGCATGAAACTTAGGGCTTATTCACACGCTACCCAATCAGCCTATTAAACAGACCTTTACCCACCAACCTTCAACACTCCTTTCTCCTTGATTCTTCCCACTAGCCTTCACTTCAATACAATCCAATAGACAGTCCCAACATGCTTTGTTCTGCCACAATTTGAGCAATATCTTGGCCCCTGTTCCTCACTAAAATACATGTGCTAAATCCTTAAGTCATGTGTCCTTATTGCAGAGACATATCACAGTAGCATGTCACCTTTTAAGGGTCTCGTTCCTCATGATTAATGCAAAAAACTAGGCCGCATAGCGACAGACTTATGGTGAATTTTTTTCATAAAAGAAGCTATAAACTAGGGCACAAACTAGACAGAGGATACCTCCAAAACCCTCGCTCAATAGTCCTACACAAGGTACGAAAATCACAAAAGAAACCATCCTCTTACTTGAGTAGATACTTGGCATTCAAGTAGACTATAGAAACCATTCATGCTCCAATATTCGTCCTTCTTTAAGTATTGCGGGCAACTGAGGTATTCACTCTCCTTGAGCAGAGATCACATGGGAAAACGCTTCTTGGATGGATACCTAATGGTTTCAATCCCATTTTTTTTATAGTGTCTTAGGTGGTATCATTATTCACCAAAGGTTGTGACCTTTAGTGTCTTGTTAATTGTTCAAAGGAATCTTAAACCAGGTTCTCCTACCCTCAACTACTTTTATCCCTCTCCTGCCTACTTATCTTTTCATTTTGCACTGTTGTGCTTGAACATATAAAATAGCAATTGAATGTATGTGACTGCAATCACTTCATGGAAGGAAAAGCTTGTGACTTTTGGGATTCCATATTGAGATGGCTTTTTACTCTTAGCAAATAGAAATGGTAGCAGGCTCTCAATACTCTGTACACACAACAAAATTATCAAAGGATTATATAAATGGCTTCTGACACTTCATAAGTGGGGGTGTCAGAACATTGATAATATTCAAATGAAACCAGAGACAAAATAAAACCAGGACTATTAATTGACAGTAACCCAAAAACAGATAAAGAGCCTACTTTACATGCAGTAATGCCATGGTACACATTTATTTTAACCGGCTCTCTGAGGCCCTCTTATAATAACAAAAAATATGTAGTGTGACCTTTGATGACCAAAGTCAAATAGATATTATATCTTATGGATATTTAAACTAGGGAATCTGTACTCACAAAGTGGAATTTCTTGATTTTGCTAAATTTGAATTATTACAAGAATCTCATGCTTCCATTTTTTCCAGCAATTCCTTCATTTTAGTCCCGCTCTTATGCATTGACAATATCTATCCATTGCTTCAACCAGATGACATAACACAATATCAACCAGCTACAGTTTGGTTGAATGTACATGTTTATATTTCTAATGTCAATATCTATTGTTTCATTTCACAATTGTGGACTTTTAGTTCTTTTTTTCTAGAAAGTAGAAATATGCTTTGTGGGTGTTGTTTCTAATGACTTCTCTCATGCTCTGTTTTGTTTGTTTTCATCATCTTGGATACTTACATTTTTCTTGATATGTATCAGTAAGCTGTTTTTTTTTTTTTAACCAGAACTTAATCATGTCCTCTTCTGTGATATATGTATCTAAATCATTGACTTTGAACAAAATTTCTTCCACTGAGATTTGGTTTTTACAAGACATTGTACAAAAATTTAGAAAAACAAAGGCAAAGCTAATATTGTGGCTTCTTGGGAAAGATGATGTAGATCCATCAACAAATGCAACATATGGTTCCCTCATAAAAAGCTTAGCATTTGTGAGGAAATTTGTTGTTGGAATCATGGTTCCAAAGGACTACATTTGCTCGGTCGATACAAACTTGTATTTAGAAGCACCTACAAGTATTGTACAATATGCACACTCTGCAGGGCTGGAAATATTTGCTGCTAATTTTGCCAAATTATAGCTATGACCCAGTAAGGGAATATCTTCAGTTTGTGGACAACAAGAATTTCACATTAATGGCATCCTAACCGATTCCTCTGTAACAACATCAGAGGCTATAAGTATGAATTTCTTTCTACTTAACCTCCACCAATTTTTGAAATTCCTTATCCATGCCCTCTTGGCCAAAGAGGTATTAGTTTATTTCTTTAAACATGCAGACAATGCAAACATCAATCATCATAATAGTTATATGAGTGCAATATTTAGCAGCTTGTGTCCAAGCCTTTTTTTTATGGTGCCAATCCATTTCTGCCATCAAAACAATGATTTAAACACTCCCACAGATTTCCCCAAAATTTTCTCACAAGATATTGTCGATAAATTCATGGTGTGGACAAAATTTTGGGGTCATTAGACAACACCCAAAAGTTTTGAATTGCAAATTCTAGGAACATCTAGGGTGGACAACAGCAAAGTCAAACAATTTATGTTTTGTACTGCAGATTCTACGAACATCCAGAATGGACAGCAACCAAGCTAAACAATTTATGATTTGGATTGCAGATTCTGCTAGCACACATGATTTGACTTCATAGATTGGAAACATTTAGCACACATGATTTGACTTCCTGGATATTGCCTCTTGTTGATGGTGATCTAGATAAGCATAGGAGTGTTCTCTCTATTTGGAACCCTCCACCAAATGCAATCCCTCTTTCAAGATGTGAGCAATAGCTCTGGAAAACACTAACAGTAAACTGCAATTGGAATCGCTGGATATAGCAATTTTTTTTAAAATGTAACAGGAAAAACCATTTTCTAGGGTTTCTTTAGTCAATCTTACTAAAAGATGATATTTTGAAGTCCTTAGAATCCTTGATAGCATGACAAGGTTTGTCTTAAATGATTCATTTCTTCTTGTCATGCTACATCCTCATTTTCATGAACATGCATGCATTATTAACTCTTTATGCCCAAAGTCTTATCACTGATATTTGATTTTATGTTACTTTTCAAGGATGTGCATTCAAACTTGACGTAGCATAAAAATAATCAATTTCAATCAGGATATTTTGTCATATTAAAGAATTCTAACATGAATCTATTTTGTTGTTGTCACTATGCAGTGCTTATAAGCTCATGTAATGGTGGAAAAGTGGACACTGTGCATTGAAGAATCATGCTGCCCAAATCCGGGTCGAGCATCTTTGAAATTTGTCCTTCAAAATGGGGGCAAAAAATCATGTGATTTATAGAATATGGGAAGTGCAGGGAAAGACAACCAATAACGAAACATACTACATTACACTTGTTGCAGGGTTAAAAGAGGCAAAACACAATGGGGTGAATAACATAACAGTGCTGACAAAATCAGATTTAATCTATAATCACATGGAAGGCATCTACAATGTTCGCGCAGACAATTTGAAGCCCCTCTACAGAGAGGAAAAAATATGGAGTGCTCAATTTAATTCTTTTTCGATAAAGCACCTTGCGGAGATCCATAAAATCTCTACTGATCTAATGGTTGGAGCAATCTCAAGTGTAGATGCAGGTGCCAGATATGATTCAGGATCATCGTTTATTCCACTGGCAAACATTGATCAGCATCAGTATAGGTCTCGACTATGTGTATACACCATGGTTGTCATTTTTCTTAGGATTCTCATACCGTGGTTCTTTCAGTAAAGAACTCGTTAATGTACTTTTTTTTCGTTTTGTAATATCATTCACCTTAGATGTCCAATCATGTTATAACTGAATTCATGTGTCCAATTATGTACATTATATTTGAGGTGAACTAATTATTCTTAACCTACTAGTGGTTCAGCGAAGATTATTGTAGCTCTATTTGAATTTAATTTTAATTTCAAGTTTCAGATGCTACCTCTTTAATAGTGTTGATTTCCACCTGGATGGATGCCATGGGAATAAATGAAAGTAACAAAATAAGGTTATTTACATCTAGTTTGTTGGTTTTCACAACATTTAAGAAGTATAAGTCATTTCTGATGCAAACCCTAGCTATATCCATATCTATATGATGACAAGCCGAAAATAGTTGATGCGTGATCTAATGTGAGATGAAGAATTTCATACCATGAAACCCTCCTAGAAACATTGATGCATAATAATGACAAACTCTAACCTAGTATGAAGTTAATTTTCTTAGGTACATGGTTTGCCCTAGAATGATGCAATGTACACATATATCAATGAAGCCCTACATGCCCATGATGCCTTTGAAGATGCCATAATCTTAATAAATAAAGAACACAAGTGAAGAAACGCTCATATTTCAAAATTGCCTAAAAGATTAAAAATATGGAGTCCCTAAACTTTGTCAAAATCATAATGATAAATTCTGCTTCAAAAAGCTTAATTCCCCATTTTCTTGACATTTTTTTTTCTTGACATGTCCCTTGTTCATCACACCCACACTAATCTTCCAACTAGGACACCTTTCTTACAAGCACAAGAAATGCTCTAGAGTCTAGTGTCCCATGTTTTCAGCACCGGAACCAAAATCCAAGGCTTTGGAATTTGCAAGAATGACACCAACAATAATAACTAGAAAGTTAAAGCGTAATGCCCCATAATATTGGCCATCTCGTTACCACAGGTCTAACTCAGCTAATGGCCATAGCTCATCATCTAATCAAGAACACTCACTATTGACTTTACACCAGAATCAACGGTGAAGTGTGACCATAAAAAGTATGCCATAAACCATAACAGGGAAGTACATCATCACCATCCATATTCATCAAAGTGTAACGAAGAAAGATGTAACAAAATACCATGCTTATTAACATATACACAGCAACTACAAGAATCCTAATGGAACATAGTAGGTTATCAAACATTTAGAACAATGCGCCATTCAGTATCCACACAATATGGCAAGAGCCCTTCAATAGCATGCCAACACTAATCAATCTTACCACTTGTAACAACCCAAAACTAGCAACAACCCTAAACTGTTCAGAGCTCAAGTACTTGTATACCACTACTTGCTCAATGGCAATTTAGGTAACCTTTACAACATTCTGTTACCCTGATGTACATGCATCTTTCACATCCAAACTAGTAAGTAAAGCAGAGTCATTTCCAAAGAAACGTAACAATGAGTTCGAAGCTCTCTTAAAACTTCCAAGTTTAAAATGAATATCACTTTAGATTTGACCAAGTAAAATAATATATCTAAAATGGGGATTAATAACTCGCCAACCAAGTCAAATAATATATATAAAAGGAGGATTACTCGATGTGCCATATAATTCATCTTTAGATCCCGTGTAATGCATAAAGAGGTGGAATGCTATGTTATGGAGCCCATGTATTATTATCACAAGCATCCCTTTCAGTTATATCAAGGTGTCAAGGTTATTTCTATATTATATGTTAATTATAGTCTAGCAGTGAGCAACTTGAAATTCATATATCCTGAAGCCTTATGAATAATTGTATAGCTATGTTTTTATAGAGATGTAAAATTGGTTGTGTGAATGGCCTAGAGATGGCCTGTGCTCATGGTTTTTTGGAGCCAAGGCTAGTTTACATATGACATCACTATGTTTTCACAATCATAACATATTATATCAGTTCATTTACTAAATGAACTAAATTATGGTGCATCCAGAAACCAGATTAGTGTGATATTAGAAATTTTATTCATTAGATTTTAAATCCAGAATGTTTCAGTGTAATGCCTTCAGGACCTATTTTCAAAATCACAACAGATTAAATCAGTTCATTTACTAAATGAATTAAATTATGGTGCACCCAGAGACCAGATTAGTATGATATTAGAGCTTTTGTTCATTAGATTTAAATCCAGTGTAATGCCTTCTGGACCCTCTTTGGTATATGGGTTGTTATCTATGTAATGTCCATAATAATTGCAACTTTTACAATAATACTGTCTTTCCTCTCACTGATTGAAGAACAAGGATCCATTAAGCTGCCAATATCCTCCATAGACAAGATAACCGCTTAGCCATATGGCTAGTTACACAGATCAAACTTTACAAAAAAAACTCATTGAAAAACAATGGTGCTTTACAGGCCTTATCTTCCCAAGCATATACTAAAAGAATACAATTTTGTATAAATATAGTGAAATATGCTACAAATTACAATGAAATTTGAAAAACTCCATCACTAACTCTGCTTTCCAAAGCAATGGGTGTCTCACTTGGAGGAGGCTCACAACATAAATAGCCATGGAACTGCTATTATAACTCTGTTTCGAAGAATAGATAACTCTTGATACATAATATAGCCGAAAAGGTATAACAATAACTAGATCGTTCTGCAGGAAAGTGATATAAGGTTAGACTAAACATCTGAAAACAAATCTAATATATTCTTAGTGTGAACAGGACTTTATTAGTTATGACTTCCACCTGTTGCACCTTGTCACCATCCTATACGAACCAGCTGACTCCCTGGTCAAAGAATCTATGAGATGGCTTTCCAAACAAACTTGGAAAGTATGATTTTATTCACTTTCATGGACATCAAAAGACAACTATAACTGCAAGGAGATGATGATTCAGCCATAAAAAAATAATAATCAGCTCAAGATTGCAGACGATTGCCACGCAAACGGCTAGGTGATGCCTGGCGATTAAGTTCCTGGAAACATGAAGAACAAAACAATTTAGATAACTGATAATGTAGCATGTACTCTTTGCTTGAGTTTAAGTGTTGTTTGAGAATTCTAGGGGGCAACTCCAAACTTTCAAAATTTTGAGTGCATTCTTTAACTCAAAAATTCAAGAATAGAAAAAGCCCAAAGCAGAAAAATATCAAGGTCAAATGTCACAATTTGGAATGAGCTTGATTAGCATACCTCTCAAAAATGTAGGTGTCCAGGTTGTGTATAGGTTGACTTCACAATGGTTTCCCACAGTAAGCCAGTCTCTTCTGCTCTCACAAATTTCAATATCTTTCCAGCATAGCTCTTGAAATTAAATCCCTGCGTTCTCTAATACTATACAATGAGACCCTGCCTGTTTAATAGAGCAGCTGATCATTTCATGCCAACATCACTATGCAAGCAATCCTCAAAGGTGTTTTGTTGCAACTATAAAACCAACCAGACCTACTGAAGAATAGCCCAAAAGTCATATCATGAGGAAGCAAAGCAATAAAACCCCAAAATGAAACACTTTGAATACACTGACCAAAAGAAATGACAAAACCATAGCAAGAAACAGGTAATGGCAATTGTTTGATTCCTCCCCTGAAAGGAAGGCTACGAAGGATTTTAGTTGCAATAACAAACATGAAATCATAAATCATCTTTCAAAGCAGCACTATCCAATCCTAGCATGGCTCAAACAATTTGCAAGGCAAGATCAGTTTCAACTGTCACTGAATTTTGGGCAGTTGGGTTATTGGCCATAACACCATTAGGATCATCTAGGTTCTTTTCATTCCAATAAATATTTTGGCACAGAAACCCAACTGATCAGAAAAATTACTTGGCATAACTGAACCACCAACCCCTCCCCATGATGATGGCAATGCTCTTCAACAGAATTAAATTGCAGTCAGAGAACACGATGTTCTAAGCTACCTTAGAAGTTAGAACCACCATTCCCTATTTGATCTAATCCAAAATCTCCACATACACTAACAGTTTACAGTTCCAAGGCCATCAAAAATGCAGGGAAACCGAGCAAAAAGGGCAACTGCAAATGGGTAGAAATGGAAATGTAAACAGTAAGTCAACAAGCATGGATCCTTGGGCCTGTTATCTATAACTCTTAATGTTTAAGCAAGAAATATCATTATGGAGGCCTGGGAAGTGATGAAAAATGGTCAAACTGAAAAAGAATTCAAAAGAAATATGGGGAAACTCACCTTGTGGTAACTGATAACGAGATGAACTGTGGTTTGAAGAGCATTTGGAAGGCTTGTGAGGCTGTTAAGATTTTTCTTTCCTAGAAGGATTAGTTTCTCAGATATGGCATGTCATTTAATGATCACCAGCTGTGGTGGTCCCCTCTTGTGAAGTTTGAGGGCAAGCTGCTGTTCGAGTCTCCCTAGGTCTTAACTTTAAGGTTTTTCAAGAAAGGCATTAACTCAACCAATGAATTCTTTACCAGATGATAAAATCCCAAGGTGTAGATTGCTAGCTCTAACACCCTTTGTTTGAGCCAAAATTTTTGGCCTCCTAGCCATTGCCAACCAAAAAATGGACAGGCTAGGAATTGGACTAAACTTTGTCTCCAAACAAAGTATTAGATGGTATACTATTTTGCAAGAAGAGAGAGAATTTTTTGAGTATGGTCATTTTAAATTAGAGGATGCCAATAAGTTTAGAAGGGAAGTAATGGCTGAAGGGGTTTAGATTCCTTCTTCACCATATGTGGACTGTCTCCTAATGGCAGAATTGGATCTCTCTAAATAAGATGGAAGAGACAATACACCTACTATGTGGCCATGGACGACCAAGGAAAATGTTGGATGACGAAATTTGGTGAAGCAGGAATACCTCTATAACTAAGCTGCATGATATGGGGAAATGGAAACCTGAATTTGAAATAGAAATGTGACCCCTCAAATTAGTAAACAGTGAAATTTTCAGTTTTAACATTATGGTTTAGAATATAGATTCATGATTTAAAAGATACCTTTTTATTTCAGATCCAAAATTCTGGTCACGCAGTTTTTACTCCAAAAGTAAGAAGCAATAAGATACTTTTTTCAGCCCCACTGAAATGTATTTTAGGCGTGTTTCAGCTGTGTTTTGGAGTTTTTGTACCGAAATGTGGCTGGTATGCAGGGGGTACATTTCCTGCAACATAGCTCTACAATAATTGTTTTTATCCTGCTAGGTCCATCCTTCCTTCATGAGTCATGACACATTGGACTTGAAAGACATAGCATTGAGTATGCATAGATGGGTTCCAACTCCACAATTTTCAATCATTTCCAGACACCAAAGGACTAACTTTGAGCATGTCAATAATTTTCACCAATTTTCACTGAAATTCATTTTGTATTGAAGCAACATGCCAAAATAGCATCTACAATAATGAACCAGCCTGATATATAAGAGTTCCAATTCTGCCTTTATGTACAATACACTATACTGTTATCCAAAAAGGATGTATCAAGCTTATAGTAGCAAAAAGGAAAATAACCTTTTCCTGGAGTTTATTAGAGTCCAGCCAACATTTACACTGAGATTTTATATGCTTTGAGTTCAACAAAAAGATTTCAATAGCTCAATATGATAATCATACAAAATTGAAATTAGATAATGTTGTACATATCTAGAAACATTTTCAACCCATCATGCACACAACATGTTCTTGGATTAGGAAAGCCCTTTATAGGGTTATGCCGATATTATATCCATGAATACTCAACAACTCAAATATTTGTCATCTCGCCATTAATTGCTGGCACTTTGATTGTTCTATTCACCCACTATTTCCTGTATAGAGTGCAAGCGGCGATACAATCCGACTGGTTGTACAATAGGGGGCATCACCCTAGGGTGTGGAACTGAAATGTTATGGGTTGAGGTAGGCTTCCCAATGAATGAATTTGGTGCAATTGGTGGAAACAACCAGGGGGTTCGATGATCAAATGGGAGAGGTGGACGTGGTGAATCAAATGGAAAAGGAATCAATGAACCCCCCATATTTGGATCCACATTATTCTCATGAAATAAACGAACTTGACAACTTGAAGTATTATGAGATGTGGAATCTTCAACTGTAACAAAAAAAAAAACACATTGTTATGCAATTGCATTGAAGGCGATGAAGATAATGATATTTTGAATTTCACATAAAATGATACATCAATTGATATTTCCATACCAGTATTTTGTAAAATAAAACCTTGTACCCTTCTAGATGTGTGGTCCAGATTGATTTCTTTTGTAGAAGAAATCTCCAATTGTTCATTCATGCTTCTTTTCCTTCCACGACACTGTCCAACCTTTAGAAACTGTGGTCCATCTTTTCTTGATTTCAACGCAGGAACACTTTGCCCCCCTTTTTTTGTTGGGCTCAAGAAACTATGTCGCCTCTTGGTAGTGACATTGGATGGAGTTACAACATCAAATTTCTTATTATTGTACTCTTGGATTACATTTTTTACCAATTGATTTAGTGCATATGCCTACTCCAAAGTTGTGGGCGTTATTTGTAATAAAACCCTCAATCTCTTATGAGTTGATAACATCACAAGTTTAATTTCCTCATCGATTGTTAGGGTGCTATCTGGCCTTACAATGGTTGAATCAGTGGAAGGAAAAGCTGTAAGGTTCATTTCAATTTCTGGGCTCATTACAAATGATTCATTTAAATCAAGTAAATATCCAGGTCTTTCTGTAATAGACCTAGATACATTAGGAAATTCATTTCCCCCCGAAACATTGCTAGTCACTACCATCTCAACTTTTAAAATATGCTTACAAATATTACCATTTAGGGCCCATTTGCAATTACAAAAGTTTAGGTTCAGCCCTTTATAGATGACATGATACCATGTATCACGAGTTGCCATAGTTTGGCTACGAACCAAATACTCACTTTCCTTGTTTCCATCAGCCATACAATCTTCATCTGGGATATTCTTTGCTTTGCACTTACTTAAATTTATTTGTTGCTCAATTTTTGAAGCTCGGACAAAACCAGCTTTTTTTAGACGTTGCATGTGAATGTAATACAACTCAACCTTTTTTAATAATAGGTGCAATAGCCAATCCACCCTTCTATGGGACACATTATTCTTCTCACAAAGGTACCTTTGCTTTAGATACCGGTGATAAGATTCGATAGCATTATTAGTATCCTGGTTGGAATGTGGGAAGTCCCTATATGCTTTTGCCCACATATCTGGAAAAAAAACATATATTAGATGCGAAGAAACAATAGAAAATGGTCAATTACAAAATAAACTGATAAAATGCAACTTTAAGAAACTTACATAATTTGTTGTTGTTTAACCAGTTGGTTGCAAAATAATCCAAAAACACAGTTTCTTCTTTGAATTCATCAAAGAAAATTTGAATTTCATGTTGCACAGATGCATCATCTTCACACGAATGCATGATTAATCCTAGAGCATGGAAGATACAAACTTTATTTTCCTTTCCCCTGACTTTAGTTCCTACATTTTTCAACCACACTCTATAGACATGCCATACACACAATAATAGTGTACAGTTTGTGCAAGTCCTGAAATAATATAACATTATAAGAGAATATCCTTGAACATTATTGCTTTTTATCTCTTCTAAAAATAAAAAACTGGTTCACCTTAATGCCTCAATTTCCGCTGCTGCATCATCTGTGATGACAGCTCGGACATGCCAATCTAGGTTTTCCTTTTTCCCATTTGCAAATAATTGTGACATCCATTTACAAATATCAGGAGTACCATTCCGTGATGATATTACCCCTGCCACTGGAATCCCATTGTGATGATCATCAAAAGCCATTAAGGTGTACAGTTGATACTGCATTACAATAATAAAACAAGATTATAAGCATATAAGAGGATGACATTGAAATAAAGTTGAATAAATGAAGTTTTGGTAAATATGTTTACCCCATATTTGTTGGTGCTAAAAGTGGAGGCCATTGATAACATGTTGTTGTGTGAGTATTTCACCATCATTGAAAGCATCCACTTAGTTTGCATGCCTATAATGAAAGGGATGTTTAAAAACATCTTGTTGTTGGTAGAAGAAAAAGCTCTCTGGGCACTCACTAACCCAACGATCCACACTCATTGGATCACTTTCTTGCTTCACATACTCTAGCCTCTTGATATTATTGTACATGTTTGACACATCCTTTCTTGTCATGAAAGAATCTCGAGGTGCCCCTGTGAACAACTCACCAGATCCATACCTTAAATCAAAGATAAATTTTTCCCAGATTATTGTAGCATTAAAACCATCATGAACCAAATCTTCAACAATAGTTCATATATGCTCTGTTAAATGTGGTGCAAAATTGAATTTCTTGGGCATGTCATTTGCCTCATTTCCATGACAAACCACATTTTTGTCATCAATATGTCTGCATGATGTATATATTAGAACAACATCATTTGGTCTAAGAGCAAGTCGTTGCATAATAAAGTGACAATGACAACCAACTTTGATGTTGTGACGTGGAAGACGTTTTTTAACTGTAGATCCAGGTTCAACTACATTGCTGGATTGTACATGATTTGGACCATAGGCACACCAATATCTGGTGATCAAGAATTTACCAAAAATTAAATAAAATATTTATGCATGTTTGACATAGTGAACTTAAAATCAAAATTATATATATATATATATATATATATATATATATATATATATATATATATATATATATATATATAGATATATAGATCTATATATATATATAGATATATATATATATATATATATATATATATGTATGTATGTATATATATATATATATAGAGAGAGAGAGAGAGAGAGAAAGACTCACACAACATATTCTAGATATGTTGAAAAATTTGTCCTCTTGATATCCTTCACATCTTTAATTCGGTGAGTTTTAGCAACAAATTGAGTAGGTGCACTTTCCCTCATTTTCTCTCCACTTATAAAATCCTCAAGTCGACAATATGGAATAATCATGACTTGATCTCCTGCTACTTCTGTCCATGTCAAATCTTCTGCTGAAAACTCTATCATTCCTTCTGGGTCCTCAACCTCCAACTCATTGATCAAGTCGCACTTCTTCATTCTTCAAATCCCAATACAAATTAGGGAACACGAATATTGACTAAACATATGAGCAACAGTTCATGCTATAAATATTGAACACCACTTGAAATGCAATTTTTGTAGTGTGTACAATTTACACTCAAGACCCCACCAGATATAAACACATTTAGATCATAACTCCCTATCTCCCCTTCAATATTTCCTACCCATGCACAAAACAGTATTATAGACTTTCAAATGCTTCATCTTGGTATAATCAATACATTGTTGAAAGAAACATAATAACATGCAAAATATGTTGCAAAGAAAATCCAACAACTCCTTGATAAATATGGATCATGACATTGGTTTATATTCTGAAGACCCAACCCTATTACTGAAACCTTTATCTATGTATCTCAATGTAAAACAGAACCCTCAATCTCTTGCCTCCAAGTCATCTGCAAAGATTCCCCACCTCATTGTTCTTTATCCAAATCCCTGAAACAAGAACTTCTTGCACAGAAGCTACTTAGTAGATGTTGCACAAGCACTTTTCTGAGTTTTGAGTTTTACCAACATAACTGTTTGAACCCAAGGAGTAGCTGGCTGCATTCGCTAAAGTCCTATGAAAATGGGAAATGTTTTTGTTCCCAAACCCATATCTGCTACCTTTTGAAGTGTATTGCTTATGAAGGTGTCAAAATTGTCCTAACTCCACAATATTAGTATGAAAAGTTAGTGCTGCTATAAGATGATGTTATAATGTCTGATTTCACAGTGGCTTTGACTGATTGCCATTTATCCCGCAGTTCCTGCAGTTCCATACTAGAGGGAAAAACAATTGGCTCCTGCAACATCTCCAGTTGTGGCTATACTGAAAGGTATCCCTAGCTTGTGTTCAGAAATTATTGTTTGAAAATTCCATTTTAAAATATACTTCTAGGCAGACATGACAAGGTTTTCTAGACTAAAATATTACTGTAATGATGCATCTTTTATTATATGTTGTGTTAGTAGAGATGATCAGAGCATCTCAAGAGTATTGAGAAGAAAACACTAGGATAAACATAGCCATGGGTATGAGTAGAAGAAATGCAGAGGCGGACTTACAGTTGCCTCCTGGATTCAGATTCTTCCCTACAGAGGAAGAGCTGGTAGTGCATTACTTGTGCAAGAAAGCAACCTCTCAGTCGCTCCCTGTTCAAATAATAGCAGATGTGGACCTCTACAAATATGATCCATGGCATCTTCCAGGTAATTTTTCATTTCTCCCCTCTAATCCTTGTACCCATATTTCTAAACAAATTATATAAGGTGTGATCAGATGGATTTCCGGACTTAACAAAGAGCCTGTTCTTTTCTTTTTTTTGTTTACAGAGAAAGCCCTGTTTGGAGAGAAGGAATGGTACTTCTTCACTCCCATAGATAGAAAGTACCAAAATGGGTCAAGGCCCAATAAGGATGCTGGTTCTGGATACTGGAAAGCTACAGGTGTTGATAAGCCCATCACTGCTAAAGGAGGAAAGAAGAGAGTGGGCATCAAGAAGGCTCTTGTCTTCTATGTTGGGAAAGCACCCAAAGGCTCAAAGACGAATTGGATCATACACGAACGTCTTACTGATGTTAGCAGACCTGCAAGGAAGAAAGGCAGCTTAAGAGTAAGTTCTTTTGTCCTCTTTGTAAGGTCTTGAGTCGGTAGTTTTGGAAATATAGTTCACTGGGTCAATTTGGCTTCTGGTTGTTATGTTCCATGCTTTCCCCCTTCTGTTTCTTCCCATGTTTGCTCATATGGGCATTAGCAATAAGGATATTGGTGCTGAATGCTTGATTCCTCAATTACAGATATTGGTTCTGTATTGGATTGGAATAGAAATAAAAGACACAGGACTTAAATGATTGATTACTCAATTGAAGCTATTGTCAGTGGAATGTTTGGATTTGCATTTTTTATGGGAAGAATTATTTTATTTTTTTCTATCAGTTCTCTGAGGCCCAGAGGCTGGGAATTGTTTTTCCTTGTCTTGGATTTGGCCATTTGAAAATAGTTAGAGAATGAAATATAAGTTAGGGACTGGATTCTATATTTTCTTGTTTGCTCTGTCATTTATTTTGTGTATACTAATTGAAAATATTCTTCTTAATGTAGTTGGATGATTGGGTTCTCTGTATTACCATGCTCAGACTGGAGAATTTCTTGTAGGAACAGCCACAATCAACGTATAATTTCAGTATGGAAGGTCTACAAAATCCCTTCCCTTAGTTAGACCAAATAACTTTTATTGATTTTAATCAAGATTACTTTACTGGCTTAACCACTTCAGACTACCTACCAAGGTTCAACTCAAATCACATACAATTCCAATGAGTTCATGGTCTTAGAGCAAGGCTTGTCAGTCCTTGGTTAAATATTTTTTTATAAGAGTCTGCCTGTACATACCAAGGGAATATCCTGTTTCAATTTTTTGCACAGAAGACCAGGAAGCATAATCAGGTGCAGCGAGCAATGAATCATCGAAATTGGTCCATCCTGCTGAATTTATGTAGTTCAGGTGGGTTTAATGTTGGTTTCCATGTTCTAAATGGGCTCTGTTTCTTCTCGCAGTTTTCAAGTATCAACCAATTTTTCACAATGTGTACATGTTTCCCAATAAGAAGGCCTTCGATTACTGCAATTTCACAGACTCCATTGTGCTAGACGAGGGAAAATCTGGATCATTCACGGTATGGTATAAGCTCTTTTGAAGCCTAGAAAATGTTCAAGGCATTTTGTTTGAAGACTTATGCGTTCTTATAGGTTTAAAATTTGAAATATTGCACTTTAGGCACTTGCATAGTGATGGACTCTGGATATTATAGCATCCAGAGCATATGTTTTCGTTTTGTATGGGTATCAATATAGAATCTGCTCATATGATGATTACCTACAACTTTTCCAGTATAATGCCATAGATTTCCTAGATTGGTACTGGATTTCTACTTGCAGGGATTGACATATATGTTGGTTCGCATTTATATCTATTATATTTAGTCTGCCCATCAAAATTTATTATCAGAATTCTGATACTAAGTTACTTTACCTCACGCCGCACAGAATGCCGGGAATAACAAGCAAAGGACCTGCAAGGTGGGTGGACAACGCTGACTGGCTTCCTCGAGACGGGTTGCAGAGGCCGTGTTTCCCCCAGACGGTTGCGGAGGATGCGCAGAGTAGGTTTGAACGGGAGCGAATGTTCGAAAATGAAAATGGTCTTTTAGCGCAAGGGGAGGTTGCCATTTGAAAATGGGTCCCGGTGCCAGCTCAGGGGTGGTGGGTCCTGCGTTCCTGGAAACGGAATGTAGCTCTTGTCAGATTAATGATGTATGGAGGATGACCCCCCTCGACATCCATTCGACATCCATGCTAGAGCCGGCCTCCATACGAGCATTTAATGCCCTATGGTAGGCTGGTTAGCTCTTGCCTAATTTATCTGTATTTGATGTCATCATCTTTAGACAATCTCACATTACCTCGATGATTGGGCCCAAGCACTCTGTTTGATCTACGTAGGTTGCAATACATATGTGAGTGGATGTGCAGTAATGCATTTCCAACCAATCAACTCTGTATTTTCAAAAAAAAAATTCCAGAAATAGTGCGAAACAAATTTGCAAAATAATGCGAAACAAATTTCCAGAAATTTCAAATTTATTTTCAGGCTCTCGACTCCCTTGTTTCCCCTCTTATCACTCAACTCAACGCCATATGCCCCCTTTCCATTATTGAAATTTGCAGGAAAACCATCAAAGGGTAGCATTGATCACAATCATCTTCAATGTGACATCATTTATATTAGAGCAGTATTTGCCGATCATTCGTAAACATAGTCGCAAGAAGAAAATTGCACATCATAGCATTTTTCCCTGGTGTTAACAATTGCCATTATGGATGATTACACAATGTAGCTTATCTCCTCTACATAGTTAGATAATATAATAAAATAACAGTTAGTACTATATTACATATATTTAGTATTATGCTTATATTAGGTAATATTATTTAGGGCATATTAAGATAGAGTTAAATATTAGTATATGCTAATAAGTAATAATAGTGTCAGTTTAATAACATAAAATAACAATTATCATAGTTTGATATTAACATAATATGATGTTAGAAGAGATATTGAAATATAAATTAATGACATATAAATTTAGTATCAAGATACTATTAATATATTTTTAGTTTAGGATTAACAACTAATATTAACCTAACTTAATATAGGGCTTATATTAACATTAGTATTAGAAGAAGTATTAACAACTAATTATCATAGTATCATATAGGATTAACGATTAATATTAAATTAACATCATAGAGGTTAGTTAGGTTAGAGTAGGTTAGGTTAACTTTAAGGCTGAACTTTAGAGTGGTTTGGCTGTGTCATTAAAACAAATTAAGGGTCATTCTCTTACCTCATCAGCAAGAAGAATCGATCCGATTGGTAACTAAAGTCATATTAAACCGATAGCAATAGGAAAAAGGTAATTGGACCAAGACATCTTAAATCGATAGCAATAGGAAAAAGGTAATTGGACCTAGTTAAACTAGTTGAAACCATCATTCCAAAATGGAAAAAGCCTTGATGTAAGCTTTGGACTGGGTGGTCTCCCTTATAATGTTTTAGGTAGAGAATTTCAAATGTGCATACAACATATTGTTGGGCATGGTTTGGTTGTACTTACATAGGACCAAAGTGGACTATTTTGAAAGGGAAATTATTATTGTTATTAATTATAAAAAGAAAAAACATATGAGCTAGATATATATACATTTAAATGACTCATAAATGTTGATAGGCATCGATACATGAAAAGCATCAAAACACTGATGCCACAAAACATATCACATTGTGCAAACTTAAAAATAAACAAACAAATAAAAGGAGATATAAAGTTCTTAAATTATTATTGTTATTAAGTATAAAAAGAATTAACATGCCATCTTTGCCATGGAAATTCTTACTTTGTAAATAGTTTTTGTTACAATGACATGGGCCAATACCATGGTTTATGAATACCACATTAAGTGTTGATATAGCATTTTCTTTAATTAATTTGTTTGAGATAAATTAAATAAAAGATCATAACTAACTTGAAATAAATCTTAACAATTAATTTGCAAATACTAGTATTAATATTCCTACATATCTTAAGAAAGTTAATTCTCTACCATATACATAATGGTCATTGATAATTAAGTTTAAATTCTTGAAAATCTATTAGCAAATAAACATATAAAATAATTAGAAAAAATTATGGTTGAAATATTTCTTTAATTAATTAATTTGAAATAAATTAATAAACAAACATAAATAACTAACTTGAAAATTTATTTTTATTTGATATGTAAATACTATTATGAATATTTTTACATATGGTATGAAAGTTAAATATCTACTGGATCTCCCAACAATGATACTAAACCTCTACTTGAAAGGGGTAGTGAACTAAACATTTGCTGGCGTAATTAAGGGTAGCACCGACGACATTGTTGCAAACTTGCATGATGTTGTTGAAGGCCTTAATAAGGCAGTTGTAGCAATCATCAGTAGAGATTGCGTTATTGCAGAGTGCGTGGTCGTAGGCAGTGGGAGAGCCACACGAATAAGCGTAGTCGTAATGTTCCGAAGAGGACGTGTTAGTTTCCAGATTTGTGTTAGTTTCCTGTTTTCAGAAATTGAAAAACCATTTTGCATCTTTCCATGTGATAGAAATCCCAATCTAGGCACTGGAATTTCAGATTCGCGCTGCAAATGTCCTGTCGTCACAAAAATTTCTCAAAAAAGAGCTGATTTTAAATCAGTGATATCTTCCTCATCTGGACTCCGGTTCAATTGTTTTTTTTTTAAATTGGGTATTTTTTTGTAAATAACTTAGATATGTAATTAGATTCTACAAATTTTCACCAAAACATACAAATTGGATATGTGAACTCACGGCCCCGAAAAATGTCGACAACATAGTTGATTTTTAAATCAGCAATATCTCTCTCATTTGGACTCCGATTCGGCCAATTTTATGTTTTCAAATTGGGTATTTTTTCACAAAGAACCAAGATATGCAATTAGATTCTGCAAATTTTGCACCAAAACATACAGATTTGATCTGCAAACTTGCCGCCCAAAAAATTCGTGCAAAAAATAAAAAAATTCTCTGCTTTGCCCAAAAAAGTGTTATGATACCACTTGTTAGAGATCTGACCTAGAAATATATGAAAATATAAATATACCTAGAAATAATAAGATCTGAATAGATAAATATACCTAGAAATAATAAGATCTAGATTTTTTAAATCAGTGCTACCTGGCTCATCTGGACTCCGATTCGGCTGATTTTTTTTTCAATTTAGGTATTTTTTCCCAAAGAACCAGGATCTACAATTAGATTCTGCAAATTTTAGACTAGAATGTACACATATGATCTACAAACTCACCGCCCAAAAAATTCTCTGCTTTGCCCAAGAAAGTGCTCTGATACCACTTGTAATAGATCTGACCTAAAAATATATGAAATGATACAAATATACACAATAACTGTAAACAAAAAAAAATATAAAAATGCTTATTTATTGATCAAAACCTTTAAGGTAGGGCAACACAATACAACTACTCCTTAAGGAAGGATAACACTCCACAAGCCATATGCTTGTTCATACAATATTCCTTGACTTCTCTCAATGGGGAGTCTCTAGCCTCTATATAGGCCTTATGTATACAATACCACGGGTCATTGCCATGGTTCCTTAAATATCATCTATCTAATACAATGGGCTTATTGCAATATTTCTAACTACTTATGGTCCCTTACATGATATAGGTTAACCACTTTATTTATTACTATTACCCATCCCATTATTACATTATTCCCTTGGGTACCTCCCTTTGCACCCCATACTATTCCCCCTAGGTATACTACACGCACAACACACTGGTCACTCCACGTACTAAATGTGGGTGTGCCTATCACACATCGTGTCAACTCGCCCATGGGTGTCTTGCTTGGGCATGCGCCCGCCCGAATGCCCAACTTGGGTCGCCCAACAAGCCTGCTCGCCGTACACTCCCATCGTACATATTGTCACACTTCCTCATTACATGACTTGTCGCACTGCCTGTCGCACATCTCAACGCACGACTCAATCACATAAAACTGAAAGTCCACCTCCAAGTCGCCTTTAACTGAACGTACTAACCCGAGTTGCCTTTAATCGAACACGGGTGCTCGTCGCACTTTCGTTGCGACTGCGTGCCTTTAACTACGATCGTCTGTTTTTCGACTCTCTTGGGCGCTTGCCAACTCAAGGCCTTGATAATTTTCTTCCCCTCCTGATGCAGGAGCATCCAAGTGAAAAGGCGACAACTGAAAAATGGTTTTATTTTATTTTATTTTGCTGGACAGAGAGGAAAAAATTTTGAGTTTCTGTTTTATTTTGTTTCATTTAAAATTAAGGCTGAATTAGCCATTGTTTGTTTTTAAAATTAGGCAAACAGATCAAGATAGGATTAGTTAGGGACTTGTTTAAAGAAGCTGTTAGACAACTGAAAATTAACTGAGGAACAATTCCTCAATTATAAAGAAACTGCTAATAATGCATTGAAAAGGAAAAACCAAAGCTCATTGAGGGACTGCCATAGAGAGAGGAGAGAGAACACAAAAATTGTAACTTACAACTATTTTGAATCTCTATAGAAACAACCAATTCTAAAATCTATCATTAAGGAAGTAGAGTAGTTTTATTATTTTTCCATGTGCATAGATGTTTCAGGCATCGAAATGAAAGTAAGACAGTGAAACAATTTATTAAAGAATCTGAACAGCATCGGAAAGAATCTTGTAACAGGAAGCATCTCAAACCGAGAACCAAACAGAGGTACACCAACATATATTTTTTCCTTTTTCCTCAACAAAAAAAACCAAGTACCATTATATTAAGCACTTCAAGCATTTCTTGTACATTTCATTTTCATTTCCCATTTAATAGTTCACTGTACAAAATCTATAACCTTGGAATTGTGGAGGGTTCCAAAACCCATACAACCAAAAACATTACAGTTCACAAACTAAATGCCAATCAAACATCGAGGGCACGAACACCTGTGGAACCACATCCATAAGCGGAGGAATCAAAACCCCAAGGGTTGTAACCGATTACAGATAGAAAAATCAACAGAGCAATTACAGACGGAGCAAGCAACAATGCAAGCAAGAAACATCTACGGCCATGGAAAGACCCTACCCGGGTTTTCGCTAAGCCCGCGAATAGTTCCAAGGATGAAACCATGGAGCAATGTTCCCCTGGAAGGACCTGCACGCACCATAGAATAGGGCAGTGGTTAGATAGGGCCACGATACCAAAACACAATGAACAACAAACCATAAAGAGGAGCGAGGGTTTTACCTGGAGGAGGACCGGTTCCACGACGGAGGACGAGAGCTGAGACCCACAACAGAGGGTTTCTCGCAGTAGAAGTTCCATGAACGTGTTGTGCTTGCTCACCAAGGAGCCAGAACGTTAGAACCTCAAAAACGAAAGATGAAATTGCAATTGAAATGAGAGGATTACCTGAGAGCAAGTTCGTTGAGCCGTCTTGTGCAGCAGCTACGCAGGAACCTGTGTTTGCAGAGCCGAACCATCACCAGACCCAACATCAAACATATAAATCACCACAAAACAGAGCAAAAACGAAGCTTGAGCCAAATGACAAAGACAAATAGACTTGCGAGTGGAAAATGACCCGAAACCCTCCAAAAACCAGAGAAGTGAATCACCACAGAGAGCGAATAGAGGCACAACACCAACAAACCATAAGGAACAAGTGAAGCACAGCAAACCACCATACAGGACAAGCAAGGCACGATACTTACCAACCATTGCAAAAACCAGGTGAAAGCACCGAGCACCCACAGAGCCAAAACATAGAAAAGAAGGAATGAATTCCAAATACCCTCGACGAAAGTTATAACCCATGGTTGCAAGCCCAAGGCCAGTACAAAGGGCGGATAGAATACCATAAACCACATTAACGCCATATACCAAAACCCCGCCACTGACTTTAATTCGAAAACGAAAAAATTAAATAGTCACAACTACGTGTCCCTCCTTGGGATCGCCACCACCTCCCCTTCACGTCGTGGAAGCAGGGAATAACATGGACATCTCCTCTTCCCCATCATATCTTTGCCAATTGTTTGGTGGTGTGTGTTCAGCTATGCCAACTAACACCACACACGACTCTTCCTTAGATTGTGGATCCATCTGCCCCACTCTCCAGGCTAGCCAAATCTAAAATCTATTTATAATAATAGTAATCGTTTATCATTAAAAAACTTGAGCTAACACAAAGGGTGTTACATTCAATGTGGGTTATAAAATAAAATATTTCAATATAAACATTAAGTAAAATACTTCGTTATCAACTAGACAAATTAAATGGCCCATAAATGTTATAGGCATCAATACATGAAAAGCATCAAAACACTGACACCATGAAACATATCACATTGTGCAAACTTAAAAATAAACAAACAAGTAAAACTAGATATAAAGTTCTTAAATTATTATTGTTATTAATTAAAAAAAGAAATAACATATGAACTAGATATATATACATTTAAAAAAGCATGTAAAAATAAACAAACAAATAAAACTAGATATAAAGTTCTTAAATTACTATTGTTATTAAGTATAAAAAGAATTAACATATGAGCTAGATATATATACATTTAAAAAAGCATGTATAGGTAGATTCATCCACATTACCATCTTTACCATTGAAATTCTTACTTTGTAAATAGTTTTTGTTACAATACCATGAACCAATACCATGGCTTACAAATATCACATTAAGTGTTAATATGACATTTTCTTTAATTAATTTGTTTGAGATAAATTAAATAAAAAACCATAACTAACTTGAAGTAAATCTTAACAATTAATTTACAAATACTACTATTAATATTTTTATATATCTTGAGAAAAGTAATTCTCTACCATATACTTAATAGTCATTGATAATTACATTTAAATGCTTGAAAATCTATTATCAAATAAACATATAAAATAATTAGAAAAAATTATGGTTGACATATTTCTTTAATTAATTAATTAAAAATAAATTAATCAAACTAGCATAAATAACTAAACTTGAAAATTTATTTGATACGTAAATACTGTTATAAATATTTTTACATATTGTATGAAAGTTAAATATCTACTAGATCTAGCAACAGCGATACTAAACCTCTACTTGAAAGGGGTACTGTTCGTAGCGAACTAAACATTTGCTGTCGTAATTAAGGGTAGCAGCGACGGCATTGTTGCAAGCTTGCATGCTGTTGTCGAAGGCGTTAAAAAGGCAGTTGTAGCAATCAGAAGTAGAGATTGCGCTTTTGCAGAGTGCGTGGCCGTAGGCGGTGGGAGAGCCACACGAATAAGCGGAGTCGTAATGTTCCGCAGAGGGCGTGTTAGTTTCCAGATTTGTGAAAAGGCAATTCAGACTCTGAAAGAAGGGACTTCCATCTGGGATTTTCTGTTCGTGTCCGCCCCCACCACCACGCAGAGGAGAAGTAACATGAGAGGTAAAGCAAAGCCAAATGACCTCATCATCCTCATGGCTGGCTGCCTCTCAAATGAAATAGAAATGATATTACCTCTCATGATTATAACAATAATCCTTTCAAATGCTCCTTATCAATCTGCCCAGGACGCCCTCGTTTTATAGCCCTTGCTGGACATGGATAACGTCCCATTAAAAAAACTTCATTTTGGTTTTATTTCTTCACAGGCATGAATCACCTCGTTCTCAAAATTTTAAAAAATCATAAAAATAATAAGATAGCTTACTTGTTGTCGTTAAGTTTTGGGAGTGATAGGTTCATACCCATATGTAAGTGGTCATTTCAAAAAAAAAAAGAGGTGTGTTTCTCATACCAGCATTTTATAATTCAAAAAATTATGTGTGGCGAACAAATCACAAGTTATATGGAATGATTTATATTTTATTTTAATATTTTAAGATTTATGATTGAAAATTTATTATTAAATTTGTGCAATTATATAATAGTCTATAAGCATCAATTCATAATAAGCATACTTGCTAAAATTTAAAAAAAATTATAAAAATAATAAGACAACTTACCTTTTTTTGTTAAGTTTTGGGAGTGATAGCTTCATACCCATATGTAAGTGACCATTTCAAAAAAAAAAAAAAAGTGTTTTTCATACCAGACTATTTTATAATTCAAAAAATTATGTGTTTCCAACAAGTCACAAGTTAAAGGAGTGATTCATATTTTATTTTAATATTTCAAGATTTATGATTGAAAATTTATTATTAAATTTGTGCAATTATATAATAGTCTATAAGCATCGATTCATAATAAGCATCAAAACAATTACTACATGATACTTGCTAAAATTTAAAAAAAATCATAATAGCTAGTTAAATTGTAACTTTATTTTAGATTACTATTATTTTATTAACTACAAATAATTAATATATGTGTCAAATATTTATACATTTAAAAAAATATGGAAAAAACTTCTTAATGATCCATATTTGCTCTACTTTATCATGTAGATTTTCAATATGCAAATAGGTTTCTTTACAATACTATGACTTGTCAATATCACATGCACAAAAAAACCATAACTCCATATGACAATTTTTCATATAATGAAATTTTTTAATTAATCAATTTATTTGAAAGACAAAAAAAACATAACCACTAGGAGATAAATCTAAAATTTTGATTTGTCTATACTGCTATGAATATTCTAGATGATAAAAAAATATATGAATTAAACATATATATGTATGTATACTATTATTAATGATAAAAAGAATGTATGAGTTAAACATATATACATTTAAAAAAACATGCAACATGACTAGGAAATAGTCATTGTTACAATATCATGACTTACTAACATGTCTAAAAAATCATTACATTTTCTTAATTAGTGAATTTTAATAAAAGAACATAAATTATTTAGATAAATCTCAACCTTTGATTTGTAACTACTATTAAGAATTTTTTAGAACATGCCATGGAGTTTAAATCCCTGCCATCTATCTAATACCTAACACATCCCTATAAATTAAATGGCCGATAGACATCAATAAGTATACAAAAGTTTACCTCATGATACATCTCACATTGCCAAAATTAAAAAATAATTTATTTTCTTTTTAAATCATAAAAACCAAATAAATTATAACTTTATTTTAAATTACTATATTATATTAATTATAAAATTAAATAATATATGAGTTAAATATATAAACATTTAAAAAAATACATAAAAAGATTTTTAATGGTGGAGATTCACCTCACTTTACTTACTAATACCACATGGTCAAAAAAGTAGAAGTCATGTTGATATAAAGCATGTTCATATGATTTTTTTTTTTAATTAATTAAAATAATTAAAAGAGTAAAAAAAGCATAACTACATTTAAATGTCAATCTTTAACCTGTGACTAATACTAAAAATATTTTAAAACACTGTTTGGAGGTTAAATTCTTACTATCCACCAAATAATTATTGATAACTATACTAAAATTATGGAATAATTTATATTAAAAAAGTATTTGCTAATCATTCGTAAACGTAGTCGCAAGAAGAAAATTGCGCATCATAGCATTTTTCCCGGTGTTAACAATTGCCATCATGGATGATTACGCAGTGCAGGTATGTAATTTATCTCTCAAAGCAATTATCCAGGAAATTAAACATTTCTTCTCGGCACAGTTAAGAAAGCAAAATTACAAAGGCGTGTTTAAGTTGAATTTTCAAATAAAAATAATGATTTATGATAAGGTGGTGGTGAATGTAATAAGACTTTACATTAGTGAGATGGGAAAATTCCGGGAATTGTATGTTAATGAATTGTCAACATGGGAATTATCAGAGTTGGAGGAGATCATGGATGTCTTTCATACCAAAGTACTAATAATGTTTTTTATTGATTTAGTAAAAAACTAATAAATCAATAGTCAAAATTTTCAAATCTAAGTGCTGATTTTTTTTAATAAGAATAGTGATTTAAAGAGTTTTGTAGTAAGTTTTATCCATCAAATCTTTAAATTGATCAATCTTTTGTATTTGTGTAAAACTCTAATTTATATCATTAACTAATCAATATTAAGGTAATGCAATTTATTGTATATTTTGTATATAATTTTGTTCTTTTATTTTAATCTTTTTAATTTAGATTGTGTAACCTAAATCTTTATAAAGTTGAGTTTTTTTTAATATTTAAATTAACTTTAATATATAAGTAGTTTATTTTATTTTTATTAAACTAATTTAATAGAATTAGAGATTAACTTTATTTACAATACTAGATTTATTTTTTATTAGAATATTAATATTCTCTAATACTAATCTTTTTAATATAGTTAGATAATATAATAAAATAACATTTAGTACTGCATTACATATATTTAGTATTATGTTTATATTAGGGAATATTATTTAAGGCATATTAAGATAGAGTTAAATATTAGTATATGCTAATAAGTAATAATAGTGTTAGTTTAATAACATAAAATACCAATTATCATAGTTTTATATTAACATAATCTGATACTAGAAGAGATATTGAAATATAAATTAATGACATATAACTTTAGTATCATGATACTATTAATATATTTTTAGTGTAGGATTAACAACTAATATTAACTTAACTTAATATAAGGCTTATATTAACAGTAGTATTAGAAGAAGTATTAACACCTAATTATCATAGTATCATATAGGATTAACGATTAACATTAACTTAACAACATAGACTCTACTGCAACATTAACTTCGTGCATCCCTGCATGTACTTTACTACAACATTCGTTGATCCAGATTTAAACAGGAACACAACAAATTACAAATATGACCATAAATACAGAGATGCAACATAAATAATACTTCATTTCGTTGATGTAAAATATTGAAATACGCTTACAAACAGAAATGGAAATAAAATAGCTCGGGCGATGGTAGCTTATCTCTGAGAAGAGATGTGGCGGCTACATGTCTCTGAATTGTCTTACAATGAGGCTCAACGGCCTATTTATTGTGAGAAACAATGGAAAACCCTACACATCCAAAAACCTAACCCTAGGAGATGAAGCACCAAACTACAGGCCCTGTTTTGGGTAAATTGGTACATCAACTTCCCGGGGTCGTAAATTTGGCATACGATCTTTGTTTGATATGCACAATACCTCTTTAGAAATATGTATGAAAGGAATACAACTTTGGGATGAGCAACATTGGTCCATGGACCCATTTTGCTCCTAGTTTTCCCAAAAAATTTTGTTTAGGGCCTCAAAACAGCTACAGAAGTTTAGGACCCGAAAAACTGCCAAAAATAGTAAATTGTGCTACAAATAAGGAAACTAAAAAACTGAAAGAAACAATGGTGGAGGTCCAAGTGGAATAGGCGGGTGGCCACCAATATCCACCTGGATCATTCCTCCCCCCTTAGGAAGCAATGGTCCCCATTGCGTTGAGTTCCTCCATGAGATGAGGAAACTTCTGCTGAACTTGGTCCCTGGTGAGCCACTTGCTTTGGTGAAGGAGTTGTCCTGCTTTGAGAACTCGATATAGTTGGATCCTTTGCTGTCGGGTGTTCTTGCTCTGCGTGTCCATGATCCGATCAATTGTGGCTTGTTCCATGCAATCTGGATTTAACTCTATAGGTGTGAATTATTCTGCAATGTTTGATGTGTCTAGCAATGGTGGGAAGTATGGTCGAAGGCAGTCCACATTGAACATTGGGTGCAGGCCAAGGAATGGGGGAATGCTAAGCTCAAATGAATTATCTCCCACAACCTTGGTAATGGTGTACAAACCATATCGGAGTGGTCTGAGTTTCCGATAGGCTCTAGTAAGGTGTTCTTTTTGCAAATGCAACCAGACTTTGTCGCCCACCTGAAACTTATGTGGCACCCGATGTTGATCATGTCGCTACATGTATTTAGCATTTGCTTTCTCCAGAATGTCGTGTATTTGCTGGCAGATATGTTGGATGCGCTCAATGAAGTTTTTTTCCTTAACAGTTTCGGACTTGACATGAGTCAAATCTACCTGAGTAGTTGCAAATGGCATGGCCACATCAATTGGATATAGTGGCTGGAATCCCAAGCCCACCTGAAAGGAACTATGGCCAGTCGAGCTGTGGAGAGCCCGGTTATAGCTGTGCTAGACATAGGGAAGGTTCTCATCCCATGTGCGTGGATGCTTTGAGTTGTCCATGTGCAGAATGTGTACAATCATCCTGTTGACGACCTCTGTCTGGCCATTAGTTTGGGGATGGAAAGCTATGGAATTAGTGAGCTTGGTGTACATCATCGACTAGAGACTGGACCAAAATTCACTAAGGAACATGTTGTTCCGATCTGAGATGATAGATTGTGGGATCCCAAAGTGTACCCACACTCATTCAAAGAAGAGTTTAGTAGTGGTTTCTCTTGTGATATTCTTCTTGCAGGCCGCCATAATGGCCATCTTCGAGAATTTTTCAACGACCACAAAAACACAGTTGTTTCCATGCTTAGTATAAGGAAGGCCCGACATGTAATCCATGGAGATGGATTTCCAAGGTCGACTAGGGGTAGGAAACAGAGTATAGAGGCCTTGCTTATTTATGGTTGGTTTGGCAATGGTGCAAGCAGTGCATGATCTGATGTACTTCCCAATATCCTATCAAAGATTCAACCAATAGAAATACTTATGCAGTACTGCCACCATTTTCTCGACCCCTAAATGCCCAACATCGCGACTATAGTCCGCTTCCCAAAGCATCCCCCGTTCATCAATAATGTATTCCAGATACTGAACTTGGGTCATGCCAAAAGTGAATTTCTCCAAATTGGCACATAGCTTGTGTTGCCATAGTGTTTGGAGAACCTATTGGATGTGATGGAGGTGTTATTCCCAACTATGGCTAAAGATTAGGATGTCATCCAAGTATACCACTACAAATGAGTTGGTGAATGGTCGCAAGATGTCATTCATCAGCCTCATGAAGGTTGCAGGAGCATTCATCAACTCGAAAGGCATAACCAACTATTCGAAAAGGCCCTCCTTGGCTTTGAAGGAAGTCTTCCACACAACAAAGGATTCAATTGGTACCTAGTGATATCTTAACTTCAAGTCAATCTTGGTGAAATATTTTCCCCCTTTGGTTGGTCCAGAAGGTCATCAATTCATGGGATCGGGTACTTATTCCAAATAGCGATCTTGTTCAATGCCCGATAGTCAATACAGAGTCTCCAAGTCCCATCCTTCTTATGTACCAACGCGATCGGGCTCCCACAGTGCGATGAACTCAGTCAAATGTGACCTTTCTGTAATAGTTCTTGAATCTGACTCTTGATTTCGTCGTTCTCCAGAATGGAGCACCGATAGATTGGTCCATTGGGCAGTGGTGCACCTAGGGTCAGATCGATGGAGTGCTTGACCTCGTAATGGAAGGGCACCCCTGCGAGGGAGGTGAAGATGTCCTCGTACTCCTCCATGACCTTATTCATCTAATGTTTTCGTGTAGAGGGGCCCTGTCTGGAGGTCATGGCTACCGTCTTCTTGTTTCCTTGGGGAGTATCATCAAGAAAACAAATTTCCTGGTTTTGGAAATGAGCTTACTACATTGTTTTGTAGTAACCAAGGAGATGGTGGTAGTTGGTGCTACCTCCAATATCCTGTACAACTTATTTTCCAAAGTAACAATAATAACACGAGGCCTGGACTCATACATAACATGTTGCTTCCACCAGTATGGTTGCCCTAATAATACATCACAAACATCAAGGGGAGAAACATCACACAATACCTCATTCATGAAGGGCTTGATGTTGTATGGAAAGCGACACTGTTGGCTCATGTGAAGATCCCGTCCTTGGTGAAGCCACCCAAAGGTGTATGGTTGTGGATGTGTTGTGGTCAGTAAGCCCAATCGCTTCACAAACTTTGCTGAAATGAGGTTCTTTTGGCTCTCGTTGTCGACAATAAACTTTCAAATCTTTATAATTTGCCCAATATTCTCATAATATTCAACAAAAATAAATAATATTAGGGACAAATATGCAATTATTCATAAACCTTCCTAAGTAATATATTAAAGTTAAAAATACATTATCTAATGAAAAAGAGAGTTTTAATGAGCTAAATTATGGTCATATGCCTTAATTTATGTCTAACTAAGAGGCCCATCAACTATCACTCGGGTCCTTGATAAAAGGCATATGAACTTATGGACTATGATGGGGATCTACTTAAAAAGGTACTACATCTAGCACCTCGCTAGCTTGTGCTTTGTAAATCATGTTTTATTCTTTGGGCTCATTAAACTACCATGAAGATGATCGAGCGTTCTTTTTATGGTATTTTTCTTCCTCATTAATCCAAAAAACCTTGATTTTTCTTCTTTGGCTTGTTAAACTATCACAAAGAAGGCCCAACATTCTTTTATGGTATTTTTCTTGCTCATTAATTAAGAAAGCCTCAATTTTACTTCTTCGAGCTCATTAAACTTCCATGAAGAAGATCGAGCCTCCTTTATAGGGACTTTTTCTCACTCATTAAATGGAAAAAACCATAAGTTTCCTTCTTTGGGCTCGTTAAACTCCTACAAAGAAGATTTGAGTGATTTTTTCATGTCTTTTTCTCACTCTTTAAACTAAAAAATATATCATGGGTATTCTTCATTTCACTCAATTAACAAATTTTAGGAATATTATCGATTTTACTTCGTCCCCTCGTACTCGTAACAAAATGAGGAAGACTTATATTAAGCATATGTTTATCACTTTATCTAGACTCAATGGACTAGTTATGGAAAAGGAACTATGTCGGATATACTATTAACCCTCTATCACACCTGGTCATCAACCATGACAAAGGAACCCCTTGGAGTCATCTTTAAGCTCTTCTCAAAATCTTTAAATGTTAAAATACCACCAATTTTACCATTTATGGACCTGTTAAACCTAAGAGATTAGGAAAAATTTGGAAGAAAGAACAGTCATTGCTATCTATATGAGTTGGAAGCTTTATGGCAACAGTCTCTGTCCATCCATTGAACATGGTACTTATCCAACATATTCTTCTTTTGTTAGCTTCTCTTTGAGCCCTATCATCTTATGAGTTTTTCCTTGATACCTTGATGTCCTTGTATCCTTGTATCCTACCACTCTTGGGAGTTCTTGAGTCTAAGATGCCAAGTATCTTTGTTTTCGTTCCTTTTATTGTTAAAGGGATTTTTTGAAGTTATCAACCAATATATCATGTCTCCATTTGACCCAATTCAGTTCACCTTGTTGTTCCAAATCACTACAAAATCAATCACTTTTTTACCATTTTGTGTTGATTGATCTGGGAGTCCTTATTTCCCAACTTCGACAGATCCCTTCATATTGAATTCAACATCTTATCTAAGAAGTGGGTCGATAAACACCACGGTATCGTAGAGCTTATAATACTAAGTGACAAATTTTTGTCCGTTAGATGAGGATTTTTCATTATTGGGTCCCAATTAAATGAGTTTTCAACTTCAACTCATTTATTCACACTCACTAGATTGTACTAAGAATATTGGAGACCATCATCCTTATCAGTGTCCATCCTTACGTCTATTAACGATTTTCATTTTTTACTAGTAATCTGGCAAATTTTCACATGCTCGACATCAAATCATTTATTCGCATGTGCATAATTATGCAATTTTGTGATCTTGATGAAGACCTTGGGAGGAGGCTTACATCACTCAACCTTATTTCCTCTCTCAAGCTGCGTATTTTGTTTCTGGAGACAACTTATCTCAGTCTGACTACACTGCGTCAAATTTCCACATTATACTTACTTGTGAACATGATCTCTCATCTTCTACATGGATCCACAATGTATTGTTATAACTACTGATCATGGGGATGCTCGACATGAATTATATGTGGCATACGTTTATTTTTAGCAGGCCTCCTTCCATTCTGATGCTCTGAAGCTCTCTCTCCTTGGTTGTTTATAAAATATTTCAGCCATCACCTTCTTCTTCGGCCTCACGCTTTAGGGGGGAATCTATTATCCATTAAATACCTCCTCATCGTCTTAGAGGCGAATACTATGCTGTTGGTTGAAATACACCCCTCCTAGTTGATAAAAGACTTTAAAATGAGTTATTTTCTATGCATACAACGTTATCCTAGTCTATAACACTTTGTCCCCTTCATCGAACTTGTGTTACCAAATGGTCACTCAGTCACGAGGAAAAAAATCAAGTTAACTAAAATCTAACACTCTTGTTCACTTTCAGAAACTCATAAGGTGGAATGTGATCTCTTTATCCTCATATTTAGCTTTTTCCTAAATAAGAAAAGCATAAAAAGTGGGAAAGACCCATAAAACATGGCGAAGCTCTTTCCTAAGCATAAAATCATCTAAAAAGTGGATAAAAGAATTGTTAAATTAGGAAACAATGTTCACCGAAAAGCTTTGTCCCAAATTAAATTAAAGAGGAATATTTGAAATCTTTATAGACTCCACTTTCTATATATTGGAGGCTTATCCATTGAGAAAGGGACAAGAATTATTTTATTGTTATGTTGTTGAGATCTATCTTGGTGGATGGGTTCAGCAAGGGTGAATAAATAAATATTATCCAAATCAACTTAGTACAAACACCCTTGAGGCCAAGCTACTAACTCACACCAAACAACACACACTACAAAAGCCATGAAAGGTACTCACATGCAAACCATTCATAGTGCTATGTTTTAGATGGGCTTCTAAACAACTTATTAACTACAGGATCTCAACTATCCAAGAAGAGAAGATGAGGGTAGGATAAGGTAAGTTAAAGTGATGGTTGCTTCCCATAACCACCAACTATAGGGTGTTTTTCCTAGGAAAGGCCACTAAGATACCTTCATCCTATGGGGGCACACAAATTTTGGGCTTCTAGGTAGTCACGTGTCGGCATGGAATTCCTTGCCACGGGTTGGGTAGCCTTGAGGAGAAATACACGCACTGTGACTTAAACCTAGCCCCCACTTCAACGGGTTTATGATGCACTCTAATTTTATTGCGGGATTATGGAGGATTTTTCACTCCTTACCATAGGATACTAGGTTTGTTTTATGGTCTTGGAGTAGTTTACTCACACACCTAGCCAAAAATCCTAGCCTATGCTAAATATGGTGTACTACCAGCAAAAATAAAAGATGAGTCTAGTAAATTTTATTAGAGCTTTTATTTTAGTGGTTGTTATTTACTCAAGTGAGTACAAACATGAAATAAGATGGTGTGAAAGACTCTTGATAGTTAAAACCCTATGTTCAACTATATCGAAATGAAACTTTTTATTTTTCTCCTTTTGATAAAATTTATCTAAAGAAGAGAAAGAGTCCTTTTTACTTTTTGAAGAAAATAAAAATTGCCTACAAAATATACCTCTCAATGGTCACTCAATGCAATCCACAAATTTATAAAAATTTAGACCCAAAAGACAAACCAAGAATCCAAAAAGAGGCCAAAAAATTCCCCAAGATAGAATGAAAAGCTCTTAAAAAGCATAGAAAATTGGAATGAAAGCCAAAAAAAACTCTCAATATATCAACAACAAATCCAAATAATGGAAAGAAGAAGGCAATGCAAGCAAGCTAGGGTTGTAGCACAAAGCTTCAATCAAAGGCAATGTCCTACATTGTCAAAAGCAAACCCTAGAAATAGGAAGGACTAGAAAAGATCAAATGGGAGTGAAAAAAGTGAATAAGGAATAATAATCATTCAAGAAACCCCCAAATAATTCAAGTTTGAACTTGAACAACAATAATCAACTGAAAGAAAAAAAAGAAAAAAAGCACCACCTCTTGTGAACAAAAACAAGCGCTTCACAAGGCCAAATACAATCACTCAAGCAAAAGTGACAAAGGAAAAAGAAGCCAAAAAATTGTTGCAATATTGGAATGATGAAAAAATCTTGGCTGCCACTAAAAAAACTAAAAGAGATTTGAACAATTAGATCTAATGTCAAGGACAATAGCCTCAACTAGCAACACTATGTCTAAGGAAGACCCTAGAGTGATATGAAAAGAAGCATCCAATACAAACCAAGTAGGGTAGATTTAGATTTAATGTGTTTAACATAAAATGACACCAACAACAATAGATCCAAGATACCAAAGAAAATTTACATATAAGGGATGAAATGAAACCCAATCAACAAGACAAGAAACCCTTTCAAGACAAAATTGAAGAAATTTAATCAAAAAGAAGGGAATGGATTAGATCCATAACATAAATGGACTTAAGACAAAGGACTACGAATAGAGAATTTCTAAAGGAAAGAGTCATGTAGGATCTCTTATAGGTTATTGAACTTATAACCCTAGATATAGGGATAAATTCCTACACAGAGCAGCTCTAGCTGCAGGGATAAAATAGGCAACCTAGCATCTCTGAAGCTTCAACTACTCTGTAGAGCGACCTATGCATGTGGATGAGGAAAAAAACTATTTTTTTTTAAAATACACGAGCAATACAACAAAAAAAAGGTTGAATTATAATATCAATAACCCATAACAACTCACAATCACTCAGATAAATTTGGGAAGGCACCAAGAATCAAATCCAAAGTAAAAGAGAAGAGATATGAAGGAAGATAGGGAAAACTCTCGAGTGGAGACGCGAGTTCTATTATGGAAAATGACACACAACCACTAGGAGCTATTTCTCCACAAAATTATGTTCCTCACAAGAATACCATATCAAGGATTATGTGACGAAAAAGAATAAATAAAATAGATCCCAAACCATATGATTCAATCTAATAATTCATGCATATAGTTTCTTAACTATGGTTTGAGTTGAAACCTGTTATCCTTGTAGATTAGTGATAGATGTTGGGTTTGATGTAGAGATTCCTTGCTCCAACTAGGAGATCCTATCCTCCACAATAGATATAGAACCTACACACAAGAACCACCAAACAAGGAGCACAAATGGCCTTCTGCATAGGACCATCAACATAAACAAACAAACATAGACATAAACAATTGATCATAAATTCAAATTTACAGGAAGGGAACATTCACTTTTATTGATCATAAAATGAAATAATACAACAAGTATACCTTCACACATGGAACCTCCTCCCCATATGTTTTCATAGTTTCCCCCTCTCCGACCAATAGGACCTCAAGACAAGATGGCTCACAATCTCTAAATAAAAATCAAGATAGTAGCCTGAATATATAATCCTCTTTATCTCTCTCTCTTTCTATAGCCTGACTCTCAAGGATGGACATGTATATAAAGACTCAAATATATCTTAAGGAGGAGGAATGTATATGAATAGGGTAAAGAGAAGTTAGGAAGCTTATCCAATAATTCATCCAAGCCAAGTCAAAGAGATAGGATAAGTTGTGTGTTTGAATTGATCTCCTAGGAAAAGTAAGTCTCTAAAACACAAGTCGTGGTGATAGGGACTAAACTATGAACTTTTGGGTCCAGCTACTAGGAAGAATAATTTTCCTTATGGCTAATGGCCTTCAACTATTCTACGAGGCACTAGCTCCCAGTGGCTATGACCTAAACTAGGTCAAAAAGGAGTTAAGACCTGGAAAAAGTCAACCAGTAAAAGCACTCATTAGTACTAGCTCTAGGTATAAAAATAGGATGATAACAACCCGAATGAGATTGTCCCAAGTCTCTTGGGTTTATATAATCTTCTTATAACTAAAAACTTGATTAATGGATGGTGGCTTACCACTACAGAAATTTATTTATCTTTTCTAACTCTATGTGTAGTCTCATGCAAAATAGATTTAAGGAAAGAGGTAATTTTTAGAGATACCTTTTGTCTCAAACACGCCATTAGCTTATGGTGGAAAGCTCAAACCATGTCGAATCTCTTGTCACATGTAATATGTCTCTCAACTATTTCTACCAGCTTCTTCCATGGTTTTGAGAGTGAATTGGAAATGTACCCCTTCACCTTCTTTACTAGTTCTTCTCCATCATCTAAAAACAATTGAGAAGCGTATTGTAGTGAATTATGTTGTTCATATGAGTTTTCTCCTTCTATTGTTAGCCTTTTAACCTTAACTACAACCTACTTATTCACTTGGACCTATAACTTCCTTACCATTGGCATATCTTCATTCAATTTTTTCATGAATTCCAATGCAATTCCTCTATCAAAACGCTGAATTATTATAAAATAGTGCACCTATCTTGCATGGTTTAGAATTTTTCATTCCTCATCTAAGGCTCGTAACTGTCTCGCCTCGTGTCTAATTCACTATCCCCCATTCTGGTGGCTGCATCTTACTCTTGTTGTTCATAATTCTCTACAAACTCTATGATATACTGAGGTTTAATTTGCTAGTTTCCTAGCTTTCATAATCATAGTTATTGTAACAACTCAGAAATAATGGCACAACATGCAGGTAGGGTGGAAAAAAAGACTTACACCCCCATCCCCATAATGAGTTTAATGGTTGTCCTTGGCTAATGATCACATAAGTACTAATGGAAAGGGAGAGGTTTATAAATTTGTCATTGCAAATAATTCAAAGATAATGATCATACCATTGTGTGAGATAACACATGATATAGTGATTTAGTTGTTGACGAAAAATCAACATTTAAACAAGAGATAAATTTTTCGAAATATGCAAGATTTGGTTTAATGATTGATTGAATTCACACTCATTTATAAAAGTAATGACATGGTAATAAATGAAGACCGCGAATGTAAATTAATGAAGAAAATTAAATAATCATATTTGAATATGTTTGGATGGGGTCCCCAAGGGCAGAATGGAATTAATTAGTCATCTTTTGTAACAAATTCTGTAAAAGATGTAAAGTCTTTATGATATATGGAAGCGGAGTGCGTAGATGAATAAGAGTCAAAGGAGCTTAGCCCCTTGTTTTAAGTAAAGTTTTCAGTCATTTTTTGAGATTCACCCATGGTCCATGGACCATGGAATTGTATGGAAAAATATATAAATAATTGAGTCTTAGTGATTCTTAGGAGAAGAAGAGATAGAGGATTGGGTTCATTGAAGAGTCTTAGGTAGAAGCTAAAGGAGGAAGACTCTACTTCCTGTGCTTAGGTAGAGAAGGGAGGGACCCGTAGCAGAGTGTGCGGAGGTCTAAGTAGAGTCTGCAGCTGAGTGTGCAGACCCTTGTCACTGAGTGTGCAGGGTAGTTTGAGTCTGTAATAAGTGAATTGAAGATCAATAAAGACAAATTTTAAAAGAATTACTAAGAACTTATGTTTATATTTTTTAATGTTATATGTTGTTGATGAATGACATGTTTTATAAAATACTGATTGAATGCTACGCGATTATGTTGAATCTATCTTAATAATGTATGCAATGAATTCTTAGGGACTTCCGCGAATTTTCTAGTGATTTCTCTTATGTTTTATGACGAATTAAGTATATTTGCATGAACTCCAATCTAGGGTTACTTTTTGATGCACGCAAGTACGTAAATTGATTGTTAAGGGTCCACAAGGATTGATTCTAGACCTTCACAAAGGTCTGAAGGCCACTTTAACAGGGTTGTAGTGATGTGCCCTAGTAGTTTATCAATCTACGTGAAGGCATATCTATGGCGCGGGAAGACATCACACTAGTCTCTGGATGCAGAAACTTGGTTCTTGCATCCCCCCATACTACTTTGGGTGAGACTACAGCCTACGCTACGTAGGTTGTTGTCGAAAGGGCCAATAGTGTAGGATTTTGTTGGTTGGCACAAATAACTTTGAACCTGGGTGAGGACCCCCTAAGCCAACAAATGGTTCCATTGCTGGGACTGGGATCTTCTTAAAAGAGATGTGTGATGTCGCATCATTGGAACCTGACCAAGAAAGAAATTGAAAAGTGGTTGGATAGGAAGATTCATGAGTTCGTGGCATAAGGAAACAGGAATCAACACCTATCAAAGGAAGATTTGTTGAATAGATATCTATATACAAAGATACAAAAAATATTCTTTTGCACCTTCCAAATTTAACTGTATGAGTGGTTAGCTAAATTGACAAACAATCAAGGAAGGTGGAAGCTCAATAGTCCCATAGTGTGGACTCCAAAATTAGTGCAACAGCTAGAGGCTTCTGAAAAAAAAAGATCGTGTGGGTTGTTGATCACTGGCTCAATCGAATTCTGGGAGGATTTGTTACAGAATTTGGACTTGATACCTCAATCATCTATAGTGAAGCGGAGCTAAGATTCTTCAAAGGTCCATAAGGTAAGTATTTAAGGTCATTAAATGCTTGGATTAAAATGCTATTATGTGAAAGATACGTAATGCCATTACCTTGATGTTCGAAGCAATGTGAAGTGGAAGATTCTTTAGAAATCATGGACGATCAAGACCAGAGTATATCCCATTTGTTGGAACTCCCTCAAGCGACGATGAAGGGGCGATGCAGACTACGCCACGAAGTGTTGTTCAATTAATAACTCACGGTATTCCTAGGACAAATCATCCATCAACTCCACCTCCACCTCCACCTCCACCACATACACCTTCACCCACACCTCCACCTCCACTGCCACCATTCAACACGGCAAACGCAATGAAGATGTCAATCTTCAAGGGTATAGGAAGTGAAGATCCAAAGAAATTCTAGTTTGTTGCAAACGTTGTGTGGATAGCACAACAAATCAATGATGATAATATAAATAAGGCTCATATGGTTGCCACCTTGCACAATCGTGCGCTAACCTAGTACATTAAGTATTTCACTGACAATCCTCATGCATCGCTAGCAGAAACTCAGAGGGCTTTGATGGCTGATGCATCACAGGTCTCCCCATCATTTCCCATGTTTGTTTTGGTAGAACATTCGCATCAGACCCTAAATCCAAAATGACCTGGTCCATTTCATAATCACCTATCTATGCTATTAGCCACATATCTCGCCCTGTTCGTTCCTTATGCTTACTAATCTTTCTGACCATGTAGTGTTCGTCAGGGGCTTTTTCTTTACTGACGCATTTATTCATTATTTCCTATAGGCCTTCCACATATTTTCTATCGCATAGCAGCTTCATGCAAGTCTCCAAAAATGCAGTGAGTACAAAAGGATCAACCTCTGCAATCACATTGATTGCTTGCATCTTGCCCTGACTTCCTTAGGTGGAGGCCTCAGCGAAGCTCTTCCTGGCTTCCATAAATGTTCCCTTAGCACGATCCAGATCAAAGCCGACTTCTTTCTCCGAAGCTTTGCAGACCCACCCATCTTCTTCAGGTTGTTTACCTTTATTAGTGCAAGTCATCATTCCACTTCTTAGCACAATATTAATGCTTTGGTCTTCCTCATGGGGCTTAGCCCTCATAATTTGTAAATTCTGCGTAGGCTGCTGAGGTTGCATTTTCTTCTCTTTCATCATAGCTATTAACACCAGGAATTCTTCTATAGTATGGTCAAGTTGTCTACAGTATTGACATGATGAGTGTGTAGGATTCTGTAAATATTGCACAAAATTCCCTAGCTATCTGCAGTTGTAGCACATAATTTGACCACGACCTCTACCAAGTCCTCCCCCTCGGCCCTATCCACAGCCTTGAAAACCTCTGCGTGCTCCTCCACTGCCTTGATTTTGGAGGCTGAGTCTCTGCCTGCATACGATAAGTATGGGTTCTTTCCATCATCAAATCATAGCTTCGACGATGGCATTCATCTGGCCCACAGATTTGCAGAAATTACAGAACCACTGTTGAGGTGTTTGAATAAAATTCTGAAGCAAGTGGTAGCTATTTGTCACATGTTGCCCACTAACTTGACAAATGACACACCATAGCATGGCCCCCATGCTTGGCACTGTTGTTTCTTCTAGCTTCAGGGGAATTCCCCCCCCGGGTAACATAATTTGTGAACATGGGACAATGATCCTTATCATGCCCATGGCCCTTGCACTTCAAACACCAAACTTCTACATACATGTCAGGATTAGTCTCCTTGTCTTTCTTCAAACTCTGTAATTTGAGGTGTAGGCTTGTTAATTGTGAGTGGATCTGCTACACCCCGAGTTTGGTGTCCTGAATAGGTGTTGCGTGCAACCTCATCGTGATATCCAAGGCTTATGCCTATGTATCTATCTTTTGTTTTGATAGAATGATTCTCAAATGGGGCAATAGTGACACTCTAAACCAGTCATGATGTTGGATATCTGAGATCTGCATGTTAGCTAGTCTGATCAAGCACTTAAACCTCTGATAAAAGTCCCAAGGTGTCTCCTCAACCTTCATCATGATCTCTTTAAATTAAATCACTGACTGGGAGTCAGGTTTGGGTTTACTAAACTATTCAAAGCCCTCCGAATTTCTGCTAGCAATGCACGAGGATTGTCAGTGCAATACTTAATGTACCAGGTTAGCGCATGATTATGCAAAGTGGTAACCAGTAGCACAGGATGGAGAATCAGTAGAAACTCATCCCCATGGGATGATTATATGGAGTAATAGTGGATATTTAAGGTGCGACTATGGTAGTAGATTTTGAAGTTATAGAAATTGTCGATGACAGTAATCCCTACCTCGCACTCCTAGGAATTGACTGGGCTATTGATATGAATGGGGTCATCAATTTGAAGAAATTAACGATGTCGTTTGAAATAAAATCACTTCAGGTTATAACACCGTTGGACGCTACAGAAGGAGTGCACTATATTGAACCGGTCCGCGGCTATGAAGAAAGTGATGATGAGATGAATCAAATCTACAAGATAACAATGCGAGATCATTACTAGATCAACCCAACGGTAGATGGATGAATTGCATGGGACTGGGAGAGTTCTTGCACCTCTTATTCAGATTAGGAATTAGAGCATTGGCAGAATCGCTTACATGAAGTCTCTACATTACGATTTAATATGATGACAAAGTCGCTGCGCTATGTTTCGTCGAAGGTAATAAAATTACCTTTTTATGATGGTTTAACTAATGTAGATCTATTTTTAGATGCGTTTGAGCGTGAAGTCCCTGAGGAACATTGCTTTCAACCATTGGAGTTAGCGCTATGCCTGCATGATGGTGGGGTATGCATCAGGATAGTTTTGCTAGATGGCGAGATTACAGAAGAATGACGAAGATACGGTTTGGGCATGCTAATACCAGAATGACTGAGAAGTATAATGGAAATGGCGATCCATGCGATCACCTAGGAAAATGGACTAAAGCTGTAGCTAGAATGGGTACACGTATTTTGTCATACCTTGGATACAATCCCCATGAATTAGTATCTTGAAACAAAGCTCCACCATGGCACTGCATAATGGGGTGTATTGAAGGAAGGTTTCTTATTGACCTTCATCTTTGAAGATGGATTTGTAAGCATCGATGAAGCACTGCAAGAAATTAAATCGGTTATCTTCAGGACACCGAAGGAACCTATGGAATGGGCCCAACCGGACTGGAGCACCCAGCTGCACCACGCATTGGAATGTTATAATGTGATTGCTGAGAAGGAGGAAGACCTGAGGAATATCAATATTTTGGAGGCAGAAGGGCATCACAAAGTTAAAGGTCCACAAATAGAGAACCTGATAACAAGGTTTAGATGCCCGAAAGTGTTAATGAGTGACAGGGGTACGCACTTTCTAAAAAAACCAATCAACGCGCTGACTAATGAATTTCAGGTCTACCACCAAAAGAGTACACCATATCACCCGTACGAAAATAGAATTGTCAAAGAATTCAACAAAATTTTGGAGAACATGCTGACAAAGATCTATAATGCGTAGTAGAATGATTGGGATGTACATGTACCTGCAGTGCTATGGGCTTATAGGACTACTTGTAAGAAGATGATAGGACAAACATCATTCAAATTAGTATATGGGGCCAAAGCCGTAATGTCGATGGAATACATTGTGCCTAGTTTGTGCATAACAGATTTAATGGATATGGCAGATCCTGAGGCCCTGGAAGAACGGCTCGCGCAGCTCATGGAGCTCGAAGGAACACAAAAAAGCATGGAATGATCGCCATATCAAGCTTTGCACATTCAAGATAAATGATCTTGTCCTATTATATGATAGTAAGTTGACTAAATTTTCGGGTAAATCCCAGATGCATTGGTTATGTCCATATATTGTCAAGGAAATTAGAGATGGTGGTGCAGTTTAGCTCGCGAAGCTGAATGGGGATTCCTTCCTTGGAAAAGTGAATGGGAGCAGGTTGAAGCTGTATATAGGGGATCCTACGCAATGACTATATGGCAATAGGATAGTCTTAGTGCTCCAGGAAGCTGCAAGGGATCACGGGACTATAAACTACACTACCTGGTTTGGAGGACAAAGCAGCGAGCAGGATGCACAAATACTGATATGGATGCACCAGTTGAAGTTGCGCTCAGAACGTTGTGCTATGTTGAAGGGTGTTGCATAGGCCAATAGGAAAATGACTGTTGGAGTTAATATTAATGATTTGATGACCAAGAAGTAGTTAAAAGGGGCGAGGGGGCAGAAATTAAGGAAAAAAATTTGAAGATATGCTGCCAAAACAATATTTATTATCTGAATTTGGGGGGACCGGTCAGATTTGAATTCAAAATCCCCTATAAATTGCACATATCGGTCAAATAGAGAATACTTTGCGCTCTAATAATTGCTAGTGATTTTTGTTGTCTGTCGCATATGAGCCGAGCATTCTGGGAAGAATTTTTGTCACACCCTCCATTTGTGAACTATTTTGTAGAATATCGAGACTTATTCATTGAGAAATTGACTACCACCAACATCGTTAAAGCCCTCAGTTCGGAGGCAACTATGTCCAACCTGTCAGGAATGGAAGTGTCTAGTATGGAAGCTACCCATGTTGTGCCCTTGACACCTAGGTCGCCTAGGTCGGAATAGACTGTGGTGAAAGAAAAGCATCCTTCTATGAAAGAAAATCAACCAACCACGAAGGAAAATGTGAGGAAGCCAATTCCGGTGCATGCGTCACTGAGGAAGCATACCGAAACACAGGCAAAGCAGAAAAAGGATAAGTAGACAGAAAAAGTAGTGGACCTAGAGGAGGAATAATTCCAAAGTATTGAGGATATTGGTGCTGAAGGCGTGGAGCCTATGACGAGGCTGCCTGAGTATATCCCTTCGTGGAAGGGAAAAACAAAGGTCACGAAGGATCCCGATATGGGGAAATTTTCAGTGTCAACACTTTTGCTGCCTAAGTAGGTTGTGTTCGAGGGTCCCCAGGTGGCGCGCATTCCATTGCTTAAAATGGAATATTGGGACCTCGTGGACCATACAAATTTTCCACACATGGCAACTCACAAGTATATGTAGCAAACCTACTATGATGACATTGCGGTTACAATTTTGGAGCCCATGAAGTGGGTCTACGATGTTGAGCATTCAGGGTTGCTCAACTTGTTGTTGGTGCCGCATTATCATCTCTACCCTATTAATATGGTCTATGTGCGCCATATCCTTGAATTGGTGCATGATGGGTGCCTATGGATAGGCGAGCCTATCCCCATCACCGGCATGTTGATCCACAGGATCACAAAGCTACCTTACAAAGGGGCGAACCCTACAAAAGAGTTGGAGGAAAAACTAGATAGAAAGAGTTGGTAGATAAATGAGGAAGGAGTTTGGTCTAATTCTTATTAAAAAATCACGAGGGTGCTCTATCACGTCCATATCAGCCCCGATACTACAATTGGCTTATGAGATTCTAGCAGGCAAAGTAATGAGAAAATGTCGCACAGATGAAATTCTGGTGCCAGTCATATTGCTCGCATCTCATTGCTCAAAGGGGTTCAGTATAACTCGCCCAAGTATCTATGTCAGGAGTTCCTCGTTAACTACTAGGAGGCCCAAGAGGAAAGCAGACCATTCCATTATGCCTAGATGTTATTGACGATTGTGTTGGCTGCTTGGAGGTTACCGATGGATAGCTAGTTTCCTTTGCACAAAGAAGAATTTCCCAAGGCAACACAGTTTGCCTTGTTATGGGCCTCAAAAGATCTATAGTGTGTTAAGGAGACAAATATCTTTTGGGTGTTGATGGATATGGACATGTACATGGTGGTTAACCAGTGGCCAAGGTTGTCTCCCACCTTGTACGCGTAGCTATTGGCCTATGAAGACTTCAAGGACGATTTTCATAGGGTCTTGATCAAAGTGAAAAGACCCTAAGTAGAAATGGCACCCATTACCTTATATGGTGACAAATACAAATATCCAGGAAGTTTTGGGGCTTTGGCCACAGGAATGGTGCACGCCTTTGGAGTTAGAGGCAAGAACAAGCACGAGCGAAGAAAGCTTTGTTGCATAGAAGTAGAAGGACACTGCTCAGAAAGTCATGCACACATTGACTGTGTAAAAGAAGAAAGAGGTTGTTACGGTAGCTGCAAAGAAGACGCGTATGGAGGACGTGTGCACTGCCAAAGTGCAGGCAGAGCGAGAACAAAAGGATGTAGAAGAAAGCGAGAAGTCTGCTTCCCACCACACTGATGAGCAATAGTTCTCATGGCAAGGAGGAGGTGGGGTTGAGGAGAAAACTACTCCTTTCAATCTTGAAGAAGCACATGTAGAAGCAACAAGGTGGGTAGTGAAAGAAGCAAAATTTTGATAAGAAGATGCATGTTGATACTATGGTGCTAACATAGGAAAATATCAATGAGATCGGTGAGAAAATTCTGGACACAACAACAGAGGTGTTGCAAAAATTCAAGCAACAATACATGCAGATGCTCGGGAGTGTCTAGAAGGATATGAACAAGTTGCAGATCCAAGAGAACAAAATTCAGACGGATGTTGGGAAGGCGAACAACACACAAGAAATCCTGACACAACGAAGGAGTGTAGTATGAGAGATTAACTGGCTTAGGATGTCAGAGTCTTTCCTTTACCTGAAGGGTTAGTCTACATGGAGTTGGATGAGCATCACGTGATGCTTCACATAGTAAAAGACATGGGGCTGAACCTTGCCATGCTACCACTCGAGTCCCTTCATGCGCTACATCAGGGGGTCATTGATGAGCTACATATCAGAGAAGAGCACACACTCACTGCTATTAGTGAGTTCAAAGTCAACAACCAGCAAATTTTCGTAGAAAAGACTCAGGCCCTGACAGAGCAAGAGGAGTTGTGCACACAATATCAGAACCTAGTCACAGCGACCGAGTAGGCCTGTAAATCCATACCTAAGTTGGGTATACCTAATGATGCGGAGGTCTCAACCAAGGTAAGGAAATTGGCTGTTGCAGTCCAAACTTCAAAGGAGATCGGTAAGGCAACTTTCGACCTTCAGATGTAGATTTTTGAGTTGTAGTTGAAGTTGCAGCTGACCACACTGGTGGAGGTTCGAGAACAAAGAGGTGTGGCGATTAAAGAATCCATGACTCAGCTAGATGTCATTTTTCAAGGGTGCGACAGGCTCTTCACTAAGGCACTAGGCCTTTGGGATACACTATAAAAGGATCCTATGATGCAATAGTTGAGCACAAAACTTAGGGAAGCGCAATAGTAGTATCACGAGATCAGTATGACCACACGAACGCTGGCACTCAGGGAAGCGCAATAGTAGTTCACGAGATCAGTATAGTCCTTGCTGGACATGGATAACCTCCCATTAAAAAAACTTCATTTTGGTTTCATTTCTTCAAGGGCGTGAATCACCTCGTTCTCAAAATTTAAAAAAAATCATCATAAAAATAATAAGATAACTTACTTTTTGTCGTTAAGTTGTGGGAGTGATAGGTTCATACCCATATGTAAGTGGCCATTTCAAAAAAAAAAAAATGTGTTTCTCATATCATTTCAAAAAAAAATAAAATGTGTTTCTCATACCAGAGCATTTTATAATTCAAAAAATGATGTGCTGCCAACGAGTCACAAGTTATATGGAGTGATTTATATTTTATTTTAATATTTCAAGATTTATGATTGAAAATTTATTATTAAATTTGTGCAGTTATATAATATTCTATAAGCATTAATTCATAATAAGCATCAAAACAATTATTGCATGATACTTGCTAAAATGTAAAAAAAATCATAAAAATAACAAGACAATTTACTTTTTGTTGTTAAGTTTTGGGAGTGATAGGTTCATACCCATATGTAAGTGACCATTTCAAAAAAAAAAATGTGCTTTTCATACCAGATTATTTTATAATTCAAAAAATTATGTGTTTCCAACAAGTCACAAGTTAGAAAGAGTGATTCATATTTTATTCTAATATTTCAAGATTTATGATTGAAAATTTATTATTAAATTTGTGCAATTGTATAATAGTCTATAAACTTCAATTCATAATAAGCATCAAAACAATTATTGCATGATACTTGCTAAAATGTAAAAAAATAATAAAAATGACAAGACAACTTACTTTATTTTATTTTAATATTTCAAGATTTATGATTGAAAATTTATTATTAAATTTTTGAAATTATATAATAGTCTATAAGCATCAATTCATAATAAGCATCAAAACAATTACTACATGATACTTGCTAAAATTAAAAAAATCATTAAAATAATAAGACAACTTACTTTTTTTTGTTAACTTTTGGGAGTGATCAGTTCATACTGTAAGTGGCCATTTTAAAAAAAAAGAAGCTGTTTCTCATACCAGACCATTTTATAATTCAAAAAATTATGTGTTTCCAACAAGTCACAAGTTAGAAGGAGTGATTCATATTTTATTTTAATATTTCAAGATTTATGATTGAGAATTTATTATTAAATTTGTGCAATTATATAATAGTCTATAAGCATCAAAACAATTACTACAAGATACTTGCTAAAATTTAAAAAAAATCATAAAAGCTAGTTAAATTGTAACTTTATTTTAAATTACTATTATTTTATTAACTATAAATAATTAATATATGTGTCAAATATTTATACATCTAAAAAAATATGGAAAAAACTTCTTAATGATCCATATTTGCTCTACTTTATCATGTAGATTTTTAATATGCATATAGGCTTCTTTACAATACTATGACTTATCAATATCACATGCCCGAAAAAACCATAACTCTATATGACAATTTTTCATATAATAATTTTTTTTAATTAATCAATTTAATTGAAAGACAAAAAAAACATAACCACTAGGAGATAAATCTAAACTTTTAATTTGTGTATACTGCTATGAATATTCTAGATGATAAAAAAATATATGAATTAAACATATATATGTATGTATACTATTATTAATGATAACATGTTTAGGAAATAGTCATTGTTACAATATCATGGCTTACTAACATGTCTAAAAAATCATTACATTTTCTTAATTAGTGAATTTAAATAAAAGAACATAATTATTTAGATAAATTTCAACCTTTGATTTGTGACTACTATTAAGAATGTTTTAGAATATGCCATAGAGTTTAAATCCTTGCCATCTATCTAATAACTAACACATCCTATAAATTAAATGGTCCATAGGCATCAATAAATATACAAAAACTTACCTCATGATACATCTCACATTGCCAAAATTAAAAAATAATTTATTTTCTTCTTAGAGCATAAAAATCAAATAAATTGTAACTTTATTTTAAATTACTATTATTATATTAATTATAAAAATAAATAATATATGAGTTAAACATATAAACATTTAAAAAAATATATAAAAAGATTCTTAATTGTGGAGATTCACCCCACTTTACTTACTAATACCACATGCTCAAAAAAGTATAACTGGTTGATATAAAGCATGCTCATGCAACTTTTTTTTAATTAATTAATTTAATTAAAAGAGCAAAAAGGGCATAACTACATTTAGATGTCAATCTTTCACTTGTGATTAATACTAAAAATATTTTAGAACACATTTTGTTTGGAGGTTAAATTCCTACCATCCACCAAATATTTGTTGATAACTATACTAAAATTATGGAATTCCTATTCCAAAATAGACACACTTATCAAAATAGTTATTAATAACTAAATTATAATTTTGAAAGACCTATTCGAAATTAAACACACATGTTAGAATAAGGCTTCTAGAATTTAATTTAATTATCAATAATTAATGGGTGGATTGTAGGAATTTAACTTTTATGAAATATTCAAGAATATTATAAAAAAAATTGTGATTTTTTGAGAGTGTTGTATTGATAAATCTTAGGATTGATAAACAAGTCTATGGTATTGTAATAAAATCATGTTATACATCAAGAATACCCATGATAAAATAAAGTTGAATCTCATTAAAAATTTTGTTACATTTTTTTAAATACATATATATTTAAGGAGTCGTCTAATGAGGCTGAGAAATTGCCCGGATGGCCAAAAGTGGCCGGAATCCGGGCAAAACAATTTCAAGAAATCTTGTAGATGCAGTGTTTGTATCGTGTTTTTGATAGTGGAAATGGATTCAACAGCATCAAAAACGTCTAAGACACCTAAAATTTTAAAGTTTAACAACTATAACTTGGATTTACGAAAATCCTTGCCAAATTTTCTATAAATATGACTGAAATTTCCATATCTTTCCAAACCATTTAAAGACCTAATTTATCTGTATTTGGTATCATCATCTTCCAACAATCTCACATTACCTTGTATTTGGTAGCATCATCTTCCAACAATCTCACATTACCTCGATGATTGAACCCAGTCACTCTGTTTGCTGTACGTAGGTTGCAATGCATATGTGAGTGGATGTGCAGTAATGCATTTCCAACCAATCAACTCTGTATTTTCACCACTGCAAAATAATGCGAAGCAAATTTCCAGAAATTTCAAATTTATTTTCAGGCAGAAACTTGTTTCCTCTGCAAAATAGTGCGAAACAAATTCCAGAAATTTCAAATTTATTTTCAGGCAAATTTATTTCCAGAAACTTGTTTCCTCTCCTGTCACTCAACTCAACGGAAGATCCCCTCCGTCAAAGGGTTGCATTGAGCGGTATTTGCTGGTCATTCGTAAACGTAGTCGCAAGAAGAAAATTGCATATCATAGCATTTTTAACAATTGCCATTATGGATGATTACGCAGTGCAGGTACGTAATTTCTCCCAAAGCAATTATCCAGGAAATTAAACAATTCTTCTCGGCACAGTTAAGAAAGCAAAATTACAAAGGCGTGTTTAACTTGAATTTCCTTTTCTCTATTTCTTTAACTCTGCTAATTCTAATGTAACTCATCTAATTCTAGTTGTTAGAGTTAGAGAGTACAGATCTATTTTACCGTGAAGTCCTAATAATGTTTTCAACGATCTAGGCAAAACCCAACAATTGAAATTTTCATATGAAAGTGTTTTGAGTTTTCAAATAAGAATAATGATTTATGAAAAGGTGGTGAATGTAATAAGACTTTACATTAGTGAGATAGGAAAATTCCTTGAATTGTATGTAGAACCGCTTGTTTTCTATTTGGAAATTATCAGAGTTGGAGATTATGGATGTGTTTCACACTCAAGTCCTAATAATGTGTTTTTACTGATCTATCAAAAAACCAATAGTAAAATTTTTCAAATGCAAGTGCTGAGTTTTTTTAATAAGAATAGTGATTTAAAGAGTTTTGTAATAAGTTTTATCCATCAAATCTTTAAATTGATCAAATTTTTGTATTGGTGTAAAACTTTAATTAATATCATCAACTGGTAATGTAATTTATTGTATATTTTGTATATGATTTTGTTCTTTTATTTTAATCTTTTTAATTTAGAGTGTGTAACCTACATGTTTGTAAAGTTGAGTTTTTTTGGTAACATTTAAATTAACTTTAATATATAAGCAGTTTATTTTATTTTTATTAAACTAATTTAGTAAAATTAGAGATTAACTTTATTTACAATACTTAACTAGATTTATTTTTTTATTAGAATATTAATATTCTCTAGTACTAATCTTTTTAATATAGTCAAATAATGTAATAATTAATATAGTCAAATAATGTAATAAAATAACATTTAGTACGCATTACATATATTTAGTATTATGCTTATATTAGGTAATATTATTTAGGGCATATTAAGATAGAGTTAAATATTAGTATATGCTAATAAGTAATAATAAGTAATAATAGTGTTAGTTTAATAATATAAAATACCAATTATCATAGTTTGATATTAACATAATATGATACTAGAAGAGATATTGAAATATAAATTAATAGAGCAAGAATGAAGCTTGAGCCAAATGATAGAGACAAATAGACTTGCGGGTGGAAAATGACCTGAAACCCTCTAAAAACCAGAGAAGTGAATCACCACAGAGAGCGAACAGAGACACAACACCAAAAAACCATAGGGAACAAGCGAAGCACAACAAACCACCATACGGGACAAGCAAGGCACGGTACTTACCAACCATCGCAAGAACGAGGCGAAAGCACTGAGCACCCACAGAGCCAAACCATAGCAAAGAAGGAATGAATTCCAAATACCCTCGGTGAAAGTGATAACCCATGGTTGCAAGCCCGAGGTCAGTACAAAGGGCAGACAAAATACCATAAACCACATTAAAGCCATATACCAAAACCCTGCCACTAACTTTAATTCGAAAACGAAAGAATTAAATGGTCATAGCTATGTGTCCCTCCTTGGGATCGCCACCAATTTTTGGTATCAGAGCAGATTGTTCATTCCTCTCAGTAAAGATGGAGGTAGGAAGAAGGGGTCAAAGAAGAGCCATCAAAGGAGTAGCAGATGAAGGGTTAAGAGAGGAAATTAGGAATTTAACTGCACGTTTGGTAGCAGTGGAAGCAAGAAGCCGTAGAGATCCGGAAGGTGGGGATGACAGTGAGGAGGAAAACATAGCCACGACGGATGGGTCAGATGCTGAAGGACTAGAGATTAAACTATTGAGGTCAATTTTGTTGGCTAGCAGCAAGCCAAGACCAAAGCTCTCTAATTATGATTACAGTTTGTCCACAGAGGCATTGTTAGACTAGATAAGTGAACTAGATCAATATTTTGAGTATGAAGAAATCAACGAAGGCAAGAGGATCGAGTTTGTTGTCACCAAGTTGAAGGGACATGCAACACTATGGTGGGACAACGTACAGGCAGAAAGGAGGAGATTGAACAAACAATTGATTAAAAAATGGGACAGGATTGTTGCTAGATTGAAGAGCAAGTTTCTGCCTAAAGATTATCAAATTTCCCTTTATAGAAAAGTACAAAACCTGAGGCAGAGAATGATGACCGTAAAGGAATATATTGAAGAATTTTATAAAGTTAACCTGAGAGCTAGTTATGTTGAAAATACCCTTGAGAAAACAACGAGGTTTGTAAATGGTCTACGGATGGAGATACTAGACAAAATTAGTATTCTTTCATCTAAAACCGTAGAGGAAGCTTATCAGAGTGCTTTGAAGCCAGAGGAAAAGATTGCTAAGAAACAAAATTCCAGAAGAGGACGTGGTTCTGGCAGAGGTCGGGGACAAACCTTTGGCAGAGGTAGGACTACCAACAACAATGAAGAGGGTAGTAGTTTGAAGACTTCGTGACAGACTAGAAGGGAAGGTAACATCAGAGGAGGAAGGTCATACTAGTGAGGAAGAGGTAATGGCAAAGGCAAAGGAAATTCCTATCAGTGTTACAAGTGTCACAAGTGGGGACACAAGTCCTTTGAATGTCCTGAAAATGAACAAACTGGGCAGAGGGGAGCATATGTCGCTCAACCTGATGAAGCAGAGGCACCACCACAGGAGGTGGAAAATATGCCAGAAACCAGGGAAGCCTTGGTGTTGAACAAGGTATTATTGAAACCAGCTAAGGAAGTAGCTGATCAGACATAGAGGAAAGCATTGTTCCGGACTGTGTGCAAGTCGCATGGGAAATGCTGCAAATTAATCATAGATAGTGGAAGTACTGATAATCTGGTAACTACTGAAATGGTGGGGAAATTGGGTTTGAAGAAGTTGAAGCACCTAACTCCATATAGGGTGTCTTGGTTGCATAAAGGTCACCAACTGCTGGTCGATGAGTAGTGTGAAGTAGAGTTTCATATTGGCAAGTACAAGGACAAGGTGACTTGCAATATCATTCCTATGGACGTGTGCCATATTCTACTAGGCAGACCATGGCAATATGATAGGAAGGTCGTCGATGACGGGGAAACAAATTGTTACAAGTTTGTTAAAGATGGGATAAAGCATACGCTAGTGCCCATGAAGGAAGAGAATGCTGCAGAAACTAGTGGGACAAAAGCATTACTGTTAGGTGGAAAAGAGTTTTTGCGACATATGGAGGATGGTGAGGTGAAATATGTAGTTGTGCAAAGACCAAACCCAGTATTGATCCATACTGAAGTCACTGACTTACCTAAAGAAATACAGGACATACTGCAAGAATTTAGTGATATTGTGGTAGACGATCTACCAGGCAAATTACCACCGAAGTGGAGCATTAGTAACCATATTGATTTTATTCCAGGAGCTAGATTACCAAACAAGGCTACTTACTAGATGAGTCTGAAGGATAATGAAGAAATCCAGAAACAGGTGCAGGAGTTGTTGGATAAAGGACTGATTCAGGAGAGTTTAAGCCCATGTGCAATTCCAACTATTTTAGCTCCCTAGAAAGGAGGTGAGTGGCGAATGTGCACTGATTACCAGGCCATTAACAAGATCACTATCAGGTATAGATTTCCTTTATCTCAGATGGATGATATGATGGATTGTTTGAGTGGAGCAGCGTAAATTTCAAAGATAGACATGAAAAGCGGCTACCACCAAATCAGAAATCGAGAAGGTGATGAGTGGAAGACAACTTTCAAGACTAATGAAGGCTTGTACAAATGGCCGGTTATGCCATTTGGATTGAGCAATGCCCCCAGCTGGCTCATACGATTGATGAACGAGATGTTGAAGGAATTCATTGGTAAATTTATGATTTTGTATCTAGATGATATACTTATATTCAACAAGATGAAGGAAGAGAATTTTTGACACGTGAGGTATGTATTGGAAAAATTGCAGCAAAATAAATTACTGATAAATTTGAAGAAATGTTCCATTTTCAAGAAAGTGTTGTGTGTGGAGCATGATTGTTCAGAGGTCTTTGTTTTGTATACCCCAGGAAGTTTGTACACCCCTCCACGCGAGGGGGTGTGGGGGGGGGGGGGCCGCTTGTCCCCCTTGCGTGGGTCCGAGGGGGTCGATCCCCCCCGGCTGGGGGGTCCGAGGGCTCGGGGGCAGCGCCCCCGAAGCTAAAAACAAATGTAAAATTGCCTTGTAAAAGTATAGTAATTTCTAGTCAATCTGGGCCATTCATTAGGCGGATGATCTGACGGTAGAACTTATGTTTAGTTTAGGGTTTTTTGCCCTAGAAGGCAACCCCCTCTCTTTGTATGAGGGTACTGTATTTGAAATGTGTATTCTGTGAGCGAGAAACAGAGAGGTGAGACTATGAGAGAAAACAGAGGATATTACAGTGGATTTGCTGTAGGTTGTGTCTCTTCATTTTGCTGGATAATAGAAAGGAAGGACTGGCTGTTCGGGGTGGACGTAGCCCAAACTGGGTGAACCACGTATATATGTGTCTCTCTTGTTTTGTGTGTTCTCTGTGTTTATATTTCTGCAATATTTTATGTGTTCCATTGCTCCGTAATATATAATTTTCTAATATAAAGAGTTAATTTATTTGGGATTTGTGATTTCCGAGAATGAACTAAAAATGGATTCAGAAAATTTTGTAGCTATAGTTAGCTGGCCATCTCCCAAAAGTTTGTTTGAGGTATAGAGTTTTCATGGATTGGTGAGTTTTTATCAGAAATCTATTAAAAATTTCAGTGGGATTTGTGCACCCATGGTGGACACCATTAAGAAGGCAAATCAGCCTTTCCATTGGATAGAAACGACAGAGAAGAGTTTTCAGCTGCTCAAAAGAAAAATCACTGAAAAACCAATTTTGAGACCACCAGACTTTAACAAACTTTTTCAAGTTCGTTGTGATGCCAGTGGAACAACCATTGGTGCAGTACTCAGCCAAGAGGACAAGCCAGTAGCCTATTTCAACGAGAAACTAAATGAAAGTAGGTAGAATTACATATCTTATGACAAGGAATTTTATGCAGTGGTTCAAGCGCTAAAGCATTGGAGACATTATCTGTTGGCCAATGAATTTGTCTTATTTTCAGAAAATTCCACGTTACAGTATATTATGTAGCAGCATAAGCTGAACCATAAACATGCAAAGTGGGTGGAGTACCTTCAGAGTTTTACGTTTGTGTTGAAACACATTAGCGGTCAAGCCAACAAAGTGGTAGATGCATTAAGCAGGAGGAATTTGATCCTACAGAAAATTACGATACAAGTATTAGGATTCGAACATCTTAAGGACTTGTCTGAGGCAGATGTAGATTTTAAGGAAGCTTATGAAGCTTGCCAAAATCCATTGTTGAGAGATAACAGTTCATAGCTGGACTATAATATGCAGGAAGGGTTGTCGTTCAAAGGAGGGCAATTGTGTATTTCAGAATGTTCTATGAGAAATAACTTAATCCAGGAAAAGCATAGACAAGACAATGGATCAGTTGAGCCACTTTTACCATTGGCTGAAGATGCGCAGAGATGTACAAAGGTTTGTGACTAGATGCAAAGTGTGTCAGCTTGCAAAGGGACACAACCAGAACACAGGGTTGTATACACCCTTACCTATTCCAAACAAACCATGGGATTCAATCAATTTAGACTTTGTCTTAGGTCTGCCGAAGACACAACAAAGATTCAATTCCATCATGGTGGTGGTGGATCATTTCACCAAAATGACACATTTCATTCCATGTAGGAAAACCAGTGATGCCACACATGTAGCACATTTGTTCTTCACAGAGATAGTTAGATTACATGGCTTGCCGAAGTCTATTGTTTCGAACCGAGATGTTAAGTTTATAGGACATTTTTGGTGGACCTTATGGAAAAAATTAGACACCAAACTAAACTTCAGCTCAGCTTATCATCCGCAGACCGATGGTCAAACCGAAGTGGTGAACTGAAGTCTGGGAAATTTATTGAGGAGTTTGGTTGGAAAAAATTCTCGACAGTGGGATCGTGTGCTTGCACAAGCAGAATTTTCTTATAATGATTCACCCAACCGAAGTACGGGTAGTAGTCCTTTCCAGATCCTATACGAAATGCACCCACGTGGAGTTTGGTTCAGTTGGAGCACAAGAGTGCTGATGGTGAAGATTTCGCAAAGGAAATCAATGATCTTCATGAACAGGTGAAATTAAAATTACAAGATAGTAGCCAAAGATACAAGCATAAAGCATATTTGAAAAGGTGGGAGGTACAATTCAACGTAGGAGACCTGGTATTAGCACACCTACGCAAGGAGAGGTTTCTTAAAGGCGAATACAACAAGTTGAAATGGAAAAAAATTGGGCCTTGTAGGATTCTTCGGAAATTTTCTGCGAATGCTTACGAATTGCAATTACCCCCAAGTATTGGAATTTCACCCATTTTCAATGTGGTATATTTGTACCCCTACATTGTGGCAGATGAAGAATACAGTTCAGAAAGACGAACATGGGACACCCAGAATGAGAATGATTCGTGGATTAAACAAATGCCCCTAGCAAAGCCTTTGGAGATTGAATAGATCCTAGACACCCAAGTGGCCAGACAGGCTCGAAGGAAAGAATACTTGCGGTACCTAGTCAAGTGGAAGGGTCATCCTATTGAAGATAGTTCTTGGTTAGATGCTAGCCAGATTCAAAGCACTGGGTACTCTATTGAAGAGCTCATGGACAAGAGCCATGAATTTAATTTACCCTGGGAGCCTGATGCAGGAGCATTCGAATGAAAAGGCGACAACCGAGAAATGTTTTTATTTTATTTTACTTTGCTAGACAGAGAGGAAAACATTTTGAGTTTCTATTTTATTTTGTTTCATTTAAAATTAAGGCTGACTCAACCATTGTTTGTTTTAAAATTAGGCAAACAGATCAAGATAGGATTAGTTAGGGACTTGTTTAAAGAAGCTGTTAGACAACTGAAAAGTAACTGAGGAACAATTCCTCAACTATAAAGAAATTGCTAAGAATGCATTGAAAAGGAAAATCTAGAGCTCATTGAGGGGTTGTCATCCAGAGAGGAGAGAGAGCTCAGAAATTGTAACTTACAACTATTTTGAATCTCTATAGAAACAAACAATTCTAAAATCTATCATTAAGAAAGTAGAGTAGATTTATTATTTTTCCTTGTGCATAGATGTTTCAGGCATCAAAATGAAAGCAAGATAGTGAAACAATTTATTAAAGAATCCCGAACAACATCGGAAAGAATCATGTAACAGGAAGCATATCAAATCGAGAACCAAACAGAGGTATGCCAACATATATTTTTTCCTTTTTCCTCAACAAAAAGAACCAAGTACCACTATATTCAGCACTTCAAGCATTTCCTGTACATTTCATTTTCATTTCCCATTTAACAGTTCACTGTACAAAATCTATAACCTTGGAATAATTGAGGGTTCCAAAACCTATACAACCAAAAACATTATAGTTCACAAACTAAATGCCAATCAAACAACGAGGGCAAAAACACCTCTGGAACCACATCCATACATGGAGGAATCGAAACCCCAAGGGTTGTAACCGATTACAGACAGAACAAGCAACAGAGCAATTACAGATAGAGCAAGCAACAAAGCAAGCAAGAAACAACTATAGCCATGGAAAGACCCTACCTGGGTTTTCCCTAAGCCCGCGAATAGTCCCAAGGACAAAGCCGTGGAGCAACGTTCCCCTGGAAGGACCTGCACCCACCATAGAATAGGGCAGCGGTTAGATAGGGCCGTGATACCAAAACATAGTGAACAGAAAACCAGAAAGAGGAGCGAGGGTTTTACCTGGAGGAGGACCGATTCCACAACAGAGGATGAGAGCCGAGACCTGCAACAGAGGGTTTCTCCCAGCAGAAGTGCCATGAACACGTTCTGCCTGCTCACCAAGGAGCCAGAATGTTAGAACCTCAAAAACGAAAGGTGAAATTGCAATTGGAATGAGAGGATTACCTGAGAGTGAGTTCGTCGAGCCGTCTTGTGTAGTAGCTAGGTAGGAACCTGTGTTTGCAGAGTCGAACCATCACCAGACCCAACATCAAACATACAAATCACCACAAAACAGAGCAGAAACGAAGCTTGAGCCAAATGATAGAGACAAATAGACTTGCGAGTGGAAAATGACCTGAAACCCTCCAAAAACCAGAGAAGTGAATCACCACAGAGAGTAAACAGAGGCATAACACCAACAAACCATAGGGAACAAGCGAAGCACAACAAACCACCATTTGGGACAAGCAAGGCAAGATACTTACCAACCATCGCAAGCACTAAGCAAAAGCACCAAGCATCCAAAGAGTCAAACCATAGCAAAGAAGAAATGAATTCCAAATACCCTTGACCAAAGTGATAACCCATGGTTGCAAGCCCGAGGCCAGTACAAAGGGCGGACATAATACCATAAACCACATTAAAGCCATATACCAAAACCCTGCCATTGACTTTAATTCGAAAATGAAAGAATTAAACGGTCATGGTGCAGCTATGTGTCCCTCCTCGGGATTGCCACCACCTCCCCTTCACGTTGTGGAAGCAGGGAATAACATGGACATCTCCTCTTCCCCATCATATCTTTGCCAATTGTTTGGTGGTGTGTGTTCAACTACGCCAACTAACACCACACGCAACTCTTCCTTAGATTGTGGAGCCATCTGTCCCACTCTCCAGGCTAGCCAAATCTAAAATCTACTTATAATAATAGTAATCGTTTATCATTAAAAAACTGGGGCTAACACAAAGGGTATTACATTCAATGTGGGTTATAAAATAAAATATTTCAATATAAACATTAAGCAAAATACTTCATTATCAACTAGATAAATTAAATGGCTCACAAATGTTGATAGGCATCAATACATGAAAAGCATCAAAACACTGACACCGTGAAACATATCACATTGTGCAAACTTAAAAATAAACAAACAAATAAAACTAGATATAAAGTTCTTAAATTATTATTGTTATTAATTATAAAAAGAATTAACTTATAAGCTAGATATATATACATTTAAATGGCTCACAAATGTTGATAGGCATCAATACATGAAAATCATCAAAACACTAACGCCATGAAACATATCGCATTGTGCAAACTTAGAAATAAACAAACAAATAAAACTAGATATAAAGTTCTTAAATTATTATTGTTATTAAGTATAAAAAGAATTAACATATGAACTAGATATATATACATTTAAAAAAGCATGTATTGGGAGATTCATCCACTTTACCATATTTACCATGGAAATTCTTACCGTATAAATAGTTTTTGTTACAATACCATGAGCCAATACCATGGCTTACAAATACCACATTAATTGTTGATATGGCATTTTGAGATAAATTAAATAAAAAACCATAACAAACTTGAAATAAATCTTAACAATTAATTTGCAAATACTACTATTAATATTCTTACCTCTCTTAAGAAAGTTAATTCTCTACCATATACTTAATAGTCATTGATAATTAAATTTAAATTCTTGAAAATCTATTATTAAATAAACATATAAAATAATTAGAGAAAACTATGGTGGAGATATTTCTTTAATTAATTAATTTGAAATAAATTACTCAAACCCGCATAAATAACTAAACTTGAAAATTTATTTATATGTAAATACTGTTATAAATATTTTTACACATTGTATGAATGTTAAATATCTACTAGATCTACCAACAGCGATACTAAAGGGGTCCTGTTCGTAGCGAACTAAACATTTGCTGCCGTAATTAAGGGTAGCACCGACGGCATTGTGGCAAACTTGCATGATGCTGCCGAAGGCGCTAACAAGGCAGTTGTAGCAATCACCAGAAGAGATTTTGTTATTGCAGAGTGCGTGGCCGTAGGCAGTGGGTCCGCCTCCACCTCCACGCAGAGGAGAAGTAACATGAGAGATAAAGCAAAACCAAATGACCTAATAATATATTACCTTTAATGATTATAACAATAATCCTTTCAAATGCCAAACGATATTGGGCTCCTTATCAATCTGCCCAGGACGCCCTCGTTTTATAGCCCTTGCTGGACATGGATAACCTCCTATTAAGAAGTTTCATTTTCGTTTCATTTCTTCAAGGCATGAATCACCTCGTTCTCAAAATTTAAAGAAATCATAAAAATAATAAGATAACTTACTTTTTGTCGTTAAGTTTTGGGAGTGATAGTTTCATACCCATATGTAAGTGGCCATTTCAAAAAAAAGTGTTTCTCATACCAGAGCATTTTTTGAATTATATGGAGTGATTTATATTTATTTAATATTTTAAGATTTATGATTGAAAATATATTATTAAATTTGTGCAATTATATAATAGTCTATAAGGATGAATTCATAACAAGCATACTTGCTAAAATTTAAAAAAATCATAAAAATAATAAGACAACTTACTTTTTTTGTTAAGTTTTGGGAGTGATAGCTTCATACCCATATGTAAGTGACCATTTAAAAAAAAATTGCTTTTCATACCAGACTATTTTATAATTCAAAAAATTATGTGTTTCTAACAAGTCACAAGTTAGAAAGAGTGATTCATATTTTATTTTAATATTTCAAGATTTATGATTGAAAATTTATTATTAAATTTGTGCAATTATATAATAGTCTATAAGCTTCAATTCATAATAGGCATCAAAACAATTACTACATGATACTTGCTAAAATGTAAAAAAAAATCATAAAAATAATAAGACAACTTACTTTTTGTCGTTAAGTTTTGGGAGTGATAGGTTCAAAGTGGCCATTTCAAAAAAAGATAATGTGTTTCTCATACCAGACCATTTTATAATTCAAAAAATGATGTGTTTCCAACAAATCACAAGTTAGAAGGAGTGATTCATATTTTATTTTAATATTTCAAGATTTATGATTGAAAATTTATTATTAAATTTGTGAAATTATATAATAGTCTATAAGCATCAATTCATAATAAGCATCAAAACAATTACTACATGATACTTGCTAAAATTAAAAAAAATCATAAAAATAATAAGACAACTTACTTTTTTTGTTAAGTTTTGGGAGTGATCGGTTCATACTATAAGTGGCCATTTCAAAAAAAAATGTGTTTCTCATACGAGACCATTTTATAATTCAAAAAATTATGTGTTTCCAACAAGTCACAAGTTAAAGGAGTGATTCATATTTTATTTTAATATTTCAAGATTTATGATTGCAAATTTATTATTAAATTTGTGCAATTATATAATAGTCTATAAGCATCGATTCATAATAAGCATTAAAACAATTACTACATGATACTTGCTAAAATTTAAAAAAATCATAACAGCTAGTTAAATTTTAACTTTATTTTAGATTACTATTATTTTATTAACTATAAATAATTAATATACGTGTCAATTATTTATACATTTAAAAAAATATGGAAAAAACTTCTTAATGATCCATATTTGCTCTACTTTATCATGTAGATTTTTAATATGCAAAAAGGTTTCTTTACAATACTATGACTTGTCAATATCACATGCCCGAAAAAACCATAACTCCATATGACAATTTTTCATATAATGAAATTTTTTAATTAATCAATTTAATTGAAAGACAAAAAAAACATAACCACTAGGAGATAAATCTAAAATTTTGATTTGTGTATACTGCTATGAATATTCTAGATGATAAAAAAATATATGAATTAAACATATATATGTATGTATACTATTATTAATGATAAAAAGAATGTATGAGTTAAACATATATACATTTAAAAAAACATGCAACGTGACTAGGAAATAGTCATTGTTACAATATCATGACTTACTAACATGTCTAAAAAATCATTACATTTTCTTAATTAGTGAATTTAAATAAAAGAACATAAATTATTTAGATAAATCTCAACCTTTGATTTGTGACTACTATTAGGAATTTTTTAGAATATGCCATGGAGTTTAAATCCCTGCCATCTATCTAATACCTAACACATCCCTATAAATTAAATGGCCCATAGACATCAATAAGTATACAAAAATTTACCTCATGATACATCTCACATTGCCAAAATTAAAAAAATAATTTATTTTCTTCTTAAATCATAAAAATCAAATAAATTATAACTTTATTTTAAATTTCTATTATTATATTAATTATAAAAATTAATAATATATGAGTTAAACATATAAACAGTTAAAAAAATACATAAAAAGATTTTTAATTGTGGAGATTCACCCCACTTTACTTACTAATACCATATGCTCAAAAAAGTATAACTCATGTTGATATAAAGCATGTTCATATGACGTTTTTTTTAATTAATTAATTTAATTAAAACCACAAAAAATGCATAACTACATTTAAATGTCAATCTTTCACCTGTCATTAATACTAAAAATATTTTAGAACACTGTTTGGAGGTTAAATTCCTACCATCCACCAAACAGTTATTACATTGTAAGGCGTTCCCCTCTGAAATCGACTCCCCTCTTGTCCATCTATCATTAACATGCCCCGTTAGATTTTATGTTAGACAATTGGAAGGCATTTAGCTGTTGGATCATGCAAAGGTAGTTTGGAAAGGAGTTATTAAACCCTAACCCATCACCCCTGAACGATTTCAACTTCGCATCTTCAATCGTTGACAACCGAGGGTCATAGGGGATCTTCCATTCCTCCTGAACAGTTTCGACTTCGTGTCATCAGGAACAGTTTCCATTTCGCCTCGTTAATTGCAAGCAGTAGGGGGCGAGATAAACCCTTTCCACAACAAAGAGCTCAACAATGCTACCAAAGGATTCAACGCGACTAGAGTTGTAGATCATTGTGCATTTGGGACAGTCTAAAGGGATTCTGCCTAATGATGGAGCTTTGGTGGCAGTGAAGAGATCTACCTGCAACAATAAAGGGAAATATGAATTTCTTGCAGAGCTCTCAATTATAGGACGCCTTAGTCATCGAAACCTAGTCCATCTGCAAGGATGGTGTCATGAGAAAGGAGAGATTCTTTTGGTCTATGATTACATGTCGAATAGTAGCTTGGATAAGATCATTTTTCAAGAAGGTGGAGGACCGGTGCTGTCACGGGAAAATAGATGCAAGATAGTGATGGGGGTTGCATCTGCATTGACATATTTACATGGTAGATGGGAGAAACAGGTGGTTCACAGAGATGTTAAGTCCAGTAATATAATGTTAGATGGAACTTTCAATGCTAGGATATTTTGGGCTTGCTCAGCTTATAGAGAACAATAAGAGCCCTAATGCAACTTTAACAGTAGGAACAATGGGGTACCTTTCTCCTGAGTATTTATTCTCGGGAAAGGACTTAGACAAAACAAATGTCTTCAGCTTTGGGGCAATTGTTTTGGGAGTTTCTTGTGGAAGAAGAGCTATTGAGGCAGATACGTGACCTAGACAGAGCAATTTGGTTGATTGGGTTTGGGGTTTGCATAGAGATGGGAAGCTTCTTAAGGCCTCAGACTTAAGATTGAAAGGAAATTTTGATGAGAATGAAATGAAAAGAATGTTGCTGGTTGGAATTCTCTGTTCACATCCTGATCCTGGAGCTAGACCGACAATGATGCATGTATTGCAGATTTTGATTGGAGAAGCTCTAGTTCCTCATGTTCCTTGACGCAAGCCTAGCATGCCATTTCATTCTAACCTTCTTTTGAGTCTTCAGGAGTTTGTCTCTGAATGTGATTAGAGCCAGGTTTCCAGTTCCTCTACGAGAATCAAGGACTATTCTTGAATGTGATTGATAATATTTCAGAGTTTAGTCAGTTCATTTTTCATTCCCCTAATTTGTCATCTCTTCTTGCTTTCTTTCGAATACAGAAGTGCATGTATTACAAGAAATTGGGTCACCAATTACATTAAGAAGCCAGTTTCTCAAAGCTTGATGATATTACTGCATGGATATTCTCCATTCAATACAGTCTCACCTGTTGACTTATTAAGGGCAACTAATTCCACCTTCATTTGATGATTCCAAAGAGAGATGTAAAGTCTATAGAATCACTGAATCTCAGATATCTGTTCTACACAAATTTTTTTAACAAATCCATTTCCCATTTTGACAAATAAAATTTGATTTTATGTATGAAAAAAATGGTTGAATTTACGAAAAAAGGTTTGGAATGAAATTCAGTTGCATTACTAATAGGACAATACAACAAAAACAAAAATAAAACCTATCTGCATGCATGTATATTTTGACTATGTACCACACCAGCAGCAGTGGACGCCTTTAACTTCTTAGGAATTAGCTACGCAGTTTCATGCACAAATTGTTGAACTTGGAATTTTATTGGAGGATTTGAATGCCGCCTACAAGCAAAGCACATTAGATTTTAATACGTCTGATCTTGGAAATATTATTCACATATGCTTCGGAACATGATGTCAAAAACTATAGAGACTCTGCCTACTGGATTGTGCTTCTTTCCATTAATACTTGAGTGAAACTGAAAATTATTCATAGCTAAGACCATATTTGCATTTTTTTGCAGCAAATTATTACTTGAAAATTTTCCGTGATGTGCAAAATTTCTGAGGTCTGTGAAAGGATTGTTCTTGCTTTGAGGAAAAGGATTCAATTGGAACAAAATATTCTTCCTATAAGTAAATTTTGTTCAGGATTAACTGCCCTTCCAATTTCACATGTAAATAATGGTATACATTCCATTTTGTGGGTATAAATTCTGTACACAATGGAAATTATGCTGGTGAGGAAATGTTGTCCCATTTATTTTGCGATCACTGGTCTTCCAAAGGAATTCCAAAGATTGCAGGAACAGTAATCACAAAAAGATTTTTGAGGTTTCTGTATGTGATTAGAAATTTACAATATTATTGGGAAGTCGGTTCTATCTGTTACTAAGAATGTAATGCAAGGCTAGGAGATTTTGGGTTGCTCGGCTTATAGAGCACAATAAGAGCCCTGATCGAACTTTAACAACAGGAACACCAGGGTACCTTGCTCTTGAGTATTTATTCACGGGAAATGTCTCAGATAAAACGAATGTCTTTAGCTTTGGGGTTGTCATTTTGGAATTTTCTCATGGAAGAAGAGCTATTGAGGCAGATACGCGACCTGGACAAAGTAATTTGGTTGATTGGGTTTGGGGTTTGCATAGAGATGGGAAGCTTCTTGAGGCCTCAGACTTAAGATTGAGAGGAAAATTTGATGATAATGAAATGAGAAGAATGTTATTAGACCGACAATGATGCATGTATTACAAATTTTGGGTGGAGAAGCTCCAATTCCTCATGTTCCTTGGGGCAAGCCTAACATGTCATTTCATTCTAACCTTCTTCCGAGTCTTCAAGAGGTTGTCTCTGATTGTGATCAAAGCCAAGTTTCCAGTTCCTCCATGAGCATCAAGGACTATTCTTGAATGTGATTGATAATCTTTCAGAGTTCAGTCAATTCAATTTGATAAGAATGAAAAGAGAAGAATGTTGCTGGTTGGACATCTCCGTTCACACCCCAATCTTGGAGCTAGACCGATAATGATGCAGGTACTGCATATTTTGAATGGAAAAGCTCCATTTCCTCATGTTCCTCAGTGCAAGCCTAGCATGTCATTTCATTCTAACCTTATTCTGAGTCTACGAGTGCTGTCTATTTCTTGAATGACTTGAGCTCTACGTTATGGCATGTCGATCCACTTCTAGTGTAATCATTGATCCAGAGTTGAAGGTTGCATTATTTATTAGTATGATTTATTTTTCTACATTGTTCTGTTGCTTCGTGGATTTTACATGCCCATAACAGGTAATGCATAATGAAACTTCTCATGAAAAAAAAAAATTAGCTGAGAATCTTTTGAAAGAGGTAAATTTCTTTAATTGTATAATGTGGATGCCAATTTGGTTTTTGCAATGTTCCAGGCAGTTCAAAATGGCCATTCATAAGAGGGTTTCTTTCAATGCCAAGAGATTAGGATTCTTATAGCATACCATTTTTGAAAATTGGTAGAGGTTGGTAAGCTTGAGTCTCAATTTGTTTCAGCCATTATTTTACTTTTTTGTTGGAGGTTTGACACGAAAGATTACTATTTGAAATAGGTTATCTATTTTACAATTGATGAATGTGGTAAAGGTTGGCCCGAACCTTGCACCTTTAAACTATATTTCTTTTATCTTGGTTTCCATGGGAGATCATGTGCAGAGGAGACGCAAGGAAGGACCATCAGTGGAAGAGGTATGCTACTCAATGCAGATGCTTATGATTAATTTGTTGTAGATAGACATTTATTTTCACTGATTAGTTTACAATTATTTCTTTTGATTAGTAACATTATTCCCCCCCGCCCCCGAGGGAATAAAAGCCCAATTGGCAAAAAGAGAGGCATTGATAAATCTAGAGATATGTTTTCTGACCATTTAACATGTACACAATTACATGCTGTATCCTCTTCTATATAGGATATTTTTGTAGGTCCAACAATGTTCAATATCTTTTAGTTCCATCAAATTTTCATGTTCTATGCACAATGCTTCATGTTTCCCATGATTGCAATTTTAATCTCCTTCACTAGCAGTTCATTTTTTATTGAAGTTCCTCCAACACTTAAATTTTCATTTATATTGTATGCTTCAAAAGTGCTCTAGTATTGTCCTTTATCTATTACCAGATCACGATCAGATAGGTCACATTACCTTTTATCATCCACAATGTTGGGCTTGTACAACACCTCTGTTTTCTTTGTAAGGAGACACCACCCAATTGGTATTGAAAAATTCTGACCTTTTGCATTATTGGTTGATGCATAGTAAGCCTAAGGCTATAGTAGTATGTGCTTCTTCTTCCTATGTAATGTTGCATCTTCTTTGTCATTGCACTAAGATAAGTGAGGGGTGTTCTACAGCCCTGTATGAGGGAGATGTGTAATACCAAAAGTAATGATCTAGCTGCTGGCATAGACAGTGTTATTAAACTATCAATATTTATTATATGTTTCATGTTATTAATTGCAGTATTTTGTTAGTTGTCAATACACTGATTACAATTTTTTATTTTTGTGCAGTATTTTGTCAGATGACATTACACTGATTATGAATTTTATTTTTTGTGAAGTTCAATTGTTATTGGTTGTGAGTTCATTGAGAAAGTAACATTGAAGGAGGAGAATTGATTAATGCTAAGGTTATTTATCTATTATGGCTAGGCTTAAATGAAGCAAATTAAAGCAATTGCAAACTAATGATGGTTTATCTTTTGGGATTTGTTTTATCTCAAAGGCTGAATCTAGCCCATGAAAAGGAAGGATCTTCTCCGAAAGAGTGCATTTGTCATGGAAGGCTTTCATTTTCCATTCAAAAGCAGTGATCTAGCTGTTGGCATAGACAATGTTATTAAACTATCCATATCTATTGCAGGGATTGGATTCATTACAAGTTTGCAAGTCCCATGGGAGAGATTGGGAATTGTTTTTAGCAATACACATTTTTGTAAAGAGTAACATTTAAGTGATTGGCTCAATTCAAATGGTAGAGTTGTTGGTAGTAGCTACTTTAAAGTTAGTTGACCAATCCTGTGTTGTGAGTAAATACTTCACCATGAAAGATCCAAAGTTTATGAAGCTAAAATTTAGAATTTTACCATACTCTTGAAGCCAGCAAGTGGGATATTTGTAAGGGATTCATTGAACTAGTCAATGAATGTGGTAAAAGGTTGGCTTGAACCTTGAACCTTTAAACTATATTTCTTTTATCTTGGTTTCTATGGGAGATCATGTCCAGAGGAGACGCAAGGAAGGACCATCAGTGGAAGAGGTATGCTACCCATTGTAGATGCTTATGATTAGTTTGTTGTAGATAGACGTTTATTTTCATTGATCAGTTTACAGTATGGAGGAAATTAATATCTCTTTACAACCCATCATAAAAAAGAAGGAAGCAGATGTGTTATTTTCAAAATTTCACTTCTACCCCCAAAACACTCCTCTTCACTTTTCATGAACCAGTAGCTTGCTAAGTCCTTATGCAACCAATTGGAATAATAGAGGTTAGAGGTGAAAACCCTTCATGATTCCCCTTTGTGCATGAAGAAAAGGGGACACAAAACCATTATTAAGCATCGAAAAGGAGACCAACGCATATGGCTGCCCCATTTTAAATTGAAGCTTACTACGTAGGTTTGGCATATGATTTGAGGGATTTTATAGATCATTTGAGTAGATGCTTTGTATGAAATAGAGCGATGCAGGTTCTAACAGAATACAGCTTTAACCCTGAAATGGACTCGTGCCTCGGCACGATGGTTCGTCCAGAGTTATGGCATTGATGACGCATATGGCTGCCCCATTTTAAATTGAATCCTACTACGTAGGTTTGGCATATGATTTGAGGGCTTTTGTAGATCATTTTAGTAGGTGCTTTGTATGAAATAGAGTGATGCATGTTCTAACATATTATTTTCTGGCTGCGAAATTTCTCGTGCAGTTTTTTAATGTAAAGTGTTCGGCTTTTATAGGTGAATCCTAGGTGAAACAGACCATTTGAGTAGATTTTACCTATGAAATAGCGGGAGGCATGTTCGTTATAAGAGCAAGTTGAAATTCATGCATGTGTCGCTTCTCTTCTTTCATACAATGTTGATAATTAATTTAGTTATTTCGTAGTTGAAAAACATGACTTAATTCTCGATGCTTTGTGGGTTGAATAATTGTGATTAAGTTTGATTAAAAGAATAGCATGTATTGATGTTTTGTTGGCTGAAAAATAGTGAATTCTTGTTCCTAAAGCCTTAAAATTAATATCCAAATTAATATCCAAGTTGGTCGATTCTGAAACCCTCAACCTTATTAAAATGTGTGTATCTTCTACTTTCTTTTCCTACAATGGTATTTTCTATGAACACCTCAACATTATTAAAATGTTTGTATCTTCTACCTTCTTTTCCTACAATGGTATTTTCTATGAACACACAGAAAGAATGCAATGAGATCTAATGATTTTTTATATGTCATGATTCTTCTTGAATTTATGCCTTACAGGGTTTCCTTTGCAACATATGATGCAAATGCTAGTTGATAACTATACTAAAATTATGGAATTCCTATTCCAAAATAGATGCACTTATCAAAATAGTTATTAATAACTAAATTATAATTTTGAAAAACCTATTCCAAATTAAACACACATGTTGGAATAAGGCTTTCAGAATTTAATTTAATTAACAATAATTAATAGGTGGATATTAGGAATTTAGCATTTATGGAAGATTCAAAAATATTATAAAAAGAATTGTGATTTTTTGAGCATGTTGTATTGATAAATCTTAGGATTATAAATAAGTCTATGGTATTGTAATAAAATCATATTACACATCAAGAATATCTATAATAAAATAGAATTGAATTTTCATAATTAAAAATTTTGTTAATTTTTTTAAATACAAATATATTTAACTCAAAGACCTAATTTATCTGTATTTGATGTCATCATCTTTGGACAATCTCACATTACCTCGATGATTCGACCCAGGCACTCTGTTTGCTCTACGTAGCTTGCAATGCATATGTGAGTGGATGTGCAGTAATGTATTTCCAACCAATCAACCCTGTATTTTCACCACTGCAAAATAATGCGAAACAAATTTCCAGAAATTTCAAATTTATTTTTAGGCTCTCGACTCCCTTGTTTCCTCTCCTGTCATTCAACCCAACGCAAGATCCCCTCTTTCCATTATTGAAATTTGCAGGAAAACCATCAAAGGGTAGCATTGATGACGACCATCTTCAATGTGACATTATTTATATTAGAGCAGTATTTGCTGGTCATTCGTAAACGTAGTCGCAAGAAGAAAATTGCGCATCATAGCATTTTTCCCCGGTGTTAACACTTGCCATTATGGATGATTACGGAGTGCAGGTATGTAGTTTATCTCCACTACATAGTTAGATAATATAATAAAATAACATTTAGTACTACATTACATATATTTGGTATTATGCTTATATTAGGTAATATTAGTTAGGGCATAGAGTTAAATATTAGTATATGTTAATAAGTAATAATAGTGTTAGTTTAATAGCATAAAATACCAATTATCATAGTTTGATATTAACATAATATGATACTAAAAGAGATATTGAAATATAAATTAATGACATATAACTTTAGTATCAACATATTATTAATATATTTTTAGTTTAGGATTAACAACTAATATTAACCTAACTTAATATAGGGCTTATATTAACATTAGTATTAGAAGAAGTATTAACAACTAATTATCATAGTATCATATAGGATTAAAGATTAATATTAACTTAACAAAATAGAGGTTAGTTAGGTTAGAGTAGGTTAGGTTAACTTTAACGCTGAACTTTAGAGTGGTTTGGTTGTGTCATTAAAACAACTTAAGGGTCATTCTCTTGCCTGATCAACAAGAAGAATCGATCCGATGTCTCTGCCTATTGGTAACTAAAGACATCTTAAACCGATAGCAATAGGGAAAAGGTAACTGGACCTAGTTAAACCAGTTGGAACCATCATTCCAAACAGAAAAAGAGTTGATGTAAGCTTCGAACTGGGTGGTCTCCCTTATAATGTTTTAGGCAGATGATTTCAAGCCTTCAATAGGTGCATACAATATATTGTTGGGCATGGATTGGTTGTACTTACATAGGACCAAAGTGGACTATTTTGAAAGGGAAATTGAATGCTTGAATGAGCAAGGAGAAATAAGATTTTTGAAGGGCAGGAGGAAGCATACTTCAGTAAGGCTGATCACGAATATGCAAGCTAAGTGAAACAAAAAAAAAGGATGCATGTTGTTTACAATGCAAATCTTAAGTGATGTGAACGCTGGAAATGATGCTCAGAATGAGGAAAGTGACATGCTAAAAAAGTACTTGGTTCTGCAACAATATGCATATGTATTTCTAGTGGAGGTTCCTGGATTATCTCCTCATAGAGAGATATATTTCTCCATTGATTTGGTATCTAGAGAAACACCAAAATGCAATGCACCATACATGATGAATATCCCTGAGTTGGTTGAGCTAAAATTGTAGCTGAAGGAGATGATGGACAAGGGCTACATAAGGCCAAGTGTGTCACCATGGGGAGCCCCAATACTCTTTGTAAATAAGAAGGATGGGACCCTTAGATTATGTATTGAATACAAGAAATTAAATAAGGTAACCATAAACAATAGGTACCCATTGCAAAGGATCGCTAATCTCTTTGATCAACTTAGGGTAGTAGTAGTCTTCTCCAAGATTGACTTGAGGTCAGGATACCATCAAGTAAGGATCAAGGAGGAGGACATTGATAAGGCTGATTTCATGAGTTTCCATGAATTTGTAGTGGTACCCTTTGGGCTTACTAATGCTCCTTCCACATTCATGTGCTTAATGAACTGTGTGTTGCGTCCTTATTTGGACAAGTTTGTCATCATATTTGTTGATGACATATTAGTATACTCAAAGACTGGGAAAGAGAATGGAAATAATTTGACTGTAGTACTACAATTCCTAAGGGAGCACAAGCTTTATGCAAATCTCAACAAGTGTAAATTTTTCCAGTCACAGATACACTATTTGGGCCATATTGTCTCCAAGGAATGGATATCAGTGGACCTAGAGAAGATCAAAGCTATAATGGAGTGGCCAACATTAAAGAATGTGAATGAGATTATATCATTCATGGGATTGACAGGTTATTAAAAGATATTAATCATAAATTTCTCCAAGATAGGCCATCACATCACATCCTTGCTGAAAAAGGGGAACACATTTGAGTGGACAACTCAATGTGCAACAAGTTTTGAGCAGTTGAAACAATTGCTCACAAATGAAATAGTGTTGAGGATTGCAGATCTTGACAAGGATTTTGTAGTGTGCACAGATGCCTACAAGCAAGGGCTGATCTGAAAATCACTCGTGAGTGATCTCAGTTACTTAATTAATGAATGAAGGTATTACAGACTCATGTGTTGGTGTGTGTCTATGTTATCTTAGGCAACAGATCGATAAGATTGAAAAATACACAGACAGTGGAAAACAGTAAGAGAAACACAGTAAGCAAATACAAGAACACAACAAATTAATAAGGAGTTCACCTAATTCTCTTGGGCTACATCTCCAGTCCAACTTTCAGTGGTGGCCTTCTTTCATTGTGTCTTTACAACAGAGTGTTTACAACGAGGAGCTCAAGTTGAGTCTCCTGAAGTAGATGATGCTTAGTAGGGTGGTTCTTGGATTCCCAAAGCCACTAGAGTACACAGACTCCCCCTTACCAAGTCCTCGACCTCACTGGTCTTAATGGGATGAGTCCAACTTGGTACTCAATTCCCGACAAATATCCTCACAGGGATTACTTGAACCTCTCAAGCCTGGTTCTGTCTGCTCGATGCTGCCTTAGCTCTGCAGGTCAACTCGGCTCTCTGTTCTCTGCTTCTCTGTCTCTTCTATCTTCTCTTTTGTCTCACCTTTTTTTGTTCTCTGTCTGTTCATGGCTTAAAGCCAATTTGTCTCATGACTGTTCGTTTCCTCTTCTGCCCCTTCAGATCGCCTGCTGCTGTTTGCTTGGAATTCCCTGCCTTCGCGTCATCGCCACTGTGTAATGTCTCATAGGGAAGTGGCCACTTGTCCTCTTACGAACTGCGCTAGCTTTTCCTCAAATGGTTCGGTATTTTGGTTACTCTGTGTAATGATTCATCCGCCAACTCAGCAGTCAAATCGAACTTCATACTTTTATATGTTGTCGCTTATTTCTCACTCCGAATCCAGTTTCCCATCGGATGCAATCTCCGTTGTTAGATCTGGAGCCCCTAGATCCTACGGTGTTCGCTCTTATCACGTGGTTGACCTGCTCGGATGCTAGCCCATGATGAGAGGCAATTTTCTCTCTCATTCACCAGACACGCGTCATTCAATGTATGGCATCACTAGGTCTCCTAAAAATTCCTCTTACCACCCAAAATGCCTTCGATATTCCACCGGTTTTGGAGCACGGGACCCACCTTTCGCTTTAGCACTCTTCCCATGGTTTTTGGCTTCTCTTGTGACCAACCATTCGGGGCCTTTCCATTCCGAGGGGTTTTGCCCAGCGATGCACGATTTAACGGCCTTTGTTTTCTGATCCGGACTTCCCAACTACTAGTTTGCACCACTGCACGGTCTCCATGGGCCTCGGTCAGTGCGCTTTGCCCGAGGTCCTCGTCATTCTTTGTTGGCTACAAACTGCCACTATCCAGAGGTCCTTCTTGATAGCTCTTGTTCACAAGTTTTTGAAGTATGTCCTGATTTGATATACTCATAGAACTCTTAATAATTTTCATGGATCCAATTCGGATCAAGGGCTCGATGGAGTCTTGATGCAAGAAGGAAAGGTAGTATGTTACGAGTCAAGGAATTTGAATGAGCATGAAATAAATTATGTGACTCATAATCTAGAGTTAACTTTTATCATTCATGCATTGAAGATGTGGAGAAATTACCTCCTTGGCAAGAAATTTACACTCATGACAGACCATAGTGGGCTCAAGTGTTTATTTGAGCAACCCAAGCTGAACACAAGACAAGCTAGATGGCTGGGCATACTTAGAAAATTTGAATTTGAGATCAAGTACATACAAGGCAAAGAGAACAAGGTTGTTGATGCACTTAGTAGGCGAATTCAAGTGAATCACTTGGTAGCCATAAGATCTTACAAAATTCACCCAGTAGAGAGGGTCAAGAGTGTGGAAAAACGTGATGAAAAATGTAAACTGACGAAAAAAATCTAATGCAAGATGGTGGGGATGAGGAATATCACCTCACCGATGACAACTTAATTAGGTATCAGAGCAAAATTTATGTGCCAAAGAATGGTGAATTGAAGAGGCTCATAATGGGAGAGTTCCATGTCAAGCCATATTTAGGCCACCCAGGGTACCAAAATACCATCACAACCATTGAAAAGTTCTATTATTGGCCAAAATTGAAGAAAGACGTGACTGATTTTGTGGCTAAATGCATAAAATGTTAGTAGGTGAAGGTTGAATGCAAGCATCCGACAAGATTATTGCAGTCGATTTCATCATAAGTTTTCCTAGAACCTCTAGGAAACATGATGCTATCATGGTGGGGATTGATAAGTTGAGCAAGGTGGCTCATTTTGTGGTAGTCAAGTCCACTAATGTTGTTAGTGAGGTGAGGTGGCACAAATATTCATAAAGGAGATCATGGGACTGCATGGAATTCCCAAGAAATTTATTTCAAATAGAGATGCTAATTTCACTTCAATATTTATGAAGGAGTTGTTTGCAGGCTTGGGAATAAAATTGGCATTCAATACAACCTATCATTCACAAACATATGGGAAAATAGAAAGGATGAATATGATCCTCGAAGATATGCTGAGGATGTATGTAATGCATCATCCCAAGTAGTGGGAGGAGTATTTCCACTTGTAAAATTTGCATACAATAGTGGAATCCATAAAGATGAGTCCATTTGAGGCACTACAAGGGAGGAGTTGCAATAATCCTATCAACTAGAGTGATCCAGTGAACAAAGTGCATATTGGTGTAGAAATGCTCAAGGAAATGGAGAAACAAATTTAGATCTTCAGGAATAATTTGAAGGTGGCACAAGACAGGAAGAAAAGCTATGCCGATAAACATAGGGTGCATAAAGAATTTCAAGTTTGGGAACATGTTTACATGAGAATAAAACCTAAGAAGATTTCCTTGAATATTGGGTCATGTGCCAAGTTGGAGCCACAATATTGTGGGCCTTTTGAGATCCTTGAAAGGATTGGACCAATGGCATATAGAATGGCCTTACCTCCTTCAGTTAAAGTTCATGATATTTTCCATGTTTCTTTGCTTAAAAGATATGTATATGATGCAAATCATGTGATTGATTGGTGAGTGCTATAGGTGGAACTAAAGGGAGAGTTCCAACCACAACCATTGTGCATTATAGATTGGAGGAGTCTCAAGCTCCAGAATTGAGCCATAAGGCAAGTAAAAGAGCAGTGGTGGCACTTTGGGCTAGAGAAAGCCACATAGGAAATGGCTAAATCCATGAGGGGTAGCATAGGGCCTTTTTTGTTTGCTGGTTGAAGAAAATGTATATATTTTTGTAAATAGTGTATAGAGTTGTACATATAAATCTCCATGAAAACAATATGTTTTTTTATATTGTTTCCTATGGTTGAATATGAGTAGAATAACACCGAGGGCAGTGTTCCCTCAAGGGGGAGGCATTTGTGACAACCCGAACCCTAATTTCCTCATGAAAATGTAATGTAAATATTTTTTTTTCAAAAATATATTAAAAAGGGGTTGAGTTAAGGGACACCAATTATAGAGCTAAGGAGGTTGCTTGCTTGGTTCATTAGAAGGTTCAATAAACTTTACAACAGTCTTCCAGTGGAGATCAAGCCCCCTCCTACTAGTGCAAAAATAACTTTTGCAGGGGCATTTGAATTAGATTTTGGGTTTACATTGAGGGAGAGAGGATCCATAGCCCTTGATCAAATCCAAATTGATGCCTTAGAAATAGAAGAAAATTTGGTGCATGTTGGTAAAGCATCAGAGGCACAACCTACCCAAGATAACGGAGAGGCTAAAGTGGAATCCTCTCAAAATCAAACATTAGAGGATATGAATATTGTGCTTAAAAAATTGTCTAATAAATTGATTAAATTGGAATTGGAGAGTAAGAATTCTCAGAGGCAGGTACAACAAAACAAAAACTTTGATCCTCAATATAAAAGACAACCTCTACAAATTTTGCAGAAGGAGAGAAAATACCAAGATCAGGTTCAAGCATCACTTTACTTAGACCACTTTCCTTTAACCATGCTCATCTATTTTTTTACTCTCTCAGGCACTCGCCAACTCAAGGCCCTGACATCCTCCACCACTCTGAAAATGTTGTCATCCTCGACAATACCATCTTAAAAACCTCCATCGCTAAGACATATCCATATATGTGGGCACCCAAATAGCTCCACCCATGACCTGCTCCATGCTCCAATCTCGTCAAACTTTGTAAGAAAATCATGTGTTGGATCCCCATATGATGGTGATTAGTTGGGTAGCTAATCCAACCGTAATATCGCCTCCATAAGAATGCATGCTCCTCACATCATGATGACTATATTCACAACTTGATGTTAATTGTGTCCATCATGCCCCATGTTCTTGCTCATAAATCATAAAGAGGAATCACTACCATGAGCAGAAGACAATAAGCCTCAGCCCCATGTCAATCTAGAAAGAGGGAGGGGATGGGAAAGACAATGGCTCTCCATCCTCCTTCTCCAACAACTCAATCCATCTATCCAAATCTTCCTCTTCCAATCTATGCATGTATGCTTCCTGGATATCCTCCTAAGTCTTTTGTCTAGCATCCTTATTTCCTTCAACTGCCTCTAGCTTGCCTGTCAAATCTAAGATACTAACAGACAATGTTCTAATAACCTGTGACCACGCCACGAGTTTTGTCTCTGTAGTAGACAATCTCTCATAGAGTTCTTCATCCCACTTGACGTCCTCCACATTCATCACTGTCAATTTATACCCAACGGTCATCACTTCCACAGTTGGTACCCCCAAAGTTTCATCATCTCGTTCAACGTAAATGTACAACTTATTCATATGTGGCACCATCATAGCCTCATACTGCTTCAAAAATTCCATACCCAATACCGCTTCATAGTCATTCATCTCCACAATCGTGAAGTCAATCTTTCCAGACCACTCACCAATGTTCACATCCACATTCTCTACCATGTCGATGAATTTATCTAGTGGAGATTTCACTACTTTAAGACAAGTTTGGGTTGGTGAGAGCTTCAACCCAACTCTCCCCGCAACTTCCTCCCTGATGAAGTTATGAGTCACACCATTGTCAACCATAGTGAGCAAAGTGCCTTACCCAACCTTCATGCTAACATACTCCAACTTGTTCCTCTCAGGATCCCACCTTGGGACAACCTCTGTGGCCAATGCAACTCCCAAAATATGCATCATCCCAATTGTTGGTTCCTCATTTTTCTTCTTTACATTAGTTTTTTATTCCGCAGTCACCATTGGTCTATAAGGACAATTCTTCACTGTTTGGTTCTCTTCCCACAACCAACATTTCATAGGATTCTTCGTCTTCAACTTGTCATTCGATCTCGAATGCTCCTCCTTTGTAGATTTCTCCTTTGGTTTATCAAACTTCTTCTTCCTCTTCGGTCCCTTAATCATAATGTTTTACCATTCTATCAACTACAACAAATGCTTCCTCTAGAGTTTTGATCTTTTACCTGTTCACCTCATTGCGTGCCTAAGGTTTCAATCCTATAATGAAATTGAATACCTTGTCTTTCTCCACCATATCAGGTAGTTCCAAGGCCGCACTCAAAAATTCCCGTTAATATGCCTATAGACTCCCTGTCTGCTTAATGTATGTAATATTTTTCCTTACATCCCAAGTCTCATCTTATGGGCTAAAATGAGTTTGCAAAGATTTCTTCATATCATCCCAAGTAGAGATGTCATCAACATCACCATTGGCAATCTGATCTAACTTCCATCTCCACCACATCTTAGCATCCTTAGTAAGGAATTGAGTAGCTACCTTGACCTTGGCTTCATCATCAGGAATCCCCAAGCACTCCAAGTATTTCTCCATATCCCATAAGAAATTTCCAAGTGCTTTGGCACTCCTCATCCCATCATAAGAATCAAGTTCCTTGACTTTCACATGAGAAACCCCTCCAATTGGTCCCTGCCCAACTACTTTCTTCAAAACAACTATCTCATTTTGAGCATCATCAAGAGTTTTCTGCAACTTCAATATTTCATCCAAACCTTGATCTCTTGCAGCCCCAATGTTCTTGACTTCCTTCTATGTTTGTGCATACTGCCATTCAGTATACTCATACTGAATCTTGAGGTTCTCATGTGCTTCTTCCAACTTCGTGAACTTATCTCGAAATTCATCATTTTTAGATCCCCAAGAAGCTACCTTCGAAGCAAGCTCCTCCATACGGTCCAATACCCTGTCCATAAAAATTGTTTCGACATCTATGCTATATTTACCTGTCACCTGATGTTCCTCTATGTTGTCTACCATCTATTTTTCTTATGATCATGTTAAGACCATAAACCAATCTGTTTAACTTTGAACCTGCAACTTGTCCTTGTTGAACTTCTTCTTCTTCAATCAAAGCCCTATGGAAAGTGGCTTCTAATACCAACTGTCACGGCCTTATCCCGATGGTAGTTTTTCAACCACACATAGGTGGGTGCGGTACCGCTACACTTTTTCTTTTCACCAATACTTAAATGTACGGACTACGCCTAACCAAACACTTATCCAATTATTACTTGAAGTGTTATTATTGCAGCAAAAATAAACTCTTTAATTATTAAATCATATCATCATTATAAATGAACAATGGAAATCATCAACACATCATCGTATGTGGGAGTGGAAACTCCCATAAGCTAGAGTCTGCCCAATATCAATATGTATATAAATTCTATAAGTCTATTGTACATTTAATCATACAATTCAATGCTGCTAGCAAGTCTTGGATTACACACCTTTATTTTACAAAATCGTGCCTGCAAAATGATGAAGTCATGCCACCATGCACGCTTACCCGAATTGCTGAATTGCCCATGGAAATACCGTGCCCATCATTCGTCATTTCAGCCCACCCGCGGTCTCGACACTCCTGCTATAGCCTATTCGCACTTCCGAACACTTTGGCACACTACTGTGCCCTTTGTGCAACCCTGCATGCACTCTACCACAACCTTCGTGTCACCCTACCCGAACCTTCGTTCAACAGTGCTATTGCACACAAAAATCACTAACGACACTCCACTCTTAGCATTCAACACTGTGTCGACCTGACCGTAGCTTGCTGCAGTGGCTCGGGTCACCCGATTCCTCGACGTCCAACTCTTCGCCAATTCCGCATGTTCAACCTGTGGTCGAGACTGTTAACTCGACCTTGCCGCACTATAACAAACCTTCGCATTGTTGTTCGGTTCTCTAGAAACCCCAACCCCTTCCTTGCCAACTTCGGTCTTGCAGCTGCATTTTGCCTGTGGCTTCGACCCTCCTGGTTCTACGATTTTTGTGTTTTCTCTTTCTTGTCTTGGTCAAGTTCGATGATGGTTGAATGGCCATGATTCATCTCCAATATATATATGTGTGTTACCTTGTGGTAACAAAAAGGGTCACAACCTTTCACATGTCATTCAGGTTGACCCATCCTCCATCTACACGTCAGCCTACCCATGTGAATTATGTCGTTGCCCTCTGTCATGTGGTCGTTCAGGTCGGCCCATGCCACTACTCATTTCACTACCATTGCACAACACGTTGGTCGCTCCACGTACTGAATGTGGGTGTGCCCATTGCACATTGTGTCAACTTGCCCATGGGTGCCTCGCCTAGGTGCGCGCCTGCCCGAACGCCCAACTTGGGTTGCCCAACGCGCCCACTCATCTTACGATCCCATCGTACATATCATCGCAGTTCCTCATTGCACGAATTGTCGCACTGCCCACCGCACATCTCATCGCATGAATTGGTTGCATAAAACCGAAAGTCCACCTCCAAGTCGCCTTTAACTGAACGTACTAACCTGATTTTCCTTTAACTGAATGTGGGCGCTCTCGCACTTTCATTGCGACCGCATGCCTTTAACCACAATCATTCGTTTTTCGACTCTCTTCGGCGCTCGCCAACTCGAGGCCCTAACAGTTTGCTTCCCCTCCCCTTCATGTCATGGAAGTAGGGGATAACATGGACATCTCCTCTTCCCCATCATATCTTTGCCAATTGTTTGGTGGTGTGCGTTTATCTACACCAACCAACACCACACACAACTCTTCCTTAGATTGTGGATCCATCTGCCCCACTCTTCAGGCTAGCCAAATCTAAAATTTATTTATAATAATAGTAATCGTTTATCATTAAGTTTTGGGAGTGACAGGTTCATACCCATATGTAAGTAGCTATTTCAAAATAATTAAAAGAAAACGTGTTTCTTATACTAGATCATTTTATAATTAGAAAACTTATGTGTTTCCAACAAGTCATAAGTTACAAGTTCGAAAGGATGATTCATATTTTATTTCAATATTTCAAGATTTATGATTGAAAATTTATTATTAAATTTGTGCAATTATATAATAGTCTATAAACATCAATTCATAATATGCATCAATTCATAATTATTACATGATATTTGTTAACTTTAAAAAAAAAAACATAAAAGCTAGCTAAATTGTAATTTTTTTTTTTTTAAATTACTATCATTTTATTATTAACTATAAGGAATTAATATATAAGTCAAATATTTACACATTTAAAAAAGTATGGAAAAACCTTCTTAATGATGGATATTTGCTCCTACTTTACCATGTAGATTCTTAATATGCAAATAGTTTCATTATAATACTATGGGTTATCGATACTGCATGCCCAAAAAACCATAACTCACTTCATTTGACAATTGTTCATATAACAAATTTTTTAATTAATCAATTTAATTGAAAGACAAAAAATGACATAACTACTTTGAAGATAAATCTGAACATTTGATTTGTGGACACTACTACGAATATTCTAGATAATAAAAGAAAATGAGTTAAACATATATACATTTAAAAAAACATGTAACATGACCACGAAATAGTCATTGTTACAATATCATGACTTACTAACATGTGTAAAAAACTATTACATTTTCTTAATTAATGAATTTAAATAAAAGAGCACAACTATTTAGATAAATCTCAATAAATGATCTGTGACTACTACTAAGAATGCTTTAGAATATGCCATGGAGTTTAAATAAGTGCCATCTATCTAATAACTAACACATCCATATAAATTAAATGGCCCATAGACATCAAAGTATACAAAAACTTATCTCATGATACATCTCACATTGCCAATTTTTTTTTTTTTTAATCATAAAAATCAAATAAATTATATCTTTATTTTAAGTTACTATTATTATATTAATTATCAAAATAAATAATATATGAGTTAACCATATAAAAATTTAAAAAAATACATAACAAGATTATTAACCATGGAGATTCACCCAACTTTACTTACTAATACTACATGCTCAAAAAAATATAACTCTGGTTGATATAACACATATTCATACCACATTTTTTTGATTAATTAATTTAAGTAAATGAGCAAAAAAGACATAATTACATTTAAATGTCAATCTTTGACTTGTGATTACTACTAAAAATACTTTAGACTTTAGATTGAGGTTAAATTCCTACCATCTACCAAATAATTGTTGATAACTAAACTAAAATTATGGAATTCCTATTCCAAAATAAACACACTTATCAACATAGTTATTAATAACTAAATTATAATTTTGGAAGACCTATTCCAAATTAAACACACATGTTGGCTTTTTGAAATAAGGTTTCGAGAATTTAATTTAATTATCAATAATTAATAAGTGGATAGTAGGAATTTAAGTTTTAACCTTTATAGAATATTCAAAAATATTATTAAAAGAGTTGTGATTTTTTAAACATGTTGTATTGATAAATCATGATATTGATAAACAAGTCTATAATATTATAATAAAATCATATTACACATGAAAAATATATATAATTAAATTAAATTAAATCTTCATGATTAAGAATCTTATTACATTTACTTCAAAATCATAATTTATCTATACATAATTTGTACTTGTCATCATTTTCAGACTATCTCAAGTTACCTGGATGATTGAACCCAGGCACTCTGTTTGCTCTACTTAGGTTGCAATGCATATGTGAGTGGATGTGCATTAATCCATTTCCAGCCAATCAACTCTGTATTTTTCACCATAGTTACCAAGTTCGAATTCGAATTCGGATTCGAATTTGATACGATACGATAAAAATTCGATTGGAAAATTTTCAATTCGGAAAAAATTCGAGAATAGATATCTTAAACATTTAAATATATATATTCTTTTTCTTGTAACAATAATATGTTATCAGTTTTTTTCTATTTATTTTGAAATTTAAATAATTTTAATCAATATAAACAATTTCAAAACTACAGTTTACTTATCAAAACTATATTCACATTTTTCTTATCCCCAAAATCTCTTTTCTTTTCAAAATTCAAAACTTCCCTCTTACTTTCAAATCTTATCTAAAAATGTTTTATAATTAATATTTATTTAAAAATTAAATATTCTAAACTCAAAACTACCTTTTTCTTAATTTCAAATTTTAACTAAAATCTTTAATAATTAATACATATTTAAAAATTAAAAGTTCAAAAATATTTTTATAAGATTTCTCTTAATATAAATATATTATATTTAGAAAATCAATTAATTATTATAAAATTTACTTTTCAAGATTTTTTTTTTTTTTTATTAATTGAAAATTAGAAAATTTCTCAAAAAATTTGTTTCCATTTCCTGCCTACTCAAAATTTGTTTCCATTTCCTACTTACAATCAGGAAACCTTTCTATTTCCGACCTGCCATTAGGCAACTATCTATTTTGTGCTTAAAGATTACTATCCTTACTATTCTAAAAAACGCAAATTAACAAATCCCCGCTATAAACCGTGAATTTTCTGTAAATCCCTGCAATAAACCGAATCAATTTTTCATTGAATTATTCGATGTTCGAATCGAATTGTCGAATTTCCGTATTTATTTCTCCAATACGAGCGTATTTGGTAACTATGTTTTTCACCACTGCAAAATAATGCGAAACAAATTTCAAATTTATTTTCACCCTCTCGACTCCCTTGTTTCCTCCCCTATCACTCAACACAAAGTAAGATCTCCTCTTTCCATTATTGAAATTTGCAGGAAAACCATCAAAGGGTAGCATTCATCATGATCATCTTCAATGTGACATCATTTACATTAGAGCAGTATTTGCTGGTTATTCGTAAACGTAGTCGCAAGAAGAAAATTACGCATCCTAGCTTTTTTCCCCGGTGTTAAAAATTGCCCCTATGGATGATTACACAGTGCAGGATGTTAAACTATTCCTTGGTGGTGGGAGGGTTTAATAATAACTTCTCTACCTGTGTTCCAATTGCAGAATGAGACTACCCAATTTCTTTTTCTCTATTTCTGTAACTATCTAATTTATGAATGGATTGTCAACATGGGATTTATTAGAGTTAGACAGCACAGATCTCTTTTACAGTGAAGTCCTAATAATGTTTTCAACGATCTAGGCAAAACCCAACCATTGAAATTTTCATAGGCAAGTGTTGAGTTTTCAAATAAGAATAATGATTTATGAAAAGGTGGTAAATGTAATAAGACTTCACATTGGTGAGATAGGAAAATTCAAGCCAATTAACATTCCTTGAATTGTATGCGGAACTACTTAGTTTTCTATTATGTAGTTTGTTAATGAATTGTCAACATGGGATTTATCAGAGTTGGAGAGCATGGATATGTTTCACACTAATAATGTTTTCGCTGACCCAGCAAAAAACCAATTGTCAAAAAATGCAAGTGTTGAGAGTTTTCTAATAAAATAGTGATTTAAAGAAAAATTGCAAATGCAAGTGTTGAGAGTTTTCTAATAAGAATAGTGATTTAAAGGAAATGTGGTAAATGTAGTTAGAATTTGCAATAGTAAGACTAGAAATAACAAACCAGTTAGCAACCCTTATAATATTAATAAGAATAGTGATTTAAAGGAAATGTGGTAAATGTAGTTAGAATTTGCAATAGTAAGACTAGAAATAACAAACCAGTTAGCAACCCTTATAATATTCATTTCTTTGGTATTAGAACTCGATAACATTGATTTACATAATATTATGTCAATTTTAAAGATTTTAGATTGAAATCTATAATTAGGGTTTGTAAAATTGGAAAAAAAACCCTACTATTATTGTTCCTTTTTTTTTTGGTAGTAGGGCTAGACAGTGGTCACAAATTGTTTTTGTGATTTTCAAGGAGCACTATCAAAAACTACTGTCCTTTTGAAGGTTAATAATTTTTCCTTAGCTTTTCACTGTTTGGAAACAATAAGATGCAAATAATAAATTCTAGTGTTTCTTTGGTTACATGTCGATTAGGATGTTGTATAATATTCTTGTTTGGGATAAAAAGGTAGAATTTAAGACATAAAGTTATGGAAGAGCATATTCAGATGGAAAATGTTGTTTTAATTTTAGTTTTGTTTTATTTGGGACTAAGCTTTTGTCTTGCCTACAAAATAATTAAAGAGAGGGATACGAACCATGCATTGTTATCCAATTAAAAAGAGGGATATGAACCCTGCATTGTTAGCCACAGACACAAACAAAAGCTTCATTCATTTCTTCATAGGCACGAACGAGGCCATTCTCAAAATTACGCTTACCCAGTGTTGCGGGGGAGCGCCCCCCCCCCCCTTCGAACCCGCTCCCGAAGCGCGCTCCGGGCGGGAGCGGCTCGGGAGCGGGTCGGGAGCGCGCTCCCAAAATCGCTCCCGGACGGGAGCGATTTTCGGGAGCGCGCTCCCTTAAAAAAATTTACGCTCCCTGCTCTGATAGGGAGCGTTTCAGGGAGCGATCGCTCCCGAGCTCCCGGAGCGTTTTTTAATGCCCGGGAGCGATCGCTCCCCGATCGCTCCCTAATCGCTCCCGGGCATTAAAAAACGCTCCGGGAGCGATTTTTAACCGGCCGGGAGCGGTTCGGCGGAAAAAAATTCCGCCGGACCCGAAAAATTAAAAAAATTTAGCTAATTTTTTTTGTTTTATAAGCCCAATGGGCCAAAAACTTGTCATTACAACTTTGTTGAGCAAGTGATTGAGAGCTTGAGCAAGAGATTGAGAGCTGGAGCAAGAGCTGAGGAGCAAGGAGCCAGAGCTGAGGAGCGAGGAGCAAGTGCCAAGGAGCGAGGAGCAAGCTTGCAGAGGTATGTAACTTAATCATTTAGTTAGTTTAGCTGGTTAGGTAGTTAATTTGGTTAGTTTCATTTACCTGTTTGAGTTTAAAGATCATTAATTTAAATTAAATTAATAAATTAAATGAATTAATCCCAATAAACTAAATTAATTTGCAGATTCAAGACTCAAACCCTACAAACATCAAACACGATGGACCTGAGCATTTTTATTGGCATTTTCCTCTTCCTGGTCCCCTTTCTGGTTATTATGGTGGTGGAGAGTAGGAAACGGAGGGGGCCTGACCCTGAAGAGGTGGATGAAGAAGCCGGAGGAAGTCAAATAGATGAAAACCCCAGTGAGGAGGATGTGGAGGGTGAACATGAGGGTGAAAAAACTAAACAAGACCAAACTCCATTGTGGAAATATGTTCAGAGGCCTGAAACAGGGAGAGGGGGTGGAACCACTAAATTTCATTGCCCCCATTGCAACACTGATTTCACAGGCTCATACACCCGTTTGAGAAGACACCTTTGCGGGAAAAGGGCATGGGATGGAGAGAAACAAATAGGAATCAGAACTTGCAACGGGGTGTCAACAGTTGATAGAGCCAAATACATAAAGGAAGAGGAGGACGCCCAATACAAAACAAAAAGATCAAGGGGTTTCTTTGAACCAAGCTCACAAAGAACTCCTTCAGCATCCTCCCAAGGCAGTGGATATGGACATGGAGGCTCAGGGTCATCATCTTTACGCCGTAGAAGCATATCAGATTTCCTTGATGAGGGGTGTAGGAATGATGTGGATTCAAAAATTTACAGGTTCCTCTATGCAAATGGGATACCATTCAATGTTCTACGCTCACCTTATTGGCACGAAATGGTTTCTGCCATAAATGATGCCCCTAAAGGATACAAGAGCCCTGGGTATGACAAGGCAAGAACAGTTGGCCTTGATCATGAAAAAGCAAAAATATCACATTCTTTGAATAAAATGACAAGTTCTTGGACTGACAATGGGGTGTCCATTGTATCTGATGGATGGACAAATGTAAAAGGCAAGCCATTGATAAGTGTTCTTGCTGTGTCCCGAAGTGGTCCCATTTTTCTAGCTGCACATGATTACTCAGACAAGTTCAAGACCGCTATCAACATTGCAGAAGCATTGCTTGAAACAATTGAGCGTATTGGCCCATACAATGTCATCCAAGTCATCACTGATAATGCTCCTAATTGTAAGGCAGCGGGAGCAATTATTGAGGATAGATACCCGAACATATTTTGGTCTGGATGTTTGGTTCACACATTGAACCTTCTGTTGCATGATATTGTCAAAAACAAAAATGAACAATACCAATGGATTGGGGATTTGTACAAGAGAGGAAAAAAAATGATAAAATTTATTACAAATCATAGCAATACCCATGGCCTTTTCCGCAGTCACTCGAGATTGGAGTTGCTGAAGATTGCGAGGACTAGATTTGGTAGCTATTACCTCACCTTCAGGCGCCTTTTGAAGGTAAGAGAGGGTTTACCTAGCATGGTATCAAGTCCAAATTGGCAGGTGTTAAAGGAAAGGGCTACAAATGTAGCTGACATTGCAGGTTTTGATACGGTGGAGGAGGCCGCTCTTGATGGGCAGTTTTGGACAGCTGTGAGACAGGTATTGGATTTCACCAAGCCAATTTATAACATGATTCGGTTTGCAGATACAGACAAACCGGTGATTGGCGAGGTGTATGAGCAAATGGATACCATGTTGGGGGAAATAAAAGACATTGTTAATAACAGAGATCCCGACTTGTACAATCTGATTCACGATTGTGTGTGTGAACGGTGGAAAAAGCTTAACCTTCCACTACATTGCTTGGCGTATATCCTTACGCCAAAATACTACTCAGATTCTTGGTTGGGCAAACCTGCAGCAGGGGGTGGTGTTAGGACCAAACCCCATTTAGATCGAGAGGTAACTAAAGGATATCTGGATGCATTAGAAAAGTTGGTGCCTGACAGGGAGGAATGTGCAGCTGTGCGCCTTGAAATAGGCAGATACTTCACTGGCAGTGGTTTGTATGGTAACTTCCACGCAATGGACGACAAAGATAAATTTGATTCTCTCACATGGTGGGAAACATATGGCGGCGACGGACTTTTGCGAAAATTGGCATTGAAAGTTCTTGCACAGGTTGTAAATTCTTCTTCTGCAGAGAGGTGTTGGAGCACCTACAGTTATATACATAATGTGAAAAGAAACAGGCTCAACGAAAACCGAGAAGAAAGCTTGGTTTATGTGCACTACAATTTGAGGTTGTTGAGCCATTACTGTGATCGGGCCAATGAAGATCCCACATATAAAATTTGGGACAGTCACCCTGAGGACGACAATTTAGAGGATGGCATTGTACATATGGAAGAACTAGAAGATGAGCTTGTACGGGATGAAGCTGAAGCAGCTGCAGCAGCCATGCCACCTCCACCATCCAGTAGCAGTTCTCGGGGCCCGAGTCTTGTTCCATTGCTGTCGCCACCTCCATCGACACCCTCGCGTGGAGGCTCGAGTTCTGGTCGTCGGTCTGGGAGGGAGACTCCTAGAAGACCGCCAAGACCTACTTATACTCCTGGAGACTCTCGTGGCAAGGGCCACTTGTAGATTTACAGTTTACTTGTCTTTTTTAGTTTCTATTAGACTTGTCACTTTAGTTTTCATAACTGTTCAGTGTTGAGTTTTGAGTCCTTGACTCTTGACTCTTGACTCTTTCATATCATTATGACATTATGATATTTTTTGTAAACATTATATCACTGTGACAATGAAAATTTGAAGTTTGAAGTTGGGCCTTGGCAATTATAACTCATTGGTAATGATTGTGAATTATGAATATGATGCTTTGTGAAAGACTAAAGTTGTTTCATTTCATCTCATTATTCATGTTTCATTTTATAAATTTTTAACATTTCATATCATGTTAACAGTTAGAAGTTAGGACTTAGAAATATCTTCGATATTACTTCTTGTAATGGTTAAACTTGGCTTACAAGTACAACTTGTTACTTTGGTGATCAATGATGATAAATGTTATTGAATTGAATGTTATTTTAATTTATTATTTTACTAAGGTTGATGACGATTATAATTTCTAGATGATTGATGTGATATGGTTCAATGATCAATTTATGTTTTTTTATGTTTTTTATGTCTATTTCATCATTCTACATGTTTTTGTTGACATATATGTATCAAAAATTAAAAAATATAAAAAATATATATATTTTTAAAAAATCGCTCCGGGATTCGCTCCCAAACCGGGAGCTTCTGAAAATGGTCGCTCCCGCTCCCGCTTCCGCTCCCGCTCCCCGCTCCCGCTCCCGCTCCCAAGTAACACTGCGCTTACCCTTACATTCTCTCCTCTAATCTCATCCTTATCCAACAACACGTTTTAGTATTATCAAGTAGATGTATTTCATGTTGTATGGGTAATATTTTTTTTTAATATTATTTTTATTAATTGTAGTATTCCAATTTTTTTAAAATATAATATAATTTTTTTTTTTCTAAGTGAGATTAATCTATTAACAAAGTAAGGAGGTACAATTACATCGAGACCGAAGTCAAGACTGTGCTCTAAAGATAGGTAGAACTGTCAAGAAAAGCAGGTGAGAAGACTGACTCTAGGCAATGAGTTCATAGTTGAGACGGATATCAGGACCCACGCAGGGGATTGCGTTGATATTCTCTTGATACTACATAATTAACAAAAATGTCAAAAAACACAGGAAAACCACAAAATTGTTTGCATTACAAACTTGCCCAGTGGTAAAGGTCGCATAACATGAAGACGAAGCCGGGGAAAGCGCACTAGTCATCTGGAGGCTCTTCCTCGATACGACACCAACCATACTCTGGCAAATCCCTTGCTTGAGCCACGTTCTGATCGGAGGGACCAGGGTCAACCGGCACCATCACCACATCCTGAGCGCTGCAAACCTGTACATTCAAATCCTGCCGAGGCGCATTTCCAATTCCCATCTGGAGGGAAGAAGAAGGAGCAGAGACTGCCCCCGAACCTCCCAGATGAGATCCAGAGTCCTCTGTCTAATCAGTCTCATGGAAGACCACCGAGATATGAGCCGTTATCCTAGGACGATTCAGTGAGCTGTTAAAAGAGAAGATTGCAAAGCCAGATGAGGAAGGAGGCCTAGGGTGGTGTCCAGAGGAATGGAGCCGCCCTCGCCCACTGCGGGTGCTGGGGTAGCGGCTTGCAAACAACTCACTGGAGAGGGAAGGCGAATCAGAGGATGAGCTGGTAGGCACACGCCGGGGTTGGCCTCTTCGGCACCCCATTCTTTGGCGAAGACGAGACATCTGAGATGGAGCAGTAGTGGGATGCCAGTAAGGTGGAGCAACAGCCAGGTAGACAGAACACATAGACACAAAGTCTAGGAAGGGAGCCCGCGGATCCCCTTAACCGAAAAAATAGAACTGAGCACTGAATTATCCTTTCCAAGCAAAGTACGAGAGGCCTTAGGAATGACAGGGCCGACAACCCACCAGCTAAAACTAGAGACGAGGCCTGAGACCAAATAATGAATCGACGAGACAAAGGCTACGAAACAACAACTCAAAACCCACGACCCGAAACCAGAGACAAGGCCTGAGACCAGATAATGAATCAACAAGACAAAGACAACGAAACAACATCTCGAAACCTAGGAGAGGAACGAGAGGGACAGCATGAGCCGCTTCGCCAGGAGGGCCAAGCCAAGCACCAGAGAAACTTTCCCCCGCAGGTGTCGAGAGACCTCAGGAATAACAGAGCTTACCTCAAACAACCTAAAATCAGAAATGAGGCCAGAGGCGAGGGAATGAACCAAGTGAAACAACATAAATGACTTCATCGCATACCCGAGACATAGCCTGGCCTTAACCTTTTCTGGCATGCCTCGAGATGCTCCATCCATTACTATAGCATTGAAGAATGCTGCCTTCTGATGCAGGCCAGAGCGTGCGGAGGGAAGAACCATCGCTGTAGACATGAAGTATGAACCAGAGCCGCTGGAATGAGAGCCGTTTAACCTTGCACTGCACGCATGCCAAGAGCTAACCACCTTACCTGTATTTAACTCTCTGTACTGGGTGGGCAGGTGTCGATCTGCCTCGCCCCACCCCTGTCTCTTCATAGTTAATGCCACCTCAAACACCCACATCCGGGAAATATAATTTTAAATTTTAGGTATATTCTAGTATTTAATTTAAAAAATGAAGTCAATTATTAAAATATATTTCAGTTGTATTATGATTTAAATGAATGTATTTCATTTTATTATTAACTATAAAGAATTAATATATAAGTCAAATATTTATATATTTAAAGAAATATGGAAAACACTTTTTAATGATGGAGATTTACTCCTACTTCACCATGGAGATTCTTAATATGCAAATAAGTTTTATTACAATACCATGGTTTATGAATACCACATACCCAAAAAACCATAACTCACTTCATTTGACACTTTTCATATAGCAAATTTTTTAATTAATCAATTTAATTGAAAGGAAAAAAATGACATAACCACTTTGGAGATAAATCTAAAAATTTGATTTGTGTATACTACTATGAATATTTTAGACGATAAAAAGAATAGATGAATTAAACATATATATGTATGTTACTATTAATGATAAAAATAATATACGAGTTAAACATATATACATTTAAAAAACATGTAATATGAAAATCCATGACTACAAAATAGTCATTGTTACAATATCATGGCTTACTAACTTGTCTAAAAAATCATTAGATTTTGTGAGGCTAGGAGGTAACTCCACAAATGAGAATCTGTTTATTCATTTAGTTTGCTCATAGTTATATACAGGAGGGAGTGGCTTTTGAGTTTCATCTCCCAATGACTCCTCATTTTCTATTATTTATTATTTACACTAATTTTACAATTGTTCACCCAATCTCCATGATTAGGTGTCAACATTTCCCCCCTTAATCTAAAGGGATGTTGGTGAGTCCAAGTATTGTTCTGAATCTTTCAAGCTTTTCTCTTTCAAGTGCTTGGTGAAGATGTCTGCAATATGTTCATTAGTGGAACAATGGCGTAGATGGATTGTCTTGGCCTCAACATGATGTCGAATCAGATGGTATTTTGTATTGATGTGCTTCGTTCGATCATGGAACTTTGGGTTCTTGGCCAACTTTATTGCAAAGGTGTTGTCAATCATGAGTGGAGTCGAATGTACTTGTTTTACCTACAAATCTTCTAAGATTTTCCTGAGCCACTCAATTTCTTTTGTTGCCTCAGCTGCTGCCACATATTCTACCTCTGATGTGGAATCTGTTGGAACTGATCGTTTGCGTGATCTCCAAGAGATAACACCTGATCCGAGACTCATAGCATAACCAAAAGTAGATACCCCAGTTTCCTTGTCTCCATCGAAGTCTGAATCAGAGTATCTAGTCAAGCTAAAGTGGCCCACCTCTGTATACTTGAGTCCAAAGTCTTGAGTTCCCTTCAAGTACTTTAGAACTCTTTTTGCAATAGACCAATGTCCCTCACAAGGCTTTTGCATAAACCTGGAGAGGATTCCAACAACAAACAAAATGTCTGGTCTGGTAGTAGTCAGGTAGTTGAGACTTCCTACAATCTGTCTATACTTTGTTGCATCCTCAAATTGTTTTCCTTCAATGGATGCGAGCTTTAACTTTTATTCCATTGGAGTAGTTAGAGGATTGCATTCAGTCATGCCAAACCTGTTCAACAGATCTCCAATTTAATTCTTTTGATAAAAGGAATATAGACTTCATATGTTGAGTTACTTCAATACCAAGATAGTAATGAACATATCCCAAATCAATCATTTCAAAACCTTTCCTCAATTCCTTCTTTAGGATGCAATGTAGCTCTCATTGTTACCTATCATCAAAAGATCATCTACATATACCATAAGATATACAATTATTTTTCCAACTTTCTTGACAAACAAAGTTGCATCATCAATATCATAATGTTTGAAATTGAGTTTCAGAAGATGCTCAGTTAATTTTTCATACCAGGCTCACAGTGCTTGCTTGAGGCCATACAAGGATTTCACAAGTTTCCATATTTTATGTTCATGTCCATTCACAACAAATCCTTCAGGCTAGGACATAAAAACATTCTCTTTTAGATCTCCATTCAAGAAAGCAGTTTTTACATCCATTTGATGAACTTTCCAACCATTATGAGCTTCTAGGGCAAATAGTGTTAGGATGGTAGCCCATTTTGCTGTGGGGGAAAAAGTATCCTCATAATAAACCCCTTCCTTCTGTGCAAAACCTTTTGCCACAAGCTTGGCTTTGTGCTTGTCAAGTGAGCCATCAACTTTATACTTGTTCTTGTAGACCCACTTGCAGTTAATTGGTTTGATTCCCAATGGGGGATCAACCAGCTTCCAAGTGCCATTCTTTATCAAGGAACCATACTTATTTTGCATCGATTCTTTCCATTCATCATGAGAAGCGACTTCTTTGAAGGAATTTGGTTCAAAATATGTAGACAAATTCAATTCACAACCATAAGAAACATCCATATCACATCAAAGTCATCTACATCACCTCCAATTTGCTGGGTTGAATTTCTTGTTCCTGTCTTTCCAACCTCATCAGGATGAACACTTTCAAGTGTTTTTGTCAGCCACTTTGGGGGACCTTTCTGAGATGGTCCAGGCTGCTCAATTGATTGAGTTGGGACTAAATCAAGATTGAGTCTCCCAATTCTGTCAATCACATCACTGAAAGTATCATCAGTGGTTAGAGTTTCATGCAGGGGAGAGAGTGTTTCAGAAGAAGATTCCACATAATGATAAAGTATATGAATCCCCCCTTCAAGATGGGGAATTTGATTATCAAATTCTTGAAATGATTTTTCATTTGTGAATCTATCCAAGCGATCAAGTTGTTCCTCAACAACATTGTCAGCTTTGGATGATTCAAGAAAGATTACATCTCTAGATACAACAAAATTTTTATTAACTTCATCATAGAGATGGTATGCTTTGGAGGTGTCTGAATACCCCAAGAAGATGCACTTACGAATCCTTGCACCAAGTTTGTTTCTATGTACTTTTCGTATCAAAGAATAATAGGTGGAACCAAAGACCCTAAGATGCTTTACCGAGGGAATGTGCCCATACCACATTTCATAAGGAGTCTTGTTTCTTATAGCATTAGATGGACATCTATTCTTTACATATACAACACATAGAATTGCATCAGCCCAAAACATCAATTTTGCATTCTTGAAAAACATCATGGAGCGCAACATATTTAAGATTTTCCTATTCATTCTTTCAGCTACTCCATTTTGTTGGGGATTATAAGGCATAGTTGTTTGATGTTTGATCCCATGTTGGCGAATATAGTTTTCAAATTCATTTGAAGTGTATTCTTTTCCATTATCAATGCGCATAGAGCCAATATGAGATTGTGCCTCATTTTCAATCCATGTATGAAAGTTCTTAAATGTTTGAAAAGCATCAGATTTGTTCTTCAATAAATAAACCCTACACATTTTGGTGTAGTCATCAATAAATGTCATCATATATTTATTTCCATTTGCAAAAGGAACATGCATTAGACCACATAAATCTGAATGAATGAGTTCAAGTTTTCTATGTGCTCTGGAATGTGAATCATGAAAACACTGTTTTCTATGCTTTCCTAGAATGCAAGCATTACATTGCTTAAGTTTCCTAGGAATTGTAGGCAAACCAGTAACACCATTTTTCTTCAACAAGTGGAGGTTGTCATAGTTCAAGTGTACATATATTAGCATGCCATAATAAACTTGATGGAAATGTACCTTCATCATAATGGGAATTGTCTGAGAATTTTTTTGCACGAGCAAAGGTACCTTGCATCTTGAGAAGCCTTTCTTCTTCTATCCCTGTCATGACCAGTGAGTGATTTGATGCTTTTCTCACCTCAACCTTTCCATCAAACATATGAATGGAGTGTCCTTGTTGGCGGATGTGGACCAAGGACAACAAGTTTCTCCTCAATTGTGGGAGATATAAAACATGATGCAGAAGAAAGTCTGGAAGACCAGGTAATTTGAGCCTGATTGTGCCAAGCCCTGATGGCTTGAGTTTTGATTTGTCTGCAAAGTAAACTTCTCCATCAACATTGTCAGCAAATTCTTTAAAAAAAAGTCTCTTCTAAAAGTCATGTGGCAAGTTGCTCCTGAATCAAGCAACCAATCATTTTCCAAGAAGCAAGTGAAGTGTTAAACATCTCTTCATTTACTCCAATATTACAATGTGCCACAACATAGTGAGCGGATTCAGGTGCTTTACCTTTCTCTTTGTCATTAGTTTTACCTTTGGGTTGATTTCTTTCCTGCTCAATTTTGTCCCAAGGAAACTTTCATGTGGATGCATCATGTGATCCATCTCTATTGCAACGTATGTAATGCAAATTTGAATTTTCTCCTTGAGAGTGTTTGCCCCCCCTGCCTCTGAAATTTCTTCTTCCTCTTCCTCTTCAACCACCTCTTCCTCTGGAAGAATCTTGAGAAAGATTCTTCTCTCTATGTGCAAGACACACAGCCTCTTTAGAAGACTGAGGAGCTCTCTTCTTCCTGAAATCTTTCTCTCTGTCAGCAAATTTATTCACAAGGGAATCAAAGGTAATTTCTTTGAGGTTTACATTTGCTTGCAATGACTCAAGATAATTTGAGTAAGTGGGATAAAGTGCCTTAACAAAAGCTATCAGAGGATTGTCCAGTTCAACATTATTGACTTTGATATCATGCATAATAGATTTTACTTCTGATGCAAGAGTAAGATGATCATCATTTTGTAATTCAAGGCTGAACAATTTAATCATGAGTTGAACAACTTCAAGTGCAGAGTCTGAGTCATAGAGTTCCTTAAATTTTTTTAAGGCTTCAAAAGCATTTGAAAATGGTGAAATATGGTGACTCACCTCTTCATTTAATGATGTTGTAATCAAGGCAAAAGCCTTGCTGTTCTTATTTTCCAAAATAGCGAATTCTTTGTTTGAGGTAGGTGGTTCTAGTTTTTTTTCTCCATCTCCAACACACACTCCTTTCCACAACTCATTAAAAAGGAGAGTTTGTTTGATTTTCCGAGACCACTCAGGATAGTTCTCCTTCCCATTGGGAACCACTCCCACAATTGATATTAATGAGTTCATTTTAAAAAAATGTATTATGCTGCCAATATATATATAAAATGTGCTTTTGTTGGTTTAAAAAAAAGCAGTTCTGGTGATTAAAAAAACTACAGTAAGGGGAGTTGGTATATGGGGGAGGCATTATATGAGGGAGGCAGTATATGAGGGAGGCCCTACAGTTATGAAATAAGTGGTAATACAAAAAACTGTAATAAAAAAACTGTGTATTCAAACCGGAAAACATTATGAAATAGGTGGTAACTAGACAATGTTAAATATATGCTGGACAAAGTATATTATGGACATATGAACTGGGGGTCAATATATTGACCTGGACTGTGTGGATTTGTTGATCAAGGGTGCTTGAAATCTTGTGAATCTTGACCAGCATGATACACGGTTATATACAAACAAAAGAAGTAGACATATACACACAAAAGGGGCGTTGCACGTATATATTTCCAAACAGGAATGTGGGAGTGCGGGGAGAGCCTTTTGGAATATCAAGGGAAACGTTGTGGGGAGTCAAATGAACTTACAATGGGGAGGTGATCAATGTAATACAAAACTTTGTATTACAACCGGTGGTATGGTATGACTGCACACAAACCAGTGGTATGGTATGACTGTATGGTAACTGGTGGTATGACAAGTGGAGGAGGGGCCGCGTTGTGGAAGAACTGCGTTGTATGGTATGCCTGCACATAAACCACTGTACCAAAACCAGAATACCAAATAGCATGAGGGAGGGAGGAGTATGGTGTCATAGCACAATAGCCACAGAGCCTCAAAGCCATGGGGATAATACACAGTTGCACTTCAAGGCATACATACAACACATATCAATGGAATGTCTTCACATAGAATGCAACATATTGATCAATAAAAATTATACGAACAGTCAAAGAACTTGGATACTCATGAGCAGTGCAGCAGTTCACAGTTCGGTCGTAGTCGCACCACGGTTTTCTAGAACAGAAATTACGCACGGATAAACTTTTCCTCCTCAATGCAGTCACAGTCACAGGGCCAACCACAACACCATGCTCCCAGCTACACCACACTTCCAGCACAAAGTCACAAAGTTAGGTAGCGACTAGTGCCTTCAATAATGTAGGAAATCTTGTAGGGATAAGACAAAGAAATCACTAGGGAAGCATAGACATACAGGTTGCAGAGAAGGTGACAGTTCTGTAAAATAGGTACAATAGGAGGGAGTTACAAGGGCAAGAATATAGCCAAAAATAGAGGCTGGGACCTGTGCTTTGATACCATGTTAGTCCAGGAGGTAACTTCTCAAATGAGAATCTATTTATTCATTTAGTTTTCTCATAGTTATGTATATGAGGGAGTGACTCTTGAGTTTCATCTCCCGATGACTCTTCCTTTTCCATTATTTATTATTTGCACTATTTTACAATTGTTTACCCAATCCCCATGATTAGGTGTCAATAGATTTTTTTAATTAATGCATTTAAATAAAAGGGCATAACTATTTTTAAGATAAATCTCAACCTTTGATTTGTGACTACTCCTAAGAATGTTTTAGAATATTCCATGGAGTTTATATTTGTGCTATCTAATAACTAGCACATCCATATAAATTAAATGACTCATAATAAGTATTAAAAAACTTACCCCATGATACATCTCACATTTCCAATATATATATATATATATATATATATATATATATATATATATATATATATATATATAAATCATAAAAGTGATCTAAATTATAACTTTATTTTAAATTATTATTATTATATTAATTATAAAAAGAAATAATATATGAGTTAAACATATAAACATTTAAAAAAATACATAACAAGATTCTTAACCATGGAGATTCACTCGGAATAAAATTTCCATAATTTTAATTTAATTATCAGTAACTAATAGGTGGATGATACGAATTTAACCTTTATGGAATATTCAAGAATATTATGAAATGAGTTATAATTTTTGGGACATGTTGTATTGATAAATCTTGCTATTGATAAATCGTGGTATTGTAGTAAAATCTAATTACACATTAAGAAATCCATGGTAAAGTGGGATTGAATCTTGGCGATTAAAAATCTTGTTACATTTTTTAAATGCATAAATATTTAAGTCATTTGGACTTGATGCCATCATCTTTTTACGATCTCACATTACCTCGATGATTGGATCCAGGCACTTTGTTTTCTCCTTCTTTTGCTATGTTGTACGTCGGTTGTAATGCGTATGTGAGTAGATGTGCAATAATGCATTGCTAACCAATTGGCTCAATCTCTTCACCAACGCATAACAATGCGAAACAAATTTCAAAGTCATTTCCACGCTCTCAACTCCCTTGTTTCCTCCCCTATCACTCAGCTCAATTGAAGCTCCACTCTTTACATTCTTGAAATTTGTAGGAAAATTGACAAAGGGAAACATTGATCACGATCATCTTCAATGTGGCATTATTTATATTAGAGTAGTATTTGTTGGTCACTCATAATCATCATCGCAAGAAGAAAATTGTGCATCATAACATTTTCCCCGAGTGTTAACAATTTCCATTATGGATGATTACAGTCAGGTATGTAATTCATGTCCCAAAGCAACTATCTAGGATGTTAAGCAATTCTTCTCTTACTCTAGCACAATTAAGAAAACAAAATTACAAAGGTGTGTGCTGCATTCCTTGCTTGAATTTCAAGTTGAATTTATTTTTCTCTATTTCTATACCTACCCAATTTGTGAATGGATTGTAAATAGGGGATTTATCAGAGTTAAAGAGCACAAATCTATTTTATAGTGAAGTCCTAATAATGATTTCAGTGATCTTGGCAAAACCCAATAGTTAAAATTTTTGCATCCAAGTGCTGGGTTTTCAAATAAGAACAATGATTTATGAACAGGTGTTGAATGTAATAAGACTTTACATTAGTGAGACAAGAAAATTCATGCCAATTAGCATTCTTTGAATTGTATGTAGAACTACTTGTTTTCTATTTCTATTTCTACCCAGTTTGTTAATGAATTGTCAACATGGGATTTATCAGAGATGGAGAATAACAATATGTTTCCCACTAAAGTCATAATAATGTTTTCACTGATCTAGTAAAAAACCAATAGTCAAAATTTTCAAATCCAAGTGTTGAGAGTTTTCTAATAAGAGTAGTGATTTAAGGAAAACATGGTGAATTTAATTAGAATTTTCAATAGTGAGACTAGAAATCTCAAACTAAGAGTAGTGATTTAAGGAAGACATGGTGAATTCAGTTAGAATTTGCAATAGTGAGACTAGAAATCTCAAACTTGTTAGTAGCCCTTACAATGTTCAATTTTTTGGTGTTAGAGCTGGAGAACATTGATTTACATAACATTATGTCAATCTTAAAGGATTTTGGATTGAAATCCATAGTTAAGGTTTGTAAAATTGGGTGAAATACCCTGATATTATTGTTTCCTTTTTTGGTGGTAGTAGGTATGTGTTAGAAACTACTATTCTCTTGAATGTCAGTATGTTTTTCTTAGTCTTTCGTTGTTGGGAAATAATAAGATGCAAATGATAAATTCTTGTGTGTTTTCTGGATACATGTGGATTATGATGTTGCATAATACTCATGTTTTTGATAAAGAGGTGGAATTCAAGACATATGGTTATGGAGGTTCACATTCATATTGAAAACATTATTTTGATTTTAGTTTTGTTTTCTTTAGGGCTAAGCTTTTATCTTACACACAAAATAGTTAAAGGGGGATTTGGTGTTTTTGGAATTTTGAACAGGGAGCCACAATCATAGATCAGGGAGTGCATATAGTGCATTGGGAAGGATCATATGAGGCAATTAATCATTGGAAGAAGAAAATAATGAAACTTTAAGAAGTGGGAAACACAAAAGGATTATTGTTCATTTACCTATTTTCTTTTCTCATTTTTAAATTTTTGTGCATGAGGACAACATAACTGAGAAGGAAGGGTATGCTAATATCTATTCTTGTAAATCCCTTAGAGTGTTCCATTGAGACCTACCTACCATGCCATACTCATTCCAAGATCAAATTAATTTTATCACCCTTTTTATGTCTTTGTCAGGCCAGGATGTAACTCCTCAAAACAATTCATGATATTCATTCAGGTTGGTCTTTATTATATACATGAGGGAGAGACTGTTCATTTCATCTCCTGGTGACTCTTCATATTTTCTATTATTTATTTACATCAATTTCAGTTATTCATCCAATCTTGATGATTAGGTGTCGACATTCCCCCCCTTAATCTGAAGGGATGTTGGTGAGTCCAAGCATCGTTCTGAATCTTTCAAGATTTTCTCTTCCAAGTGCTTTGGTGAAGATGTCTGCAATTTGCTCATTAGTGGAACAATGGCGGAGATGGATTGTTTTGGCCTCAACATGATGTCAAATAAGATGATATTTAGTATTGATGTGCTTCGTTTGATCATGGAACTTTGGGTTCTTGGCCAATTTTATTGCCGAGGGATTGTCAATCATGAGTGGAGTTGATTGTACTTGTTTTACTTATAAATCTTTAAGAATTTTTCTGAGCCACGTAATTTCTTTTGTTGCCTCAACTGCTACCACATATTCTGCCTCTGTTGTGGAATCTGTTGGAACTGAGTATTTGCGTGATCTCTAGGAGACAGATCCTGATCCAAGACTCATAGCATAACCTGAAGTAGATACCCCAGTTTCTTTGTCTCTAATGAAGTCTAAATCAGAGTATCCAATCAAGCTGAAGTCATCCACCTGTGTATACTTGATTCCAAAGTCTTGAGTTCCCTTCAAGTACCTTAGAACTCTTTTTGTAGTAGACCAATGTCCCTCACAAGGCTTTTGCATAAACCTGGAGAGGATTCCAATAGCAAACGAAATGTCTGGTTTGGTAGTAGTTAGGTAGTTGAGACTTCCTACAAGCTGTCTATACTTTGTTGCATCCTAAAATTCTTTTCCTTCAATGGATGTGAGCTTTATGTTTTGTTCCATTGGAGTAGTAAGAGGATTTCATTTTGTCATGCCAAACCTATTCAATAGATCTCCAATGTACTTCTTTTGAGAAAGGAATATGGACTTTGGATGTTGAGTTACTTCAATACCAAGATAGTAATGAACATAGCCCAAATCAATCATTTTAAAACCTTTCCTCAATTCCTTCTTTATGGATGCTATGTAGCTTTCATTGTTCCCTATCATCAAAATATCATCTACATATACCACAAGATATACAACTGTTTTGCCAACCTTCTTGACAAACAAAATTTCATCATCAAGATCATAATGTTTGAAATTGAGTTTCAGAAGATGCTCAGTTAGTTTTTCATACCAGGCTCGCGGTGCTTGTTTGAGGCCATACAAGGATTTCACAAGTTTGCATACTTTATGTTCATGTCCTTTCATAGAAAATCCTTTAGGCTGGGACATAAAAACATTCTCTTTTAGATCTCCATTCAAGAAAGTAGTTTTTACATCCATTTGATGGGCTTTCCAACCGTTCTGAGCTGCTAGGGCAAAGAGTGTCCGGATGGTAGCCCATTTTGCTGTGGGGAAAAAGTGTCCTCATAATCGACCCCTTCCTTTTGTGCAAAACCTTTTTCCACAAGCCTATCTTTGTGTTTTTCAAGTGAGCCATCAGCTTTATAATTGTTCTTGTAGACCCACTTGCAGCCAATTGGTTTGATTCCTAATGGAGGATCAACTAGCTTCCAAGTGCCATTCTTTATTAGGGCATCATACTCCTTTTGCATCTCTTCTTTCCATTCATCATGAGAAGGAGCTTCTTTGAAGGAAGTTGGTTCGAAATCTGTAGACAAATTCAATTCACAATCATAAGAAACATCCATATCAACAAGCGAATCAGACTCATCTACATCACCTCCATTTTGCCAGTTTGAATTTATAGTTCCCGTCTTTCCAACCTCATCAGGATGAACACTTTCAAGTGTCTTTGTTAGCCACTTTGGGGGACCTTTCTCAGATGGTCCAAGCTGCTCTATTGATTGAGTTGGGACTGAATCAAGATTGAGTCTCCCAATTCTATCAATCACATCACTTAAAGTATCATCCGTTGGAGTTTCATGCGGGGGAGAGAGTGCTTCAGAAGAAGATTCCACAGGTTGATCCAGTATAGGAATCTCCCCTTCAAGATGTGGAATCTGATTATCAAATTCTTGAAATGATTTTACATTTGCGAATCTATCCAAGCGATCAAGTTGCCGCTCAACACCATTGTCAATTTTGGATGTTTCAAGAAAGATTACATCTCTAGATACAACAAAGTTTTTATTGACTTCATCATAGAGATGGTATGCTTTGGAGGTGTTTGAATACCCTAGGAAGATACACTTACAACTTCTTGCACCAATTTTGTTTCTATGTACCTTTGGTATCAAGGCATAACAGGTGGAACCAAAGACCTTGAGATGCTTTACCGAAGGAATGTGCCCATACCACATTTCATAGGGAGTATTGTTTATGATAACATTAGATGGACATATATTCTTTATATATACAGCACATAGAACTGCATCAGCCCAAAACATCAATTTTACATTTATGAAAAACATCATGGAGCGCATCATATTTAAGATTGTCCTATTCATTCTTTCAACTACACCATTATGTTGGGGATTATAAGGCACAATTGCTTGATATTTGATCCCATGTTGGCGAAGATAGTTTTCAAATTCATTTGAAGTGTATTATTTTCCATTATCAGTGCGAATAGAGCCAATATGAGATTGTGCATCATTTTCAATCCATGTATGAAAGTTCTTGAATGTTTGAAAAGCATTAGATTTGTTCTTCAATAAATAAACCCAACACATTTTGGTGTAGTCATCAATAAATGTCATCATATATTTATTTCCATTTGCAGAAGGAACAGGCATTGGACAACATAAATCTGAATTAATGAGTTCAAGTTTTCTATGTGCTCTTGAATGTGAATCATGAAAAGACTGTTTGCTATGCTTTCCTAGAATGCAAGCATCACATTGCTTAAGTTTCCTAGGAATTGTAGGCAAACCAGTAACACCATTTTTCTTCAACAAGCGGAGGCTGTCATAATTCAAATGTCCAAATCTAGCATGCCATAATAAACTTTATGGAAGTGTACCTTCTTCACAATGAGAATTGTATGAGAAATGTTGTGCACGAGTAGAGGTACCCTGCAACTTAAGAAGCCTTTCTTCTTCTATCCCCCTCATGACAAGTGAGTGGTCATATGCTTTTCTCACCTCAAGCTTGCCATAAAACATATGAATGGAGTGACCTTGCTGGCGGATGTGGACCAAGGACAACAAGTTTCTCTTCAGTTGTGGGAGATATAGAACATGATCTAGAAGAAAGTCTGGAAGACCAGGCAATTTAAGCCTGATTGTGCCAAGCCCTGATGGCTTGAGTTTTGATTGGTCTGCAAAGTATACTACTCCATCAACATTGTCAGTAAATTCTTTAAAAAAAATATTTTCTATGAGTAATGTGGCAAGTTTCTCCTGAATCAAGCAACCAATCATTTTTCCAAGAAGCAAGTGAAGCATTAAATAAGTCTTCATTTACTCCAATACTGCATTGTGCCACAACAGAATGAGCAGATTCAGGTGCTTTACCTTTGTCTGTGTCATTAGTTTTACCTTTGGGTTGGTTTCTTTTTTGCTCAATTTTTTCCCAAGGTAACTTGCATGTGGAGGCATCATGTGATCCATTTCTTTTGCAGCGTATGCAGTGTAAATCTACCTTTTCTCCTTGAGAGTTTCTGCCCCTCTGCCTCTGAAATATCTTTATCTTCCTCTTCGACCACCTCTTCCTCTGGAAGAATCTTGGGCAAGATTATTTTCTTTATGAGCAAGGCACACAACTTCTTCAGAAGATTTAGGGGTTGTCTTCTTTCTAAAAGCTTTCTCTCTTTCAACATATTTTTTCACAAGAGAGTCAAAGGTAATATCTTTGAGATTTCCATTTGCTTGCAATGACTCAAGATAATTGGAGTAAGTAGGATAAAGTGCCTTAAGAAAAGTGATAAGAGGAATATCCAATTCAACCTTAGTGGCTTTGATATCATGCAGTATAGATTTCACTTCAGATGCAAGAGCAAGAGGATCATTATTTTGTAATTCAAGAGTGAAGAGTTTAATCAAGAGTTGAACAACTTCAAGTGTAGAGTGTGAGTCATAGAGTTCTTTCAGCTTTTGTAAGGCTTATAAATCATTTGAAAATGGAGAAATATGTCGACTCACCTCTTCACTTATAGATGTTGCAATTAATGCATAGGCTTTGTTGTTCTTATTTTCCCAAATGGTGAAATCCTTATCTGAGTTAGGCTATTCTGGCTCTTTGTCTCCATCTCCAACACACACTCCTTTCCACAACTCAATGAAAATGAGGGTGTGTTTTATCTTCTAGGACCACTCAGGATAGTTCTCCCTGCCAGTGAGAACTACTCCCACAATAGATATGATTGAATGCATTGTAAAATTTGAGTGCTGTAAAAATACTTATGTTGGCCAAAAATGTGCTTTTGTGGAGAAAAAAAACTTCTGCTGCTAAAAAAAATTGATTCTGATATATGGAGACAGAGGTATCAATGTACAAAATGTAATACCATACACCGCAAGGTAATAGCATTCACCATTCACTGTCTCTATTATTTAATGCCATATATAATGCAATAGCTCACAGTCACTAAAAAAAAATCATACCATTGGCGCAGGAGAGGAGCCTCTCATGCATAGGCTCTGGACAACAATAGCATTGGAGCAGCGTATCAATTGAAACAACGTATCAATTGAATGGCTTAATCACACCATTTTTTAATGCATAAATCTTATAGTACGTTCACCGCACCATTTCACACCTCCCTTTCCAGATTCAATATTCTAGGTCGACGTATGTGTTCACCTCCACGTCTGTTATGAGATCAATATACCAACAATGTTACAGCATTCAACGTAAATTAACCTGTAGCGTTATATTAGAGCGGATTCATATGACAAGGGCCGAGGTATCAAAAGACTGTGTATGGAGGAGGGTTGTGGATAAAGTAGTGAGCAACGCAGTGTGGAGGGCCGAGTCACGAGGTGTCAAGCGAGGAGTGTAATGAGCTGTCGAAGTCTGTTAATCAACTTTTGGGTTTTATGATTTGGTCCGCGAAGATCACTGAGGGCACTGCCAAGAATTCTCAGCCAGAGCCCAACTCACAGAGTATGGAAATGAACAGGGAGAAAGCCACAAAAAACCTTACGTTCTTTAACAACTGCCTCCCCTTATACAAAATTTAGAACTTGAATTCGCTCCATAGCGCTGCTCTAGCAACATATGGCAACAACGATGGTTCCAACGATAAGGATAAGGAGTATAATGAGCTGTGGGTTATGATGCGTTCAGGACAGTGGAAGGGTCAGAGCTGCCAAGCTAGCCAGTCTGCATAGGATTCATAATACCATAGGCAGAATAGGGAATTACAAAGCATAGGGAAGCCAAAAATGGTGCTGGCTCTGATACCATGTTAGGCAAGGAGGTAACTCCTCAAAACAATTCATGATATTCATTCAGGTTGGTCTTTATTATATACATGAGGGAGAGATTGTTCATTTCATCTCCCCGTGACTCTTCACATTTTCTATTATTTATTTACAACAATTTCAGTTATTCACCCAATCCTGATGATTAGGTGTCAACAGTGTCTATATGTGTTTACATGTTTGTGATCCTTTAATTTTGTTTGTGAGGGTTTATGTAGATGGGATCCATTGATTGGAAGAGTGCATTAATTGTAGTTTTATTGAATGCTTCAAAGCTCAATATTGGATCATTTAATGACTCCAAATGCCATTTTACTGAACATAAAGGGATTATACCTCAAAAATATTTGGACCTCAAATGAAAACCTATAATAAGACATAGGGAAAAATATTCAAAATAGGTTCCATATCTTAGTTAGCCAGATTTTTTTCACTACTTTGTAGAAGGAAGAGATTTATTTATGATCTTCTAGTAGATAACTTAGTCTCTTAATAGCCATTTTCATAGAACGAAGACCCTACCCTTGGAAATCAATTGATTCCTTCTATTATATAAAATAGAAGTAGCTTCAAAGGTCAAGGTAAAATTTATATTAAAAATAAAAAGTTATAAAGTCAGTCCTTAGTGTGAAAAGTGATTATCTCAAGTTATTAGCCAAAATAATGTTCCTGAGTATAAAGTTATTCACTACAATGTTAATGTAGAGTAGTTTAAGTCCCTGGGAAGTGTCTAACATGGTCATTTATTTGGAGATTAGTAGTTATATTCCATCTTTTAACTAGGCAATAAATGTGGTTATGACAATGCTTTCTAAAGGATAAGGACACAACTAAACAAAGCCATTGAGTTATAAAAAAAGAATCAATTCATAAACAATGCTACAACCGATTTGACACCTTTTGGAAAGTTCATTGGGGAGAAATCAAAAGCAACCTTGATTCTGTCCGGGCACACAACATAGATTATAGGAACTACAACCAATCAAGCAGCATACAATGTAGGAACTACAACTGTCAACACAGGTTATTTTTCTCCAGGAGCCTTGATGGTTTCTAGAGCTCTGAACAAGGTAGCCAAAGTTGCTGCTCATTTGGGTACTAGAGGTAATACAAAAACATAAGTAAAATAAAATACTTATGCTAGTAGTCGATAAGTAAAATCAAAGACTTATGTAGATTGAAATGTCTAGATCACTACTTTTTCTTCTTTTTCGGTGATATTATTGCATTTTTTACATTTTCACAATCCTTTGTACATTTAGACAAATACAATGTGGTGTGAGACAATCCATCCGGTCCCCTCTTTGTTTTTGACAGTGGTGTCAAAAGTTAGTCTAGTGTTGAACATCGATAAGAAACAATTTTTCATGCTATGATGTTTACAAAGTTTATGATGTGCATGCTTTTATATCTTCATAGTTGAAACTTTATCTTTTGGTGCTATAATGTTGCTCGATTTGTGCTTATGATTTCCATATAAAGTTCCTAATTCTTTTATGGGCAATTGTGAGAGCTCAAATTTCTATTGACTGTTGTATGTCTGTGTACCCGAGTTTTTTAGCTTTAGTTTTTTTTTTTTTTAAGTTAATAATTTATGTGATGATTGAAATGATCATTCCTATATTTAGAGTCATGAATTTGGTTAGTTAATTCTGTGTAATTCTGGAAGAAAATATAAATCAAAGGGCTTACATACTTCTATTGGTAAAACTAGATCCATCGGCCTAAACAATTTTCAAAATGTTTGCATAATGAAGCTAATGAATGATGTAAGTAGATAATTCATTGATGGATATGTTATTGTTGGCTTGAGGGGGCCTAACCTAGGTTTAGCATTAATTAGCCAAACAAATACCTATGCCACTGGCCCTTTCGGCATCAACTCGTGGAGCGCAGACCGAAGTCTCACCCGAAGCAGTATGGGGGGATGCTGGAACCAAGTTTTCGCACCCTGAGATGGTTTTTATGCCATTTGAGATCTTCTATCTCTCCCTTCATGCATGTAATCTCAATCTAGGGCTTTTAGGATAAACCCTTTATTCCAGCTTTCAGTACCTTCACGAAAGAATACAATCGACCTCTGCGCAGCCCTATCCTAGGGCTCAGGTACTTTTGCGTTGTTATGGCAGCGTGCCGTGTAGATTCCTTAATTACCCAGTGATTTTCTTATCTTGATGAATACCTAAAGTTATCACCGCGTAAACAGATATTTGTAATTGTGTTTAATTATTCAATGTTACTGTGTTCATTTGCGCAACATAGAAACATAACAAAGGAAATTCATACACAAAATATCCAAACCCATCAATAGAACAAATACACAGAAATTGTAGAATAACTCCTTTTACTAATATCATCCAAATGTTACACACTCTATTCATCCTACGCACATAGTTGTAGGGTTGCGTGCAATCAGCTACAGACTTCTACCCCAGGCCTCTACGCACTCAGCCGCAGAGCCTCTACCTATGCTACAACCCAAGACTTAGAATTATTTCTCTAAAGATATGACTCTCTTACTTCTTCTAGAGCTTAGATCTTTTTATACAATCCCATGGTCTGTTGACCATGGGTAGATCTCTTACAACTGACATTACTTTACAAAACTAAGGGAGGACTACCCTTTGTGACACATAATACCTTCGCGCTCCGTGGCCACAAAATGTGGAGTCTTTTCAATAATATTACAAAAACTTGACTTAAACATGGGCTTTTAGCCCCAAAACTGCCCTTGGAGGATCCCACTCCCAATAGGCCCCCAACACAAACATCGTGACTCACCCTCGAGTCACTCGGTAGGAACGAAGATCTTTGCACGAAGTCCAGCTCGACCCTGATGACCGCAACTTCAGTTGTGGACTGAGTTGCTACCTGCTTTGCATCTTCGACTATATTCTCAGTTATTGTCCCTATGCTGTCAGCCTTGTTATACAGCAAAATGACCCCCTCATCAGCTCAGAGGGGAAAGACAGGATAACTAAATCAAAGACCAAGATCACATGCCTTGTTTCCACACTAACGCTGGTTATGCACTGACAACCTGCTTTATAAAGCTTCTCTATAAGCCTAAGGGAGCATTAGTGACCCTACTAACTCTAGTTGTTACCTCGAGAGCAACGTTAGTGGATCCTAATGAAGTTCTAAAGGTTAAAGGAACAAACTGACTCATAAATATCTAGATATTTGCTCCTAGATTCACTCAGAAAAGTAAGGAAACACCTCAAGTTTGACCTATTTGGGGGATTTCTAATCCTAATGAAAGAGGCAAATGGGAAAGAGCTGAAAAGCATGGCAACTTCATTGCTTTTACCCTAAGGAACTCATGGAGGAACTTGGCAACCCTAACTCAATTTCTACATAAGCAAAGCTAGGGCTATGGTGATAGAGGTCAGATCATTTGAAAGGATAGCATACTTGATTGTCGAGCATTGTCTCAAATCAGAAGAAGTTGGTAAGAAGAGAGAGAGAGAGAGAATCTGGAGGGGTAAGGGAAGGCTGATGCAATAGATGGTTGTAATCACTCTTCCAACATTAATATAGAACTGCAGTTGTATTGTCTACTCCGTGGTGTTGGTACTATCATGCATGAATTTTGAGTCAGAGTCCCATCACGTTTCATACGTCAACTCCCCTACTGAAGACACTAAAAAAGTACACATAAAATTTACCTAAAATCCATCAGTATCTCTTTATTGAGCAAACAAACATTAGTTCAAGCTAGGATCTTGGGATAGGCAGTGTGAGTAAACTGCCCAAGATTGGAAACCCAAACTAGCATCATTAAAAGAGAGAAAATTCCTTCTGCACTCATACTACCGGGACCACTCCAGTCAAAGCAGAGCAAAATACGAGACAACATCAGACTATAAGTGAAGGTAGCCCGCCTTCGCTTGCAACTCCTTTGGGTATTCTGTGTATTGGGGATCCCTTCAGGGATTTCGGAGTTGAGCCAGGGACTCAGGTATCCTGCCCACACGGCGTACTATCTGTGACTATGTCCCCCCCGATAGTGTCTATGATCTGAGGTATCCTTAGTGGCCACGCTTTTAGGGACTTACACAAGGTGACTGGGGCAGGCTACCTTGGTACCTAACACAGACGAACCTACTCTTCATTTTCTGGGAGGGTGCTCGTCTTCACGAGAGTACTTGGCCCCTCAATTTGAGGTTTGGGTGAAGCTCTAGACAAACCATAACTGTACATTTGGCCAGCCCTCTCTATTATTCATTGTGGTACTGGGTTTCATCTCTAGTGATTGGTGCTTATCAGATAGGGTCATTTCCCTCTATTTGCTGATTGATCAACTTAGTGTATTTTTTATATTTTTTTAGGCACCTGTTGAGTCTTGAAAATGTCATTCATTTCCATTACACTTTCACTATTATGTCCATAATATCACCTCCATTTCACCTCCATTTCACTACTATGTCACCACATTCATCCCACTTTCATTATCATTGGGCCGCATTTATGTTTTTCCAAACTTTATTAATTCTAAGCCTTTTAAGTGAATTTGTGGTTAAAAATTAGAAAATAATGTGCATATGCTTATACCTAACAAATGAGTTGAGATTGTTGACATGTGTAGGTTGAAAGGAGGCTTATAGAAGACCCTTATGTGGCACTCTAAGGCCAAATTCGAATTTGAGTGGAAAGAATCATGGGATCATGAGGATATGTGTCACATCTCCTAATTATATTGTAACTCTAAGAAGACATGTGTCTTATCAGTTCCTATTTTGATTAGGACTCTAGAGGTAGAGGGAGAGATTCATGGACTCTCATTAATGAGATGGCTTCTCATCTTTTTGTATAAATAGGAGACCTCTCTCCTTCATTTATTTCTTTAGCTTGGAGTTTGTAGTTCTTCCTTGATGGCTTTTGAAAGCTTTAGAGAGATTTGTTGTACTTTGTAATTTTAAATAATTTGAATAAAGCTTTGATGTTCTCAACATGGAAGGAGATGTGAAGTAGATGTCATGGAGCATATTAGAATGTAAGTTATAGTAGATTTCATTTTGTAATTTTTCTTTGACTTCATTATGTCATTTGATTACTTTCAAGTTTGATAGATTAGATTTTTCATTCATGCAAGTGTGTTCAACCGGTTGATTGTATATTAGTTTTTCTTTACATATTTTTGCGTGACATAAGATTAACCTCTCTGCTGACTTTGCTTTTCTTAGTTTTTTTTAAATTCCAGTTCTGTTTTGATTTCAGTCTTCTTTACTTGCTTTGTTAGTTAGTTTAGAAATCAATTTGCTCATGTCATTGATGGTTACCTCCGAAAGCCATAGCGGGACTAATGGCGAGGGATCAAATTATGAATGTGTAATTTGATTTTAGTTTTACTTTTCTACAATTAGATATTAAATTGCTCATATCATTTGACGGTTACCTCTGAAATCCATAGCGGGACTAATGGCGAGGGATCGAATTATGAATGTGTAATTTGATTTTAGTTTTACTTTTCTGCAATTAGATATTAAATTGCTCATATCATTGACGAATACCTCCGAAAGCCATAGCGGGACTAATGGAGAGGGATCGAATTATGAATGTGTAATTTGATTTTAGGTTTACTTTTCTGCAGTTATATATTAAATTGCTCATATCATCGACGGTTACCTCCGAAAGCCATAGCGAGACTAATGGCGAGGGATTGAATTATGAATGTGTAATTTGATTTTAGTTTTACTTTTCTGCAATTAGATATTAAATTGCTCATATCATTGATGGTTACCTCCGAAAGCCATAGCGGGACTAATGACGAGGGATTGAATTATGAATGTGTAATTTGATTTCAGTTTTACTTTCCTTGCAATTTTTTATTTCTTTGAGTGCAATAGCTTAACTTTTATTTCCGTATTTAGACAAGCAGCAGAGACAATGATTTCATGATCAATATTTCATCTTTTGTTTGATTGAAGTAGCTGCATACTTACACTTTTGTTTAAGTACTAATTCCATCAATAACATGTTTTGGGATCTTTTGAAGTGCTAAGTTTTGGAAGTTACCATTAGGGACATAGACCTTGTCTTAAAATATACATCCATACTTGACCTTTAAAAGTATTCTTAAGACCTTAGAATAGGATTTCCATTTGCATTAGATACTTTAGGAGATCAACAAGAACAAAACCCAAAAACAAAACAAAAACTATAAAACAACGAAGTAAGAAAAAGGTTAACTAAGCACATATGGTGCACCACACTTCATCAGTTTACAATACCTGGATTGATAATTTATGTAGAGAAATTTAAGACGTTAAATTGACTAGATAACACCCGTGTGCTATCATTGAGACTTTAAAAAATATCATGATGTAGTGTTCTATCTAGGGTACTAGACTAGACCATATTTATTATCGACCAGGATGCGTAAGCTTAGAGGCATGCGTCTAAAGTATATAGACATAAAGGATTATTAGCTAAGTGGTTATGATGTAGGTCACAGAACTTCTTTACGGAAGATTGGGGTATGTTACCTATCATCCAAACACTTAGGTCACTCTGCTAATATACCTGATTACAATATTATCATGAAATTCATTTACCAAATTAAACACTGAGATTAAACACTGTGTATCACTGCAAACCAAGATTTCAATCTCCTTACAGAGACATTATACATAAAACCCTTGTTTAGCAAATACCCAGCATTCACTAATATTTATACAAGATAAAAATATACAGCGATCATAAACAGATTTTAAAATGAAAACAAAGTGCATGTCATTGCTTTAAAAGACACACAGGGATCGAATCCCTTACAGGACGCGCTTCAAGATCTCAGTGATGACTGTTCAAGCATTATCACAAACACAAACCATATGCATTTGATTGAAATCAACAACCAATCTGAACTATTGAAATCGGAAACCAATCGTAACTACTGTGCAAACCATGTAATACCCTAAGTGCGAATAAAACGAAAAGGACAGTATACCAGTTTAACGCAGGGCCCATCCCCGTTCCAGAGGTATACTGGACTGTATTCAACCGGTTATCAAATCAACGCACAAGACAAGGATTGACTGTAACTGTGTTCTTGATATTAAATTCAAAACTCTGTTTCAAATGATGCAACGATTAACCATACATTGATTACCCGGACTGTATTTACATATGTCTTTTTACAACCCTTACATTTCGAAAATGAATGTACATCCATGATATGGCTGTTGCCGCTTTTACTACATCCAGATTTTTAAAATGTTTCCATCCTAAACTGATTTCAAAAAGAACAAAAACTAAATCACTTTAGAATGCTCTGCTGTTACTGCCTTTGTCGCCAGTATGCCATACTTTGACCTATGTTGACCGCGCATGTAGGAGGGTCGATTCTGCTGTAGGATAGGTATTTGTCCATGCTTGGACATTCTACTTTTCATCCCTGCCTTTCGCTCTAGCTTAGCTGTTGTGCCACATGTCAAACAATGAGCTAATTACAGAATGTTGGAACTTCCTGTAACCATTTTACCAAAAACTTCTAATTCTTTAACATAAAACTCCTAAATCAATTTCAATGCATTTTAATAACTATAGGACCATTAACTAATCAATTTTCAAGGAATCTAAGAGATATATGATGAAAAGAAGTAGGCAAATGATATGTTTTAGGAGGAAAAAGGAGGTCATGGGATGGTACCAACATCTCTCCCCGACTTAGGGAATTATCATGTCCTCATGCTAACCCTGAAGTGCTTCCCTTGAAATCTGTCCCTGCCTGGATCTCTGCTGCCTTTAGCAATGTGTCCACATTCTTTTTCACCTGGGTATCTTTCTGACCCTTGAGCTCCTGCTTTAATCTTTTGTATTTTTCTTTGAGGGTCTTCTTCTGATTGTACCACTTAGTGGCCCAGTTACAAATATCCGTTTGCTCAGCCTCCAGTTCACTGATTCTCTCCCTTAACTTTTCATTCTTCTTTTGAGTTTCTTTACTCTGCGCTCGGAGCATTTCATTTTCTTTCTTGATAACTTTTTCTAGCATATTAGCCTCCATGAGCTCTTCCTTTAATTCTTCAATTTGTTTCTCCAATTTCTTCTGTCTCTTAATGGGAGGTGGTGAACATTTTTCCTGCCTGTTATTGCTTTCTACCTCTATATCAACTCCTGGCCCTGGTAGTGAGTGGTCACCACTCTCAACATCCATTTGTATAGGTGCATTGGATTCAAGCTGGTCTTCTTGTAACTGGGCTTTTGGTGTCCTCCTTGTTCTTCGTGAGTAAGTGGTGAAAATTTTATCTTGTTCTGCCCTCTTAGCATCTTCCTTTCTCATGTTCCTAGTCCTTATGCTGCCCACAGGTAGAGGTGCCTTGCTGGCTTTGGATACTGGGATTTCTTCATCAATATCCTTCATGAACCCTGAGTCCTCCTACAATTCTTCTTTGTCTTCCTCATCTCTAATTTGATTAGCAGCTAAGAACTCTTTCCACGGTTTCCCTCTTCTCTGCAATTCATGCTCAATAAGAATTTTAATTAAGCCAAAGTGATATAGGCTCTTGTCTTCATTTCCCTTCTGCTTCTGGATGGTCTTGGACATCTTGGTTAAGCTTTATAATAGAAAATATGGTAGACTGATAACACATTGTCTTTTCAAGTGGAGCAGTAGTTTAATATGGTATAGATAGACAATACTGTAATGGCCTTCGCAGGTTATAAATTTTTGAAGGATATAGACCATCTCATCCCAGGGATGCATCAACCAACTTCTTGGAACACCTTTCTTCCAGTTAACTGATGAGACTCTGGATCTAGACATAAACTGCATCCACGATTTCTCTTTAAATTGCTTTGTTTTAAAGTACTTCTCCCCTTCTGGGCTAATCCCTATTGACTGGGCTATAGTATCCTCTGAAACCCTGAATGAGAAGTTACCTATCAGGGCTTTCTCTCCACTGAATGTGAAAGCAAATTGCTTGGTAACCTCTTCATTACTTCCATGAAATTTTTCTAAAAAGGGTAACCACTGTATCTCTCTGAGAATTGTAATGCAATCTTCATGATATTGAGAACTGTCGAACACACTCGGCTCGACCCTATTAGTCATAGTGGCAGAGGGTCGTGCTCTAACCCTTCTCTGTTTATGTTTTATAATTTCAACAAAGAAATTTCAATTCGTTACCTGGTGTGTCGCTCCCTTAATCTTCAGTATGATGCTCGGTCGGTTGACTGTCTTATGACTGTGGTGGGAGTCGAAACAGAGTGGTTATATTTTCCTCTTTCGGCGCTCACTGCTTCCAATCCTCACTGTGTAAGTCGAACCCAACTAGTAATATTTCTTTCGGTGCTTACTACTTCTGATTCTTACTTTGAAAGTTACGGGAATCAAATGCCAGCGTAAGATAACTAAGAATGATGGTGGGATAACCAGCTGTACTTACTTCATAGCATATTCATTCTTTTAGAACAGAGGAGTGTTGTACCGGTTGTATAGATGTCATCATAAGAGTGCTGAAGGTGTATATGCAATACTGGGTATGATTTCGGGGAGTCCCTTGAATCATTTGGCTACGTCGGGTGGTGGAGTCATAATTTGGCCGTGTGGAATACAATGAATAGGCCGCTTTACATTTGTTTCTTTCCTTTTTATTTAAAAACACAATCCACCACGTGTCCTGTTTCGGTTGGCATTCAGTCAAATGGAAGATGTTGGTATGGCTGTAGGATGCATTTAGCATGACAAGGTTGATGTGTTGGTAATAGGTTTAGAGGTATGAATAGGTTGAAGTATGAAAAATGATAAGAATCGGTGGGATAAGGAATGATGGAAAATGTAGGTGTCCTTGAAATCGATCATAACAGTCACAGTCATCAAATTTACATTAAAAATTAATCTAAGAAATTAAATGTTAAGAATAAGAAACATATTACTCTTTTGTTGGTTGCTGTTGTATTGACATGCTGAGTAGGACTAGTCCCTTTTGACTGTTCTTTTGCTTGTTGTAACAGGTCCCCTGAGAAAGATTGAATGCAACAGGTCCCTTGTGAAAGATTAAATGCAACAGGTCCCTTGAGAAAAATTTGAAAATGTTCATGCAGCTCCTTATATGTATACAAGTTCATTGAGCTTGGGCATTTGATGGAATCTTGGTGCCCAAATCCTTGTAGAAACTTGATGAAACTCTTGTAGAAACTTAATGAAACTTTGTTGAAGTAGCCCTGGGTGTCAATCACTTTAACAGGTCCCTTCTAGGTGTCTTAAACAGGTCCCATTACTGCTGGTGTTGGTAGCATAGTCGTCTGGACAGAACAGGTCCCCCTGCATAATGTTTATAACCAGGTCCCTCTGAGATAAAACAATGACAAAACAGCTTATTTATTGAAGTCTGGAATGCTGGAACAAGCTGCTTTGGAAATTTACAGTGAAGAGATAGGATAAGAAATCTTTAAAAATTTACAATGGAGAGATAAAAGAACAAAATGCTGATGCTGCTCTCCCCGACTAAAATTTTGACTTGTCCTCAAGTCATGATTCAGTTGGTACATGAAACAGTGAACAAAAGAAAGATAATTCTTACCCGCCAACGAATTGGTTTTCAAGTAGGAATTCGGGGTTAGAGTGTGCCAGAGGCTGGTTTTCACATCTAACCCATTATTTTTTATATATATTTTTTTTAATTTTTATATATATTTTTAGTTTTTGTTTTATATTAATTTTTTTTTTTTTTTTTCTTTTTGACTCTGAAATTGAAAGGAAATGAACTAAGGCAGTGATACTGCAGCTGAGGGCTGCAATATCTCAACCTCTCTTTGCTGAGATACTGTATGGAAAAAATCTTGCTTGCTGATGGGCTTGGTGTATAGTTTCAGGCGATGACCATTGACAGATTGAGTGACCTTCTCCATCAATAGTTTTGAGCTTGACTGAACCATTGTCGTAAGCCTGAATAATTTCGTATGGGCCCATCCAATGGGTGGTGAACTTGGCTTTATGATCTCTGAATTTAGAGTCAAAAAGTAAAGCCCAGTCACCTTCCTTGAACTTCTTCCTTTGTTTTTGCATGAGGATTGTGGTTTCCTCTGCCTGCTGCCTCATTTCATCCAGCTGGTTCAACTGCTGAATTCTTTCTTTTTGTGCTTGGTCCAAGTCAATTTGCAAATCTGCAGCCAGTTTAAAAGTATGTATTTGGAACTCAATAGGAAGCATTACCTCTTTGCCGTACACCAATTGATATGGTGTAAATCCTGTAGTATCTTTCCACGTAATTCTGTAAGCCCAGAGTGCATCTTTGAGCTTCTCTTCCCAATTCTTCCTGTTCATTGCAACAGTTTTAGTAATGATCCCTTCCAAGGTTTTGTTTGTGGATTCCACCTGCCCATTGGCCTGTGGATGGTAAGGGGTACTTTTCCTATGCTTGATTTGGTATTTGTCTGTGATGTCCTTGACTAGCTTTGAGGTGAATTGAGTCTAGGTGATTGCCTATGTTCAGAGTTTTCCCTGGACTAATCTCTATGATCTGACTCTGTGTGTTGGTGATGGATTGAACTGGAAAAATGTCGTGGAATGTGGTTTGCAAAGATTGAATGGTGCATGTTTCCTGAAATTTTTGGGCCAAAAGTACATCTGCAGCATGATATTGTTCATTTCTCAAATTTTCGGACATATCAGGTTGAGAAAGGAATAGTTCTACCAAATCATTATTGTCTTGTTCCTGGAAATCATAGATTTGGTCAATGCTAAAAACAGATTGTACTTCTTCTTTATCATTAAATTTATCATCAAGCCACAAATTATGTGTTACTGCTGGTGATTGTGCCGATGGATAAAGGGTGAGTTGTTTTCTTTCGGTCCCTCTTGAAATGATCATGTTGCCCGATCGACATCCTATGAATGCATCAGCAGTCGCTAACCATGGTCTACCAAGGATGATAGGGTGTCCTCCTAAATTGGATTTGGGTTGAAGGACTAAGAAATCCACTGGATACTCCCAAGAGTCCAGTGAGACAATGATGTCTTCCAAAATCCCTTCAGGAATCACTTTAGACCTATCAGCTAGTTCTAGAACAATCGTTGTATGTTGCAAATTTATGAGCTGGAGTGTTCTCATGGTTTCAAGAGTCATGACATTGATTGCGGCCCCAAGATCTATCAAAGTGTTTGGAATTTGTATGTTGTTAATGATGGTGGTCACTTTGGGAATGCCAGGATCAACATACTTTTCCATGGAGATGGTATTGGTCATAAGGCCTACTAAATGTCCTATGACATGAATGGTTTGAGGATCAATCCTTTTTCTCGCTGGCTTCTTGAGACATATGTCTTTGATGGCCTTAGTATAGATGGGAATGTCTTTTATAGCTTGCAGCAGTGGAATTTTTATGTAGACATTCTTGAGTTCATCTAAGACATCATACTGTGGTATAGATAGTGGAGGTTTTATTTGGACCAATCGGTCTGGAAAAGGTGGATGCATTGGTTGCATCTGTTTATAGTTGGTATCATTGTTTGGTTTTCTTTGATTTGTCATTTCATTTTCATTTTCTGTGTTTTCTTCTTGCTTATCTGTTATTGGAGAATCTTTGTGGAGTACCCTACCAGACCTCAATTTAATATTTTGCAAAGGCAGTGTGGAATATGAGGTTCCCTCTTCTACATTGTAGGCTGGCCTCTCTGCTCTATTATTTGGATTTGGGACAGTTTGAGCAGGAATTTGAGTGGGTCTGGGAGGTTGTGGGTTAGCTGGAAATTGCAGTTGTGGTGGATTTATTGGTGGAGGAGTAGGCAGTGCTTGTTGAGAAGGTTGGGGCTGATAAACAACTTGCTGAGGATACTGCTGATATGGTTGAGAATGTGATGAATACGGCTGTTGGTATTGTTGATATGGTTGTGAGTATGGTGGGTATGATTGAGGATATGTATGATAAGATTGAGAGTACTGTTGAGACGGTCTCCATGGGTGTTGTGGTTGGTTTTGGTGCTGCCATGGCATGGGTACATTCCATGAGTTTTGTGCATACATTTGATCATTCATAGGATATTGCAAATTTTGATTTGGAAACATACCTTGAGGTGCTGGCCTTGGCTGCCATGGTCTCTTTGCGCCCATGTAATACACATTTTCCATCTCTACATTAGCTGCCATATTACAGTTCTGCAAAACCTTAACTTTAGGACAGTTAAACATATCATGATGTTCAGTACAGAAAGCACAAACTTGGATGTTTTCTAGAGGGCAGTCTTTTAATGCATGTTTCTTCCGGCATTTTGGGCAGAAGATAGCCATTATCTGATCTTCATCTTCTTGTTTCTTCTTGGCTTTTAAAGTGTCAATTTGGTTCCCTAGAGTGCTTAACAGATCTGTTTTAAATTCTTCTAAAAGATTCCCTATTTTGGCCCTTGTGACACTTGCAGAGGCAGATTTTGTGACCTTGGATGACAGGCTTCTCTTTCCCATTTTAGCTTTACTCCTTGAATACTTTTCGCACAACTCAGCGATTTCTTCAAAGGGTAAGGCAGAAATGTCACCTTTGCCCATCAAGTTGAGATCATCCATGTATTCCTCTCGGATACCTTTCAAGAATATTGTGCGGATCATATCAATAGGCATAGTTCGGTGTTTAGATTTTTGTAAGTTGTAGACAAACCGTTCTAAATATTCCTATAAGGTTTCATCCTCTTGCTGGCTCATTCTAAAGATATCATCTTTAGAATCTTTGGATCTGCAATAAGGCTGATATTTCCTTAGAAATATTCTCCTCATGCCATCCCAATCAACTATAGCATGCTCACCTAGCCCCATGAACCATTTTAAGGCTGATGCCTTTAATGTCGTTGGGAATAATCTAAGCCTATGGGCATCATCTGTATAGCCATATGTTCGACATACAATGTCAAACTCGAACAAGAATGAGTCTGTATCCTCCGAAGCCATACCATAGAAGTTTGGTAGCACGGATGGGGGTATGTTTTTCATTTTGATCTCATCATCTTCCTATGGTTCATGTATAGGAAACTTAAAAGTTGACTCCTCTTCATCTCCTTGACGTGGTACTGATCCAGATCCTTCCTCAGCCATTCTAATAGGTCTCTCTGTGTCAGTGTCACTTGTTTGAAAAAGGAGATTAAAGAAAGATTGTTCGGTCACTGTGCTACTTTCTCCTTGTGTGGAAGGTCTAGGAAAGTGCTTCTTCTGCGATTTATGTGTGAATAAAGTTTGCCTTTCAATAAGAGTAAGTCTCTGTCCTGACTTTTGTTTTTCTTCTAATGCTTGGATAACTTCCTCAGCTGGTGTTGTCTTCCTTAGAGAGTCTGCTCCTGATGATGATGGGTTAGTTTTTAGATGGTGGGGGGTTTTTACAAATCTACCTTGACTGTCTCTAAATCTAGGCATAAATGAACATGATTTCTAACTGTGTTTTTGTTTATTTTTGTGTATTGAAATTTTTTTTTAAATCCTTTAAGTACGCCTCCCCGGCAACGGCGCCAAAATGTAGTGTTCTATCTAGGGTACTAGACTAGACCATATTTATTATCGACCAGGATGCGTAAGCTTAGAGGCATGCATCTAAAGTATATAAACATAAAGGATTATTAGCTAAGTGGTTATGATGTAGGTCACAGAACTTCTTTACGGAAGATTGGGGTATGTTACCTATCATCCAAACACTCAGGTCACTCTGCTAATATACCTGATTACAATACTATCATGAAATTCATTTACCAAATTAAACACTGAGATTAAACACTGTGTATCACTGCAAACCAAGATTTCAATCTCCTTACAGAGACATTATACATAAAACCCTTGTTTAGCAAATACCCAGCATTCACTAATATTTATACAAGATAAAAATATACAGAGATCATAAATAGATTTTAAAATGAAAACAAAGTGCATGTCATTGCTTTAAAAGACACACAGGGATCGAATCCCTTACAGGACGCGCTTCAAGATCTCAGTGATGACTGTTCAAGCATTATCACAAACACAAACCATATGCATTCGATTGAAATCAACAACCAATCTGAACTATTGAAATCGGAAACCAATCGTAACTACTGTGCAAACCATGTAATACCCTAAGTGCGAATAAAACGAAAAGGACAGTATACCAGTTTAACGCAGGGCCCGTCCGCGTTCCAGAGGTATACTGGATTGTATTCAACCGGTTATCAAATCAACGCACAAGACAAGGATCGACTGTAACTGTGTTCTTGATATTAAATTCAAAACTCTGTTTCAAATGATGCAACGATTAACCATACATTGATTACCCGGACTGTATTTACATATGTCTTTTTACAACCCTTACATTTCGAAAATGAATGTACATCCATGATATGGCTGTTGCCGCTTTTACTACATCGAGATTTTTAAAATGTTTCCATCCTAAACTGATTTCAAAAAGAACAAAAACTAAATCACTTTAGAATGCTCTGCTGTTGCTGCCTTTGTCTCCAGTATGCCATACTTTGACCTGTGTTGACCGCGCATGTAGGAGGGTCGATTCTGCTGTAGGATAGGTATTCGTCCATGCTTGGACATTCTACTTTTCATCCCTGCCTTTCGCTCTAGCCTAGTTGTTGCGCCACATGTCAAACAATGAGCTAATTACAGGATGTTGGAACTTCCTGTAACCATTTTACCAAAAATTTCTAATTCTTTAACATAAAACTCCTAAATCAATTTCAATGCATTTTAATAACTATAGGACCATTAACTAATCAATTTTCAAGGAATCTAAGAGATATATGATGAAAAGAAGTAGGAAAATGATATGTTTTAGGAGGAAAAAGGAGGTCATGGGATGGTACCAACACATGATAAAATATAAACTTGATAAAAATTAACGGTCACCGTGGCTACATCCGACCCTCTTCGTCAATCTAGACGATTGTTAGGACTTCCTCCACTCATTGTGGAAGATCCGTCGAGCTCCAGTGAACCGGATTCCCCATATTCGGGGAATCAGTCTCCTAGATCTCACACGGAATCTGTTTGGACAACTGACGATTCAAGTTTGCCGGACGATTTCTTTACCAAAGGATTTATTCCTCCCTTTAACCCTCCGCTCACGATTCCATTGGACCCACTCTTGGTTCTTGTGGCACCTATACTCCCTGTCTCCTTAGAAGGAACATTTCCATCCATCCTGTTGACGACTAATGGGTCGTGGAGCTTTGTGGAAACTTTTGGTCCTCCACCACTTCCCCAGTCGACAGTCGTCACCACATCATTGATGGCGAACCCAGCTATCCCATTTGTCCTAGGTACAAGCACTCACATGACACCCTCCACGAGCGGAACCCAGCCGATGTTAGGTTCCACCCCTATAGTGTCAAACTGTATACCTTTGACAAGTGCTACATACAACGCTCCTTATAATGCTCAATATAGCACTATTAGCGCAGTTCCTGTCCACCAACAATATGCTCAGTAGCGATTGTATAGTTCAATCCCCCAGGTACAAGTATTTGGGGGCATTCCTAATATGCACATACTGGTCGAGAACGTAACAGTTCCCCCTCCATTCTCAGGCATGCATGGTCAGTCATTGATTGACATGAGCGTTCCTTATGTCAATCAAGGACACATGGTTAGTTTTGTGGTGGGCGGGAATCCTCAAGGAGGTCCCAACCAATCCATGGGGGCACCCTACTCATAAATTCAAATGATTCAAGAGAGCAATGCTTACCTTGGGGCAATACTATACCCCAGCAACAGATTCCCCATGGAAATCCACACTACAATGCCATACCCCAAGGCAACTACTATACCACGTAGCCTATGTATAATATTGGGACTCAAACGATGGGAGGAATGAAAGGTTCCTCAAACCATATGTCATCAAATTGGTCCGACTCAGGGGCACCACAGTCTCTGCCTTTCTTGGCAACATTGGATATCCCCAACTTGTACAATCTTACAAATGACCCCATCTACCACAACTTACTTTGGCCGCCGATCTCGCATAAGATACCAACAGACATCCTTAAGTTCGAAGGGAAACAAGGGGAGGATCCGGGCACTCACATCACCACCTATCATCTTTGAGGTGTTTCCAACTCCATGGTGGATGATAGTGTCCATTATGTCTTTTCCCCCGCACCCTCACTGGAAATGCAACTAAGTGGTACATTGAGTTACCACGCACGTCAGTAAATACCTTCTACGCTCTAGCAATGGAATTATTAAAGCACTTCTAGCTACCCATCCGCTATGAGACTGGGACAGAGCTCCTCACTTCATTACGTCAGGATACCGCCACCCACATCTCCGATCATATACATGAATGGAGATGTAGGCAGAGGTTAGTCAAAGCTCCCCTCCCAAACTATCTCTTAGTGGACTGGTATTGCAAGTCCCTACTCCTGCAAATTGCTAAAGATGTCGCTTTAGGTGGTGTGGTCATAGAAGACCAACCCATACGTCGTGCCCAACACTTAGATCTGATATATTCATAGTCTGGCACTCTTTATGATGTAATCCCCAATGCCCCTTGTAACTCCAATGTCTTTGCTACTCAGCACCCTGGAGCGCACGCCGATGGGATTGTCGGCGCAACCTCTGGGGCTGCTATAAAACAACTCAGTGGTCACATTGCCCAGATGTCAGTGGAACCCTCTACCAAATTGACTACTCTTCCCACCACTGCGATAAACTCTGTGCAGTCTATGCAAAAACCCGGTGGTAAGAACAAGAAGAATAAGAAAAAGACTGTTCTTTCTGAGGAGTAGTCAACAAAGAAGCACAACCCAAAATAGAAGGTCACTGCACCTACTAGCGACGAAAAGGATAAACCCGCCAGATTCCCTTGCGAAATCTGTGCTGAATACCACATGACCTATTGTTGCATGCGTCTTCAGGAATGCATAGAATACATTGCTAAAAAGGATATTGGTAGGACCCTCGCTGTCCTTAATAATCCTTTCCCCGCTCAGCAGCAGCAACACCTTATTGCAAACCAACCCCAACCCCCACAAGGGGGCAATGGTGGTTCGCAACATCCTTCAGCTGGTGAAGGATCTTCTACCGTTTACACCTTTGAAACGGTAGATCTACAAACTAGAGCCAAATCTTATGGAGCTCTTGTCGCTCATGCATCGGAACCTTCCTCAAGTTAAAACCCATCGTCGCACAACGATTTGCATATCAAATGACTGGTTGCTGACCTTGTGATTCACCCCCCTAAAGGGGCACTTCGACACACAACACACAATACATCTCTACGTGCCGCCAAAAACTACAGCATTGTAAAAGACTTGGCACAAGTGTCGTCAACTATGTCGGCGCTCGAAGCATTACAAACATGTCTAGCACAAAGGAAAGCTTTGCTTTTGGCTATTGGTGGTATTGACCCACATGATTCCATGCTTGCAATTTTTGACATGGAAAAGTGTAAACCTCCCCTTCCCATTAGGTTGCATTTCAGGTGCAAATCTTTTCGTAAGGTAAAGGTATACATAGAACTGTCATCGATGAAGGTGCTTCTACCTACGTCATGTCGGCTTCATGTTGGCTCGCTTTGGGTTCTCCAACCCTATCCCCACCGTCAAATTCCCTTAAAGCTTTCGACGGCCACACTTTCATCCCAAAAGGTTACCTTGCTAGCTATCCCATCACCTTGAGGGGGAAAACAGTAACAGTAGATATTGAAGTCGTGGATCATAAACTCAACTATAATTTGCTTTTGGGCCACACTTGGAATTATGCCATGAAGGCTATTATGTCTTCGGTCTTTCATATCATTCTCTTTCCCTTGGATGGAAATATAGTCACAGTGGACCAGCTGTCCTTTTGTAGCCTAGATTACTCTCTATTACCTAGTAGCTCTGTACCCTTAGTGGGTGGTGTACTTGACTCTTATGTCAGTATCGGTATCAGTATACTGAAGGCTTCTTCCTTGATGGGTTGTTTCCCTCTTCAGCTGCCCAAGGTTTCATAGATGGTCAACATGATTTCATCCATTCCTCATGAATAGACTGATCCATGGATCCTACTGGCTTCTTCAGACATTGACACTTACGGAGGAAAAATGCCGCTGTCACTAGCTGAATTGGCCTACCAAGCCATTCAATTTGCATCTGAATCTTCGGTCACTTTGGTTACGGCCAATGGTACCCCTTCCCCTCCCATAATGGCTCCGTCTTTCGATCCACTCAATCAAGTCCTACCTACGGATGAAGCTATTAGAGAAATCATGAGTTTAGAAGAGTGACCTTGGGAGGACTCGCACCATCGTGTTTCGATATCTGATTCAGACATGATACCTCTTCAAATCCTGTCGTCTAACATACCAGAAATCATTTCCTCATCCTATAAGACTATCCAAACTTTGGAGGCAGAAGGAAACATGGGAAATATTTCAAAGACATTGGTCATCAATATTTCTGTCACAACAGGCATCGTGGAAAACATACAGAGTGGAGCCAATCACAATCCTGAGGAAATTGTGAGCTTCACTTGCCCTTTTAAGGACTTCCACTATGTTTTCCCTTGGTCTTATGAGGAAATGCATGGCATAGACCCTTATATTGTCAAGCATGAGATCAAGAAAGATAGAGCATTCTTTTTATGGTATTTTTCTTGCTCATTAATCCGAAAAATCCTCGAGTCTCCTTCTTCGGGCTCATTAAACTACCACGAAGAAGAGCAAGCATTCTTTTCATGGTATTTTTCTTGCTCGTTAATCTAAAAAACCTTGAGTTTCCTTCTTTGGGCTCATTAAACTACTACAAAGAAGATATGAGCATGTCCTTTTATGGGATGTTTTCTCACTATAAAAACTGAAAAATCTCCGATTTTGTCATTGTTGGGCTCACTAAACACATACGACGACGGTCTGAGCAACTCTTTTTCGCTCTTTTTCTAACTCATTAAACTGAAAAAGATCATTAGAGCATTATTTTTAGGTGCTTTTTTCTTGCTCATAAAACTGAAAAAATCCCGAGTTTTTTCTTTAGGCTCGTTAAATATTTATAAAGATAACCCGAGAATTCTTTTAGGTACTTTTCTCGCTCATTAAATTGAAAAATCCTGAGTTTTTGTTACCAGGCTCGTTAAAAATCTACGACAACAACAAGAGCACTTGCTTTTTTGGGACCATTTCTCGCTCTTAAATCGAAAAATCCCCAAGTTTTTCCCCTTCTTTGGGCTCGTTAAATCTATGAAGAAGGAATGAGCAGTTCTTTTACCTCTTTTTCCTTGCTCAATAAACTGAAAAATATACCTTGAGTTTTCTTCATTTGACTTGTTAAAATTTGATGAAGGTATTGAGTTTGTCGTCGTGTGACTCATTAAAAATTCACTACAAAAAACGATTTTAGTCGTCTCCTCATACTCGTAACAAAATGAGGTTGACACCTATTGAACATAGGTTTCTCTTTATCCAGATTCAATAGATTAACTCACAGAAAAGTAACCGATCCAGGTATACTATTAACCTTTTATCACACTCGGTTAACAAAAATGACAAAGGGAACACCATGGAGTCGTTCTTTACGATCTTTTCAGACTCTCTAAATATGAAAAGACCATCAAGTTGTCTAGTCTGGACTCATTAAATTACACAAACAAGATATAGAGTCGCTCTTTTTACGATCCTTTTCAGACTCTCAAAACATGAAAAGATCAATGAGTTTGCATGTCTGGACTCATTAAACTAATCAGATAGGGCATAGAGTCGCTCTTTTCGCAGTCCTTTTCAGACTCTTAAAATATGAAAAGATTGACGAGTTTACCCATCTGGACTCACTAAACTAATCAGACAGGGAAATTGGACAATACAACTACATTCAGTATTAGAAAGCGTGGTTTGGTAGTAGTCGTTCCCTTGAACATGGAACTCCCTCAGATAAACCTTCCTTGTGACGGCCTCTCAAATATTAATCCTACCATCCCATGAGTTTAGCCTAAATACCCCAATGTTCTTGCATCTCTGTATCCTAACACTCTTTGGTTTTCATGAGTCTAGTGCTGCATGGTTAAAACCGTTATCATGCCTTCTATTGTTCAAGGGTTAACCTTTTGTTTCCTCCATCAACCCATCAAGCATATCATTTCATCACGCCCTCTGTTGTTTAGACCCATTGCTCAAAGATTCCTCAAAAAACAAATCATTCTTGTCTCGTTTCGTGTCGATTGATGTAGGACACATTATTGCCTACCTTTCGATAGGCATCTTCCTATCGACTTCAACACTCTATCTAGGAAGACAAACCAGAAACACATTTAGTGCCTTGGTACTTGCAGACATTAGTGGCAAGTCACCTCGTGTTTGATTAGGGGTTCTCATTATTAGCTCCTGGTTAAGTGATTCTATGGGTTTTCGACGACAAAAACATCTTTCACACTCGCTAGATTGTACTGTGCATCTTGGAGACCATCACCATTATTGGTGGCCTTCCTCGTGCCTGTTAATGGTCTCCATTATTGACTGGTAATCAGATGATTTTGTGCACGTTCGACATCAATGCATATATTCACTTGTACCGATCTATGTTGTTCGGTGAAGCGGAAATCAATACCTTGGGTAGAGGCTTGCATCACCCAGCCTTGTTTCCTCTCCCAAGTTACGTATATTGTTTTTTGGAGACAGCTTATCAGGATGATTCTATTATGACACCGAATCCGCATTGTGCTTATCAGTGGCCAGCATCATCATATCTCTTTGGAGAAAATCACTCTGAAATAGCTACTGAGCATGGGAATGCCCGACTCAAGACATGATTTTAGTAGTTTTATATATATGTGTTGTATCAGGTTTCCCGTACCACCCAAAGCTCTGATTCTCTCTCTCTTTTTATCGAAGAAGGAAAATTACAGTTAAGTAAAGTATTTCAGCCATTGTCTTAGCCTCTGATCTCATACTTTATGGGGCATCTGTTATACAAGAAAATGACCCCCTCATCAGCTCAGAGGGGAAAGACATGATAGCTGAAGCAAAGACCAAGATCATATTCCTTGTTTCCACACTAATGTTGGCTATGCACTGACAACGTGCTTTATAAAGCTTCTTTTTAAGCCTAAGGGAGTGTTAGTGACCCTACCAACTCTAGTTGTTAGCTCAGGAGCAGTGTTAGTGGATCCTAATCAAGTTCTAAAGGTAAAAAGAACGAATTGACTCATAAATATCTAGATATTTTCTCCTAGATTCACTCAGAAAAGCAAGGAAACATCTCAAGTTCGACCTATTTGGGGGACTTCTAATCCTAATGAAGGAGGAAAATGGGAAAGAGCTAAAAAACATGGAAAATTCATTACTTTTACCCTAAGGAACTCATGGAGGAACTTGGAAACACTAACTCAATTGCTACATAAGCAAAGCTAGGGCTATGGTGACAGAGGTCAGATCATTTGAAAGGATAACATACTTGATTGTCGAGCATTGTCTCAAATCAGAAGAAGTTGGTAAGAAGAGAGAGAGAGAGAATCTGGAGGGGCAAGGGAAGGCTGATGCAATAGATGGTTGTAATCACTCTTCCACCATTAATATAGAACTGCAGTTGTACTGTCTACTCCATGGTATTGGTACTATCATTCATTAACTTGTTTGTCCAATCCCTTTTAGCATGAGTAGCTTAGTTATGTGTAACTAGATGTTCTTTTATGTATTCATGTATTAGTTATCAAGGTTATATGTTGTCATTATGCTTGTCTCTTCTATGTGCAAGACTTGATCTGGAGCTGGCTAAGGGGACTTCCACCTAGCTGCATTGCGCTCTCCAGCAAATCTACAAGGAGGCTTGAGGTAATCTATTTGTCCTACTTTGATAGTTAGTTATTGTTTATGAACATGCATGTAACTTTTTGATGGTTGCAGATAATATTATAGTCTTTCGAAGGTCTCGGGAAGACCTTTGAGGGTATCTTCATTCTCCATACACCATGCATTTTATCCTATAGCAAGTGTGAAGCTATTGTTGCATCACTTGCAGAGTCACAAGCTTGCCTTCAATGTTTCTTATCACTGCATATGCTTCCTCCAGCTAGGGCTTTAGTCACGCTTTCATCACTACTTCTTTGTGCATCGTTGCATCCACTTGTTCCCTTAGCTGCTTGGTGTCCTATAGCTTGGCTAACCTCTGAGTTAGCGCGACAGTTCGCATTGTTTCCTTAACTTCATCATAGCATTGTTGGAGTTTGTGCACTTCCGTCTTGAGCCTTCGGATGTTTGGGTCCTCCTGTAATCCAGTCAGGACCTAAAATGATTGTTCAAACAACTGGGTGCAGTCTCCTACTACACTCTTTACTGCCGTGATTGCTTCTGTGACAACGGCCACCTGCTTTTCCTTTACCTCTGATGGTGTTGAAGGCTAAGCCCTCAACTGGAGCTCTGTAATATGCAAGTTTAGCTCCAACTAAACCCGCGCCATCTCCGTTCGAGTGTTGTGCACATTTGTGTCCAATTTACGGATGCAAACCTCGACTGGCTCCTCCTTCGGAATGGTCAATTCCGGGACCATTCTGTTGGCCTCCTCCATGACCTGTATGATCTTCTTTCTCTAGCTGGTCACCTTGGCCTCGGCGATGATGACAACATCCCTCTGTAAGGCCATCTGCTCATTGTTGATTTTCTGTTCACTGATCACTTGGAGGGCATGGTGCTCACGGGCCATCAACTCTGTAATTACTCCATCCTCCAAGGACTGGAGTGCTTCGTGTGGGATCATTGCCAAGTTCAATCCCACTCCCTTCAGGACGCTGACAGTGGGCCTGTCAGCCTCATTTTTTGTTGTCAATGCTCCATCCGGTAGTACTAGCGCACTAGAAGCCTTCGAGCGCAACATATCAATAGCCTTTGATGTGTCAATAGCCAAGCTAGTAGACACTGTACCAACTTGTGACACGCAGGTCTGTAACTTCTACAGTCTCATCTAGATGGCCCCTAGGATGATTTGCTACTACTTTTCAAATTGCTGCAGGGCCTTCGTGGTGACATCTTTGACTGTGTCACCGATGTCGTATAAATCTCCCTTCGTCAGTGTGATAGGGTCCAACGAGGTCTTGGTCACTTTTGATTTCTTTCTGGACCCTCCCTTTTCCAGCTCTCTCGGGTGCTTAATACGGCCAGACGTCTCCTGAGGGTCTGCACCGTGTTGCTCTGTGTCCTCTTCTTCAGTTTCAGGTGAAGGCGACTGCGCACCTTTGTCAGAGCCCCACTCTGTGCCACCTGTATGTTTTCTTGGCTCCTTCCCTATTTTTTCTACCTTGGCCTTCTCAGTGGCCTCCTTATTCCTCTTTTAGACTAGTTGCACCATCTTCAGCTTGGCCTTGTCCTTCTTCTTTTATATAGCGTACTTGCTTCCACCCATTGCCAAGTCTGTGGTGGTGCGCCACTGCGCCGACCATTTATCCAACACCGCATCAATGGCATCATCTGTGGCTAGGCACGACAAGTCGTACAACTTCTACGCAGGGTCCTTCCGTGCCTGATTGATATCCAATGGAAATCAACTCTGAATTCAGCATAGCTTTGCAGGTTCGCATATACCATGGGTGAAAATTGTGGCTTGCGATTGATAGCCATCCTAATATTCATTTCCATCAAGATCCAGAAGAGCTTGCTATCCCGAACACGCTCTGCATTGTTGGTCACCCACAATGAAGCATACAGTGCTGCTTCAGGAAGGTTCGGCGCCACCGAAGGGAATTGGCTCTCTTCTGGTAGCTCCCACGCTACGAGCACAATCAATAGAAAGAGCCACACGTAGTGGAATGTCTTGCTTTGCTCTTGTGCTTTGCGATAGTTTGCCAGGAACTTTCCACGAAGGTAGTCTGACCAGTTAAACTGGACTCCTTCCATGCACTGTTATGTGAGTGCGACGACAGGCACCGACACCTTGTCGGCGTGGCACTTCCGCATCACCTTCCCTGCAAGGATCTGTGTTGCCACCTTCACAGTGGGGTTGCAGATGCTGTAGATTGCATACCCGCGTGACTTCTTCACCAATTTGAACTTCTCTTTCATTGATTCTTTGAGCGCCAGCTCGCCACCCTTGCCACCAAAGATCATAGCTAGATTTTTTCCTATATACTACAGATGTGTTATGTGGTGAATCAACATATTGGTGATGGGTATCAGCTCCTCCAACCACAGACACCCATCATGCACCTAGCACAACAGCTGCTTTATGACTAAAACTGTCACAGGGGTGCAGTTATAGTGCGGCACTGAGAGCAGGTTGAGTAATCCTGCCTTCTCTACTTGTCTAAGCCACTTCCACGGCTCCAATGCAGTCATCCCTATAGAATTTCCTGCAAATTCTCTACAAATCTACCTCTGAGATCTATGTAGAAAATCTGACTATAGATTAATTTGATAATGCAATATACCAAAGAAAAATACTATAATCTACTTCTACTATCAATTTTCTTTGTGGAAGCTTAAAGATTGAGCATGTTCAAGCTGAACACATATAAACAAAATAAGTAGAATCAATGCACATGAAACACAGAAAATACTCAAGGGAAAGCCCCAGCTAAAAACCACACTATCTGTATTATCATACAACGTGGAAATACATCAGAATTATACAAAGCCTTAGCTCTCACTGCTAGCCAGCTCTCAGTACAATCCTCCTGGATGCTCACAGGAAAACAAAGCTTCTCACAAGCCTTCTCCTCTACCCTCCAAGCTCCTATTTCCTTGTGCAGTTTCTCCTGGGTGATCCTCCTATTACCAAATGGAAGACTGATCACTCACACTAATCCTACACCCTATCAAAATTGTGCAATCCTCAAGGAAACTTACCTTGACTGCATGCATGAGTTTCCTTTATAGGAGAAAACTCACAACTGATAGTACACTGTCCTTGACATTTAGCTCAACTGGATATTTCTTAGAACAGACATGCATGAGTTTCTGATGAGGGAATATTTAGTTATCTGGAGTACACAGGTTGAGTGCATGCATGCATCAACTGACTGATAACTCAGAATCAGTTCCTCAAACAGTTTGGAACTAATTTAACTAGACTTAGCTCAATAAACTGAGCTAATTAATTACAACTCAAATATAACTCAATCTTATCTCCTTAATTAAGGGATAATCTCCTTAATTTAAGGGATAACTGTTGCATGACTTCAAAAAGACTTCTAACTTGAATTTCTCCAACTAATTAATCCATAATGAATTAATTAATTAATTCCAAGCAGCTAGTGAGACTAAATTCAAATTTTAATTCAAGGACAAATTACAATTAGATAATTCTGGATTCTATTTTTATCATTTCTTGTTGCTATTTTCAACACTCCCTCTCAACAAGAAAGGAATTCAACTCAATCTCGATCTTGAACCTTTGGAATGTTCTGCATGCAACACTTCTCTCAAGTGTTATTGCTCCAACAACTCCAAAAACGAAAAAACATCCAACCTGAATAATTATGATGCATCTGTCATCAAAGTCTTTGATTGCTATTGCCTCTGTCAACTGAAAACTCTGTGCTTCTGCTGACTCAGCCTTTCTGCACTGTTGTCAATCCTTCTCAGCGCTCTTTAGTATCTAACTGCTCTAGCCTCTATCACTTTGATCTTTGACTGAATCAATCCCACTGATTCCTCCTGCTACTTTTTACTTTAGGCTCCTATAGCAAGGTACGATCCAGGAGATAAAACCTCTTAATGGACCCTGCACAATTTCAGCCTTCTTGGGACTATCACTTCACATTGCCCCACCTCACACCTAGAGGTATGGCTGCATGTGATCCCTCTGCCCACTTCTCCAATTGTGGGTCCTCCACAATTGTCTGATACTTCTTCTAGGACAACATGTTGAGAGGTAATTTACTCTCCCTCTCAACCACCATGTCTCTAACATTTTCCTTGCTCCTCAAGGCTTTGCATGCATCTTGAACCTCAAGAGAATACAGGTTCTTGACTCGCGAACTGATCTGTTTCACCTATCTCATGTGATGTGTCTAAGGAAAACCTTTCCCTTACTGAAGACAACATCGTAGCCTTTGTCCTCCAACATCGCAACCGATACCAAGTTCTTCTTCAGTCCAGGCACATAATTCATATCTGTCAAGGTGATAGGAGCTCCATGCTCCCTCTGAAAAGCAATCGTTCCCACCGAAACACTAAACCTTTCGTTGTCACTCATCTCTATGCGAATCTTGAGGTCTTTCTCCTCCAAGGTACTGAATAAACTTTTATCACCGGTCATGTGGAATGAGGCTCCACTGTCAAGATACCAACCACAACCCATCATCGATGACACCATGCATGTGATGAGGGTGAAGTCCATTTCAAACTGAGAGGCTAATGCCTCACCTTCAGATCCATCTGAGGATCCCTTCTTGGACTTCTTCGATGGGCAATTAGTCGCATAATGACCCATCTCATGACAATTAAAGCATCTCACTTTAGACTTGTCAACCTTCTTCCCTCCATGAGAAGAATTCGATTCAGAATGGGACGCCTTCCCCTTCCCTTTCCTTGCCTTACTTGCTAAGGCTAGATTTTCTTCATCATCATCCTTGGATGAAGAACCATCTTGAGTGCTCCTCCTGATCTCCTCCTGCATGAGATTCGAACACAGTCGTTCCCAATCCGACAGTTTCTCCCTTCCATTCACAAAGTCTTAGTAGCTATTCTAGCTCTTTGGAAGGCCAAGGAGAGCAAGGCTCACCATATTATCATCAGCAGTAGTTATTCCCACACTTCCAAGCTCATCTCTACAGGTGGTGAGATTGTTCAAATATGTAGAAATAGTATCGCCATTCTCCATCTTGATTCTTCGAAGCTTATCCTTGAGCGCCAATTTCCTTTGGTCGCTACTGTTTTGGTAGAGGTCCTTCAATTTCTTCCACATTGAATATGGAGTATCCTTCCCATGGAGACTCGAGACAATATGGTCTCAAACTTCCTCAAGGATGATCTGTCTCACCCTCGCCACACACTTCTTCCACTCAGCCAACTCTTGTGCATTAGATGAACCTGGCTTTGGGATTTGTTGATCAATGAAATCCTTCAAGCCGTCATCTTCTAATATAACCTCCATGCAATCTTTCCATGCTATGTAATTCGAGCTGCCTTCCAAGGCATACTCGAGTCTCAAGCCATAGAATGCCATTGGCCAACCTTGAAGTATGATAAGAATTCGATTTGCATCTGCAACACCGAACTTCAAACTTCGAATTCTCTTCTCTGTATACTGTTCACAACTCCGATAAAATAGGCTCTATGACCATGTAGAATTTCCTACAAATTCTCTACAAATCTACCTCTGAGATCTATATCGAAAATCTGACTATAGATTAACTCGATAATGAAATATACCAAAGAAAAATACTATAATCAACTTCTATTATCAATTTGCTTTGCGGAAGCTTAAAGATTGAGCAAGTTCGAGCTGAACATATATAACCAAAAGAATTAGAATCAATGCACATGAAACACAAAAAATACACAAGGGAAAGCCTCAGCTAAAAACCCCACTGTCTGTATTATCATACAAGGTGGAAATACATCAGAATTATACAAAGCCTTAGCTCTCATTGCTGGCCAGCTCTCAGTACAATCTTCCTGGATGCTCACAAGCAAACAAAGCTTCTCACAAGCCTTCTCCTCTACCCTACAAGCTCTTGTTTCCTTGCGCAATTTCTCCTGGGTGATCCTCCTATTACCAAGTGGAAGACTGATCACTCACACTTATCCTACACCCTATGAAAACTGCACAATCCTTAAGGAACCTTACCTTGACTACATGCATGAGTTTCCTTTATAGGAGAAAACATGCAACTGATAGTACATTGTCCTTGACATTTAGCTCAACTAGGTCTTTCTCAGAACAAACATGCATGAGTTTCTGATGAGGGAATCTTCAGTTATCTGGAGTACACAGGTTGAGTGCATGTATGCATCAACTGACTGATAACTCACAATTAGTTCCTCAAATAGTTTGGAACTAATTTAACTAGACTTAAATTAGTAAAATGAGCTAAATAATTACAACTCAAATATAACTTAATCTTATATACTTAATTAAGGGATAATCTCCTTAATTTAAGGGATAACTGTTGCATGACTTCAGAAAGACTTCTAACTTGAATTTCTCCAACTAATTAATCCATAATGAATTAATTAACTAATTCCAAGCAGCTGGTGAGACTAAATTTGAATTTTAATTCACAATTTTAATTCAGGGACAAATTAAAATTGGAATATTCTGGATTCTATTTTTATCATTTCTTGTTGCTATTTTCAACAATCCTCGTCTTTGTGTCTATGATTTGGGTATCAACTATTCGATCGCTAGGTGCGGGAACTTCTCATGATCTGCCAAGTCCCAACCTTCGAGCTTCAAAATCAGCAAACGTGCCAGATGCGGACTACAAAAATTGATCTCATCTGGTAGCAATGGGGTTTTCAGGGGAGTCTTACTTTCATCAATGTCCTTGGGGACCTTGGACTTAGGCTTGCATGGTGGGACATACTCCGACAACCGTGTAATGGGGTCCGCACCTTGGGCTTCAACCTCCACTATTTCCACTCCCACATCTTCATCATCCATGGGGATTTCTTCGATATCCTCCTCTTCTGCATCTAGGTTTATAGCCTTGCCTTTCTCCTAAGCAGTGGGTTTTGTTGGGTTTTGTCTCGGCGACGCGCACATTGGGATGGAAAGTTGCTTGCCCTTATTATCTTTCATGGTCTCCTTGGTTGGGGCTGGCTTCGGTCTCGGTGTTCTTGGAGATTTAGGGACCTTCGCTAGTACTTTGGCTACTTCTGAGGCACCTTCTTCTGCCTGTTTCTCCATCTCTTGTGCCAGCTCTTCTACCACTTGTTACGTATTGATAACTTCTGGGGGTGATGACATAACACTCTCTATCAGTACTCGTGATGTCTTAGGCAACTTCGCAAATCTAGGAGCCTATTTGAGAGCTTCGTAAAACTCTGGGTCCATAGGCATCTGAGAGCTCAACAGCTGAATACTTAAAATGCAAAGTGTTTCTTGCTGGACAACCATTTGTAACTTATAGGGAAATTTGAATTCAAATCTAACCGTTCCCCCTGAAATTGGTTCATTAATGTCGGATTGACGACATATTTTCAAGGATCTAAGCCATAAATTTCATCTTAAATGTTGGCCACCCGCTCCATTTGGCCTCACTTCTATCATCTTTTCATGAACAGTGACTTTAACGATCACTTTCCGGCTGACTTGCATGATTTCTCCCTAGGTAGTGTAACTCCCTCTATGCTGTCACGGACCCAGTGACATGTCCTTGCTTCGCACCATTTTCCAATCGTGCAACTCCCCAACTTGGGTAGTGTAGTTTATAGTCTTGCACCTCCTTTCAGCTGGCTAGAGAGATAAGACTATGCTACTTTCATTTAGTCACATGGCTGGACAGCCAGTGTATGGTTTCAAGTGACTACCATTCACCTTTCTTGGGAAGGGCTCTCCATTTAACTTAACCAATTGTACCGCCCCTCCATCGGTAATCTCCTTAAATGTGCGCAACTTGATGTGTCGATCATGCCATGCCTTTTCACGCTGCTTTTGGACCTACTGGTGAAATCCAGCCAAAAATCTTTCTTCTTTGAGCTCATCTAGCTGCGCAAGCCTCTCTTCTAGGGCTCCACAATCCGTCATACCTGTGAGCACTACTATGCGCAGACTAGGCATGATGTATTCCATAGGCATTACAGCTTCCACACCATAGACAAGCCTAAAAGGGGTTTGTCCCATCAACTTCTTGCATGTCATTCAATAAGCCCACAATACTGCAGGTATGCGTAGGTCCCAATCACTTCGCTGAGCATTGCAAACCTTGGTCAACGTGTTTTCAAGAACTTTGTTGAATGCCTCCATTGTCCCGTTAGCCTGTGGGTGATAAGGTGTGCTCTTCTGGTGATATACCTGAAATTCCTCTGTTAGTGCACTGATTATCTCATTCAGGAAGTGCATACCATGATCACTCATAAAGATCCTTGGACATCCAAATCACGTCAGCACATGCTCAAATAGGAACTTTCAGTCGTCATGCCCATTCAATCCTTCACCAGCTGTGCTTCTGCCCAACGAGTCAAATACTCTGTTGCAATGATAATGTACCTTGCTCTTGTCTTCCCTTGTGGTTGAATGGGTCCTACAAAATATATTGCCCACTTCTCGAAGGGTTGCAATGTCACTTGTGGATTCAAAGTAATTTCATCCCTCCGTGATGGCCTACCTGTTCTTTGAGATACATCACACGCCTTCTAATATGCTTTTGAATCCCAATGAATGGTTGGCCACCACAACCCTGCGCGTGGAACCTTCTGTGTGTTTTCTCTCCCTGCATAATGTCGTCCCTCAACGCCCCCATGAGCGTCCGTGAGGATGCTGCTTCATTCGAACTTACGTACATACCGTTGCAATATCTCATCAGCCCCCATCTTGTATAGATGCCCAGTAATGACAGAGAAATCTGTCACGTGCACCACTAATTCTTTCTTTTGCTGGACAGAGTATCCTTTTGGTGCAGTTCCTATTGTTAGGAAGTGTATTATATCCTAAAATTGACCATCTACGACATGCACTACAGGCAATCCTTCTTCCAAGTTAGTAGGTTCCTCCCTTGTTTCGATGTACGACATATGGTCTGGTCCTGTGTCCAATCGTCCAGGCTTCACAACAACTTCAAAATCGTACTTTTGGAACAATAAGAGCCATCTGCAGTTTCGCTCCCCCAAAACAAGCTTATTGACCAGGTACTTTAGCGCAGAGTGATCCATATACATCTTAAAATGGCCTCCTATCAAGTAGTGCCGGTACTTCTGGAGCACATACACCATAGCTAGCCCCTCGTGTTCAGTGGTAGAATATTTCTTCTCTGCTTTGGATAATTTGCGGCTTGCGAACGCGATAGGATGGTCCAAGCCTTCTCCGCCATCCTGTGTTAGTACTGCCCCCAACGCTATACATGATGCATCGACATGTACATGAAACTCTTTCTTCCAGTCCAAGAAGACTAGAATCGGCACGGTAACCATCTTTTCTTTCAATATATCCAAGCTTTTCTTACAGTCATCATTCTAGTAGAACGTGACATCCTTCTTCAACAATTTTTCCATTGGCGCAGTGATCTGGGCATAACCTTTAAAAAACATTTTGTAATATCCCGTATGTCCCAGAGTAGTGTGCAACTGTTTCACACTCCTCGGTGCTTCCAAGTTCAGTATCACTGTGATCTTCATGGGGTCTACCATTAGTCCTTGTTTGCAAACCACATGCCCCAATAGGTTCCCAAAAGGAATGCAAAACAGACACTTCTTGAGATTGAGCGCGATCTGGTATCTTTGACAGGTATCCAGCATCAGACGCAAGCTTGCTACATGGCGTTTAACCAACCCAAATACAGTCCAGTAATCAAAATATACCTCCAGGAACTTATGAATAAATTCCTTGAATGCCACAACAACCATGCGCGAAAAGATGGCAGGCGCATTCTTCAATCCAAACGGCATTACAGTGTATTGAAAACAACCCCACTCAGTCGCAAAGGTTGTCTTGCTCCTATCCTCCAGTGCGATTTTGATTTGGTAGTACCCAGATAACCCATCAGTGAAGGAATATGCTTCCTGGCCAGCTACATTGACCAACACTTCATCCGTGAATGGAGTTGGGAAAGGATCATGCACACAAGCATCATTTAGTTTTATGAGATCCATGCATATCCTTATCTCATCCTTCTTCTTCTTCTCTTGCACCACCATTGTGTAGAAATTTTGAATAATTTAACACATATTCAATGGAGATTATCCTGATCATGTACTATTGCGGAATACATACACAATACATAAGCTCCTCTACATTGATCATCAATATAGCATCATCAATAACAATAAAACATCAAGAGCATTCACACATTAACACAGTATGTAACCCGGGGAAAGCATCTCGCTAAAAACCCCACACTATCTGTATATTAATGATTGAGACCATGTAACATTACAAAGTACAATGCTTATCACAAGCAATCCAGTACCAGCTCCACCTGTTACACACAATACAGCTAAGATCTGATCTCCAAATCTATTCCACTGCTTGCCTGCCTCCACTGCTCAATACCTGCTCAAGAATGAATGAGAATGGTCTACCAAACTCGTATTTCACCTCCAAAGAATCACTCACAATGTGTAAGACGTGAGAAAAAGCTACAAAATGGGCAAATACATGAGCAAACTCATTGGCATACTCAATCCCTTGATTGTCCAAGATCTAATGCACAACTATAGTCACAACTGATAGCAATCTGATTCTCTAACACCTGTCCCTGCTAAACTGAACATGCACTGACATGCAACTGAGTTAACTGATGTATTCTATAGTTGTATTATGAGTTAATAATTAGTTTAACAACTCATCATTAGTCTATCTGCAGTTAGACTAACTACAACTAGTTTAACCAAGTCAAACTGAACACAACTCCATCAACTCCACAATCAACTCCACCAAACTCAACTGATTGAGTTCTAACTGAAGTCATGCATGCAACAACTCAACTGACTCATAAGAAAAGCGTACTTCCTTCTGACAGTTGCATGGGCCACATCTGTAGCTCAAACTGAAGTGCTCCAAGAGAATAAGATCAAGTTTATAGTCCAAATATTATTATGAGACAATAATATTTGACTTTTCTATTTTTGACAGCCAGTCTAAAAATAGACTTTGATCACCCACACTTTGGTCAACCACACTTTGGTCACCCACATTGTGATCACTCACACTGTTATCACTTACACTGTGGTCACCCACACTGTGATCATCCACACTGTGATCAAAAATAGAACTTGCGCCATAATTTGCCTGCGAGCCCACTTAGTGAAGGCGACTCTTTTCACTAAGCTCCATCATCTTGTTGCAATCTCAACACATTGGGCTCACCCAATCAGATTCTTCCACAGGCTCAATGATGCCTACTGCTAGAATCTTGTCTAGCTCTAAGCGAACCTTTTCCTTGTATTTTGGATTGAGACGGTAAGGCCTTTGCTTAACTGGCTTCATGTCGAGTTTTAATGTGATTTTCATCATTCCTAAGTCTCCTATTATTCCTTTTAGATCCATAAACTTGGTAGGGAATAAGTCCTGGTATTCGCGAAGCAATTCAGTGACCTTATCCGCCATCACATCGTCCCAGTAGTCTCCAATATTCACGAATTTGGGTTCTGCCTCCGTACCAATGTTCACTTGTTTTGTTTACACTGACGTGGTTATATCAGGGTTCTCAATCTATGGTCCTTGAACCTTGCAATGGCATTTTGTTTCTTTTTAATCTTCCGAAAGTCCTCATCCTTTGCTTCAGCAGTTATATTATAAAATTCGAGCATGTGACTTAGCTGAGTAGCCCATTCAGGCTGTATTAGATCTAAAGGATCCTACGATATCCTAAAGATAGCTTCTTTCACCTCTTGTAGCGCTTCATCAATATTGTCAATCCCGTCCTCAAAATTGAATATCATCATGAATCCTTCGCATAGGATATCCCATTCGCCTGTCCCATGGCAGAGCTCTGTTTCTATATACCAATTCATTGGGATTACACGCAGGGTATGACAGAATAGGTGCACCCACTCAGGTTGGGGATTTTCTCCATAAGCCTGCGTCCATTTGGCCAGATGTGCACGCGGATCATTCTTCCCATCGTACTTATCTGTCAGTCGCATATTAGGCTTCCCAAATTGTGTTCTCATCATCCTCCTACATTTGCACCAATCATCAAAGCTTCCCTTGTGCGTATGCCCATAGTGCCCAGTCCAAGGCCTGGAAGTGCTGCTTTTTTGGTACCTCCCTTTCAAATGCATCCAAAAATATATCTACCTCATTTATACCATCATAAATAGGCATATTTCTTACCTCTGATGAAACAGAATGCAGCGATCGGGTCATCATGTTGCAATTCAACATAGTTACTTCATGTAACCAATTCTGCTAGCGTTCTATTTCTTCGTCGAAGTCCAAAGTGCAGGAACTCTCACGATCCCACGTAATCCATCCATCCATGATGGAATTCACCTGATCTTGGTCTCGCGCTATTATCTTAGAGATACAGTCCAAGTCATCATCACTATGATAATCACGGACAGGTTCAGTATAGCACAATCCTTCAGCAGGATCGAGGAGTATTATTATACACAACGATTTCTTCCAAAGATCATATTTCGCTTCTTCAGATTAATTACCCCATTCATATCAGTAGCCCATTCAATTCCTAGGAGCATAGTGTAGGGATTGCTGTCATCCACTATCTCTATTACTTCAAAATCCACGAGCACGCTCGCTCCCTCAATATCCATGGTCACCCCCTACAGCCGCCCCATGGGGATGATTTTCTACTAATTCGCCATCCTTAGCTGAATCGGAGACCATTGCCACATAGGTCTCCCCATTTGCTCCTAATTCTGCTTTGGTAGGACATTCACATCTGACCCCAGGTCTAAAATGATCTGATCCATCTCATACTCTCCTATTTGTACGGTTAGTGTCATCTCCCATCTCGTCCTTGTTTGATGCTTTCCAATCTTTGGTACTATGCGCGGCTCACTTGACATGGTTCCAACGCGTCTATTGATGAGTTCTTGTAACCCTTTCACAACCTTACTGTCGCGCAGTAACTTCATACAGGTTTCCAGGAAAGTTGTGAGCATAGAGAGGTCCATTTCTGGCTCAGGATTATCCTTGCATCTTGAGGTGGAGGCCTTAATGAAGCTCTTTTTAGCTTCCATGAAGGCTTCATGAGTGTGCTCCAAATTGAACTCAACCTCTTTCTCCGAGGCTTTGCGAACCATGTACTGTATTCTGGCTATTTCCCCTTGTCATCTTCCATCGCGATTCCACTTCTGAGTACTATATTTACATTTGGAACTTCCTCGCATGGTTCATATCTCATCATCTGGAGGTTCTGAGTCGATGAAGGTGGTAGCGCCCCTTTGTCACATATCCTATCTATCAGCGTAGGAAAATCTTCCATTTCATGATCAAACAACGTGCAATACTTGCACGACGGACGCGTTGGATTAGTGGAATCGTGGGCATAGTGTCCTAGTCCTCCACAATTGTAGCAAATCAACTGTCCTCAACCTCTACCAGGTCCTCCTCCACCTCGGCCTCATCCGCGCCCCTGAAATCCTGTCTGCATCATCCCTACATTCTGGTGAAGGGGCCACATTTCGGATTGAACCCTGTAGGCGGGAGTTCTATCTATCATCAATTCATAGCTCCTGCAAGTACGCTCATCATGTCCTACCGACCTACAAAATTTGTAGAACAGCTATTGTGGTGCTTGTACACAGTTTTGTAGCAAGTGACAGTTATCCCTGTCATGTTTTCTAGCTACCTGACAGATAGCGCACCATAATTTAGGCCCCACACTAGGTCCTACTTGAGCTTCTAGCGTTAAAGGCATCGATCCTCCTCCTGCAATGCAATTTGCAAAGATCGGGCAATGGTCTTTTTCATGACCTTGACTCTTGCATTTCAAGCACCATACCTCCTCACGTACCTTTGGTCAAACCGTCTTGTCCTACTTCAGACTTTGCATCTCAAGGCACAGATTCTTCAGCTGTGCATGGATCTGCTGAACTCCTAGATTAGCATCTTGCATCAAAGTCTCATGTAGTCTCATGGCAATCTCCAAGGCCTCTGCCTGAGTTGTTATCTTTTGCTGTGACAATGCACTTCTTGAGTGTGGTAGTAGTGAAGCCACAAACCACTCACGATGTTGTCCATCTATCAAATTCATGTTGGCTTCATGGATTGTACACTTCAGCCTTTGATCTAGTTCCCAAGGTGTCTCGCCTGGTTGCATTGCGATCTCTTTGAATCCCTGTTACACTAAAAAATGTCACCTTGACTACTTACAGTTAGTATGGCTCAAATCAACAGTCATGCTACCCTCTTAGGCAAGTCTCATGCCTCTGTTATCCATCTCAAACTCAAAGAAGAGAGAAAGTCTTGTAAAAACTATGTTTATCTCTGGGGTCGCAGGTTCTCTCTAGCCTTACCTGCGGGGACGCTGATCATGTTCACAAAATCCGCGTCCATGGAAGCTCTGTATGTTAAGGGACAGGTGCGTCCCTCTGTAAAAGGCAAAATGCGCGAGTTTTATCTTGAAAAAGTTACTTGTGGTTACTTCTAGAACATTCTAAAGGTCAGTTTGATGAAATGGATGCGTCCCCAGTATGGTCGCCAATTTGTCACACGGAATCTGTCAAGGGTGCGGACACGACTGACCTTCCTAGAAGTCTAAGACATTCTAATGACAAACAAGACAAAATGGAGTGATCTTTCTCTAAATACACCTTTTACAACATGAAAACTACAAGTGTTTAGGCTTACCTTATTCCAAAACGCTGTTGTTGAAGTCCGTTCTTGACGATCCGGATGAGCTCCTCCTTCAAGTCAATTCCTGCAACCACAAACAATCAAACAATTACCAAGCACTTGCATTTCATATAATAAAACATATATTCAACATGCAGACCAAGGAACACATGAAATAACTCATTAACACAAGCTATTGAGAAAAATAAACCAGTTTGTATTAATAACGAAACAAAGAAACTCTTACAACCTGGCCTTGGTGTTGTGCAAGTTCCTCCCAGGGTCCATCAAGGGTTTTCCTCTACTTTGACAAAGCTCACCCTCTCCCAAGTAGAATCAAGTGAAGACAATCTCTCCTCACAAAGGCTCTAATGGAAGACCTAAATCCTGCAGCATTTACCCAAAGAAAATGTATAGCTCCAACCTCTTTTCCTTTTGGCTCAATGCCTTTATTTATAGTGCTGTAAAGAGGTTATTCAGGTCCACTATCAATGGGATCATCCCCCTCTATGGGTGGGATAGCTCCCTTATTGATGGGATAAGTTCCCCCTTAATAGAGATACATGAACCAACTGGAGGCGCATCCATTTCATCAAACCGACCTTTAGAATGTTCTAGAAGTAACCACAAGTAACTTTTTCAAGATAAAACTCGCGCATTTTGCCTTTTACAGAGGGACGCACCTGTCCCTTAACATACAGAGCGTCCATGGATGCGGATTTTGTGAACATGATCAGCGTCCCCGCAGGTAAGGCTAGAGAGAACCTGCGACCCCAGAGATAAACATAGTTTTTACAAGACTTTCTCTCTTCTTTGAGTTTGAGATGGATAACAGAGGCATGAGACTTGCCTAAGAGGGTAGCATGACTGTTGATTTGAGCCATACTAACTGTAAGTAGTCAAGGTGACATTTTTTAGTGTAACAGATTGCCCCCTAAAGTGCGAAGCCTGGAATAGAATAGGGTTTTGTAATTCTAGGAAGGGTGAAGCGCTTTATCATTTCAAGGATTGACTTGTGGATGACCTGGTTAGAACCTGCAATTTTCAACACAAAATACATGTATAAGATTATATCATCACTGAGGTAGGCATTCCCATACTCAGATTCAAAACTTTAACTAATGGACTAACTATTCTGATACAGGAATGATCTTGCAGTACATCATTTTTATAGACTTTTGTAGACACAGTATGGACGCAGCCATCTGTTTATGATTAGTCTACATAGACAATGAATACAAAACTCCTCGCAGCCTGGATGGTAGAAACTAGATCCAGGGTCTTCACTTCTACTTCCCGAATTGGTACGATTCTAAACATGTGATTAAATGATTTGATGTCGAACATGTTAGAAACCACTTGATTACCAGTCGATGATGTGAACTGTTAACAAGCATGAGAGAGACCACCAGTAATGTCAATGGTTCTCAAAGTACCAAGCACAACCCGTGAAATGTGAATAGATGTTCTGATGTCGAACACTTCACGGAATCCTTTGATCGAAAGTCAATGATGTAAATTGTCGTCAAAGGCGAGAAACCTGCCATTGATGCATGCAGACTTCAAGGTACTGTCGATTCCTAAGTCATCTTTCTAGATAATGTGTCGATGTCGATAGAAAGCGACCCGTTGCAGGCAAGCCCGCAACACGAAATCATTGTTCAAGTTGAAGAAATGTTGCTGTAAGGACTGACTCAGGGATGGTCAAATGGATGACAAGTATTTTGCAGATGAAAGTTTTGCTTGCAGACCTCTTGAACACATAACGACACGACAGATGGCTTGGTGACGAATAACTCAAAGTTAATCCCCGGAACCCGGTTAAAGACTTTCAAAGTGGTTTGATCAACTGTGAGGTAAAAGATTTCCCAACCCAGGTGAATGAAAAAGTGTCGTGTTCAAGAGTGGTAATAAAGTTCTTTTGAGATAAAGGTAACAAATAGGTTCATTTTTCTCTCTTTTCCCCCACCATTTCTGGCAAGTACCTCTTTATTTTTAACAAGCTTGAGGAGGATAACATATGCTTGGTTATAAGCTCATCCTTCGGACGAGTCCAACCTAGTTTAAATTCGAACCCTAGGAAGGAGTGGTTTGTTCCTGTTTGTAATTGAACAGGTCCTCTACTGTAAAAGTTTAACGAGCCCAGTATAGGAGAAACTCGGCGTTTTTCAATTTTAGAGAGTCTGAAAAAACTAAAGGAGACTCCACGTTGAACTTTTTCGTACATTTGTGTCCCTCAAGCCCGAAAAAGTATAAAATAATACCTGGGGGAACCGCTTGATCTTGCGACCAAGGAGTACTTTCATAATAGTGTCGTTGACCTGAAAAGTAAAAAGCGATCAAGGACACGTCGTTTTATTTCCTTATCGAGTTTGAAACGACAAAAACCCGGCAATCTTTTCCTGATTTTGCGGTCAGAAAAGAGCTAAAAGGGGACCGTCTTTTAATTCCGTTTTAACGAGTGTAAAAGAAACGCTCGGCAATCTTTTCATGTTTTAAGAGTCTGAAAAGGGCTTAAAAGAGAACTCCAAGGTTTCACTTTTTCGTAAGTTTTAACGAGTTCGAAAAAGGGATAAAAATGTACTCATGGTTTTCACTTTTTCGTAAGTTTTAATGAGTTCGAAAAAGGGATAAAAATGTACTCATATGACCGACTTTCAATTTAATTTACGAGCAGGAAAAGACGGAAAGAACTCGGCATTTTCATTTGTTTTACGAGAATGAAAAATAGCAAAATAATCTCGGGATTTTCATGAGTTTAACAAGTCTTGAAAATAACTGAAATTGACTCGAGATAGGTTTCATTTTTATAAAAGCTTGAAACAGATCAAAACTATGCTTCAAAGTAGTTTCATTTTTACTCAAGCTTGAAACAGAGAGAAAACTGTGCTTGATGTCCCCTAAGCATAACTGCTAGAGTGCATGCCCCCCCTGCTTCATTTCATTCAATCAATTGGATGAAATGAAGGTTGAGTTACGAGATCATTGAAAGACTCGACCTAAAACTGTAAGAAAAACTAAAATAACTAACCTAAATATACAACTTAACATCTACGAGATCTAGTCAAACTCTTGACTCAAGTAGAGGAGGATTTGTTTCATTTTTTAATGAGCTTGACACAGAAAAAGAACTATGCTCAGATTCGGTTTCATGTTTACGCAAGCTTGAAATGAAAAACTATGCTTGTTATAAGTTCACATGCCCCCAGCATAATGATGCAAATCAAGGTACATGCCCCCCAAGCTTCATTGCATGCAATGAGGTGGATGGAATGAAGCTTTACTTTCAAAATCTTGGAAAGACTCGTGGGGGTTGTTTCATTTTTTAGTGAGCTTGACACAAGACAAGGAACTATGCTCATAACTACTTTCTACAATCTACCTAACAAAATACTATACTCTAAAAAACCTTGATTCATTTTTTAACGAGCTGGACACAAGACAAGGAACTGTGCTCTAAAAACCTTGATTCATTTTTTAATGAGCTTGACACAAGACAAGGAACTATGCTCTAAAATCCTTGTTTCATTTTTTAACGAGCTTGACACAAGACAAAGAACTATGCTCATGACTACTCTCTACAATCTACCTACTTAACCTACCCTTGTTTCATTTTTTAACGAGCTTGACACAAGACAAGGAACTATGCTCAAAATGTTCACATGCCCCCAGCATAATGATGCGAAATGAGGTACATGCCCCCCAGGCTTCATTGCATTCAACCGGCTGGATGAAATGAAGGTTTACTTTCAATATTTAACTTGAAAAGGGAGTTGTTTCATTTTTAAAGAGGTTGACACAAGAAAAGAACTATCCTCATACCTGATGCATTTTTTAACGAGGTTGACTCAGTAACAGGAATTGTCCTCAAAACCCTACTTTCTAACTATCTATATAACCTATCCTTGTTTCATTTTTTAACGAGGTTGACACAAGACAAGGAACTATCCTCGAACTAACTGATTCATTTTTTAACGAGGTTGACACAGTAAAAGGAACTTTCCTCGTACCTGATTCATTTTTTAACGAGGTTGACTCAGTAAAAGGAACTTTCCTCACCATCTATCAAATTCATGTTGGCTTCATGGATTGTACACTTCAGCCTTTGATCTAGTTCCCAAGGTGTCTCGCCTGGTTGCATTGCGATCTCTTTGAATCCCATAGTTGATTGTGCCTCAAATTTAGGCCTACTAAATTCCCTATTTAGTGCTGCTAGGACATCTGCTACTCCAACATTCAGGTTATGGTTAGAGTACTTAATATACCAGGTTAGCGCGCGATCTTGCAAAGCACTAACTAGTGTCGCCTTATTTATATGATTATCTATAACACATTGAGCTTCTCACACAACCCTCACAACAAACCAGAATTGGTCTAGGTCCTCATTTCCGAAGCCTTTGAACAAAGGAAACTTCATTGTATTTGCCATACTGAACCTCAGTGGAGGTGGAGGTGGTACGAGTGAAGTTGGAGGCGATGGTAGTGAAGTCAAAGGTGGTGTGGGTGGAGGTGGTATTCGTGGGAATCCTTGTCTTATTAACTGAATAGCACTTTGCAGAGAAACCTTTGCTATCCCTTCTTCGTCTCTTCACCGAGGTGAAATCAAGGGGTTATACTCCGAACCCTTTTTTCCTTCATTCCTTTAAGTTTTTCTACTTTGATTAGTCCCAAACACTAAGGTAGTTGCATAACCTATTTTTTGCACAACAAAATTTTTAATCCAAGTATTCAAAGATTTTACGTACTTACCTCACGGTCCTTTGAAAAAGCGTCATTCTGCCTAGCTATATTTGACTGAGGTGTCGATTGCAAATTCAGTCACAAATCCTCCTATGACACGATTGAGCCAATGGTCGACGATGCAGGCGATCTTATCCTCCGATGCTTCCAACCTTCCTACTAGATTTGGGGTCCACACAATAGGACCGTCAAGTTTCCGCCTTCCTTGGCTATATGCTAGCTTTGTGATCCACTCTATAGCTCGATAGGGAAAGAGCAGAAAAAGATCTTGTGGATCTTTGTATACAAGTACCGGTCCAACCACTGTTCCTTTGTCAGTCGCGGGTTTTTGTTCTCCTGTGCCGCGAATTCGTGGATCTTTCTATCCAACTAGTCTCCAATCCCCTTCTTAGTTGGATTATAGTGATACGACATCACACATCTCTTATGCAGATTTCGGTCTCGGAAATGGAACCATTTGTTGGCTTGAAGGGGCTTGACCCAGGTTCAACATTAATTAGCTAAACAAATCGCTACACTACTGGCCCTTTCAGCATCAACCCGTGGAGCGCGGACCAAAGTCTCACCCGAAGTAGTATGGGGGGATGATGGAACCAAGTTTCCGCACCCTGAGATGGTTGTGATGTCGTTTGAGATCTTCTATTCCTGCCTTCGCCTAGGTGATCTCGCTCTAGGGCTTTTAGAACAAACCCTTTATTCCAACTTTCAATACCTTCGCGAAAGTATACGATCGACCTTCGTGCAACCCTATCCTGGGGCTCAAGTACTTTCGCACCAAGGAAAATTTTAAGGATGGAAAATTTTCTTGAAGTTTAAAAACATTGGCGAATCTCACTAATCCTTAATATGAAAATTATAAAATGTTTATTGATATATTTGTAAACTTATTCAAATTTATAATGATTTTATATATAGTCTTTATATAATGTTGGCGATTTTTAAGGTAAAATAATTTTATATTCTAAAATTTGGGCGAATCGTCTTTTATAAAATTGGAAATTTGCCAATCCTTTTTGTGGAAAAATCATGGAAATTAGCCCACTGGGCGAACATTATCCCCTAAAATTTTCCATGTTTCACCCTGTTATGGCAGTGCGTCGTGCAGATTCCTCAATTACCCTAGTGATTTACTTATCTTGCCGAATACTTAAAGTTATCACCGCGTAACTAGATATTTGTAATTATGTTTAATTCTTCAATATAATTGTATTCATTCACGCAACATAGAAGCATAACAAAGGAAATTCATATACAAAATATCCAAACCCATCAATAGAACAAATACATAAAAATTGTAGAATAACTCCTTTTATTAATATCTTCCAAGTTTTACAAACTCTGTTCACCCTACGCACACAACTGTAGGGGCCCGCGCACTCAGCTATGGACTTCCACCCCAGGCCTCTGCGCACTCAACTGCAAAGCCTCTACCTATGCTACAACCCAAGACTTAGACTTCTTGCTCTAAAGCTATGACTCTCTTACTTCTTCTAGAGCTTATCTCTTTTTATACAATCCCATGGTCCGTGAACCATGGGTAGATCTCTTACAGCTGACTTTACTTTACAAAATTATGGGCAGACTACCCTTTGTGACACATAATACCTTCGTGCTCCGTGACCACAAAATGCGGAGTCTTTTCAATAATATTACAAAAACTTGACTTAAACATGAGCTTTTAGCTCCAAAACGGCCCTTGGAGGATCCCGCTCCCAACAATTATCATCCAATTTATCACCTCATAATGACAATTTTCTATAATATTTGCCTTGTGGGTCTAGAAGTAAACACAATTTTTAGGTACATATTTTTAATTTTAGCCTAGACATTGTAATCCGCTTGAAGATGTAAAGGTTGTGGAAAACTATTTTTAAACCTATATAACTATTTCAAAGTGGTGTTAAGCATGGAGATTTTTTTTTTTGATGGTGTGCATTTTAATTTAAAAGACGAAGAAAATGTCAAATTCTAGGCCTGCCACCAGAGCCTTCAATGAAAAGTATGGGAAGACAATGGAATTCCAAATAAATTGGAGGTGATGGTCACCATATTCAATATATACTAAGTGTCGCATGAACATCAATGGAAAAAATTGAGATTTTCCTCGTATTGTTTAATGGATGTGACCACATTCCATGGAGATATTTAATCATGTAGCATGTTATACCTAAAAATACCTCCTCATGAGCTCAAAGGAGAATAATATGATATTGGTTGAAATACACCCTTTACATCCTCTTTTTCTAGCTTATTTAAGACTATAACACAAGTTATGTACCATGAGGACAACATTATCCTAGTCTATAACACTTTGTCTCTTCATCTAACTTGTGCTACTAAATTCTCACTTAGTCACAAGGAAAAAATATTGAGTTAACTCACTTGGACACTCTTTTTCACTTAAGGAAACTCATATGTGGAATGTGATAGCTTTATCCTCATCTGCAGCTTTTTCCACAACAAATAAATTTCTTAAAAGTGGATAAAAGCATACAAAAGCGGGAAAAACCCACAAAAAGTTAAAAGGAGGACTCATCCACCCCAAATATTTTTCCCTCATACCCTCCACTTGCCTATATATTGGAGGATTGGCCATTGAGATTGGGATCAAATGTTTTGTATCGTTATGTTGTCGAAATATTTCTTGAGAGAGAGAGTTTTTGGAGCTAGGTGTTAGAGGAGGTGTTGTTACAAACACATCTATTAGTTGTAATTTCCTTCTTATTTGTTTAATATAGATTGATCGTTATTGCTTCCCATTTTGTTGTTCATTATTCACCTCTTGTGTCTAACTAATGATTACTTCAAAGTTTGGCTTATAATAATTTATTCAGTAATGTATAGTTGTTTATTTCTTATAGTTTTGATGGATGTTATTGTTATTCTATGAAGTCAGTAACACAGTCCCCATGAAGATACAAAGAATTAATTGCTAGGGTATCATAGATTACTGGTCTATGGCTAGCGTTAACACACTTTGATGTGGTCTTTTAGGGTGTGTTATAGTGTCAAAAGGCATGAAACAAGGGTGTATTCCAGTAAAAAAGATGATATTCTACTATGAGCTGATGAGGATGTATTTTCAATTTCAATAATGAGAAACTGTAATTTTGCAAAATCCGCCATTGAAAATAAATTTCTCTATCTCATTTCCATTTGGGAAATTGAAGGTCAATTTCAAGATTGAAAAATTGCAATTTTGCAAATTTTGACATTACAAATAAATTTCCCTGTGCATTTCCATTTGAGCAACTAGATATTGCAATTGTTGCAATCCCAACCTACTATTAAAAAATTTCAACCAAATTTATAACATAAACACACCATAAAATGGAATTCAATTTATTACAAGGTAAGCCTATTCCTACATCCCCCATCATTGTTGCCTCTAAGTTTTGTGAAGTTGACAATGAAATTGTTGGTGTGTTGATTTGTAGGCAGTCCACTCTTTAACCTTTTATCACATTTGAAGGAAAGGATGCATAAGTAAATGCATATTATATGTGATTCAGAGGACCTATTCTTAGAATTCCTTGGCCTTAGCATGCACCAATCCTCCCAACACAATTAGACCTTTTGAAGCACTATGTATTATCTATCTATTTTAACTTTTATTTTTTAAATGTCCAACACATTCGAAGGTATGTTCATTCTGAATGCATCAATCCTCCTAGCATCATTAGACCTTTTGAAGAACTTTGTATCCATATACTTATCTATCTATTTTAACTTTCAGATGTTGAGATGATGTTTGAATGTCCAACACACAAGAAGGTTCCACCACCATTCAAATTACTTTGAAAGTCGATGGTCCCACCAACATTCAAAGTACTTTGATTGGACATGATGGCAATTATTCAACTGATTAAAGATACCAACCTATATTCCAACCAAATGGACCTAGAAAATACTCAATAACTTACAATCTTAGAAGGTCTGATGCAGGTTTGCAAGAAGCATCCTAAAGAAAGCAATAAGTAACTAATGGCCACTAGCTTCACAACATACTCAAGATTTGTTTTTTGCATTGATGAAATGATGAAACTAAAATTATCTCTCTTAATGATCCCAAACTCAAAACCATTATTGTTATACTTGTGTCTATCGCTAGTGAGTTTAGAAGGTACAACCCTTGGATGAGTGCATTGGCTCAATGCTGGACCATCTTGCGTTGAGGATGCAACTGAATTGAGATGAGAAATTTATACTTTTTCTTGGATTTGCACACTAATCCATTCCCAACTCTTTGTTGAAGATGACACAACTTGGAGTAAATTCTAAGCTATTATAGAAGTGCTTGAACCAATGTGCTTGGTATCTTGAATATTTTTTTGTTGTAGGCTTAATTTATTTATAAAAAAATAACCCACTTGGAACTGAATCAATCAATATATATGAATGTACAATTCAACTCTATCCTTCATTCAATATCAATATCTTATTAAAGGAAATAAAAAAATTGATGTCTATCCGGTGATGCCATGTAGAATCTCAAATAAATACAAACCATCTCAACTTCCTTTATTCTATAGAGACCACCACTAAACCATATAACATTATCAACACGAGGATTTCACAAGTGTCACAAAAAGCATGTATTTTCATCTCTAAAATAAACTAAAAGTGTTGCATATCTATCCAAAAAGATGGTTACCCTTCCTAAAGATGCAAGAGCCATAACTTTAATTAATAAATGAATTCAAATTTATTATTACAAGTATGGTCAATTCCCACATTAATCAATTATAGGTTTATATGAGAAACATTAAAACATGTTTTGAAAAGCTTGCACTAAAAAAACCATTGATTTGAACAAAACTTCAATCTACTTTCACGGTTTGAAAACGAGCTTCCACTTTAAACATCATGTTTTTAAGCTCGAATTTGGTGATGGATTTAGCTCCATAAAATTATAATTTTATTAGTCTTCACTTTAATATTGTTGATATTATTAGGAAATTTTTCCTGAATCCTTCAACAAGTTTTTCAAACATATTTGCTGAATAATTTTCCAACTCTAAACTTCTATGAACGAAAATGTTCTCTAAAACTTTTGCAGTGCAACATTTTAGGATAGGAACACCCCCAAAAATGTAATGGTGAGCCCTATAACAACATTTAAGAGAATTTGAGAAAATGTCTAGCTAACTACAATTTCCAACAGTGTAATTGATCACAAATTTGAAAATAGATTCACATTCGACAAAGAAACTATTTTAGACTAAAGAATTTATACAAACGCTACTTATATCCAAGACAATAAAAGTGTCACGTTGAAAAACATAGTCCCCTATCAATATTGATCAACTTGACCACATAGCATAGTTTAAACAAATGAATTCCTATCACTACATTAGTATCACCAATCTTAAAAGAATGAACTTGAAATCACATGAATGATCATACTCTGCTCTGCAGATAAACTTTTATAAACAATAGATGGGTACACACAAATGTATACCACGTTAATACTAACAATGAATATAGACCGACATTCATTTTTGAGAAACCATAATAACATCTACTACTTCATGTTTATTCATATCCTCAATAGCATGAATAACAAATGTGACTTTCTCATAGCATGAAGAACAAATGTGACTTGCTCAGGGAGTATCGTCACCATCGCTCACCTTATAAAGCATAGGTTACTATGAAGGTGAGATAAACTACGCCTCAGAAGTATTTGTCACCATTTGGAGGTGAGTATTAGTATTGTTCTACTTCTAAAGCATAAGTCTCATTGAAAGTCACAAAAGTAACTTGTGACCACTGCCTAGCCCTACGATCAACAAAAGGGAAACAATAATATTATGGTTTTTTTTACCCAGATTTACAAATATTAACTATGTATTTCAATCCAAAATCATTTAAGATTGACATAATTCTATGTAAATCAATGTTCTCCTACTATCTGGCATGAGATTTACGATCTCAATATTGTAATTCTAACTACATTCACCATTTTCCATAAATCACTACACTTATTAGAAAACTCATAGCACTTGCAATTGAAAATTTTGACTGTTGGTTTTTTGCTAGATTAGTAGAAACATTATTAATACTTTAGTGTGAAACAAATCCATGCTCTCTAACACTAATAAATCCCATGTTGACAATTCATTAACAAACTAGGTAGATATAGAAATAGATAATAAAGTAGTTCTAAATATACTTCAAGGAATGCTAATTGCCTTGAATTTTCCTATCTCACTAATGTAAAGTATTACTACGTTCACCACCTTTTCCATAAATAATTTTTCTTATTTGGAATCTCAACACTTGCATGTGAAAATTCCAATTGCTGGGTTTTTGCTAGATCACTGAAAGAGTTATTAAGACTTCACTGTAAAACAAATTTGTGCTCTCTAACTCTAATAAATCTGATTTTGACAATCAATTCACAAATTGGGTAGTTACAAAAATAGAGAAAAGGAAATTCATCTTAAATTTCAAGCAAGGAATGCATCACATACCATAGAAAGAGAAGAACTGTTCAACATCTTGGACAATTTCTTTGAGAGATAAATTATAGACTTGCACTATATAATCATCCATAATGGAAACTGCAAAATGCTATGTTGCACAACTTTCTTCTTGGGACTACAATTGTGAGCGAGCAACAAATACTGCTATGATATAAATACTATCACATTGAAGATGATCAAGATTAGTGCAACTCTTTGTTGGTTTTGAAAGTTTTAACCCTATACAGAAATTACATGCAGACGAATTCTAAAAATAGAAAATAAATGATGACAAGAATATAAAAACAAATACATAGAGATTTTCCCCTGGATCCCAAAATTGGGGCTACTAGTTTGATTTTTTATTATGTTCCTTTCAATGTTACAATACATATATGTGTGTGTGTGTATATATATATATATATATATATATATATATATATATATATATATATATATATATATATATATATATACATGCCAAAGGATTTGATAAACCCCAATCCATTAACCCTGGATTAGAACATAATCGTAGTTCCCTTGATCGGATCTACAAAAGACAATGGATAGAAAACCATCATGCCCAAAACCATGTGCAAAACCCATGCACAAAACCATAGGTAGGTTCGCCCACCCAATATAGGGTTTAATTTTTTTCCCAGGGTGCTACCCCTGACCCCTGTGCAAGGGGCTACCACCCCATAAAACCCCTCGATTAGGGGGGCTGTTCCCCCCCTATGACCCCTCGCGAGTGAAACTAGTCATGGAAAGAATATAACACACAACCAACATGTTTTCCCTACAAATTTCAAGAATGGGAACATGGTAGCTTGAGCTAAGCTGAGTGAGAAAGGAGGAAATAAGGGAGACATGATTGAAAATTCTTGAAATTGGTTTCACATTATTCTGCAGTGCTGAAGGAGCATAGCCAATTGGATGGCAAAGCATTAATGTATGACCACCCACATATGCATTGAAATCTACACGGAGAAAATGACAGTGGAGCAATCCGTGTGCTGAAGAACAATGATGTCAAGTCAAAAACATATAAGAAATAGACTACGCTTAACTAATATATATATATATATATATATATATAATATTAGTAGTAATTTAAAACAATGTTATAATATAGCTAATTTTATGATTTTTTAAATCTTAACAATGTAAAATGTATCATTGAATAAGTGTTTTGATGCCTATCAATGTTTACTTTTTTTTTATAATTAATATTAGTAATAATTTATCTAATTTTATGTTTGTTTGTTTGTTTGTTTGTTTTTTTTTTTTTTTTTTTAATCTTAACAATGTAAAATGTATCGTCAATTAAGTGTTTTGATGCCTATCAATATTTACTAGCCTTTTGATTTATATTGTTGCACTACTTCTCAAATTATTGTCTTTTCATATATATTCTTGAACATCATGATTTATAAATATTGTCTATTTTTTTAACATACATTATTGAAGATTGAATCAAGAACTTCATAATATTTTACATAACATGTTTATATGCTTTACCACTCCATTATAACCTCAACTCTTTTCGAATCTACAACCAATCCTTTTTAAATGACATGGCCCAAGCAGTGAACTAGGATTTGGAAAAATTCACTTGCTGAGTTTTACATATAGCTTATGCTCCCTCAATAAATATAATAATTCTCTCAAGTGGTCTTGATGCTATTCTTTGTTTTTTGAATATACCAGGATCTCATCTACACATACCAATACAAATTTATCCACATATGGCCTAACAATGTTGTCCATCAAGAACATGAATGTGGTTGAGGAATTTGAAAGCCTAAATGGCACTACTACAAATTCATAATGGTCATATGTAGTCTCGAAGGAGGATTTTTTGGATTTATTCATCTTTAATATTGACTTGATGGTATCTAAACCTAAAATATATTTTGGAAAACACCATAGCCCCTCTTAGTTGGTCAAATAAGTCATCATTTTGGGCAGCGAGTACTTGTTCTTCATCATAGCCTTGTTTAGATATCAACAGTATATACATAACCATAGTGTGTCATCCTTCTTTTTAACATACAACATTCCAGCTTGCCAAGGTAATACATTGGTTCAAATGTATCCCTTATCCATCATCTCTTTTAGCTGCAACATCAATTCTATAAGTTCAGACATACTCATGCAATATGGAGTCTTTGCTACTGGCATTTTTCCTAGAATTAATTCAATTGTAAAATCAATGTCTCTTCTAGATGATAGTACCAACAATTCTTTTGGGAATATTTCACTAAATTGGTTTAAAATTAAGTGACTTTCAAATTGATCCACACTACCCTCCAATTCCTCGGTCACAAGTATTTTTATAGAGAAAAACCCTTTTTATTGCATCACTTCACTTGAAGTGAAATTATTTTCCTGAGCATAATCAGTCTCTTTATCCCATACAACATTATCTTTTCACTGAGCATCACTGAGGCATTCTAGTGCCTTGATGTAACAATTAATCTTGATTTTGTGGGTTACCAATTAGTACTTTCAAATTAAAACATCATATGATCCCAATGGTAATAAATTGACAACAACTATGGTGGTCATAACACTAATCTCCAAATGATCCAGGTGGATGTTGGTGGCCACCCGCCTATTCCACTTGGACCCCCACCACTGTCTCTTTCTTTTTCTCAATTTCTTTAATTGTAGCACAATTTACTATTTTTGGCATTTTTTTGGGTCTTGAACTTCCAGAGCCGTTTTGAGGCCCTAAATGATGTTGGCCACTCGAAAGTTGTAGTCCTCGGATAGATATTTCTAATGAGGTATTGTGTGTGTCAAACTAATATCGTATGCCAAAGTTCTGACCGCGGGAAGTTGATGTACCAATTTACCCAAAAGGGGCCCATAGTTTTGGTGCTTCATCTCCTAGGGTTAGGTTTTTGGATGTTTAGGGTTTTCCATTGTTTCTCAATAATAAATAGGCCTTTGAGCCTCATCGTAACATAGTTCAGAGGTATGTAGCCACCACATCTCTTCTCAAAGATAAGCTACCATTGTCCGAGCTAGTCTTATTTCAATTTTGTTTGTAAGCAAATTTTAGTATTTGATATTAATGAAATGAAGTGTTATTTGTGTTGCATCTCTATATTTATTATTATATATGTAACTTGTTGAATTCCTGTTTAAGTTCGAATCACCAAAGGTAATGAATCCACTATTTTTATCACCCGCCTTTTTGTTCCTATGGCTAGTTGAACCAACACGATTATGTGTGTTTTCCTTGGAAATACATTTTTCAGCGATATTCGACATGATATAGCTGAAATTAGACCCCAATTAAATTAAAATTGAAATAGGTTGATTGATAACCATACCTTCCATTAAGATTATTGTAGCTTGTTGGTCTACATGCATATTGTCTAATGTATCATAAATTCGGGGTAGATATTCTAAGCCACATCCTTCATTATTGCTTCTTGTACACTATACAACTTTGTTCTAGTCCATTTTTCCTAAGGACAATTCCTCCGGAGATGGATTTCTTGACAATTCCAACATTGTATAGGCCCCTTCTTAGACCCTTTGGCCTCTTCTTTTTCTTGTTTTGGGGGTTCATTTCTGCTGGTCATTATGGGATTTCGTTGATACTCATTCTTGGCAGAAGTAGTGAACTTCCCATTTCTTCCTCCTTTCTTATAGCTTGAGGACATGGCCCTTTCTCTTTGAACCTTACCTTTATTCTTCCAATCTGTTTGGACTTAAATTTTGTGTTAGGACTATTCATAAAAATATTTGGCCTTCCAAATGGTGTCCTCTAGTGTTCTTGGTTCATTAAATTTGATTCTATCCCGATAGGCTTTTAGTAACTCATTGAGGTACCTTTGAATCTTCACCTTCTCATCTCTAATATATGGAACATAACTCAATATTTCCAAAAATTTGTTGATGTATACATCAATAGTGAGCTATTATAATACCTTTCTATCATAATACCTCTCAGACATGTACTTCTCCCAAGATTATTTCTCAAACTTTCTCCATTGTAACAATTTCTCCCTAATGTCTTTAACATTTCATAAATCCTCCCAACATATGTCATCCTTTCTTTTCAAACTAAAAATAGCTACTATGGCCTTGATTTTCTTAGAGTAGTCATGCACCATGAAGTACTTCTTCATCCCCAACAACCAATCCTCGCCTCTTCAACCTTATTTACCTCTCCATCAGAGGTAGGGGGATTTGCTTTCATGAAATCCTCTAGCACTGAAAGCTTCTTGCTACTGCTACCATGATGGTGTTTCTTAACTACAATATTTGTTGATCAGTGAGGGCTTCTAAACTCTCATTCCTGAGTGCTAAGTAGAACTATGCCTTCATATGCATGCCTATGTATTTTCATTGACTTGCTTCCTCATGCCCTATTGGTATCCAACCTTTGCATTTATGAGCTAGGTTTGGATTTGTGCTTGTCTAGGTAGTTGGCACCGTGATCCTCTTGTTTCTTCCTTCACAAGTCTAATAGGCTATGCAATATCACAACATTCACCTCTTCTTTCCTTTATTTTTCTCTAATAATATTTTCATTATCTACTTTGAATATTTTCAATTTAGCTCTCAGACTTCTAAGGGTGTGCATCCAATCAAGAGAGTTTTATGCATTCCTTTTTCTAATTGAATCTTCTTCTTGATCATGTTGGCATTTATTTGTGCCATATTTCTCCCTCCCACTACTCATCCTTTTTTTGTCTTGATGTTCCTTGGTGTCTACTTATGTTCCATTACACAAGCCTAACTATTAGCCAACCAAAAATGAAAATAAGAAAAATTACCCATCACCTTGGCTTATTTGCAATAAGAATGTTGAGGTGAAACCATCTAAAACATCAGATATCAATTAGTATGAATATTTAAAACATAATATAACCAATTAGAAATTTGTCAACTTAGACATTATATTAGCTTAAATTTAAGATTAAAACACATCTATAAATAGAAAAGGAAATAGCAGATCAAATACCCATCTTGGATGTGTGCATGTGAGCTTCTTCATGTCCAATGTTGAACCTTCGCTTTATACCACTTTGTAACATAACCTCCCAACCCCTTAATTTTTGGTTGGGTTATGGAAGGTGTTAGGTCAATATTAACCCAATTTCCAAGGCCTATTATGAAGAGGGGTTACCAAAAATATTTTTTTTTAAATATCCTAAAAACTCAAAATAGAATCCACCATCATTTTCAAGCCATCGAGAGTTTTCCAACGATATAATTTTTATCTCAATCTGACTCCGAGATTTGAATATATGCCTATTCAGAGATCAACCAATTAAACTATGCCACATGGAACCCATGTGGCTAATGGTTAATCATATTGTTGCTTGAAGCCTTGATACAACCATTTATATTAGATCAATGACTTATATTCATTGCAGCCCCCCCTACCTTTCTAATAGTTAACGAAGGGGGGTATGCAATTTGTCACTTATGTGACTAAACCCCACACACTTTCCCGTACTTAGGTCTGTGCCATGTGGCATCCAAGTTAGATGGATGACCTATGTTAATTGTGAGGCCCCTCCTACCTTCCCATAATTAATAAGGGGGGAGAGTCAATAATTGTGTCATATGTTTCATGATATCTGATGCATACATCTCTATTGCGCTCTCCATTACCTCCAATGTAGCATGACTTGGGGTGCCACTTAGTGGTCACATCATCTAGCACCACATCACCTATCTCTTTTGCTTGTTGTTGATGTCATGTGGACATCAAAGAGATGTTGCTCTACCTTGTGGCATCCTCTATAGTGAAACATGTCATCTAAAAATGGACTCTTTGGCCATCTGAGAGGGCTGATTCTACTTGCTAGGTGTCATGCCATGGAGGCACCACATCAATAATATTATACATCACCATTCCCATGGTGTTCACGTATCCTTGCTTGGCCAACGTGGCATTGGCCACCTCACCCTTGGTTGTGGGTCCCACCTAGTTGTGTTCTTTGTGCAATGTAGTGTAAACATGTTATATCTAGTTTCGGGGAAAAGTTGGGTTGTAAGAGAAATCAGATTATAACTGACTCTTAGACCCTGGGAATCTCAAAATTTCACCTCATCATAAATATATTCGAGTTTGGACCACATATGGGGTTTCTCAAGTTTATGATTTTCCCACGCTTCTGGAGTTCCAAGATTTTCTCGCCCACATTCACCTCTCGTAGGGTGATCCAACATTGTGCCAACCCTTCCCCAAACGGGCCCACCCCAAATTTTGTTCGAAATCTAACTTGCCAAACGGGCCCACCCCAAATTTTGTTCGAAATCTAACTTGCCAAACGGGCCCACCCCAAATTTTGTTTGAAATCTAACTCATGAGTATATCTAGTTCCTTGCATTCACGCTCCAAAACAGACCCCGCCCTATATATCACTTGAGTTGGTCTTCATCGTGACAAATCCAGATTTGTTTGAATCCAATGCTTTTGTAAAGGTACATAAGGGCAATCAAATTGAATTTCCGAACTTTGGGATACATCCACTAAGCCTACATTGCATCCAACTCTGATACAAATATGTATCGATAACATATTTGAACTCGGATGCACCCAAATTCTTCGCAGTTCTTCATACTTGGAGATTTTATGAGTTTCAGGGACTTAGCTTAGCTTAGCTTAGTTTTACGTTACTCAAAATTGATTCCTGTAGGAATGATATATTCATTCCATCCCAAACATTTCAGACATTGATTCAAGCTAGAAAATATAAAAGTTAGATTCAACAACATCTCTACTAATTGGCATCAAACCAGCTAAACCATAGTTAACAATGCATATCTATCCTTTACATAAATCTAGTGCCTAACATTATTAAGCAAGAAAAATGAACCTCTCAATTTATAAGCCCGCCAATCATTAAAGATGTGATATTAGTAATTGTTTAAATGTCTTCTTGCAACTAGTCACAATTGCATATATAATAAAAAACATCCATATCATCCACATAAAGCTAGTATTCTAATTTAGCCAAAAGAATATCCAAGATATATTGCTTGTTAGGGACATGTAACAATTTTCAAGGACCATTTAGGAAAATTACAGAGCCATACGTCAACTAATAACACACCAATCATGTAATCATTCATATTCAAATATACATAAATCATGGAACTTATCTGAATGGCTAGAGATGGCTGGAAATGGAAGGTGGGTCTTGAACTCTCCACCCAACCATAGGTCCGTTGCACCATAGTATTTCTTACAGTTGTCAACCCCTAAGCTAGATCCACGATCCAAGGGATTATTTTCTTAGGGATTCTGACTAGGTTTAGCTCGAGAATTGCTTAGTTTTCTAAGAGTATGGATTGTCTTTATAAGTGGTTTAGGATTGTGTTTTCAATGAATGCATTGCAAGAATCTGTAGCACATTCTTTGGGTGGTTTATAAGCTTACTTGGCAAGCATTAAGTGGTTTATGAACTTTCTCAGTAAGCATTCAACAGTTTATTATCCCTTTTCAACAAGCACCCCATTGGATTTCCACCCTGCCTAGTGGTTTATCAACCTTATAACAAGCACTTGAGTGGTATATCAGCTTACTTGGAAAGCACTAAGTGATTTATCAGCTTCCTCAACAAGCACTTATTGGTTTATCAACCCTTTTCAACAAACACTCATTACCTAGTTCCTCCTTTGAGCCTCCCATTGATCATTCAAGCTTAGACACACACAATCCGACAATTCCATTGCATCATTATTAGGAATTACATCCCATCAGTCGCAACAGGCTTTCTCCAATGCACAACACCCTTGATCTTGCGCTATAGGCTTGTTCCTCTCTCCAATGTTCTCTTTCTTTATCTGTCCAGTGTTTTTCTATTCGAGTCCCCCCATTTTTCTTGTCATTGTTTCTATTTCCTCTAGGCTCTTCGTGGTGCCTCCATGGAACTGTTTGCTTCCCCTCTCCTTCACGTCATGGAAGTAGGGAAGAACATGTGCATCTCCTCTACCCCGTCATGCCTTTTCCAATTGTTTGGTGGTGGGTGTTCAACTACGCCAACCAACACCACACACAACTCTTCCTTAGATTGTGGATCCATATGTCCACTCTTCAAGCTAACCAAATCTAATTTTTATTTATAATTATAGTAATAGTTTATCATTAAAAAATCTGGGGCTAACACAAGGGGTGTTACATTCAATGTGGGTTATAAATACAATATTTCAATATAAACAATAAGTAAAATACTTCAATATCAACTAGACAAATTAAATAACTCATAAATGTTGATAGACACCAATAAATGATAAGCATAAAAACACTAAACCCATGAAATATATCACATTGTGCAAACTTCCAAAAAAAGAACTAACATATAAAGCTTTTAAAATTATTATTGTTATTAATTATAAAAAGAATTAACGTATGAGGTAGAGATATATACATTTAAAAAAGCATGTATCGATAGATTCATCCACTTTACTATAGAAATTCTTACTTTGTAAATAGTTTATGTTACAATACCATGACTTATGAATACTAGATGCCAAATATCATAAGCATTGATATGACATTTTCTTTAATTAATTAATTTGAGATAAATTAAATAAAAAACCATAATTAACTTGAAATAAATCTTAACAATTAATTTGTAAACACTGCTATTAATATTCTTGCATATTGTATGGAAGTTAATTCTCTACCATAGACTTAATAGTCATTAATAATAAATTAAAATTCTTGAAAATCTATTATCAAATAAACATACCTATAACAATAATTATATAAAATAATTAGAAAAAAATAAAACAATTTCTTTAATTAATTAATTTAATAGAAATTAATTAAAAAAACATAAATAACTTGAAAATACTATTTAATATTTATTTAATAAATAAATACTACGAAAAATATTTTTGCATCTTCTATGAAAGTTAAATATCTACGAATAATTAAGAAATAACCAGACTAAATCTCTACATGAAAGGGAACTGGTCATAGCGAACTAAACATTTGCGGGCGTAATTAAGGATAGCACCGATGGCAAACGTGCATGATGTTGTCGAAGGCGTTAGAAAGGCAGTTGTAGCAATGATAAGTAGAGATTGTGTTATTGCAGAGTGCGTGGCCGTAGGCAGTGGGAGAGCCACACGAATAAGCGTAGTCGTAATTTTCCGAAGAGCCACCCCGTTCATTTCTTCGGTCAAAATTATTTTTGCTTTTAATCTCATTATCCTTACTCAACTGCACTAGATTTTAGTATTATGAAATATATTTATATCATGTCGTATACCTACTAATTTTTTTAATATTATTGATATTAATTGCAGTATTCCAAAATTAATTAAATATAATATAATTCAAAATTTTAAGTGTATTTATTTGATTTGAAAAATGAAATCAATTATTAAAATATATTTGAGTGTATTATGATTCAAATACATGTATTTTATTTTATTTAATATCACAATAATTTAAGTGAAATAGAATTTAATATTATGAAATAGATGTATTTTATTTTGTAAAGGTAACTATTTTCTTTAATATATTCTTTATCCAACGGGATTGGATTTTAGTAATATGAGATAGATATATTTTATTTAGTTTGGACTACCATTTTGGTGAAAAGATGAGCCTCACATAAAAAATAATAAGACAACTCTTTTTTTGTAGTTAAGTTTTGGGAGTGACATGTTCAAAGTCATGAGAAGTTCATTGGTTCATACCCATATGTAAGTGACCATTTCAAAATAAGTAAAAAAAATGTGTTTCTCATACCATAACAGACCATTTTATAGTTCAAAAATTTATGTGTTTCCAACAAGTCGCAAGTTAGGAGTGATTGATATTTTATTTCAATATTTCAATATTTATGATTGAAAATTCATTATTAAATTTGTGCAATCATATAATAGTCTATAAATCATCAATCCATAATAAGCATCAAAATAATTACTACATGATCCATGTCATGTTGCTAAAATAAATAAAAAATCACAAATATTCATACATTTATACCCGATGGGGGTGTTAGTCTGCGAGATAGGCCTAACACGTGGGTAATGAAAAACAACAAAAGGCAGTTGGGGAGCATGACAACGTATTCAACTTCCCATCACACAAAACGTAAAGTGAAATGCCATGTGTGGTGTGTGAACTTTCATTCGACCTCCGCCAGAAGTTGTGCTGGTAAGGTGAGGTCCTTAATGGTGCATGCAGGGGCTGGTAAAATGTATACTGGGTTGGTTGAAGGGGGGGTGCTTGAGATTGGTTTGACAATTTACAGTTTGGCTGGGTCTTTTGGCTCCCAAGTATCCTTGGAGTGGTGTAAATTTCGACGTTGTCACTCCATCCAATGGGTTCGCTATTCAAAAGCTACAAGCTCGTTTGCTGATGCCAATTTCTTCGTTCGGGTTGACGGGTTACGAGGTCGATTTTGGGAAGGGTAGCTAGTATTGGGTTCCTTTGTAGTGGCACTCTGTAGAGTGTTGTTGAAGGGTCTTTTGTTGTCGAAGTGGTGTTTAATGCTCTTGCTTGTAGGGAGTCTTATGATCTTCCTCCTTTCTCTGATCTTGTCTTTTTTTTTGTGGCGTTTTCTAGCAAGGGGACTCTTCCTTGGGTCTCAGGGTGGAATTCAGTTGATAAATGCAATAGTAGGGTTCTGGCTTGGCCTTCTTTGTGAGAGGTTGGGTGCTTGGTTGGTTGTCTATTCAATTGAGTGCATTTTTTTATTTCTAATGGGTCTCTGAAGAGTCTGGTGGCACTAGTTCTGGATGCAACTTAGCTCTGGCTGGGCTTTCAAGGTTCTGGGATCTGGGGTGTCGTCAGGTGGCCTATGACTCTGCCCTCTAGTCTTCCATTTTCCATTACAATAGTAGAGGAGTTTGTTTGGCTGGTGTGGAAGCCAATTGTGGTTGAAGTCTTATCCATTCAGGTCTGCGGGTGGTGCCAGACATCCTTGTAGGGGTGGTTGTTGCTGGTTGATGCATGGCTGGCACCCAAACTTCACTGGCATTTGGGGTACTGGAAGGTTGTGCAGCATATAGTGGGTCATGTCTTGAGGGTATGTCCTTTTTTGTTTTTAGTATGTAGTTTGTTCCGCAGAAGTATCGCTCCATCCCTCAGAAGTTGGGCACCTCAGTCAACCGAGGTGACTCAGGTAGCTTGATGAAAGTGACATAGGGGGGAAAGACTACAATAGGGTTTAGGTAGGGAGGGAGAGCCACAGATAGTGTAGGTAGGGCTCTGAATGATGTCAGAGCTGGTATGGGAGGTGTAGGATTTCGGCGGGGTGGTCGCGCAGTTCCTAGTCGTGGAGTGGGAGGACGAGGACCAAGTAGAAGGTCGGGGCGTGTGTGTCTTTTGGGACATGCAACTGTCGGTTGGTAAATTAGTCCTGCAACACTTCATGACATGTTTTAATATGTTCTGGATCATATGGAAACTTATGAAAATACTAGAAAGGAAGAACACAAGGCTATCATCGCCATGCTTAATAAATTACATTAATTTCAACGCCATATTAGAGAAAGGATCGTAGTAGTTTGGCGGGGGAAAAGCTTGCTAGATGAAAAGGTCAAGAAGTTGGAAACTTGGGTGGCTCATTTCGAGAAACATGTCAATTGTACATATCGCCCTCCTCCCCCTCTAGGGATTGGGTTGGGTAATCCAACATCAATTACTTCTGATGGTGGAGTATGGTCACTCATTTCCTTCTGGTTATGTTTGTCTTTTGGTGCTATTGTCCTATTAGACTTTGGAATATTGATCTATGTTTCTTACTATTTCTTTGTAATATGGTGATAGCATTAGTCAATAAACCTAGTCGGGGTCAGACCACTTGAATTTTGATATCTATGTACTATTCTTTTGATGAATGAATAGAATCTTAACTTACAAGAAAATATTTATACGTTTAAAAAAATATGGAAAAAACTTCTTAATGATGGAGATTTTCTTCTACATTACCATGGATATTCTTAATGTGCAAATAGGTTTCATTACATACCATGGCTTATCAACACCACATGCCCGAAAAACGATAACTCACTTCATTTGACACTTGTTCATATAACAATTTTCTTAATTAATCAATTTAATTAAAAGACAAAAAAAGGCATAACTACTTTGGAGATAAATCTAAACTTTTGATTTGTGTATACTACTATGAATATTCTAGATGATAAAAAGAATATATGAGTTAAACATATATATGTATACTTCTATTAATTATAAAAAGAATACATGAGTTAAAATATTTAGAAAAACATATAACATGAAAATCCTTGGGCACGAAATAGTCATTGTTACAATATCATGGCTTACTAACATGTCTAAAATGCCATTATATTTTCTTAATTAATGAATTTAAATAAAAGGGCATAACTACTTTTAAGATAAATTTTAGGTATATTTATTTGATTTAAAAAATGAAGTCAATTCTTAAAATATATTTGATTTGTGCTATGATTTAAATAGATGTATTTTGTTTTATTTAATTTCACTATTATCCAGTCGTAGCCATGAAAACAAGGCAGGCCTGTATGACATGCGCTAGCCCTCAATGATCCTGGGCATCAAATGACTCCAATAGGCCATCAGCGGATTGCGGGGCATGTGAGGATCTACCTCAGTCAAATGGTACTGAAACAACGACACCCATTCCAAGAAAAGTGTCACTAGTATGGATCTGAAGCAAAATTGCTTCAGAATCCCTGCCTTAGCTATGGTCAGCTGGCGTTTTATGTTGATGTTCATGGATTCCACCCAATTGAAGATCATCGGTGCTGTGCAGTCGATGGCATATAGGAATTTTGACTTGTTGGTCTCATGCACTACCTAGGACCCCGCCACTCTGTTGATAGTCAACAATAGCACTCTCAATGTCAGATCTCAGACGGTGGCAGTCTCAATCTTGCCACTCTTGGATTTGAGGGCTTGAGGGAAATGTTTGGCAAGAAACATCGATATGATTGCCCCAATCGGTCATGGCCCATATAAGTTGATTGGCTCCCCTCTCTGGGACAATCCTGTGATGAAATATATGTCTAAAGTTTCTAACTCCAGCTCCTGGTCACCAATGACGAATATTTCCTGATTTATGTCCCAGAGACTAATCAGGTATCGAAGCAGCTTAGGTTAGGCCCACATCCCTCGCATGAGAAAGAATTTGAGGAGCCCATAGTCCCTCAAAGCGTTCAGGCAATTTGGATCATTCAGTTCCTAGGTGTCCACATCCTCGTGATCACATTCTTTCCAGTCTACCATTTTCGGCGATTCTTTCCTGCTAAAACCATATATTTAAGTCAATAATCATTTTTGGCCGATAAATTTAAAATTATAATGGTGGTTTTGAGGGGAAATTGGGTTTTTCCTATTCACAGCGCTGGCGCACTTGTTTTAAAAACAGTTGTGCTGACGATGCAATAGGCTGTTTTAATTACCCTCGACCGGCGCGATTCCATGCTTGGAAGTCACGCTGACCAAGGGCGAATTTTTTCTGACAAATCCTCCCTCAAAAATCCCAAAAATGGTTAAAAACAGGAATAAATGGTATGAAAATGAAGCTTAGGGCTTTATCTCTTACCTGTAACTGGCAGCTCGGCGAATGACCTCCGGGATCTCCTGCAATTTGCTCCAAAACAATTAGGGAAAAAATGAGTAAGAAGTCTTTCACATCAAGGTAAAATAGTAAATGGTAAAAAATATTTACTTTTCCTCCCTTTTATTTAGTTTTTCATAAAATATTAGGTTTTGTAAATATTTTGACCTATTTTTCTGCAAGAATTGGATAATGCACTTTACCTTTTTGCACAGCGACAGGTGACGGATGTTCGACGATGATGCCGAGAAACGTTTCAGCTCTTTTCTCGACTCGTAAAACTCATATGAAAAGATTGCAGAGTATTTTTCCCTTTTGACTTGTAAAAGAGAATACAATGGGAGGTTTGCTTTCAACCTCTTTTCCGATCCTTTAAAAGCAAAAATATAGTTGAGTCCTTATCATTTCAAACTCGTTAACGGATGCGAAATGTTGTGCACCCAGTATAAGTTTACCCTTTTTCAGGTTGGGATGCACTATTTATGAAAAATGTACTCCTTGACTAAAATGGTCAAGCGGTTCTCTCGAGTATCGTTTTCTACCTTTTCGGGCTCAAGAGACACAAATGTACGAAAAGGGACCATGTGGAGTTTTCTTTTTCATGTCTTTTTCAAACTCTCTAAACATGAAAAAGATACCAAGTTACACCTTTGTCGGATTCGTTAAAATATCAAACGACATCAGATTTGTCACCATGACGAACATGAGTGTTACACTAAAATTTGTCGCCATGACTATTTGCAGTCAGTATGGCTCCATCAATAGTCATACTGTCCTCCTTAGCAAGTCTTATACCTCTGCTCCTCATGTCAAACTCCAAAAAAGAGAGAAAGTCTTCAAAAGTCAATATAACTCTGGTTACGCAGTTTCTCTTACTCTTACCTGCGTGTACGCACCTCAAGTACATAATACCTGCGTACTTGTACGCTCTGTCTGTAAAGGGGTGGGTGCGTACTCCTGTAAAGGTCAAAAGGCGCAAGTTTTACTTCAAAAAACTTACTTGTGGTCGATTCTAAAGCATTCTAGAAGATGGTTTGACGTGGATTGAGCACCTCCAGATGGTTCATGCATCCCTATGAAAGAGGAACTTATCCCATCAAGAGGGGAGCTATCCCTTTGAAAGAGGAGCTTATCCCATTGATGGTGGACCTGATTAACTTCCTCCAAAGCACTATAAATACAGGCATTGGACCAGAGGCAAGGGAGGTTGAAAGCTGAACATTCCTAAGGGTAGATGCTGCTGAAATTAGGACTCCCTTATAGAGCTTGAGAGGATAGATTCCATTCCTTTATTAGCTTCATTTGGAAGTGGGTGAGCTGATCAAAGTAAAGGAGAACTCTTGCTGGACCCTAGGAGGGACCTGCACAACAGCAAGGCACTGGTTGTAATGGTTTCTTTTGTTTCCAATTAATACAATTAAGTTCATTTTTCTCAACAAGTTGTTATATATAATTTGTTTCATAAACTCCTTGGTCTTTATGATGAATATGTTTTATTATATGAGTTATTCAGGTGCTATGTAATCGTTTTCTTGTTAGTGAATGCAGGCTTCAAGGAGAAGGAGCTCATCTGGATCGAAGAGGCTTGGCTGCTGCAAACAAGCGTTGGACTAGAGGTAAGCCTTAAACACCTGGTTGCTTTTATTTTAATGCATGTTTAGGGAAAGATAGTGCTTGATTGTTTTGTTTGTCACTAGAAAAGCCTTGTTGTCTAGGGAGGTCGGTTTTGTCCGCAAAATTGACTCTTTCCGCATGAGAAAATGGCGACCATACTGGGGAATCCACGGATTTGATTGATTTCTCTTTTGATTGATACTTTGATTTGAGAAAATCTGATTTCTTTCTAGTTTTTGACTGATTGACTGTGAATTTGGGTGGAATAGCTTAGGGTTGAGTTAGTTTTTATTTTTCTTGATTTTGAGAGCAGTACGCACCCTCTGCGTTAAGCGCAGTGCGTACCTGTACGCACTTCTGCTTTGTGCATAGAGCGGGGCCGCACCTGTGCAAACGGGCTGCCTGCGTACCCTATCAAAAGTTTAGAAAATTTCCATTTTTTCCTTTTTTACCTATTAGATTTTGTTTATAACTTGTTTTTTGCTGCCCAAATCCACTGGTTACCTGTCAGAAGTTTTCATCTAAGCTTGTTTCATTAGCATCAAGGGTTTTAGTGAAGTTCATAGAAATTCTAGCCCTAGGTTTGATTTTTGTATTGGTCTTGTAGTGACTCTGGCTTTAGAAGTTGTAAAAACCTTGGATATCCCTTGTCTTTTCAGTATTCTTAGGAGTCGGACCTTTCGTAAAATCCACCTTTGTGAGAAACCTACCGTTGTGTTGTCTCTTTGTGGAATTTCAAGAAGGCTTGTTGGTTAAGCTGTGAATTTCATTCTTAAGAAAAAGAATAAGAACTTTTTGTTTTTTGTTTTTGACTAGTTTATGATTCTGCATGAATTAGTCCTTGGTTGAATTGAAACTGAGTAAAACATCCTGAAATTATATTTTGTAGGCTTTTACCTCATTAGATTTGCTTTTAGGTAAATTTCTCTTAGATTTGCTTTTAGATACATTTCTCTTAGATTTTCATAGATCTTAAAATTGATTTTTGATAAGTAGTTTTACATGCTTTGTTAAAATAGGAAAAATACAAAATCTCTTTTGAGGAAAGTTTGTTTTAGTAGCGTTTGAAGTCTTTGAAAAGAGAAAGGAAGTTTTCGTGAAATAATTAGTGGTCATGTCTTGTGTGCTTTGGAAAAGATAAAGAGATTGTTTCTTTGATTTTCATTGCGAAGAAAGTTGTCTTTATAAATTTTGCGTTCTCCAACTCTCTTAGCTAGGGAATTCATTGAAAAGGAAAGATTGTTTTTTCATCCTAGGTGCATCTTTTTAGTGGATTTGAGTCGAGTCTACACATCATCAGTTTCATCTCCACTACCTTTTGTCCTAAAGAAAAGCCATAAAAATTAACGCTTAAAGTAAAATTCACTTAGTAACTTTTTATTTACTAGGGCTCTGATACACCAACAGTCCTTGTTTAAAGATTGTATTACTGCGGTCCAAAAATGCCACAACTGTCAAGTGTTTGATCGAAAGATGCGCGCTCCACCTGCTCCTCTCCACCCTATAATTGCCATTGGTCCTTTTGCCAAATGGGGTATCAATTTTATTACATGTAACCCTCACTCGGCCGGGGGGCATGCGTATATCATCCTTGCGGTAGATTATTTTACTAAGTGGGCCGAGGTGATGCCTACATTCGAGGCAAACGGCAAGACAGCTGCAATTTTCGTATTCAATCATATAATTGCTAGGTTTGGTGTCCCACAAGTGATAATCACTGACCATGGGCGCCATTTTCTAAACGTTATGATGACAGAACTTACAGGCCAGCTTGGTTTGCATCACAATAGTTCAACTCCTTATTATCCACAAGCGAATGGTCTGGTTGAGTCCATCAACAAAGTTTTAGTCATCATGATCCGACAAATCATTGGTATTCATCGGTCGAATTGGCACAACATGTTATTTTCAGCGCTTTGGGCGTACCGAACCTCAGTGAAAACATCAACAGGGTTCACTCCTTTCCAACTAGTTTATGGTTTGGAAGCTGTGCTACCCATTGAATGCGAAATCCCGTCACTGCAAATGGCCATCGAGTTACTTCCAGCCACTTCCGAAGAGGAAAAGCGTTTATTATACTTAGCTCAATTAGATGAGAATCGACGTGATGCTGCATTGGCGATCGAGACTCACACAAAACGTATGAAATCTCAGTATGATCGAAATGTGACCCCTCGAAATTTTTCGGAAGGAGACCTAGTGTTATTATATGATCAAGCTAATGATAAATTAGGTGCTGGAAAATTCGTTCCTATGTGGAATGGGCCCTATATTGTCAAACGAAAGTTAGCCAAAGGGGCTTATGAGCTGGTAGACTTTGACGGGGACTCTTTGGGTAAACCCAGAAATGGACTTTACCTAAAGAGGTATTGTGCTTAAAAGATGGGTATGGAGGATTTTTAGTTAGGTTAGCTTTTCTTTCTAGCTAGTGTGTTTGTTAGTTTAGACAGTGTGCTTAGCCTAGAGAGTGTGTTTTCGTCATTATTCTGGCTGATCTTGGTTTTACTTTTGATGATGCAGATGTCGATGCCTCTTCAAACATACATTGGTTTCACTGATGGTGCTTGTCGTAGTACACGAAATATCTCTTCCATAGCTTGGGTTATCTATTCGCCTTCTGACGAGTTAGTATCTATGCATGGGGTGAGCCTCGGTCAAACAACAAACAACATTGCCGAATATAGTGCAGTGATTGAGTTATTGTCTGAATCTATTTCATTTGGGATTCGGAGTTTGATAGTGAGGTTAGATTCTGAACTCGTTGTATTACAGCTTAATAGAGTGTATGCCATTAGAAATCCAGTGTTATTAAGGTTATTTTTGAGAGTGCGTCTCTTGGAACGTGAGTTTGATTACATTGAATATCAACATATTCCAAGGTCTTTAAATACATTAGCGGATGCAATTGCTTCTCGAATGTTAAATAGACATTTGCAATAATCATACATGTAAATTTAAAACCATTCCATAACATGATTTACAAGATAAGCCGGTAATAATGATATATATAGATAGGAGTGTGTCAAAAAATACATCGTCTTCGATCATAGGTTGAAAAACACCTTATGATCGGCAAAAATGATAAGTACAAAAAACCAAAATGTCACATGTATCTACAAAACGACCATCCAATCACTGGTGATGATCTCTATATGACACCACTGCACGAGCCACCCTACATAAGAACCTCCTAAAAGGTCCTGGGACCCCGACTACATAGCGCTGAAGCCTGATAGGAATATCATCTATGGTAGTCTCCGGTATATCTGCTGTAAGACGCTCTAGGTCACTTTCCAACTCAACTAAAGTCTCTGTGGCCTCGTCCTGTGGGGCCGGTCCCGCTGCAACTGGTAGTCTCCTCTCGAAAGGCCGGAGATTGGCTGGACGTCGTGGGCCTACATCTGCATTTTGAAAATTATTACTATCAGTTTTGAGACGATATAAAACAAAAAAAAAATAGATAGTTTAAAAACTTGTGGAAAATGAAGTTACCTGTATCATCCCATTGTTCTCTCGGTGGAAGAACCATGTCCGGATCTCCACGAAAATCAACCCCGACATAAGGAAAATCCTGTATAGAAAAGACCTGGTTTTCTAACCAGTGAAAGTACTCCGGAGTAAATCGGACAACCTCCGTTCCCTCATCAGGATGACAGGCCATAACCGCAACCCATCACATCAATTTGGGCTCTCGAGGAAGCCCGACACCAACAGTAAGCTGCTGTGGGATCAGCATCGGAACCCTCTCTAAGCCAAAACTCACAACTAAAGGCCCATAACCAAAAGTCTTTAGCTGTCCGTTTTTGGCTCTAGTCAGTTGGCCTTTTATATTGGCCAACACAGCATCACACCAGTTGAAAATGGTACCTTGATAGCAATCAATCGCCATCCGCATCTGGGATCCAGTGGCAATGTGTAAAGCGGCAGCCCCACAAAGTCCGGTAACTGTAAAGGCAATCACCTTAAGTTCAGGGCGGGATATAGTTTTGATCTATATCCCCTTCTCCTGAGTCTGAGTGTTACACCACTCTAGTCGGAGACTAGCGATGGACTGGTCACTCGGCCTAGTCCCGAACAAAGTCAAGTGTTCGCCTCTCTTGGGAAAACCAGTGAGAAAGTAGATATCTGCGGGCTCCATCTCGAGCTGGTGCCCTCCAATATAAAAACACTGGTCCTGAACGTTCCATCTTTCTACCAGCCACTCTAGAAAGCTCACTTGGGCCCTCATGCCAGGTATGGCCCAGTATTTATAAAGGCCGCATGCCTTCAAAGCATCAATTGACGGTTGGTGATTAATGGCGGCCAAATCAACATCTTCGTGCTCTCTCTCGTGCCAATCAAGCATGGTGAGCGATCTACATGCCAAAAAACATCCATTAGATTCCATAAAATCAAAATTTTTTGGTCCATTTTGGAGAATTTGGGGTTTAAAAACTTGTTGCGCGGAGTACGCACCCCGCCTTTAGGAACAGAGCGTGGGTACGTAGGTTCCCTTAAGGCAAGGTGCGTACGCCTGACATTTTCCCAATTGAGAAAATGTCAGGGTACGCGGGTCCCTAGTGTGGCACCTGCGTACCCCGAGAGGCGGTTCTTGAAACCCCAAAACCTCCAAAAAATGAAATTAGGGGCCTAAAAAAGAATTCTAAATGGATGAAATTGAAGAGGAGGATGTTGAAGAATACCTGAAAGAGACGGCGTTCGGTTTCGACGGTCGGATTCTCCGCAATGTCCACGGGAAGTTTCTTGCCAAAAGCCCTTTTTCTCTCCTCAACAGTAAAATGGTAAAAATGAATTGGTAAAAGCCCTTTTTATAGGTTTTTTGGGTAAATAAATGGTAAATTTGTTTATTTTTCACCATGAAAAGGTATTTTTCAAAGTATTTTTATCTATCTTCAACAGGTATGAGTAATGTGTTGGTTTTTGTGCAGGATAAAGGATTTTCAGGGAAAATTGTCATTTTTTACAAACAAAAACATCAGAGTCATCTTTAAGCCCTTTTCTGACTCCTAAAACATGAAAATATTGCCGAGCGTTTCTTTTACACTCGTTAAAACGGAATTAAAAGATGGTCCTCTTACAGCCCTTTTCTGACTGTAAAAACATGAAAAGATTGCCGGATTTTTGTCGTTTCAAATTCGATATTGGAAATAAAACGACGTGTCCTTGATCGGTTTTTACTTTTCAGATCAGAGACACTAATCATGAAAGTACTCCTTGGTCGTAAATATCAAGCGGTTCTCTCAAGTATTATTTTATACTTTTTCGGGCTTGGGAGACACAAATTTATGAAAAAGGCCAACCCTGGAGTCTTCTTAAGTTTTTCAGACTCTCTAAAATTGAAAAACGTCGAGTTTCTCCTATACTTGACTCGTTAAAATTTCACAGTAAAGGACCTATTCGATTACAAACAGGAACGGACCACTCCTTCTTAGGGTTCGAATCTAAACTAAGTTGGACTCATCCGAAGGATGAGCTTATAATCAAGCAAATGTTATCCTCCTCAAGCTTGTAAAAAATAAAGAGGTACTTGCCAGAAATGGTGGGGGAAAGGAGAGAAAAATGAGCCTATTTGTTATCCTTCGTCTCAGAAAAAACCTTATCACCACTCTTGAACACAACACTTTTCATTCACCTGGGTTGGGAAATCCTTTGCCTAACAGTTAGTCAAACCACATTGAAAGTCTTCAGCCGGTTTCTGGGTATTAACTTTGGGTCAATTGTCACCAAGCCATCTGTTGTGTCGTTATGTGTTCAAGAGGTTACTGCAAATAAAACATTCATCTGCAAAATATCTGTCATCCATCTTGACCATCCCTGAGTCAGTCCTTACAACTACATTTCTTCAACTTGATCTATGATTTCGTGTTGTGGGCTTGCCTACGACGGATCGCTTTCTATCGACATCAGCACATTATCTAGAAAGATGATCTAGGAATCATCAGTACCTTGAAATCTGCATGCATCAATGGTAGGTTTCTCGCCTTTCACGACAGTTTACATCATTGACTTTCGATCGAAGGATTCCGTGACATGTTCGACATCAACACATTCATTCACATCTCATGGATTGTACTGGGTACTTTGAGAACCATTGACATCACTGGTGGTCTCTCTCACACTTGTTAACAGTTTACATCATTGACTGGTAATCAAGTGGTTTCTACCATGCTCGACATCAACTCATTTATTCGCATGGATAGAATCATACTATTTCGGGAAGTAGAAATGAAGACTTTGGATCTAGTTTCCACCATCCAGGCTGCGAGGAGTTTTGTATTCATTATATAGTAGACTAATTATAAACAGATGGCTGCGTCCATACTGTGTCTACATGAGTCTATGATTATGATGTACTGCGAAATCATTCCTGTATCAGAGCAGTAGTTAGTTTGTTAAGTTAAAGTTTTTGATCTGAGTATGGGAATGCCTACCTCAACGATGATATGATCTCATATATGTAATTTGTGTTGAATATTTGTAGGTTCCAACTGGGCTCTCCACAAGATAATCCTTGAAATGATAAAGTGCTTCACCCTTCCCAGATGATATAAAAGACCTATTCTACTACAGGCTTTGCACTTTAGGGGGCAATCTGTTACACTAAAATTTGTCGCCATGACTATTTGCAGTCAGTATGGCTCCATCAATAGTCATATTGTCCTCCTTGGCAAGTCTTATACCTCTGCTCCTCATGTCAAACTCCAAAAAAGAGAGAAAGTCTTCAAAAGTCAATATAACTCTGGTTACGCAGTTTCTCTTACTCTTACCTGCGTGTACGCACCTCAAGTACATAATACCTGCATACTTGTACGCTCTATCTATAAAGGGGTGGGTGCGTACTCCTGTAAAGGTCAAAAGGCGCAAGTTTTACTTCAAAAAACTTACTTGTGGTCGATTCTAGAGCATTCTAGAAGATGGTTTGACGTGGATTGAGCGCCTCCAGATGGTTCATGCATCCCTATGAAAGAGGAACTTATCCCATCAAGAGGGGAGCTATCCCTTTGAAAGAGGAGCTTATCCCATTGATGGTGGACCTGATTAACTTCCTCCAAAGCACTATAAATACAGGCATTGGACCAGAGGCAAGGGAGGTTGAAAGCTGAACATTCCTAAGGGTAGATGCTGCTGAAATTAGGACTCCCTTATAGAGCTTGAGAGGATAGATTCCATTCCTTTATTAGCTTCATTTGGAAGTGGGTGAGCTGATCAAAGTAAAGGAGAACTCTTGCTAGACCCTAGGAGGGACCTGCACAACACCAAGGCACTGGTTGTAATGGTTTCTTTTGTTTCCAATTAATACAATTAAGTTCATTTTTCTCAACAAGTTGTTATATATAATTTGTTTCATAAACTCCTTGGTCTTTATGATGAATATGTTTTATTATATGAGTTATTCAGGTGCTATGTAATCGTTTGCTTGTTAGTGAATGCAGGCTTCAAGGAGAAGGAGCTCATTTGGATCGAAGAGGCTTGGCTGCTGCAAACAAGCATTGGACTAGAGGTAAGCCTTAAACACCTGGTTGCTTTTATTTTAATGCATGTTTAGGGAAAGATAGTGCTTGATTGTTTTGTTTGTCACTAGAAAAGCCTTGTTTTCTAGGGAGGTCGGTTTTGTCCGCAAAATTGACTCTTTCCGCATCACAATGAGCTTCTCCTTCCCAGGGCTCATTAAAATTGCTAGGTCGGATTCATCCAAAGGATCAACTTACAGTGCAAGCATATGTTATCCCCTTCAAGCTCATGATTAAAAAATAATTGGGGTACCTACTAGAAATGGTGGGGGGAAATTTGGAAATCTAATCAGTTGTGTCAGTAGCTCACTCTTAAACATGAAACTTTCTACTTCATGTCGGGATGGGATATTCTCCGTTGTATCGTTGACCTTCCTAGGTTGGGTTGTTCATTTTTTCCTTCCATTTGATCTCTGCCACGTCGTCATGGCCACCGATCCTATGGATCCAAAAGCCAGCAAACTTCCAGTAGTGTCACCGATGCGTTCAAGGGTTGTTCTTATGCAGTTACACTTACCTTTGATTCTCTGTATCATCCAAAATCATTTTTCATCCATCTATATCGTTTCAATGATGTGGGATACATTATGGCCCTCCTTCGACATGGTCGTTCCCCGTCAACTTCAGCTCATTATCCAGGAAGTTGATCGAGAGACTCCCTTCCAGTACCTTAGAGCTTGCATGCCTTAATGGAAAGTTCTTCACACTCGACGTCAAGTTCACCTCATTAACATTCGATCGAGTGGTTTCACGGGTGTTCGACTTCAGTTCCTGTATTCACATTCTATGGATTGTGATGATAGTACCTTGAGGACCATTGTCATTATTGGTGGTTTTCCTCGTGCTTGTTAATAGTTTACATCATTGACTGGTAATCAAGTGACTTTCTAGCATGTTCGATGTCAACACATATATTCACATGTTAGAATTTGTACTTTGACCAGGTCGTGCTGGAGTGCAAGAACCTGGGCTCAGATCATAAAAGTCCAGGTTGCATAGTGATGTGACATGATTATGTTGATATACATGTCTCTTTCAGAAGGATGGTTGCGACTATACCATGAGTTCTCATATGTGATCTTTCTCATTATTGGATGGCTGAAACTATACCTTGGTTTCGATATGATCCTCTTTATAGGATGGCTACGCCCATACCTAGATCCATTTACATGATCATTCTCCAGATGGCTGCATCCATACCACGATTCATGTATCATTTAACAGAGTTTTTCAGTTATGTATATGTATTTGTACTTGCTTGCAGGTTTTCTGACGACAAACTCTGGTTCCCCGCACTGATTCTTAAAACATTTCATCCTTCACTCCCACTGGTACAAAATGACCAATTAGTTACTTAAAAAACAACTAAAATATACATATAAACGACCATTTTTCAATCGGTGAACAATAGTAGCTAATTTACATTATCTTATAAAGTGACCAACTTTTAGTCATTTTTAGCTTAGTCATTAATTGGTTTCCTCAATTTTACCATCTAGTAGTATATTTAGTAATAAATTTGGTCATTAATTTTTCAGTGGTTTAGTCATTAATTGTCGCAATTAATGACCAAATATACAAAAAAATAAATTACTATATGAATCCTTGAGAAAACCAATTAATGACCAAATAAATATGACCAAAATATTGGTCGTGTTATGAGATACTGTAAATTAGCTACTAATAGTCACATATATGCAAATTTTAGTCATCATTTAAAACCAATTAATGACCAAAGAAATATGGCTAAATTTTAGTATTGTTATAAGATACTATAAATTAGCTACTAATAATCATATATATGAAAAATTTAGTTGTCATTTTAATAAAAAAATTATCATTTGCAGTAGTCATTCATATTTTTTTGGTATTTTCATATTCATTATATAAATGAATGATTTAGTAATTTCTATTCATTTTATTTAATTTCATTCATAATCATTATAAATGACTAATTCAATCATATATTCATTTTATTCATGTTCATCATTAATTAATATAAACTACTAATTTAGTAGTTTTAGATTGATTTTATGTGTTTATTATTAATCAACATAAATTAATTAGTATGATTTTGTGCATGTTTATCTAATATGATAATGCAAAGTTACATATGTTAATTACAAGACTAAATAATATCAAGTGCAAATAAAAATAATATCAACCATATAAATTTTATTATATAAAATATCAAGTATTAAAATATGAGATTCCAACTTAATATCGGTTGGACTACAATTTACACATGAAATATTGTTTGATCATTTCAAAACATTTTAACTGTGTTGCCAAAGCATTGCAAGTGAATTCATCAAATCTGAAGGCTTGACCATCAGTCTCTATGAGTGTGTCCTATGAAAGATATTGGCTCTAAGGGTATCACTAGACAAATTCTCTTCTCTCTCTCATTTTGCATTTGTCGCCAGAGTGTTATTGTTCTCCTCTTTCTTTAATTGCTGCTTCTTACCATGAATATTAAGTTCCTCTCTTGAAAATGAAAGAATATAAAATGCCAAGTATAAGACATGAAAGACGATGAATACTTGAATATGAAGTAAAGTAGACTATAAAATATTTATACAACATATACCTCAACATTCAATAGTGGCCACTATGTAGCTAGATGACCTGTATAAACAAAACAAATAAAACGTCACCATAGAAAATAACACCTTAGGAACTTAATATTTGAACTTCAACAAAACCGTAGGCACAATCATACCAACTAAGTTACATGTTAAAAATATCAGCAATAGATAACTTGTGAAAACAAATGGAAAAAAAAAGACCAGTATAAAAATTATCCTTATTGCTTGTTATAAAAGAGTCATGTTCCTTAAATTTGGATATTCTTTTGCCCATAGTAAAAGTTCATCACTATTATGACCTATGTTTTTAGGATCATGAGATTGATCCAACATCATATTGGATTGTGGAGACAAAATGATTCAACTTTCCAAGATGATTACCTCACATGGTTGAATGAAGGTGCTAGCTATGAGTAGTGTCAAACCTTAGGGAAGCAGAACACTAAGGCCTAAGAAAATATATCACCACTTTTCCACTAAGAGGAAAAAATTTCAATCCACAATGGCCTCTTGGAGTACATTTCGTTGGATGGATATCACACTCTGAGAGATGATTGTCTAATACAATGAGAAGTGTACATATATTGTCACAATGCCCCTCACAGTAGGACCCTATAGTTGTGTCCGATAATATTAATCATATTATAATATTTAATTATAAATTATGACTATCAGATAATTATTAGTTTTAATAATTAATCTGAAATTGTGTTTTTAGAATTTATGTATACATGAAAATATTTCGAAAAAAGGTACTTTTTATGACTAGTTAATTTCAAGTGAATCTAAATACACAAGAAATAATGGTGCCTCGGTGTTTGTCTAGTGTTATTCTCTCATTGTGCTAATTGCTCCCATGTCCTCTACTGATTTTGGTGAATTCCTTTTTGATTATGTCTAATGTCAATGCAGTGGACATTTATTCTCAGTGTTTTTCTGAGCCAAAGGGAAGCTCCACAAGTAACAACCAAAACGTAGCCACAAATATATTATTGGGGGCCAAAATGCAATAATTATATGACAAGCCAAGAAACATTGGACGTTAATCATCTTCCCTTTAATATTGATTAATAATTTCTTTGCATGATCATGTAATACTAAAGTGTCAAGTATGGTCATTTAAAGTCAGTCATCCACCAATATCACCTTTGAGAGTGTTTAGTATTTAATACTTCCTACTACACACACAGTAGATCACCAACTTCAAGGACATCAATATAAACACAACAAAAATGAAATTAAAATAAATGCTAGGAAGTCAAATGCGACTAATCTTGAGTCAAGAAAATACCAAACCCTTCACATTAGCAAGGAATTATTAGGCACTAAAACATCCATTGCATTATTTTAACCTTTTCTTTAATTTCTTTAATTGAGAACATAACTTTAAAAAAAAATTCATTGAAAAAGGTCTCAAAATCCTAACAAATTGTCAAGTGATTGTCATATCAATTAAACAAAAAGGAAATCGTTCGATATGCTTTTAACTTGCGGAATATATTGAAGAATATGAAGCTTTCTCATTGCTTTCTCCTAATCAAATTGTAATCTGTGGGTTCCAATCAAGTAATCAATTTTCTTCCAAGATAGTTAAGAGATCACTTTGGAGAAGGAATTCTAGAAGCATTAGGATAGTAGAAATGAAATTAACTAGGAGAAAATTAAAGCACTTTAGTGGGTGCTCCAAAATATTTGAACGCAACTGAAAATGATTTTATACTCTCTCCACACATTTTAAAACATAAACCATTGAGTTTCATCTCATTTATTTTCCACCTTTCTGTAATATGTAATTCTTTGAGAAAGAATAGAGCATTCATAAATATTGTCATGAAAGAGGACTCTTCATAATCTTAATAAGTTGGGCTCTAACAAATAAACAATTTCGTATAGTCATTCAATTTTACATGGTATATTTCAATGATTAAAATGACAACTTTATTCTTAATATGGTTGCAACAAAAATAAATTCAACCCTAACTAGTTGGGATCTAACAAATCAAGAATTCCATGTGGTAAAGTAAACTTACATGGTAGATCCCAATTATTTGCAATGACAACTTTGTTCTTGATCTTATTACAACATAGCTAAATTCAAGAGTACATACATATTTCCATATTGAACACATTCCGAGATTTCATAGAAATATAACGATACGATTTACCTATAGGATTTGTCTTTGTCACACAAACCTATTTTCGTAATAAAATTATAAATCCCATGTCTGCATTCCTCGTCCCCGACATACCAATTATTTACAGTGGAATACTTTATCATTGCTCCCTCGGTGCAATAGAGATCCACTACTATGGCATGGAGATGATTGGTGTCATAAAATGGTGCAGTGCATCCTTCAATATATGTCACAAAACTCCTCTCACCTCACAAAACTCCTCTCATCTACAACAATAAGAGTCCTCTCAAACTGCCTGGTCTCCATCTCATTCATCCTGAAATAAGTGGATATTTCCATGGGTGAAAAAGTGTGCTTGGGGATTTAATAGAAGGAACTATCACTAAAAAATATAAATACAATGCAACATAGTAGTTATCAACAGGAGGAATAACCCTGCCAAGCTACTTCCTAACTACATAAAGGTACTCTTGAATTACCTCTTATAATGAACAAAAGATAACATCAAATGCCTATAGATTCTACGTATGCATGGTAGAAATGAAAATACTGTCAAAAACAACATCTACAACAACATTGGTCAATCTCTTCTTCTAGTCAAAGGCATGCCCAACTTTTGAAAAGTACCAAGCCGGTCAGGGTCCACCTCATCCAAGCTCCCCTTCTTCTTCTACTCTCTCTATTTAGGTTCATAACAATAGGGAATGTCTTGGAAATTGATGGGTGGGTAAAAGTTATCATACCATTTGGGTTCTTCCATTTTTAATCATTGTCTGTAAGCATTGAATCTAAATTGTAAAATCCATTCAGGTTCATATTTTTAGCTGAAATTAACCTAAGCCTTGGAGAGTTGTAAGGTTTAATGGATCTAAGTATATTCTACTTAAAATATAGTAACATGGTTTAAAACTGTAGGCATTGATATTAGAATATAAGGATGAAACATAAAATATTTTATGTTCATTATTACAAGAAATTTTAATTTCATGTAACAGAGTTTGAGGAAGGTCTAGCATTTGCATCCTACTAGAAAATTTTCTTGCATCACTCAAGCCCTCAGTGCCCTTTGAATTTGGGCATGGTAGATTCCATCAATCGAACACTAAAAGAAGGTGAAAAGAAAAAATAAAATTTCATGCATTCTGACCCTAGAAAAGTTAGGGAGGAGCAAACTGATCTGTACAATAAGGAGATGAAAAATGCTTACTTGTCCATTGTCCTTTGATGAATTGTTGGCCGCAATCAAGATCTGCATTATCATAATCATTAAACCCTTTGTACAATAAGGACATTCAAAATTCTTACTTGTGCATTGCCTTTTGATAAATTGTTGGCTGCAATCAAGATATGCATTATCATAATCATTACACATTCAAATCTAGATAAAATGTATGATTTGATCATATAAACCCTCAAAATTGTTTACCCATAAGAACAAAAATCATCTTTAGTAAAAATGAAGAACTCTCCATAGTCCAAATTCATACCCATGTAAAAATTACCAAAATCTCAATAAGGACATGCAAAATGCTTACTTGTGCATTGTATTTTCATGAATTGTTGGTTGTAATCAAAATATGCATTATCATAATCATTAAACAATCAACTCTAGATAAAATTTATGCTTTGATCATATAAACCCTCAAAATTGTTTACCCATAAGGACAAGAATCATTTTTAGTAAAAAGGAAGAACTCTCCAGAGTCCAAATTCATACTCATGTAAAAATTACCAAAATTTTCAAGGTCTGCATTATCATAATCATTAAACCCTCAACTCTAGATAAAATTTATGCTTTGATCATATAAACCCTTGAAATTATTTACCCATAAGAACAAAAATCATCTTTAGTAAAAAGGAAGAACTCTCCAACTTCCAAATTCATACCCATGTAAAAATTACCAAAATTTTCAAGATCTGCATTATCATAATCATTGAACCATCAACTCTAGATAAAATTTATGGTTTGATCGTATAAACCCTCGAAATTGTTTACCCATAAGAACAAAATTTATCTTTAGTAAGAAGGAAGAACTCTCCAGAGTCCAAATTCATACCCATGTAAAAATTACCAAAATCTCCATGCCCAATGACCTTGCCCTTCCTCCATCTAATAGTTAATGCTCTCCTCAGGTGTTTCCCATGCAAACTCCATCTAGGTTCGAATCCCATGAAATCCATAGATCGCATTGATGGTATTCCTTCTTCTGGCATTTCCACCCAGATATAGATAAGGCAAGGAAAAAATCAGTGCTACAATATGATGTTGTAACCTGTGAATATTTTATTTGAACCCAATGCTAAACTGGAAATGAAAAAGAAAATAAATATTTATAATGGAAAAAATAAAAGAAATATTTATAATATAAAATAAAATATATAAATTGAAATTGGGTTAAATGGTTTGTTTTTAATAAGAATTTGTTATTTCTTGTGTTAGACTCTAAGTTAAAAAGAAGAAGAATAAGTTAAAAATGATATTGAGATGAGTGTACAAATTTAAATGTGAACTCAATTAATAATAAAAATTTAGATTAATAAAATAATAAAATTCAATTTGATATATTTTGATATTGTTATTAACTTGTGAATAGGCTTTGTTACAATACCATGAGCCAATACCATGACTTATCAATACTACAAGTCCAAAAACCATAACTTATTTCACAACCAATTTTTTTTATAACAACATGACAAGATTTTTAACCATGGATATATATATAGATATATATATGGATATATATATAGATATATATATATATATATATATATAGAACCAGAATAGATCCATCTTGGGTTAATTTTATTAAAACCTTAATTTAATTTCTATGGGAATATTTTTAGTAGTCGTGAGGATAGAGTGTTTAGATATATCTCAAATTGTAATATTTTCCCTTTTAGATTCAATTAAAAAAATGTTGTAAAATTAAATTAAAATAAAATATTTTTACTATGAAATAAGTTATGGTTTTTTGGCATGTGGTATTGATAAGCCATGGTATTGGCCCATGGTATTGTAACAAAGCTTATTTACAAGTTAATATCCATGGTAAAGTGAGGGTGAATATCAATGGTTAACAATCTTGTCATATTGTTATAAAATATTTTGATTGTGAAATAATTTATGTTTTTTTGGGCATGTGGATCCTTAGCTAAGATGGATCTTAGGGGGCATCTGTTACACAACATTTTGTCACTGTCCCTGTACTCCTCATTCCCTGATCCTGGAGGACCTCTACAGTGAACCCTAGATGTTTTCCCTTCATGAAGAAACTCTCATTGTGTCCCTCTTCATGAGCAGAGCAATTTCCTTCTGCACCATTTCCCAAAAATCTTCTGTCTTTCCCAGTTTACAAGACTGGTGCTAATGACCCTTGTCCTCCTCGTGTCGATATGTAGGGATTAACACTATCCCTAGCACCGACCAGAGCGACTGAGCTTTGTTACAGTCGCGTCGATCCTCTTATGGAAAGTTTTTTAAATAAGGAGCTGAAGCGCCCAGCTCTAGAAGCTTTGTAATGGAAGTCTGGTAAATGGTTTGGCTGGATGGGGTCAAGGATGTCAGTTTGGGCTCCTTTCCCCTATAAGGATGGAACTACCTCAAAAGATAAGACCTTCTCACATGAGAAGAAGATCCATCTCTCATCCATTCATGCTATATAAACCTCATTTTTTCCCAAGCACAAGCTAGTGTTAACGTTAGTGCGCTAATGCTAATTAATTTTGGAGTAAACAACAAGCTATTCATAGTTGTAGCTCTCTAGTTGTGTGAGGGAGAAGTGTGAATTTGGTTTAGTATGAAGCCTAAAGGGAAGAGCCTTAAAACTATCATTGTTGAGGCCATCATGGAATGTTAACGGGAACCTGGTTTTGTTAGAGGAGAACAACAACGTCAAGACAATGGTTGTAATCTCTTCTTGATTCGATATATATGCAACTATCTATTTATTTCATACATAATGTGTCATCTTACATATTTATGGTTTAATGTTTCTTGACTTGCTAAGTAGGTTGAATTACAACTTGTCTATTATCACGGTTGTTGTTTTTTATTGTTTACTTATTTCAGGTGTTCGAAGAAGGAAACGAGAGATAGTTGGAGCAAGCAAGCAAGGTCATCATCAAACGGGATAAGCGTACTAAGAGGTAGGCCCTCTTAATTGGTTCTAACCTAAGGAAATATTACACGAATGTATCAGTTGTGGCTACACCCATTATCGAGCAGAGGAATTGTTTGTGTCCGCACTCATAATTTTACTTCACCATAGAGGGAAAAAGCCAGAACTGTCAAGAACAACCAGAATTGTTGGAACATCCGGGAAAGTTAACGCAGAGGGAAGAAGCTAAAACTTCCGGGAATAGCTGGAACTACCGAGAACTGCTGGAACTGCTGGGAAAGATGATGTAGAGGGTAGAAATCGTAACTTTGGGAACAATTGAAATTGTCAGGAACTGCCGGGAAAGCTGACATAGAGGGCAGAATCCAAAACTACCGGGAACAACCAGAACTGCCGAAACTGCCAGGAAAGCTGATGCAGAGGGCAGAAGCTAGAACTACCGGGAACAGTCAAAATTTCTGGGAACTGCCAGGAAAGCTAACACAGAGGGCAGAAGAGGCTGACGTAGTCCCTAAAGGCTGATGCTGGGGTTTTTTGTGGGGCAGATTGGAGATGAGGAGTTACCAGAGTGTTTATCTAGGGTTTCAGCTGGAGCATCTGTCTTTGAAGAAGAGGTACTACTGCTGAGATTTTTCTCTGTTGGATGAGCCAGATTTGGCACCCAGATTATATTCTGAAACTGCTTAATCAATAAAACTATCAAATAGCTGCACCGGTTTTCCCACATTGGGTTTTTTCGGGGACATTAGTCCAAAAATAACAGTGTCATTTGTGTGCTTGTTTCTGTTTCCTTCAGTTGATAATTTGTAATGTGTTGAGCATGTAATTTTGTTTATTTTCAGTATTTACATGGTAAATAACCTATTAGTTAATCAAAACAAGTAGGAAGGAATAAATTAGAAAGTACATGGAGGGTTTCTAACTGTTAGACTTAGAAACTTCAACATGGTATTAGAAGGAGGTTGCAGATCACATGAGAACTAAGGACATCAACCGAGTATAGAAACAGCAACAAAAAATAGCTGTCCCCAATGACAAAAGTTGTTCCTAGCAGCAAAACAACAAGGAAGGGGTGACGCAGTGCCTGCATCATCAAGTTTAGGCAAAGAAGAGGTTGCGCAGAGGCTGAGGGAGGCAAAGATAGGCTCACCCAGAGCCACGTAGGGGCTAGGAGGGCTGATGCAGTTGGCTTAAGGAGCTAGTTTACCATTGTTGGGACTACGCAAAGCCTAGGAGCTCCCACCTTCAGGTTGCTGGGGTTTAGGAGGTTGTGGATAAGTTGTGGAGTGGAGATGGTGGGGTACTGTTGTCAGAACAATACCCAACAAGGAAAGGCCAAGGAGGAGGGAGTTGCTATCAAGGGTTTCTAGCCCAGAAATTTGGATCAGTGGTGTGGTTGCACAAACGATCAGAGTAGGGCGCATCTCAACATCGACAGAAGGATTTCTAGGAGGGAAATCAAGGCTCAGAGGGAGTCACATCGAGAACTTCTAGGAGGGAAGTAGAAGAGCAATGGAATGACACTACATGGAGTAAGAGACTAGGAAAGACCGGACGAAGCCTCAAAATTCGTAGTCTGGAAGGCCAGAATCTTATCCGTACTTGACAAAAATCATGTTAAGCACTTTTCCTTGAAGACGATATCGCTCCGAGTTGACCCAACTGAAAATGACAGGTATGAGGAAGAAATGGAGAGGGCCAAGAGTATCATTCTTGACGGGGTCAAGGATAATATAGTACCACATATTTCTGAGAAGAATACACCACAAGAGATGTGGGAGGCCCTGACCAAATTGTATCAGCATACTTCCATGCAAAGGAAGATGCTCCTAGAAAATTAGCTGTGGTCATACTAGATGTAGAAGGGATAAAAGATCGACACCTTCTTCAGTCAATTGAAGGATATTCGAGATCAACTGACTTCCATAGGAGCTACACTAGATCCAAAGTTGATGGTGAGAACAACTTTGAATGCAGTCTCAGAAGACTGGGAGGTGTTTATCCAGAGCATACTAGGAAGGGCGACCCTTCCAGATCGGGAGGAAATGTGGGCGGCTCTTCGCAAAGAAGAGACCAAGAGGGTGACCAAGATGGGAAGCAGTAGCAAGGGGATCATAATCAAGAAGGAGGAGGAGGTGGATGATGCCCTAGCATTTGAGGGTAAGCAAGGAAAGTGGAAGAAGAAGGACCTCTCCAAGGTCAAATTCTTCCATTGTGGGTAGCTGGGTCATTATGCGACCGAGTGTCTGAGGAAGAAGAGCAAGGGAGAGGCTTCTGAAACCAAGGCAGTGCCAGCAAGGGCAAAGAAGGAAGTGGAGACAGACGATGATTGTGCCATGAGTGCACACACACCACTTGAGCGAAAGTGGGGAGACATCGAGCTGTAGTCAAGAGGACTACAAAAGATGAGGGGCAGGATTATCGATGTACCCAACCTCTTCGATTATACCTGGCTATGGGAGCCCTAAAGAAGAGTAGCAGGGTTGGCAGATGTTAGTAGAGATGGATGAGGATGGAGCGGCAGAGAGAGATACAGTGCAAGATTCCCAGGATAGCTCGAGGCTAGTAGGCAGCAACAGTGCGAGAGGCATGGGAGAGTTGCTCTAGTGCAGGATGACATATAGAGGTGTGAAACAGTGATAGATGTAGGGATTTGTTACAGCAGCGTAGAGGTTAGAGAGGGAGCACTTATCAGCGACAGAGGGAGCTTCAACATCAGGAGTGTCTCTAGCCTGACAAAGATGTCAGAGTTGGGAGATCAGTTACTTACTTCTCAATAACTGAGTTGCAGTGCAGTAGTTAGCAATGGTGGTGTTATGGGTGGCACGATGCAATATGATGAGAGGGGATGCAGTGCAGACATAGCAGTGGCAGTGGCAAGGCCATAAGCAGCAACACAGATGCAAAGGGAGATGTTGTACAGATGCAGTAGTACAGATGATGGGCATCAGGCATAACATCAGGAACCGATGCCAGATGATCAGAGTAATACTCATTAAGGAGTATTGCTAGAGCACAGTCCTTCCTAAGAGGGAGTGTTGATTTGGGGTAGAATCAAATGTGATCTAGCCACAACATTTGGTGGAGAGGCTAAGGCACATGAGATCTCCAATACCTAGAAAGGGTTTGGGAAAATTCTAAAAATTCTGGGAGATATCAAAATAAATAATATTTTTAATGGAGTCCCCAAGTCTAAACTTATGGAAATTGAAATATTAATGTGAATTAAGATAAAACTTTGTTAGAATGGTCCAAAAGTCATGGATCAAGCCAGATATAATCTTAGCTGTTGATTAGGGACTTAATCTCAGCTGTTGATTTGTCAATGAGAAAAGTATAAGAGGAGGCTTGAGGGTCACTTGGAGAACACACCAAGAGATCAAGATTTCGATTTTCTGGGGATGGGTTTGTTGAGAAAGTTGATAGAGAGATTTGGAGTTGCAACTGAGCGGTAGTGAATGTAGAGGCAGAGAGGTAGAGATAGTACTGGGAGGATTAGCGCAACAGCCGAGAAAGCTGACGCAGAGGGCAGAAGCCAGAACTGCTGGAATAGCCAAGAAAGTTGACGCAGAGGGCGGAAGTCAGAACTGCCAGAACAGTTGGGAAAGTTGACACAGAGGGCAGAAGCCTAATTTTCTAGAACTGTCGAGAAAGCTGACGCAGAGGGCAGAATCTGGAACTGCCGGGAACAACCGGAACTGCCGGGAAAGCTGATATAGAGGGCAGAAGTCGGAACTATCGGGAACTGGCAGAACTGTTGGGAACTACTGAAACTGCTGAAAAGTTGACGTAGAGGGTAAAAGAGGTTGGCGTAGTCCCTAGAGGTTCACACTAGAGTTTTTCATGGGGCAAATTGGAGCTGAGGAATTGCCGGAGTGTTTATCTGAGGTTTCAACTAGAGTATTTGTCTCCGAAGGAGAGGTACTACTGCCGATATTTTTCTATGTTGGGTGAACCAGATTTGGCACCTAGATTGTATTCTAAAACTACTTAATAAATCAAACCCTCAGGTAGTTGCACCAATTTTCCCACATTGGGTTTTTCTGGGGACACAGTCCAAAAATAACAGTGTCATTTGTGTGTTTGTTTCTGTTTCATTCAGTTGATGATCTGTAATGTGCTGAGCATGTACTTGTGTTTATTTTCAGTATTTACATGGTAAATATCTTGCTAATTAATCAGAACAAGTAGGGAGGAATAAATCAGAAAATACATGGAGGGTTTTTAACTGTTATACTTAGAAAATTTAACAAAATCAAGCTGGTAGTCCCGGTTTTGGGATCCGAGGGAAATCTCTGTGTATATTTTTTTTATGTGTTATGCTCTCACCTTTGTTTATTTTCCATTTTTTAGAATTTGTATGTAGGTAATTTCTATAGGGGGTTAAAACCTATAAGTCTGTGGTTAAGCTGGAGGACTTATATGATCTTAAGGATAGATTCAAAAAACCCACTAACTTAAAACTCCAAAGTTCAACTTTGAGGTTTGAATTAGTTAATCTTGGAACTGACCTTAAGCCTCAGAATATCAATCTAGGACTTGGTCTTAGACCAGATGAAAAATTAGCCTTCATTAATTTGTTGAAGAAATACAAGAATGTCTTTGCTTGGAACTATGAAGACCTTAAGGCATATGATACTTCCATAATTGAACATACCATCACCATGATATCTGATGAAAAATCTGTGCAACAAAAGCTAAGAAAGATCCATTTGAATTTAGAAAATTGGATAAAATCTAAATTGAATAAGCTGCTCAAAGCCAAAATTATCTTTCCTGTCACGCACTTAAGGTGGGTTTCCAACCTTGTTCCCGTCATAAAAAAGAATGGTGATATTCAAATATGTATAGACTTTCACAATCTCAACAAAGCTTGTCAGAAGGACAATTTCCCATTACCTCATATGGAATAGATACTGCAATCAATTGCAGGCTCATAACTAATGTCTTTTCTAGATGGATTCTCAGGTTACAATCAGATTCTAGTACATCCAGATGATTGGCTAAAGACTACCTTTCGAACCAAATGGGGAACCTATGCTTATCAAAAGATGCCATTTGGATTAATCAATGTTGGTGTCACATTTTAGAGAGCCATGGATATAGCTTTCAAAGGTTTGGTTAATAAATCAGTGGTAATCTAATATACATGTATACTCAAAAAGGCGCGGTGATCATTTAAAATATTTAAAACAAATATTTGAGCGTTGTGAGAGGTATGGAATTTCACTTAATCCCAAGAAATATTTCTTTGCTTTAAGTGAAGGAAATATCCTTGGATTTATTGTATCCAAAGAAGGAATTCACATTGATCCTGATAGGATAAGAGAAATTTCTGGAATCCCATTACCTCATAACAAGAAATCCATGCAATCTTTCCTAAGAAAGATAAATTTTGTCAAAAGATTTGAACTTGACTTTTCGCAAATTGTTTTAGCTCTCCAATCTATGATTAAGAAAAATTCTCTTTTTAAATGGGGACATATTGAGCATGAAGCCTTTGATCTGATTAAACAAGCAATCACAAATGCTCCCTCACTAGCAACCTCAAAGTTTTCTAATCATTTCATTTTATATACCTTCGCTTTCGAGGAATCATATGTAGCTATATTAACACAAGTCAATGATGACAAAGCCGAAGCACCAATTTCTTTCTTTATCTCCAATTTGCGAGGGTTGAATTAAATTATTTAGATGTTGAAAAACAATCTTTCATTGTTTTCAAATCAATAAAGAATTTCCAACCCTTTCTCCTCAAAACTCACACCAAGGTAGTAGTCCCGTTCTCAGCAATGAGAAATTTATTAATACAAAGAGATGTAGGTGAAAAAAGGGCAAATTGGGTAAGAACACTACAAGAATATGACATTGAGATCATACCAGCCAAAATTGTAAAAGGTCAAGGTTTTTGAAAAATGTTAGCAGGAGCATCCAACTTACCAGCACTATAAGATTCAGGTGATGATATACAAGAATATGAGGTAAGCCTCAATGATACTGAATCCACATATGTTGATATCATATTTTATTTGAAAAATGGATATGCCCTTATGCAACTATGTTACAAAAGAAAAATGGCTTTGAGGTTAAAAGCTAGACAATATCAAATCATCAATAATGTGTTGTTTAGAATAAATTATGATTATGTTTTTCTTAGATGTCTTGAAAAATATGAGGTAGAAAAGGTTTTGCAGGAACTCCATGATGGACGAGCTGGTGGACATTTTGGAGGGGACACAACCACACATAAAATCCTGCATGCTGACTATTATTGGCCAACCTTATTTAAAGATGCACACGATTATGTAAGGAAATGTAAATTTTGTTAAACAACTGCTGGGAGACAGAGGAAACCTGCATTACCATTGTAGCCGGTCAACATTGAACAGCCATTTGAACAATGGGGATTGGACATAATAGGTGAGATCGTTCCTCACTCTTCAAAGCAGCATAAATATATCCTTACAACAACTAATTACTTCACAAAGTGGGTGGAAGAAATTCCACTTAAGGTAGCCAATTTTGAAAACATCATTGAATTTATTGATTAGTTTATTATTACCAAATTTGGTCTGCCATCTGCCCTCATGTTTGATAATGCATCTTATTTTACAGGCAATTCTATGACAAAATTTGCTCTTAAAATAAGTTTTAAACTTAAATACTCTACTAACTATTATCCTCAGGGAAATGGCTTGGCTGAGTCTACAAACAAAAATCTCATAAGAATCATCAAACGAATCGTTGATCAAGGTCAGAAAAAATGGCACAAATCCTTAATATTTTGTTAGGTCCCTATAATACTAGTGATTACCCCATTACTATTGTAGTTGTACCCCTTATTAATATTGTTGTGCCCCTATTGTCCCCATATTGTTATTACTATGCCCCATAGAATCCCTCTATTGTTATTTTTTTGGCTTTATATTATTATTGTTAGGTCGGCTGGGTTGTATTGTGACTCCTTATACTCTTATATGTAGAAAGGAGGTTTTGTCATTTGAATCATCCAAGAATTGTTCATTTATGTAATGTAAGGAGGTTTCCCCCTCAAAGAGGCTGAATTTTAAGGCGTTGATCTATATTTTCTATCTTTTTCTTGAGCTGGTTCCATAACATTTGGTATCAGAGCTTTGGATTCTAGGGTTTCGCTGCTCCAAATTGGTCATCATAGAATTTTCGCTATAACTTTTTTTCTGTGACGTTTCAGAAGCCAAAAAAAAAAACCCATTTGAGAAGACATCACGCTGAAGCTCGAATCCAAATTTCAGAGTTTTGTGCGCTATATTTGCAGAGATATGATCTGAGGAAGTTGGTCTTTTTGCAGACTCCTGAATTACATTCCAAACAGGTGACCTAGGGAAAATCATCATAAGTTTCTCTTTGAGCATCGGATTGAAATTTTTTAAGAAGGTACAAAAAGAGGACGGACTTTAGTTTCTTGTATATATTTTTCAGAGCCAAAGGTCAAAACAGGGACACGTGGCACGTCGTACAAGTTTTCTCTACTGAATTAGTATATAATAAGGTCACTGTGGGAGATTTGGCATAACTCTTCATTGGAGAATCCAATTGGGGTCAGACTGGTGGCATTGGAAAGAGGACACAGAGGGCTACCATAAATCATAATTTTAGAATTGGATGATACGAAATTACAGAGATACATAAAAGGCAATATCGAGCTCCTACAAAGTGAGAAAAGGTGTGTAGATTTTTTAAATTTTTGCTTAAGCTTGGTTTGAAAAATTATTTTGAAGGAATTCAAAGGGCATAGTGGAGCATTAGTATCGGTAACTGATGCCCCGAGGAAAGAAAATGCAAACACCTAGTAAGAAATCTGAAAGCTCTAGCATGAATCATGAAGAAGAGGAAGAAATGCTACATGATATATCAAAATTACAAGACCAAGTGCAACAAATTTAACTCTCACAAAAGCTAACAGAAGCTAAGATAAATGGAGTGGAATCTAAGATAAAGGGCATGGAAGCCAAGATTGACGATTTGAAGATAGATTTGAAGGTAGATTTGACAAATTTTCTACAAGAAATACTTACTAATGGTGAAAGGGGAGGAAAGGAAACTCATGATGCAAACAAAGGAAATGTTAATCATGATTTTATAGACTATAATGTTGGATCGAAAATGCACCATATTCCAAAAATCGATATGAGGAAGTTTGATGGCAAGGATCCCGCAACATGGATATTACAGATGGAGCGATTTTTCGATCTCAATAATGTGCAAAACACACAAAAGGTACTTATTGCAACTTTATATTCGGAACCAAATCAGTTTGTATGGTATCAATGGCTTTGCTCTCGTAAACAATTTATCACTTGGGCAATTTTTACGGAAGAATTGATAGCACATTATGAGGATACAAAAAGCAACACTTTTTTTAGCCAATTGATAAGTCTCAAACAAAAGGGTTCAATAATGGAGCACATTGAGGAGTTCCAAAAATTGAACATAAGGGTAAAAAATATTCCAGAGGAGCATAGAATTGATGTGTTCATAGGATCTTTAAAGGATAATATCCAACATGATGTTTGCCTTTGGGAACCTGATTCATTAGAGAAGGCATTCAGGTTAGAAAGAAAATTGGAAAGAAAAATTATGGCAACCAGGAAGCATACCACTCACAACTATAAAGATGGAAGTGTTGTTGCCGCTAGTCTTCCACAACCTATAAGATTGACACCACAACAATTGGAAGAAAAAAGAGCAAAAGGGCTTTGTTACAGTTGTGATAGCAAATACACTAAAGGTCATAAGTGTGCTAAGAGGAAATTATTCTACATAGTTTGTGAAGAGGAAGAAGAAAAGGAGCAAGAAAGGTCAAAAGAAGAGGATATACTCCAGGAACAAAGCCTAGATGAAGAACAAATGAATCTGACCATATCTTGTAATGCATTGGCGGGAATTACCACTCCTCAAACCATCAAGATAGAAGGACAAATCAAGAAGAAAAAGGTAATAGTGTTGATTGATTCAGGAAGTACCCACAATTTTATTCATTGTAAGGTAGCAAAAGAATTGAATTGCTTCTTATATCCAGCACCAGAGTGTCAAGTGATGGTTGCAAATGGAGGAACAATAAATTTCTCTGGAAAGTGCCATAATATCAAGCTATCCATGGGAGAATATGTATTGACTAGCCCAATGCTTTCCATTCCAATGGGAGGTGCTGATGTTGTATTAGGAGTCCAATGGCTACAATCCTTGGGTACAATAGCTTTTAATTTTCAAGAAATTTTCATGGAATTTTCTGTGGAAGGAAAGGAAGTTGAATTAAGGGGTATTGCAGGGAAACCGGGAAAGATAATCAGCTCTAACGTTATGACAAAGCTTCTAAAAAAGGAATGAAAAGGTGTAATTGCACAATTATTTCGCTAGATGTTTCCACATTGGAATCATCTATTTCTCCAGATCTCCAAAAAGTCTTGGACAATCATTCCAAGGTATTTGAGACTCCCAAAGGTCTCCCACCTATTCATGATCATGATCATGCTATCCATCTGATTCCAGGAAGTGTTCCTCCAAACATCAGGCCATACAGATATCCCTATGCCCAAAAGAGTGAAATTGAACATATGGTTGCAGAAATGCTAGAGGCTGGAATAATTCAACCGAGTCAAAGTTATTTCTTTGCTCTAGTAGTATTGGTGCACAAGAAGGATGGATCATGGTGCATGTGTCTGGATTATAGGGAGCTCAACAAGCTCACTATCAAAGATAAGTTTCCCATTCCTATCATTGATGAATTACTAGATGAATTGCATGGATCAATTTACTTCAGCAAGTTGGATCTTTGTTCAGGATATCGTCAAATCAAAATGAAGACTGAATACATTCCGAAAACAACATTTAGAACTCATGAGGGTCATTATGAATTTTTGGTCATGCCTTTTGGCCTTACCAATGCACCCTCAACATTTCAAGGTTTGATGAATTCAATTTTCAAGCCATTCCTTAGAAAATTTGTGTTAGTATTTTTTGATGATATACTAATCTACAAGCAAGTCTTGGAAGGATCATGTTGAACATGTTGACAGGGTGCTACAACTATTAGAGGAGAAACAATTATATGCAAAAAGATCCAAATGTTTCTTTGGAGTACAAGAGGTGGAATATCTGGGTCATATTGTATCTCATGAAGGAGTTAAGGTAGACCCTAGCAAAATTAAAGCCATTAAGGAATGGAAAATCCCCACATCCATAAAGCATCTGCGAGGATTACTCGGGTTGATAGGGTATTATCACAAGTTTGTTAATAATTATGGGAGAATAGCAGCATCTCTAACAACACTATTGAAGAAAGATGCATTTTCGTGGACTCCAGAAGCAACAAAGACCTTCGAACATCTTAAAGAGGCAATGTGCCAAGCACCTGTCTTAGCTACACTAGACTTCAAAAAAACCTTTATTGTGGAATGTGATGCTTCATGAAATGGAATTGGTGTTGTTTTAATGCAAGATGAAAGACCCATTGCTTTTGAAAGTAGTCCAATCAAGGGAAAGTTTTTACACAAAGCTATTTATGAGAAGGAAATGTTGGCAATACTCCATGCACTTAAGAAATGGCGACTCTACCTAATGGGAAGACACTTTAAGGTAAAAATGGATCATGATAGTCTTAAATACTTTTTAGAACAAAGATTATCCTCTAAAGAGAAAAAAAAGTGGGTCACAAAGATGTTGGGTTATGACTTTGAAATCATCTACAAAAAAGGGAAGCAAAATATGGTGGCAGATGCACTCTCAAGAAAGGATGAAGATGTGGAAGCATTGTTGTGCGCCATTTCTATTATCCAACCAGATTGGATAAACGAAGCAAGGGAGGAATGGAAGAATGACGAAGAAGTGTAGGCACTTATTTGAAAGTTACAACAATATTCCAGTACGTCGGACACATTTAGCTGGAAAAATGATTCGTTATGGTACAAATATCGCTTATACCTCTGTAAGAATTCCCAGCTAAAACAAAAGATTCTTATGTAATTGCACACTTCTCCCTTAGGAGGGCACTCGGGATTTTAAAAAACATACCACAGGGTTAAGAAGGAATTTTTTTGGGATGGCCTTAAATCAGATATTCAAAAGTTTGTGGCGGAATGTTTGGTTTTCTAACAAAATAAAGTTGAAACAATTAAGACATTGGGTCTATTACAACCTTTATCCATTCCAAGCCAATGTTGGGAGGAGGTTTCAATGGATTTTATCACAGGTTTACCCAAGTCTGAGGGAAAGAGTGTCATCATGGTGGTAGTTTACAGACTTACCAAGTATGCACACTTTTGTGCATTATCACATCCATTTAAAGCCAATACAGTTTCTATTGCATTTATGGAAACAATTCAATAGCTACATGGAAACCCAAAGATTATTGTAAGTGACAGAGATCCCATTTTCACTGGAAATTTTTGGACAGAATTATTTTCTTGTCTTGGTACTCAGTTAGCTCATAGCTCATCTTATCATCCTCAATCTTATGGGCAAACTGAGATAGTAAACAAATGTTTGGAAGGATATCTTCATTTCTTTGTATCTGATAAACAAACACAATGGGTCAAATGGTTGCCTTTGGCTGAATGGTGGTATAACACTTCCTTCCATACAGTGACGAAAATGACCCCATTTATGGCACTTTATGGGTATCAACCACCATCCATCACATCATATTTAAGAGAAAATTCTAAGGTTCAAGCAGTGGAACATCACATCGAACATCAACAACAAGTCCTCCAACTCTTAAAGGATAACCTCGTGTTGGCACAGAATAGAATGAAACAACAGGTAGATCAACATCATAGCGAAAGAATTTTTGATGTAGGTGATTGGGTATTCCTACAGCTACAACCATATAAGCAAATGTCCCTCAAGCAAGATAAGAAGGATAATAAACTATCACCAAAGTATTATGGTCCGTACAAGGTGTTGCAAAAGATTGGTACTATGGCATACAAATTGGAGCTTCTTGCAGCTTCTTGATTGCACCCAGTTTTCCATATTTCATGTTTAAAGAAGGTTATAGGCGATAAGCTCCTAGTTCAAACAATATTTCCAGAACTTGACGAGGAAGGAAAAATTATATTGGAACTAGAAGAAGTGACAAAAACAATAACTTGACAGCTACGAAATCGATCAATTTCAGAGTATCTTATCAAGTGGAAGAACTTATCTGTTGAAGATTCCACATGGGAGGATGAGAATTTTATACAAAAGCATCTAGAACTACTCAGCATTGAGGACAACACTTTTTTTAAGGAGAGGGGCATGTTGGGTCCCTATAATACTAGTGATTACCCCATTACTATTGTAGTTGTACCCCTTATTAATATTGTTGTGCCCCTATTGTCCCCATATTGTTATCACTGTGCTCCATAAAATCCCTCTATTGTTATTTTTGTGGCTTTATATTATTATTGTTAGGTCGGCTGGGTTATATTGTGACTCCTTAGACTCCTATATATGGAAAGGAGGTTTTGTCATTTGAATCATCCAAGAATTGTTCATTTATGTAATGTAAAGGAGGTTGCCCCCTCAAAGAGGCTGAATTTTAAGGCGTTGATCTATCTTTTCTATATTTTTCTTGAGCTGGTTTCATAACATATTTTCTCTATGGACAGATTCAATAACACAGAATGCCTCAATAGGAACTTCTCCTTTTAATTTGGTCTATGGGAAAGAAGTTGTCCTCCCTACAAATGTAGTTATTCCCTCTCTAGCCCTAGTTCAATTTATTGAAGAAACCCTTTCCTCTTCTATGCATGTAAGACAATCACAAATCCTTAAGCTTGAAGAAGAAAGGGAAAAGGCCAAAACCACACATGCACATCAACAACAGTTAGTCAAATATTCATTTGATGCAAATTATGTAAGCTCAAAATCCTTTCAGCTCGAAGACCTGGTATTGAAATGGGATAAATCACATGAGGAAAAAGGTCAGCATACCAAATTCCAAAGTATGTGGCTTGGCTTGTTCCAAAGTGTCGAAAAAATAGGCCCATCAACAATTTTATTGCAAGATTTATCAGGCAAGAGAGATTCTCTGCCTGTTAATGGGTAGATTTTGAAAAAATATTTTTCACAGAAGACAATCTCTTCTATTTATTGTATATCACTGCTTTTACTTTTTAGGAAAATAAAAGTTGAAGTAGCATTTACTTTTGGCCTTTGTAAATAGTATATTTTATATTTTGACTTTTTACTTGTATAAGTATAGATTGTTCAGAAGATAATTTTTACATTTTAAACATAAGCTAAGTTCTATCTCTCTAAAATTGCTTGTCCTCTACCAAAATTAGTTGTCCTTTGGTAAAACTCAACTTTGTACAAGAACTTTTGTTCTACCATCATTTAAGAAAAGTATCTATAACAAAGCACGAACTCTCTACTGAGAAGCATCTTCAACTCTATAATTGTCATCCTAAAACTCTTAAGGAGTCAATGATTCTCCCCATCTAGTGAGCTTTCACTTTTTAGAGTGTAATTCTAAAATATGCTTAAACTTAAAGGATAAGAGGTCTCATCGAGAGCCGACTTACCATGATCATAGGGAAGTAACAAGCTGACATTACCAATACTGCATACCAAAACAGGGTAATGGCTTGAGAATATGTTAATCAAAAGACAATGGGTCTCATCACGAGCCAACTTGTTCAGTTAAAGTTACAACTAGTGAATTGCATTGTCAATTTTGGCTACTAAACCAAGAAAATGACCTTTAAGAAGAAAATGAAAATTTTAAGAAAAACGAATTGCTTAGAAAAAATGAGAAAGAAAGTAAGTATATGAATCTGAATTTATCTTTAAAAATTTCACTCTTACCTAGATGGGATATTGAATCATTTCTAGTTAAAAGGTAACCCTGTCGAGGCTATGGATGCCTGCTGGAAGCAGAGGCTCTACCTATGACAACTGAGTACATCTAAAAGCTAATTTGCGAGAGTCCCCTATTTTTATCTTTAAAACCAAGTAATTATTGATGTAGACAAATCAATTTTCATATTGAAGAGGATAATCAAATGGACGGTAATTAAGTAGATTTTGTTTTTTTATTCGGAGAAATATTACTTATCTTGTATTTCATGTATTTTTATTTTTCTGAACCACCTTTATTTTGGAAGTTTTTAGAAATGTCAAAAGACTGTCAGAGGTAACTGGTTCTTCCAACAAATCGCCAATTGTCATGTTATTCAACAACCCCCCCATTTATTGGTATAATAGATAATATTCTATTAATAAATGGGGACCCATGATAAAATCCTTGAAAAATAAATTTAGCACTTAGACACTTTCTTTTAAGTTTTTGGAATAAAGCAAGATATCGAGTCAAAACCCTTTGGAAAGCTAGAAATCCTTGCCTTTTCTCATACCGCTGGACCAAGTGTGTCAAAAGCCTTATTAACAAGCAAAATTTGTGAAAAGCAATCAAAAGAATCACCGCGCTTAACTTAAATATCATTAGGATTTATATTTTAAAATAAGACCTAAGGAATTTCCTATTTAAATAAAGCTTGTATCGCATATTGTCATTCATGAAGGGTGCACTCTCACAAAGCATGTTGAAACTTGTGAAATGTGATATTGCGATGAGACGATCAACTTTATTGCATCACATTAGAACACTTAAGAAAGGTCTGAAATCTTACGAACAATGTGATGTTATGAAATGCGATAAAATCCCAGACCTGATAGAACCTAATATCATAAAATGATGATTAAAGTCTATCATGTGATGGAAAGTTCTTTATAAGGTAAATAGCTTTAAATAATAAAGAACACATCGCTTGTCCTGCATCACGCATACTGTAGAAACTTAAGGAACTTTAATAAAGCACAAAATCAAACATTCGAAATGTGATTTATGACATTGCATCTCAATCACAGAATTGGCATTCTCGCAACTTAAGTTCTCCACCTTTAAATCCATCCTTCTTGTTTTGCTATGTGATACATTAATTAGCAATAAAAGTAGTGATAAGGGACAATTAGTGGCTATTTAATATAGGTTAATGGCATTTATGGTAAAAAGCGACTCGATGTAATACAATATATTTTCATTTGTGTTTGATTAAAACTCCTTTCTTGTCACCTTTTTGGGTTTTCTATATCATTCATTCTCATTGTCATTCTTACTTGTGTTTATCCAATAGCTTCTGTTTTGATCCATTTCAGGAAAAATCTATAGGGAGCATTCTCGGAAATAATGGGAAAGAAGGGAAAGGCAGCTGTGTTTGAGAAATCAGAAATGATTTCTCTTTTCTTTGATACTATGTGTAGCAGATACGGAGGAACTACAACTTGGGAGGCTATGTACAACTTGTTAAAAGAAGAGCACACAACACCACTAGAAACAAAGGCCACAACAGATTCCCAGGAGTCATCTGATGCCTCCTATTTTGAGACGGCATTCTCTTTCTTGCACCGTATAGCTACACAACCAAAGATAATCCCATATACTGACATGTATCAAGTGGGTAATTGACAAGGTAGACATTACAAACTGAACATTTAGGAATCATAGGTAAGAGGTCATGGGGTCTTTTTCAACAGACAACGTATGAATCATGTACCAGTTACCAGAGCCATAGAATCTCTATAGTAAATAGTTCCTTGAGAAATTTTCCAAGGGGAATGAAGACCCAGCAAATGTCACCCAAACCTGGACAACAAATGAAGGTAAGCTCAAACAGGATAAAACGGGTATGTACTCTATGACATCCATTTCTTCCCCTTCTAGTTTCGCAACAGCAATGCTATGTAGATTGTTCAGTAAACCCAACGACACTAAGTTTTCCCTAGAATGGCTCCCATTAATAGATGTAACCATGAATGAAACGATAATGAAATGGACTCAAATTTTGTCAGATAATTTAACAAAGGCCATTATGGAATATGGGAGAAAAAGAAGTCCCTCTTTAAGGGTTTATCCCCCATTTTTTATGAGTTCTTTTGTAATGGATTCAATTTGTTTTAATTCTAAATTTCCCATTATGGGATGGAAGTGGACTATTCAAGACCCGCTTCCTATCCATGTGTACCATAAGGCTTTGGGAGAATCTCAGTTTCACCCCCAGTTTTACAAAATTTGTCAACAAGTCATGCTACCCATCCATAAAGAAATATACAATAGAATCACCCCTAGGTCTTCTAAAGAAGCTAAAGTGGATATCTTGCCAGTAGCCAGATAGTTTAGGGAGGAGACATTTACCTATATCATAGTATTTGGTAGCATTGATTCACCACATTTTCTCTCATATTATGTCCCCGACAAATTATTAGCCAGAGAAATAGCTTACCAAATAGCAGGGGAAGGTGGATTAAGCAGAGGACTGAAAGACCAGAAGAAGGTCATTTGGCCTACATTTCCATTACAATGTGGTGCATTTGCGCTACATGATTTTGGACATTCATGCAAAGAAGCAAAGATTATTAAATCTATGAAATTAGCTACATTTCTGGGAAGGTAGTATGACCAGGATGACACTACTAATAATTTTACTACTATGGTGAAAATAAAACCGTTCACCCATGAAGGGGACCCCTTTGATGAAATCTTCCTATAGGCAGAAAAATACTCACAAGTGTTACATTTGGCATCGACACTTTTTACACCAGATGATATTAGAGTTTTCCATGTGTATAGGGAGAAAATATTATTGAAGGTCCCATTGGACCTATTGCAGATAGAACCAATAAGGGAGCCAACTCCCAGTGTAAGCTTGGATGATAGTTCCAAAGAAAACTCTGAAGAAGAAACCCAAGAGAGATCTACGCATGGGTCAGAGCACTTAGAGAAGCAATCAGAAAATGAAGGAGGACATACAAATAATGAGTCCGAAAATGACATAGCGGGAATTACAGAGGAAACAACCGAGAAAACTTGAACAAAGAAACAAGTAGAAATCGTCTTTGCATCAACTCCGTTGGGAAAGAGCCCAATTATTGACTTGGAACGGGAATGGGAAAAGTTCAACAAGAAGCTTCACACATATTCAAACCCTGAGCAAACATCTGAGATACAGACTCCTAAGCAAACCCAACACAAGTCAAATCTGGAGATGACAGAGGAAGGAGTTAAGGAAACTCGGAATGTTGAAATCATTCTTGTTACACGCACTTCAGAAATTGTTTTGAGAGTTGAAGAAATACCTTCAATAGATGTATTTTATAGTCCCAACCAAAATGTTGTAGTCAAGAGATAGAGGAAGAAAATAAAGCTAGACGTTGTAACTATTACAACTTCCAAAAATGAATCAATGGACATCGTTTGGAAGGAATTGCCCATGGACCCATCTAAAAATCTCTCAAAATTGTCACAATACATAGGATCCTATGCCACAGAAACTATTGAAAAAGCGACAGAGGTTCGACTACTGCTTAAGGAGAAAGAACAATAAATTCCGTTGTTAGAAAAAAAATTAGCTCAGGAAAAATCCAATCAAGAAGTAGAAATACAAGTAGCCTAACTCCAACAACAATTTGAATAAATGAGAATACAACATCAAGCCAACCTAGCAAAAATAGATGCGCGAATACAAGCTATAACAAATAAGTTTAAAGATCATCCTCAAATCGAGAAGGTCATAAAGGAAGCGCTCAATCCTAACTCCCAACTAATGCAATAGAAGGAAGTACTTTACCAGAATATTTCAAAGATAAGTCCTTACTACAAACCACTGATAAGTTAACAAACCAAGTTGTTGACATGAGACTTGAGTATGATGAAATCCATAAAAGGATTTCTGACTTTATCACCCGACAAGAATTAGAATATGGGAGAAAGGTTGATTTTCCAAAGCTAGAGGAATCTCACAAAGACATCCTTTTCACAGATTGGGATTCTCAGTTAAAGCAAGAAGAAAGGGAAACAACAATAGCAGTGACAATACCAAATAACATAATTTAATCCATAAACAAAAATATGCATGGCGCCAACCTGGTTACAAAATGTGTACTAGGATTTCTTCTGAATGTCAAATAGTTAGAGCAGCAGTGGAGGCAAGCAACGCAGGAAAAGGAGGAGGTGATTAGAGAGCTAAGCAGGCTAAATTGGGAAGCATAATGGCATTTTTTAGTGAAACCATACAGTTAGTGGATGACCTTGAGGTTCTTAACTTAACACAAAAGATGGTGCTAGCACTAACAGACACTATATTTTCTACACAGTTAAATATGCAATCGGCCAACCGATGTAGCTCAAGCTTATGGAAAATATTTGCGATCTCAGAGATCAAAGTACAAAGGAGTTAGTCATTTAGTTTATTTTATTTCAGTTTTATTTTCGCATAATCTGAGGAAGGTTGTTTAAACCTCCTCAACTATTTTTTGTAATAATCTATTTTATGACCTATAGTTTAGTATTTAAACCCATCTCATGCATTTAGAGAGAGGTCCAGAAATTTTATCAGAAACATTCTTCGAAACATTGCACTTCTGTACTTTTGAGGAGGTTCTGATGGAATGAATGGAACAAGATCTATTTTCTTTCAAATATCTAGCATGCTCCACTGAAATGCACTTTTGTAATCTCAGAACGTGTTGGATTGATTGAGATTGGATTAATATTGCTGAAACACATGAGCATGACTCATCATATATGGTACTTTTATCTTATGATCTTGTTTTATTTATGTATCAGGTAATACTCCTTTAAAAAAAAATTATGTGTGAAAGTCTGAATTATAGTTTAACATTATTGCACTTTTATATGATGTTGGCTTTGACTTTATTCTGAATACATGAACAATTTTATGTGCGATATATCGTTCAAAATCATTTTGTCTAACTATTTATCCAAAATGATTACTGTTAAACGATTTCACTTCTTATTGCAATTGAATGATCTATATTACCAATTGCTGTAGGACATCATTGTAGCTCGCATATTGTATTTAATTCCCAAGTATATTTATAGTGTTAAACTAGGATATGTGCATGTGTTTATTAGTTAGATTAGATTACACTTAGCTCAGCCATTCTCCCGTTACATTATATATCACCCCACCAACACTATCAAAATCGTTTCTGGGAAACTGGTCCCATTATCCGCAGTCAGAGCCACTACACTAAACAGAAAAGGAGCTACTAACCAAGGTCTGGACCGGGTGGTTTTCCCCCATGTTTTCGCAACAATTTTCAAGGCTTCACATTTTGGCACTAGAAGGAGGGCCTGACTATTAATGGCAAGTAAATTCAAATCAATAGGCCATTCTAAGAGTAAAACTCCCTCCCCATCTCCTCCAACTTCTTGATCGCATTCCAAATCTCCAAATCCTAAGCGAGATGTTGTAAAGAAAAATTTACCCACTATTATGATGTCAAAGAATTCAGATCAATATTCTTCTATAGAAACCCCTAAAGTTGAACTTTTGATCCACAAGCTACAAGGGATTTCAATATCTCAAGAAGAATCTGAGTTATCCCAAGCTAGCGTCTCTTCTTAGTTTCCCTCATATCAAAGGTTAACTAGAGCACATAGTGAAAAATTTGGGATCCCCCCATTTGAATTCCCTCTACCAAACCATAAGAGAGCTAAGAAGACACAATCTGAATCCCATAGTGAGGTTCTCTCATCATCACCTCAAACAGTCTCATTTATTCCATCTACTTCACCACAAAATCAACCATCTACCTCACAACTCTAGATCATGGTTTACATTGGTACTGGAGCACAAGCCTCCTCTACCCAATCACCTTCAAGTACATGAACATCTTCCTCTACCAGATACCTACGATGGCTCAAAACCCACAAAGGCCATGGAAAAATCTAGGAGCTGTTAGGATGGTGGGACCCTTACATTCCTTGCGTGCCCATCTAGAAAAATGGTCAGTGTTTAGTCAATTTAGTGTCCTAAATTGCTTGCATAAATTATCAACCGAGGTTTGTAAGATGATGAAGTGTGGTGCACTATATGTGCTTAGTTAACTTTTTTCTTACTTCATTGTTTTGTATTTTATGTTGTTTTCAGGGGTTTCATTCTTTGATGTCTAAGAATTTTCAACCTAAAACTATGAGAAGATTTAAGTGAACCTAATGAAGTTTAAGGAGGAAGAAAAATGAAATGTTCCTAAGTTAATCTAATTTTCATAAAAATAAACCAAGAACTATTGGCTAGTTAGAATCTAATTTGAAAAACAAAGCATCTATCTTGTTGAAGAGAGATTCCATACAGGCTGGAAGAGTATTTAATTAATGGAAAAACCTGTGAGCAATTTTGAAACCAACGTTTCGGACTAGCTAGGTGAGTCCATCATCAGGGTAATGAGATCTGCATTTTGAGAAAGAGAGAGTCAAGAAAATGAGAACCTATTAATAGAAGGATGGATAGATAACCTAGGTTTGGAGAGGTCGGCTAGATTTCAACACTTTATTAATAAATGGATAAATAAATTTTTAATTTTGATTTTTAAGTTTTAATTTAATTAATAATTTTAACCTATATTAAAAGTAATTTTTTAATAGTAGATTGATTTGATCTAATATTAAAAATAAGATTAATATAAACTAAATAAAATCAATTTAATAAATTAATTTAATTAATTAATTAAATAAATTGGTTTTACATTTAAAAGTATATTAATTAATTAATTAATTTTTAAATTTAGTTTAATTAATAAATTTAATTTTTTTTATAAAATAAATTCACTTAAATTAATTTGGCCTAATTTAAAAATAAAATTAATATAAACTCAATGGATTAAATAAATTTTAATTTTGTTATAAATTTTAATCTAATTAATAAATTTAAAAGTAATTTTTGACCTAAATAAAAATAAATTAATATAAACTAAATTTAACGAAAGATTAATTTAATTAATTAATTAATTAATTAATTAAATTAATTTTAAATTTGGTTTAATTAATCAATTTAAAACTATGTTGATTAATTCATTAATTAATTAATTTTAAATTTTAAATTAATTAATAATGATTTATTTGAATAAAATTAATTCACTTAAATTAATTTGGCCTAAATTAAAATAAACTTAGATTGAACTAAATTTAAAATAAAATCAATTTAAATTAATTAATTAATTAATTAAATTAATTTTAAATTTAGTTAATTTTTTTTTTTTTTTTTTTTTTTAATTAATTAATTAATAGAATTTGGTTATTAATTTATGCAATTATAATTAAAATTATATATATATATATATATATGTTAGTTGTAATTTATTTATTTATTTGAGCTGTAAATGCTGTATTAAGGGAGAATTTGTATAACTTAAAGTTACTTTATTTTGTTTAACAAGGGTTTCCATGTATTACTTAGTTTAAGACCATCATCCCTATTCATATTATTAGAGGATTTTATCATTAGTCCAATTCCATGGATCTAATTCTTAAAACCAAGAATGCAATTGCAGTGTTTGTTTGAAGTAAAGGTACAAAATGAAATCAATTAAAGTACTTCTAGTTACTTTATCATTCAATTATGAAGTATGATATTTTTGAGATGGTGTATAAGCAACTTTTTGTACTTTAACTTCTAATGTCCTAGAAAAATAAGCAAAGTATGCAAAGGAAAATATCTAATGTAAACATTCAACCATTTAGTTTTGAAATATGATTAAATCAATCTCCTTGGAATGATTATTGGGAATATCAGTGATGAAACTAAGTGAGAATCTGAAAGCAAAAAGGTGAAAGCATGTAAAACTAGCTGTAAACAGCTAATGTATTTTTGACTTTCTCCAAGATTCAAATGTGAAGCATTACCCTCTTGAAGTGCTGTGTAAGAAGTCAATTATGCCTTAGTTCCTAAGTTCCTAGGAAGCTAATAACAATGTACTCAGTAATTTCAATCACTGTATGAATTAGACATTTAACCATTTAGTTTAGGATCATCATCATCTTGAAATGGCTTTTGAAAACATCCATTAACACAGTTAATTGACAATTCTATTCTAAGAAAATGAATGACAAAACAGTAAGAAAACTAAGCAAATGTTGTTATATACATTTTTTGGCACTACAACCCTAATCATAAATGTCCATAAACCAAGGGCTCTTAAGTCCCTAAAAGTGTTGTTCCAAACCCTAAAAGAACAAGGTCAGCTGATTACATCATCTCCCAGAAGTTCTCCATGAAAAACTACTCAGAACTGGTCAAAATTGGCCCATCTCACCTGCTCCATGGTCAAAGTGCGCTGCATCCCACCTAAATGCACACAGGAGGTGTGATGCATACTGAAAATCCCTTCTATGGGGTGCGATGGGCGAGAGTGGACAAATGGCAGGGTCAATCTGCGAGGTGGAGGATCATGGAATCTTCCAGAAACTTCTCCTGTGACACTTGCCTCTCTGCATTCGCCCAGGGATGAGTAAGAGATCATCAATCTCCAAGTGGAATCAAGAACTATCAGAGAGAGGACACTAACCAAATCTCAAAAGCTGACTCACCCCCCTTGCAAACATCTATATATGGATCCCTCATCCCAGAGATCTAGAGGCTGGAATTTTGTATCTTGTAAGGAAGTGCTGTTGGTTTCTTGGTGTAACATCATAGTGTTGGGTGATCTAAGCTTTTCATGAGGTGAAGAAGGGCTTTCTTGCTGAGAGGATGACGCTGGGTCAGAACAATTGGTTGTAATCCTCTTTGCTATTCTTGATTATTAATAAAGCTATTCAAGATTTCCTCCACATTCTTGTATGATTGATGATATATGCATTTGTGTGGTCAATATATATCTGGTCCTATATTATTTATGATAGTAGATCTCTGTTCTTGGATAGTGTTATGTTTCTTTGATTCTACAAGTACTCTTTGAAGCTGGGTAAATGAGGAAGAAAGTGGCAAAGGTCTATCAGAAGGAAGAGGAATCAAGCAAGGAACCAAGTGCAAGACAGAGGTTGGTCTCCTTCTTTCCCCTCTTATTTACTTCTCATAAAGGAAAACGAAAGTGGTTTTAGTTTGTTTGTTTCTAAGGTAGCTACCAGCCTTAGTGGGACTAGCAGCTCTGCATAGACACTAGATTTCCGGATAACAAAATGGCGACTCCGTTGGGGAGCGAATAGATTGTTTGTTTGTCTATATTTGTTTGCTTTATAAACTTACAGATGGAGCCTAAAGTCAAGCCAGCTAGCCTTCGAACTGCATTTGTTATGCAAGTGCGAAGTATATCAATGCTGCTTCAGTCTATCTCTGGGTTTTGTTTATGAATTGAACAATCGACTTACAAGCTCTCTAATTGCCCTTGTGGTGGCTCTAGTAACCTCCTTAGATCTACCCCTGTGATTTATTTACTGATTACCACTTGCTCGGACTAAATCCCTGAACTGAGCTGCAAACTGTGACCCAGAACCCAGTTGAAGTCTCATCCCTGGACCATCGCACTGTCTCTTCTTTGGAACCTGGATGTATCGCACTTCCCGTGTGTAGTAGGTGCACTGCATCTCACTTTCCCTATGTTACAGGTGCGCTGATCAGACAAGACCTCTTCTACTCTTAGGTTTTGGTTTCTGTGTTCACTCTTTTCAGCTCTATTCAGGAGTTTTTTTGTCTGTAGTCAGTATACCTTTATTGGAACCCCCTTCCTTACCATTATTCCACCTCCATTGTGCAAATAACCGTAAATGTTTTTATGTATTGTGAGCCATTTTCAGTTCTCTTTTACAAAGAAGTAGTGTAATTGAACTGTCGTTTCTTGATTTGGAAGTGTCGCAAGTGTCGTTTTCAGTCATAGAAGAGAATCTGATTGTTCTTGATAGTCGATTACACTGTTACTCTTATATTTGATTTGAATTAGTAGTTTTTCAAGTGTCTAAAGCAAGTTTTCAATTCCAAATTGCAAAGTGTCATCATTTTCTTCATTTTGTCTTGAAAAGAAACTTGTTAGTAAAGTCGCTTTGAAAATAATTCAGATTTGTGCTTAGCTTTCTTTTTATCATTCACACATTAAGAAGGCTGAAAACAAATACATGCATGTGCATTTGCATTTAGACTATTTGTTGGTTTGATTTAGGACAGTGCATATAGTGTGTGCTCTTTGCTCTATGTTGAAAGAATATCATCTCTCTTTCCTTAGTAGCTAGGATTTTCATTGCAAAAAGAAGATTAAACGATTGTTTATCATCTTAGATTGCATTTTAGGAATTGTATATCTACATCACGCGGTGAACCTGAAAGGAAAATGTCTTAAGAAATATCAACTGTAAAATAAATTTAATGAATCTAAAAATGCTTTGGAACCTAACGCACAACATTTAGAAGTCTAGGCTAGAGATGTATTCGGGCGTCGTAAAGCCTGGTAACTGTTGTTTTCATTGTTGGTTGGGTGATTCCTCCACTTTGAGATGATAAGTGCCAGTACGAACTTGTGCTCTCACGTACCGTCGAGTATATATTGGGAGACCACAATAGGCTTTATCCTTTATCCATAGGAAGCCGTGTATGCTGCCCTATCAATCGCAATGCACTGAACATAGCATTCGGGAAGATTGACTGTCGTACCGTAAAAAGTATTCTGTAGTTTTGCAATTGGTTTGGTAATCCCACTGTCTAGATTTTTAGAGCAGTTTCTTTCGTTCCTTTTCAGACTCCTTAAAGGAAAAGTTCCATATGAGCACTTGTCACTTCAAGCTCATTAAAAATCGAAGGTGACTAGAGTCATCTTTTGTTTTTTCTCGACTCTTAAAACTTGAAAAAGCAAGTTGTGTCAAAGCGTATAAAATTCATTTAATTCGGAAACATATTTCCCCTTGATTTTTAGTTGATCAAGTAATCCGCAATCGTGGAAGAAAGTCAATTGAAACCCTGTCGTTCGCGGAGACTTACGAGTCAACCTTCTTTGTCTCCAGAATCAAAACTGTTACGGACGAAGTGAACTCGTTTAACCAGTTCCAAATCCCCTGGTAAATTTAGAACAAGTGTTCCAACACCATCAGAAACTTCGGTTACTCCAACCATTTCTGGTATCCCTACCTTTACAGAAGAAGTTTCGCAGCCACCAAAGGATAGTAGAGCTGATCCTAGTGTGAAGGTAAACACTTGTATTACTGAACCAGTTCCATCTACAGCTGATTCGGAAGGTGTTATTCCCCAAACATCTATCGCTACAGATTCTATACCTTCTTCGGCACCAGAACTATTTTACGGACCTGACGGTCTTCCTCTTCCACCTAGTCTGATTGCTATAGAAGAGATTATGGAGGATCCTCCATCTAGTACTCCATCGAAATTTGGAGTCGGGATCACTCTATATCCTTCTTCACCAGAAATCAGTCTACTGTTATCGGAAGCTCCTGTAGAATCACTAGGAAATCTTTTGGATAGACTAGAAATGTCTGAACAACCGTCGACATCTAGGACTGTGTCATCCGACATAGCAACGACAGAACTTCCCAATGTCACTCCAATAATGTTCGCCGACATACCATCTGTCCCAACTAGCTCTCAATCGCTAGATGGGGCCCACTCAGGGGCTATTTCGATAGTATGGTCCGTTCCCGTTTGTTCATACGGAATAATATCCGGGAACTCTTATGTTGAGTCTCAGCGAATTGATTCTTCACGGTGTCAATTTGGGCAGTCCAGGCCTCAAGGACAAACAATTCCTTTGAGTACTGGATTACCACCATTTGGGGGGCAATATACCCTTTCATTGTCTCCTCTGGGAGGACAACCATATGAGAGTTCACAACAAAATTTAGGTTATGCTGGAATTACATCTAGCAGTTGGGTTCCAATACTGCCTCAACAACCAAGAGTTGTATACTCAATGCAACAATGTTTACCTATGTCAAATATACAACTACAACTGCTATTGTGATGGTGTCACAGGTACAAGCGTTGCCTATTGTATGCCAACCTCAGGTTTATTAGGTTGTAATGCAACAGCCCCTTCTCCTTGCGACTCAACCACAATCGCCAACTAGTGGAATGACACAGGCCCAAACGGGTACAATCACCCCTAATCTTGGTCAAACGGCCAATATTGGACAACAGCACATGGCTTCACAACCATGGCTGGTGCAATATCAACAACCACAATTCCAACAAGTATACCAAGGATCTGAGCAACAAATATTTGCAAATAATGGGCAGTTGTATATTCAAAATGGTCAAAATCAACCATTCTACAATGGTTATGCCCATCAACCTTACCAAAGTTACCAACATCAAATGAATTATGTTGGTATGCAAGTACCAACTGCTCAGGCAATTCCATCTTATCCTGGGTATGCTTCGCCAAACCTGAATCAATAGTTACCCTTCGTGGCGACTTTAAAGTTACAAGATCTAAATCGGCTAATGAACGATCCAATTGCTTACGCCCCTTGGTGGCCAGCGATTCCACATAAACTTCCGTCAGATATTCCTAAATTTAATGGGAATCCAGGTGAAGACCCGTCGAATCATGTGATGACATTTCATCTGTGGTGTTCATCAAACACCCTAAATTATGATTCGATTAGGCTTCGCCTTTTTCGGAGGACGTTAACTGGTCTGGCAGCAAAATGGTATATCAAATTACCTAGAGCTTCGTTTGATAACTTCAGTGCCCTAGCCACAACCTTTTTAACCCATTTTTAGTTACCCATAAGGTACGAAATAGGAACACAACTTCTTACCAATTTCAAGCAAACAACGACCACTCACATATCCGATCATATTCATGAGTGGCAACGTCGTTGTAGAATGGTAAAAACGTATTTTCCTGATCATCTTTTAGCTGAATGGTTTATTAAGTCATTATTACCTTCCCTTACAGAAGATGTGGCAAAGGGAGGAGTCGTCACTGAAGAGCAAGTTATTTCTCGTGTGCAATATTTAGACTTGATTTATGCTCAGTTTAGCACGCTCTACGATAAAATCCCTGACGCCCCCAGGCCGGAATTTTCCGTTCCTCCCCCTCCTAAATCAAACATTGACTCTCATGTTGGCGATGGCGTGATTGGTACGACAGACACGAAATCAACAAAGGCTACATCTAAAAAGGCCCGTAAGATTTCTAGTTAAAATGCAAAAGAAGAACTTCTCGCCTCGGAAGCAAATGCTGTCTCAACTGACAAAGGCAAAGAAACCAAGCAACCAGGAGGCAAGAAGAAAAACAAAGGGAAGAAGAAGAAACAAGAGGAATCATCACCTAAAAAATATTCTGCAAACCCTTCTGGAGACAAGAAACCAAATCGTCCATGTCTTATATGTGATGAGGACCATTGGACAAGAGATTGTCCATATAAAGTTGAGCTTAGAAAGTTCTTCAAGAATTCGAAAACCTTGGTGGTATTAACTGATCCGTTTCCAAATCTAGGAACAAATCTGGTTTCCAGTGACAATGCTTCCCCGTCCCAAGTGCTGATGTTATCAGTTTCGAAATAACAGAATGATGCTTTGATAACGACAAGGAATAAAGATTATGGGAATCCACAGCTGTCGAACAACAAGGATAAAGATCAACCTAGTAGTTCGACAACAACTTCGAAAGAAGTTGCGCTGCCCATCATTCCAGAGCTAACAATAAAACTGCCAAAGGGAGTAGTACACAAGTCGACATTTAATCCTCATGCCAGAGCAGCACAGCATTATAATATAGTGGAATATCTAGCCCAATTGCCATCCGCTATGTCGACACTTGAGGTACTGCAAAATTGCCCCTCCCAAAAGCAGGCTTTATTATCAGCAATAGCTGGGATTGACCCAAAGGATTCTAATCTTGTGTCCTTTAATCACAAAGGATATGATCCTCAGTTACCAGCTCAACTAGCTTTCCTCATTCAAGTGAAATCCCTCAACAAAACTGTTCATCGAACAATTATGGATGAGGGGGCATCTACATGTATCATGTCGATGAGTTGCTGGAAAACTTTAGGATCTCCAACCTTGTCGCGATCTTCGACGACATTAAAAGCATTTGATGGACGAACATATACCCCATATGGGATTCTAAGTAACTTGCAAGTTGAATTGGGGGGGGAAACAATAGAAATAGATGTTGAAGTAATCAACGGAAACCTCGATTACAACATCCTACTGGGAAGGCCCTGGATATATGCTATGGCTGCGGTTGTGTCGACCTACTTTAGGAAAATTGCATTCCCTTTTCAAGGAGGAATTACAATCGTCGACCAACAAACATTTCTCCCCAATAGTTCCCAAGTTATGGGAAGCATTCCGATAATCCATGGAAGCCCCCATTTGCTTCAAAATATCGGAGTAGGCCTACTAAAAGACCCTATATTAATGGGAACTTTTTCTCTCCTGGCTCCAATCAATCTGGCAGAAGTGGCAACGGTAGGAACCTGCTATATGATATCTTCCATTCAAAAGATCTCAGAAAATGATATTAACATGGAGCATCTGCAGGTATTGCCTCCAAGTTCAATAGAAATATTGTAGAAATCAATGTTTTTGGCATGGGAGGGAAACCCAAATCAATGCTTATCAAGCGTTTGGATAGATAGGTCTAAGGAATATGACACCCCTTTATATCCTTGGTCACAAGTGCATTACACCGACGAAGGAATTGTTCAGTCAATGACAATTGATGGGGCGCCATGGGAAAATTACCACCATCGTTCCCATCTTCCGGATTGTCAAGAAGATAATCCTGATGACCTTCATCATCCTTAAGTTTTTGATTTCCTATCAATTACTGTAAACACAGTGGATTCTGAGCAAAACTTGTCCAATATTGAAGAGACTATCGCCATAAATATCTCGACCAAAACAGATGTTGTAGAGAATATTTATGTCGGCAAATGTTGTTCTCCTTCAAAACTGGAAATATATAACGCTCTTTTTCGTGAATTCAGAGATGTCTTTGCTTGGTAATATGATGAAATGCTAGGCATTGACTCGAATATCATTGAACACGAAATCAAGATGTATCCAGATGTCAAATTGGTACGACAACGGCTACGGCAACTGCACCCCAAGAAAGTCGCCGCCATCAAGGCAGAAGTTGAAAAACTTCTCCATGCTAGTTTTATTTACCCGGTTCCTCTAACCGATTGGGTATCAAACATTGTTCCTGTGATGAAAAAACAAGAAATGATTAGAGTGTGCATCGATTATAGGGATGTAAATCAAGCTTGTCCAAAAGACAACTACCCTACACCCTTTATTGACTAGATAATTGATGAATGCGCTGGATGTGAAATCTTTTCATTTATGGATGGATTCTCTGGGTATAATCAAATAAATATCCGCCCACAGGACCAGTCAAAGACTGCATTTATTTGTCCATGGAGTACATTTGCATATCGCAAATTACCCTTTGGTTTAAAGAACGTAGGGGAAAAATTTCAGAGGGCAATGAATTATGCCTTCCATGACATCAAAAGCATCGTTCAACCATATCTCGATGACCTTCCGGCTCATTCGCGAAAGCGGACCGATCATCCGTAGCATTTGAGAGCGATATTTCTACGTTGCCGACACTACAAGATACAACTCAATCCACACAAATGTGTGTTCTGTGTCAGTTCTGGTTGTTTTCTTGGCTTTTTAGTCTCAAAGGACGGGATCCGTCTCGACCCATGTAAGGTTCAGGCAATCATAAATTTGCCTCCACCTTCAAATTTGCTTCAGGTTCAGAAACTCCAAGGGAAAGCAAACTTTCTGAGGAGGTTCATTCCAAATTACACCGAACTAGCTAAAGGTTATACACGTCTATTGAAAAAAGAAGTACCCTTTGTCTGGGATCAGGTTGCGCAAGCTTCCTTTGATGCTTTAAAGGAATCGCTAATGAAAGCATCATTAATGTACGCTCCTTATTATAAAAAAGACTTTAACCTGTATCTGGCTACAGCGGATACAACCATTGCAATGGTTTTAGTTCAAGAAGACAATGGAATTGAACATCCCATATATTATTTGAGTAGAAACTTGAATGATACAGAAAGCAAGTATTCCTATGTTGAAAAGCTGGCTCTCTCAACCGTTCAAGCAATACAGAGATTTCGACACTATGTCCTCTTTCGAAAAACTATCATTTTGTCAGATTGCAATCCCATGACTTATATATTATCGCGACAGTTGCTTGGGGGCAAATATTAAAAATGGATAGCAATTCTTCAAGAGTTTGATCTGAAATTCATAAAATCCAAATCAAAGAAATCCCTAGTTTTCGCGGAATTACTATGCGATCTCCCATCGTCGTCCAACGATGAATCATCCAAAGAAACCATCGTGGATGAATCTTTGTTTCTGATATCTTCAAGCAATCCGTGGTATGGAGATATAATCATCTATCTCTAAACCCAAAAATATAGGTCTAATACCTCTCGCTCGGAACAAAAACATATTCGATACCAATCAAAAGACTACATGAACGTCGGTGATACACTTTACCGTCATGGTGTCGATACAGTTCTAAGGAGGTGCTTCACCCATGAGGAGGCTGAAAAAGTCCTGAATGATTGCCATTCAGGCGCGTGTGGGGGCATCAATCTGGTTACGCTATGGTGCAAAAAATATTACGAGCAGGATACTTCTGGCCAACAATGTTCAAAGATTGCATAACCGCAGTCAGAAGTTGCCATGCATGTCAAATTTTCGATACCAAAACCAGAAAACCACCCGCACCCCTGCAACCAATAGTTGTTGTTGGGCCATTCGCTAAATGGGGCATTGATTTCATGACATGTAACCCCACCTCAACCGGGGGGCATGGGTATATCATAGTCGCAGTAGACTATTTTACCAAATGGGCATAGGCGATGCCTACATTAGGTAACACCAGTGAAACATCTGCCCTTTTCTTTTTCAATCATGTAGTCGCCAGATTCGGCGTTCCATAGGCCATAGTCACAGATCATGGATCACATTTTCGCAATCACATGATGGTTGAATTGGCTGCCAAATTGGGGTTGTCACACGACAGCTCTACTCCATATTACTCACAGGCCAATGGACAAGTTGAAGCAATCAACAAAGTCCTGAAGCAGATGCTGCAAAGGATGATTGGAGTCCACAAAAGGAGTTGGCACCTGATCCTGTACTCAGCCTTGTGGGCATACCGAACATCGGTAAGGAATGCAACCGAGTTTACACCTTTTCAACTAGTGTATGGCCTAGAAGCAATCTTACCAGTTCAGTGTGAAATCTCGTCCCTCAAACTCGCAGTCGACCTTCTCCCCGGAACTTCAGAAGAGGAGGCTCGTTTCTTGGAACTAATCCAATTGGATGAAACCCGTTGTGATGCCTCTTTGGCTAACGAAGCCCATAAGAAACGAGTCAAGGCATAGTTCGACAAAAATGTCAAACCCCGTGTCTTCTCAGAAGGTGACTTGGTCTTACTTTACAACCAGGAATCTGATAAATTAGGAGTAGGTAAGTTCAAGTCTTTGTGGATGGGCCCCTATATTGTTAAGCGTGTATTAGAAAAAGGATCCTATGAATTAATGGATTATGACGGGATTCCACTGGTGCAACCTCGTAATGGGTTGTACCTTAAGCGTTACTACGCATGATTCAGTGTGGTAACCCATATGCTTTTGTTACATTTTTGTTTTCGCTAAGGGTAATTGTTTTGGTCAAGTAATCCACTTTTTACATTTGTCACAGATGTCGAACCTATTGGAATCTTTTGTTGGATATGCCAACGGAGTGAGTCGTAGTTCGCGAAACCTATCTTCTGCGGCCTGGGCCATTTTTTATCCAAGCGGCGAGTTAGTAAGTTTCAGAGGGGTATGTATTGGTCGGTCAACAAATAACATCGTTGAATATAGCGCGTTGATAGAACTTCTCTCTGATGCCATCACACATGGCATAAGCTGACTTTTCGTCAAGCTAGACTCATAGCTCGTCATCCTACAACTCACTGGTATCTATTCCATCCGAAATCCAGTGATCTATCGCATGTTCCTAAGGGTCAAGATTTTGGAAAGGCAATTTGATTTGATTCAATATCAGGATATTTCCAGAAACTTAAACACATTAACAAACTCATTGGCAAATTATGTGTTAGATAGACATTTGCAACATTTATAAAAAGAAGCATTTCATCAGTATTTGCATCAGGATCATGTAACTTAACCAAAATAAAGCTCCGAAAATCAATATATATATATATATATATATATATATATATATATATATATATATATATATATATAACTTTTATGGTTTACACATAATGTTCTGTAACCAAGACAAAATTGGTCAGATGACCCAAAACTCAAAATGCTAGGGGGCACCCTAGTCTAATGATGCTGGTGATAACAAGTCACCACCTGTGCAATCATGTGTAAAAGCCTAGTCCATCGACTCGACAAGCTAGTAGTATGTCGCTGCAACCTTAGAGGTAGCTCATTAGTCCTCACATCTGGAATACCAAGAGTGAGGCCTTCGACCTGGTCCTGCAATGCTGAAAGAGTCTCGACCACATCAATGTCGCGAAGGATAGCCCTTCCCACAGCGTCTCATGTTGGAGCGGCAGCTGGCACTCTCAGGTGTACTACTGGCCGAACTGGTCCAACATCTACATGAGCACATGAGTTTTGATTAGTCCTAATAGAAGAAAGCACAAGAAAATTATAAAAGAAACGATAAACAGAGATATGGTCAGAGGATTTACTGATGACACCCCACTGCTTGCCAGCCGGCAGTACCAAATCTAGATCACCCCGGAAATCCATACTGGCATATGGATACTCAAAAAAAACCATCTCCTGATGGTTGAAAAACTCGAAAAAGGTATCAGAAAGGAAACCTGGGACTAACCAGCATGTCTGGCCATAAGGTCGACCCATCTCTGCATCCGTGGCTTAGTCGGTAGAGGTAAACCAAGTGAAACATACTGCGGTTGCATCAGCGGGATCTTTTCCAAGGCGAAAGCGGTCAAGATAGAACCATATCCAGAGTTCCTCAATATTTTGTTTTTCACCTTGGTCAGTTGTTCCTTCATCATAGAGAGTACTTCATCACACCAGTTGAACACCTTTGGTTCAAGGCATTCCAAGGCGTACTGCATATATGACCTGTTGGCCACATGAAGATCCGCACTACCAGCCAGTCTAGCAAAAGTGAACAGAATGTTCCTCAAGGACCTGTTAGTGACATCTCATATATTGATCTTGCCGTCCTTACTTGACTGAGATCCCTCTCTGCAATACCTGCGAATGTAATCTCTCACAGATTCACCCCCATGGGTCGAACCTGATAATGAGATAGGGGCACCCCGCCTCGATAAGCCGATCAAAAAATAGATTTCCACGATAGTCAAGGGGATGGACTTGACCCTAATCTAGAACACCTAGGTGGTAGGATCCCATGCATCGAGAAAATATTGCAACAAGTTGATTTGTTGCCTCATGCTAGAGATGCGAAAAAACTTGAACAAGCCACAGTTCTGCAGTGCATTTACTGTAACCAGATCATGTAAAGCAAGCATGTCCTCTTCTTCATGCTCATGTTCTCACCATGTAACAGGAATTTTTCTCCAATGAATCTTTGAAACAAACAAGAGAAGAGTCAGGATCCTGATTTGGTGAAAAAACAGGCAAAAATTTCCATGAAAAATTGTGCATAAATTTCCCTCTTTGCGCCAATGGCCAAGCCAACATGCATCGCACCTTTCAATATAGAAGAGGTGCGATGGAGCCAGGGCGAGTTTTTCAAACCCCAAAGGCTCAGAGAAACCACAAAACATGCTCAGAATTCAAAAAGGAAAGGATGAAACTGAAGAGCTCAGGTTTAGCTCCTACCTGGTCCAGATGGCGTCGAGAATCGTCCACAGAATCTCCCAGAATTAGCTAGTGAAAATCAAGGGGGAAAGCACCTCCAAAGCTCCAACAAACCAAAGTTCAAATGAAATGGTAAAATGAGAGGTAAAAAACCACTTTTAAATTACTTTTCACTCAATTCAAGTAAAATATTAGTGTTTTGACTCATTTTTCAAGAATATGTTAGTCGTTTCTAACTAGTTTGATGAAGCAATTGAAGAAGTAGTACAACCGTTGAAGGAACAAAAGTTGTCAATGGTAAAATCAAGATAATCAATGACCATTATATCGAGAAGTTTTAACACGGAATTCAAGCTCGTTAAAAAATAAACATAAGCAATGAGAAAATGTTCCCCTAGAGTTTAAGCTCATTAAAAAATGAACCAATTTCCGGTAAATAACCATCGTGAATGCATTATCATCAGCCTTTTAAGCCTTGGTCGTGTTCTCATCATCACCTCCACTCTATATTGGCCAGTCATTCACCTCCATTTGATTTTTTACCCTTTTTGAGGAACAGCTACAAAGAGTGATCCTATTAGCCATCCTTGTGACACTGCCATGATTGGAAAATTCCAAACCGTACCTGGAATTAGCTGCTACCCAAATTTATCACTCGTTCCTCAAAAACGAGTCTCCTTTAAGCTCTTTTCAACTGAATCATAAAATATGAAAAGATTGCCGAGTAATTGGCCTCTCTGGCTTGTTAAAGTGACCAGAAGTGCTATCCCTCCTTTATATTTTAATCTTTTTGGACTTGAGGGATTATTACACAAAAAGATCGAGCGCTTGTTTTGTTCGGCTCGTTAAAAGTACCGAAAATTCATCCCTTTTGTATTGTTTTATATTTTTTCGGACTCAAGGGATTATATGACGAAAAAGGATTATTGGAGTTTTCTTTACGTCCCTTTTCAGACTCTCTAAAACTGAAAAGGACCGAGTTATCTTTGTCATTAAAATCGTTAAAACCGAATAGCGACAAACTTGTCCATATAGACAAGAACGAGTTTCACTATCGCTAGGCTCGTTAAAACATAGAGATGGATTTGCCCGAAGGGAAAACTATAGAACAAGCATATGTTATCCTCCTCAAGCTTGACAAAAATAAAAAGGTACTGGTCAGCAATGACTAGGGAAAAATTGGGAAGAAAAATTGAAAAACCTTTATTGGTAGCAAGTCGCTCTTGAACACGACACTTTCACTCCGCATCCGAGTCGGTTTGGGTTGTTCCGTTCACTGGTCACATCACCTTTGCTCCATCACACCATCCATATTTGGGGTTAACGCTACCAATCCATCATGTTAGTGTCACTGATATGTTCAAGAGAAGTCGCTCAAAGAATTTACCTGTGTCTCATCCACTGCAATACATTTACGCTCCATTCTTTCATGACTGCCACCCTGAACCTTATGTCATCAGATCGTTTTCACCTCCATTGAAATCATTTGCTCTGTTCCGTGTCATTGATGTGGGATTCACTAAGGCCCTCCTATGATGGATCACTTCTTGTCAACATCAGCTCATTATCCAAGAATTCGATCTAGGAACACCCCTTTCAGTACTTTGAAGCTTGCATGCCTCAATGGCAAGTTTCTCACTTCCGGCGACAGGTTTACATCAATGGCCTTCGACCGAAAGATTTTGTGTGGTGTTTGATGCCAAGTCCCTTATTCACACCACGTGAATTGTACTGTAGTACCTTGAGGGTCATCATCATTATCGGTGATTCCTCTCACGCCTGTTAACAGCTTACATAATTGGCTGGTAATCAGGCAATGTCTTTCCATGTTTGACTCCAGAACATCTCTCACATGGATCGGATTGTACTTTGAGTGAAGATCGAACGAGATTGAAGACCTGGATCTAGTTTCATCCATCTGGGCTGCAATATATATTCAAGAAAATAAAGACATAAAATGTACATAATTACTGCATAGATAATCATCCAATCTAAGGGATGATGGCTCTACCAGAATCATCAGTCTGCACCCAGACGATTGTCTGTCTTATGTACATGAAAATGAATTTATAAAGCTGAGCATGGGAATGCCCGCCTCAGCTAGATCATGAAAATATTATGAAGATAATGTATTGTATTGTATCTTATTACAGGTCGCCTTCCAGCTTGAGAAAACTTCGGATCCTCATGATAAAGCATTTCACCGGACATCAAAAGATTAACGACCTCATGCTTTAGGGGGAAACTATTATAGACATTTTTGGGCACTACAACCCCAATCATAAATGTCCATAAACCAAGGGCTCTTAAGTCCCTAAAAGTGTTGTTCCAAACCCTAAAAGAACAAGGTCAGTTGATTACATCATCTCCCAGAAGTTCTCCATGAAAAACTACTCAGAACTGGTCAAAACTGGACCATCTCACCTACTCCATGGTCAAAGTGCGTTGCATCCCACCTAAATGCACACGGGAGGTGTGATGCATACTGAAAAGCCCTTCTATGGGGTGCGATGGGCGAGAGTGGACAAATGGCAGGGTCAATCTGTGAGGTGGAGGATCATGGAATCTTCCAAAAACTTCTCCTGTGACACTTGCCTCTCTGCATTCGCCCAGGGATGAGTAAATCATCAATCTCCAAGTGGAATCAAGAACTATCAGAGAGAGGACACTAATCAAATCTCAAAAGCTGACTCACCCCCCTTGCAAACATCTATATATGGATCCCTCATCCCAGAGACAAAGGCTGGAATTTTGTATCTTGTAAGGAAGTGCTGTTGGTTTCTTGGTGTAACATCATAGTGTTGGGTGATCTAAGCTTTTCATGAGGTGAAGAAGGGCTTTCTTGCTGAGAGGATGACGCTGGGTCAAAACAATTGGTTGTAATCCTCTTTTCTATTCTTGATTATTAATAAAGCTATTCAAGTTTTCCTCCACATTTTTGTATGATTGATGATATATGCATTTGTGTGGTCAATATATATCTGGTCCTATATTGTTTATGATAGTAGATCTCTATTCTTGGATAGTGTTATGCTACTTTGATTATACAGGTACTCTTTGAATCTGGGTAAACGAGGAAGCAAGTGGCAAAGGTCTATCAGAAGGGAGAGGAATCAAGCAAAGAACCAAGTGCAAGGCAGAGGTTGGTCTCCTTCTTTCCCCTCTTATTTACTTCTCATAAAGGAAAACGAAAGTGGTTTTAGTTTGTTTGTTTCTAAGGTAGCTACCAGCCTTAGTGGGACTAGCAGCTCTTCATAGACACTAGATTTCCCAATAACAAATGTGTATTCTTATTACTTAAATATTAATTCAATTTGGAAGCAAAGTTTTTTTTATGCACGATCTTAGAAGAAAAAGGCTTCAGTGTTGTCATTTATCACTATGCTATTGATAAAAAACTAGAATGAAATATTATCCTAATTAGAAAACAGATTCGCTGAAAATAGAGTAATGGAAATTGAACTAAAAACAACAAATGAAAAAAAAACCTCCTCCAGTGTAGGGGCCCTCTGTAATTGATTTGGCTGGACTGCTAGCTAGTTGAGGATTCACTTACAAAATCATTCACAACACTAACTTTATATGATGATAAAATGAAGTTTGAATACAGAGTATCAACAAAAAGCGAGAATTGAACACTTAATTTCTGCCAATTCTCAGTTCTATGCAACTGATATTTAAAGGAAAACAACATAACTGTTGTGAGATAAACTTGCTACAGGTGGCCAATTCGAATTAGATTTTCAATAGGAATGTTAGACTCTTGATTTTCTATGAAAGAGCAAATCAAGAGTCCTACTGCTTCCGAATAACATACTTTGACTCCATCTTTGACCGTGATCTTAGGCTCACTTTTTTGTCGATCTGGACTAAGTGAATAGGATAGGATCCATGTGGAGATGATTGTAGAAATGCCCATGTGGCCCAATTCTTTATTTGACACCTGCAACCTGCCAAAACGTGAGAGTAGCTACGAAATCCATAGTTATCTGCAGAATAGGCTATGTTTTGTAGCTAAATTGCAAAAATCTACTCAAATAGCAAGAACATGAAAATATAATATGACAATCATTTTAATGCTTTCCTTAAGACAAAACTTAGCATTTATCATTGATTGGGGTCTGTAATCTTATGAGAAAGTGAGGGAAAAAGGTGATAAAAATTGTTAAGGAGAGGGTAATTCTGAGGTTCGACACCACCCCACTGCAAAATCATTGCATGTCCTCATGCAATTTGCCAAAAATGTGAGTTCGTCTTCCCTACTGCATTTTCTTAGACACCTCTGCTAGTACATCCAATTTCCTTATTTGGTTATTCTTTGAAGTGATTGTCATTCTAGGCCTTCTCATAAGAAGCTTGTACTTGAGGTTAATGACTGCTTTCTTCAAAATCTTATTCTTTCTTTTCAATTTCCTATTTTTCTTACACCACAATTCTAGATGTAGAATGATATTATCATGAATTGCCTTGTCCAATTTATTTTGTTCCTTCAAGATCTCATCTTCTTGTTTGATATGTCTATTCAATATCTCTAATTCATAAATATCCTGTTTGAGAGCATCAATTAGAGGTTCTTGTGGATTGACAGAAAATTCTGGGTTCATTGAGGCACTTCTCTTCTCCAGTGATTCTACATAATCATATATTTGTTGTTGCACTATGTCTATGCCTAGAGATCTTTTGCTGGGGCTACCTTCAAAATGATAAATAAGAGAATTTTGAGGACTGTGTGCAGAAGAGATGTTAACATAAGATGATACTGGGGTTTCCTCATCTAAATTTATAAGATCTCTCCCTTCTGATGATGTATTTTTTATCAAACCTCGGAGTCTATAGCTCCTTCTAGGTTGTTGAAGACTTACATTCTCCTCATTTGTAACATTTTTCTCCTTTTTTATCTTCCCTCTTGTCTTGATTTTCTTTCTGATCTCTGTCAGTTCTTCAGAGATTAGCTTTTCATCATCCTTCTGCAATGAAGACTCAAGTCTGTTTTCAATAGTTATATTTGTTTTCTTTCTTCTACTTCTTCTGACATTATCTTCTTTAGGTGACTATGGTGCTTCTTGAAAATGGTTTCTAATAAGGAAATTCTCCTAGGTATCTCATATGATTTTTAAATGAAACTCAATCAATATCTTTATCAACCCATGATGATACATGGTGGTATCTATGAACTGTATTCTCTTTTGCACATTTGAGGCCATCCATTTTAAACTATTTAGCAAGAAGAAAGGAAGATCAATTTCCCAATTTTCTAAGAAATTCATCAGTAAATGGATATGGTAGACATACATGTAACCAAACCTCCCTTCACAAGTGATAAATTTCTGTAAAACCAAGAGCATGTTCCTCCATTTACTTTTAAGAGCTGAACTAGGGATACCTTTTCTAAAAACGGAGACATCCATACCTAGGTTTTTGAGTATTACTTTCCATGATTCATTGTGGAACTCCTTGTTCTTGAACCATCTTTCACCATGCCTGGGAAGTTTGTAGCCTCGGCCATGAATGACTCAGTCACTGCAAACTTGATATCTCCAATTTCTACCTTTGTGCCATCAAAAGATCGAGCAAAGGATTTTGTAATCTCCTTATGAAAATCATCAAATTTCTCAATGAATTTAAGCCATCCAGCTTTCTGCAACATTTCTTTGAGTTGTGGGTATCCTTCCATGTACTTTGCTCCTACCGGTTCTGATCTGACAATTAGCCCCATGCCTTATACTATGCAAAGTTTTCAACCTTCAGAATTACCCTTCCTTGTTTTATGAATTGCCTGCGAATATGGTGAAAGGAATTGTGGGTTTGTATGAATAAATAGATGGTAGGGGTTTTGGAGGAACGTAGACAAGTATGTCACGTCATAGTCATGACTGTTAATAATCAACGAGGGAGTCAATTATGGACCATTATGCAACAAAATATTGAGGAAGTGGCTGATATGTAGTATGATGGAGATTGCAATCAAATCAAATGATGATTTGTCAAGGAAACATATGAATATCCATATTATACATGCTTTATGTTTTAACCTTGCTATTTAAAATAAATTTTTGCACTTTACCTTTTAGAACTTAACCTTTTTGTTTGCTGTTTTCTTTGGTGTTCATCCTTAGGTACCCTTTTAGCGTGTTGGTCTTCAAAACATAATTCTTCAATTTCTTGCAATCATCATTTATTTGTAACCTGTACAATTGTGTTAGAGATGCTGAATGAGATATGGTTGCAGAATCGAATTAGCTGCAGAATGGAATCAGCTGTGGAATGTGATTTGTAAAAAAATTAAGTATGGCTATGGAACATGAATGTGAAATGAAATGGAAATGGAATATGACAGTGAAATGGAATGAAACTGAAAAATGAAATGAAGATGAAGTGAGATGGAATGAAACTGTAAAATGAAATGAAAATGGAGTGAGAAGGAATGAAACTGTAAAATAAAATGAATTTGCAGATTATGAACTGCAAATGAATGTAGCTTTATGTCACTACTTATTACAGAAAAGAAATGGAAAATATAGGATATCAGAAATATTTGATTTTCACCCTGTATTTTCTATATAAGTATGCCAATCAAAAATTTGATTTTCATACATTTATTATTATTATTATTATTATTATTATTATTATTATTTTAATATTTTTTGTTATATATATATATATATATATATATATATATATATATATATATATATATATATATATATAGATATATATATATATATATATATATATATATATAGATATATAGATATATATATATATATATATATATATAGGAAAAATAAAAGCTAAGTTAGTGAAGAAGAATAATTCTTCTTCACCAACTTCATTTCAGTTTTATCGTGGAAAATCTTGATAAAATACTCTCTTGAAATTGGATTATGATATATCTTCAACTGATGACCATTCACAAGAAGAGGTACCTTTCTTTCATCTATTGTCCTTATCTCCATTGCTCCATTATCAAGGACTTTTTCAATCTCATATGGACCAAGCCAATGAGTCTGAAACTTTCCTTGAAAATCTTTGAATTTTGAATTGAACAAAAGTGCCCAATCCCCTGCTTTAAACTTCTTCTCCTTGGTATACTTATCATGCCATTTAGCCCTTTGTTGTTAGACTATATTTGTTCTTTGAACTGCATCCTGCCTGATTTCATCAAGCTCATTGAATTTCTCCAATCTATGTTTCTGTGCTTCTGATAAATCAAGTCCCAATTAGACTGCCATCTTGAAGGTTCTGATTTGAAACTCTATAGGGAACATGACTTGCTTCCCATAGACAAGGTCATAGGGAGTATGTCCTGTTGTGTTCCTCCATGTAGTTCTGTAGGCCCATAAGACTTCAGGAAGCCCTTCTTCCCAATCTCTTCTTTGTAGATGTACTGTCTTAGTGAGAATTCCTTCAATCACCTTATTGGTAGATTCAACTTGACCATTTTCTTGTGGATGATAAGGAACTGACTTTCTTTGTTTGATCTTGTAATATTCCACAAGCCTTTTCACCATTTTAGATGTAAATTGAGGTCCCTGATCTATCACAATATCTCTTGGAACACCAAAACGAGTGAAGATATCCTCAAAAAGAAAATTAGCTACAGATTTTTCATTAGCAAAAGGTAATACTTTAGTCTCTACCCATTTAGTGACATAATCAGTGCATACCAAAATACAATTCTTTTGTTTAGATGGAGGATTAATTGGTCCAACAAAATCCAAGGCCCATTTTTCAAAAGGTTCAATGAGTACCTGATTTTGTAGTGGCATTTCATCTGAAGGAGCAGGTTTTCCTACCCTTTGGCAGCTATCACACCTTTTGACATATTCTTTGGCATCTCTAAAGATGGATGGCCAATAATATCCTAAATGAAGGATTTTATAGGCTATCCTCTTGTCAACAAAGTGTCCACCACAAGGTTCATCATGACATGCCTTAAGAATTTCAGACATTTCATCTTCTCGAACACATCTTCTGATCATGAGATTTGGACCTGTTTTATACAATTCATTAGTAATCCATGAGTATCTTGCATTTATTTGAATGATTTTTCTTTTCTCCCTAGGAAACAAATGTGAAGGTAATTTTCGTATGACTAAGTAATTGGAAATATATGCAAACCAAGGGGTCTGAGTAGTTACTGCAAAAAGATATTCATCAGGAAATTTATCTTCAATTGGAGTGTCATCTTTGATATTTTGAATTCTAGACAAGAAATCAGCAACTGTGTTTTGTTTTCCAGGTCTATCTAGAACAATGATTTTGAATTCTTGCAAGAGTAATAGCCATCTTGTAACTCTTCCATTAGTAATAGATTTATTCATTAAGTACCTAATTGCAGAGTGGTCTGTATGAACAAAGGTTTCATAGCGTGTTATGTAATGTCTGAATTTTTTGATAGCATGAAAAACAACTAAGAATTCCTTTTCAGTTACAGTGTAATTTAACTCAATGGGAGTCAAATTCTTGCTTGTGTAATAGATGGTGTAGGGGATCACATCTTTTTGTCCTAATACAACTCCCAGAGCTGTATCTGAAGCATCTGTTGAAATGTGAAAAAGTAGTTTCTAATTTTGACCTCTTAGGATGGGTGCTTCAAAAATTTTTGCTTTTAAAGTCTCATATGCCAACTCGCAATTAGGATTCCAATTGAATTCACAATCTTTGGTGAGTAATTTGAAGATTGGGGATGCTAGTTTAGTGAAGTTTTCTATAAATCTTCTATAGTATCTTGTGAATCCTAGAAAACTTCTAACGTCCTTTTGACAATTTGGAATTAATAGTTTAGAGATGACTTCAACTTTAGATTTATCAAATTTAATTCCATCTCCTGAAATGTGATGTCCTAAAACAATCCCTTCTGTAAACATCATAAAACATTTTTCATGGCTTAGTGAAAGGCTTGATTCCTTACATATTTTAAGAACCCTTTCCAAATTTTCTAAAGCTTCTTAAAATGTATTCCCATAAACTATAAAGTCATCCATATACACCTTTACACAATCATGTATTAGATCAGAAAAAATTCCTAGTACTCCCCTTTGGAATGTTTTATGTTCATTGCACAATCCAAAAGGAAGTACTCGGTAGGCATAAGTTCCCTATGCACAAGTGAGTGTGGTTTTATCTTGATCTTCAGGTGCTACCTGAATTTGATCATAACCACTAAAACCATCCAGGAACGAGAAATACTTCTTACCTGCTAATGTTTTTAACACTTGATCTATAAAGGGAAAAGGAAAAATATATTTTAGGGTAGCTCTATTCAATTCTCAATAATCAATGCATACCCTCCATTTTCCATTCTTTTTAGGCACAATCACTAGAGGGGAAACCCACTGGCTCTTTGAAATTGGGTAAATGAAGTTTACATTAAGTAATTTTTGCAACTCCTCTTTCACTATTTCCCTAAGATTGGGATTCATCCATCTTTGAGGTTATCTGATAGGTTTACAATTTTCCTCAATGTAGATGTGATGTATACAAGTCTTATGACTAATTCCTTTCATGTCAGTGTATTCCCATGCATATGCAGAAGAATGTTGTTGTAATGTTTTGATTAGATTTTCCTGTTGTAATTTTTCCAAATTATTGTTTATGTTCAATGTTTCTCCTAGAAAGATTTCAATTGTAGAGCTACCAAATTCTTCCATAGAATAAAGAGACATCTTCCTAGATGACAAATATTCAATATTAGATTTTTCTTCAAATTGATCATGTTCATATTCTGGATTGATGATTAAAAATTTTCCATTGTATTTAAGATTTGACTATCTTAACTAATGGTTGAAATAGTAAAGAGAGGTTGAATATCATTTTCATCATCAATCCATTCTTTGTCATATATCTCTGTAATAGTTCTTGCTGGAGGATATAGAGTGAATTTCTTATTTGAGTTACCATCAGAGATATACATATCACCAGATCTACAACTAATGAAAGCATCAACTGTAGCCAACCAAGGTCTTCCTAATATAAGTGGATGTCCTCCTAGATTGTTCTTAGGGGTTAAGATCATAAAATTAATTGGGTACTCCCAAGAGTCTAAGGACACTGAAATATATTACACACCATCTGGTTTGATTACAGATCTATCTGCTAATTGCAGTAATGTAGCTGTATAAAGAAGATTAGGAAGCTTGAGTTGTTCCATGGTTTGTTTGCTCATGATGTTTATTGCTGCTCCTAAATCAATCAATGTATTCAGAATTTCAACTCCATTGATATGTGTTTTTACAACTAGAATTCCTGGATCTAAATATTTTTGTATGGCAATTTTTCCCATCATTACATTTGCTATTTTTCCTACAAGTTGAATTCTTTTTACTTTTGTTTTTCTTCTTGGTTTCTTCATGCTCAACTCCTTTATTGTTTTAGCTATTATTGGAATCTCCTTAATGGCTTGTAACAAAGGGATTTTTATACAAACATTTTTCAATTCGTCTAGAAAATCATAATTAGGCAACATAATATGCTTTTCTACCCCTCTATCAACTTGTAATCTTTCAAGAAAAGGAGGTGTAGAAGTAGATATTGATGGTTGCTCTATGATAGGAGTTGAGTTTATTGGTTATTTTTGTTTCTCATTTTCAGTGTTTTGGTTTTGAAGAGATGTTCCTTCTTCAAAACGTTTATTTGGCTATAGAGAATCTTCCTCAGAGCTATCTTGTTCTTGAATAACTACAAAAGGCTTTTTCTTTTCTAATATCCTTCCAGATCTTAGTTGGACATCATTGAGATCTAGAGGTGTGATCATATAGGTTGGAAGTTTCTGTTATTCCATCATATAGGTATTCTGAGGATTTTTATTGTTGAGGTTTGGCAATGGTGGGCAGGGAACTGATTTGGTCTCTGTGGGAATGGTAGTGAAAGTTGAGGATTTTGGTTTTGAAGTTGGGGCTATTGATTTTGTTGAGGAATTTGTTGGGGAGGATAGTTTGGATATGATGGAGGATATTGATAGTATTGAGAGAATCTTCCATAGGGATTTTTCATTCCTTGAGCCCAAGGTTGAAATTGAGATTGAGATTGTAATTGAGGCCAAGGTTGTTGCCAAGAATTCCAATTTGGTGGGGGCTGATTATACATTTGGTTGTTAAAACTTTGGGTTTGTGGCCCCTCCCAAGGTCTTTTAGAGACAAAGCAAAGAGATTCTGTTGGATTTGAATTTGTTTCTTCTTGAAAAATAGCCTTAAGACCAGGAATTGAAGGACAACTCTTGGTTTCATGGTTTTCTGAACAAATCACACAAGTCTCTATGATTTTTGCATCCAAAGGGCATTCTCTTAAAGCATGCTTCTTTCTGCATTTGGGACAGAAAATAGCTAAAGCATCAGTCTCAACTTTTTGCTTGTTTTTTATCTTAAGGGTGTCTATCTGTTCACTAAGGATCCCTAGAATATCTGTTTTAAATTCATCAAGCATGTTTCCAATTTCTACCCTACTCATTGATCCAGTTGTAGATTTATTCACTCTAGCAAGAGAAGGATCTCTTGGACCTTTCCCAGTTTTGGCTTTTCCTCTTGAGAGATGAATACATAATTCTCCAATGTCATTTAATGGGAGTTGAGAGATATCTCCCTTCCCCATCATATTAAGGATGTCTATCCACTCATCTATAATGGATTTTAATAAAAGAGCTTTTAAATTATTTTGATCTAAGTTCTCCATTTTTTCTCTTTTTATGTTATAGTTGAATATTTAGATTAAATCCTCCAAATTTTCATCCTATTTTTGCATCATTTTAAACACTTCATCCTTGTGATTGATAGGCATGCAATAATCCAAATACCTTTCCAAAAATTCTTTCTTCATGTCATTCCATGTCCTAATAGACTGAGTGATCAACCCCATGAACCATTTTAAAGCAGCTCCTTTCAATGTTGAAGGAAACAACTTAAGTTTTTGAGAGTCTTGTAAATAATCATAAGTTCTACAGAAGACTTCAAATTCAAATAAAAATGTTTCAGGATATTCACTTTTTAATCCATGGAAATTTGGGAGGACAGAAGATGAGATATTTTTCATTGTGGCATTTGTATCTTCATCAACTATAGGGAATCGAAAAGAATTACAAACTTCCCTATTTCCTCTACCTATTCCTCCTCCAAATAGTACATTTTCTCCATTTAGAACTTCTTCTTCTTCTTCTCTTCCTGCCATTATAGATTCTTCAGAGCTAATATAAGATTCAACCTGCAAGGTTAATTTCTCTTCCTCTGGTTCCTCTATCAATGTTGTATTGAATAAGGGTTCTTTTTCTTCCTCTCCACTAGGAATTTCTAATTCTTCAACTAAAATATGTTCTCCTATGGAGGTGAAAAAGGTTACTCCTTTTGTTGGAGATCCAAGATTTTCTTCCTCTAGGACTGCCTCAGTAGATGAAGTAGGAGATCCTCTTAATTGGATTTTTGACCTTAAAACTTCAGGAAGTCTATGGCTAGTAAAATTTGGAATATGAGTTTGAGATGGAGATGCATCTCCTCTTAGTTGTTTTAGTATCGTGGTGAGTATTCCCGCTTGTCACGCGGGTGACCCGGGTTCAATCCCTAGCAACGGTGCCAAAATGTTTAGTCAATTTAGTGTCCTAAATTGCTTGCATAAATTATCAACTGAGGTTTGTAAGTTGAAGAAGTGTGGTACAATATATGTGCTTATTTAACCTTTTTCTTACTTCATTGTTTTGTATTTTATGTTGTTTTGGGGGGTTTCCATTCTTTGATGTCTAAGAATGTTCAACCTAAAACTATGAGAAGATTTAAGTGAATCTAATGAATTTTAAGGAGGAAGAAAAAGGAAATGTTCCTAAGTTAATCTATTTTTCATAAAAATAAACCAAGAACTGTTGGCTAGTTAGAACCTAATTTGAAAAAAAAAGCATCTATCTTATCTTATCATTAGTCCTAATCCATGGATCTAATTCTTAAAACCAAGAATGAAATTGCAATGTTTGTTTGAAGTAAAGGTACAAAATGAAATCAATTAAAGTACTTCTGGTTACTTCAGCATTCAATTATGAAGTATGATCTTCTTGAGATGGTGTATAAGCAAATTTTTGTACTTTAACTTCTAATGTCCTAGAAAAATAAGCAGAGTATGCAAAGGAAAATATCTAATGTAAACATTCAACCATTCAGTTTTGAAATATGATTAAATCAATCTCCTTGGAATGATTATTGGGAATATCAGTGATGCAACTAAGTGAGGATCTGAAAGAAAAAAGGTGAAAGCATGTAAAAATAACTGTAAACAACTAATGTATTTTTGACTTTCTCCAACATTCAAATGTGAAGCATTACCCTCTTGAAGTGTTGTGTAAGAAGTCAATTATGCCTTAGTTCCTAAGTTCCTAGGAAGCTAATAACAATGTACTGAGTAATTTCAATCACTGTATGAATTAGACATTTAACCATTTAGTTTAGGATCATCATCATCTTGAAATGGCTTTTGAAAACATCCATTAACATAGTTAATTGACAATTTTGTTCTAAGAAAATGAATGACAAAACAGTGAGAAAACTAAGCAACTGTGTATTCTTATTTCTTCAATCTTAATTCAATTTGGAAACAGAGTTATTTTTCTAAACAAAATATCTTAGAAGAACAAGTTTGTACAGTTGTGATTTATCACTATGATATTGATCAAAAACTGGAATGAAATATTATCCTCATTAGAAAACATATTTGTTGAAAACAGAGTAATGGAAATTGAACTAAAAACAACAAATGAAAAAAATAACCTCCTCCAGTGCAGCGTCCCTCTGCAACTGATTTGGCTAGACTACTAGCTAGTTAAGGATGCACTTAAATAATCATTCGCAACACGAACTTTATATTATGATAAAATGAAGTCTGAATACAGAGTATCAACAAAAATCCTGAATTGAACACTTAATTTTTGCCAATTCTTGGTTCTATGTAACCGATATTTAAAGGAAAATAACATAACTCTTGTGAGATAAACTTGCTACAGGTGGTTAATTTGAATTAGATTTTCAATAGGACTGTTAGACTGTTTATTTTCTACGAAAAATAAAATCAAGAGTCCTAATTCTTCCGGATAACGTACTTTGACTCCATCTTTGACCATGATCTTAGACTCACTTTTCTGTCGATCTGGACCGAGTGAATAGGATAGAATCCATGTGGAGATGATTCTAGAAATGCCCATGTGGCCCAATTCTTCATTTGACACCTAGAACCTGCCAAACCGTGAGAGTAGCTATAGAATCCACAGTTAGCTGCAGAATAGGCTACATTCTATAGCTAAATTGCAAAAATATACTCAAATAGCAAGAACATGAAAATATAATATGGCAATCATTTTAATGCTTTCCTTAAGACAAAACTTAGCATTTATCATTGATTGGGGTCTATAATCTTATGAGAAAGTGAGGGAAAAAGGTGAGAAAAACTGTTAAGGAGAGGGTAATTCTGAGGTTCAACAGTTACCGAAGTTCAATCCTGATGATGTCTTACTTGCCGAAGAACACATAAACAATTTTATATTGTCCATAAACCTCAATGAATTAGTGGAAGAAGATGCAGTTGTAAGAGTATTCCCTTATACCTTACAAGGATCAACAGGATCATGGTACTTTTCATTAGCATCGCGTTCCATCAATAGTTGGGATGCCTTTCAAGACCAGTTCCTAACCAAGTTTGGAGATGATAGATCAATGGCTACTCTTATCAATGATCTCTCCAACATCAAAGTCGAACCTAGAGAACCAATTAAGGACTTTAATTCACGTTTTAACAAGTTATTGAATAAAATCCAAACCTCATCTAAGCCTAATGATGAAGTCCAAAATGAGTGGTACATTTCTGCCGTTCCCTTAAACACAAGTATTTTTGTTGATAGAGCTACCAAACCAACTTTGGCAGAAAACATGAAAGAAGCCACAACTATAGAAAAATGTATTCTAGCCTTAGATAAGAAGAATTCATTAGAAGAAAGAAAATCCAAGAAAGTAACTTTCAGGGATGAATCCAAGAAAAAACCACCTAAAGGTCCTTTTGATCTTGAAGGTCTACAAAAAATCCTTAAAACCATGTCCAATGAAATGGTTGATATCAAGAAATAGGTAATAGAGACTTCTCCAAAGAAATATTTCAGACCATACAAAAGAAATCTCTCTTCTGATACTAAGCCTCTAAGAACCATATCAAATGCTGAATCAGATGTGGAGGAAGAAGAAGTCTCAACAGTTGAAGAACAAACAAATGATGAAGAAGTAGTCAAGTTACAAGGAATGTGGGATTTTATCCTTCCAACAAAGAAGCATAAGAAGCACTACCTATTGCAACTAGGAGTAGAATCCCTGTTGATTTGCCACAAACAAATCCAAAGCAGAAGGTATCAACTCCAGCTCCCAAAGACAAAGCAATAGGTAAGAAATATTTGTCTAGATCCACTCAAACCACTCCTCCTCAAACAAATTCTTCACCTTTAGCCAAAACGCTGCTAGTCACCGATGAAATGGAACACAACATAGTAGAAGATATGAAAAAGACTAGGGCGAACATCACATTCCATGAGCTTAGAAAATTAAAACATCAACATAAGCTATTGCTCAAATATCTAAAAGCAGTCCCTACTTCTCGCTTCCCGTTGTTGTAATCTCGGAAGCTGCCCAAGAAATGGGAAGGCCTCCTAATACCTCATTAGACAAAATCAGTTCTACTGATATTTCTCTAATAGGAGAAAGATCAAAATACCATACTCCTCCATTTATTTTGACTTTTGAAGTTTTCAACAAGAATATACATAATTGTTTAGTCGATTTTGGAGCTTCATCCAACATCCTACCATGAACTTTCTGCACAAAATTAAATGTGAAGCCCCAAAAATTTGTTGTTCGCATTGTATAGTTAGACCAATCCCAAGTCAAAGTTATAAAAGAACTCAATCAAGTCACTATTATACTATCATCAAACCCAAAATTGTGTCAAGTCATTAACATTCTTGTGGCTGATATCCTCGAGTTCTATGGTTTAATCTTTAGCAAAGACTGGTCAGAAAAGCTTCATGGCTATTTTGCAACTGACTGGTCCCACATGTGGCTTCCCTATAATGGCAAGCCAAATCAAATAAGGGTTGACCATGAAAAACATAAAAAGTATATAGTTACAGAATTAGAGGGAGAGAATGAGCCAGTCGCATATAGCAGCAATATCATCAGAAACTACTAAGTTGAATCATTTCTAGGAAATTTTAATGCAAACACTTCACCCTTCTTGGAAAATTCTGTTATATCCCAAGTTGAAAATTATTCTCAAACAAATGCTTCTAAGTGTATAAATTTTGTAGATAAAGGAAGCGCTCAGTCTTAACTCCCAACTAATGCAGCAGAAGGAAGTACTTTGCCAGAAGATTTCATAGATAATTCCTTACTGCGAAACCAGTGATAAGCTAACAAACCAAGTTGTTGACATGATACATGAGTATGATGAAATCCTTAAAAGGGTTTCTAACTTTATCACCTGACAAGAATCAGAAGATGGGAGAAAGGATGATTTTCGAAAGCTGGAAGAATCTCACAAAGAAATCCTTTTCACAGATTGGGATTCTCAGTTAAAGCAAGAAAAAGGGGCAGCAATGCTAGTAATAACAACAACAAACAACATAATTGAATCCATCAACAAAAATCTACATGGCACCATCCTAGTTACAGAATGTGTACCAGGATTTCTTCCGAATGTCAAACAATTAGAGCAACAGTGGAGGTAGTCAGCGCAGGAAAAGGAGGAGGTGATCAGAGAGCTAAGCACGCAGAACTGGGAGGCATACTGGAGCTTTTAATGAAACCATACAGCTAGTGGATGAGTTTGAGGTGCTTAACAACCTGAACACAAAATATGGTTCCAGCACTAACAGGCACTATATTTGTTGTGCAGTTAAAATCTGTAATTGGAAAACCAACTTAGCTCAAGCCTATGACAGATATTTGCGATCTCAGAGATCAAAGTACAAAGGAGTTAGTCATTTAGTTTAATTTCGTATAATTTGAGGAAGGTCGTTTAAACCTCCTCAACTATTTTTTGTAATAATCGATTTTAGGACCTATAGTTTAATATTTAAACCCATCCCATGCATTTAGAGAGAGGTCCAGAAATTTGATCAAAAACATTATTCGAAACATTGCACTTATGTACTTTTGAGGAGGTTTTGATGGAATGAATGGAATAGGATCTATTTTCTTTCAAATATCTAGCATGCTCCACTGAAATGCACTTTTGTACTCTTAGAACGTGTTGGATTGATTGAGATTGGATTAATATTGTTGAAACACATGAGAAGGACTCATCATATATGGTATTTATTTCTTATGATCTTGTTTTGTTTATCACACAATACTCCTTCTTTAAATTGTTTTATGTGTAAAAGTCTGAATTATAGTTTAGCTTTATTGCACTTGTGTATGGTGTTGACTTTGACTTTATTTTGAATATATGAATTATTCTATATGCGATATATCTTTCACAATCGTTTTGTCTAACAATTTATCCAAAACGATTACTGTTAAATGATTTCACTTCTTATTGGAGTTGAATGATCTATATTACCAATTGTTGTAGGATATCATTGTAGATCACATATTGTATTTAATTCCCAGGGATATTTATAACGAAATAGTCTTAACTAGGATATATACATGTTTTTATTAGTTAGACTAGATTACACTTAGCTCAGCCATTCTCCCGTTACATCATATATCACCCCACCAACACTATCAAAATATTTTCTGGGAAAATGGTCCCAATATCCCCAGTTGGAGCCACTACACCAAATGAAAAAGGAGCTGCTAACCAAGGTTCGACCGGATGGTTTTCCCCATGTTGTCGCAACGATTTTCGAGGCTTCAACAGTAAGTTAGTTTAAAAACTATTTAAGAATTGGTGGAAGGGAAATATATGTTAAAATATTAAATAATTAGTTAAAAACTAGCTATTATGCACTAATTAGATATAAAACATTAACTTTCAAAATTATTGATTTATATATAAATCATTATTTAATAATGTCACTTTATATAGTATTATTCATTAGGGGTTGACTCATTCCCAAAAAATATTTAGTTGAAAACTAATTGTTGGGAATAATTCAAATTAAATATTTTATTTCAATATATTTTAATAATTATTTATTTAATAGATTATTATTATCAATCTTATTGGATCAGTGTTTGTTGGAGGATGGCTTATTTCCCTTAATTTAACTTATGTAAAACTAGAGTTATAGGTTAAGAAATGTTACTAGAAAAATATTAATAATCCATAAATTAAAAATAAAAAGGAGGTTCCATCATGTTATACTTTTAGTTATATTAATAAAACTAGTAATATTGCAACAAATAAATTTAGAAAGAGGAAGGTCAAGAGGGAAAATAAGAACTAAAACCTAAGGGGTCTCAAAAAGGAAAAATATAAAAACAGGGGAGGTGGTTGCTAAAGAGAAAGGAGTAATTTAGAGAGAGGCTACTAAAAATATACTAATTATGTTAATCAAAAGAAATTAAAGAATATTAAAAAGGAAATTAGGGGATGAATGATGAAACCGGAAGAAGATAAATGTAAACTAGAAAAAAAAAGAGGAAGGATAAAAAAGAGAAAGGGGAAGAAAGGGAGGCAAAATCATGAAGAGAGAGTTGGAATACAACTCTTACTCAATTTCCAACCATCATCCCTATCAAGATTTCTGACATGCCTCTAATTCTCAATCGCTTCCCTAAGCTTCCTATGGTGGAAGTGATCAACCCTCACAATGACTTTGGATTCTTCAATGCAGATGTGGTGTTTTGATTTCTCTGCATGCTCGGCTAGGGTTGATGTGTGAGAGTGATTGTGTCTAATGTCTATAGCATGCTCATTGATCCTCTACTTAATAGACATGCCTGTTTCCCCAATACAGGGGATACCACAGGCGCAAGGAACAAGGTAGACCCTCTTTGTGTCCCTAGGGTCAATAGGGTATTTAACCAATCTAACAGATTTTTTAATGGTGTGGAGAGGTTTTGAATGAAGAAGAGACATTAATCTTCCTAAGGATATGGGAAATCCTATTCATGGTTCCTTGGATATACGGGAGATAAACCCTAGGGATAGGATCAACATAAGCAGGTTTAACTCTCGGTGCTTTGTAGGCTTTGTGTAAGGCCTTGAGGCTTTGAGATATGTTATACCCATTATTTTTAAAAATTTCAAGAAGATGAGATTTATCCTACTCAAGGTGGCTGTCATCAAAGATTCTTAGAGCACATGTAGCAAAAGTGTTGAAAACCCTGAATTTGTGAGCAAGGAAATGATGAGAATTGACATGGAGATACAATTCCATGTGATTTTTATTTTGAAAAACTTGGTGACTGATGAAACCATCATCCATCCTATAGAGGAGAATGTCAAGGAAGGGAAGGTGCACATTCACCTCAACTTCCATCGTGAACTTGATGGAGTTTGGTTGCGAATTAAGGTGGTTCAGAAATAGATCCAGCTTCTCTGGACCATGAGGCTAGATGACATGAGTATCATCAAAAAATATCTTCTATTTTTTAGGGAAAAATGAGCCGAGGCTCAGCCCTTGGTCTCAAAATCTAAAACACTTATATCTACAAAAGACTATATATTGGTATTGAATTAAAAAAACTATTCTCGTAACATGAAATTAAAACACCAATTAATTGCATAAAATTGAAAGGACTAATCTGATATGAACTTAAATAAGAATGAAACAAATTACAAATATAACCATAAATATAGAGATTTAGCAAAAATAACACTTCATTTCATTAATATTAGAATATTGAAACATGCTTACAAACATAATGGAAATAAACTATCTTGGGTGATGATAGCTTATCTTTGAGAAGAGATGTGGCAGCTACATATCTCTGAATTGTGTTACGATGAGCCTCAAGAGCCTATTTATTATTGAATAACAAGGTAAAACCCTAAAAAACCAAAACACTAACCCCGAGAGATGGAACACCAAGAGTTTGTGGGCCCCGATGGGGTTAGCTGGGTAACCAACTCCCCGAGGTTGTAACTCGGTCATATTATCTCCATTTGGCACGTACGATACCTTGTTGGAAAGGTCCCTCTAAGTACTACAGGATTTGAAACATTCCCCTACTTATGGGTTTGATCCTGTTGTAGACCACAAAAAAATGTCATTTAGAGGATCAAAATTGCTGCAGAAGTTCAGGACCCAAAAAACTGCTAAAACTAGTAAATGTTGAAATAAACAAGGAAACAAATGAAACCCAATGGAGGTCTAGGTGGAATAGGCGCATGGCCACCAATATCCACCTAGATTAGTACTCCCTCCTTTGGAAGTAGTGGTCCCATTGTGTACAAAGCCTCCATGAGGCGAAGAAATTTTTGTTTAACCTTGTCCCTCCTGAACCACTTTCCCTAGTGAGGGAGTTGGCCTTCTTTAACAACTCTATATAGCTAGAACCTCTGTTGGCGAGTTTTCTTGATCTATGTATCGATGAGGTGATCAAATGTGGCCTATTCCATGTAGTTTGGGATTAGCTCTATTGGTGTGAGTTGTTTTGCAATGTTAGATGTGTCCAACAATGGTGGAAAGTATGGCCAAAGGCGGTCTACATTGAACATTGGGTGCAAACCAAGGAACAATGGGATACTGAGCTTGAAGGCATTGTCCCTTGTTATCACCAAAAAAATGATCATCTAGCCTAATTTACTAGATGGATCGAAGTACACCATGTAAAGCCAATTTTACCATAGTAAAATTGCTTTCACTGTGAGAAATTACCTAATAAACCACCTTTATTAAGTAATTTATAGTTAAACCCATGAAGAATAATTAAATAAATCACTATTTATTTGATTTTATTCTAGGAATAATTAATTAAACCATTATTTTATTATTATTCCTTGTTAAATTTGACCCAATCATGAAAAATAAACAGATAAATCATTATTTATCTTATTTTTCTCTAAGAATAACTAATTAATCATTAATTAATTACTATTCTTTGTTAAGTTTGACTAAATCCCTTAGGAATAATTAAATAAATCATTATTTGTTTATTATTCCTTAACTAATTCCTTGAGATAATAAATAAATAAATAATTTATTTATTATTTCTAAATAAAAGTTTAAATACTTTTTCCCTCCTAAAAAAATATAATAAAATATTCCAAGTTGTAATTTCAAGAATGGGATCAATAATATTTTATTATTGCTCATTATTTGAGGATAACTCAATATTTTTTTATAAATAGGAGGGTTTTCCATTCATTATTCACTTTTGATTATTTTCATTGTTGCACTCATTGTTGTAACTATGATTATTTTCATTGTCGCACACCATATTTTTGTTGGGTTTATGCATTATAGAGGAGAGAGACTCTACAGAAGTTGAAAGCATTTGAGGATTGCCAAGAATCCATCCCATAGAGGGGGACTGGTAACATATATTTGTTCCCTTCACAGGTGTTATAATAAAATAATTCTTTACAAATCTAGATTCCATTGGATATTTTGAGGTTATTACTCTTTATTTTACTGTTTAACTATGATTGCAACATAGATCAGGATTTTGGTAGGTTTTGTTTCTATCAATCGCTGTAGATCTACAATTTTTAGCAGTCATTTCTATTGTTGAGATCACTTGTCATCCACAATCTTAAGCGGGTTCTTTTCGTACATCATTGAGAAGAAAACACTACAACAAATCGGCGAATCCGTTGGGTTTTATACTTTAGATCCAAAAACCTGGGTGACCTTTGGTTTTCAGCTTAGGGTTTCTTATTTTTTCAATTCTATTAATGTTCCCTAGTGTTTTAACCCTATATCCGATAAATTTTTGACTTCCGTAAGCCTTTTTTTTTTCGTTTCCGTAGATCACAAGAACCAACTGCGACAAAGGCAACACTTTTTTTCTGAAATTTGCAAACGGAAGTCTAGGAGCAGAAATCATAGTTTTCAGCCCAAAAGGTGCGATCTGGGCTCCAGAACACAACTTTCTACCCAAAAAGTGCGATTTCATAAAAAAACAGGTTAGAACCTGCGATTTCTGGGTTTTAGGATTTTTCTTAGATCTGTTCCTGGGTTTTTCTGAGACCTATCTGCTAGGTGTCTGACCTTTGCCTCATCCTGCTTAGGCCTTGATCCATTCTGTTTTACTCATCGAAGTTGAATTTAGCCTCCTCTGGGAATTCTAGTACACTTCTGCCTTTCTAGGAGGAGTTTAGTTGAGTGAGAAGTCTGAGTTTCTGCAGCACTTTCAGCCATATTTTCTAGATCTGTAACCTTTTGTTTCAAATCTGATAATATAGGTTGATACCATCCATAGTTTCACATCCAAACTTGTTTGGTCATTCCGTTAGGGTCCCATCGGTTTCCCTAGGTGTTTCACCCATCTCCTTATATTTTTGCAACAATCTTCCCCTCTGGTTTTTTGCTGTTGCTGCACCACTTTCCAACAGCTTAGAGTCACTTGACAATAGTCACACCGACATTCAAATCTCTTGACCATTTTAATGTATTTTCCATCGGTTTAGCCACCTAGCAGTACAATGTTTGCAAACCCAATTTGGGTGGGGTTTAGTTAATTGTTTTTCTTTTTATTTTCTGTTATTTACTTCAGTTTATTTACAACAAGCTTTTTATTTTTTACAAACACAATCTGGGCTTAATCAGTTAATACACTTGCACATAGAAGCACACCTTAAGCAAAGGATACTTGGTTTACATTTCCAAGCCAAGAATTAACATAATAAATTTATCTCACCACATCAGAGACAAATATATATTATTGATCTCTCTTCACCATTTCCATGTTCTGTGTGTCCTTCCATCATTGCGCCACCAAGGCATGAGTCGTGGAGACTATTAGGACTTCAACCCCAGTTTCCGCTTAGGCATATTACTCCTCCTCGTCGGGTTCGAGTTCATAGCCCTTCGAGTCCCCATTCTGAATCTTCTCCTACTCCTTTTGATTCCTCATTTGATTTCGAACCTCCTTCACCACATATTGTTACCATGTTTGGACCCACAACAGGTGAAGGACCCAAATCTGGTGGTGCCTTTGATGCTATACCGATGGTCACATCAGGCAGAATAGTTGCGGGAATTGTTCTGGTAGCCCCATGCTCCCCTTTATGGCTGGGTTAAGTCTACTTGATCTTGACCAATTGATAAATTACCCCATACACCATGATGCTGGTTGGCCCTCTATGCCGACTAAGCTTCCCTTAGACATCCCAAAGTTTGAGGGTATTGCTGGAGAGGATCCTACCAACCATGTTTGATCCTTCCACATGTGGTGTTTTTCCAACTCGATAACCGATGACTTCATTCGTCTTCGGCTCTTCCAACACACACTCGGTGGAGATGGTGCAAAATGGTATGTAGACCAGCCCGCCGCCTCTCATTCCATTTTTGCAACACTTGCTAAAGCTTTCTTGTCCTATTTCCAATTACCTCTCCGGTACGACACTAATACTAAGATTTTGACCACATTTCGTCAATCCTCTGCTACTCTCCTTTCTGACCATGTTCAAGAGTGGCGTGGAAGGAGGATCACATGTCATGCCTTGCCTTTCGAAGACCATGTTTATTTGGATTGGTTTCTCAAGAGCCTTTTATCCCCCATTGGGAAACATGTCACGTCTCATTTTCCTCAGATCGAGGAAGAATCTCTCTAGACCGCTTTGAGATATGATTTGATTTATGCTCAATCAGGTTATGTCTATACCATTATTCTAGACCTCCCTCGTCCTGGCAGTGCTAATGCACCGAGGGCATCTCATGCTGCCGACAGTATCATTGGATCCATTTCACACTCTTCACTTTATTCTCAGCAGATTTATGGCTACTTGCAGGGGGCACAAGTTCCTCCAACATTTATGCCCCTCCTGCTAGCAAAATTTTTCTAGGGCCTCTACCCATTTACCAAATGATTTCTCCTTCTTATGCACAGGCTGGTAGTCCAGCCCCTCAAGAATTAGTGCCATATCCTCCCATGCATCATCAGCCCTAGCAGCCACCGCCCCCTCAGGGTCTGGTTTTTGCACAGTAGAGTGATACCAATCCCCAGAATTTGAAGAAAAATAATAAGGGTAAGGGTAACAAGGGTAATTAGGGTAACTAAGGTATCTAGCCTAGTGAACCCCAAGGGAATCATCCTAACACTAAAAACCAGCAACAGGGTAGCTAGCTCAAGAAAAACAAGGCTATTCACACGAATAAGTCTTGTGCATGTTGTGGTGTACATGGCCATGACACACGAGTGTCCCCTTTTACCCTAGATGTGCCAGCTATTGGAAGCTCAAGAAACTTCTTGAGGTCAACCATCACCTCAAAATCCTATGCCACGTAAGCCGATCATGCTCACAAATCCTTTTCCTCAGCAAGGATTTGTTGCTTCTTAACCCTAGCTAGGTCAAGCAACCCACCTCCCCCAACCTTTTGGTCCCAGTGACTACCAGATTCTTATGATGAACTCTGATGAGGTTAACCCCTCCCATATCAACCTACAAAATCGGTCGCATCAATATGACAAGCCCTCCACTTTGTTAGCCATCGAGTCCAAATCCAAAGTGTCCGCTAAGCCTCTGACGAGACCAAATGGTCCTTTAAAGATCCCTCAACCCAAATTTGAGGCCATTCCCAAGATCTCAAAGGGAACATTACACCCTAATGCAGCTTCTAATAGAGCTTCCCATACATATAGTATAGTAGACGACTTGGTGTAATCACCTTTTGCCATGTTGACACTGGAAGGCCTCCAGTTGTGCCCTTCCAAAAACAAGGCTCTACTAACTACCTTGGGTGCAGTGGACCCTTCCGAAGATCGCTTGATTTTCTTCATAGTTGATACATCAGAGTGCCCCCCATTACCTTCATCTGTTGCTTTCGAGATACTAGTTAGAGTTCGTAATGCCATCATCTCCAGATGCATTATTGACGAAGGCACATACACCTGTGTGATGTCTGCTGCTATTTGGAAACAACTCAAGTCACCCGAGTTGTCCCCCTCCACCATCACTTTGTGTGCTTGGTATGGACACTCCTCCCAGCCCCTTGGCATGTACTACAACTGTTCAGTGACCCTTGTGGGTAAGACTATCCATGTCAATATCAAAGTCATCGATGACCCCTTGGATTACAATATCCTCTTAGGTCATAGTTACACATATGCCTGTCAGCTGTCACATTTGTGGTGTTTCACAAGATGTGCTTCCCCCATGAAGGGAATATCATTACCATTGATCTTTTGACTTACTATGAGCCAACATCCGTGACCTCCCCCAAGTCCATCATCTTGTCGGTATCCGATAAATAGTCGTCCACTCCTTGCACTAGTGTCTCACCCAGAGTCTATAAGGATTCCTCATTGTTAGGTACCTTCCCTAGTCCCCCCCCTTCCATTTTTGAACCTACTTCCATGAGTTTTTGCATGTTACAAGCATCACCGGCTGCCCTTAAGAAGTTTGGTACACCTAATCAATAGCCAGCTCCTCAGCATCCTGTTGTTTCTCTTCCAATTGAACCTCCTCCATTTATGGGTGCCTCTCCTATGTTCCCTCCAGGAACTATTCCTCCAGGAACAATTGCTGCAGGTCTTAACCATCCAGGAGCTATTCCAATGGGACATTATCATGTCGGCCATATACCTTTCTTATTCCCCCCTATAGGGGTTTTTTCTATACCTATCATGGCTTCGCTAGTCCTTCCTAACATGACTCTCAGGATCCCTATATGGTACATCGATCCCCCTGTAAACATTCAGCCTAGTCAGCCAAGACCATATCATGCTTTGACCCCGGTTAAACCGGTCCCCATGACCCCTACCGCTGCTTCAGTACCATGACCACCTCAGTAGGAACCAACTCCTGTTGCGAAAGCATCTGGCTAGGGGGCATAGCCAAAAAGAAAGATTCAAAGGAAAAGGTTCCCCAAGCTCCTCCAGCCCCTAAGGCCCCAAATTCCCATGCTTTGTGTGAAGTTTTTGGGAATGTTAGCAGCAATTGTCCTGAACTCCATCAAATCAAACCTTTGGTTAAGGAAGTGTTCCTAGAGTTGAATATTCTGGAAGTCCATGTTGACATATTGGTCCCACCTAAGAAACTCAAAATGCTTCACCCAAGCCATCCTTGTGCCATTTGTGATCTTCATGGTCATTATTCCCATTGTTTCCCTCATCTCCACAAGTTTCGTGATTGCCTTGGGACGATTCGTGAATACGAGGCCACTCGTACTAGAGCCGCTACTCCTCTACCTGTGGATTTTGGTACCACCAGTCAACCAGAACATGGAAAATCTAGCTTGTCTATTGTGATCCCCTCCCCCGATGTCGATATCATGGAAAACATAGGCCCCATTCTTTACCTGTCGTCATCCTTGAGTTCCTTACTGGAAAACCTTCCTGAGGTTGCTGCACGCATTTCTGTCAAACCTTTTTCAACAGAATCGGAGGTCTCAACATCAGTAAACCCTCTTTCTACCAGATTGTCATCTGCCATCTAAGACAATTCATATGTGAACCTTATTCCTTAGGTTGATGCACCAGGTAATGCCACCATATCATGTATTTAGACTACCTCCCATCCACACATCTCCTAGCCTGATGAGGACACCATGGAAGCTATGTTTACCCCTGATTACCCCTACACTTGAGTAAGGGGGCATTCCTTCACGAGGATTTCAAAGGCCATCTCCTTCCTAGTTCTCCCAATGTGCTCTACCTCCAAATATGTTGCTCACGTCACATCCCTTTTATTTGTGTGTCTTCATTTTTGCCATATAGTTAGGTAGATTGCATCATCTCATTTGTTTTCTTTTGCACCTTTAAGATGGATCCATCATCCACACTATATATCAGCCATGCCGATGGTGTGAGTTGCTTCTCCCAGAATCTAGCCTTGACAACTTGGGCCATTTTGACCCCCTTGCATATGTTAGTCCTTCAAATGGCATGTGCATTGGATCTGCCACCAATAATTAGGGAAAATATGATGTAGTGATGGTTTTTTAATCGATGCCCTCGCTCATCGCATCCTTCATCTTCATGTTCGTTTAGATTCCTTGCTACTTGTCATGCAATTGAATGGTGTGTATCATGTGCATAACCAAGTCCTATTTAGAAAATATCTATAGGTGAAGCTACTGGTATGCGAATTTGAAACCATTACATTCAGTCATGTGCCTAGAGCCCAAAATCACTTTGTAGATATCATTGTAAAAAACATTTTATATTGGAATTTATCACATGTATACCACAAAAGGTAAGCACACAAATGGAAAACCATCATTTTCATATAAAATTCATAATCATATTATGTATCATAAAAGTGTTCGTAGCACTTAGCTCTAAATACATCTAGTACACCCATAACATACTAGGGGGGTGCATAGGCCCCTACATATCCTCATCTCCTTTGGAGGATATCATGCCAAGTTGGGTCAAGATGCTTGAATCCTTTTTTTCGAGCACTCATAACACAATGGCTCTCCACAAACTCCTCCTGCTAGGGGGCATCATTCCCACCTTTGCATACCAGATCAACATCCCATGCTTGGGGGCGTGATCATTTTCCCTTGGCCATCTTCTCAATTAAGCCTTGGCCTAGATCCCATTGAGTCTAGGTATGCTCAATTATCCTTCCGTTCCTTGGATAGTTTGTCCTACTGGCCTCCCCGATGTGCCATATGCACATCGCATATCATAGACATTTGATTCCATATCTTCAAATGTTTTACTCCTTTACCACCTAGTCCCCATGTTTGACTTCATGGGTGAGGATGCTTCTAGGCCCTCTCTAGTAGTTCATTCTCATTTTCCCCTTCCCTTAATTCTTCATCAGGAACCATCGTTCCAAGAAGCATTAAGGCTGTCTTTAGACAAGTAAGGCCACTTGACTGAAAGTCGTAGATCTCGATTCGGATGGTTGGTTTATCTGCTATGACGAGCATAGCTCAATTAGATGAATCATCAGAACTGTTGGAAAGCTCTCACAGAGCTTTACAATGGGTCTTCTTCAGTTTTAGATGATTTGACACTTCACTTGGAAACCATTTTTCGAAGAAGGTCACTTCGTCGCCCCTCAAAACTGACTTTCTTCATAAAATGACACTTGTACTTAGAGGTCCACCTCCTCTAATTACTTGTCATACCATATGTTGATTTTTGTCATGAGTAACCATCCTTTACTCATGTTTTCATGGTCCCCATCAGGCTTAGTCTGTGTGGCAGCATTATCGAGTCACCTTTGTTCAGAGCATTCGCGATGAGTCACCCTTGCATCCTTGGAGTCTATTTCATGTTCCATCCTCTCATGCCATAGTATTCCATCCATATTTGCATACTGTTCATCCTGTGTTGCCCATTTTGGCCTCCAATCATACTGTCCCCATCCCCTTCGGAGTTGAGTCAGTTGTTGCCAGGTCAACCATGCACTTTATGCTCTAACAAGGGAAGTCATTTGTCTATCCCTCAATACCATTTTCCCATTATCCCTAGTGTCATTCCATCAGTCACATTACTATTTTCCCTCGTGATTTAGTTGAGGATCCTCATTGCCTCATCTATCGTGGGCCTTATTATGTCGACATCAACTCATTTATTGCAGAAGATCAGCCTAGAGGGTGGTGTATCTCGGTTCCAACTTCCATTCTTGTTCGATGCGTTGGATCGAGAAGAGGGTCCCATTATTGTCCTTTGACTTGGTCATTTCATGTTCATGATCCATACACTCAATGGTTCAGTGATGCAACAAATTGTACCAGTGATTCCTGGGTGTGTGTGAGATGTTTCAGACCTCATGAGGGGGTGGCCCTTCAGGTAGCCCCCCACATGCCCAGATGCATACCTACTATGCTACAACCTCAGATGTAGTTCCGCATAGTTGATGGGTTCAGTTCCTACCGATTGCAGTGTTCATAGCATGCACGTCTCCTCCAGATGATCCATTCAGTTTTGTAGAGCCCTTCCTTGTTCAACAGGGCTTCTTTGGTTGTTCTACCCTCCCTCCCACCCATTTTTTGAGGGAAGGAGCTTTGTATCTCATGTACTCATACATTATTGTATTCATTCTTGGCTCATGTTTTTACTAGGTGCATTATGTATATGGGACACATTGTATTATTTCTTGGCTATGTTATGCTAGCGTGTCATGTACCATTCAACATGTACTTTATTGCTCAGTTTCATATTTCTGGGCAAACCATTATTTTTGTACTAATTTATCTTGATGGGTATGGGTATGCCTCCGCCACCTCATTGAGGTCTGATACCACAACATAAAAGGAGCCTTACATTAGTCTCACCCCCTTTATCACTATCCTCTCTCAGCTTCACCTTCATTGGTCTCTCTCTCTCTCTCTCTCCTTCACTCCCTTGTGTTGTCTAGTGATTGTGTCTTTACAACGTACTTCGGTCATATGTTTTGCTCCTAACACTCGTACGTTGGGGGCGGTCTGTTATCACCAAAACATTGATCATCTAGCCTAATTTACTAGATGGATCGAAGTACACCATGTGAAGCCAATGTTACCATAGTAAAATTTCTTTCACTGTGAGAAATTACCTAATAAACCACCTTTATTAAGTAATTTATAGTTAAACCCATGAAGAGTAATTAAATAAATCACTATTTATTTGAGTTTCTTCTAGGAATAATTAATTAAACCATTATTTTATTATTATTCCTTGTTAAATTTGACCTAATCATGAAAAATAAACAGATAAATCATTATTTATCTTATTTTTATCTAATAATAACTAATTAATCATTAATTAATTACTATTCTTTGTTAAGTTTGACTAAATCCCTTGGGAATAATTAAATAAATCATTATTTGTTTATTATTCCTTAACTAATTCCTTGGATAATAAATAAATCATTTATTTATTTATTATTTCTAAATAAAATTTTAAATACTTTTTCCCTCCTAAACAAATATATTAAAATATTCCTAGTTGTAATTCCAAGAATGGGATCAATAATATTTTATTATTGCTCATTATTTGAGGATAACTCAATATTTTGTTATAAATAGGAGGGCTTTCTATTCATTATTCACTTTTAATTATTTTCATTGTTGTACTCATTGTTGTAACTGTGATTATTTTCATTATCGCACAACATAGTTTTGTTGGGTTTATGCATTATAGAGGAGAGAGACTCTACAGAAGCTTAAAGCGTTTGAGGATTGCCAAGAACCCATCCCATAGAGGGGGGCTAGTAACATATATTTGTTCCCTTCACAGGTGTTATAATAAAGTCATTCTTTACAAATCTTGTTTCCATTGGATGTTTTGGGGTTATTACACTTCATTTTAGTGTTTAAATATGATTGCAGCATAGATCAGGATTTTGGCAAGTTTTGTTTCTATGAATAGCTGTAGATCTACAATGTTTAGCAGTCATTTCTATTGTTGATACCATTTGTCATCCACGATCTTAAGTGGGTTCTTTTCATACGTCATTGAGAAGAAAACACTACAACATCCATTACAACCTTGGTGATGGTGTATGGCCCATATCGAAGTGGATGAAGCCTGCAATGGAGTCCAGCAAGGCACTGCTTCTGAAAATGTAGCCAAACTTTGTTTCCCACCTAGAACTTGTGCGACATTCGATGTTGATCATGGCGCTTCTTGTAATTATCCTTAGATTTGTTCAATATATCATGGACCTATTGGCAAATGTGTTGAATGCACTCAATGAAGTTGTTAGCCTTGTTGGATTTTGACTGGACATAAGCCGAATCTTCTTGAGTAGCTACAAATGGTATGGAAACATCTATGGGACATAATGGTTGAAATCCCAACCCTACCCAAAAGGTGATATGGGCCACTGAGCTATGGAGATCTCTATTGTAGTTGTGATGGACATAGGGGAGGATCTCATCCCATGTGCATAGATGCTTTAAGTTGTACATGTGCAAAATGTGTATGATCATCATGTTGACAACCTCTATTTGGCCATTAGTTTGGGGGTGGAATGTCATGGACTTAGTGAGCTTGGTATCCAACATCGACCAGAGACTTGTCTAAAATGCACTTGGGAATGTGTTTTCCCAATATGAGATAATGGAATGTGGGATCCCAAAGTGTACCCACACTCACTCAAAGAAGATCTTAGCAATGGCCTTTGTCATTATACGCTTCTTGCAGTCCATCATGATGGCCATCTTAGAGAATCTGTCAACGAGCACAAAAATACAGTGATTGCCATGCTTAGTACAAATAAGGTCTAACATGTCATCCATGCAGATGGATTCCCAAGGTCACTTAGGAGTAGGTAGAGAAGTATATAGGTCTTGTTTCTTGATGGTTGGTTTGGAAATGGTGCAAGTGGTGCAAGATCTAATGTACTTCCCAACATCCTTGCGAAGTTTCGGCCAGTAATTTTTTTTTTTTCACTACTTCCATTGCTTTCTCTACTCTGAAATATCCAGCGACCTGAATGTAGTGCACCTACCAAATCATATTGGCATGCTCGCTTGAAGGAACAAAAATGTGCCTCAAGTGGCATAACATTGCATCCTAGAGGTGAAAATTTGGAACTTTCTTCCCTTCCAAGAGTGTCTGGTATGTGTTTCCAAATTCTAGATCGCTCTTCTAAATATGTAGCCACCTCAAAGTCTCATGCCCACAGGAGTCAAGCACAGTGATTGTTGGGTAGCGGAGGTCCCGTGTAATAATTTTGGGGCTTAAAGCCTATAAGTTAGGATAATAATATTGTAAAACTATGAAATATGTGGAGCACGAAAAGTAATGGACCGATTCAAAGGGTTGTCTACCCAAGAAATAGTATAGAATAATAGGAAGTAAGTTGGCCTACCCATGGTCTGTGGACCATGGGAATGTATAAATAGAACAAGGTTCTATGGTTAGAAGTCAGTCTTTGGTAGGTAGTTTTGATCTCGAATGTAATGGGTTTATGAAACAAGAAGTCTTGAAGTGTCTGTAAGTCCGAGTCAAGGGTGTTGGTGAGTAGATAGAGGCTCTGCAGCTGTGTGCAGAGGCTTGGTAGAGTCCGCAGTTGTGTGCACGGATGATCAGGTGCTCATGTCCTAAGTGGCGTAAAATGCTCAAAATTTAAAATGCTCAGAACTAGTTCAAAGCAGAATGAATGGAAAGTGCTTGTCCTCCTAATTCCGGCGCCGTGAACGGTTTGAAAAACGGTCGCCGTATGAGAAAGTTATGGCAAAAAGAAGAATTTCTCAATAACATTGGAAATTTGAATTTTTCAAAAAAAAATTTAAAAAGAATATTCCAGGGAATATTCTGTGGAATATTCCAAGGAATATTCCTTGTTGGCCAACCAATCACAGGCTACCACGTGGCAGGCTCGGAGGCCGCCACGTGGCCTGGGTGACGTCAGCAGTTATGTTCAAAAATTTTTTGGTCGGATTGTGAATCGAACCCGCAACCTCATCAACAACAATCCAACACTTTACCATTGCACCAACACAACCAAACATATCATGTGGGCGGCATGAAATATTTTTAAAGTTTAAAACTATTGATGGGCCGGAAATGAAGGGGGCTAGCCCCTAAGCGGCCAGCCCCCATACCATATGACCGGGTGCCGAAAACCGTGGCCTAGCTCCTAACCCCGGCGCGGAATCCCATGCTAACCGCCAACCGGATTTTCGGTCACATGCAATTTTAAACAACCAGTTAATGTCTGGTTTGTTTGGCGGAGATTCTGGTAGGAGCACCAAAATTGGCAGGCCCGCCATATTTGGTGGGCCTATCTGGACGTAACTAAAGTTAGCTGGAGTTTTTGTAGGGGCAGCTGGCAATTGGGAGTAAATGGCCATAACTTTGGCTAGGAAAGGCGGTTTTGGACGAATTTTTTTTTGATTTTGGGTATTTTCGACCTTCTGAAGCCATTGGTGCAGGTATTACAGCTATCTGAGGTAATTTGTAGAGGTTTTGGAGCTGTGAAAGTTCTAGGAGCCACTAGGGCCCAGTATTGTGAAGACTGTATAGGGTTGCAGGTATCCATTGGAGGTGATCCAATAGTTAATCCTGAAGGATTCAAGTGTTCTAAATCTATTTTTACCATCTATTCCACCTGTAGATGCTTCTATTCAGCTGTATATTCAATTTGAGCATTTAATGAAAACAAGGACAAGCCCATTTGGGAGCTTTGGACCCAGCAAATGTAGCCCAGGAGGGGTGAACTGCTTTATCAACTTCTTTTGCATGTGTGGTTGATTTATTTTGCAGAACAAATTCGTTTTAATGTGTTAAACAATAAAAGGAAATAAATCTTCTATGCTTAAATGGGTCATGAATAGCTGAAAATTTCATTTGTTTTCTTTCTGCAAGACATGGAAATCTTTTAAACATGTATATTTCTGAATTGAATACCTTGCAAACAATTTACAAGTAGTTTCAAATTCAGATCAAGTTGGTATCAGAGCTAAGTTTTGTGCAAATATCTTCTAACTGTCTTGCAAGTATTGATGCTTACCAGGTTGAAACTTAAAAGAGGGAAAGGACAGTTGACTAATGAACGAGAGAATCCTCAGTCAAGGAAGGCCAGAGAGCCATCACCTCCACCTTCAATTTCACCCTCAATAGTCTCAGCAGAAGCTTCAACAATGTCTGTACATGAAGGAGAAATTCCTGCAGACATGGATCCAAAAGAAGAAGAAAGAGTCTTCAGAAAGGCTTTCTTGGACCTCACTGAAATGGTGAGGATATTGTACCAAGAAAGAAATGAGAAATTGGCTGGAGAAGGGTCCAAACATCCACATGAAGGAGAGGGCTCTTCAGGAGGTAAGAAGGATGATGATCATTCCAAGAAAGGACATGGAGGAAATGGTGATCCACCACCCCCATCATCACCTTCTTCCTCTTCATCCTCGTCTTCTTCTTCTGTGCATAAGCATAGATCCTCTGGAAAAAGTCCTTTTTTGAAGCTTGATGTAAAATTCGAATTACCTATGTTTAATGCTGAAGTGAATGCAGAAAAGCTTGACAACTGGATTAGGCAATTGGAAGTTTACTTGAGGATCCAGAATATGCATGATGATGCCACAAAGATTCCGTTGGCTTCTTTGAGAATGGATGGAGCAGCATTGGTCTGGTGGGAGGCCAAAACTAAAGAGGAGATCAAGAAATTTGGTAAGGTTACCTTAACATGGCCTGAATTTCTGTTAGCCATTAAAAAACAGTTTTATCCTCTTGCTCACATGCAGAAAGCCATTATGAATTGGAAAAATTTCAGACAACTTAAGGGTCAGAATTTCCAAGACTACACCCAAGAATTCAGGAGAAGAGCTCTCTTGTTAGGGGTAGATTTACAGACCCAAGAAACCTTGCTGAAATACATTGATGGCTTGCATAGCTACCTTAGACACACCATCTTGATGTTTAACCCTACTAGCTTGGACGAGGTTTGTGTCCAAGCTACCCATTTAGAGGCAAGGGGAAAAAACACATTTGAAGAGGGTAGAAACAAGCCCCCCAAGGGGAAAAACAAAGAGAAAACCTCCAAGGGAAAGGGCAAAAAGAATGCATCTGTCAAACAGGAGAGTGAGAAAGTGATCTGTAAACACTGTTCTAAACCAGGCCATGAGGAGAAAAACTGTTGGAAATTACATCCTGAAAAAAGACCTCAATCTAACAAATCCAAAGGGAAACAAAAAACTGCTGCTACTACATCTACACCACAGGATTTAGGGGATGATTAAGGTGATGAAACCAAAATTGCAGCCATGGGTTTGAAAAACTTGAAGGGAAAAGAAATTGAAACTCAAGCCAGCACTAGTACCTCAAACTTCCATGTACAAGCTCCTAAGGAGGAAGAAAGAATTGAATTGTTTCATGTGAGGGTGATTTCAAAACATACTAAAATTGACACACTTTTTGATAGTGGGTCACAAGCAAACCTTATATCAGAGGACTTGGTCAAGCAGCTTAAACTTGAGACCGTTCCACATCCGAAGCCATATCCACTTGGATGGATTTGCAAGGATGCAAATTTACAAGTTTCAAGAGAGTGCACATTGCGCTTTGCAATTACTGCACATTTTATTGACACAGTTGAACTTGATGTGGTACCTTTTGATATAGCAGAAATTGTTTTGGGAAGTCCTTACTTGTTTGACAAGAAAGCTATCTTTCATCGCCATGAAAACAAATATCATCTTTTCAAAGATGGCAAGGAGTTCATTGTTAGAGCTCATCGCAAGAAGACAAATATAGCGATGGTGAATGCAGGACAGGTAAAAAGACTGGTCAATTCAAGTAAGAATTTTGTTCTTCTTATGAGTAAGCCCAAGGTTGATGTGAATCATGAGTCATTTGACAATTGTGATCCAAAACTTAAATCAGATCTATATGATGTAGTTGATGCATATCATGAGATGTTTCAGGAGCCAACAGGTTTGCCTCCTAAGAGGGAGATTCAGCATGAAATCCATTTTCATCCAGATTATCCTCTTCCAAACATAGGCATGTACCGCATGTCTATTATGGAGAATGCTAAAATAAAGAAGCAAATCAAGGACTTTTTGGACAAGGGTTTCATAAGGCCAAGTACTTCGCCATGTGGGTCACCGATTGTATTGATTCCAAAGAAAGATGGCACTTCGCGTATGTGTGTTGATTTCAGGGCCTTGAACAAGATAACGGTAAAGAATTGTTACCCACTCCCAAGGATAGATGACTTGCTAGACCAGCTGAAAGATGCTCGATATTTCACTAAGCTAGACTTGCGCAGTGGATATCGTCAAGTAAGAATTGAAGAAAGTGACATTAGGAAGACAGCCTTTAAAACCAAACAAGGACTCTTTGAGTGGCTTGTGATGCCATTTGGTTTGTGCAATGCACCTGCAACTTTCATGCGAGTAATGGATGATGTCTTGCGTCGTTTTCTTGATGATTTCGTTATTGTCTACTTAGATAACATCTTAATTTTCAGCAAGTCTAGAGAAGATCATGTCATGCATGTTAGGAAAGTACTTGATGTTTTGAAGAAGAATCAATTATTTCTTAAAATGTCAAAGTTTGAATTTGGAAAGACTTCTTTGGTTTATTTGGGACACATAGTAGGAGGAGGTGCTTTGAGAATTGATCCTGCTAAGATTGAGGCTATTGTGTAGTGGCCTACTCCCAAATCCATAACAGAGGTAAGAAGTTTTTTGGGTGCAACTCAATATTGGAGGAAGTTCATCTCTAACTTCTCTTCTATAGCATCTCCTATGCATGCAGTGACAAGTGTGAAGCATGCTTTCCAATGGGGAGGCAAGCAGCAAAAAGCTTTCGAATCTTTGAAAGAGAAGATTAGTTCAGCTCCGGTCCTTGCATTACCAGATTTGAGATAGCCATTTGAGATACAAACCGATGCTAGTTATTATGCCATGGGTGTAGTTCTTCTACAGCATGGTAAGCCTATTGCTTTTCATTCTGAAACTTTTAATGGTGTTGTTGTAAATTATCCTACATATGATAAGGAGTTGTATGCATTGGTACAAAGCGTCAAAAAGTGGAAACACTATTTGATGGGCAAAGAAACTGTTATACATACTGACCATCAGCCCTTACAATACTTGCAATCACAAAGCGAGTTACAACAGTCACGACACTTTAGATGGATGGGCTTCTTGCAACAGTTCCATTTGGTAATAAGGTACAAGAAAGGTACTTTGAATAAGGTTGCTGATATGCTTTCAAGGCCTATTATTGGTGTTGTTACTTTACTTAAGAATGATTCCATTGTACTGATAGTTACATAGAACAATATGCATCTGATGATGGCTTTAAAGATGTGTATGCTAACTTGAGTAAAGGGAATCATGTAGAGGAAAATGACTATCACATGCATAACAATTTGTTGTTTCATTTGGGAAAGTTGTGTATACCACAGGGGGAGAGAATAAATGTCATAAGAGAAGCTCATTCTTCTCTTATTGTTGGCCATTTTGGTGTGAGCAAAACAGTTGCACATCTACAGAGGTATTGCTATTGGCCTCGCATGGTAGATTCTGTTTCAAGGTTCATAAGAGGATGTTCATTATGTGCTACAAGCAAGCCTAGCAATAGGAAGCTTGGCTTGTATACTCCTTTGCCGGTACCTTCTAGACCATGGGAGAGCATCTCTATGGATTTTGTAGGAGGTTTGCCAAAATCTAGAAAGCAGCATGATTATTTATATGTAGTAGTTGATCGTTTCAGCAAAATGTGTATACTTATGCCTTGTAAGAAAACTATAACTGCTGAATTATTTTTTCATCATGTATCGATTCACTTTGGTTTTCCTACTTCCATTATTAGTGACAGGGATTCCAGATTTGTGGGGAATTTTTGGTCCAACCTATGGGAGATGATGGACACAAAGTTGAAGAAAAGTACTGCTTTCCATCCGCAAACAGATGGACAAACAGAAGTTGTGAATAGAACCATTGTGCACCTCTTAAGAGGTTATTGCAGCAAGCATCCCAAGCTTTGGGATGAACATTTGCACTACATACAGCATGCTTACAACTGTGTCAAGCACTCTTCCACAAACACCTCACCATTTGAAGCTTGTTTTGGTTACTTGCCAAAATCACCTCTTGATGTCATTCTTGAGAAAGATGTCGCCATTGAGGGACATAGTGATATTGACAAAGCTCATTCATTCATTGAAAGAATTCAGCAAATACATCAGCAAATTCAAGAACAGCTTGAGAAGAGTCAAGGCAAGTACAAGGAAAGACACGACAAGCATAGAGTCAATCACAAGTTTCAAGAAGGGGATGAGGTATGGTTGTATATTAGTAAGGAAAGGATGCAAGGAGAAGGTAAAAATATGAAGCCTATTCATTATGGTCCATTCAAAATCCTCAAGAAGGTTGGAAATAATGCTTTTCAATTAGATTTGCCTTCCTACATGCAAATGTATTCTGTTGTCAATGTGGAGAACTTACGTTTGTATGAACCTCCTTTGATTGCTGATCATGAAAGTGTTGTTCAGCTGCCATCTATAGAAGATTTCTTGCCAGAATTCTTAGATGAGCTGAAAGAAGATACAATCCTTGACAGAAGGACACGCACTTCAAGAAGGGGCAGTGTAGATTATGTTCGGGTTGGTTTCAAAGGCAGCAAAGCGAACAAGGAAAAGTGGATGGAGGTGGACAGAGTGAGGGAGCTGTACCCTCACCTATTTAACAGGTAGTTGAAGGCTTTTGGGGTCCAGAAGCTTCCCAATGGGGAGGCGTGATCAGGTGCTCATGTCCTAAGTGTCGTAAAATGCTCAAAATTTAAAATGCTCAGAACTGGTTCAAAGTGGAATGACTGGAAAGTGCTCGTCCTCCTGATTCCAGCGCCATGAACGGTTCGAAAAATAGTTGCCGTATGAGAAAGTTATGGCAAAAAAAGAATTTCTCAGTAACATTGGAAATTTAATTTTTTCAAAAAAAATTTAAAAAAAATATTCCAGGGAATATTTCGTGGAATATTCCAAGGAATATTCCTTGTTGGCCAACCAATCACAAGCTACCACGTGGCAGGCTCAGAGGCTACCACATGGCCTGGGTGACATCAGCAATTATGTTCAAATTTTTTTTGGTCGGATTGTGAATCAAACCCACAACCTCATCAACAACAATCCAACGCTTTACCATTGCACCAACACAGCCAGACATATCATGTGGGCGGCATGAAATATTTTTAAAGTTTAAAACTGTTGATGGGCGGGAAATGAAGGGGGCCAACCCCTAAGCGGCCAGCCCCCATACCATATGACCGGGTGCTGAAAACCATGGCCTAGCTCCTAACCCCGGCGCGGAATCCCATGCTAACCGCCAACCGGATTTTCGGTCACATGCAATTTTAAACAACCAGTTAATGCCCGGTTTGTTTGGCGGAGATTCTGGCAGGAGCGCCAAAATTGGCGGGCCTGCCATATTTGGCAGGCCTATGTGGACGTAACTAAAGTTAGCTGGAGTTTTTGTAGGGGCAGCTGGCAGTTGGGAGTAAATGGCCATAACTTTGGCTAGGAAAGGCAGTTTTGGACGAAATTTTTTTCGATTTTGGGTATTTTCGACCTTCTGAAGCCATTGGTGCAGGTCTTACAGCCATCTGAGGTCATTTGCAGAGGTTTTGGAGCCGTGAAAGTTCTAGGAGCCACCAGGGCCCAGTATTGTGAAGACTGTATAGGGTTGCAGGTATCCATTGGAGGTGATCCAATAGTCAATCCTGAAGGATTCAAGTGTTCTCAATCCATTTTTACCATCTATTCCACCTATAGATGCTTCTATTTGGTTGTATATTCAATTTGAGCATTTAATGAAAACAAGGACAAGCCCATTTGGGAGCTTTGGACCCAGCAGGCGTAGCCCAGGAAGGGTGAACTGCTTTATCAACTTCTTTTGCATCTGTGGTTGATTTATTCTGCAGAACAAATTTGTTTTAGTGTGTTAAACAGTAAAAGGAAATAAATCTACTATGCTTAAATGGGTCATGAACAGCTGAAAATTTCATTTGTTTTCTTTCTGCAAGACATGGAAATCTTTTAAACATGTATATTTCTGAATTGAATACCTTGCAAACAATTTACAAGTAGTATCAAATTCAGATCAACGGACCCCTGCTGCTGAGTGTGCGGGGCAGATCTAGTTGTATTGTCGAAAGAATTGAATAAAAATAAGTTGGTTCTGAAATACTACGTTGATTCTGAAATATTGTGGATCTGGGTAATTTCTGGTCTATATATCAGTTTAATCTATGCGCTTATGCTTATGGTCTGAGCTTATGCAAATCTATAACATTTCTAGATGCGCACACTGGTTATCTCTATTAAATGTTTGCTTAAATACTATAAGAAGTAGATCTGATCTATAACAAACTCATGAATAATAAGTATTAAGGAATTGCATTGTTCTGGATCTACACGAAAGCAGAGTGGCGCGAGGCCATAGAACGGTGCGTGACCCCTCTAGACCACCTCAAGACATCCCAAGGGTGTGAAAACCTAGTTCCAGCACCCTCCCCTGCTACCTCGGGTGAGACCTCATTCCGCGCTTCGTGGGCTATTGCCGAAAGGGTTGGTAGCCGCGGGATTTGTTTGGCTAATAACTCTTTCGAACCTGGGTTAGGGCCCAATAATCCAACAAATGGTTCCGTTCCTAGTACGAGTTCATAGTAGGTCCTAGTACACCGACGCACAAACCAAAGGTTAAACATGACGAGCACGATCCAGTTACCGGTATTCAAAGGAGTAGGAAGCAAAGATCAAGAACAATTTTGGTTCATGGTAACAGCAATATGGGAAGCGCACGGAGTTACGAATGATAACATCAAAAAGGCTACCCTAGTTAGCGCGCTGCAAGACCGAGTGCTGACATGGTACATAAAGTACTCAAGCGATTGCCCGAAGGCGGGACCAGTGGAGATCCAGACCGAATTGAAAAAATAATTTAGCCAGCCAAAATCAGAAATGTAGTCGATCATAGGGTTTAAGGAGATCGTGATGATGCTTGGTGAAAATCCATGGGATCTAGATCAGAGATTGAAAAGTACAATCTGCGATGTGAACATGATGTTGTTGGATGCACAACACTGCACGTGGTTTGTGGCGTCATTGACACCATATTTGAGGATGGTGCTGTCACAGCAAAAGATCTCAACCCAAGCTGAAGCATTAGAGACGGCGATGAGGTTGCATAAAACTCCAATACGGGATCCAGGGTTGGGAGTTCAACAAATCCACGTGCAAATACAAAACCTGTTTTTAGAAATGCAGAAGTTAAAACAAGAAAAGGCACCCCGCCTAGAAGCATGGGAGGAAGTGTGGTGTATAAAGTGTAGAAGTCAGGGTCATGATAAAGATCATTGTCTAGTCTTTGTGAACTATGTGGCAACGGGGGGACCAACACTGTTGCAACTGGAGGCATAAGAAGGGCCAAGCATGACATCCTCGCTTTGGTGTGCAATCTGTCAGGTGGGAAGAAAGCACAACATGGACAACTGTCATGTACTGCCAAAATTTATATAGACCCCCCAGTAGCTATTTTGCAACTTTTGCAGATCAATGGGCCACGAGGAGCGAGACTACCATAGTTATCAATTATTGATGGACCAGTCACTTACTTACAGAATGCAGACTAAAGCGCGAGGTCAGGATCCAGCCGGGGTGATAGCGTGTGATGGGTTCTAGGGACGTCGATGAGGATGGGGAGGAATGGGGCCAGGAAGGGGTCATGGGTAGCTAATCTGTTACAATTGTCAAGGACCAGGACACTACGTGCAGGACTGTACCAACCCGACCAGGATATCATGCCCTTACTGCAAGCAGTTTGATCATGAAATGATAGATTGCCCTACATTGATAGCACATATACATGAGAAGGGGGCAGCACAACCTACGATGATGTATAACATCCAAATGATGAGGGATGAACCGTGCGAGGAAGACCCCAACATAAACATGGTGCTCATAAGTGGCACAGTTATAGGGGAGGATAAGAGGAAAGTAACCAAGGATGATGCCAGGGTTTGCAAGGAGACAAATCTGGAAGCTAGGAAGAGCTTCACGGAGGTCTCTACCCCAGGTAGTAAGGATCAACTTGAGTCGGAGAGGGATCCCTTGATGCTAACTACCTTTTTAGAGACATGCATGTAATTGATTTGCGATAATAGGGTGGTTACAGGATTACAAGAATTGATCATTAGGTGCGCCAGGTCGGGTGAACCTCACGTGGTCCAAAAATTGGGAAAACATGCATCGCGAACTGGGCAGGAAATGCGATTAACGACGCAGATTGGCAACTATGAGATGGATTAGATCATTCTGAACTTGGTCTCAGATGCAAATGTGCTACCTAAACAGACTTGGGAGCGCATGGGCAATCCCACACTACAATGGTATCCTATTCAATTACGGATGGCAAACCAACAAAAGATCCTGCCCATGGGAAGACTGCAAGGAATTATGGTAGATATAGAAGGCGCAAACACCCAAACGGACTTTGAGGTAATTGAAATTGTGGATGAAAGTAGCCTTTCCCCTGCGTTGTTAGGGATAGACTGGGCCACCGATATGAATGGGGTTATTAATTTGAAGAAGCAAAAAATGATATTTGAGACGAATTCACTTTGCGTAGTCATTCCGCTAGACCCAGCTGAAGGATCGCGTCACACTGAACTTGTGTGCGACGAAGGAAGTGATGATAAATTATATTGTATCTACAAAATTACTGCATGAAATCAAGAGTGGGTCAATCTGAAAATGGAAGGGAGAATATCGTGGGGCCTGTTAGCTCTCAAATCTGCCTCAGGCTGAGGAAGGCAAAACTCAAGGCCACATCAAACCAAGCTCAGCCTCATAGCTAGCCCTACGAGGACAGGAGAGGGCTCTCTCCGGGTCTATCTCGGCAAAAGGTCTTCAAAGGGGCTGAGATGACTCAAAATTAATACTGATTTTAGGCTAGTAAAGGGATAGGAAAGTTTGTTTTAGATTTTTGAGTTTTTTTGTTGGAGAAACGGGAAAACCAATTTTGGGTCTAGGGATTAAGGTCAGATCTTTGCAGATTTCAAGTTGGGGTGAGGTAGGCAATAGTCTTGATGCTTTTAATCAGGTGTATGGATGGATCAGAATGACAAGGAGCTGAAGAGGGCAAAGGAGAACATGGATCCTCTCCAAACTGGCAAAAACATGTAAAACTAAACACTTTAAAGGAAGAGCACTGTAAACAATGAATTCAACCTCATTTACTCATTCATTTAGTTTCAAAAGCATAAGAAGGGAATGGCATACTTTTAAACATGAATAAACTTACAATACCTGAGAGATAACACCATCAAGAACTGAAAGCCACAAGAATCCCAACAGGTGCTGCAAAACCTCTGATCTTTCCTTAGCCAAAATATGAAAAATATGTACAATAGTGTGCCAAGATCTTCCCAAGAGTCCAACCCTTGCTACTGACTGCAAATTTACATAATATAGACCATGCCAACCTATTCCATAACCTCTAGGGGTCGAGATCCTCCTTCTAGGAGCAGTTTCAACCAATTCTAAACAAGGAACTGAAAACTAGGTAGTCAAACAACTAACCCCTATATGCTAGGAAACTGATTCATTCATTAAATTTTCACTTCTTTGGTGAATGAATCTTCTAGAACAAGTAATATAGTGCCAAAATTACATCATATACATCAAATTACATCAAGGCAAACCAAAAATTACATCAAGAGGTGAAACTGGTCATAACTGGCCGAAATTCTGAGCTGGAAGGTGAAAAATTGGCCAAAATCCTCTATGCGCAGTGCCCTGATCTCTATGCGCAGTGCACTTTTCAGGCTGATGTTTAGGCACTTCTTGTCATCCAAATTGAGCTCACGATAGCTCGTTCGAAAGCCCTGGATGTCTACTTTCCAACCCAAGTGGAATTTTCCAATTTGGAGCTCATTTTCCCCCTCAAAACTGCATTCTCCCAGAGGGACTTCCTGCTGTTGCAAAAGGTGGCAGCAAGGTGGTTTTCATGGTGTTTTTGTGCCTTTTGACTGTCCAGAACTTGATGAAATACTTCGGAAATAGCTGAGCATGTGTAACTTACCATGAAAAACCCAAAAATATAAATTTTTCCTCCAGCAAGTGTCCCAATAAAAAGCGAGCGCGCATGCGCACTGCGCGTACAACCAAAAAACCTGTTTTTGGGGACCAAAATTTTCAAAATGACAAAATTTTCTCCGAATTTGCTCAAATTCAGAGTGAAGACCCTCCATCATGTGTCATGCTCAGCCAGTGAAGCCTCGGCCAAAACTCGAAGTGGATCTAGCCTCTTTCGCTGTTTTAGTGCTTTGCTCAACCTCCTTTGCAAAATCTTCATTTTTGCTTTGCCAACATGCATGCGAGCCCAATAATGATTTTTCATGTGACGAAGCATGTCTTTGTCTCTATTGGCCTTCACCAACAACTCCTCCAGATGTCGATTGACTTTCTCAAGCCAAAATTGCCGCTCAACAGGTGTCAAATCACCAGGTCTTTTCCAGGCTAGCCTTCAGTCCTCACGGATTTGTCGCGGCTCTATAAGTGTATGCTCATCCTCTAGCTATTTATTGCGCTGCTCCAAGTATTTGATTAAACATTCTTCCTTCAGCAACTTCTCATTCAAGCTATCAATCTCGGTCTTTTGTTCTTGGATGATCTCTTTCAGCTTCGAGCTAGGAGAGCTCCTATCCACATCACTCAATGCAACATCAACATCATGACCACCTGACTAGCCCTCCTAAACCTGTACCTGTACTGAAGAAGAAGGTGAGACCCCTTCCACACCATGTGGAGATAGTACTTGTCGTGTAGTTGCAAATAAGGCCCTGTGGCCTCACTGATATGTCACATATGCTGGAGCATTGACATGCTCAGTCTCAGGAATGTCAAACTGATGTGAAGGCCCTCCCTCATCATGAACTATCTCGGGAGGTGGCTGTGGCAATGTGAAAAAGTCACGAGAAATAAAATCCTCCCAAGTAATGCCCTGTTGTGCCAACTGATGAACCACTACGATCTTGATCAGCGCATAATGATAAATACTCCTATGCTACTGTGCTGGGGTCTTCCTTTGTACTAAAACAACCATCCTCTCTATGTTGCAAAACATGAAGTATGGAATGTTCATCAGACGTACCCTTGTAAAATGCATCAACAAACGAACATGGTATGCATAAAGACGGGAGAATCTACCCTCACAACTGAAATATCGAATGATGAGTTTCATCAAAGGTGCAAACTGATCATTCAGGTATTGGAAAGGAAAAACCTTGCTCAAGTGCCTCATATACCCAGGTTTGATGTATGGCTCACAATAGGACTTCTCTAGCTGCTGACACTTATTCCATTGTGTTTTCAGGAAAAGTGTCTATTCAGAACGACCCTATCCCACTGAGTTGTGACAGTGACTCAGAAACAAACAGGGAAAAACTATTCTTGTATTCTCCTTTACGAACTATAAACGAAGATGAATAGGATGAACCAACCTGTGTCTTGCACTAGTCCTTTGATCCAATCTCTCTTCTCTTTGACAGCTTCCAACTATCTGCTCCCTCACTTGCCCAGCGTCACCGAGTTCCTGCAAGTTCACAGAGGAAAGAAGCTACACAAAGACATGGATTTATGTTCATAAAAAGCTTAGGATCAGATTTAAGCTAAACATACAAATATAACACACATCAATGATATACAAGCATGTAGGAGAAACTCAAATAGTTTTATTGATAAAACAAGGAGATCCAGGAGGAGTTACAACCGATGATTCCTGATCCAGCATCAACCTCCCAGCATAGAATCCCTTCTTCACCTCCAACAAAGCATAAATCACCCAATACTCTGATGTCTATCACAAAACTAACAGCAATTCTCTGCAATGTACAAAATTCCAGCCTCTGGATCTCTTGGTGAGGGATCCATATATAGATGTTTGCCAAGAGGATGAGTCAGCTCATGAATTGATTAGTGGCTTCTCTCTGTTAGTTCTTGTTTCCACTTGGAGACTGAGAGCCTCTTACTCATCACTGGTCGAATTCAGTGAGGCAAGTGTCATTGGAGAAGATTCTGGAAGCTTCCATTGTCTCTCCACCTCGAGGAATGACTCTGCCACTTGTCATTTCCCACTCAACGCACCCTGGTAGTGCATTCAAGTGCGTTTCAATGCACCTAGCCAGTGTATTTGGGTGCTTTGCAACGTAGCTAGCTAGTGGAGCATCTGAAATGATCCTGATTTGACTAGTTTTGAGCAGTTTCTGGTGGAGAACTTCTGGGAGGAGTTGTACTTTGTTGACCTTGTTTCTTTAGGAGCTGGAACAACACTTTTAGGGACTTAGGATCCCTTGGTTTATGGACATTTCATGCTTATAGCTGTGAGGCACAAAAATGTCTATAACAGTTGCCCCATAAAGTATGAGGCCGTTTATCGGGTGAAATGCTTTATTAGGAGGATCCAAAGTTCTTCTAATGCTGGAGAGGAGACCTGTAATAAGATACAATACAATACATTATTTTCATACTGTTTTCATGATCTAGCTGAGGCGGGCATTCCCATGCTCAGCTTTATAAATTCATTTTCATGTACATAGGACAGACAATCGTCTGATGGTAGACTGATGATTCTGCTGAAGTCATCATCCTTTTGGTAGGATGATTATCTGTGCTGCAATGCTGTACATTTCAACGTCTTTATTTTTCCTGAATATATATCGCAGCCCGGATGGATGAAACTAGATCCGGGTTCTTCAATCTCGTCCGATCTTCACTCTAAGTACAAGTCGAGCCATGTGAGAAATGTTTTGATGTCGAACATGGAAAGACATCGCTTGATTACCAGTCAATGATGTAAACTGTTAACAAGCGCGAGAGGAATCACCGATAATGATAATGACCCTCAAGGTACTGCAGTACAATTCACGTGGTGTGAATAAAGGACTTGGCATCGAACACCACGCAAAATATTTCAGTCGAAGGTCATTGATGTATACCTGTCGCCGGAAGTGAGAAACTTGCCATTGAGGCATGCAAGCTTCAAAGTACTGAAGGGGGTGTTCCTAGATCAACTTCTTGGATAATGAGCTGATGTCGACAAGAAGTGATCCGTCAAAGGAGGGCCTTAATGAATCCCACATCAATGACACGGAACGGAGCAAATGATTTTGATTGAGGTGAAAACGATCTGGTGATATATGGTTCAGGGTGGCGGTCATGAAAGAATGAAGTATAATGTATGGTAGTGGATGGGACATGGGTGACTCCTCTGGATGACTTCTCTTGATCATTTCGGCGACACTTATGTGATGGACTGGTAGCGTGACCATGGTGATGTGACCGGTGAATGAAACAACCCAACCCGACTTTGGCACGGAGTGGAAGTGTCATGTTCAAGAGCAACTTGCTACCAATAAAGTTTCTTTGAGTTTTCTTCCCAATTTTTCCCCAGTCATTGCTGACCAGTACCTTTTTATTTTTGTCAAGCTTGAGGAGGATAACATATGCTTGCTCTATAATTTGCCCTTCGGGCAAACCCATCGCTATGTTTTAACGAGCCTAGCGATAGTGAAACTCGTTCTCGCCTAAAGACAAGTTTGTCGCTATTAATTCTTTTTAACGAGTCTAACGACAAAGATAACTCGGTCCTTTTCATTTTTAGAGAGTCTGAAAAGGTACGTAAAGGTAACTCCGGAATTCCTTTTTCGTCATCTAATCCCTTAAGTCTGAAAAAGTATAAAACAATACAGAAGGGATGAATTTTTGATAGTTTTAACGAGCCGAACAAAACAAGCACTCGATCTTTTTGTGCAATAATCCCTCAGGTCCAAAAAGATTAAAATCTAGAGGAGGGATAGCACTTACTGTCGCTTTAACGAGCTGGAAGGCCAAAACTCGGCAATCTTTTCATATTTTACGAGTCAAATGAAAAGAGCTTAAAGAAGACTCGTCTTTTGAGGAACGAGTGATAAAATGGGTAGCAGCTGATTCCAGGTAAGGTTTGGAATTTTCCAATCACGGCAGTGTCACAAGGATGGCTAGTGAAATCACTCTTCGCAGCTGTTCCTCAAAATGGGTAAACAATCAAATGGAGGCGAATGATCGGCCAATGGAAAAGTGGAGGTGATGGTGCAAACACGACCAAGGCTTTAATGGCTGAAAATGCTTCATTCACGGTGGTTATTTACCAGAGGATAGTTCATTTTTTAACGAGCTTAAACGCGGGTGGAAATACTTGCTCGATCTTATGTTTATTTTTTAACGAGCTTGAACTATGTGCTAAAACTGCTCGATTAAGTGGTCTTGTTTTGATTTTTTACCATAGACAGCTTTGTCCTTCCAAAGATAGTACTGTATTTTCAACTGCTTCATCAAACTAGTTAGAAATGAACAATATTTGCTTTGAAAACGAGATTAAAATGCTAATACCTTACTTCGAACTACGTAAAAGTAATTAAAAAGTGTTTTTTACCTCTCATTTTGTCATTTCATTTGAACTTGGTTTGTTGGAGCTTTGGAGGTGTTTTCCCCCTCGATTTTCATCAACTGATTTCGGGAGATTCTGTGGACGATTCTCGGTGCCGTCTGGACCAGGTAGGAGCTAAACCCGAGCTCTTTCATTTCATGGTTTCCTTTTTGCCTTCTGTGCTCTGTTCCCAGATTTTCTGAGCCCCTGGGTTTGATGGGCTCGTTCTGCCATCAACGCACCCTGGGCCCATCAAAACCTACGCTGAATGTTGGTCCTTATGAAGGCAGTTTGACCTTCAACGCACCTGCAACACTGCTGCAGGTGCGTTGGGCGCAGAAAGGAAAGTTCTTACACAGTTTTTAATGGAATTTTTACTTGTTTCTCATGAAAATCAGGATCTAATCTCCTCTCTTGTTTGTTTTTGCAGAGATATTGGAGCAAAATGACCCTTACATGGCGAGAATGAGAACATGAAGAAGAGGACATGATTGCCCTACATGATCCTGTTACAGTGAACGCGCTGCGGAACTGTGGCTTGCTGAAGTTCTTCCGCATCTCTGGCATGAGACAGCAGATTAACTTGCTGAAGTATTTGCTTGACTCTTGGGATCCTATCAACCAGATCTTCCAGATTAGGGGCAAATCTATCCCCTTGAATGCAGTAGACATCTATTTCTTGACTGGCTTGTTGAGGCGGGGTGCCCCCATCTCTTTGTCAGGTTCGGCCCGAGGAGGCGATTCTGTGAGAGATTATGTCCGCCAGTATTGCAGGGAAGGATCCCAACCGAGTAAAGATGGCAAGATCATCATCTGTGAGGTCACTGATAGATCCCTTAGGACTATCCTATTTACTTTTGGTAGGATGGCCGGTAGCGCATCTCTTCATGTAGCCAACAGATCTTATATGCAGCATGCCTTGGAATGCCTCCAACCGAAGGTGTTCAACTGGTGCGATGCAGTACTTCTTGGAATGAAAGGACAGTTGACCAAGATAAAGGACGGGAAGTTGAAGAACTTTGGGTTCGGTTCTATTTTGACCGCCTTTGCCTTGGAGAAGATACCACTGATGCAGCCGCAGTACATTGCACTCGATTTACCTTCTCCTACCGAACCACGTATGCAGAGATGGGTTGACCATATGTCTAGGCATGCTGGTCAATCTCAGATTTCATTTTCTGATACCTTCTTCAGGTGGTTTGATCGTCAGGAGATGGTCTATTCCGAGTATCCATATGCCGGCATGGACTTCCGGGGTGATCCAGATTTGGTACTGCCGGATGGCGAGCAGTGGGGTGCTATTGGTAAAATCTCTGACCATATTGATGTTTACTGTTTTCGTTTATATTGTCCTTGTGCTTTGTTCTATCAAGACTCTAATCAAACTCATGTGTACATGCAGATGTTGGTCCTGTTCGTCCAGTAGTTCGTGTGAGAGTACCAGCTGTTGCCCCGGCAAGAGAGGCCGCCGGAAGGGTTATTCTTCGCGACCTCGATGTGGCTGAGACTCTTACAGCTGTGCAGGAGCAGGTTGAGAGCCTTACTCTCGGTATTCCAGATGTGAGGATCGACGAGCTACCTTTGCAGTTACAGCGGCATACTACTGGTGTGCCCAGACGATGGACTCGTCTCTTACGCATGATCGCACAGGCTGTGACTTGCTATCACGAGCATCATTAGACTAGGGTGCCCCCTAGCATTTTGAGTTTTTGGGTCGTGTGACCAATTTTGTCTTGGTTACAGAACATTATGTGTAAACCATAAACAGCTATATATGTATTTTTGATTTTCGGAGTTTTATTCTGATTGAGTTATGTGATCCACATGTAGAACATTGACGATGTGTTTCTTTTTATAAATGTTGCAAATGTCTATCTAACACATAGTTTGCTAATGAGTCGGTTAATGTGTTTAAGTTTCTGGAAATATGCTGGTATTGAATAAGATCAAATTGTCTTTCCAAAATCTTAACCCTTAGGAACATGCGATAAATAGCTGGGTTTCGGACGGAATATATACCATTGAGTTGCAGTATTACGAGTTGTGAGTCTAGCCTGACGATTAGTCGGCGTATACCATGAGTGATGGCATCAGAGAGAAGTTCTATCAACGCACTATATTTAGCGATATTGTTTGTTGATCGACCAATACATACGCCTCTGAAACTTACTAACTCGCCCCTTGGATCAAAAATGGCCCAGGCTGCGGACGACAGGTTCCGCGAACTACGACTTGCTCCGTCGGCATATCCAACACATGGTTCCAATGGGTTTGACATCTGCAATAAATGTAAAAAGGTGGATTACTCGACCAAAACAAACACTCTTAGCGAAAACAAAAATATAACAAAAGAATATTGGTTACTACTAGGCGTAGTAACACTTGAGGTACAACCCATTATGAGGTTGCGCCAGAGGAATCCCGTCATAATCCATCAACTCGTAGGCTCCTTTTGCTAACACTCGCTTAACAATGTAGGGGCCCATCCATAAAGACTTAAATTTACCTGCTCCCAACTTATCGGATTCCTGGTCGTAAAGCAGGACCAAGTCACCTTCCGAGAAGACACGGGGTTTGACATTTTTGTCGAACTGCGCCTTGACTCATTTCTTATGGGCTTCGTTGGCCAACACGGCGTCACGAAGGGTTTCATCCAATTGGATTAATTCCAAGAAACGATCTTCTTCTTCTGAAGTTCCGGGGAGGAGATCGATTGTGAGTTTGAGAGACGAGATTTCACACTGGACTGGTAGGACTGCTTCCAGGCCATATACCAGTTGGAAGGGTGTGAACCCAGTCGCATTCCTTACCGATGTTCAGTAAGCCCACAAAGCTGAGTACAAGATTAGGTGCCATCTTCTTTTGTGAACTCCGATCATCCTTTGCAGCATGCGCTTCAGGACCTTGTTGATTGCTTCAACTTGTCCGTTGGCTTGCGGATAATATGGAGTAGAGCTGTCGTGAGATAGCCCTAGCTTGGCAGCTAATTCAACCATCATGTGATTGTGAAAATGTGATCCATGATCTGTGACTATGGCCTGTGGTACACCGAATCTGGCGACTACATGATTGAAAAAGAAAAGGGCAGTTGTTTCACCAGTATTATCTAATGTAGGCATTGCCTCGGCCCATTTGGTAAAATAGTCAACTGCGACTATAATATACCCATGCCCCCCGGTCGAGGTGGGGTTACATGTCATGAAATCGATGCCCCATTTGGCGAATGGCCCAACAGCAACTATTGGCTGTAAAGGTGCGGGTGGTCTTCTGGTTTTGCTATCAAAAATTTGACAAGCATGGCAACTTCTGACTGCGGTTATGCAATCTTTGAACATTGTTGGCCAGAAGTATCCTGCTCGTAAGATTTTTTGTGCTGTAGCATATCCAGATTGATGCCCCCCACACGCGCCTGAATGACACTCATTCAGGGCTTTTTCGGCTTCCTCATGGGTGAGGCACCTCCTCAAAACCGTATCTATACCCCGATGGTAAAGCGTATCACCGACGATCATGTAGTATTTTGCTTGGTATCGAATACATTTTTGTTCAGAGTGAGAGGTGTTTGGCCTAAATTTTTGGGTTTGGAGATAAATAATTATATCTCCATACCACTCATTGCTTGTAGATATCAGAAACAAACTTTCATCCACGATTGATTCTTCGGATGTTTCATCGTTGGACGACGATGGGAGATCGCATAATAATTCTACGAAAACTAGAGCTTTCTTTGACTTGGATTTCACAAATTCCAGATCAAACTCTTGAAGGATTGCTATCCATTTTGAATATTTTCCCCCAGCAACTGTTGCGACAATATATAAGTCATGAGGTTGCAATCTGACAGAATGGTAGTTTTTCGAAAGAGGACATAGTGCCGAAATCTTTGTATCGCTTGAACTGCTGCAAGCGCTAGTTTTTCGACATAAGAATATTTGCTTTTTGTATCATTTAAGTTCTTACTTAAATAATAAATAGGATGTTCAATTCCATCAACTTCTTGAACTAAAACCATTGCGATGGTCGTATCTGCTGCAGCCAGATACAGGTTAAAGTCTCTTTGATAATCAGGGGTGTACATTAATGATGCTCTCATTAGGGAATCTTTTAAAGCATCAAAGGAAGCTTGTGCGACCTGATCCCAGTTAAAGGGTACCTCTTTTTTCAAAAGACGTGTATAACCTTTAGCAAGTTCGGCGTAATTTGGAATGAACCTCCTCAGAAAGTTTGCTTTCCCTTGGAGTTTCTGGATCTGAAGCAAATTCGAAGGTGGAGGCAAATTTATGATTGCCTGGACCTTACAAGGGTCGAGATGAATCCCATCCTTGGAGACTACAAAGCCAAGTAAACGACTAGAACTGACGCAAAATACACATTTGTGCGGATTTGAGTCGTATCTTGTAGTGTCGGCAACGTATAAATATCGCTCTTAAATGCTGCGGATGATCAGTCCGCTTTCGCGAATGAGTCGGAAGGTCATCGAGATAAGGTTGAACGATGTTCTTGATGTCATGGAAGGCATAATTCATTGCCCTCTGAAACACCGCCCCTGCGTTCTTTAAACCGAATGGTAATTTTCGATATGCGAATGTGCCCCACGGACAAATGAATGCAGTCTTTGACTGGTCCTGTGGGCGGATATTTATTTGATTATACCCAGAGAATCCATCCATGAATGAAAAGATTTCGCATCTGGCGCATTCATCAATTATCTGGTCAATGAAGGGTGTAGGGTAGTTGTCTTTTGGACAAGCTTGATTTACATCCCTATAATCGACGCACACTCTAATTGTCCCTTGTTTTTTCATAACCAGGACAATGTTCGATACCCAATCGGTTAGCGGAACCAGGTAGATGAAACCAGCATGGAGGAGTTTTTCAACTTCTGCCTTAATGGCAGCGGCTTTCTTGGGGTGCACCTGCCTCAGCCGTTGCTGTACCGGTTTAACATCTGGATACATCTTGATTTTGTGTTCAACGATACTCGAGTCGATGCCTGGCATTTCACTGTATGACCAGGCAAAGACATCTCTGAATTCGCGAAAAAGAGCGTTATATATTTCCAGTTCTGAAGGAGAACAACATTTTCCGACATAAATATTCTCTACAACATCTGTTTTGGTCGAGATATTTATGGCTATAGTCTCTTCAATGTTGGATAAGTTTCGCTCGGAATCCATCGTTTTTACAGTATTTGATAGAAAATCAACTACTGAAGGATGGTAGAGGTCATTTTGAGTATCTTCCTCATAATTCAGAAGAAGAGAACGATGGTCGGAATCATTCCATGGTGCTCCTTCAATTACCATAGCTTGGAGAATTCCTTCGTCGGTGTCATGCATTTTCGACCAAGGATCTGAAGGAGTACCATATTCTCTAGACCTATCCATCCAAACGCTTGATGAGCGTTGATTTGGGTTTGCCTCCCATGCTAGAAACATTGATTGCTATAATATTTCCATTGGGCTCGGGGGCAAAACCATTGCATGATCCATGTTGATATCGTTTTCTGAGATCTTTGCGGAAGATATCATGTTGCAGGTTCCTATCGACGCTACTTCCGCCAAATCAATTGGAGGTGGAAAAGCGAAAGTTCCCATTAGTATAGGATCTTTTAGTAGGCCTACTCCGATATTCTGAAGCGAATGGGGGCTTCCATGGATCATGGGAATGCTTCCTGTAACTTGTGAACCATTGGGGAGGAAGTTTTGTTGATCGACGATTGTTATTCCTCCTTGAAAGGGAAATGCAATCTTTCTAAAGTAGGTCGACACAACAGCTGCCATGGCATATATCCATGGTCGTCCCAGTAGGATATTGTAATCAAGATTCCCATCGATGACTTCAACATCTATTTCTACTGTTTTCCCTCCTAGTTCAACTTTCAAGTTATTTAGGATACCGTATGGGGTATAAGTCCTTCCGTCGAATGCCTTTAACGTTGTCGAAGACCGCGACAAGGTTGGAGATCCTAAAGTTTTCCAGCAACTCATCGACATAATGCATGTAGATGCCCCCTCATCAATAATCGTTCGGTGAACAGTTTTGTTGAGGGCTTTCACTTGAATAAGGAAAGCTAATTGAGCTGGTAACTGAGGATCATACCCTTTATGGTCGAAGGATACAAGATTGGAATCCTTTGGATCAATCCCACCAATGGCTGATAACAAAGCCTGCCTTTGGGATGGGCAGTTTTGTAGTACTTCAAGAGTCGACATAGCGGATGGCGATTGGGCCAGATCTTCCACTATGTTATAATGCTGCGCCGCTCTAGCGCGAGGATTAAATGTCGACTTGTGTACTACTCCCTTCGATGGTTTTATTATCAATTCAGGGATGGTGGGTGGTACAACTTCTGCCAAAGTTGTTGTCGAACTACTTGGTTGATCTTTATCCTTGTTGTTCGACAGCTGCGAATTCCCGTAATCTTTGTTCCTTGTCGAAATCAAAGCATCATTTTGTTGTTTCGAAATCGACAACATTAGTACTTGTGATGGGGAAGCATTTCCACTTTCAACCAGATTTGTTCCTGGATTCGGAAACGGATCGGTTAACACTGCTGAGGTTTTCGAACTTTTAAAGAATCTCTTAAGCTCAGCTTTGTATGGACATTCTCTCGTCCAATGATCCTCATCGCATATCATGCATGGATATTTTTGTTTCCTATTTCCAGGAGGGTTTGAAGAAGATTTTTCAGGTGATTGCTCACCCTGTTTCTTCTTCTTCCCTTTTCCTTTCTTCTTGCTTCCTGGTTGTTTGGTTTCTTTGCCTTTATCTGTCGATACGGCATTTACTTCCGAAGCAAGAAGTTCGTCTTTTGCATTTTGACCTGAAACCTTACGGGCCTTTTTGGATGTGGCCCTTGTCGATTTCGTGTCTGTCGTGCCAATCACGCCATCGCCGGCATGAGAGTCATTGTTTGATTTAGGAGGAGGAGGAATCGAGGATTCCAGTCTAGGGGCGTCAGGTATTTTGTCGTAGAGCGTGCCGGACTGAGTGTAAATCAAATCCAGATATTGTGCACGAGCGATCACTTGCTCTTCCATTACGACTCCCCCCTTTGCCACATCTTCCGTGATGGAAGGTAGCAATGACTTGATAAACCATTCAGCTAATAGCTGATCGGGAACGTATGTTTTTACCATCCTACGACGATGTCGCCACTCATGTATATGATCAGATATGTGAGTGGCTGTTGTCTGTTTAAAGTTGGTAAGAAGTTCTGTTCCCGTTTCATACCTTATTGGTAATTGAAAATGGGTTAAAAAGGTTGTGGCTAAGGTGCTGAAGTTGTCGAATGAAGCTCTAGGTAATTCGATGTACCATTTTGCTACCGGACCCGTTAACGTCCTCTAAAAAAGGCGAAGCCTTATCGAATCATCATTTAAAGTGTTTGATGAACACCATAGATGAAATGTCATCACGTGATTCAATGGATCTTCTCCCGGATTTCCATTAAATTTAGGAATATCTAATGGAAGCTTATGCGGAATCGCTGGCCACCAAGGGGCGTAAGCAATTGGATCGTTTGTTAACTGGTTTAAATCAGGTAACTCTAAGGTTGCCACGAATGGTAACTGTTGATTCAGGTTAGGTGAAGCATACCCAGGATACGATGGAATCGCCTGAGCAATTGGTCTTTGCATACCGGCATAATGTATTTGATGCTGGTATGTTTGGTAAGGTTGATGGACTTGACCATTATAAAATGGTTGATTTTGACCATTTTGAATGTACGGCTGTCCACTGTTTGCAAAGATTTGCTGCTCAGTACCTTGGTATACTTGTTGGAATTGTGGTTGTTGGTATTGCACCAGCCACGGTTGTGAAGCCATGTGTTGTTGCCCAATACTAACTGTTTGACCAAGGTGAGGGGTAATTGTACCCGTCTGGGCCTGCGTCGCCCCGCTAGTTGGCGATTGTGGTTGAGTCGCAGGTTCAATGGGCTGTTGCATTACAACCTAAGAAACTTGAGGTTGACATACAACAGGCAACGCTTGAACTTGCGACACAGTCACAATAGCTGGCGTAGTTGGTATGTTCGACACAGGTACGCATTGTTGCATCGAATATACAATCCTTGGTTGTTGAGGTAGTATAGGTACCCAACCACTTGAGGTAATTCCAATATAACCTGAATTCTGTTGTGAACTCCCGTATGGATATCCTCCCGAAGGTGGTAATGAAAGGGTGTACTGCCCCCCATACGGTGGTAATCCAGAACTCAAGGGAATTGTTTGCCCTTGGTGACCAGACTGCCCAAATTGACCTCCAAATGGATCAATTTGTTGAGACTCAACATAAGAGTTTCCGGATATTATTCTGGATGAACAAACAAGAACGGACCAGACTATCGAAATAGCCCCTGGATGGGCTCCTTCTAGCGGTTGTGAGCTAGTCGGGACAGATGGTATGCCGGCGAACATTGTCGGAGTGACAACAGGGAGTTCTGCCGTCGTTGTGTTAGAAGACACAGTCCTAGATGTTGACGGTTGTTCAAACATTTGTAGTCTATCCAAAAGATTGCCTAGCGATTCTACAGGAACTTCCGCTGGTGGTAGACTAACTTCTGATGTCGAAGGAAATAGAGTGATCCCGACTCCAAAATGCGTTGGAGTACTTGCTTGCGAATCTTCTACAATTTCTTCTATCGCAATCAGACCAGGTGGAAGGGGAAGACCGTCAAGTCCGTAAAATATTTCTCGTCCCGAAGAGGCAGCGACAGATGTTTGAAGAGTAAGACTCTCTAAACCGGTTATGGATGGAACTGATTCAGTAACACAAGCGCTTGTTCTCAAACTAGGATCAGTACCACTGTCCTTCTGTGGTTGTTGAAACTCTTCTGTTGAGGCAGGGATTCCAGAAATGTTTGGAGTAACCGGAGTCTCTAATGTCGTTGGAACACTTGTTCTAACTTTGATAGGAGACTTGGATCCGGTTAAACGAGTTCACTTTGTCCGTACTGGCTTCGCTTCCGGAGACAAAGACGGTTGACTCGTAAGCCTCCGCGAACGACGGGGTTTCAATTGACTTTCTTCCATGATTGCGGATTACTCGATCAACTAAAATAAAAGGGAAAGTATGTTTCCATGTTAAATGAATTTTAGACGCTTTTGACACAACTTGTTTTTTCAGTTTTAAAGAGTCGAGAAAAAACAAAAGATGACTCTAGTCTCCTTCGATTTTTAATGAGCCTGAAGTGACAAGTGCTCAGATGGACCTTTTCCGTTAAGGAGTCTGAAAAGGAACGAAAGGGACTGCTCTGGAGGTCTAGGTAGAGGGAGTACCAAACCAATCGCAAAACTACAGAATACTTTTTAGGGTACAACAGTCAATATTCCCGAATGTTGTGTTCGGTGCATTGCGATCAGTAGGGCGACCGACACGACTTCCTATGGATAAAGGTTTTATGCCTATAGGGGTCTCCCAATATATACTCGACGGTACGTGGGAGCACAAGTCCGTACTGGCACTTATCGTCTCAAAGTGGAGGAATCACCCAACCATCAATGAGGACAACAGTTACCAGGCTTTACGACGCCGGAACACGTCTCTAGCCTAGACCTCTAAATGTTGTGCGTTAAGTTACAAAGCGTTGTTAAGTTCATTGAATTTATTTTAGGTTGATCTTTCTTATGAAGTTTGCCTTTTGGGTTCACCACGAGATGTAGATGTAATTCCTAAAATGCAATCTAAAGATGATAAGCAAGCTTTTATCTCTTTTCAGCAATGAAAATCCTAGCTACAAGGGGAAAAGAAAGACACAATCTTTTCTCAAAGAGCAAAGAGCACACTGTAAATGCACTTTTCCTAAATCAAACCATACAGAGTGTCAATATGCAAATGCACATGTGCATGTATTTGTTTTTCACTTTCTTAATATTGATGCCTAAAAAGAAAGTTGTTGTACAAATTTGAATTCGATTTCAGGTGAAAAACACAAACAAGCTTCTTTTCGAAATCAAAAGGTAGAGACGATTAGGACACTTTATGATTTTGAAGTAGACACTTGTTTCGACACTAGAAATTCACAAATTCAAGCCAAAGGCAAAAGTAAAAGCGTAATCGACTATCAACAGCAAATAAACTTTCTCCTAAGATCAAGACGACATTTACGACAGATCTAAATCTAAGGACGACAGTATGACTAGTTTACTTTTGCAATGGGAAACTGTAAATGACGTAACAAACATACAAAAAACAAATACAGTTTCTTTTATACAACTGAGGCGGAATCAAGGCAAAGAAAAGGGGCTTTTAAACAGACAAACACACTGATCACAAGCTGCAAAAATCAGAGGCAAAACTGGAAAAAATGAGCAAAGAACCTCAGCTAGGCAGGGCTAGGTTGATCAACGCACCTGCTACACAGAGAAACTGAATTGCAACGTAGGTAGCCCTCTCGGGAACTGCGCTGAAATGCAGAGTCTCCTCACAGACCTGCGCTGGAGCAGAAACAAGAATTCTCTCCGGGTTCTAGGTCACGGTTTACAGTTTAATCTATGGTTTTTGGCCGGGTAAAAGCAATCAATAATGCACAATCAGAGGGTTGATTTACAAGAGGTTTAAGAGCTATCACAAAGGGTAATCAGATCATTAGTGAATCAACTGTTCAGATCATAAACAGATCCAGTGAATGGACTAGAGTAGCAGTTGTCTACTTTGCATTTGTAAATGTCAAATGTAGTTCGATTCGCTACTCCTAAGTTTATGAGATGAACAACAATAGAAACACAAACAAACTAACTAGACACGATCCCCAGCGGAGTCGCCATTTTGTTTTCGGGAAAAGTGTCTATTCAGAACGACCCTATCCCACTGAGTTGTGACAGTGACTCAGAAACAAACAGGGAAAAACTATTCTTGTATTCTCCTTTACGAACTATAAACGAAGATGAATAGGATGAACCAACCTGTGTCTTGCGCTAGTCCTTTGATCCAATCTCTCTTCTCTTTGACAGCTTCCAACTATCTGCTCCCTCACTTGCCCAGCATCACCGAGTTCCTGCAAGTTCACAGAGGAAAGAAGCTACACAAAGACATGGATTTATGTTCATAAAAAGCTTAGGATCAGATTTAAGCTAAACATACAAATATAACACACATCAATGATATACAAGCATGTAGGAGAAACTCAAATAGTTTTATTGATAAAACAAGGAGATCCAGGAGGAGTTACAACCGATGATTCCTGATCCAGCATCAACCTCCCAGCATAGAATCCCTTCTTCACCTCCAACAAAGCATAAATCACCCAATACTTTGATGTTTATCACAAAACTAACAGCAATTCTCTGCAATGTACAAAATTCCAGCCTCTGGATCTCTTGGTGAGGGATCCATATATAGATGTTTGCAAAGAGGATGAGTCAACTCATGAATTGATTAGTGGCTTCTCTCTGTCAGTTCTTGCTTCCACTTGGAGACTGAGAACCTCCTACTCATCACTGGTCGAATTCAGTGAGGCAAGTGTCATTGGAGAAGATTTTGGAAGCTTCCATTGTCTCTCCACCTCGCGGAATGACTCTGCCACTTGTCATTTCCCACTCAACGCATCCTGGTAGTGCATTCAAGTGCGTTGCAACGCACCTAGCCAATGTATTTGGGTGCTTTGCAACGCAGCTAGCTAGTGGAGCATCTGAAATGATCCTGATTTGACTAGTTTTGAGCAGTTTTTGGTGGAGAACTTCTGGGAGGAGCTGTACTTTGTTGACTTTGTTTCTTTAGGAGCTGGAACAACACTTTTAGGGACTTAGGATCCCTTGGTTTATGGACATTTCATGCTTGTAGTTGTGGGGCACAAAAATGTCTATAACACATTGCTCTCCAATATTTGGTATCCCAGTGGCCTCTGCAATAGTCTCTGGTGACAAAATGAAATTAACTTCGGCGAGGTTTACATGGCCATCATGTAAATGTAGAACAAACAAGCAAGCTAATTCATGATGATGCTGAATTTGTGAAGTTAGCTCACAATAGTGATAGCATGACTGACGACGAAAACAATCCATTGTAAGCGGGCAAGCCTACAATTGAACCAAAGAAATAGGCTCTTCCCTAAGAGGCTTACCACCTTGGCCACCTCTGCGAGACCTTCGTGGCACATTACCTTCTGCTGTAGAATCACTGTCATACTACTGCTCATACTCTGACTCCGTGTCTGACATGGCTTTGGTGTCAAGATGTCTCTGATATGTATAGTGATATAGGTGTGATGGAGTCAAATTTCAATGTATACTCAAAACTCTACTATGTTTACCAAAGCATCATACAAACTATGCCATAATGATAATGCTTTGTTTTCAATGAACTGGCACAAAACAATCACTTCTTGACAAATGAACAAAATATAATGTGTGCCCTTTGAAATGTCGACTAAGGTTTACAAATGAGCATGGAGCTGGTTTTCATCAATGGAGGATGAGAAATTTTCACTAAACCACCCACATATCTTTAAAAAACCCTTAAAGAATGTTTTTATCATGAACCTAGGGTTTCATTTTCCAAGACCCAATACATCAAATTCCCATTTTTGAAACACACTTCAAACATCCTAACATTGACTAAGCAGCAATAAAATACCTACTTGCAAGCTTGGAGTGGATTTGGTATGATCTGGACGCATGTACCAAGTTTTTTTTGTTGCTGCTACCCAATGCGCAGTGCGCAAACCCAATGCACAGTGCACCCTTCTATGCATAGCGCCCTTGTAAATATACACTGGCCAGTGAGGCCCAATGCACAGCGCACCACCCAATGCATAGCGCACACTTCCTATGCGCAGCGCACACCTCCAATGCTGTCCACAGATATGCAATCATAGTTTCGGCCTTCAAACACTTGAACACGATCTTTCTTTGGGAATTTGTGAACAAATAGACTTGTTTCCCCTTTTATATACAAACAAAATATCTCACCAAATCTGATTTTATTTAAATTGATTAAATAACCCACTTTGTAATGTTTGGCACTTTTTCAATTTTGGTCTTTTAATACAATACTGATTTTTGATTTTCTCATGCTTTTCTAAGGTTTGGACTGATCATTTTTTGTTGATTTTTGCAGGGATCTGGCATTTTGGCTTTGGAGAAGATCAGAGGCTTGCTCTGAAACCCTTTGAGATAAAACAATTACAATTATTTACAATAACAAATTTTAGTTCCAAAACAGAGTTTTGGACTAAAAATGTTTTAAAATGCTTTATGAAAAAACTATTAAATAAGAGTCTTTTGAAATCAACCTCATGGCCTGCAGGCTTGTATTATGTATATGCAAAGGACTGACAACCCTAGACTCTAGGACTTTTTAACGAAACAAAACTTTTATGACAATGAATGCATGATTATGGACTTCAGTGATTTTTGAGAAAATTTGTTTTTTCACTAACCCTGCAGGGACAAACATGAGGAAACACAAGACAACCAGACCCCCTCGTCAGTCAATGGCATGCCCCTAGCGAAATGCAACGAAGTGGAACAAGTGAGACACCTAAAAATGATATGCAAAAGCGAAAAGATCTCTGACGGAGGGCTGTAAGGACTGACTCTAACAGGGCCATGCAGAGTCCTGCATCGAAGATTTAGATGAAGAAGACGAGTGGTGGCATAGCCGGTTGAATGGAGTAACCACGTTAAACTACAATATGATGACTAAATTGTTGTATTGTGTTAGAGCTCAGGATCGCCAGCTACCAATATATGATGGGCTGATAGTAGTAGACGAATTCCTGGCCAAGTTTGAAAGCGTGGTACTAGAGCACCAACAGTTTGATGTGTTGAGATGGCCATTGTGCACGATGCCTGTGCATTGGTGGGGCACACATGAAGGAACCTTTGAAGATTGGCGCAGTTGTAGACACATGATGCAGATAAGATTTGGGAAGCCAAAACTACGAATAACTGTGAAATACGATGGAAGTGATGACCTACGCATGCACCTTACCAGATGGGTCCAAGCCTATGGAGAAGAGCCTCAACTGGAGTGGGTACACTTATTTTATCATACCTTGGATGTCATTCGAAGGAACTAGTATACTGAAATAGAGCTCCGACATGGCACAGGTGAATGGGATATCTTGCGCGAAGGGTTTTTGTCAACACTCCTCTTTGAAGATCAATGGATGGATACTATGGACGACGCATTACAGGTTGTGAAGGCCACTATTTTCAGAATACCATTGGAACTAGAAGAAATCATTCAGCCAGACTGGTTGCGATAGCTGAGCCAGGCCCCGGAATGTTACAATGTGCAGATAGAAGATGATGAGGATGACCCTAGAAACATCAATATTCCAGAAATAGAGGGGAGTTGTGAGGTTCGTGGACCAGTAATCGAGGATCCAGACATCACCGTGCCACTGAAAATGAAACAAGTAAACATCGACATGGAGGAAGAGGCAAAGTATGCAACACTTGAGGACTATTGGGACGATGCCACATGGAAAAGGTCATCGAGTTGCTTCGAGAGTATCAAGATTTATTCCCAACTAAAATCATGGAGTTAAAAGGGATCCTCGGTGACCTAGGAATGATGAAGATAACCCTGAAGCTGAATGCGAAGCCAGTTAAGCAACGCCCTTACCGGTTGAATCCCAAATAAAAAGTGAATGGGATCTTCGAAGTGTTCAACAAAATTTTGGAGTCTACATTGACCAAGGTTTGTAATGTGCAGCGAAACAATTGGGACTTGCGCATCCCTGCTGTGCTATGGGCATACCAAATCACATGCAGAAATTTGATGGGCCAGACCTCTTTCCAGTTAGTCTATGGCAAGGAAGCCATCATGCCCATGGAATACATTGTACCTAGTTTGTGAATCGCGGCAATGACAGGCATGGCAGACCACAAGGCTTTGGAGGAACGGCTCGTGCAACTGGAGTAACTTGAGGAGAAACGGTTTTTGGTCGGATTCCATCAGCAAGTACAAAAGCAGTGAGAGAAAGTGCGGCATGATCGCCACATCTAGGTGCGCACTTTCAAGGAGAATGATCTAGTATTACTATATGACAGTAAGTTCGAGAAATTCCCTAGGAAGATCCAAATGCATTGGTTGGGACCCTATGTAGTCAAAGAAGTTACAAATGGAGGCATGGTCCAGCTTGCCAAGCTCAATGGAGACCCCTTCTTGAGAAGAGTAAATGGAAGTCGCCTAAAGCTCTACACGGGTGGGCCGACCGCTTGACTAACCTACCGAAGGACAGTCTCACTGCTCCAGCCAGTTGAAAGAGAGCGCGGGACGATAAAGCAGACTAGGGGGAAGCTGCGCGACAATCGGGGTGTGCGTAGATTTGGTCTGTCACGAGGGTCGCAGTTGCGCAAAAAGGGCTACGATGCTGCATTGACAAGTAGAGAGGTGACTATTGTTCACTATTCGTGACAAGATGTCTGAGTTATGGCTAAAGGTGCGGGCAGTAGGCAATTAAGAGATAGGGTATGAGCTAGATCTGGAACGATCTGCCACAGGCATTATGTTAAGGCACTAGGAGAGGTGGGAGCCACTAAATTTGAATTTAAAAATGCTTATAAATCACAGGGGGGCATCCACCGAACGAGCTGTGCTTCAGAGAACAACAAGCTATTGTGCCTTCCCACTGCTATGGAACTATTCATTATCTACGCTCAAGGAGAAAGCTCAATAATTGTGATATGGCCACTAGCGATGCAGGGTTTTCTGAAGAATATGTTGTTGACAGCTATGGGCACCACGCAGAGTCCAGCATCGACAGTAGGGGATGTGCCAGAAATTTTTAGACATGATGCAGAACTGGTTTGGATGCCGCTGACTATCCCATGGGTGGGTCGACGACCCATAAAAGATAAGGGAAAGGCTGTAAATATGGGGGAAAATGGTGGAATGGAAGTTAACAAGTCATTTCTGATGTACCTGGAAGATTGAGATCTTGTGGACAACAGTAATGGTCTTGCAAAATTGTAACACAAGCTACAACAGATAGTGCGAATAGAAGATATGAAGATGGAAATTGGTTGCATTGGTACGAGGAGTTCCCATATGCGGCATCCCTGCTAGAGCTAAAATCCTATGAGGGGGTGTTTTGTGTTAACCGAGTAGAGCATAATGAGCATTATCGGTTGTGTGAATTGGTAGAAGCAAGGAAGCAGGAGCTAGAAGAAGCATTGCAGGAGACAAAGAAGGAGCAGCAAAACAAAGTGCGTCACTCACAGGAAGGTGAACCGTGGAGCCTAGACAACACATATCACCACACCGACGAGTGACTTGGGACGAGTCACGATGATTGTGTTGGGGGCCTGTTGGGTAGCAGAGGTCCCGTGTAACAGTTTTGGGGCTTAAAGCCTATAAGTTAGGATAATAATATTGTAAAAATCCAAAATATGCAGAGCGCGAAACGTAATGGATCGAGTCAAAGGGTTGTTTGCCCAAGAAATAATATAGAATAATAGGAAGTAAGTCAGCCTGCGCATGGTATGTGGACCATGGGAATGTATAAATAGAGCAAAGCTCTATGGTTAGAAGTCATTCTTTTATAGGTAGTTTTGATATTGAATGTAATGGGTTTATGAAACAAGAAGTATTGAAGTGTCTGTAAGTCCGAGTCAAGGGTGTTGGTGAGTAGATAGAGGCTCTGCAGCTAAGTGCACAGGGCAGATCTGGTTGTATTGGCGAAAGAATTGAATAAAAATAAGTTGGTTCCGAAATACTGTGTTGATTCTGAAATATTGTGGATCTAGGTAATTTCTAGTCTATATATCGGTTTAATCTATGCGCTTATGCTTAGGTTTGAGTTTATGCAAATATATAACATTTCTGGGTGCACACACTGGTTATCTCTATTAAATGTTTGCTTAAAGACTATAAGAAGTAGATCTGATCTATAAAAAACTCATGAATAATAAGTATTAAGGAATTGCATTGTTCCGGATCTACGTGAAAGCAGAGTGGCACGAGGCCACAGAATAGTGCGCGACCCCTCCAGACCACATCAAGACATCCCAAGGGTGCAAAAACCTGGTTCCAGCACCCTCCCCTGCTACCTTAGGTGAGACCTTAGTCCGTGCTCGTAGGCTATTGCCGAAAGGGCCGGTAGCGGCGGGATTTGTTTGGTTAATAACTCTTCCGAACCTGGGTCAGGGCCCAATAAGCCAACAGTGATCAACACCATGACTAGTGGTCAGTTGGGGCATTCTGCAACATTATTGGTGCTACCCTTCTTTCACTTAATGTTCAAATGGAACTATTGTAGGTATGTGGACCATTTCTGATGGTGATTTTTCTATAACTTCCCTAGTGTCTATATGAAATGTAGGGGTTGGTGGTATGTGTGGATGATTGTTTCCTTCCCCATAATGTAATTCTTCCATTGATGGTAGACTTGCACAATGAAATACATTTCTTTGTCATATGTGGGATACTTCCAGACTATCTGAAAATGTCTCACTATGGTAAGCACGGGATGTCCCTACTGAGTAAGAACTACACCAATAGCATAGTCGAAGGCATCTGTCTCAATCTAAAATTCTTGTTGCATGTATGGTAATGTGGGGCATTGGTTTAGAGCAAAGGTGATGCTTCAATTCAAAAAACACCTTCTATTGGGTTTCAAACCAAAAAAAAAATTCTTTCGCTCCTCCCTTGATGTCTTGACTTAAAGGCCAAGTGATATGAGAGAACTACAACACATACCTAAAGTAGAAGTTGGAAAGACCTAGAAAGATGCAGAGCTTTGTTAGAGTGGTTGGGGCTAGCGAATCCTAAATTACTTGTATATTGGATTGGTCCACATGCGCACCCTACTCATTAATGATGTACTCCAGATATTGAACCTAGGTCATGCCAAAAGTGCATTTCTCCAAATTGGCACACAACTTGTGTAGTTGTAGGATTTGAAGGACCGTTCGAATATGGTGGAGGTGCTCTTCCCAACTCTGGCTAAATATAAATATGTCATCTAAATACACCACTATGAATGCATTGGTGAAGGGTCACAAGATGTTATCCATCAATCTCATGAAGGTTGCAAGGGAATTCATCAACCCAAAAGGCATGACCAACCATTTGGAAAGGCCCACGTTGGATTCGAAGGTAGTATTACACACATATAGGGTTCGATAGGTGACTAATCATAGCCGTACTTCAAGTCAATATTTTTGATATATTTGGCCCCCTTGAGCTGGTCCAGAAGGTCATCAATTTGTGGGATTGGGTACCTATTCTAGTTAGTGATCTTTTTTAGTGCCTAATAGTCAATAAAGAGACTCGAGGTCTCATCCTTCTTTTGTACCAATACAATCAAGCTCCCATAGGGTGATGATCTTGTCCTGATGTGCCCTTTCTAAAACAACTCTTGAATATGCCTTTTGGTCTCATCGTTCTCCAGAATAGAGTGTTGATATATTTGTCCATTGGGTAGCGGTGCACCTGAGGTTAGATCGATGGAGTGCTTGACTTGATAGTGCATAGGTACCCCTATAAGTGAGTCAAAAATGTCCTTGTACTCCTCTATGACCTTGCCCATCTACTACTACTGTTGTGTAGAGGAGCCCTGTCTGAAAGCCATGGCCACAACCTTCTTCTTTCCCCCAGGGCGAATCATAAGGAAAAATAATTCCTGGTCTAGGAAATGATCTTACTAAATTGATTTGCAATGATCAATGAGATGGCGGTAGGAAGGGCTACCTCTAGTATCCTGTACAACTTATTTCCCAAAGTAATAATCACAGAGTAAGGTCTAGATTCATATACAACATGGCACTTCCACAAGTATGGTTGTCCTAATAATACATCACAAAATTCAAGAGGAACGACATCACACAGTACCTCATTCTTGAAGAGCTTGATGTTGTAGGGAAGGAAATGTTGTTAGTTGATGCGGATATCTCGTCCCTCATTAAGACACCTAATGGTGTATGGCTACAGATGTGTTTTCGTCAGTAAGCTCAGTCGCTTCATGACCCTTGCTTAAATGAGGTTCTTTTGGCTTCCGTTATCGACAATGAACTATAGTGGGAAACCCTTTACCGAAATATGTGAGTTGAAGAGGTGTTCCCCCTTATATGGATCTTTAGGTTCATTCTTCTAGATCTTGGTGGTGGCCACAGTGGCATTGGGATCTGTGTCAATGATTTTCTTCCCTTTGTCATTCCCCTTGTCAGGTTCTGACATAGAGTTGGAACATGCGTCTGATTCGGAAGCCTTCAACTCAGTCACCAGTGACTGCTTGGCCTGACACACACTTGTGTTTTGAGTAGATCTCTTATGGAATTCACACCATTTTACCATGTCCTTCTTTGTCTTCGTGGTGTTGTTCTTTGCTTGTGGCTTTGGCAGGTTGTCCTCGGTCGCCCTGCCTTGGATTTGGCCTTCCTCTATGTTTTGTCAATCCCTTTTTGTTTCTTTGGATTCGCAGTTCCAAATTATCTCTTCTTCTATTTAAAATTCTTCTCAATCTTGATAGCGTATCAGTATGCCATGTCCAACAAGGAAATGTAGAATAACTCCATCTCGTTTTGGATGTACTTGTGCATACAGTCGTGGTACTTGAGTACCAAATGTTACTCAGAATCCTAGGTACTCAACTTCGTGCAAAGGGTATGGAAAATATTTGTGAACTCTGTCGCATCTTGGTACCTTCCCACTTATAGCTTCAGACCTCAAAAAAATGTTGTTTAGGGGGTCAAAACTACTCCAGAAGTTGAGGACCCGAAAAACTACAAAGAATATTAAATGCTAAAATAAACAAGGAAACAAATGAAACCGATTGGAGGTCTAGGTGGAACAGGGGGGTGGCCACCAATATCCACCTAGATAATGATCTAATTACATCAAATGGAAATATTTTTTCCTAATTTCATTGAATCAAAGAAATTGTTCTAATGGCATCAAATTTAAAGAACTATTCTAATTGCTAGAATGAAATCCTTTGCGATGAATCAAAATCATATTCTATCAACAAAATAAACAATTATTCAAAACCAAACTATCCAAAATTAAATTTAAACTTATGAAAGATTACTAATGTGCACAATGGAGAACTGAATTAATTCAATGATTTAAATCTGAAACTAAGTGGAAATCTTAAAGGAAGAAAACTGACAATTCAAAATATTTTTGGTTGTTTTTAATTTTTAGTGAGCGCTCAATCCTGTATAGTGAAATCAATTGTAAGTAATTGAACAAAAAAAAATAGAGCAAGCTAAATGAAAATTGGATTGTGACTAATTGAAATAAAAATGAAATAAAAATATCTAAATTATCTTACAGCTTTCTAGAGGTCCTTCCTATTGAGTGTAAGGCATTATAAACTTCAAATAAAATCTTCTATGGATGCATTTTCTTTTCAAAAATAGAGTATTTTCATTGATAAAAGTCGAGAATGTTTGCACCACTTAAAATAGAGTAATTACCATCTATTTTCTATTATCTCAACTCGGAAAGTAAGGATATATTTATACATATGTGAATTATCAAATTTTAGAAAGAAATGTCGAGAGGCAAGTTTAGAGATCGATAACATAGTTTTTTATTTTAATTATGAAATAGAGTTGGCATGATTTTCTCTATCGTAGAAAATCATGCAAATCTTATTCTATACACTAGACACATAAAAATCGCTCGCTTGACAACCTTCTCACCACACTCGCTTCATGCTGAAACCACTTCCCTACACTTTAGTGTAAGAACTTAATGACATTGATTGCAATGTTTGACCAAAGGAATCCTCAATCCAATCGATCTCTTGAGTTGGAAAAATAGGTGGATTAACATGTACTTGATATTTGGCAATTTCCCATATCCTTTGTTTTCTTTGAAAGTCTTTGAATCCTGTCTAACATTGGAATGAGCTACGAAAAATTTAGTGAGCGACGAAAATTTACAATTTGGTAGCCAAAGAGATATTATAATCAATTTCATAAAGAAGTTCTAGATTATGGGCGTTAAATGATTTGATACCTTTTGTTATGGCTGATTGATGACCTTATAACCTATAAATATATACTAAGATATATGTGAAGTGGATGAAAAAGAAGGAAAAAGGATGTCAAAATAGAGGATAATTTGAGGGTTCAAAACCATCCATATTCCACAAATTCAAAACTATATATATATATATATATATTGGAAGATGGAAGTATAAATAAACCAGTCAGGGTATCGAACAGGCCTGCTAACAGTGAGGTTGTGCTGGGTAAAAAGGAGATATAAAATAGTTAGCACAACATTTCTCACCTTGGGAAAGGTCTTGACCACATTCAATCATCATTACTCCTATAAGTTAAAGCTAAGGAAAATGAACTCCATACTTTGGCTTTCATGGAATGGCTCAAAAGTTCTTATAATACTGATGCTTTGTTGTTATATTTACAATACACTATAATTCCATGGGACGTGGGACCTTTAGTAGCTGGCACAACTTTATTATATCATTTGTATTTATTATAATTTTTATATGATAAAAGGGAAATTCTTCTTGAACTAACATTGATGGAGTATATTATTCTATGGGCTTAGGGGGTCCTGACCCAGGTTCAAAGTTAGTTGTGCCAAGCAAAAGAACCCTACACTACTGGCCCTTTTGGCAACAAACTGCATAGTGTAGGCTATAGTCTCACCCGAAGAAGTATGGGGGGATGCAAGAACCAAGTTTCTGCATCCAAAGACTAGTGTGATGATGTCTTGATGTGCCTTAGATCTGCCTTTGCACAGATTGATAAAATACTAGGGCACGTCACTGCAACTTAGTTAAAGTGGCATTCAGATCTTTGTGAAGGTCCACGATTAGTCCTTGTGGACCCTTAACAGTCAATTTACCTACTTACATGCATCAAAAAGTAACCCTAGATTGGAGTCCGTGCAAATCTACATAATTCGTTAGAAAACATAAGAGAAATCACCAAAAACTTCATGGAAGTTCCTAATCATTCATTGCGTACATTATTAATATAGATTTAAGATAATCACGTAGCATTCAATCAGTATTTCATAAAACATGTCATTCATCATCAACTTATAACATTAATAGATATAAACAGAAGTACTCAGTAATTCTTCTAAAAACTGTCTTAATTGATCTTCAATTCACTGATTATAGACTCAAATTACCCTGCGCACTCAGCTACAAGGGTCGGCGCACTCCGTTACAGACTCTACCTAGGCCTCCGCACACTCAGTTGCGAGGCCTTCTCTTCTCTACCTAAGTGTAGGAAGCAGATCCTTCCTGCCTTAGCTCCGGCCCAAGACTCTTTAATGAACCCAATCCTTTATCTATTCTTCTCCTAAGACTCATTAAGACTCGATTATTTGTAGACTTTTCCATACAATGCCATGGTCTATGGACCATGGGTGAATCTCAAAAACTGACTCAAAAATTTACTTAAAACAAGGGGGTTAGCCCCTTTGACTCTTATTCATCTATGCACTCTGCTTCCATATATCACGGAGACTTTACATCTTTTACAAAATTTGTTACAAAAAATGACTAATTAATTCCATTTTTCCCCTCGGGACCCATTGACAGTGTTGGACCCACCAACATGTAAGGGGATCTCCCTGGTAAGAAGTACTAATTAAACCTCAAATTGTTTGGTGTAGGAGTCCCAACAGTGGGTCGTATGATAATGCCTTGACCACAATTTCGCACAGAGACAAGTAAGATGAATTTGTTGGTAGAAAGGGTGTGACAGCTGCAATGAGTCAAGGAAGGTGCATGAGAGGTTCTAACACATGTGGGTTGAGATGAGTGCACCCCTTGGAAACCTATAATAGTACTTGGATGGGAAGGGAACACACGAGCGAAGATACATCACAAGTTGGAAAGAAAGTTAGCTGGCAATCCAAAGTGATGGTTAAACCAACAAAACATTTTAGAAAGATTCATACATACTCATATAGAATAGTCCATACATGCATTCGTAAGAAAGAAAATACATATGCTATTTAGAGTAAACAAGATAGCTAGAATACAATACAACATATGCATGAAACATGCTAGCTCTTATTATATAAAGAAGTGTAAGTTCCAATCATACAATACATCCATGTCCAACCACTAGCTCCAATAGTGGAACATTACAGCCACATCCACCTACTCCTCCAAAGAGATGTACTAGCTCCGTGCAGTGGAGAAGCCAAGGTGCATTACAATACTATCCAAGCTCTCTCCAAGATAGTTTATTGGAAGCTTGGTGGACCAAAAGCCTTTACAATGAGTTATGAGGTTCTATTTATAGGAAAGGGTGGGGTGACCCTTGAAATTCCCCTTTATGATAGTTCATCTACCCTCATGACTCTTCATATACTCTATGACTGTTACATGCAACTATTGACACTAAAATTCCACTTGATATGATGTTACATTACAATGAACATGTGCTCATATGAGACAAAATGGCTTGAAAAATCCATGCAATACATCACTGACACTTGGTCCGTTGAGGTGAGACCAACTCTTTGACATGCTTGTGATGGTGAAGGTGGTGAGCTGATGCCAAGGTTGGTCGTTCGTTATGGTGTGAATGCATCCCATGGTGACATCTTGTTGAAGTGAACTCTTGCCTTTGTTGCATCTGGTGCATTGGTATGGCTCCTTCATCCAAATTATTTGCTAACATGCACATGGTCTTCTTGGGTGCGGCTGAACTAGCAACATGTTGATGCATAGTGTCTGTGTTGATCTTCAAGTGTGTGATGGTGATCATGTGCATCAACTTCCTGAAGTACATGTTAAGCTCCAGTTGGACTTGCTTATTGTCTTCGCCTTGGTGAGTGTGCTGAATGGGTTGGATCGCATGCGTGTGTACAATGACATGCATGCTACTGAATCCCTTGCATGCAACCAACAATGCTACTCATCATGTCTTCTCTGCACCAGCTGCTAGGATGGATCTTTAACTTGTACGGACGTAGTTTCATTCGTGAATGTATGTTGCGCCCCCTGTTGTTCCTGTTCATGCTGCACTCATTTGCTTATCTATGGAGCTTCATGTTCTCTCTTGATTTTTTGCTTTAGCACATGCAACCCCTTGTTTTTTCCATTCTCTATCTTTGTGTGATGTTCATGTCAAATTGTTGCCTCATCGCTTGAGTCTCCAAAGTTTCTTTCATCATCAATGGATCTACTTGAACTCGCAACTTTGTTCCGCCTCCGTGTTGTCAACAACCTTCCTCTTGCATTCGTTGCATTCGGTATGCTTCCTTCAGTTGTTGTTTATGATGCTGCTTGATGTGATGTTGCTACTGTCATATTTTGATGTCCTTGTCTACAAACAACTTGATGTCTTCGTGGGTAGGAAAGTCAATAGACACTTGATCGACTGCATTCCGAAGTGTGCTCTGAACAGTGTCTTCGACTCTGCTCTCCTGGAAAGCATAATAACTATGTTGCTGAGATGTAGATGAACACCTAAGATACCTAGAGACATGGAAACACTCATGGCAAGAAATATGTCAGTCGAAAACCAAAATGAACTTGAGAACTAACTTGCAACATACTTATGTCACTAGTCATGAAGGTTGTGCAAATTTCAGCTGGGATGTCGGGAGACTGACTTCCTAGACCTCGTAAGGCATAGTTTGGGATGATGGGAGGCTGTCTGACTGTGGAACTATGCAATGCACAGTCTAGTCTGGCTACTAACTGTTGGAATTTCGTAATGCACAATCTCAGCTGGTAGTGGTTGCAGGCTCAGCGAATGTATTGCGCAATTTTTTGGGCCGTAGTCATTGTCCCTTAGAAATGCACAAAATAGTCCTTGAGGATAGTGGCTGGGAAAAAATGCACATTTCTGGAGAGGAAGACAAAGCCTTCCTTCCCCAAATTGTGCAATGTTGTCTCAGTGAAGGTAGAGTTCGGGCCGGGGTTGCCGAGACTCGTCGACGAGCAACTGAACATGAATGTGAGTGTGAATTCATGGTGATACTGAGTGTAAGCATAAGTGAATGATCATGCATGCAAATGGTGAATGAAAAATTCATAAAACAGAACAAAATGCATGTGGGCGAGGCAAGTTGCCGAATTGGCAACCGTTTGTGAAAAGTAGTTTCATGCATGCGACAAGCGTGAGATGTTGGTGAAAACTGAAATGGTGCTAGTACAAGCTAGAATGTATCAAAATGATAGCTAGGTCTCATTGAAATCAAGCAGACAAAGCTCATATGAAGTGAAACACAAAAAGTGCCAAAAATGCAATAGAAGTCATGGAAAGTGGGCTTACCCAAAAACAATTGAGCTAAGTGTGCCAACATCTCCTAGATGTAATGTGGGATGTTAGAGCTGCAAGGTTGATGTGAGAATTGAGCTCTGCGACATCTGGTTGATGAGTTTTGATAACATTGAGGTTGTGACGTGCATGCCACAAATCCAAGGAAAGCGACACTTGGTGGGAGGTTTCTGAAATGATCCTTGCATGTAACCTTCAACTGCTAAACATAGATCCCTGAAACAAGGGATGCCTTTGCATGTTGCCTTGGGGGAAGCAGCCCATGCATGCAAGTCATTTTTTCTCGGTCCCAGAGAGAATCGGTCAACTCAGCTGCACATGGAAGAGACCACTCAACTGCTGGGAGAAAATGAGTATTTCTAGCTACGAGCTGGGTTGCCTACCTAGGAGATTTATGCAATTTCTAGGCAGAGCAGTTGATTGCTGCCCAAATTTATGCAAAGTCTAGGCTGAGTAGCCCTGCTGGAGAAATTTCCACAATTTTCACTGTGAGTTTTGACTGCCATAATTGCACAATTCTGGAGCCCTGTAGGAAACCAGTTAGGATTGCACAATTTTTGGAGGGAAGGCTGGTTTCCCTTCGCAATTTCTTGGGAGAGTTGCTTAGCCTACAGCTAGACCAACTCCAAGTGATTAGCCTGTGAGGGGAATGCATCGAGCTATTATCGACAGGCTACCTTTGTGCAAGAAAAACACTGAAGCTTGTGCACTTGACGAAGCAAGACATGTTGCTGTGAAGGTTGGAAGGGAGGCTCCAAAATGAAGCTAAGACAAAATTTTGGAGGGTGGTTGTAGCCATTACAACACTTAGCGACACATTGGTAGAACTCCAGCTCTCTGAATGGACCTTGTTCATGAAAAGGAAGTCTAACACCTCTGGAAGTATTGGTTAGTTCTTAGCTCCTCTTGGTTCCTACACTAGCTTGATTGTAAGATGTAGCATCTACAAAACTCTTGGTCGATTGACACACATAACAAGCCAAGCCAACACAGTTTTTTCAATTGGGGTTGAGGGGTATATTGGCACAAAAGCAGTATAGTTATCAGAGGCTTAGTTTCATCTCTAGTGTTGCTCTGCTTCCAAGCAGGCCTGGTCAGTACCCCAACAGACTCACATAGGAACACAAGCATGGCTTCGCTATCAGCTAGCTTGGTCAGTACCCCAGCAGAGTTACTTGCATCACCTCTCTATGTAGGAAGTCTTTCTCTTCATTCACCTTATTCATTTTCATTTTTTTCAAACTTTTTCACTTTTTTCATTTTTCATCTTCGTAATTGTGCATAGCACTTATTCATTTCACAGGTGGAAGAGGGATCTCGACTTATTGAGAGAATAAGAGGTTGTTCCTGCAAAGAAGTAGTTTATTATATCTCTGACATTCATGTTAAGGTTTTTTCTCGTCACCTTACTCTACTTGACTGAGCTGATAAGGATTAACCCAAAAACAACCGAGTAGATGATACTAGTTAGCACGCAAGTGTTGTGTTTTCACCAAGGTTCACTACGAACAATACGTATTTTCCTTCGACGTGTCATGGACTAAAAGTAGCAAGTTCTTCATACAAAGGCAAGATGATAGATAACCAAGTAGTGATAGTTGTACAAGCCCTCTTGTACTTGACCTGGCTTGTTTCAAGAGTCATACATGGTTTCATGCAAGACTAACCTACGAAAAAAACAAGTGAGCTAACAATCAACAAAGAAAATCAAAATAAGAAGAAAAATTGAAATAAGAGTGGGTAAGAAAACAAGCAAGTAGATAAGCAAACAAAAAAATGAAGCAAATAAGCGAACAAGCATGAGCCATATAACGTGAAGTGATGCTTCCAATGTAGCCACAGGCGCATTGGTTGACCCATGTTAGTGAAGGCATGGTTTGCGAATAAGGAAGCTCTGTGAACCAGCAAACAAGAAAGATGTAACAGTGAAGACAAACACACTCCGAGCTTACAAGCAACAATAGAACAAAGATGAGTGAAAGTGCATGACAAGCATTCTATGGAGTTGCCATGATGTTGTGCTACATTGCATGAAGATGTTGAGTGTATGCATTCTCTTGATTGTGACATGCAAGAAAATGTGAGAAAGGTAGACCACTTGTGTTGTGCATGTGTGTTTGTTGTGTAAGATTCCTCCAACGCATGAGCAATGGGATCATGTAGTTTGAGTGGAGGAAGTGAAATCTGGGTGTTTGGTTGATCTTCTATGCAAAGCAGAGAGTGATGAGGAGCCTTGAGTGTTTCAACAATTTCCTAACTAGAAGTGAAACCAACCTCAAGACAACAAGGGCCTAACATAACCATCATCTTGGGCTGAAGTGCCTTGACAATCTGGGGGGTTTCGACTTCACTGACAGATAGATCATCGTAGACCAGTGTCTTAGACAGATTAACAATGATTGAATCAACATCGTGATCAGATGAGGAAGTGAATATATCACGACAACTAAGATCAAAAAATTCAAGGTGTTTATCGGCATCCTCATGATTTGATGAATCATGCAGAGGGTTAGATGAGAAGCAAATATGTCCACCCTCTGTGTTTTCAGGAAAGGTAGATGACAGATTGGATGCATTTTCCGAGGAATATGTGTCCTCTCCACATTGTAATGACAAACTAACATCCGACGTGTCTTGTGAATGATCGGAAGTAGAAACATCTAGAAATGGGTTTTCATAGGGGAAATTAGCAATGGCAGAATCACAAGGGATGTCAAGATGAAGCGGATGAGGTGCGGCTGGAAGGGAGTCATCCTTTACCATTGGTTCTTCTTTAGATTCCCTCACACATTCATCATAATGATGGCATAGGTTGGCTGCATAACACCAACTCTGTCGACAACTTGATCCTTGTTCACAACCGATGAGGAGTCTGGAATGGAAGAAAACAAGACAGTACAATCTGGAGGATCAATAGAACGCGAGGATAGAGGTTGAGGGAACAAATCCACATGAAAATCAATAGGCTTGCATGCCATATCTGTGCAGATATCAAGAGCAAGTGGGGTGGGAGGATGTAACAATTCAATAGATGTGTGTGCATGATCTCCCACATCACTCTATGGTAGTGGAGCTGTTTGATGCAGTGAAGGTGAACAGTCACTTGTGACAGCAACTGTGCCTGCCTATGATTGCGCAGCTCCATCATCAAAGTGTGCTGAGAGGGGTTCAGATATGTGAAGAAGATACTCAAATCTTCCATCAAGAAATTCCCAATCAATATCATCTTCGGGGAAACGGTATGCAAGATTACAAAAGCGTGTGTAAAACTGCTCAACGGATTCATCGAGTGCTTTTCATAATTCTAGAATCTCTTTATTGAGTGCTTTATATTTAAAGTGATTAAAAGCACAGTTTGTCTCTACGAATAGATGGCCAGAGAATGAATAGGTTTCTCAGGTAGTGTGGCACACCAGTGCATTGGGTGCCCTCGAAGGTGTAGACAAACAATGTGCAACTCATGTATTCTTCAAAGAGTCCATGTCTTCCACAGTAGCCTACAACATCGACCGTGTGCCTAACCAAGGCTACGTAGCCTCCACCATCAATTTTTTTATGAGACAAGTTATCCGAGAGCTTTTCCGAGATGATGAAATATATTCCATAAGACATACATTCCAGAAGAGCAACTTAGTAGTTAGTCATTATAGATGTGTAGAGATTCAAAAGAGATGTGAGGACTCAAATTGTCATCTAGCCCTCCTTCTAGTGCCAAAATGTTGATGGTGTTGGATCCACCAACATGAAAGGGGATCTCCCTGGTAAGAAGTCCCAATTATACCTCAGACTGTTTGGTGTAGGAGTCCCAACAGTGGTTCGTATGGTAATGCCTTGACCACAATTTCACATAGAGGCAAGTAACATGACTTTGTTGGTAGAAAGGGTGTGACAATTGTAGTGAGTCAAGGAAGGTCCATGAGAGTTTCTAACACATGTGGGTTGAGATGAGTGCACCCCTTGGCAACCTGTAATAGTACTCAGATGGGAATGGAACACACGAGCGAAGATACATCGTAAGCTGGAAAGCAAGTTAGCCAACAATCCAAAGTGATGGTTAAACCAACAACACATTTAAGAAAGATTCATACATACTCATACAGAATAGTCCATACATGCATGCATAAGAAAGAAAATTCATATGACATTTAGAGTAAACAAGATAGATGGAATACAATACAACATATGCATGAAACATGTTGGCTCTTATTATATAAAGAAGTGTAAGTTCCAGTCATACAATACATCCATGTCCCACCACTAGCTCCAATAGTGGAATGTTACAGACACATCCGCCTGCTCCTCCAAATAGATGTACTAGCTCCGTGCAGTGGAGAATTCAAGGCACATTACAATACTATCAAAGCTCTCTACAAGACAGTCTTATCAGAAGCTTGACTGACCAAAAGCCTTTACAATGAGTTATGAGGTTATATTTATAGCAAAGGGTGGGATGACCCTTGACATTCCCCTTTATGACAGTTCATCTACCCTCATGACTCTTCATCTACTCTATAACTGTTATATCCAACTATTGACACTAAAATTTGTTGGGAATGGGTTCCCCCAAGGATAGGTTTAGGGCTACAAGCCCATGTTTTGGGTCAATTTTGTAATAAAGTAGTAAAGTATCTGCATTTTGTGGTCACAGAGCGTGAAGGTATCAAAGGTCATAAAGGGTTGTCTACCCTTATTTTGTAAAGTGTATAGTCGGTTGTAAAGATCTACCCATGGTACGCAAACCATGGGATTGTATAAAAGGAGCTCAGTAAGTAAGTTCTAAGTAGTCTTAAGTTTTGAGAAGATAGATAAGAATGAAGTGAAGAGTCTTGGTCTAAGTGTTTGGGTCTTAGCATAGGTAGAGGCTCTATAGATGTGTGCACAGAGGCCTAGGGTGGAAGTCTACAGCTGAGTGCGTGAACCCCTACAGTTGTGCGCATGGCGGATAGAGTTTGTATTAATTTGAAGATATCAATAAAGAGAAGTATTCTGCAAATTCTGTGTATTTATTTCATGTTAAATGCATATGGTTATATTGCATTTTGGGTTTAATTTACAATGTTTATGTGATGTGAGAATGTATTTGATTGTATTGGTTAATTAAATGCAAGTAAGAATATCTGTTTATGCGAGGCTAACTATGATTGTTTAGTAAGATAAGTAAAACACTTAAGATAGCTTGGGAACCTGTACAATATGTTTTCATAGCAGCGTGAAAGTACCTGGACTGCTGGTTAAGGCTGCGTGAAGGTCAATTGTACACATTCGTGGAGGTACTGAAGGGTAGAATACAGGGCTAGACTGGCAGAGCCCTAAAGATTAGTAACCCGTGTGAAAGTAGGAACATAGGTTATAAACCGATGTCACGACCATCTTAGGGTGCAGAAACTTGGTTCCAGCATATCTCCATGCTACTTCAGGTGAGACTTCGGTTCGCACCCCATGGGCTGATGCCGAAAGGGCCAGTAGTGTAGGGATTTGTTTAGCTAATTAATGCTAAACATGGGTTAGGCCCCACAAAGCCAACAAATGGTTCCGTTGCCGGGACTAGAATCTACATGAGGGATGTGTGATATCGTATCACTAGAATCCAACTAAGAAAGAGGTAAGAGACTAGTTGGATAGGAAGATCCATGAATTCACGGTGCAAGAGAAAATAAATCCAAGGCTAATAAAGGAACAATGGTTGGATAGGTAATTGTATACAGAAATCCACGAGATCTTTTTCTCTTCATTTCCATTTGAGTTATACGAGTGGATCGTGAAGCTAGCAGATAGCCAAGGAAGGTGGATACTTAATGGTCCTATTGTTTGGACCCTAGAATTATTAAAAAGATTGGAAGTCTCTGAGAACAAGATCGCCCGTGTTGTCGATCATTGGCTCAGTCACATCATAGGAGGATTCATGACTGAATTTGCGGTCGATACTTCAGTTAGTTACAGCGAGGAGGAGCAACACTTTTTCAAAGGTCCACAAGGTAAGTACTTGAAGTCTTTAAATACTTGGATTAAGATGTTATTGTGTGAAAAATAGGTTATGCAACTACCCTCATGTTCGAAGCTACGTGAAGTGGAAAGGTTTACAGAAACAAAGGAAGAAAGGGTCTTGAATATAGCCCACTGATTTCACCGCTGTTGGGTGACGAAGAGGGAGTAACACAAAATTCTCTGCAAAGTGCAGTCTAGTTAATAAAACATGGATTCCCATGACTACCACCTCCACATGCACCGCCTCCAACTTCACCACCATCACCCACGACTTCGCCGACACCACCGCCACCTCCACCACAGTTTAACATGGTGAATTCAATGAAGTTGCCTTTATTTAAGGGCTTGGGAAATGAAGACCTGGACTAGTTTTGGTTCGTTGTGAAAGCTGTATGGGAAGCTTGGGGCATCATATATGATCACATGAAAAAGGAAACTTTAGTTAGTTCTTCGCAGGATCGGGCACTAACTTGGTACATCAAGTACTCTAATGATAACCCAAACGTTGGGTTGGCAGAGATCTAGATCATGCTGAATAGAGAGTTTAGAAGGCCTGAATCCGAGGCATAGTCTATTATGGGGTTCAAGGAAATCATGATGAAACTAGGTGAGATTCCTTGAGAATTGGATAAGAGATGGAAGTGTAAAATCCGCGAAGCTAATATGAACTTAACAGATGGAAAACACCATGAGTGGTTCGTGGCTTCACTCCTAACTTAGCTAAGGGTTGCACTGTCACAATAGAAGATTACACCTCAGGCAGAGGCCTTGGATATTTCCATAAGACTACATGAAACGCCAATGCAAGATCCAAATCTAGGGGTGCAGCAAATCCATGTGCAGTTGCAAAACCTTTGCCTTGAAATGTAAAGTTTGAAGCAGGAAAGAACAGTTCGACTAGAGGTGTGCAAAGAAATATGGTGCCTGAAATGTAAAGGTCAGGGGCTTGACAAAGACCATTGCCCAATATTTGAAAAATATATTGGAAGAGGAGGATCAATGCCTTTGAGGTCAGAAGCCCAAGCAGGACCAAGTACGGGGCTTGTGTTGTGGTGCACCATATGTTAGATAGCATGAAAACATACAACAGATAACTGCCATTTGCTGCAGAAGTTTGTACAAACACCACAACAATTGTTCTGCAACTTCTGCAGGTCAGTAGAGCATGATGAGTGCAACTGCTGCAGTTACAAATTGATGATGGACATAACACCCGCCTATAGAGTCTGAGTAGAAACACAACCTCCTGACCAAAGCACTGGGATGGCGTGAATAGGCTTTCAGGGGCATGGACGAGTTTGAGGCAGAGGAGGACCTGGCAGAGGTCGAGGACAACTGATCTGCTATAGCTGTGGAGGACCAGGAAACTATGCTCGTGAATGCACTAATCTGATGCATCCATCATGCAAATATTGTACTCAGTTTGACCATGAGATAGAGGACTGTGCTATGCTGATAGCGAGGATATGTGACAAAGGTGTGCTTCCACCACAGTCGACTCAGAACCTATAGATGATGAGGTCTGAGCCTCATAAGGAGGATTTGAATGTGAATATAGTGCTCCGAAGTGGGATTGCAATGGGTGATGATAAGGGGAAACAACCCGAAGATAGTTCATGGGTTTGGAAAGCTCAGGTGAAGGAGGTTGAATTTCATTTGGAGCATGCACGTGAAACATTCATGGAAGAAAAGAAGAGCCTCACTGAGGCCTCAACCTCAAGGAGCATGGGTAAGCTTGATCAAGAAATGGACCCTTCTATACTTACAACATTTTTAGAAACATGCATGAAGCTATTGCATGATAGAAAGGCTATGAAGGGGTTATATGAGCTTTTAAATAGATGTGTCGAAAACTCTTCAGGTGAACTGCACATGGTATAAAATATTGGTAATAATAAAGTAAGGATAGGGCATGAGATGAGACTGACCGCACAGATAAGAGAATATGAAATGGATCAGGTTATTTTGGATCTAGGGTTAGACGCAAAAGTTTTACCAAAGCAGACTTGGGAGCGGATGGGAAGACCCTTGCTGCAGTGGTCTCTGATTTAGTTAAGAATGGTAAATCAACAAATGATCATCCCCATGGGATGACTGCAAGGAGTAACTGTAGACATTGAAGGTGTGAGCACATTGGCAGAATTTGAAGTCATAGAAATCGTGGATGAAAACAACCCCTACCCTATGCTCCTTGGAATTGATTGGGCTACTAACATGAACAAGGTAATCAACCTAAAGAAGCGAAAGATGATATTTGAAAAGAAATCACTTCAGGTAATAGTACCCCTTTATCTTGCTGAAGGATTGTGCTATACTAAACCAGTCCGCGATTATGAGAATGATGACGATTTGGACTGAATATATAAGATAATAGCACGAGACCAATATTGGGTGAATCTTACGGCAGATGGGAAAATTACATGGGACCGTGAGAGTTGCTGCACCTCAGACTCTAATAAAGAATTAGAGCATTGGAAGAATCGGCTACATGAAGTAACCACGCTCAGATGCAACATGATGACCAAGTCACTGTGTTGTGTATCGTTAGAGATATAAGATCTGCCCACTTATGATGGCTTGAATGAGGTAGATGTATTTTTGGATGCATTTGAGAAGGAAGTACCAGAGAAGCAGTGCTTCTAGGTTTTGGATTGGGCTCTGCGCGCTATGCCTGCGAGATGGTGGGGTACGCACAAGGGTAGTTTCGATGATTGGCATGAGTGTAGGAGGATGATGAGAACACACTTTGGGAAGCCGAGGGTACGAATGATGGAAAAATATGATGGGAAGGATGATCCGTGCACACACTTGGCCAAATGGGCTAAGGCTTATGGAGTAAAGCCCCAACCTAAATGGGTTCACTTGTTCTGTCATACCTTGGATGTCATCCCGATGAACTGGTACTTAGAGACAGAGCTCTGCCATGGCATAGGTGAATGGGATATTATGCACAAAGGCTTCATAATGAAGTTCAGCTTCGAAGATGGGTTTGACTATATTGATGAAGCGCTACATGAAGTTAAAGCAGCATACATAGGATCCTTTGGATCTAATTCAACCCAATTGGACTACTCAACTAAGCCACGCACTGGAATGCTATAACGTGACTACTGAAGAAGAAGATGAGGATCCACGAAAGATTAATATCCCTAAAACTGTGGGTCACTGTGAGGTCGAGGGATAGTAGATCGAGAATCTTGATATAACCACGCCACTGAAAATGAAACAGGTGAATATTGGTACGGAGGTGGAGCCCAAATTCACAAATATTGGAGATTACTGGGATGATGCAATGGTAGATAAGATCGCTAAATTGCTCTTCAAATACCGGGATTTATTTACCGTCTCAATCTGAAGCATAAGTAGAAGGTCCGCTTATAGATAGACAAGATTCTTGCGACAGGCATCATTGAGCTCATAGAAGAATCTGATTGGGTAAGCCTAATGGTGGTACAGGAAAAGAAGTAGAAGGATGAAATAAGGATATGCGTAGATCTTAGGAAGCTGAACGACGCTTGTGTACATGATCCTTTCCTGACACCATTCATTGATGAGGTATTGGATAATGTACATGGCCAAGAAGCGTACTCCTTTACTGATGGGTTCTCTGGATACCATCAAATTAAAATCACACCTGAATATAGAAGCAAGATGACCTTCATGACTGAGTGGCGATGTTTTCAGTACACTGTAATGCCTTTCGGATTGAAGAATGCGCCTGCGATTTTTTCGCTCGTAGACATTGCTGCATTCAAGGAATTCATTTAGAAGTTTCTGGAGATGTACTTTGATGATTGGACTGTGTCTGGATTGGTAAAACGCCATGTGGCAAGTCTGCGCCTAATGTTAGATACTTGTCGAAGGTACCAGATTACACTCAATTTGGAGAAATGTCTGTTTTGTGTACCTTTTGGGACTCTGCTGGATCATGTGGTTTGTGAGCAGGGATTGATGGTAGATCCCATGAAGATCATAGTGATACTTAACTTGGAGGTGCAGAGGAGTGTAAAATTGTTGTGCGCAACCTTAGGACATACCGGGTATTATAGGAAGTTTATCAAGGGTTATTTTCAAATCACCGCGCCTATGGAGAAGTTGTTGAAAAAGGATGTCACATTCCGTTGGAACGAGGACTGTCAAAAAATCTTAGATGTATTGAAAGGAAATATGGTCACCGTGTCGATTTTAGTCTTCCCAGATTGGAAGAAGTAGTTTCATGTACATGTAGATGTGTCATGTATAGCACTGGGAGCAGTACTGACATAGGCTTGTGAAGGAGAATCAGACCACCCTATAGCATTCACAAGCAAGAGGTTATCCAAGGCTGAGAAGAACTATTCCGCCACAGAGAGAGAAGGGTTAGCCATGGTATACATGCTCCATAAGTTTGGACAATATCTGCTCGGTGGACATTTTAAGATGTATACAGATCATTCTGCATTGAAATACTTGGTCAATAAGCCTGTGTTGGGGGGGAGAATCTATAGGTGGCTGTTATTGTTCCAGGAATATGATTTTGAGGTTATTGTGAACCCTAGATGATTAAACGTGGGACCAGACCATCTGTTGCACATCGAAACAGGGGAAGAGCCAACTAATTTGGAGGAGGGAGTGCCTGATGCACAACTATTTGCAATACGCATCGCGGATGGTCACTTTGAAGACATCATACACTTCCTAACAACGGGAACTGCCCTAGAAGGCTACACTGTCCAGCAGAAGAAGGAGTTAGTGGTGCGTGTGACAAAATTTTATGTCATTGCCAGACATCTGTACAAAATGGGATCTGATGAAGTATTACAATGACATATACCATAGTTTGAAAGAAGCAGTATCCTCGTGGACACTCTTGGGGGCACCGCGGGAAGCCATTATGCAGGAAGAGCGACCGAGCAAAAGATTCTACACACAGGGTTGTGGTGGCCAACCCTCCATCAGGATTCAAAAGCTTACTGCAAGGCGTGTGATGTGTGTCAAAGGACAATCATGCCATCGCGGAGGGATGAGTTGCCTCTGAACCCACAGATGATGTTACGACCTTTCAAGAAATGGGTGATAGATTTTCCGGGACCCATTCAGCCCTAAGGGAAGAAGATGGGAGCGCGATACATTATCACCGCGACTGAGTATTTGACTCAATGGGTGGAGGCACAACCTGTGAAGGACTTCACAGACGCGACTGCTGTGAAGCTCCTCTGAGTATGCACTAACATTATTTGGGTGTCCGAAGATCTTCATGAGTGATCGTGGTACGCACTTTCTGAATGAAACGATCAACGCGCTGACGGAGGAATTTCAAGTATATCACCAGAAAAGCATGCCTTATCACCCAAAGGCTAACTGGAAGGTGGAAGCATTCAATAAGGTGTTGGAGAATGCGTTGACCAAGGTTTGCAATGCTCAATGAAGTGATTGGAACCTATGCATACTCGGAATATTATGGGCCTATCGGACGACATGCAAAAAGTTGACTGGACAGACACCCTTTAGGCTTGTATATGGTGTTGAAGTAGTGATGCCCATGGAATACATTGTGCCTAGTCTGCGCATAGTGGCACTCACGGGTATGACGAATCACAAAGACCTGGAAGAAAGGCTCGCGAAGCTAGCTGAGCTTTAGGAAGAAAGATTTCTAGCTGAATTTCACCAACAGGTCCAAAAGCAGCGTGAAAAAGCATGGCATGATGGATACATTAAGCTACGCACCTTTAAGGTAAATGATCTAGTTTTTTTATATGACAACAAGTTTGATAAATTTCCAGGAAAATTCATAATGCATTGGTTAGGGCCCTATGTTATTAAGGAAATTACCGACAGTGGAGCAGTTCAGTTGGTTAAATTGAATGGAGATCCCTTCCTAGGTAAGGTGAATGGTAGTCGATTGAAGCCATACATCGGTGATACAACCAGGTGACTATATGAGGGTAGCATAGTCTTAGCGCTCTAAGCAGTTGAAAGGAGGTGTGGGACTATAAACTACACTGCCTGGGTTGGGTAACTACATGATTGGAGGATTGTGTGGAGTGAGGGAATGTCACAGGGTTCGCGACAACGCGAAGAAAGATATGCTACCCAGGGAGAAATCATGTAGGTCAGCCAGAAAGTGACTGTTAAAGTCAGTTTTTATTATTTGACGGTAGAAATGTGGCCAAATGGAGCGATCGACCAGCATTTAAGATGAACGTTATGGGTAAGATCCTTGGAAATCTACCGCCAATCCAAAATTAATGAACTGAACGTGGGGTGAACGGTCAGATTTGAATTCAAGATGCCCTATAAATTAAAAGTGGTTTCCCAATGAAAAACACTTGGCATTTTGAGAATTGAGTTGTTAAGCTCTCAGGTGCGCATCAACCGTGACAACTATGAAGCTTTGCTAGTAAGTTCAGTATCTGAGACATTGCTAAAGGAGACACAAGACCTGTTGAATAGTGTCATGTCGACACCTGCAGAAGCTATGGACACGAAAGAAATGACAGCTGAGGGGGCTGTGCCGAAAGTTGTTAGGGAGGTAGAGGAAGCTTCTCTAGAGTTTGTCGAGGTATTAGTTGAAGTTCCCAAATCACCACAGACACCTAGATCGAAGCTGACCCCAACCAAGGAGAGCACAAAGGATAAGAAGGGAAAGCAGGCTGTGATACCGGTGCATGCATCGCCTAGAAGAAACCCATAGAAGGACAAGCTCACCGCTTAGGAAAAGGGAAAAACCATTAACCTGGAGCTAGAGGAGGAAGAAATTGAGGACATCCTGATGGATCATGAGGATCTAGGGATCAAAGTGGAGAAAGTTGAAGTCCAGGGTGTTGAACCTATCACTAACTTTCCTGAGTATGTCCCTCTGTGCAAGGGCAAGACCAAGGTGCCAAAGGACATTGATGAGAGAAAGGTCCTTTTGCAAACCCCTCTGCTTCCAGACAAGATTGTTTTTGAAGGACCGCGATTAGGGCAAGTTGCTCTGTTGAAACTGGAATATTGGGACTTAGCTAACCACGAGAAGTTCCCACACTTCGCAACATAGTAGCTAATGCGCCATGTCGTTGACACAACCACCAGGATGACTACCTTAGAACTGCTAAAGTGGCTCAGGGGAGTAGAAAAGGCAGGTCTTCTCAAGCTGCTATGGGTGATGCACTACAATCGCACCCCCATCACAGTATTGGTCATCAAGCAGTTGCTATGCCTAGTGCACAATGGCTGTCTATGGCTGGAGGAGCCAATACCAATCACCGACAACTTGGTCCATAGGATCATGTAGCTACCCTACACAAGAGAAAATATGGCCATGACGTTTGGCGGAAAAGGTGGTGAGTAGGCCCTCGCGGAGGCCATGAGGGAGAAATTCAAGCTCACAAAGAAGCCATGAGGCTATGCCATCTCGAGTATCTATGACCCTGTGGTTAAGGTTGCCACGTAGATTTTGGCAGGAAAAATCATGAGGAAGTGTCGCGCATGATGAAGTGTCGGCACTAGTCATCGCGCTTGCAACTCAAAGTGCCAAAGGGGTCTAGTTCAATTGGTCACAATATGTTTGCGGTGAGTTCCTTGTGAACTGTCGTGAGGCATAGGAGCTCAGCAAGAGGGAGATTTGCATGAGATTGGAGACACAGTGGGGGATGTCACTGCGAAGGCACTATAGTAGTTTGAGCAGCAACAAAAACTACTATTGGGGGCCATCTAGATAGGTCTGCAGAAGCTGCAGACCCATGCATCACAGGCTGGCACGGCGTCCACCAACCTCGCTATCGGCACTTCAGAAGCTGCCAAGATGCTGCATGCAAAGGTCTCGAGCATGATAGTTCTATTAGATGGAGCACTAACTACAGAGCATGAAGCTGACAGGCCCACAGTTAGTGCCCTCAAGGGAGTAGGGTTGAACTTGGTAGCGCTCCCTAGCGAGGCACTCCACCTATTGCAGGACGAAGTGATCGCGGAGCTGATGGCCCGTGAATACTGCACTTTTCAAGTGATCAGTGAGCATAAGATTAATAATGAATAGATGGCCCTATATCGAGACTCTGCCATCACCGCTATGAACGAGGTAATCAACCAGAACAAGTGCATAGTTTAGGTTGTAGAGGAGGCATGTCGAATGGTCTTGGAGTTGGCCATTCCTGAGGAAGAACTGGTCGAGATGCACATTCGCAAGATGGATACAAGGGTGCATGATGCCCACACATAGTTGGCTAAGGTTCAGCTGGAGTTGAGCCTATAGATTGCAGATCTACAGTTGAAGGCCCAGCCTTCAACTCCGTGAGAAGTAAAGGAGCAGCATGTAACCGTTGTCACAGAGGCAATAGCGGTGGTAGACAGTGCAGTAGTAGACTACAAAAGACTTTTTAAACAGTCATTTGAGGCCCTGATGAGCCTACAGGAGGACCATAATGTACAATGGCTGGAGACAAAAGTGTGAGAAATGCAGCAGTGCTATGATGAAGTGAAAGGTACAACGTGAATCGTCTCTCTCACATAGAGACTAGCGAAGCTACGAGAGGCCAAAAAATTGAAATAACAGGTTGACGCAACACAACACAATGAGGTAGTGCTGAAGGCCCACTTGAAGCCCTGGCTGGAGGAGGCTTATTCAGTCATGGCCTCGATTGAAGGCAAGCTGCCTCATCTGCAAGAAACCCAGTAGAAGCTTTAGGCTGAAAGTTCAGGACCAAGGACCAAGCAATTGGTTAAAGAAGCGAAGCAGGTGGCTGCACAGTGCACTGCCGAGGTTGCAGTCATACAAGTTGAGCTGGGAGGTCTTCGTGCCAAGATCTTCGTGCCCGCAAAGTGACTCAAGGGAGAGTCACCATGTTTGTGTTGGGATCCTGTTGGGAACGGGTTCCCCTAAGGAAAATTTTGGGGCTAAAAGCCCATGTTTTGGGTCAATTTTGTAATAAAGTAGTAAAGTCTCCGCATTTTATGGTCACAGAGTGTGAAGGTGTCAAAGGTCATAAAGGGTTGTCCACCCTTATTTTGTAAAGTGTAAAGTCGACTGTAAAGTTCTACCCATGGTCTGCGAACCATGGGATTGTATAAAAGGAGCTAAGTAAGTAAGCTCTAAGTAGTCTTAAGTTTTGAGAAGATAGCCAAGAATGAAGTGAAGAGTCTTGGTCTAAGTGTTTGGGTCTTAGCATAGGTAGAGGCTCCACAGATGAGTGCGTAGAGGCCTAGGGTGGAAGTCCACAGCTGAGTGCGTGGACCCATGTAGCTGTGTGTGCAGGGCGGATAGAGTTTGTATTAATCTAAAGATATCAATAAAGAGAAGTATTCTGCGAATTCTGTGTATTTATTTCCTATTAAATGCATCTGGTTATATTGCATTTGGGTTTAATTTACAATGTTTATATGATGTGCGAATGTATGTGACTGTATTGGTTAATTGAACACAGGTAAGAATATCTATTTATGCTAGGCTAACTGTGATTGTTTAGTAAGATAAGTAAAACACTGAAGATAACTTGGGAACCTGTACAATACACTGTCATAACAGTGCAAAAGTACTTGGACCACGAGTTAACGCTACGTGAAGGTCAATCGTACACCATCATGGAGGTACTGAAGGGAGGAATAAAGGGCTAGATTGGCAGAGACCTAACGCTTCGTAACCTGCGTGAAAGTAGGAACAAAGGGTATAAGCTGACATCACGACCATCTCAGGGTGCAGAAACTTGGTTCCAGCATCCCCGCATACTGCTTCAGGTGAGACTTCGGTCCGCGCCCCATGGGCTAATGCCGAAAGGGCCAGTAGTGTAGGGATTTGTTTGGCTAATTAATGTTGAACCTGGGTTAGGCCCCACAAAGCCAACAAACTTCCACTTGACATGACGTTACATTAAAATGGACATGTGCTCATATGAGATAAAATGGCTTGAGCAAGCCATGCAAGACATCACTGACATTCGATCCATTGAGGTGAGACCAACTCTTTGGCATGCTTGTGATGGCAAAGGTGGTGAGCTGATGGTAAGCTTGGTCATTCGTGATGGTGTTCATGCACCCCATGGTGACATCTTGTTGAAGCAAACTCTTGCCCACATTTCATTCAGTGCATTGGTATGGTTCCTTCATCCAACTCATCTGGTAACATGAGCATGGTCTTCTTGTGTGTGGCTGAACCGAAAACACGTTGATGCATAGTGTCTATACCGATCTTCAAGTGTCTACTGGTGGTCATGTGCATCAACTTGCTGAAGTACATGTTTAGCTCCAGTTGGACTTTCTTATTGTCTTCGCCTTGGTGAATGTGCTGAATGTGTTGGATCGCATGCATGCGCATAATGACATGCATGTTGTTGAATCCCTTGCATGTGACCAACAGCTCACCATTTCTACTCCGTGCCAGCTTCTGGGATGGATCTTTAACTTGTATGGGCACAATTTCATCCGTGAATGTATGTTGCGCTCCCTATTGTTCCTATTCCTGTTATACTCATTCGCTTGTCTGTGCAGCTTCATGTTCTCCCTTGAGTTGCTGCATCCACACATGCAACCACTTCTTTGTTCCATTATTTGTCTTTGCATGATCTTCATGTCACTCCATCGCCCCATCATCTGATTCTCCAAAGTTTCTTTCATCATCAGTGGATCTTCTTGAACTTGCAACATTATTCCACCTCTATGTTGTCAAAAACCTTCCTCTTGCATTCGTTGCATTCGGTATGCTTCCTTCAGTTGTTGTTTATGATGCTGTTCACTATGCTACTGCTGTTGTCATATCTTGATGTCATTGTCTATGAACAACTTTATGTCTTCATGGGTAGGCAAGTCCATAGACACTTGATCGACTTCATCCCCAAGTGTTATCTGAATTGTGTTTTTGACTTTTCTCTCCTGGAAACCATTGTAGTTGTGTTGTTCAGAGGAAAATGAACACCTGCGATAACTAGAGATGTGGCAACACTCATGGTAAGAAATATGTCAGTTGAAAACCAAAATGAACTTGAGAATTGACTTGCAATATACTTGTGTGACTTATCATGAAGGTTGTGCAATTTCAGTCGGGAGGTCGAGAGACTGACTACCAAGACTACGCAAGGAATAGTCTGGGTTGATGGGAGGCTGATTGACTATTGGAACTATGAATTGAAAAGTCCAATGTGGCTGCTAACTGCTGGAATTACAAATGCGCAATCTTAGCTAGCAGTGACTATAGGCTTAGGGACTACATTGCATAATTTTCTGGGTCAGCAGTCACTGCCCCTCAGAAATGTGCAAAATAGTCCCAGAGGACAGTGGCTGGGTAGAAATGCACATTTCTGGAGAGGAAGATAGATCCTTCCTTCCCCAGATTGCACAATGTTATCTCAGTGAATGCAGAGTCTGGGCTGAGGTTTCCTAGACTCGCCGACGGGAAAATGAACGTGAATGTGAGTGTGAATGCATGGTGATATTGAGTGTAAGAATAAGTGAATAATACTACATGCAAATGGTGAATGACAGATTCAGAAAACAGAACAACATGCATGTGTGTGAGGCGAGTTGCCAAATCGATGACCGTTTGTGAAAAGCAGTTTCATGCATGCGACAACAGTGAGATGTTGATGAAAACTGAAACAATGCTAGTACAAGCTAGAATGTATCAAAATAACAGCAAGATCTCATTGAAATCAAGTAGACAACATTCATACAAAGTGAAACACAAAAAGTGCCAGAAATGCAACATAAGTCGTGGAAAGTGATCTTACACCAAAACAGTTGAGTTGAGTGTGCCAACATCTCCTAGATGTAATGTGGGATGTTAGAGCTGCAAGGTTGATGTGAGGACTGAGCTCTCTGGCGTCTTGTTGATGAGTTTTGATAACATTGAGTTTGTGATGTGCATGCCACAAATCTAGGGAAAGTGACACTTGATGGGAGGTTTCTGAAATGATCCTTGCATGTAACCTCCAACTACTAAAAACAGATCCCTGAAACAAGGGATGCCTTTGCATGCTACCTTGGGGGAAGCAGGCCATGCATGCAAGTTAGTTTTGCTTGGTCCTGAAGGGAACCGGTCAACTCAGTAACACATGCAAGAGACTGCTCGACTTCTGAGAGAAAATGTGCATATTTGGCTAGGAGCTCGACTGGCTTCCCAGGAGATTTGTGTAGATTCTGGGTAGAGCAGCTGACTACTACCCAGATTTGAGAAACTTCTGGGTTGAGCAGCCCTTCTGGGTAAAATTGCGCAATTTTCACTGTGACTGTTGACTGCTAGAATTGGGCAATTCTGGAGCCCAGTAGGCTGCCAGTCAGGATTGCACAATTTCTAGAGGGAAGGCTAGTTGCCCTCTAGAATTGCATAATTTCTTAGGGGAGCTGCTTAGCCTACAACTAGAGCAAGTCTGGGTGATCAGCCTGTGAGGGGAATGCATCGAGCTGTGATTGACAGGCTACCTTTGTGCAAGAAAAACACTAAATCTTGTGTACTTGACGAAGCAAGACATGTTGTTGTGAAGGTTGGAAGGGAGGCTCCAAAATGAAGCTAAGGAAAAATTTTGGAGGGTGGTTGTAGCCACTATAATAGGACACTATCCCAACATCCCCCCAACACAAAGATCGTGACTCGCCCTCGAGTCACTCAGCTGGTTGTTCTACTTTCCTGCAGAGTTCGTTGAAAGCCTTGGTCAATGCTTATATCTTCGTTGTACTTTGTTCTGCTGCTTGTTGCACCTCCTGGAATGGTTTTTTTGTGGTTGAACCCTTTATTGCCAATTACATAGTCCTCTATGTTTTCTGCATAGCCTTTAACTTCTCAAGAATAGTCTGTGAAAACTAGTTGGCTTCCTCTGTCTAAAGCTCAAGCTGTGTGTTGAGCACAAACTTTTTCTTTTGCAATTCCTGTATCTGTAGCAATTTCGCATTGCCTTCCTGTAAGCGTGCAAAATGTTGAACTGGTGCCAGCGTTCGTGTGGTCATACTGATCTCATGATACTACTATTGTGCTTCCCTGAGTTTTGTGCTCAACTATTGCATCATAGGATCCTTTTATAGTGTATCCCAAAGGCCTAGTGCCTTAGTGAAGAGCCTGTCGCATCCTTGAAAAATGACATCTAGCTGAGTCATGGATTCTTTAATCACCACACCTCTATGTTCTCGAACCTCCACCAATGTGGTCAGCTGCAACTTCAACTACAGCTCAAAAATCTACATCTGAAGGTCGAAAGTTGCCTTACCGATCTCCTTTGAAGTGTGGACTGCAACAGCCAATTTCCTTACCTTGGTTGAGACCTCCGCATCATTAGGTATACCCAACTTAGGTATGGATTTACAGGCCTACTCGGTCGCTGTGACTAGGTTCTGATGTTGTGTGCACAACTCCTCTTGCTCTGTCAGGGCCTGAGTCTTTTCTGCGAAAATTTGCTGGTTGTTGACTTTGAACTCACTAATAGCAGTGAGTGTGTGCTCTTCTCTGATATGTAGTTCATCAATGACCCCCTGATGTAGCGCATGAAGGGACTCGAGCGGTAGCGTGGCAAGGTTTAGCCCCATGTCTTTTACTATGTGAAGCATCACGTGATGCTCATCCAACTCCATGTAGACTAACCCTTCAGGTAAAGGAAAGACTCTGACATCCTGAAGCCAGTTAATCTCTGATACTACACTCCTTCGTTGTGTCAGGATTTCTTGTGTGTTGTTCGCCTTCCCAACATCCGTCTGAATTTTGTTCTCTTGGATCCGCAACTCGTTCATATCCTTCTGGACACTCCCGAGCATCTGCATGTATTGTTGCTTGAATTTTTGCAACACCTCTGTTGTTGTGTCCAGAATTTTGTCACCGATCTCATTGATATTTTCCTATGTTAGCACCATAGTATCAACATGCATCTTCTTATAAAAATTTTGCTTCTTTCACTACCCACCTTGTTGCTTCTACATGTGCTTCTTCAAGATTGAAAGGAGTAGTTTTCTCCTCAACCCCACCTCCTCCTTGCCATCAGAACTATTGCTCATCAGTGTGGTGGGAAGCAGACTTCTCGCTTTCTTCTACATCCTTTTGTTCTCGCTCTGCCTACACTTTGGCAGTGCACACGTCCTCCATACGCGTCTTCTTTGCAGCTACCGTAACAACCTCTTTCTTCTTTTACACAGTCAATGTGTGCATGACTTTCTGAGCAATGTCCTTCTACTTCTATGCAACAAAGCTTTCTTCGCCCGTGCTTGTTCTTGCCTCTAACTCCAAAGGCGTGCACCATTCCTGTGGCCAAAGCCCCAAAACTTCCTGGATATCTGTATCTGTCACCATATAAGGTAATGGGTGCCATTTCTACTTAGGGTCTTTTCACTTTGATCGAGACCCTATGAAAATCGTCCTTGAAGTCTTCATAGGCCAATAGCTACGCATACAAGGTGGGAGACAACCTTGGCCACTGGTTAACCACCATGTACATGTCCATATCCATCAACACCCAAAAGATATTTGTCTCCTTAACACACTATAGATCTTTTGAGGCCCATAACAAGGCAAACTGTGTTGCCTTGGGCAATTCTTCTTTGTGCAAAGGAAACTAGCTATCCATCGGTAACCTCCAAGCAGACAACACAATTGTCAATAACATCTAGGCATAATGGAATGGTCTGCTTTCCTCTTGGGCCTCCTAGTAGTTAACGAGGAACTCCTGACATAGATACTTGGCCGAGTTATACTGAACCCCTTTGAGAAATGAGATGCGAGCAATATGACCGGCACCAGAATTTCATCTGTGCGACATTTTCTCATTACTTTGCCTGCTAGAATCTCGTAAGCCAATTGTAGTATCGGGTCTGATATGGACGTGATAGAGTACCCTCGTGATTTTTTAATAAGAATTAGACCAAACTCCTTCCTCATGTTATCTACCAACACTTTCTATCCAGTTTTTCCTCCAACTCTTTTGTAGGGTTCGCCCCTTTGTAAGGTAGCTTTGTGATCCTGTGGATCAACATGCCGGTGATGGGGATAGGCTCGCCTATCCATAGGCACCCATCATGCACCAATTCGAGGATATGGCGCACATAGACCATATTAATAGGGGAGAGATGATAATGCGGCACCAACAACAAGTTGAGCAACCCTGACTGCTCAACATCATAGACCCACTTCATGGGCTCCAAAATTGTAACCGCAATGTCATCATAGTACGTTTGCTACATATACTTGTGAGTTTCCACGTGTGGAAAATTTTTATGGTCCACGAGGTCCCAATATTCCATTTTAAGCAATGGAATGCGCGCCACCTAAGGACCCTCGAACACAACCTACTTAGGCAGCAAAATTGTTGACACTGAAAATTTCCCCGTATCGGGATCCTTCATGACCTTTGTTTTTCCCTTCCACGAAGGGATATACTCAGGCAGCCTCGTCATAGGCTCCACTCCTTCAACACCAATATCCTCAATACTTTGGAATTATTCCTCCTCTAGGTCCACTACTTTTTCTGTCTACTTATCCTTTTTCTGCTTCGCCTGTGTTTTGGTATGCTTCCTCAGTGACGCATGCACCGGAATTGGCTTCCTCACATTTTCCTTCGTGGTTGGTTGATTTTCTTTCATAGAAGGATGCTTTTCTTTCACCACAGTCTATTTCGACCTAGGCGACCTAGGTGTCAAGGGCACAACATGGGTAGCTTCCATACTAGACACTTCCATTCCTGACAGGTTGGACATAGTTGCCTCCAAACTGAGGGCTTTAATGATGTTGGTGGTAGTCAATTTCTCAATGAATAACTCTCGATATTTTACAAAATAGTTCACAAATGGAGGGTGTGACAAAAATTCCTCCCAGAATGCTCGGCTCATATGCGACAGACAACAAAAATCACTAGCAATTATTAGAGTGCAAAGTATTCTCTGTTGGACCAATATGTGCAATTTATAGGGGATTTTGAATTCAAATCTGACCAGTCCCCCCAAATTCAGATAATAAATATTGTTTTGGCAGCATATCTTCAAATTTTTTTCCTTAATTTCTGCCCCCCCCCCCCCCCCCCTTTTAACTGCTTCTTGGTCATCAAATCATTAATATTAACTCCAACAGTCATTTTCCTGTTGGCCTATGCAACACCCTTCAACATAGCACAACGTTCTGAGCGCAACTTCAACTGGTGCATCCATATCAGTATTTGTGCATCCTGCTCGCTGCTTTGTCCTCCAAACCAGGCAGTGTAGTTTATAGTCCCGTGATCCCTTGCAACTTCCTGGAGCACTAAGACTATCCTATTGCCATATAGTCATTGCGTAGGTTCCCCTGTATACAGCTTCAACCTGCTCCCATTCACTTTTCCAAGGAAGGGCTCCCCATTCAGCTTCGCGAGCTAAACTGCACCACCATCTCTAATTTCCTTGACAATATATGGACATAACCAATGCATCTGGGATTTACCCGAAAATTTGGTCAACTTACTATCATATAATAGGACAAGATTGTTTATCTTGAATGTGAAAAGCTTGATATGGCGATCATTCCATGCTTTTTTGTGTTCCTTCTCTATTTTTTGATGGAATCCCACCAAAAAGCATTCTTCTTCGAGCTCCATGAGCTACGCGAGCCGTTCTTCCAGGGCCTCAGGATCTACCATATCCATTAAATCTGTTATGCACAAACTAGGCACAATGTATTCCATCGACATTACGGCTTTGGCCCCATATACTAATTTGAATGATGTTTGTCCTATCATCTTCTTACAAGTAGTCCTATAAACCCATAGCACTGCAGGTACATGTACATCCCAATCATTCTACTACGCATTATAGATCTTTGTTAGCATGTTCTCCAAAATTTTGTTGAATTCTTTGACAATTCTATTTTCGTACGAGTGATATGGTGTACTCTTTTGGTGGTAGACTTGAAATTCATTAGTCAGCGCGTTGATCGGTTTTTTTAGAAAGTGCGTACCCCTGTCACTCATTAACACTTTCGGGCATCTAAACCTTGTTATCAGGTTCTCTATTTGTGGACCTTTGACTTTGTGATGCCCTTCTGCCTCCAGAATATTGATATTCCTCAGGTCTTCCTCCTTCTCAGCAATCACATTATAACATTCCAATGCGTGGTGCAGCTGGGTGCTCCGGTCTGGTTGGGCCCATTCCATAGGTTCCTTCGGTGTCCTAAAGATAACCGATTTAATTTCTTGCAGTGCTTCATCGATGCTTACAAATCCATCTTCAAAGATGAAGGTCAATAAGAAACCTTCCTTCAATACACCCCATTATGCAGTGCCATGGTGGAGCTTTGTTTCAAGATACCAATTCATGGGGATTGTATCCAAGGTATGACAAAATACGTGTACCCATTCTAGCTACAGCTTTAGTCCATTTTCCTAGGTGATCACATGGATCGCCATTTCCATTATACTTCTCAGTCATTCTGGTATTAGCATGCCCAAACCGTATCTTCGTCATTCTTCTGTAATCTCGCCATCTAGCAAAACTATCCTGATGCATACCCCACCATCATGCAGGCATAGCGCTAACTCCAATGCTTGAAAGCAGTGTTCCTCAAGGACTTCACGCTCAAACTCATCTAAAAATAGATCTACATTAGTTAAACCATCATAAAAAGGTAATTTTATTACCTTCGATGAAACATAGCGCAGAGACTTTGTCATCATATTAAATCGTAATGTAGAGACTTCATGTAAGCGATTCTGCCAATGCTCTAATTCCTAATCTGAATAAGAGGTGCAAGAACTCTCCCAGTCCCATGCAATTCATCCATCTACCGTTGGGTTGATCCAATAATGATCTCGCATTGTTATCTTGTAGATTTGATTCATCTCATCATCACTTTCTTCATAGTCGCGGATCGGTTCAATATAGTGCACTCCTTCTATAGTGTCCAATGGTGTTATAACTTGAAGTGATTTTATTTCAAACGACATCGTTATTTTCTTCAAATTGATGACCCCATTCATATCAATAGCCCAGTCAATTCCTAGGAGTGCGAGGTAGGGATTACTGTCATCGACAATTTCTATAACTTCAAAATCTACTACCATAGTCGCACCTTAAATATCCACTATTACTCCATATAATCATCCCATGGGGATGAGTTTCTACTGATTCTCCATCCTGTGCTACTGGTTACCACTTTGCATAATCATGCGCTAACCTGGTACATTAAGTATTGCACTGACAATCCTCGTGCATTGCTAGCAGAAATTCGGAGGGTTTTGAATAGTTTAGTAAACCCAAACCTGACTCCCAGTCAGTGATTGAATTTAAAGAGATCATGATGAAGGTTGAGGAGACACCTTGGGACTTTTATCAGAGGTTTAAGTGCTTGATCAGACTAGCTAACATGCAGATCTCAGATATCCAACATCATGACTAGTTTAGAGTGTCGCTATTGCCCCATTTGAGAATCATTCTATCAAAACAAAAGATAGATACATAGGCATAAGCCTTGGATATCACGATGAGGTTGCACGCAACACCTATTCAGGACACCAAACTTGGGGTGTAGCAGATCCACTCACAATTAACAAGCCTACACCTCAATTTACAGAGTTTGAAGAAAGACAAGGAGACTAAGCCTGACATGTATGTAGAAGTTTGGTGTTTGAAGTGCAAGGGCCATGGGCATGATAAGGATCATTGTCCCATGTTCACAAATTATGTTACCCAGGGGGGGGATTCCCCTGAAGCTAGAAGAAACAACAGTGCCAAGCATGGGGGCCATGCTATGGTGTGCCATTTGTCAAGTTACTGGACAACATGTGACAAATAGCTACCACTTGCTTCAGAATTTTATTCAAACACCTCAACAGTGGTTCTGTAATTTCTGCAAATCTGTGGGCTAGATGAATGCCACTGTCGAAGCTATGATTTGATGATGGAAAGAACCCATACTTATCGTATGCAGGCAGAGACTCAGCCTCCAAAATCAAGGCGGTGGAGGAGCACGCAGAGGTTTTCAAGGCTGAGGATAGGGCCGAGGGGGAGGACTTGGTAGAGGTCGTGGTCAAATTATGTGCTACAACTGCAGATAGCTAGGGAATTTTGTGCAATATTTACAGAATCCTACAAACTCATCATGTCAATACTGTAGACAACTTGACCATACTATAGAAGAATTCCTGGTGTTAATAGCTAAGATGAAAGAGAAGAAAATGCAACCTCAGCAGCCTACGCAGAATTTACAAATTATGAGGGCTAAGCCCCATGAGGAAGACCAAAGCATTAATATTGTGCTAAGAAGTGGAATGATGACTAGCACTAATAAAGGTAAACAACCTGAAGAAGATGGGTGGGTCTGCAAAGCTTCGGAGAAAGAAGTCGGCTTTGATCTGGATCGCGCTAAGGGAACATTTATGGAAGCCAGGAAGAGCTTCGCTGAGGCCTCCACCTCAGGAAGTCAGGGCAAGATGCAAGCAATCAATGTGATTGCAGAGGTTGATCCTTTTGTACTCACTATGTTTTTGGAGACTTGCATGAAGCTGCTATGCGATAGAAAAGATGTGGAAGGCCTATAAGAAATAATGAATAAATGCGCCAGTAAAGAAAAAGCCCCTGACGAACACTACATGGTCAGAAAGATTAGTAAGCATAAGGAACGAACAGGGCGAGATATGCGGCTAATAGCATAGATAGGTGATTATGAAATGGACCAGGTCATTTTTGATTTAGGGTCTGATGCGAATGTTCTACCAAAACAAACATGGGAAATGATGGGGAGACCTGTGATGCATCAGCCATCAAAGCCCTCTGAGTTTCTACTAGCGATGCATGAGGATTGTCAGTGAGATACTTAATGTACTAGGTTAGCGCACGATTGTGCAAGGTGGCAACCATATGAGCCTTATTTATATTATCATCATTGATTTGTTGTGCTATCCACACAACGTTTGCAACAAACTAGAATTTCTTTGGATCTTCACTTCCTATGCCCTTGAAGATTGACATCTTCATTGCGTTTGTCGTGTTGAATGGTGGCAGTAGAGGTGGAGGTGTGGGCGAAGGTGTATGTGGTGGAGGTGGAGGTGGAGGTGGATTTGATGGATGATTTGTCCTAAGAATACCGTGAGTTATTAATTGAACAACACTTCGCGGTGTAGTCTGCATCGCCCCTTCATCGTCGCTTGAGGGAGTTCCAACAAATGGGATATACTCTGGTCTTGATCCTCCACGATTTCTAAAGAATCTTCCACTTCACATTGCTTCGAACATCAAGGTAATGGCATTACGTATCTTTCACATAATAGCATTTTAATCCAAGCATTTAATGACCTTAAATACTTACCTTATGGACCTTTGAAGAATCTTAGCTCCGCTTCACTATAGATGATTGAGGTATCAAGTCCAAATTTTGTAACAAATCCTCCCAGAATTTGATCGAGCCAGTGATCAAAAACCCACACGATCTTTTTTTTTCAGAAGCCTCTAGCTGTTGCACTAATTTTGGAGTCCACACTATGGGACTATTGATCTTCCACCTTCCTTGATTGTTTGTCAATTTAGCTAACCACTCATACAGTTAAATTTGGAAGGTGCAAAAGAATATTTTTTGTATCTTTGTATATAGATATCTATTCAACAAATCTTCCTTTGATAGGTGTTGATTCCTGTTTTCTTACGCCACGAACTTATGAATCTTCCTATACAACGACTTTTCAATTTCTTTCTTGGTCAGGTTCCAATGATGCGACATCACACATCTCTTTTAAGAAGATCCCAATCCCAGCAATGGAACCATTTGTTGGCTTAGGGGTTCCTCACCTAGGTTCAAAGTTATTTGTGCCAACCAACAAAATCCTACACTATTGGCCCTTTCGACAACAACCTACGTAGCGTAGGCTGTAGTCTCACCCAAAGTAGTATGGGGGGATGCAAGAACCAAGTTTCTGCATCCAGAGACTAGTGTGATGTCTTCCCGCGCCATAGATATGCCTTCACGTAGATTGATAAACTACTAGGGCACATCACTACAACCCTGTTAAAGTGGCCTTCAGACCTTCGTGAAGGTCTAGAATCAATCCTTGTGGACCCTTAACAATCAATTTACGTACTTGCGTGCATCAAAAAGTAACCCTAGATTGGATTTCATGCAAATATACTTACTTCGTCATAAAACATAAGAGAAATCACTAGAAAATTCGCGGAAGTGCCTAAGAATTCATTGCATACATTATTAAGATAGATTCAAGATAATCGCGTAGCATTCAATCAATATTTTATAAAACATGTCATTCATCAACAACATATAACATTAAAAAATATAAACATAAGTTCTTAGTAATTCTTTTAAAATTTGTCTTTATTGATCTTCAATTCACTGATTACAGACTCAAACTACCCTGCACACTCAGTAACAAGGGTCTGCACACTCAGCTGCAGACTCTACTTAGACCTCCGCACACTCTGCTACGGGTCCCTCCCTTCTCTACCTAAGCACAGGAAGTAGAGTCTTCCTCCTTTAGCTTCTACCCAAGACTCTTCAATGAACCCAATCCTCTATCTCTTCTTCTCCTAAGAATCACTAAGACTCAATTATTTATATATTTTTCCATACAATTCCATGGTCCATGGACCATGGGTGAATCTCAAAAAATGACTGAAAACTTTACTTAAAACAAGGGGCTAAGCTCCTTTGACTCTTATTCATCTACGCACTCCGCTTCCATATATCACAAAGACTTTACATCTTTTACAGAATTTGTTACAAAAGATGACTAATTAATTCCATTCTGCCCTTGGGGACCCCATCCAAACATATTCAAATATGATTATTTAATTTTCTTCATTAATTTACATTCGCGGTCTTCATTTATTACCATGTCATTACTTTTATAAATGAGTGTGAATTCAATCAATCATTAAACCAAATCTTGCATATTTCGAAAAATTTATCTCTTGTTTAAATGTTGATTTTTCGTAAACAACTAAATCACTATATCATGTGTTATCTCACACAATGGTATGATCATTATCTTTGAATTATTTGCAATGACAAATTTATAAACCTCTCCCTTTCCATTAGTACTTATGTGATCATTAGCCAAGGACAACCATTAAACTCATTATGGGGATGGGGGTGTAAGTCTTTTTTTCCACCCTACCTGCATGTTGTGCCAATATTTCCGAGTTGTTACAATAACTATGATTATGAAAGCTAGGAAATTAGCAAATTCAACCTCAGTATATCATAGAGTTTGTAGAGAATTATGAACAACAAGAGTAATATGCAGCCACCAGAATGGGGGATAGTGAATTAGACACGAGGCGAGACAGTTACGAGCCTTAGATGAGGAATGAAAAATTCTAAACCATGAAAGATAGGTGCACTATTTTATAATAATTCAGCGTTTTGATAGAGGAATTGCATTGGAATTCATGAAAAAATTGAATGAAGATATGCCAATGGTAAGGAAGTTATAGGTCCAAGTGAATAAGTAGGTTGTAGTTAAGGTTAAAAGGCTAACAATAGAAGGATAAAACTCATATGAACAACATAATTCACTACAATACGCTTCTCAATTGTTTTTAGATGATGGAGAAGAACTAGTAAAGAAGGTGAAGGGGTACATTTCCAATTCACTCTCAAAACCATGGAAGAAGCTAGTAGAAATAGTTGAGAGACATATTACATGTGACAAGAGATTCGACATGGTTTGAGCTTTCCACCATAAGCTAATGGTGTGTTTGAGACAAAAGGTATCTCTAAAAATTACCTCTTTCCTTAAATCTATTTTGCATGAGACTGCACATAGAGTTAGAAAAGATAAATAAATTTCTGTAGTGGTAAGCCACCATCCATTAGTCAAGTTTTTAGCTATAAGAAGATTATATAAACCCAAGAGACTTGGGACAATCTCATTCGGGTTGTTATCATCCTATTTTTATACCTAGAGCTAGTACTAATGAGTGCTTTTACTGGTTGACTTTTTCCAGGTCTTAACTCCTTTTTGACCTAGTTTAGGTCATAGCCACTGGGAGCTAGTGCCTCATAGAATAGTTGAAGCCCATTAGCCATAGGGAAAATGCTTCTTCCTAGTAGCTGGACCCAAAAGTTCATAGTTTAGTCCCTATGACCACGACTTGTGTTTTAGAGACTTACTTTTCCTAGGAGATCAATTCAAACGCACAACTTATCCTATCTCTTTGACTTGGCTTGGATGAATTATTGGATAAGCTTCCTAACTTCTCTTTACCCTATTCATATACATTCCTCCTCCTTAAGATATATTTGAGTCTTTATATACATGTCCATCCTTGAGAGTCAGACTATAGAAAGAGAGAGAGATAAAGAGGATTATATAGTCAGGCTACTATCTTGATTTTTATTTAGAGATTGTGATCCATCTTGTCTTGAGGTCCTATTGGTCGGAGAGGGGGAAACTATGAAAGCATATGGGGAGGAGGTTCCATGTGTGAAGGTATACTTTTGTATTATTTTATTTTATGATCAATAAAAGTGAATTCCCCCTTCCTGTAAATTTGAATTTATGATCAAGTTTTGATGTCCATGTTTGTTTGTTTATGTTGATGGTCCTATGGAGAAGGCCGTTTGTGCTACTTGTTTGGTGGTTCTTGTGTGTAGGTTCTATATCTATTGTGGAGGATAGGATCTCCTAGTTGGAGCAAGGCATCTCTTCATCGAACCCAACATCTATCACCAATCTACAAGGATAACATGTTTCAACTCAAACCATAGTTAAGAAACTATATGCACGAATTATTAGATTGAATCATACGGTTTGGGATCTATTTGATTTATTCTTTTTCGTCACATAATCCTTGATATGGTATTCTTGTGAGGAACATAATTTTGTGGAGAAATAGCTCCTAGTGGTTGTGTGTCATTTTCCATAATAGAACTCACGTCTCCACTCGAGAGTTTTCCCTATCTTCCTTCATATCTCTTCTCTTTTACTTTGGATTTGATTCTTGGTGCCTTCCCAAATTTATCTGAGTGATTGTGAGTTGTTATGGGTTATTGATATTATAATTTAACCTTTTTTTTGTTGTATTGCTCATGTATTTTTAAAAAAAATAGTTTTTTTTCTCATCCAAATGCATAGGTCGCTCTACAGAGCAGTTGAAGCTTCAGAGATGCTAGGTTGCCTATTTTATCCCTGCAGCTAGAGCTGCTCTGTGTAGGAATTTATCCCTATATCTAGGGTTATAAGTTCAATAACCTATAAGAGATCCTACATGACTCTTTCCTTTAGAAATTCTCTATTCTTAGTCCTTTGTCTTAAGTCCATTTATGTTATGGATCTAATCCATTCCTTTCTTTTTGATTAAATTTCTTCAATTTTGTCTTGAAAGGGTTTCTTGTCTTGTTGATTGGGTTTCATTTCATCCCTTATATGTAAATTTTCTTTGGTATCTTGGATCTATTGTTGTTGGTGTCATTTTATGTTAAACACATTAAATCTAAATCTACCCTACTTGGTTTGTATTGGATGCTTCTTTTCATATCACTCTAGGGTCTTCCTTGGACATAGTGTTGCTAGTTGAGGCTATTGTCCTTGACATTAGATCTAATTGTTCAAATCTCTTTTAGTTTTTTTAGTGGCAGCCAAGATTTTTTCATCATTCCAATATTGCAACAATTTTTTGGCTTCTTTTTCCTTTGTCACTTTTGCTTGAGTGATTGTATTTGGCCTTGTGAAGCGCTTGTTTTTGTTCACAAGAGGTGGTGCTTTTTTTCTTTTTTTTCAGTTGATTATTGTTGTTCAAGTTCAAACTTGAATTATTTGGGGGTTTCTTGAATGATTATTATTCCTTATTCACTTTTTTCACTCCCATTTGATCTTTTCTAGTCCTTCCTATTTCTAGGGTTTGCTTTTGACAATGTAGGACATTGCCTTTGATTGAAGCTTTGTGCTACAACCCTAGCTTGCTTGCATTGCCTTCTTCTTTCCATTATTTGGATTTGTTGTTGATATCTTGAGAGTTTTTTTTGGCTTTCATTCCAATTTTCTATGCTTTTTAAGAGCTTTTCATTCTATCTTGGGGAATTTTTTGGCCTCTTTTTGGATTCTTGGTTTGTCTTTTGGGTCTAAATTTTTATAAATTTGTGGATTGCATTGAGTGACCATTGAGAGGTATATTTTGTAGGCAATTTTTATTTTCTTCAAAAAGTGAAAAGGACTCTTTCTCTTCTTTAGATAAATTTTATCAAAAGGAGAAAAATAAAAAGTTTCATTTCGATATAGTTGAACATAGGGTTTTAACTATCAAGGGTCTTTCACACCATCTTATTTCATGTTTGTACTCACTTGAGTAAATAAAAACCACTAAAATAAAAGCTCTAATAAAATTTACTAGACTCATCTTTTATTTTTGCTGGTAGTACACCATATTTAGCATAGGCTAGGATTTTTGGCTAGGTGTGTGAGTAAACTACTCCAAGACCATAAAACAAACCTAGTATCCTATGGTAAGGAGTGAAAAATCCTCCATAATACCGCAGTAAAATTAGAGTGCATCATAAACCCGTTGAAGTGGGGGTTAGGTTTAAGTCACAGTGCGTGTATTTCTCCTCAAGGCTACCCAACCCGTGGCAAGGAATTCCATGTTGACACGTGACTACCTAGAAGCCCAAAATTTGTGTGCCCCCATAGGACGAAGGTATCTTAGTGGCCTTTCCTAGGAAAAACACCCTATAGTTGGTGGTTATGGGAAGCAACCATCACTTTAACTTACCTTACCCTACCCTCATCTTCTCTTCTTGGATAGTTGAGATCCTGTAGTTAATAAGTTGTTTAGAAGCCCATCTAAAACATAGCACTATGAATGGTTTGCATGTGAGTACCTTTCATGGCTTTTGTAGTGTGTGTTTTTTGGTCTGAGTTAGTAGCTTGGCCTCAAGGGTGTTTGTACTAAGTTGATTTGGATAATATTTATTTATTCACCCTTGCTGAACCCATCCACCAAGATAGTTCTCAACAACATAACAATAAAATAATTCTTGTCCCTTTCTCAATGGATAAGCCTCCAATATATAGAAAGTGGAGTCTATAAAGATTTCAAATATTCCTCTTTAATTTAATTTGGGACAAAGCTTTTGGGTGAACATTGTTTCCTAATTTAACAATTCTTTTATCCACTTTTTAGATGATTTTATGCTTAGGAAAGAGCTTCGCCATGTTTTATGGGTCTTTCCCACTTTTTATGCTTTTCTTATTTAGGAAAAAGCTAAAGATGAGGATAAAGAGATCACATTCCACCTTATGAGTTTCTGAAAGTGAACAAGAGTGTTAGATTTTAGTTAACTTGATTTTTTTTCCTCGTGACTGAGTGACCATTTGGTAACACAAGTTCAATGAAGGGGACAAAGTGTTATAGACTAGGATAATGTTGTATGCATAGAAAATAACTCATTTTAAAGTCTTTTATCAACTAGGAGGGGTGTATTTCAACCAAAAGCATAGTATTCTCCTCTAAGACGATGAGGAGGTATTTAATGGATAATAGATTCCCCCCTAAAGCGTGAGGCCGAAGAAGAAGGTGATGGTTGAAATACTTTATAAACAACCAAGGAGAGAGAGCTTCAGAGCATCAGAATGGAAGGAGGCCTGCTAAAAATAAATGTATGCCACATATAATTCATGTCGAGCATCCCCATGATCAGTAGTTATAACAATACATTGTGGATCCATGTAGAAGATGAGAGATCATGTTCACAAGTAAGTACAATGTGGAAATTTGACGCAGTGTAGTCAGACTGAGATAAGTTGTCTCCAGAAACAAAATACGCAGCTTGAGAGAGGAAATAAGGTTGAGTGATGTAAGCCTCCTCCCAAGGTCTTCATCAAGATCACAAAATTGCATAATTATGCACATGCGAATAAATGATTTGATGTCGAGCATGTGAAAATTTGTCAGATTACTAGTAAAAAATGAAAAACGTTAATAGACGTGAGGATGGACACTGATAAGGATGATGGTCTCCAATATTCTTAGTACAATCTAGTGAGTGTGAATAAATGAGTTGAAGTTGAAAACTCATTTAATTGGGACCCAATAATGAAAAATCCTCATCTAACGGACAAAAATTTGTCACTTAGTATTGTAAGCTCTACGATACCGTGGTGTTTATCGACCCACTTCTTAGATAAGATGTTGAATTCAATAGGAAGGGATCTGTCAAAGTTGGGAAATAAGGACTCCCAGATCAATCAACACAAAATGGTAAAAAAGTGATTGATTTTGTAGTGATTTGGAACAACAAGGTGAACTGAATTGGGTCAAATGGAGACATGATATATTGGTTGATAACTTCAACAAATAGTAAAAAATCCCTTTAACAATAAAAGGAACGAAAACAAAGATACTTGGCATCTTAGACTCAAGAACTCCCAAGAGTGGTAGGATACAAGGATACAAGGACATCAGGGTATCAAGGAAAAACTCATAAGATGATAGGGCTCAAAGAGAAGCTAACAAAAGAAGAATATGTTGGATAAGTGCCATGTTCAATGGATGGACAGACACTGTTGCCATAAAGCTTCCAACTCATATAGATAGCAATGACTGTTCTTTCTTCCAAATTTTTCCTAATCTCTTAGGTTTAACAGGTCCATAAATGGTAAAATTGGTGGTATTTTAACATTTAAAGATTTTGAAAAGAGCTTAAAGATGACTCCAAGGGGTTCCTTTGTCATGGTTGATGACCAGGTGTGATAGAGGGTTAATAGTATATCCGACATAGTTCATTTTCCATAACTAGTCCATTGAGTCTAGATAAAGTGATAAACATATGCTTAATATAAGTCTTCCTCATTTTGTTACGAGTACGAGGGGACGAAGTAAAATCGATAATATTCCTAAAATTTGTTAATTGAGTGAAATGAAGAATACCCATGATATATTTTTAAGTTTAAAGAGTGAGAAAAAGACATGAAAAAATCACTCAAATCTTCTTCGTAGGAGTTTAACAAGCCCAAAGAAGGAAACTTATGGTTTTTTCCATTTAATGAGTGAGAAAAAGTCCCTATAAAGGAGGCTCGATCTTCTTCATGGAAGTTTAATGAGCTCGAAGAAGTAAAATTGAGGCTTTCTTAATTAATGGGCAAGAAAAATACCATAAAAGAATGTTGGGCCTTCTTTGTGATAGTTTAACAAGCCAAAGAAGAAAAATCAAGGTTTTTTGGATTAATGAGGAAGAAAAATACCATAAAAAGAACGCTCGATCATCTTCATGGTAGTTTAATGAGCCCAAAGAATAAAACATGATTTACAAAGCACAAGCTAGCGAGGTGCTAGATGTAGTACTTTTTTAAGTAGATCCCCATCATAGTCCATAAGTTCATATGCCTTTTATCAAGGACCCGAGTGATAGTTGATGGGCCTCTTAGTTAGACATAAATTAAGGCATATGACCATAATTTAGCTCATTAAAACTCTCTTTTTCATTAGATAATGTATTTTTAACTTTAATATATTACTTAGGAAGGTTTATGAATAATTGCATATTTGTCCCTAATATTATTTATTTTTGTTGAATATTATGAGAATATTGGGCAAATTATGAAGATTTGAAAGTTTATTGTCGACAGCAAGAGCCAAAAGAACCTCATTTCAGCAAAGTTTGTGAAGCGATTGGGCTTACCGACCACAACACATCCACAACCATACACCTTTGGGTGGCTTCACCAAGGACGAGATCTTCACATGAGCCAACAGTGTCGCTTTCCATACAACATCAAGCCCTTCATGAATGAGGTATTGTGTGATGTTTCTCCCCTTGATGTTTATGATGTATTATTAGGGCAACCATACTGGTGGAAGCAACATGTTATGTATGAGTCTAGGCCTCGTGTTGTTATTGTTACTTTGGAAAATAAGTTGTACAGGATATTGGAGGTAGCACCAACTACCACCATCTCCTTGGTTACTACAAAACAATGTAGTAAGCTCATTTCCAAAACCAGGAAATTTGTTTTCTTGATGATACCCCCCAAGGAAACAAGAAGACGGTAGCCATGACCTCTAGACAGGGCCCCTCTGCACGAAAACATTAGATGAATAAGGTCATGGAGGAGTACGAGGACATCTTCACCTCCCTCGCAGGGGTGCCCTTCCACTACGAGGTCAAGCACTCCATCGATCTGACCCTAGGTGCACCACTGCCCAATGGACCAATCTATCGGTGCTCCATTCTGGAGAACGACGAAATCAAGAGTCAGATTCAGGAACTATTACAGAAAGGTCACATTTGACTGAGTTCATCGCACTGTGGGAGCCCGATCGCGTTGGTACATAAGAAGGATGGGACTTGGAGACTCTGTATTGACTATCGGGCGTTGAACAAGATCGCTATTTGGAATAAGTACCCGATCCCACGAATTGATGACCTTCTGGACCAACCAAAGGGGGGAAAATATTTCACCAAGATTGACTTGAAGTTAAGATATCACTAGGTACCAATTGAATCCTTTGTTGTGTGGAAGACTTCCTTCAAAGCCAAGGAAGGCCTTTTCGAATAGTTGGTTATGCCTTTCGAGTTGATGAATGCTCCTGCAACCTTCATGAGGTTGATGAATGACATCTTGCGACCATTCACCAACTCATTTGTAGTGGTATACTTGGATGACATCCTAATCTTTAACCATAGTTGGGAATAACACCTCCATCACATCCAATAGGTTCTCCAAACGCTATGGCAACACAAGCTATGTGCCAATTTGGAGAAATTCACTTTTGGCATGACCCAAGTTCAGTATCTGGAATACATTATTGATGAACGGGGGATGCTTTGGGAAGCAGACTATAGTTGCGATGTTGGGCATTTAGGGGTCGAGAAAATGGTGGCAGTACTGCATAAGTATTTCTATTGGTTGAATCTTCGACAGGATATTGGGAAGTACATCAGATCATGCACTGCTTGCACCATTGCCAAACCAACCATAAATAAGCAAGGCCTCTATACTCTGTTTCCTACCCCTAGTCGACCTTGGAAATCCATCTCCATGGATTACATGTCGGGCCTTCCTTATACTAAGCATGGAAACAACTGTGTTTTTGTGGTCATTGAAAAATTCTCGAAGATGGCCATTATGGCGGCCTGCAAGAAGAATATCACAAGAGAAACCACTACTAAACTCTTCTTTGAACGAGTGTGGGTACACTTTGGGATCCCACAATCTATCATCTCAGATCGGAACAACATGTTCCTTAGTGAATTTTGGTCCAGTCTCTAGTCGATGATGTACACCAAGCTCACTAATTCCATAGCTTTCCATCCCCAAACTAATGGCCAGACAGAGGTCGTCAACAGGATGATTGTACACATTCTGCGCATGGACAACTCAAAGCATCCACGCACATGGGATGAGAACCTTCCCTATGTCTAGCACAGCTATAACCGGGCTCTCCACAGCTCGACTGGCCATAGTTCCTTTCAAGTGGGCTTGGGATTCCAGCCACTATGTCCAATTGATGTGGCCATGCCATTTGCAACTACTCAGGTAGATTCGACTCATGTCAAGTCCGAAACCGTTAAGGCAAACAACTTCATTGAGCGCATCCAACATATCTGCCAGCGAATACACGACATTCTGGAGAAATCAAATGCTAAATACAAGTAGCGACATGATCAACATCGGGTGCCACACAAGTTTCAGGTGGGCGACAAAGTCTGGTTGCATTTGCAAAAAGAACACCTTACCTATCGGAAACGCAGACCACTCCGATATGGTTTGTACACCATTACCAAGGTTGTGGGAGATAATTCATTTGAGCTTAGCATTCCCCCATTCCTTGGCCTGCACCCAGTGTTCAATGTGGATTGCCTTCGACCATACTTCCCACCATTGCTAGACACATCAAACATTGCAGAATAATTCACACCTATAGAGTTAAATCCAGATTGCATGGAACAAGCCACAATTGATCGGATCATGGACACGCATAGCAAGAACACCCGACAGCAAAGGATCCAACTATATCGAGTTGTCAAAGCAGGCCAACTCCTTCACCAAAGCAAGTGGCTCACCAGGGACCAAGTTCAGCAGAAGTTTCCTCATCTCATGGAGGAACTCAACGCAATGGGGACTATTGCTTCCTAAGGGGGGAGGAATGATCCAGGTGGATATTGGTGGCCACCCGCCTATTCCACTTGGACCTCCACCATTGTTTCTTTCAGTTTTTTAGTTTCCTTATTTGTAGCACAATTTACTATTTTTGGCAGTTTTTCAGGTCCTAAACTTCTGTAGCTGTTTTGAGGCCCTAAAAAACATTTTTTGGGAAAACTAGGAGCAAAATGGGTCCATGGACCAATGTTGCTCATCCCAAAGTTGTATTCCTTTCATAGATATTTCGAAAGAGGTATTGTGCACATCAAACAAAGATCGTATGCCAAAGTTACGACCCCGAGAAGTTGATGTACCAATTTACCCAAAACGGGGCCTGTAGTTTGGTGCTTCATCTCCTAGGGTTAGGTTTTTGGATGTGTAGGGTTTTCCATTGTTTCTCACAATAAATAGGCCGTTGAGCCTCATTGTAAGACAATTCAAAGGCATGTAGCCGCCACATCTCTTCTCAGAGATAAGCTACCATCGCCCGAGCTATTTTATTTCCATTTCTGTTTGTAAGCGTATTTCAATATTTTACATCAACGAAATGAAGTATTATTTATGTTGCATCTCTGTGTTTATGGTCATATTTGTAATTTGTTGTGTTCCTGTTTAAATCTGGATCAACGAATGTTGCAGTAGAGTACATGCAGGGATGCACGAAGTTAATGTTGCAGTAGAGTCTATGTTGTTAAGTTAATGTTAATCGTTAATCCTATATGATACTATGATAATTAGGTGTTAATACTTCTTCTAATACTATTGTTAATATAAGCCTTATATTAAGTTAAGTTAATATTAGTTGTTAATCCTACACTAAAAATATATTAATAGTATCCTGATACTAAAGTTATATGTCATTAATTTATATTTCAATATCTCTTCTAGTATCATATTATGTTAATATACAACTATGATAATTGGTATTTTATGTTATTAAACTAACACTATTATTACTTATTAGCATATACTAATATTTAACTCTATCTTAATATGCCTTAAATAATATTCCCTAATATAAACATAATACTAAATATATGTAATGGAGTAATAAATGTTATTTTATTATATTATCTAACTATATTAAAAGGATTAGTATTAGAGAATATTAATATTCTAATAAAAAATAAATCTAGTATTGTAAATAAAGTTAATCTCTAATTCTATTAAATTAGTCTAATAAAAATAAAATAAACTACTTATATATTAAAGTTAATTTAAATATTAAAAAAAAAAAACCTCAACTTTATAAAGATTTAGGTTACACAATCTAAATTAAAATAAAAGAACAAAATCATATACAATAAATTACATTATCTTAATATTGATTAGTTAATGCTATAAATTAGAATTTTACACAAATACAAAAGATTGATCAATTTAAAGATTTGATGGATAAAACTTACTACAAAACTCTTTAAATCACTATTCTTATTAAAAAAATTCAACACTTGGATTTGAAAATTTTGACGATTGATTTATTGGTTTTTTGCTAGATCAGTAAAAAAACATTATTAGTACTTCGGTATGAAACACATCCATGATCTCCTCCAACTCTGATAATTCCCATGTTTGACAATTCATTAACTTACAATTCAAGGAATTTTCACATCTCACTAATGTAAAGTCTTATTACATTCACCACCACCTTATCATAAATCATTATTTTTATTTGAAAATTCAACTTAAACACGCCTTTGTAATTTTGCTTTCTTAACTGTGCCGAGAAGAATTGTTTAATTTCCTGGATAATTGCTTTGAGAGATAAATTACATACCTGCACTGCGTAATCATCCATAATGGCAATTGTTAAAAAGGTTATGATGCGCAATTTTCTTCTTGCGATTACGTTTACGAATGACTAGCAAATACTGTTTTAATATAAATTATTCTATAATTTTAATATGGTTATCAACAATTATTTGGTGGATAGTAAAAATTTAATCTCCGAATAATGTTAAAATATTTTTAGTATTAGTCACTAGTTAAAGATTGACATTTAAATATAGTTATGTCTTTTTTACTCTTTTAATTAAATTAATTAATTAAAAAAAATCATATGAACATGCTTTATATCAACATGACTTATACTTTTTTGAGCATGTGGTATTAGTAAGTAAAGTGGGATGAATCTCCACCATTAAAAATCTTTTTATGTATTTTTTTAAATGTTTATATGTTTAACTCATATATTATTTAATTTTATAATTAATATAATATGGTAATTTAAAATAAAGTTATAATTTATTTGGTTTTTATGATTTCAAAAGAAAATAAATTATTTTTTAATTTTGGCAATGTGAGATGTATCATGAGGTAAACTTTTGTATACTTATTGATGTCTATCGGCCATTTAATTTATAGGGATGTGTTAGGTATTAGATAGATGGCAGGGATTTAAACTCCATGGCATGTTCTAAAAAATTGTTAATAGTAGTCACAAATCAAAGGTTGAGATTTATCTAAATAATTATGTTCTTTTATTAAAATTCACTAATTAATAAAATGTAATGATTTTTTAGACATGTTAGTAAGTCATGATATTGTAACAATGACTATTTCCTAGTCATGTTGCATGTTTTTTTAAATGTATATATGTTTAACTCATACATTCTTTTTATAATTAATAATAGTATACATATATGTGTGTGTGTGTGTTTAATTCATATATTTTTTTATCATCTAGAATATTCATAACAGTATACACAAATCAAAAGTATAGATTTATCTCCTAGTGGTTATGTTTTTTTTGTCTTTCAATTAAATTGATAATTCAAAATTTTCATTATATGAAAAATTCTCATATGGAGTTATGGTTTTTTCCGGCATGTGATATTGATAAGTCATAGTATTGTAAAGAAACCTATTTGCTTATTAAAAATCTACATGATAAAGTAGAGCAAATATGGATCATTAAGAAGTTTTTTCCATATTTTTTTAAATGTATAAATATTTGACACATATATTAATTATTTATAGATAATAAAATAATAGTAATCTAAAATAAAGTTACAATTTAACTAGCTTTTATGATTTTTTTAAATTTTAGCAAGTATCATGTAGTAATTGTTTTGATGCTTATTATGAATTGATGCTTATAGACTATTATATAATTGCACAAATTTAATAATAAATTTTCAATCATAAATCTTGAAATATTAAAATAAAATATGAACCACTCCTTCTAACTTGTGACTTGTTGGAAACACATCATTTTTTGAATTATAAAATGGTCTGGTATGAGAAACACATTATTTTTTTTGAAATGGCCACTTACAGTATGAACCTATCACTCCCAAAACTTAATGACAAAAAGTAAGTTGTCTTATTATTTTTATGATTTTTTTATTTTTATTTTAGAAGTATCATGTAGTAATTGATTTTGATGCTTATTATGAATTGAAGCTTATAGACTATTATATAATTGTACAAATTTAATAATAAATTTTCAATCATAAATCTTGAAATATTAAAATAAAATATGAATCACTCCTTCTAACTTGTGACTGGTTGGAAACACATCATTTTTTGAATTATAAAATGGTTTGGTATGAGAAACACATTTTTTTTTAAATGGCCACTTATAGTATGAACCTATGACTCCCAAAACTTAACGACAAAAAGTAAGTTGTCTTATTATTTTTATGATTTTTTTATTTTTATTTTAGAAGTATCATGTAGTAATTGATTTGATGCTTATTATGAATTGATGCTTATAGACTATTATATAATTCCACAAATTTAATAATAAATTTTCAATCATAAATCTTGAAATATTAAAATAAAATATGAATAGCTCCTTCTAACTTGTGACTTGTTGGAAACATATTTCAGCAAGTATCATGCAGTAATTGTTTTGATGCTTATTATGAATTGAAGCTTATAAGCTATTATATAATTGCACAAATTTAATAATAAATTTTCAATCATAAATCTTGAAATATAAAAATAAAATATGAATCACTCCCTCTAACTTGTTGGAAACACATAATTTTTGGAATTATAAAATAGTCTGGTATGAAAAACACATTTTTTTTTTTTTTGAATGGTCACTTACATATGGGTATGAAGCTATCCATGTCCAGGAAGGGCTATAAAACGAGGGCGTCCTGGGCAGATTGATAAGGAGCCCAATATCGTTTGGCATGTGAAAGGATTATTGTTATAATCATTAAAGGAGCCCAATATTATTTCTATTTCCTTTGAGAGGCAGCCGCAGCCATGAGGATGATGAGGTCGTTTGGGTTTGCTTCACCTCTCATGTTACTTCTCCTCTGCGTGGTGGTGGAGGCGGACCAAATATATGCCGGATGTAACCCACAGCAAATCCCAGATGGAAGTCCCTTCTTTCAGAGTCTGAAAGGCCTTTTCACAATTCTGACAGGTAACACGCCCGCTGCGCCACAATACGACTACGGTACTTCGTATGGCTCTCCCACTGCCTACGGCCACGCACTCTGCAATACCGCAATCTCTTCTAATGATTGCTACAACTGCCTTGTTAGCGCCTTCGCCAACATCATGCAAGTTTGCAACAATGCCGTCGGTGCTACCCTTAATTACGCCAGCAAATGTTTAGTTCGCTACGAACAGTACCCCTTTCAAGTAGAGGATTAGTATCGCTGTTGGTAGATCTAGTAGATATTTAACTTTCATACCATATGTAAAAATATTTATAACCGTATTTACATATCAAGTAAATTTCCAAGTTTAGTTATTTATGTTTATTTCAAATTAATTAATTAACGAAATATGTGGATCATAATTTTCTCTAATTATTTTATATGTTTATTTGATAATAGATTTTCAGCAATTTAAATTTAATTATCAATGACTATTAAGTATAGGGTAGAGAATTAACTTTCTTAAGATATGTAAGAATATTAATAGTAATATTTGCAAACTAATGGTTAAGATTTATTTCAAGTTAGTTATGGTTTTCTATTTAATTTGTCTCAAAATGCCATATTAACAATTAATGTGGTATTTGTAAGCCATGGTATTGGCCCATGGTATTGTAACAAAAACTATTTATATGGTAAGAATTTCCATGGTAAAGCTCGTAAAGTGGATGAATCTACCGAAACATGTTTTTTTAAATGTATATATATCTAGCTCATATGTTAATTCTTTTTATACTTAATAACAATAATAATTTAAGAACTTTATATCTAGTTTTATTTGTTTGTTTATTTTTAAGTTTGCACAATGCGATATGTTTCATGGCGTTAGTGTTTTGATGATTTTCATGTATTGATGCCTATCAACATTTATGAGCCATTTAAATGTATATATATCCAGCTTATATGTTAATTCTTTTTATAATTAATGACAATAATAATTTAAGAACTTTATATTTAGTTTTATTTGTTTGTTTATTTTTAAGTTTGCACAATGCGATATGTTTCATGGCATTAGTCTTTTGATGTTTTCATGTATTGATGCCTATCAACATTTATGAGCCATTTAATTTATCTAGCTGATAATGAAGTATTTTACTTAATGTTTATATTGAAATATTTTATTTTATAACCCACATTGAATGTAACACCCTTTGTGTTAGCCCCGTTTTTTTAATGATAAACAATTACTACTATTATAAATAGATTTTAGATTTGGCTAGCCTGGAGAGTGGGACGGGTGGATCCACAATCTAAGGAAGAGTTGTGTGTTGTTAGTTGGCGTAGCTAAACACACACCACCAAACAATTGGCAAAGATATGATGGGGAAGAGGAGATGTCCATGTTATTCCCTGCTTCCACAACATGAAGGGGAGGTGGTGGCGATCCCAAGGAGGGACACATAGCTATGACCCTCTAATTCTTTTGTTTTCGAATTAAAGTCAGTGGCAAGGTTTTGGTATATGGCTTTAATGTGGTTTATGGTATTATGTTCGCCCTTTGTACTGGCCTTGGGCTTGCAACCATGGGTTATCACTTTCGTCAAGGGTATTTGGAATTCATTCCTTCTTTTCTATGGTTTGGCTTTGTGGGTGCTCGGTGCTTTCGTCTGGTTCTTGCGATGGTTGGTAAGTATCATGCCTTGCTTGTCCTGTATGGTGGTTTGTTGTGCTTCGCTTGTTCCTTATGGTTTGTTGGTGTTGTGCCTCTATTCGCTCTCTGTGGTGATTCACTTCTCTGGTTTTTGAAGGGTTTCAGGTCATTTTCCACTCGCAAGACTATTTGTCTCTGTCATTTGGCTCAAGCTTCGTTTTTGCTCTGTTTTGTGGTGATTTATATGTATGATGTTGGGTATGGTGATGGTTCGGCTCTACAAACACAGGTTCCTTCCTAGCTGTTGCACAGGACGGCTTGACGAACTCACTCTCAGGTAATCCTCTCATTTCAATTGCAATTTCACCTTTCGTTTTTGAGGTTCTAACATTCTGGCTCCTTGGTGAGCAGGCAGAACACGTTCATGGCACTTCTACTGGGAGAAACCCTCTGTTGCGGGTCTCAACTCTCGTCCTTCGTCGTGGAATTGGTCCTCCGCCAGGTAAAACCCTCGCTCCTCTTTATGGTTTGATGTTCACTGTGTTTCGGTATTGCGGCCCTATCTAACTGCTGCCATATTCTATGGTGGGTGCAGGTCCTTCCAGGGGAACGTTGCTCCATGGCTTCATCCTTGGAACTGTTCGTGCACTTAGGGAAAACCTGAGTAGGGTCTTTCCGTGGTTGTAGTTGTTTCTTGCTTACTTTGTTGCTTGCTCTGTCTGTAATTTCTATGTTGCTTGTTATGTCTGTAATCAGTTACAACCCTTGGGGTTTCGATTCCTCCGTGTATGGATGTGGTTCCAGAGGTGTTCATGCCCTCGCTGTTTGATTGGCGTTTAGTTTGTGAACTGTAATGTTTTTGGTTGTATGGGTTTCAGAACCCTCCACGATTCCAGGGTTATAGATTTTGTACAGTGAACTGTTAAATGGGAAATGAAAATGAAATGTACAGGAAATGCTTGAAGTGCTGAATATAATGGTACCTAGTTTTTTTTGTTGAGGAAAAAGCAAAAAAATATATGTTGGTGTACCTCTGTTTGGTTCTCGATTTGAGATGCTTCCTGTTACAAGATTCTTGCCGATGTTGTTCGGATTCTTTAATAAATTGTTTCACTGTCTTGCTTTCATTTCGATGCCTGAAACATCTATGCACAAGGAAAAATAATAAAACTACTCTACTTCCTTAATGACATATTTTAGAATTGTTTGTTTCTATAGAGATTCAAAATAGTTGTAAGTTACAATTTTTGAGCTCTCTCTCCTCTCTAGATGGCAGCCCCTCAGTGAGCTCTGGTTTTTCCTTTTCAATGCACTATTAGCAGTTTCTTTACAGTTGAGGAACTGTTCCTTAGTTACTTTTCAGTTGTCTAATAGCTTCTTTAAACAAGTCCCTAACTAATCTTATATTGATCTGCTTGCCTAATTTTAAAAACAAACAATAGCTGAGTCAGCCTTAATTTTAAATGAAACTAAATAAAATAGAAACTCAAAATGTTTTCCTCTCTGTCCAGCAAAATAAAAGAAAATAAAAACATTTCCCAATTGTCGTCTTTTCACTCAGATGCTCCTGCATCAGGCTCCCAGGGTAAATTAAACTCATGGATCCTGTCCATGAGCTCTTCAATAGAGTACCTAAGGCTTTGAATCTGGCCAGCATCTAACTAAGAACTATCTTCAATAGGATGACCCTTCCACTTGACTAAGTACCGCAAGTATTCTTTCCTTCGAGTTCGTCTGGCCACCTAGGTGTCTAGGATCTGTTCAATCTCCAAAGGCTTTGCTGGGGGAATTTCTTTAATCCATGAATCATTCTCATTCTTGGTGTCCCGTGTTCGTCTTTCTGAACTGTCTTCTTCATCTACCGCAATGTAGGGGTACAAATCTACCACAATGAAAATGGGTGAAATTCCAATACCTGGGGGTAACTGCAATTCATAAGCATTCGCAAAAAATTTACAAAGAATCCTGCAAGGCCCAATTTTTTTCCATTTCAACTTGTTGTATTCACCTTTAGGAAACCTCTCCTTGTGTAGGTGTGCTAATACCAGGTCTCCTACATTGAATTGTACCTCCCGCCTTTTCAAATATGCTTTTTGCTTGTATCTTTGGCTGTTGTCTTGTAATTTTAATTTCACCTGTTCATGAATATCGTTGATTGCCTTTGCAAAATCTTCACCGTCAGCACTCTTGTGCTCCAACTAACCCAAATCCTGTAACTCATCTACTCCATGTGGGTTCATTCCGTATAGGATCTGGAAAGGACTATTGCCCGTCCTTCAGTTGGGAAAATCGTTATAAGAAAATTTCTCTTGTGCAAGCACACGATCCCACTATCGAGAATTTTCTCCAACCAAACCCCTCAATAAATTTCCCAGACTTTGGTTCACCACTTCGGTTTGACCATCGGTCTACGGATAATAAGTTGAGCTGAAGTTTAGTTTGGTGTCTAATTTTTTCCATAATGTCCGCCAAAAATGTCCTGTAAACTTAACATCTCGGTCTGAAACAATAGACTTCGGTAAGCCATGTAATCTAATTATCTTTGTGAAGAACAATTGTGCTACATGTGTGGCATCATTGGTTTTCCTACATGGAATGAAATGTGCCATTTTGGTGAAACGATCCACCACCACCATGATGGAATCGAATCCCCGTTGTGTCTTCGATAGACCTAAGACAAATTCTAAACTGATTGAGTCCCATGGTCTGTTCAGAATAGGTAAGGGTGTATACAACCCTGTGTTTTGGTTGTGTCCTTTTGCAAGCTGACACACTTTGCATCTAGTCACAAACCTTTGTACATCTTTGTGCATCTTCGGCCAATAGTAAAAGTGGCTCAACTAATACAAGGTCTTTTCTATGCCAAAATGCCCGGTTAAACCTCCATTATGCTTTTCCTAGATTAAGTTCTCTCTCATAGAACATTCTGGAATACACAATTGCCCTCCTTTGAACAACAACCCTTACTGCATATTATAGTCCAGCCATGAATTGTTATCTCTCAACAATGGATTTTGGCAAGCTTCATAAGCTTCCTTAAAATCTGCATCTACCTCATACAAGTCCTTAAGATGTTCAAATCCTAATACTTGTATCGTACTTTCCTGTAGGATCAAATTCCTCCTGCTTAATGCATCTGCCACTTTGTTGGCTTGACCGTTTATGTGTTTCAGCACAAACGTAAAACTCTGAAGGTACTCCACCCACTTCGCATGTTTATGGTTCAACTTATGCTGCTGCATAATATACTGTAACGCAGAATTTTCTAAAAATAAGACAAATTTATTGGCCAACAGATAATGTCTCCAATGCTTTAGCGCTTGAACCACTGCATAAAATTCCTTGTCATAAGACGTGTACTTTTGCCTACTTTCATTTAGTTTCTCACCAAAATAGGTTATTGGCTTGTCCTCTTGGCTAAGTACTGCACCAATGATTGTTCCACTGGCATCACAACGAACTTGAAAACGTTTGTTAAAGTCTGGTGATCTCAAAATCAGTTTTTCAGTAATTTTTCTTTTGAGCATCTAAAAACTCTTCTCTGTCATTTTTGTCCAATGGAAACCTTGATTTTCCTTCTTAATGGTGTCCACCATGGGTGCACAAATCCCACTGAAATTTTTAACAAATTTCCAATAAAAACTCACCAATCCATGAAAACTCCGTACCTCAAACAAAATTTTGGGAGACAGCCAGCTAACTATAGCTGCAGCCTTTTCCGGATCCGTTTTTAGTTCATTCTCGGAAATCACAAATCCCAAATAAATTAACTCTTTCTTGAAAAAGGAACATTTCTTCAAATTTATCAGTAATTTATTTTGCTGCAATTTTTCCAATAGATACCTCACGTGTCGAAAATGCTCTTCCTTCGTCTTGTTGAATATAAGTATATCATCCAAATATACAATCACAAATTTTCCAATGAATTCTTTCAGCATCTCATTCATCAACCGCATGAACGTGCTAGGGGCATTGCTCAATCCAAATGGCATAACTAGCCATTCGTACATTAGCCTTGAAAGTTGTCTTCCACTCGTCACCTTCTCGAATTCTGATTTGGCGGTAGCCACTTTTCAGGTCTATCTTTGAAAAGTACGCTGCTCCACTCAAACAATCCATCATATCATCCATCTAAGGTAAAGGAAACCTGTACCTGATAGTGATCTTGTTAATGGCCCGGGAATCAGTGCACATTTGCCACTCACCTCCTTTCTTGGGAGCTAAAATAGTTGTAACTGCATAAGGGCTTAAACTCTCTCGAATCAGTCCTTTATCCAACAACTCCTGCACCTGTTTCCGGATTTCTTCATTGTTCTTCGAACTCATCTGGTAAGAAGCCTTGTTTTGTAAACTCGCTCCTGGAATAAAATCAGTATGGTGACTAATGCTCTGCTTCGGTGGTAATTTGTCTGGTAGATCGTCTACCACAATATCACTAAATTCCTGCAACATGTCCTGCATTTCTTTAGGTATGTCAGTGACTTCAGTATGGATCAATATTGGGTTTGGCCTTCGCACAACTGCATATTTTACCTCACCATCCTCCATCTGTCGCAGAAACTATTTTCCGCCTAACAGTAATTCTTTTGTCCCATTGGTTTCTGCAGCATCCTCTTCCTTCATGGGCACTGGCGTATGCTTTATTCCATCTTTAACAAACTTGTAACAATTTGTTTCCCCATCATGGACAACCTTCCTATCATATTGCCATGGTCTGCCCAACAGAATATGGCACACATCCATAGGCATGATATTGCAAGTCACCTTGTCCTTGTACTTGCCAATATGAAACTCTACTTCACACTGCTCATCGACCAGCATTTGGTGACCTTTCTGCAACCAAGACAACCTATATGGAGCTAGGTGCTTCAACTTCTTCAAACCCAATTTCCCCACCATTTAAGTAGCTACCAGATTATCAGTACTTCCACTGTCTATGATTAATTTGCAGCATTTCCCATGTGACTTGCACACAGTCCGGAACAATGCTTTCCTTTGTGTCTGATCAGCTACTTCCTTAGCTGGTTTCAATAATACCTTGTTCAACACCAAGGCTTCCTTGGTTTCTGCATATTTTCCACCTCCTGTGGTGGTACTTCCGCTTCATTGGGTTGAGCAACATATGTTCCCCTCTACCCAGATTGTTCATTTTCAGGTCATTCAAAGGACATGTATCCCCACTTGTGACACTTGTAACACTGATAGGAATTTCCTCTACCTCTGCCATTACCTCTTCCTCGCTAATATGACCTTCCTCCTCTGGTGTTACCTTCCCTTCCATTCTGCCTCGAAGTCTTTGAACTATTGCCCTCTTCATTGTTGTTAGCAATCCTACCTCTACCAAAGGTCTGTCCCCGACCTCTGCTAGAACCACGTCCTCTTCTGGCATTTTGTTTCCTAGCAATCTTTTCCTCTACCTTCAAAGCATTCTAATAAGCTTCCTCTATGGTTTTAGGGGAAAGAATACTAATTTTGTCTAGGATCTCCATCTGTAGACCATTTACAAACCTCGTTGTTTTCTCAGGGGTATCTTCAACATAACTAGCTCTCAGGTTAACTTTATAAAATTCTTCAGTATATTCCTTTACGGTCATCATTCTCTGCCTTGGGTTTTGTACTTGTCTATAAAGGGAAATTTGATAATCTTTAGGCAAAGACTTGCTCTTCATTCTCGCAACCATCCTGTCCCATTTTTTAATCAATGGTTTGTTCAATCTCCTCCTTTCTATCTGCACACTGTCCCACCATAGTGATGTATGTCCCTTCAACTTGGTGACAACAAACCTGATCCTCTTGTCTTCGCTGATTTCTTCATACTCAAAATATTTATCTAGTTCACTTATCCAATCTAACAATGCCTCTATGGAAAAACTTCCATCATAATTAGAGAGCTCCATTCTTGGCTTGCTGCTAGCCAACAAAAATTACCTCAATAGTTTAATCTATGGTCCTTTCTCATCTAACCCATCCATCATGGCTATGTTTTCCTCCTCACTGTCATCCCCGCCTTCCAGATCTCTACGCCTTCCTGCTTCCACTGCTGCCAAACGTGCAGTTAAATTCCTATTTTCCTCTCTTAACCCTTCATATTCTACTCTTTTGATGGGTCTTCCTCGACCCCTTCTTCCTACCTCCATCTTTACTGAGAGAAAGGAACAATATGCTCTGATACCAAAATTTGGTGGCGATCCCGAGGAGGGACACGTAGCTATGATCGTTTAATTCTTTCGTTTTCAAATTAAAGTCAGTGGCAGGGTTTTGGTATATGGCTTTAATGTGGTTTATGGTATTCTGACCACCCTTTGTACTGGCCTTGGGCTTGCAACCATGGGTTATCACTTTCGCTAAGGGTATTTGGAATTCATTTCTTCTTTGCTATTGTTTGGCTTTGTGGGTGCTCGGGTGATTTCGTCTGGCTCTTACGATGGTTGGTAAGTATCGTTCCTTGCTTGTCTTGTATAGTGGTTTGTTGTGCTTCACTTGTTCCCTGTGGTTTGTTGGTGTTGTGCCTCTACTCGCTCTCTGTGGTGATTCACTTCTCTGGTTTTTGGAGGGTTTTAGGTCATTTTCCACCCGCAAGTCTATTTGTCTCTGTCATTTGGCTCAAGCTTCGTTTCTTCTCTGTTTTGTTGTGATTTGTATGTTTGATGTTGGGTGTGGTGATGGTTCGGCTCTGCAAACACACGCTCCTCCCTAGCTGCTGCACAGGATGGCTTGGCGAACTCGCTTTTAAGTAATCCTCTACTTCCAATTGCAATTTCACCTTTCGTTTTTGAGGTTCTAACGTTCTGGATCCTTGGTGAGCAGGAAGAATGTGTTCATGGCACTTCTGCTAGGAGAAACCCTCTATTTTGAGTCTTGACTCTCATCCTCTATCGTGGAATCGGTCCTCCTCCAGGTAAAACCCTAGCTCCTCTTTATGGTTTGTTGTTCACTGTGTTTTGGTATCGTAGCCCTATCTAACCACTGCCCTATTCTATGGTGGGTGCAGGTCCTTCCAGGGGAACGTTGCTCCACGGATTCATCCTTGGAACTATTCGCAGGCTTAGGGAAAACGCAGATAGGGTCTTTCCGTCACTGTAGTTGTTTCTTGCTCACTTTCTTGCTTGCTCTGTCTGTAATTGCTCTGTTTCTTGTTCTGTCTGTAATCGGTTACAACCCTTGGGGTTTCAATTCCTCTGTGTATGGATGTGGTTCTAGAGGTTTTTAGGCCCTCGCTGTTTGATTGGTGTTTAGTTTGTGAATTGTAATGTTTTTGGTTGTATGGATTTTGGAACCCTCCATGATTACAGGGTTATAGATTTTGTACAATGAACTGTTAAATGGGAAATGAAAATGAAATGTACAGGAAATGCTTGAAGTGTTGAATATAATGGTACCTGGTTTTTTTTGTTGAGGAAAAAGGAAAAATTATAGGTTGGTGTACCTCTGTTTGGTTTTCGGTTTGAGATGCTTCCTGTTACAAGATTCTTGTCGACGTTGTTTGGATTCTTTAATAAATTGTTTCACTGTCTTGCTTTCATTTCGATGCCTGAAACATCTATGCATAAGGAAAAATAATAAAACTACTCTACTTACTTAATGACAGATTTTAGAATTGTTTTTTTCTATAGAGATTCAAAATAGTTGTAAGTTACAATTTTTGAGCTCTCTCTCCTCTCTGGATGGCAACCCCTCAATGAGCTCTGGTTTTTCCTTTTCAATGCATTATTAGCAGTTTCTTTACAGTTAAGGAACTGTTCCTCAGTTACTTTTCAGTTGTCTAACAAATTCTTTAAACAAGTCCCTAACTAATCCTCTCTTGATTTGCTTGCCTAATTTTAAAAACAAACAATGGTTGAGTCAGCCTTAATTTTAAATGAAACAAAATAAACAGAAACTCAAAATGTTTTCCTCTCTGTCTAGAAAAATAAAATAAAATAAAAACATTTCCCAGCTGTCGTCTTTTCACTCATATGCTCCTGCATCAGGAGGGGAAGCAAATTATCAGGGCCTCGAGTTGGCGAGCGCCCAAGAGAGTCGAAAAACAGATGATCGCAGTTAAAGGCGCGCAGTCGCAACGAAAGTGTGACGAGCGCCTGCATTCGGTTAAAGTCAGCTCGAGTTAGTACATTCAGTTAAAGGCGACTTGGAGGTGGACTTTCGGTTTTATGTGACCGAGTCGTGCGATGAGATGTGCGATGGGCAGTGCGACAAGTTGTGCAATGAGGAAGTGCGACAATATGTGCGATGGGAGCGTACGACGAGCGGGCGTGTTGGGCGACCCGAGTTGGGCGTTTGGTCGGGCGCATGCCCAGGCGAGGCACCCATGGGTGAGTTGACACAATGTGCGATAGGCACATCCACACTTAGTATGTGGAGCAACCGGCGTGTTGTGCGTGTAGTATACCTAGGGGGGATAGTATGGGGTATAGAGGGAGGTACCCAAGGGAATAATGTAATAATGGGATGGGCCATAGTAATAAATAAAGTGGTTAACTTGTATCATGTAAGGGACCACAAGTAATTAGAAATAATGTAATAAGCCCATTGTATTAGATAGATGGTATTTAGGGAACCATGGTAATGACCCATGGTATTGTATGTATGAGGCCTATACAGAGGCTAGAGACTCCCCATTGAGAGGTGTCAAGGAATATTGTATGAACAAGCATATGGCTTATGGAATGTTCTCCTTCCTTAAGGAGTAGTTGTATGGTGTTGCTCTACCTTAAAGGTTTTGATCAATAAAGAATCATTTTTATATTTTCTGTTTGTTTACAGTTATTGGGTATATTGGTATCATTTCATATATTTTTAGGTCAGATCTATTACAAGTGGTATCAGAGCACTTTCTTGGGCAAAGCAGAGAATTTTTTTATTTTTTGCGGGAATTTTTGGGCAGCGAGTTTGTATATCATATGTGTACATTATGGTGCAAAATTTGCAGAATCTAATTGTAGATTTTGGTTCTTTGGGAAAAAATACTCAATTTGAAAAAAAAATCAGCCAAATCAGAGTCTGAATATGAGGGAGATATCGTTGATTTAAAAATTAGATCTTATTATTTCTGTGTATGTTTATCTATTCAGATCTTATTATTTCTGGGTATATTTATATTTTCATATATTTCTGGGTCAGATCTATAACAAGTGGTATCAGAGCACTTTTTTGGGAAAAGCGGAGAATTTTTTTATTTTTTGCAGGAATTTTTTGGGCGGCGAGTTTGTAGATCAGATCTGTATGTTTGGTGCAAAATTTGCAGAATCTAATTTCAGATCTTGGTTCTTTGAGAAAAAATACCCAATTTGAAAAGAAAAAAAATTGACTGAATCGGAGTCTGGATGAGGGAGATATCGCTGATTTAAAAATCAGCTGTGTTACCAACATTTTTCGTGGCGGCGTTCACAGATGATATCTGTATGTTCTGGTGAAAATTTGTAGAATATAATTACATATCTAGGTTATTTACAAAAGAATACCTTATTTCAAAAAAAAAAATCAATGGAATCGCAGTCCGGATGAGGGAGATATCACTAATTTAAAATGAGCTCTTTTTTTAGAAATTTTTATGACAGCGGGACATTTGCAGTGCAAATCTAAAATTATAGTGACTAGATCGGGATTACTATCACAAAAACGGGTCATAATATGGATTCTGAGCAATATTGACCGAACGGTGGCCACTTTAAATTTTCGCCAAGTAAGTGATTTTTTTTCAAAACCCTCTTCATGGCTTCTATCAAGCAATTTTTTACAGGGAAAGATAATTGTCCTACTATTGAAGAATTCATAAAATATCTTAAGAAAAACCATCGGAAATATTGGAAAAGTTTCCTATGGCTTAATTTGAAAGAAGGGGTTGCCATATGGTGGAACTCACTTGGCATCCAGCAGTTCAAATTTTCAGATGAAGAATTTGAAAAACTCCTTGTGGACAAATGGTCTCATGCTAGAAAACAGGGGAATGAGACTTATAAGGGGTTATTTTCTATAGGTATCTCTTTATTACAGGTTCATGGATGTATTCAGAAGGAGAAGATCGCTATGTCTATAAATCCTAGTTGCAGGAAAAAATTTATAAATGTTAATTTGGCAAAAAGATTGCAAATTCCAGCGAAACAAATGGAGCACACACAGGTTAATAATGAGCATGCATAAGTTTTTAAAGATCTAAATATTTCTATGGACAAGTATGTATTTCATTTTGATTTTTTTACTTCAGATATGGCTAATGTGGATGTTGTTTTGGGATACCCTTGGATGGAATCTGTTGGTACTATCAATATTAATGTGCAAGAGAAATTCCTGAAGCTCTGGTATAAAAAGAAGAAAATTACATTACAAGATATTTCCATCAATAAACATGTCGATTCCAAGGAGGCTGAAGCAGAAAATGTTACAGGTACTGATATATCCAATGATAAATATGTGGTTGAAGTAATACTGAAAGATAAGAAACAACAACAGGCGCCACAACATGTACCAGATACCAATCAGGCTCAATTAGGTGATGAATTAAAGCAAGATACACCATTGGTTACAACTCCAGCATATCACCACCCACATCACCCAGTAAGAAAACAACCTATAAGATGGAAACGAATTAGCAACAATTACAACAACCCCCACATGATAGATAGAGAGGGGCTAAGATCCACCCACAACACACCAACACAGAAGAGCCACCAAGGTCAACTTCCATCTCAAGCAAGCGAGGCACCAGCTAGATTGAGAGTTGTCCTTTCTCTTGGATGGCTAGATGCACGTGCATGGTACCAGTGGACTACTCTTTTGAGTAGATCTTATTATTTGCGTTATTCTTATGTTTTTGGGACAAAACATGTTTAAGGGGGGTGTAATGTAGTATAGCTAGTGGGGATAGTATGGGGTACAGAGGGAGGTACCCAAGGGAATAATGTAATAATGGGATGGGCCATAGTAATAAATAGAGTGGTTAACCCATATCTTGTAAGGGACCACAAGTAGTTAGAAATAATGTAATAAGCCCATTGTATTAGATAAATGGTATTGAGTGAACCATGGTAATGACCCATGGCATTGTATGTATGAGGCCTATATATAGGCTAGAGACTCTCCATTGAGAGATGTCAAGGATTATTGTATGAACAATCATATGGCTTGTGGAGTGTTCTCCTTCCTTAAGGCGTAGTTGTATGGTGTTGCCCTACCTTAAGTGTTTGATCAATAAAGAAGCATTTCTTTCTATATTCAGATCTTGTTATTTTTGGGTATATTTCTATTATCGTATATTTTTCGGTCAGATCTATAACAATTTAATGGTAGTGAAATGAGCGGTGGCATGGGCTGACTTGAACAACCACATGATGGAGGCCAGTGACATAATTCACATGGGTAGTCCGGCGTGTAGATGGAGGATGGGCCAACCTGAATGGAAAAGTAAAAGGTCATGACCCTTGTTGTTACCACAACATAACACACATATATATTGGAGATGAATCATGGCCATTCAACCATCATCGAACTCGACCAAGACAAGCAAGAGAAAACACAAAAATCACAGAACAAGGAGGGTCAAAGCCACAAGCGGAGTGTAGGTGCAAGACCAAAGTTGGAAAGGTATGAGTTGAGGTTTCTGGCGAACCAAAAAACAATGCGAAGGGTTGTTATAGTGCGGCAAGGCCAAGTTAACAGTCTCGGCTGCAGGTTGAACGGGTGAAACTAGCGAAGAGTTTGGTGTCAAGTAATCGGGTGACCCAAGCCACTACAGCGAGCTACAATTGGGTCAACACACCGTTGCATGCTGAGAGTGGAGTGTGGTTAGTGATCTGAATGTGCAACAACACCATTAAATGAAGGTTCGGGTAGGGTGACACGAAGGTTGCGGTAGATTGTGTGCAGGGTTGCACGAAGGGCATGGTAGTGTGCCAAAGTGTTCCGAAGTGCGAGCAGGCTATGGCAGGAGTGGAGAGGGCTCGGGTGGGCCGAAAAGATGAACGATGGGCATGGTATTTCCATGGGAAATTCAGTAGTTCGAGCAAGCGCACATGGTGGCACGACTTCAACATTTTTCCAGCACGATTATGTAAAATAAAGGTGTGTAAGACTTGCTAACAACACTGAATTGTATGATTTTATGTATAATTGAATTATAGAATTTATATACATATTGATATTGAGAAAACTCTAACTTGTGGGAGTTTCCACTCGCACATACGATGATCTGTTGATGATTTCCATTGTTCATTTATAATGATGATATGATTAAGTGAAGAGTTTGTTTTCGCTGCAATAATAACACTTGAAGTAATAAGTGGCTAACTGTTTGGCTAGGCGTAGTCCGTACATTTAAGTATTGGTGAAAAGAAAAATTGTAGCAGTACCTTACCCGCCTATGTGTGGTTGAAAAACTACCACTAGGATAGGGGCGTAACAGTTGGTATTAGAGGCCACTTTCGGCAGGGCTTTGATTGAAGAAGAATAAGTTCAACAGGGACAAGTTGCAGGGTCAAATTTGAACAGATTGGTTTATGGTATTAACAAGATCATAAGAAAAATAGATGGCAGACAATGTAGAGGAACATCAGCTGACAGGTAAATATAGCAGAGATGTCGAAACAGTTTTTATGGACAAGGTATTGGACCGTATGGAGGAGATTTCTTCGAAGGTAGCTTCGTGGGGAGCTGAAAATGATGAATTTCGAGATAATTTCATGAAGTTTGAAGAAGCCCATGAGAACCTCAAGATTCGATATGATTATATTGAGTGGCAGTATGCACAAACAAATAAGGAAGTCAAGAACATTGGGGCTGCAAGAGATCAAGCTTTGGATGAAATATTGAAGTTGCAGAAATCTCTTGACGATGCTCAAAATGAGATAGTTGTTTTGAAGAAAGCAGTTGGACAGGGACCAATTGGAGGGGTTTCTCATGTGAAAGTTAAGGAACATGATTCTTATGATGGGATGAGGAGTGCCAAAGCACTTGGAAATTTCTTATGGGATATGGATCAATACTTGGAGCGCTTGGGGATTCCTGATGATGAAGCCAAGGTCAAGGTAGTTGCTCAATTCCTTACTAAGGATGTTAAGATGTGGTGGAGACAGAAGTTAGATCAGATTGCCAATGTTGATATTGATGACATCTCTACTTGGACAATATGAAAAAAGCTTTTCAAACTCATTTTAGCCCACAAGATGAGACTTGGGATGCAAGGACAAAGATTAAATACATTAAGCAGAAAGGGAGTCTACAAGAATATTAATGGGAATTTTGGAGTGTGACCTTGGAACTACCTTATATGGTGGAGAAAGACAAGGTATTCAATTTCATTATAGGATTGAAACCTTAGGCATGCAATGAGGTGAAGAGGCAAAAGATCAAAACTCTAGAGGAATCATTTTTTGTAGTTGATAGAATGGTAGAACATTATGATTAAGGTACCGAAGAGAGGAAGAAGAAGTTTGATAAACCAAAGGATAAATCTACAAATGAGGAGCATTCAAGATCAAATGACAAGTCGAAGACGAAGAATCCTATGAAATGTTAGTTGTGCAAAGAGAACCACACAGTGAAGGATTGTCCTTCTAGACCGATGGTGGTTGTGAAATCAAAAACTAATGCAAAGAAGAAAAAGGAGGAACCAGAGATTGGGGTGATGCATTTTTGTGGGGAAAAATGCCTATGCAGGACGATCCTATCCACCTAAGGTGTGACAGTGCCTTAGCAACAAACAGATACAGCTATTATGGTTTCTTCCTTTATGAAATGTGAAAGAGGGGAGATCGATAGACTTACCGTTGTCTTTCGTTTGTCCCTCGATCTAAATCCTCTTCTCTTTGGGTGTTCACAGCTACTTGCCTCCTCGCTTGCTCAAGAGAACAGCTACCTGTGACAAGAGAACAGCTACTTGCAACAAGAGAAGAACACAACACAAAGGCAAATATTCATATTCATAAATGATTCAGGATTAGAAGTAAATCAAATACGCTAATGCAATCATAAAAAATACACCAGCATATAGGAAAGAACCAAGATAACTTTATTGATTGATAATAGGGTTCAGGAAGAGATACAACCCAAAGGGCTCCAATCCAGCATCTCCTTCCCAACAGAATGGAATTCCTTCTTCAGCTCCCTTCAAAGCATTAAGCACCCAATGTTTCCAGTCTCAAACCAACAGCAATTCTTTGCAATAACAAAATTCCAGCCTCTAGATCTCATGGAGGAGAGATCTATATATAGTTATTTTGGAGAGAGGATGAGTCAGCTTGAGATCTGACTAGTGTCCTCTCCCTCTCTCAGTTCTTGAGTCCACTTGGAGGTTCTTGCTTCCACTTGGAGATTTGGAACCTCTTACTCATCACCAGTCGAATTCCCTAAGGCAAGTGTCATTTTGGAAGCTTCCTGGGCATTGACACATTGAGGAATGAGCCTGCCACTTGTCCAAACTCGCTCAGCGCAGGTATCCTTTGTTGGAGTTGACATTCAACGCAGGTAGACATTGGAGCAGTTGACATTCATCGCAGATGCTCAGTGGAGCAGTTGACATGACCCTGAATTGACTTGTTTTTGAGTGGTTTCAGGTGGAGAACTTCTGTGAATTGCTGTGGTTAGTTGGCCTTGTTCCTCTAGGGGTAGGAACAACATGTTTAGGGACTTTGGATCCCTTAGATTATGGACATTTCATGTTCCATGCTGTAAGGCACAAAAATGTCTATAACAGTTGCCCCCTAAAGTATGAGGCCGTTTATCAGGTGAAATGCTTTATCCAGGAGGGTCCGAAGTTCACCCATCTGCTAGGAGGAGACCTGTAATAAGATACAATACAATACAATATGATTCATACTGCTTTCATGATCTATCTGAGGCGGGCATTCCCATGCTCAGCTTTATAAATTCATTTCTGTACATAGAACAGACGATCGTTTGATGGTAGATTGATAATTTTGGCAAAATTATCATCCTTTGAGTAGGATGATCATCTGCTGCAATGATGTACATGTCAAATGTCTTTATCTTTCCTGAATATATATCGCAGCCCGGATGGATGAAACTAGATCCGGGGTCTTCAAACTCGTTCGATCTTCACTCTAAGTACAAGTCGATCCATGTGAGAATTTCGCTGAAGTCGAACATGGAAAGACATCGCTTGATTACCGGTCAATGATGTAAACCGTTAACAAGCGCGAGAGGAATCACCGATAATGATAATGACCCTCAAGGTACTGCAGTACAATTCACGTGGTGTGAATAAAGGACTTGACGTCGAACACCACGCAAAATATTCTGGTCGAAGGTCATTGATGTATACCTATCGCCGGAAGTGAGAAACTTGCCATTGAGGCATGCAAGCTTCAAAGTACTGAGGGGGTTGTTCCTAGATCAACTTCTTGGATAATGAGCTGATGTCGACAAGAAGCGATCCGTCAAAGGAGGGCCTTGATGAATCCCACATCAGTGACACGGAACGGAGCTAATGATTTTAATGGAGGTGAAAACGATCTGTGACATATGATTCAGGGTGGCGGTAATGAATGGATGAAGGATAATGTATGGCAGTGGATGGGACCCGGTTGACTCTTTCTGAACGACTTCTCTTGAACATATGGCGACACTGATGCGATGGATTGGTAGCATTACCCCAAGTATGGATGGTATGGCGAGACCATGGTGATGTGACCGGTGAATGAAACAACCCAACCCGATTGTGGTACGGAGGAAAAGTGTCATGTTCAAGAGCGACCTGCTACCATCAAAGTTTTCTTGATTTTCTCCCAATTTTTCCCCAGTCATTGCTAACCAGTACCTCTTTATTTTTGTCAAGCTTGAGGAGGATAACATATGCTTGTTCTATAACCTGCCCTTCGGGCAAGCCCATCGCTATGTTTTAACGAGCCTAGCGATAGTGAAACGCGTTCTCGTCTAAAGACAAGTTTGTCGCTATTTAATAATTTTAACGAGTCTAACGACAAGGATAACTCGGTCCTTTTCATTTTTAGAGAGTCTGAAAAGGTACATAAAGTCAACTCCAAAATTCCTTTTTCGTCATCTAATCCCTTAAGTCCGAAAAAGTATAAAACAATACAGAAGGGATGAGTTTTCGATAATTTTAACGAGCCGAATAAAACAAGCACTCGACCTTTTTGTGCAATAATCCCTTAGGTCCAAAAAGATTAAAATCTAGAGGAGGGATAGCTCTTCCTGTCCTTTAACAAGCTGGAAGACCAAAACTCGGCAATCTTTTCATATTTTACGAGTCAATTGAAAAGAGCTTAAAGAAGACTCGTCTTTTGAGGAACGAGTGATAAACAGGGATAGCAGCTGATTCCAGGTACAGGTTGGAATTTTCCAATCACGGCAGTGTCACAAGGATGGCTAGGTAAAATAACTCTTCGCAGCTGTCCCTCAAAATGGGTAAACAATCATATGGAGGTGAACGATCGGCCAAATGAAAAGTGGAGGTGGTAGGTGCAAACATGACCAAGGCTTTAATGGCTGATAATATTACATTCACGGTGGTTATTTATCGGGTAGGTTCATTTTTTAGTTAAAAATGAGCTTAAACACTGGAGGAAACATTTGCTCACTGCTTATATTTATTTTTTAACGAGCATGAAGACCGCGTTAAAACTGCTCGGATCTTGCGTTTATTTTTTAACGAGCATGAACTTTATGCTAAAACTACTCGATTACCCAGTCATAAGATAAGAGTGTCTCATCAAGATTCTATTTTTTATGGAGCTTCATCTCACTAAGCTTTGCTCCCCATCCTTTCTTTATGCAAGTTAGGAAACGGCTAATCCAAAAAACAGATAAATAACCGCTCTTTGCTTGCACTCCAAAAGGTTTGCATGCCCCCAGGTATAAAGTACGATTTCAAAGTTACCTCTACTTCAATTCCATCGAAACTTTCGTTTCACCGGGAGAGGCTTACCTCTTTCAGGTTACCCAAAGATTGTCTCGTTAATCTTTCAAACAAAACACTTCCTTGGCAATGTCTACCGAAATAGACAAAGGTGAGTGACGACCCCCGCCCTCTCACATAACTTTGAAAAGAGAATCTTATTCCAGAACAACCCCTCTTCCAACCATGGACGGGGTACGGACTAGTCATATTCTCCCGCGGAAACCTACCCTATACCCAAAGTTTTCCTGCCGAAGCAGGCCAGGACGCATGCACCCTGGGTTCCAGTCATATCCTCCCGGATTACTCGCGCTCATCAGGAGGACGGACCGTGGGTTGAGACACTTCTTGCGTGTATAGACCATTTAGGAATGGTACATGACTATTTGCGATGTGTGATCTGGGAAATGAAAGTTGGTCCACGAGCTTGACCATTCTTCCTTCATGCGGAAAACACATTACTCTAAAGAGTGAGGAGACAACAGCTCCCATGCAATATATATAGTCTCGTCCAAGGAGTAGGTTATAATCCAAGGGTCCTTGAACGACCATCACGTTCATTTGAACGGTCTTCCCTTTCAATGTTATGGGCACATTGGGGAGGATCCCTAAAGGTCGACTAGTTCCTTTATCAAAACCTGATAGATTTCTCATCTCAGGTAAAAGCGCTGGCGAACCAAGCACTTTCCAAGCAATAGAGGAAAGGATACTCACAGATGCCCCCTCATCAATGATAGTGCCAGCCATTACCATTCTGTATATTTGACAAATAATTTTGAATGGTATACTGGCTGGCAACCGGGGTCTGCCTAGTTGGTTCCAATCAAAGGACACAACCAGGTTGCTTGGTGGTGGGACCGAATATACGGCCGGATATCGCTCTGTCGAACTTCCTTCCTGCGATAAAGGAATGGTGGCATTGCCCCCTTGTTCATCAGAGTCAGTGCTGATGAAGAGAATCTGGACGGTGTCGTCTTTATTCTCCTTTGTGATGGTGTCATTCGAAGATGGAGCCTCTGAAGGCAAAACCGGGTCAACTGTCGTATCAACCTTTTGACTTTTATCAAGCATGGATCCAGACGGTTCATCTTCAATGACAGGTGCTTCTGCTGACCACCTGGGCGGGTCAGCCGGGTTCTCAACTAGTGAGGGACTTGGCAGGAGTCTTTGATATCCAGGAGGGAGATGCGCTCGTAAAATCGGGCGATCTTCCAGAACTCTTTTTGCCTCATCTAAGAAGGGACAACGGTGGATGGCGTGATCGCCTTCACACAGTCTGCAGGGAAATTTAGCTTTCCCACTCTGTCCTGTGGCTTCACTCCCACTAGTTGATGGTGAGCAGTCGACATGGCTATCAGAGGTCGATGCTACCGAATTGTGCAAACGGGGGGACCAGTCTCTTAGTATCCGGGGGATACAGGGGCAATCTCTATGGAAGTGGTCTCCCTGGCATATGACGCATGGCGATTTAGGCCTTACGAGTGTTGTGTGTGGATTTTTGTTAGGTGACACTTGTTTGCCCCCAGTCGCCTTAGGCTCCTTCTTCTTCTTTTCTTTCTTCTTCTTCTCCTTCTTCTCCTTAGGAACCCGATTTTTTGTTCAACCAGTTCCGTCAAGCGAAGAGGAAGGAGGGGAGGAAGACGAAGTGGAAGGCTGGGAAGCAACTCTTGTCTGATCTAACTGTTGACTCGACTGTTCAGGAATGGTGGTATTCTGAACGACATTGGTTGAAAAGAGCCAGACTGGTAGGCCAATTGTCAGTCCTGGAAGCGACAATGTGGCCATGTGGGGCGCACCAACATCTCCCCAAGAGGAGAAGGGACTAGGATTTCCACCAAGAGGAATTCCTTGGTTGGTGTGCTCCATCTTTTCAATCTAAAGATCAACGCAGGATTAAAGGGTGATTGTTCCGTTTCAAATATTGTTAACAACGCTTTAGACACAACTTGCTTTTTCACTTTTAAAGAGTCGAGAAAAAGCTAAAGATGACTCTAGTCTCCTTCGATGTTTTAATGAGCCCGAAGTGACAAATTCTCGGATGGACTTTTTCTGTTATAGAGTCTGAAAAAGGCCAAAAGAAACTGCTCTGGAGTTCTAGGCAGAGGGTGTGCTAAACCTTTCGCAAAACCGCAGAATACTTTTTAGGGTACGGGCGGTCAATCTTCGTGAATGTTGTGTTCACTGCATTGCGATCAGTAGGGCGACCGAGACGGCTTCCTAAGGATAAAAGATATATTCCTATAGGGGTCTCCCAATATATACGCGACGGTACGTGGGAGCACAATCCGTACTAGCGCTATCGTCCCTCAGGAGGAATCACCCACCTTCCACGAGATCGACAGTCACTAGGCTTAACGACGTCGGAACACGTCTCTAGCCTAGACCTCTATGTTGTGCGTTATGTTACAAAGCGTTGTTAGGTTCATTCAGTTTATTTTAGGTTGATCTTTTTAAAGTTTGCCTTTCAAGGTCCACCACGAGATGTATGATACAAATTCCTAAATGCAGTCTAAGATGATAAGCAAGCTTTATTATCTTTTCAACTTTGAAAATCCTAGCTACTAAGGGAAAAGAAAGACACTATCTTTTCTCAAAGAGAAATCAGCACACTCTAATGCACTTTTCCTAAATCCAACATGCAAACTATCAAATGCAAAATGCACAATGCAGGTGTTTGTTTTCAACTTTCTTAGTATTAATGCCTACAAAGAAAGCTTTTTGCACAACTTTGAATTTGCTTTTAAAATGATCAATACAAACAAGTTCCCTTTTTCGGAATCAGAGAAGATAGAAGAGATTATACTACTTAACGATTTTCGAAATAAAGACTTGTTTTGACACTTCAAAAGAGACAAATTCAAACCAATAAGCAAAATTAAATCTATAATCAATCTGAAACCAGCCAATGAACTCTCTTCTAAGATCACAATCAATCAGATCTGAATCAAAGGCTACAGGATGACTACTTTACTCATGCAAAGGAAAACTGTAAATGACGCCACAAACACATAAAAACATTCACAGTATTTTTGTACAAAAGGAGGCGGAATCTAAGTAAAGAAAAGGAGTTATCTGACTGGTACCTATGCTGGTTAAAGGCTGCAAAAAACAGAGATCAAAACAGGGCAACAGACAGCAGAGAACCCCAGCTGCACAAGGCCAAACTGGTTCAGCGCAACCTCAACACTGAGGATTTGACATTCAGGTAACCCTCACGCGACCTGCGTTGAAATGCAGACTGCCTTCACAGCAGTTGCGTTGAAGGAGAAACTCTCGTTTCCCCTGGGTTCTGGGTCACAAAATGCTCAAAAATCCACTGTTTCAGGCCAAATCAAAAACACAAGCAAGGTATAAACAGAGGGATGCTTTGAGAGGGTACTAAAGACTATCACAAGGGATCATCAAATCATTTGTGGATCCATCGTTTAGATCATAGACGAGTCCAGCAACTGGATCAAAGCAGCAACTTTCTACTTTGCATCCGGGAAAGATGCAGTTCGATAGTTGCTGTCAAGTCTATGAAGTAAACAAATGACAGAAACACAAATGAAATGAATAAAAAAATTATCCCCAGTGGAGTCGCCAATTTTTTGTGGGGAAAAATGCCTATGCAGGACGATCCTATCCACCTAAGGTGTGACAGTGCCTTAGCAACAAACAGATACAGCTATTATGGTTTCTTCCTTTATGAAATGTGAAAGAGGGGAGATCGATAGACTTACCGTTGTCTTCTGTTTGTCCCTCGATCTAAATCCTCTTCTCTTTGGGTGTTCACAGCTACTTGCCTCCTCGCTTGCTCAAGAGAACAGCTACTTGATTTCCACGAGATCACAAGAGAACAGCTACCTGTGACAAGAGAACAGCTACTTGCGACAAGAGAAGAACACAACACAAAGGCAAATATTCATATTCATAAATGATTCAGGATTAGAAGTAAATCAAATACGCTAATGCAATCATACAAAATACACCAGCTTATAGGAAAGAACCAAGATAACTTTATTGATTGATAACAGGGTTTAGGAAGAGATACAACCCAAAGGGCTCCATTCCAGCATCTCCTTCCCAGCAGAATGGAATTCCTTCTTCAACTCCCTTCAAAGCATTAAGCACCCAATGTTTCCAGTCTCAAACCAACAGCAATTCTTTGCAATAACAAAATTCCAGCCTCTAGATCTCATGGAGGAGAGATCTATATATAGTTATTTTGGAGAGAGGACGAGTCAGCTTGAGATCTGACTAGTGTCCTCTCCCTCTCTCAGTTCTTGAGTCCACTTGGAGGTTCTTGCTTCCACTTGGAGATTTGGAACCTCTTACTCATCACCAGTCGAATTCCCTGAGGCAAGTGTCATTTTGGAAGCTTCCTGGGCATTGACACATTGAGGAATGAGCCTGCCACTTGTCCAAACTCGCTCAGCGCAGGTAGCCTTTGTTGGAGTTGACATTCAACGCAGGTAGACATTGGAGCAGTTGACATTCATCGCAGATGCTCAGTGGAGCAGTTGACATGACCCTGAATTGACTTGTTTTTGAGTGGTTTCAGGTGGAGAACTTCTGTGAATTGTTGTGGTTAGTTGGCCTTGTTCCTCTAGGGGTAGGAACAACATGTTTAGGGACTTTGGATCCCTTAGATTATGGACATTTCATGTTCCATGCTGTAAGGCACAAAAATGTCTATAACATGCATATTTTGGAAGTTACATTCGACACAGAGGTTGTCCCAAGGTAGGATCCTGAGAGGAACAAGTTGGAGTATGTTAGCATGAAGATTGTGCAAGGAACGTTTCTCACTATGGTGGACAGTGGTGTGACTCATAACTTCATCAGGGAGGAAGTTGTGAGGAGAGTTGGGTTGAAGTTCTCACCAACCCAATATCGTCTTAAAGAAGTGAAATATCTACCAGATAAAGTCATCAGCATGGTAGAGAATGTGGATGTGAACATTGGTGAGTGGTCTGGAAAGATCAACTTCACGATTGTGCGGATGGATGACTATGAAGCGGTATTGGGTATGGAATTTTTGAAGCAGTATGATGCTATGATGGTGCCACATGTGAAGAAGTTGTAAATTTACGTCGGACGATATAATGAACCTTTGGGGGTACCAATCGTGGAAGCGATGACAATTGGGTGTAAATTGATAGCAATGAATGTGGAGGACGTCAAGCGGGATGAAGAGCTCTATAAGAGATTGTCTACTGTAGAGATAAAAATTTTGGAGCAGTCAGAGGTTATTAGAGCATTGTTTGATAGTATCTTAGATTTGACAGGCAAGCTAGAGGCAATGAAATGAAATAAGGATGTTAGACCAAAGACTTAGGAGGAGAGTGGGAAGCATACATGCAGAGATTGGAAGAGGAAGATATGGACAAATGGATTGAGTTGTTGGAGAAGGAGGATGGAGAGACACCGGCTTTCCCATCCCCTCCCTCTTTCTAGATTGACATGGGGATGAGGCTCATTGTCTTCTGCTCATGGTAGTGAGTCCTCTTTATGATTTATGAGCAGGAACATGGGGTGCGACAGACACAATTAACAGTAGGTTGTGAAGATAGTCATGATGATGTGAGGAGCATGCATTCTTATGGAGGTGATGTTATGGTTGGATTAGCTACCCAACTAATCACCATCACAGGGGGGTCCAGCACATGATTTTCTTGCAATGTTTGAAGAGATTGGAGCATGGAGCAGGTCTTGGTGGGAGCTATCTAGGTGCCCACATATATGGATATATCTTAGCGATGGAGGTTGTTGAGATGGTATTGTCAAGGATGACAACATTTTCAGAATGGTCGAGGATGTCAAAGCCTTGAGTTGGCGAGAGCCCGAGAGAGTCAAAAAACTGATGACCACGGTTAAAGGCATGTGGTCACAGTGAAAGTGTGACGAGTTCCTGTGTTCGGTTAAAGGTGACTTGGGTTAGTATGTTCGGTTAAAGGCAACTCGGAGGTGGAATTTTAGTTTTATGTGACCAAGTCGTGATGAGATGTGTGACAAGTGATGCGATGAGGAAGTGCGACGAGATGTACGATGGGAGCATGTGACAGGTGTGCGCATTGGGCAACCCGAGTTGTGGGTGGGTACCCATGGGTGAGTCAACAAGGTGTGCGACAGGTGCACCCACACTTAGTACGTGGAGCAACAAGCGCGTTGTGCGACGGTGGTGAAATGAGCAGTCGGATCGACGAGTTGGGTAAGCAGTGGCATGGGCCAATCTAAATGACCACAGAATGGAGCGAAGTGACATAATTCACATGAGTGGACTGACTTATATTACATTAGCAGGCCAATGAGCAGATGGAGGATGGGCTGACTTGAATGGAAAAGTGAAAGGTCACGACCCTTGGTGTTACCACAAAGTAACACGCATATATATTAGAGATGAATGATGGTCATTCAACCATCATCGAACTCGACCAAGACAAGCAAGAGAAAACACATAAATTGCAGAACAAGGATGGTTGAAGCCACGGCCGGAGTGCAGGTGCAGGACCGAAATTGGAAAGGAAAGATTGATGGTTTCTGGTGAATTGAACAACATTGTGACGTGTTGTTATAGTGCGGCAAGGCCGAGTTGATAGTCCCGACTATAGGTTGAATGGGAAAAACCAGCCGAGAGTTGGGAGCCGAGTAATCTGGTGACCTGACACGCTGCAACAATTTGTGGGTGGGTTGACATTGCGCTCCACATCGAGAGTGGAATGCAGGTCGTGATTCAGGTGTTCGACAGTATCGGTTAATGAAGGTTTGGGCAAGGTCACACAAATGTTGCAGTAGAGTACATGCAGGGATGCACGAAGGGCACGGTAGCGTGCTGAAGTGTTGGAAAGTGTGGGCAGACTACAACAGGGAATGTCGAGGGCACGAGTGGGCCGAAACGACAAACGCTAGGCATGGTAGTGTCGTGGGAAGTTCATAATTTCGAGAAAGCATGGACAACATCATGACTTCAGCATTTTGCAGGCACGGTTTTGTAAAATAAAGGTGTGCAGGGCAAGACTTATTGGTAGCACCAAATTGTATGACTTTATGTACAATTGAATTACAGAATTTATATACATATTGATATTTGGAAGACTCTAACTTATGGGAGTTTCCCCTCCCACATATGATGATGTGTTGATGATTTCCGCTATGCATTTATTATGATGATATGATTAATTAAAGAGTTTATTTCCCCTATGATAATAACACTTGAAGTAATAATTGGCTAAGTGTTTGGTTAGGCGTAGTTTGTACACTTAAGTTTTGGTGAAAATAAAAAGTGTAGTGGTGTCACACCCTCCTACGTGTGGTTGAAAGACTACCACCAGGATAGGGGCATGACACAAACAGTTCCATGGGAGCACCACAAAGAGCCTAGAGGAAATAGAAAGAATTACAATAGAAATGGGGGGACTTGAATAGAAAAACATTGGATAAACGAAGAAAGAGAACATTGGAGAGAGAAACAAGCCAGAGCACAAGAGTAAGAGTGTTACGTGTTGGAGAAATCTTGTTGCGACTGGTGGGGATGTAATTCCCAATAATCATGCAATGGAGTTACAAGATTATGTGTGTCCAAGCTTTAATGATCAATGGGAGGCTCGAAAGAGGAATTGGGTAATGAGTGTTTGTTAAAAAGGGTTAATAAACCAATAAGTACTTTATGAGGAAGCTAATAAATCACTCGGTGCTTTCCAAGTAAGTTGATAAACCACTCATATGCTTGTTATAAAGTTGATAAACCATTAGGCAGGGTGGAAATCCATTGGGGTGCTTGTTGGAAATGGCTGATAAACCACTAAATTCTTACTGAGACATTTGATAAACCACTTAATTCTTTCCAAGTAAGCCAATAAAACACCCAAAGAATGTGTTATATATTCTTTCAATTCATTCGTTGAAAACAAAATCGATAAACCACTTATAAAGACAACCCATAATCTTGGAAAACTGAGCAATTCCCCAACTAAACCTAGTTAAAATCCCTAAGAAAGAAATTCCTTGGATCGTGGATCTAGCATAGGGGTTGACAACTATAAGAAATACTATGGTCCAACTGACCTATGGTTGGGTGGAGAGTTTAAGACCCACCTTCCATTTCCAACCATCTCTAGCCATTCAGATAAGTTCCATGATTTATGTATATTTGAATATGAATGATTACATGATTGGTGTGATATTAGTTGATGTATGGCTCTGTAATTTTCCTAAATGGTCCTTGAAAATTGTTGCATGTCCCTAACAAGAAATATGTCTTGGATGTTCTTTTGGATAAATCAGAATACTAGCTTTATGTGGATTATATGAATGTTTTTTATTATATATGAAATTGTGACTGGTTGCAAGAAGGCATGCAAACAACTACTAATATTAGTGCTCTGATGGTTGGCATGTTTATAAATTGAGAGGTTCATTTTTCTTGCTTAATAATGTTATGCACTACATTTATGTAGAGGATGGATATGCTTTTTTAACTATGGTTTAGTTGGTTTGATGTCAATTAATAGGCATGTTATTGAATCTCTTTATTGTATTTTCTAGCTTGAATCAACCTCTGAAATGTTGGGGATGGAATGAATACATCATTCCTACAAGAATCAGTTTTTTGAGTAACATTTTGCATCAACATAAGACTAGGCTAAGTCCCTGAAACTCATAAAAGTTTCTAAGTATGAAGAATAGCAATGAATTTGGGTGCATTCAGATTCAAATATGTTATCATTGCATATTTGTATCCGAGTTGGATACAATATAGGCTTGGTGGATGTATCCTAAAGTTCAGAAATTCAGGTTGAATGCCCTTATGCACCTTTGAAAAAGTGTTGGATTCAAACAAATCTAGATATGTCATGATGAAGACCAGCTCAAGTGATATATGGGGCGGGACTATTTTGGAGTGTGAATGCAAGGAGCTGGATATACTCATAAGTTAGATTCCAAACAAAATTCTGGGTGGGCCCCTTTGGGGAAGGGTTGGTACAATGTTAGATCACACTGTGAGAGGCGAATGTAGGCAAGACAATCTTGGAACTCCAAAAGCATGGGAAAATCATAAACTCAGGAAACACCAGATGTGGGCCAAATCGTATATATTTATGAAGAGGTGGAAATTTGAGAATTTGGGGGTCCAAGAGTCGGTTATAGCATGACTTCTCTTACAACAATTTTTCTTTAAACTAGATGTAACATGTTTTCACTGCATTTCATGAAGAACACAACTTAGTGGGACCCACAACCCAGGATGAGGTGGCCAATGCTATGTAGGCCAAGCAAGGATATGTGAACACCATGGGAATGGTGATGTAGAATATTATTGATGTGGTGCCTCCATGGCATGACACTTGGTAGGTAGAATCAACTCTCTTAGATGACCAAAGAGTCCATTTTTAGATGACATGTTTCACCATCAGAGGATCCAACAAGGTAGGGTGACATCGCTTTGATGTAAGCATGACATCAACAATAATAAAAAACAATAGGTGATGTGGTGCTATATGACATGACCACTAAATGGCACCCCAAGTCATGCTTCATCAAAGGTAATGTTATCACAAAATCATGCCCCTGATAGGCTGCTGATCAGAAAGACTTTGAGTAACTATTTCAAACCAAACTTTTGGTTGAGGCTTAGCCTCCTCAGCCTGAGAGGGCTCTCTCAAAGGGTTAAAGATTTTGATTAAAGAATAAGATAGATGGCTAACTCTATGGTTTGTGATTGTATATGTTTATAGGTTGAAAGATGAAGGTTGGCTACCATTGGGCTATGGAGTCAAAGTATGTTCAGTACCACAGCAAGATCAGCTTAACATGAAGTCAGGGCATAGAGAGTTTTTATACATCAACAAAACAAAGATACAATGCAAGGAAACACAGTTTATAAATACATGAAGGAAGTTAGAGCATCATTGATGAATTCTAAGTAACATGTATTCATACCACTCCAAGTAAGTGAAAGAGGAAAGCCATGAGGCAATAGGACATTAAAAACCCTCTTTGAATCCTGAGTAGTGAAGCCAAAACATTCTACCTAGCATGGAAGTCAAGGCATTATAGAGTTCAAGTGCAGAAATGCAAATATAAAACAGTGAAACACAGTTAGTTTATCTATGAAGGAAGTCAGAGCATCATTGATGAATTCTGAGTATCATAAGTAAACCTCACTGCAATGTAAGTATTGGAAGATGCCATCAAAACAAGAACATACAAGAACTCTTCATGAATCTTGAGTTGTCTAAGTAGAAATTCTGCATTAGGTTAAAAATATACACAGTCTGCACATAGAGCAGCAATTGAGCCAAAAAGTCTCCAACCCTTTGCTAATTCGACCTCTTGCTCTATATAAAGCATTTACAATTAGGATTCCCTCATCCCTCATCAAGAGAATTCGAATTTGCCATCAGTGACACCTAATGACACTCAAAACTAACTATTAAATGCAAATGACAGCTAACTAGGAGTCCTAGAGACCTAATACAACTAGGAGTGTAACTCCTTATTATGATTACAACAAACTTATCTAAACATTTAAAGCATTCATTGACACCTAACACTCCATGAGGTCGAATTTGATGAAGCCTCCCACGTGGTCACCCAACTGCTGATGAGAAACCCTAGAAATTAGGGAACATGTTTCCCTGTTTTTAGGGTTAGATCCTTGAAAATTGCAGAACCTTTATCTCTTCATCCATGACACATTTTACGAAACTGAAGGAGGTTTTTGTAGCCCATGTTTTCCAGAACAAAAATCTCTCCTGGTTTTTGAAAATATTTCTCCAGCTGTCCAGAAACTGTCCTTGAAAAACACGTGGCAAACAGGGAAAAATCCGTTTTCTGAAATTAGGGTCTCAATGAAAGCTTCTTATCTCCCAACTGAAAACACATCCGAATAAAGTGAGATAGTTTATTGTAGCTGGACATGTTATGAAGAGAAACCTCCTTCAAAATTCCAAGATAGCCTTTCATGTGACCAGAAACTGATTTTGAAAAACACTACTAAAACCAGTAGACAAAGCTTGACTTTCTGCAGTTTCGTAGCGCAAGTTTAACCATAAATTCCTCCCACCTCAGAACGAATTGGAAGAAACTGAAAGAGGTTTTTGTAGTGAAGAATGTTAGGAAGAAAAGCCTCTTTCAGTTTACAAAATTAAGTTCTCAGCTGCTCAGGAAAGCGTTTAGAAATTGACTAGTAAAAGCAGAAAACAGAGTTTCTTCAGCTGAAACAGGCTGCTACAGGGGTTTCGCAGCGCGCTGCGAAAACACTGATTTCGTAGCGCAAAATAGGATTTTTACACTGTCTGCGCTACGAAAACGTGGATTCGTAGCTAGTTTCAAAATTTCTCCTTATCCTCCTCAAAGCTCTGTCTTTCTTCTTGACTGTTGGCTGCCTTGTTTCTGTAATTCTTGTACATTGGTGATGGTTGTACTGATGATGATATTTTCCTTTCTTTTGACATTTTCTCCTTTGAAATTTCTATAGACAAAACAACTTGGAAGAAAATACCTTGCTTAATTGAGGAGCTGCCTTGCTTGAATTTGATGAAGATTTCTTATCTCTGCTCACCATGGGCTTGTTTGCTCAAACTAAGAATTGGGTCAAATGCCTATTGCATGAACACGACCAAGATCATCATGAATATGTCCAGGATCAATTAACTCTTCCCTTACCTTTTTTCTTTGAAATTTTGTCAGTGATAACAGGTAACATGGAGGGCACAACAAATATGTATGCATCAAATAACATGAAACATTTGATAGAATTGTCGACCCTCCCCCCTTATTAATTGTTAGAAGGTAGGAGGGCCTTGCAATTAACATAGGTCGTCCATATACCAAGGAGGCCACATGGCATAGACCTGAGTATGGGAAAGTGTGTGGGTTTAGTCACATAAGTGACAAATTGCAGACCCCCCTTCGTTAAAAGCCGAAAAGTTAGGGGGGGTTGCAATGAATATAAGTCATTGACATAATCTAAATGATTGTATCAAGGCTTCAAGCCGCAAGATGATTAACCATTGGCTACATAGGTGTCATGTGGCATAGTTTAATTTTTTGATCTATGAATAGGCATATCTTTCAATCCGAGAGTGGGATTGAGATAAAAATTATATCGTTGGAAAGCTCTCGATGACCTGAAAGTGATGGTGGATTCTATTTTGAGTTTCAAGGAGATTTGAAAAAAGAAAATTTTGTGTGACACCTATTCAAAATAGGACATGGAAATTCGGTTAATCTTGACGTAACATCTTCCATAGCCCAACAAACATTTAAGGGGTTGGGAGTGTATGTTACAAAGTGGTATTGAAGCTAAGGTTCAACATTGGACCTGAAGAAGCTCACATGCACACACCCAAGATGGGTATTTGATCTGCTAGTTCCTTTTCTATTTATAGATGTGTTTTAATCTTAAATTTAAGCTAATATAATGTTTGATTTGACAAAATTACTAATTGGTTATCTTATGTTTTAAATATTCATACTAACTAAGATCTGATGTTTTAGATGGTTTCACCTCAACATTCTTATTGCAAATAATCCAAGGTGATAGGTAATTTTGTTTATTTTCATTTTTGGTTGGTGATTAGTTAGGCATGTGTAACGACACATAAGTAGACACCAAGGAACATCAAAACAGAAAAAGGATGAGTATTGGGATGGAGCAGTATGGAAAAAATAAATCCTAGCATGATTAAGAAGAAGATTCAGTTAGAAAAAGGAATGCATAAAACTCTCTTGATTGGATGCACACCCTTAGAAGCCTGAGAGCTAAATTGAGAAGATGAAAAGTAGATTATGAAAATATTGTTAGAGAAAAATAAAGGAAAGAAGAGGTGAATGTTGTGATATTTAATAGCCTATTAGAATTGTGAAGGAAGAAACAAGAGGAGCTTGGTGCCAACTACCTAGACAGGCACAAGTCCAAACCTAGGTCATAAATGAAAAGGTTGGACACCAATAAGGCATGAGGAACTAGGTCAACAAAAAGACATATGCATGTATATGAAGGCATAGTTGTACTTAGCACTTAGGAATGAGAGTTAAGAATCCCTAACTGATCATCAAATATTGCAGTTAAGAAACACCATCATGGTAGGAGACTAAAGTTTAGAAACACCATCAGGGAAAATTTTAAGGATGGAAATTTATCTTAAAGTTTATAAACCTTGGCGGATCCCACTAGTCCATAATATGAAATCTATAAAATGTTTGGAGATATTTTTGTAAAAATATTCAAATTTATAATATTTTTATATAGTCTATATATAATTTTTTGGTGATTTTTACGGTAAAATAGTTTCATTCTATAAAATTTGGGCGAATCATTTTTACAAAAAAATGGAAATTAGCGGATCTTTTTTTTGGAAAAAGTACAGAAAATTAGCCCATGGGCGAATATTAGCCCCTAAAATTTTCCCTGGTAGGAGTAGCTAGAATATTTTAGTGCTAGAGGTAAATAAGTCTGAAGAGGTAGAGGCTTGGTTTTTGGGGATGAAGAAGTACTTCATGGTGCATGACTACTCTGAGAAAATCAAGGCCATAGTAGCTATTTTTAGTTTGAAAATAAAGGTTGATATATGTTGGGAGGATTTGAGAAATGTTAAAGACATCAGGGAGAAAGAATTATAATGGAGAAATTTTGATAAATACTTTTGGGAAAAGTACCTGTATGAGAGGTACTATGATAGATCATTGTTGATGTATACACCGAAAAATTCCTAGAATTATCGATATATGTGCCATATATCAGAGATGAGAAGGTGAAGATTCAAAGGTACCTTAGTGGGTTACTACAAGCCTATTGGGATAGGAACGAAATTGATGAACCAAGAACACTACAGGACACCATCTGTAAGGCCAAATATTGTTTTGAATAGTCTAAACATATTGGAAGAATAAAGATAAGGTAAAATTCAAAGGAAAAGGGCTATTTCCTCATCCTATAAGTAAGGAGGAAGAAATGGGAAGTTCACTAGTTCTTCCAAGAATGAGTATCAACAAAATCCCACAATTACCAGCAGAAATAAACCCCCAAAATCAGTAAAATAAGAGGCCAAAGGGTCTAGGAAGGGTCCTGTACAATGTTGGACTTGTCGAGAAATCCATTTGTAGATGAATTTTCCTTAGGAACAATGGACTAGCACAAAGTTGTATAGTGTACAAGAAGCAATAACAATGAATGATGTGGCTTAGAATATGTACCCTGAATTTATGTTACATTAGACAATATGCATTTAGACCAACTAGCTACAATAATTGAAATGGAAGGTATGGTTATGAACCAACCTATTTCAATTTTAATTTATTTGGGGTCTAATTTCAGTTATATCATGCCGAAGATTGCTGAAAAATGTAAATTTCCAAAGAAAAATCTTGAAGAATCATGTTGGTTCAACTAGCCATAGGAGGAAAAAGACGGGCGACAAAAATAGTGGAGTCATTCCCTCTGGATATTGGTGTTATGGCCACCATAGTTATTGTCAATTTATTACCATTTGGATCATATGATGTTTTAATTGGAAAGTACTAGTTGGTAGCCCACAAAATCAAGATTAATTCTTACAGCAAGGCACTGGAATGCCTCAGTGAATCTCAATGAGAAGATAATGTTGTAGGGGACAAAGAGACTGATTATGCTCTAGAAAATAACTGCACTTCAAGTGAGGTGATGCAAAAAAATGGTTGTGCTCTACAGGAAATACTTGTGACTGAGGAATTGGAGGGTAGTGTGGATCAATTTGAAAGTAACTTAATTTTAAACCAATTTAGTGAAATATTCCAAAATTAATTGTTGGTACTATCACCTAGAAGAGACATCGATTTTACGATTGAATTAATTCTAGGAAAAACACCAGTAGTAAAGATCCATATTGCATGAGTATGTTTGAACTTGTAGAATTGATGTTGCAGCTAAAAGAGATGTTGGATAAGGGATAAATTTGACCCAATGTATTACCTTGGTGAGCCCGAATTTTGTATGTCAGAAAGAAGGATGGTACACTATGTTTATGTATATACTATTGATATCTAAACAAGGCTACGATGAAGAACAAGTAACCACTGCCCAAAATTGATCTCTTATTTGACTAGCTAAGAGGGGATATGGTGTTTTCCAAAATATATATTAGGTTTGGATACAATTAGGTCAAGATTAAAGGTGAATACATCCAAGAAATCCTCCTTCGGGACTACATATGACCATTATGAATTTGTAGTGATGCCATTTAGGCTTTCAAATTCCATGACCACATTCATGTGCTTGATGAACAACATTGTTAGGCCTTATTTAGATAAATTTGTATTGGTCTTTGTAGATGAGATCCTCGTATATTCAAAAACCAAAGAAGAGCATGAAGAGCACTTGATATCATTATTATATTTTTTGAGGGACCATAAGCTATATGCAAAACCCAGTAAGTGTGAATTTTTCTAAATCCAAGTTCACTTCTTGGGCCATGTCATTTAAAAAGGAATGGGTGTAGATTCGAAAAGGATCAAGGTTATAATGGAGTGGAACTCTCCCACAAATGTCAAGAAGGTTAGATCCTTTATGGGATCAGTTAGATATTACCAAAGGTTTATTTGATATTTCCCATGGATCGAGAATCCAATGACCAATTTGCAAAAAAAAGGTTCAAATTTTAGTGGACACTGAGAATGTGTAGCTATTTTTGAGAAAATTAAGAAATTAATCACATGTGTGCCTATCTTAAGAATAGTAGACCCACATAAGGACTTTGTGGTCTACATGGATGATTGCAAGAAATGATTTGGTGGATTCTTGATGCAAGAAGGATATGTGATTTGTTATGAATCAAGAAAGCTAAATGAACATGAGATGGACTATGTCAGTCAATATTTATAGCTTGCAGCAATGGTGCATGCTTTAAAAATGTGGAGGAATTATTTATTGGGGAGAAGTTTTTTATTTATGACACATCATGGAGAGTTGATACATTGGTTTTATCATCCTAAGTTAAATTTAGGTAAGAAATTGTTGGCATTATGGTTCAGGTGTTGTCCTTGATGGCAACCCATTCAGGTGGTAGATCACTGTTCTTCATGTCAGCAGCAAAGATTGATGATCAGCTCTTAATTTATTGAAAAATTTAAGAAGGACGCAGGTACACCTTTCAGAAAGTGCGTACCCGCAGGTAATCCATGCATAGACCGCATCCAGGGACGCAGTCCAACCGTTCAAAAGGTGCGTCCACCCAGTGCACACTTTTTAAGGCAGAGAAAAGCACACGTGGGGGTTTCTTGTGATTTACTCCTGGTATCTAGCCGACGGTATTGTGTTTTTAAGGTGTCGGCTCGTGGTATTGTTCCTTGATTTGAGGAGGAGCTTGCCTATATAAAGCAAAGGAGATCATTTGGTTTGAGCATGTCTTTGTTGAATATCTTATGGGGTGAGATCTGGTCTAGATCTAATCAAGGTGAATCTATTAATGGACCGAGATCTCTTGGCGCATGTTCAGATCTGTGGATCTGATTGTCTGGGTTACTTCTGAAGTCTTGAAATCATCTATGCCCGGAGGGACGCATGTCTCTATTACATGGAATTCTAACTGCTTATGAAATGAGAAAGGGAGGTCCATCAGATAGAAGGGAAGCTGCTTTCAAGGCATCAGGCAAAGAAGATTATTATGAAGCAAGCCATGTTCCATAAGAAGAGGAAGAAGAATCAAATTTTGTCAGAAATCTTCAAAGGGGTTCTGGAAGGTTCAGAGGTAAGCTACCTTTCAAATGCTTTGCTTGTGGAAGAGTAGGTCATTATGCTGCAAAATGTCCCTATAAGGATAAAGGAAAGGAACCTGCTAGATTGAACAAGAAACAAAGTGCAAATAAGAAAAGCTACTACACCCATGAAGATAGTGATGGTTTATCAAACAGTGATGAAGATGAACAAGGTAATAAATATAAGTTGTTAATGGCATTTGAAGATGATGATTATGAGGATGTTGTAGATGTGAATAACCTCTATGATGAAATTACTAGACTCAAGAGATGTATAGAAGAAAAGAATGTGATCATTGATACTCTAAAATTTCAAATTGATGAAAAGGAAAAACATCTTGAAAAACTAGAAGGTGAAATTGTTGGTCTCAGAAAAGAAATTGAGAAAACAAAAGCTATTAATCTTAAGTTTGTCAAAGGATCTGAAACTTTGGATGAGATTATCAATGTGCAGCGGTCTCCTCTAAACAAGACAGGTTTGGGTTATAATGGAGAAACCTCTCAAGCATCCACCTCAAAAATTTACCTTGATGCGGCAAGAAGAAATGAGCAGAAGAACAATGAAGATAATCAAGTAAAGCAGGGACGAAATACAAACAGAAACTATCAGGGGCAATCCATCTTAAGGGTGAACAAAAGCTACAACCAGCCACAGGTAAAATCTTCTCAGTTTGGTTCAAGAATAGATGAAAATAGAAATTACAATCAGTTGGCAGGTAGATTCAATAACCGCAGAAGCTTCTTCAATGGACAATGCTTTTCTTGCCATAACTTTGGTCACAAAGCAGCTCAATGCGTTGCATATAAAATGATCATGACTAGGGAAGCTCAAAAACAAAGAATTATGACGGGGATTACAAAAAGGACCTATAACAACTTTTCGGCTCTTGAAAATGAAGTTGAATGTTCCATTTGCAATAATTTTGGTCATGAAGACTCTGAATGCAGGAGCAGGTTTCAAGAGAGAAAGGAACAAGAGCGGAAAAAGGAACAAGCCTCAAGCACCAAAACATGGAGAATAAAGGAACCTCAAACAGAAAGATGTGGGATTGCATTTTATGCAGAGGGACAGGAAAATCTATGGTACATTGACAGTGGATGTTCGAAGCATATGACAGGTGATAAAGAAAAACTTGAGTCTTATTCTACTTTAGAAAAGGGAAAGAAAGTCTCTTTTGGAAATGATACTCCTGCAACTATAAAAGGAAAAGGTATTGCTCCTTTAAAAGAAAATGTCAAGGCTGGAAATGTTTTGTATGTTGATGGATTGAAGCATAATCTACTAAGTGTTAGCCAGATGTGTGATCAAAGAACCGAGGTTATATTCAGATCAAATGGATGTCTTGTTCGTGATCTTGATACAGGTAAAACAGTGCTCAAAGGCAAAAGAACTCCAAATAATCTGTACATATTTGAAGAAGGACAACAACAATGCTATCTAAGCAAGGATGAAGAGCACTGGTTATGGCATCGAAGGTTGGGACATCTAAGCTTCTCACAAATAAGGAAAGCATGCAAATATCAGGCAGTTCGCGATCTTCCAGATATCAAAATTCCTGACAACACCATATGCAAATCATGTCAGTTTGGAAAACAAACCAGAACTAACTTTCCAGAGAAAGAAGGATCAGCTAGCATGCCTCTTGAGCTAGTACATACAGATACATGCGGTCCTTTCAGAAAAAGGACACCTCGAGGAGAAGAATACTTGATATTATTCATTGACGATTTCTCCAGGTTTGTTTGGTTAGGACTTATGAAGCACAAAGATGAAGCATTCGAAAAATTCAAATCCTTCAAAGCCTTGGTTGAAAATGAATCAGGTCACAAAATTAAGTGCCTCAGATCCGACAGAGGTGGGGAATTTACTTCAAATGAATTTTTTGATTTCTGTGAAGAACATGGGATAAGAAGAGAATTCTCTACAGCAAGAACTCCCCAGCAAAATGGAGTTGTGGAAAGAATGAACATAACAATCCAACAAATGGCTCGTGCTATGCTTGATGAATCAGGAACTCCCGCAACTTTCTGGGGTGAAGCTGCACATGCTGCAGTTATTATTCTCAACAAAACAAATGTCCGGGTAAACAGCACTCAAACTCCTCATGAGCTCTGGAGTGGTAAAACTCCTTCGGTAAAGCACTTCAAAATCTTTGGGAGCAAATGCTATATCAAGAATACTGATGAGCAGCTTGGCAAACTTGAACCTAGAGCAGATGAAGGCATTCTTCTTGGTTACTCTCCACATAGCAAAGCATACAAGTGCTACAATAAAAGACTTGGCAGAATTGTTGACAGCATTGATGTGGTGGTTGATGAGAAGGGATACATTCCTAGGCAAGTACATCGGGAAGATATCGAAGAAGATGAAGGCTACCCTCAAAGACAGAATGATGAAGAAGAAGAACCTCAAGAAGAACCAGAGGAGCAAACAAGAATAGAAGAAAAGACTCCATCCAGATATGTTCAGAAAAACCATCCAGAATCTCAGATTATGGGACAGAAAGAAGCAGGTGTACAAACTAGAAGAACAGTTGCAGAAGCCTCAAGCTATTTGGCATTACTCTCCTCGACTGAACCACAAAATGTGAAGGAAGCATGCAAAGATCAATGTTGGGTGAAAGCAATGTATGAAGAACTTGAGCAGATCGAAAAGAACAACACTTGGGAGCTGGTTCCTAGACCAAAAGATAAGAATGTTATCGGGACAAAATGGGTCTTCAAAAACAAATTGAATGAAAATGGAGAAGTAATTAGAAACAAAGCCAGACTTGTTTGTAAAGGGTACGCACAGCAAGAAGGAATAGACTTTGAAGAAACTTTTGCTCCTGTTGCAAGACTTGAGGCCATCCGAATGTTCCTTGCTCTCTCAAGTTTTCAAAACTTCAAAGTATTTCAAATGGACGTGAAATCAGCCTTTCTGAATGGAGACTTGGAAGAAGAAGTGTACATTGAACAGCCAGATGGGTTTATTCTTGGAAATGATCCAAGCCTTGTATGCAGATTGAAAAAGGCCCTCTATGGTCTCAAACAAGCTCCAAGGGCTTGGTACTACTGCTTGGACAAATATCTTCATCAACAAGGGTTCTCAAAAGGTTCAGCAGATAGCAATCTTTATATAAAAGTTGAAAATGAAAAATTGCTAATTCTTGTTGTGTATGTAGATGACATTATTTTTGGAAGCAATGAAGAAGCTATGAGTCAAAGCTTTGCCTCGGTCATGCAGAAAGAATTTGAAATGTCCTTACTAGGAGAACTGACATATTTCCTTGGTTTGCAAATCCAACAAAAGGAAGAAGGAATCTTTTTATCTCAAACCAAGTATCTCAAACAGATTTTGAAGAAATATGGCATGGAAGATGCAAAACCAGTATGTACACCCATGGTCACAGGATGTAGCCTCAGTGCAAATGATGAATCTGCAGCAGTACATCAACCAACCTACATATCTATGATTGGAAGTTTACTTTATTTGACAGGTACCCGACCAGATATCATGCATGCAGTTGGAATAGTTGGAAGATTTCAAGCAAATCCGAAAGAGACTCATCTTCAGGCAGTGAAGAGAATTTTCAAATATCTTCAAGGGACTCAAAATTATGGCTTATGGTATCCTAGAGATACAGATCTTACACTTCATGCTTATACAGATGCAGATTGGGCCGGAAGCGTGGATGACAGGAAAAGCACAAGTGGTGGTGCGTTCTTTATGGGTTCCAGACTGGTATCTTGGTTCAGCAAGAAACAGAGTTCAATTGCCTTGTCTACAGCTGAAGCAGAATATGTTGCTGCTGCATCTTGTTGCACCCAACTCCTTTGGATGATGCAGACATTACAGGATTTTCAAATCACTTGTACACCACCAATCCCTATCTTATGTGACAACACAAGTGCAATCAGCATCTCAAAGAATCCTGTTATGCATTCAAAAACCAAGCACATACCAATCAAGTACCATTTTCTCCGGGAACAAGTACTTGAACAGAAGGTCAAATTGGAGTATGTTCCTTCTAAGGAACAAGTTGCTGATATTTTCACCAAACCATTGCCCAGGGACACTTTTGAATACCTCAGGCAAAAGCTGGGGGTTGTTGATGCATCATCTTATTGTTGAACCTCTTCTTATTGGTGATACAGGCTCAGGGGGAGCACATAATGCATTGTTGGCATTATGGAGGATGGTCAGAAGGAGATCTTGGAAATTGCTGCAATATGTCTCTATCTCTTTCATGGTAGATTATGGTTCATCGCTGCAGATCTGGTTCATATTCAGGAGGAGCATGATCTTAGGGGGAGCATACCCTTTGCCCTTGATGTCAAAGGGGAAGAATGAAGCTGAAGATTATGAGGTTGCCATCAAGTCCAAAGGGGGAGATTGTTGGCATTATGGTTTAGGTGTTGTCCTTGATGGCAACCCATTCAGGTGGTAGATCACTGTTCTTCATGTCAGCAGCAAAGATTGATGATCAGCTCTTAATTTATTGAAAATTTTAAGAAGGACGCAGGTACACCTTTCAGAAAGTGCGTACCCGCAGGTAATCCATGCATAGACCGCGTCCAGGGACGCAGTCCAGCCGTTCAGAAGGTGCGTCCACCCAGTGCACACTTTTTAAGGCAGAGAAAAGCACACGTGGGGGTTTCTTGTGATTTACTCCTGGTATCTAGCCGACGGTATTGTGTTTTTAAGGTGTCGGCTCGTGGTATTGTTCCTTGATTTGAGGAGGAGCTTGCCTATATAAAGCAAAGGAGATCATTTGGTTTGAGCATGTCTTTGTTGAATATCTTATGGGGTGAGATCTGGTCTAGATCTAATCAAGGCGAATCTATTAATGGACCGAGATCTCTTGGCGCATGTTCAGATCTATGGATCTGATTGTCTGGGTTACTTCTGAAGTCTTGAAATCATCTATGCCCAGAGGGACGCAGGTGCAGTAAGGGTTCAGGTGCATCCAGGACGCAGGAGCGAAGCGTTTCAGGTGCGCCGGGACGCAGGCGCAGAAGGGTTCAGGTGCGCCGGGACGCAGGCAGTTCAATAGACTCAGTGCGAGGGACGCAGGCTAGCAGTTGAGCAGAGTGCATCTGGGACGCAGGCTAGCAGTTGAGCAGGGTGCGTCCAGGGACTCAGGCCAGCAGTTGAGCAGGGTGAGTCCGGGACTCAGGCTAGCAGTTGAGCAGGGTGAGTCCAGACTCAGGCTAGCAGTTGAGCAGGGTGCTTCCTTCTCTTAAAATCTTTGTTTATCACTGTTGTGTTCTGGGTTTGGTCCTATTATTGTTGATCTGGTTACTACAGTTGATTGGGTAATTCTCTTACACTTGATGATCAATTGATGCTTATGGATCCAGTTTGAAAATTTATGAAAAGTGGTCCTTGTATGAAAAGAAGTAGGGGGTTGTAGCTCCCTTCCAGGAGAGACTGGAAAACGAGAGAGAGTTGTAGCTCTCTGCAGGTTGCAGCCTGCGTACTGGTAAAGGACTGCACCAGTACAAAACCATTGTAAAAGGAGTTTCTAATTTGAAAGAAGATAGAGACATATTGCAGCAGGTGGTTTTCTCCCACATTGGGTTTCCACCTTACATCTTGTGTTCTTTGGTGTGACTATCTGTTTCTTTTGTTCATGTTCATTATTTTATGGTACTGACATGCAAAAATAATTCAAAGAACAAATAAAGAAGATTTATTAAACGAATTATATAATACTGATTCACCCCCCCTCTCAGTATTATTTCCAACAGAAATATGGTTATCTTTGATCAGCAATTTTCATTTTAAGATAAGGAAATCAAGGGAAAGGAAAATAAGGTGGCAAAGGAACTCAGTAGAAGTCTACAAGAGACTTATGTGTAAGCCTTGAGTACTTGTGTAGTTGACATCAAGGAAATGATTAAAGACACATTTACTCATGATGAACACTACCAACATGTAAATAAATGTTTGCAGAAGGAACTAGAAGGATTTATGAGAAAGTGTTACCATCTCATTGATGATGGTGTGATGTTGTTTAACAATAGAAAATATGTGTCTGATGTAGCTAATCTGAGGAGGCTCCTCATGGATGAGTTTCACAAAAGACCTTATTCAAGCCATCCTGGTTATCAAAAGATGATAAAAACCATAAGAAAAATGTATTATTGACCAGAATTAAAGAAGGGTCTTGCTGAATATATCACCAATTGTTTAGAATGTTAGTAAGAAAAAGTATAATTTAGGCATCCGACATGATTTTTACAATGTATCATGATTACTACGTGTAAATGGGAAGTCATATCTATGGATTTCATTATGGGATTACCATAAATATCCAAACAGCATGATGCCATTATGTTGGTGGTCGAAAAGTTGAGTAAGGTAGCTCACTTCATAGTTCTCAAGTCCACTCACAAAGCTATTGATATAGCCCAGGTATTCATGAATAAAATATTCAGGTTGCATGGTGTTAATATTATAATAGATCAAGATGTTAAGTCCACTTCTAATTTTAGAAAGTCGTTGTTTCCTGGTTTTGGAACCCAAACAACTTTTAGTGTCACCTATTATCCTCACAAAAATGGTTGATAATAAAGAGTGAACATGATTTTGGAGGACATGTTGAGAATGTATGTTTTGCATCAACCCAAGGAGTGGGACGATTTCCTATAATTGGTGGAGTTTGCATATCACGAGCCACTAGCGATGATTCCTTTTGAGGCACTATGTGGCAAAAAATGCAACACTCTTATGAGCTGGGATGGCCAAGTAAATAGAGTAATACTTGGACCTGATATGTTTAAGGAAATAGAGTAGGAAGTGGTTAAGATCGAGTAGAAATTAAAGTCGGCCTAGGATAGCAAAAATATTTATGCAAACCAGTATAGGATACACAAGGAATTCCAAGTGGGAGAGAATGTGTAATTTCACATTAGACTAAGGAAGAGCTCACTAAAAGTGGGGTCTTGAACCAACTTGTCACCTAGATTTTGTGGACCTTTACAGATCCTAAAAATAGTGGGGCTAGTGGCCTATATATTGGCCTTGCCACCCATAGTGAATGCACATAATGTTTTCATGTTTCCCTACTTAAGAAATATGTACATTATGTTAATCATATTGTTGACTAGTTTGTGATACATGTGAAACCCAAGGGAGAGTTCCAACCAAAACCATTGTGCATCTTGGACCAAAGGTAGAACCCACTGGAAAATTGACTGATAGAGTAGGTCAAGGTGTAATAGAAGCATTTTGGACCTCATGAAGCCACCTGGGAGATGAAAAAATAGATGAGGGTGTTATAAGCATTTTTGTTTGATGAATAAGTGTATGTAAGAGCTTTTATATAAAGCTAACTTTTTGTCCTTTTGATTTCTAGTTACTAAAAACATCGAGGATGGTGTTCATTTAAGGGGGTGGGGTTTGTATCACCCCTTGTGTTAGCCCAATTATAAAAAACCACCCCACTTACCCCAGTGGGATGTTGCTACTGATAATCCAACTCTCCTTTTATTTTCAAAGGAATGGGATTAAAAAAAAATTGTTAACATATGTTCATTTTCCTTATCAATTCTCTTTCTAGGGATTTGAATTATTAACTTAAGTTTGTGGTTTCCCCATTTGCACCTGAGCACAAGACTCAGATCTAACTAGCTCCATTTTATCAATTAATAAATAGGTCTACCACTTATCTATATATATATATATATATATATATATATATATATATATATATATATATATATATATATATATATATATATATATATATATATATGTATATATATATATATATATATATGTATATATATATATATATATATATGTATCTATATATATATATATATATATATATATATATGTATATATATATATATATATATATATATATATATATATATATATATATGTATATATATATATATATATATATATATATATATATATATATATATATATATATATATATATATATATATATATACATATATACATATATATACATATATATATATATATATACCCCACCATAGATTAATCCCTAGCACCAATCATAATTTTTTACGCCGCCTTCCTTAGCGGTCCCCACCAGCTCCCATCTAAATCCGACGGTATGATTTAATCAAGGAGATCAATAGTTTGCACAGTGGTACTGCTCCCCACTAATGTAGGGGGGGTGGACCCATCGAGATCTGGACCATCGATCTCAAATATCATATCGACAACATGCGTAAGGGGTACCCCTCCCACTGATGTCATAGGGGTAGGCGTCATGTATGTCATAAATCTTTGGGTGGCAGATCTTTGTCATTTGATCAATGTGTTGTCCCTGCTAATGTCATATCCCAATGTGGCCATTTAAATTTCAAATAAATAATATTAAATCAACAACTCATAGCACTCCACACTCCATATCAGCAAAGTGCATTGGCCCAACATGCCCAAGGGTTAAAAAGCAGGGGGGTTGTACAAAATGGGTTGATCAACTTACCCATCATCAAATCGATGGTCAGGGTTAATTGCAATACCCCTCCCTCACCTCTTCTAAAACCATTGTAGAGGGTGTTGCAAGGAAATTTCCCACCTTCCCTGAACCACTTGTGGTTTTGCTGACATGCAAATGATGACAAGAGGGCCCCCTCTTTCTGATCGCCACATCATCCAAGTGCCCTTATCCTAGTGCTCTCTATTATATGGAATTTGTACCTACAGATAATTACATCTTCCCTAAGTGGGTAGTTACACTTAGAACAATAGAAAGAAAGTGGTTTAACCTTTTCCTATAATAGATAGATGAGATGAAGGAACTTACTTGTGATATTTCACTTCCTTGATCTCCTTTGAATTGCTCCCGTCACTTCCACTTGAACTGAATCCGCTCAATTGGTACCTGTCAATAAAAATAGAAGACAACAACAATCAAAGCACATGATCTATCTACTATAAACCAATGGAATCGACAACATTGAAACATATATGAATCATAGATATGAACAAGAATATGGAGATCTGGACCATCGATCTCAAATATCATATCGACAACATGCGTAAGGGGTACCCCTCCCACTGATTTCATAGGGGTAGGGGTCATGTATGTCATAAATCTTTGGGTGGCAGATCTTTGTCATTTGATCAATGTGTTGTCCCTGCTAATGTCATATCCCAATGTGGCCATTTAAATTTCAAATAAATAATATTAAATCAGCAGCTCATAGCACTCCACACTCCATATCAGCAAAGTGCATTGGCCCAACATGCCCAAGGGTTAAAAAGCAGGGGGGTTGTACAAAATGGGTTGATCAACTTACCCATCATCAAATCGATGGTCAGGGTTAATTGCAATACCCCTCCCTCACCTCTTCTAAAACCATTGTAGAGGGTGTTGCATGGCAATTTCCCACCTTCCCTGAACCACTTGTGGTTTTGCTGACATGCAAATGATGACAAGAGGGCACCCTCTTTCTGATCGCCACATCATCCAAGTGCCCTTATCCTAGTGCTCTCTGTTATATGGAATTTGTACCTACATATAATTACATCTTCCCTAAGTGGGTAGTTACACTTAGAACAATAGAAAGAAAGTGGTTTAACCTTTTCCTATAATAGATAGATGAGATGAAGGAACTTACTTGTGATATTTCACTTCCTTGATCTCCTTTTAATTGCTCCCGTCACTTCCACTTGAACTGAATCCGCTCAATTGGTACCTGTCAATAAAAATAGAAGACGACAACAATCAAAGCACATGATCTATCTACTATAAACCAATGGAATCGAAAACATTGAAACATATATGAATCATAGATATGAACAAGAATATGGAGAAAGGAATAAACAACTTTATTGATGTAGAAGAAAGAGTTACACCCAAAGCGGTTCGATCCGTGTCACTCATCCAGCTTCAATCCAAACATTCTCTACAATCTTCAAATTCCAACCTCCTGATCACTATGATGACCGCTCAATTTATAGGGAAATGCAAGTGGTTTTGTCATATTTAGGGTATTGAATGGTTTTCCATAATTGGAGTTAGTTTCCATGGAGAAAGGGATGAGAGGATAGAGGAATAATTGATCCATAGCCTATCCAAGGTCGAGCTCATAGGATGAGATTAGAGCTAGGCATCCTTCTAGAATGCTCTAGAATCAAGGAATATTCTCAAAATCCTATGTCAATTTCGCTCATCCTTACCTAACACAAGTCAAAGTGGGCCTAAGTGCACTACAATGTAGGTCTGAATGTGCCTACCTGCTATGCAGCATAGTTGCCCCTGACCAAGGTTGCGTTGGTGTCCCAAGGAGGCATTTCATCAAGATTTCAAGCTAGCAAACTTTCATGGATGAAAGTATTCAATTTGATGACTTGTATAGGGAGTGTAGCAACTAAATTAGGGTTTGATGAGCCCTATTTGTACTCATCTAATCATCGGGAGTGATGTGCCTAAATAGACCTATAACAGCTGCCCCCTAAAGCATGAAGTCGAAAATTATAATGTTGAGTGATATTCTTTATGATGTGATGAGGAGGACCTGAAGTGGACAGTGACCTGCATCAATTACAATACATAATATCATGATATCTTTGAATTTTTCATGAATTGCTGAGGGAAGGCATACCCATACTCAGTATAGAAAATTTTCATTACATGTACATAAATCAGATAGTCGTCTACGGATATAAACCCATGATAGGATGACCATCTGTGTAAATCCATCATATAGATGATTTAGTACTCTCCTGAAATTGTAGCCCGGATGGATGAAACTAGATTTGGGGTCTTCTATCTCATCCAATCGCTCACTCAAGTACGAGTCTAACCATGTGAAAATGTGATCTAATTTCCAACATGGGAAGACACCCTAATTACCAGCCAATGATGTAAGCTATTAACAGACTCGAGAGAAATCATCGATAATGATAATGATTCTCAAGGTACTACAGTACATTTTGCATGGTGTGAATAGATGTTTTGATGTTGAACACCATACAAAGTATTTCAGTTGAAGGCCTATGATGTCATGCTGTCGTCGGAAGCAAGAAACTTTCCATTGATGTATGCAAGCCTCAAGGTACTGGAAGAGTGTTTCTAGGTCAAGTTCTTGGATAATGTGATGATGTCGACAAGAAGCGACTCATCGCAAGAGGGCCTTGATGTATGCCCCATCAATGACAAGAAACGAGTGTAATGATTTTGAAGACAGAATGTGACTGATGACACAATGTTCAGGAATGGCGGTCATGAAAATGAAGGTTTATGTGTATTAAAAAGGATGAAAGCTACTGAGTGACTTCTCTTGAACATGTCGGTGACACTGAATGAATTGGCAGCATTGACCCAAAACAAAAGTGATGGATGTTGTGATAGACCATAGGTATGATAAACATCAAGCAAATAACCCAACCCAAATAGTCATAGAGATGAAGTGAAAGTGTCATGTTCAATAGTGACTTGCTACCATAAAGTGATTTATCCCTTTTCCCATTTTCTCTAGTCATTGCTGACCAGTACCTCTTTATTTTTTAACAAGCTTGAGGAGGATAACATATTCTTGTAGTATAATTCCACCCTTCGGGTGAATCCATCACTATGTGATGTTTTAACGAATCTAGCGAAGGTGAAACTCGATCTTGTCATGATGGACAGGTTTGTTGCTATTTGATGTTTTAACGAGTTTAACGAAAATGAGAACTCAGTCCTTTTCATGTTTAGAGAGTTTGAAAAGGGACAAAAAGAAAATTCCATAATTTCTTTTTCGTAAATTTTTCTCTCGAGTCCAAAAAAGCATAAAATAATACAAGAGAGAACCTATTGACCATATTCAATCAACATTTTCCTTTTTCCTTAGTAATCTATCTCAATCTGGAAAAGGGTTAAACTTATACTGAGTAGATGTCGTTTACAATCCATTTACGAGCTGAAAAGGACAAGCGCTTGGAAATCTTTTCATGTTTCAAGAGTCCGAAAAGGGCTTAAAGAGGACTCCACTTAGAGGAATGAGTGGTGTCTAGGATAGCAACTGGTTCTGGTGATGTTGGAACTTCTCAAAACATGTTGATTTATGTGAAGATGCTAGCTAATAAGACCACTCATTGCAACTGTTCCTCAAAAAGGGTAAAACAACCAAGTGAAAGTGTATGATCAGCCAAGTAGATAGTGACGATGGAAGGAGAAAAACCAAGGCTCATCTGACGGAAGAGGCTGATAGAATGGAAATCGCGAGGTTTAAAATGGAGATGGGATCATTTTTACACAAGCTTGAATCATAGGGAACTATGCATGGATTCAGTTTCATGTTTACACAAGCTTGAAACGAAATACTATGCTTGGATTCAGTTTCATGTTTACACAAGCCTGAAATGAAAAACTATGCTTGAGACTGGTTTACATGCCCCCAACATGATGACTCGATTCTATGTGCATGCCCCCCAAGCTTCATTACATTCACCTAAGTATACTACTCATGGCTATCAAGTGGATGGAATGAAGGTTCATTTACAAGATCAAGTGAAATACTCGACTGGGATTTTATGAGATCTAATCAAAGACTCGAATTGGAACTTTGCTCCACGGGACCTTGTTTCATTTTTAATGAGCTTGACACAAGACAAAGAACTCTTCTCAGATTCCTTGTTTCATTTTTTAATGAGCTTGACACAAGACAAGGAACTATGCTCATATTCCTTGTTTCATTTTTTAACGAGCTTGACACAAGACAAGGAACTATGCTCATATTCCTTGTTTCATTTTTAACGAGCTTGACACAAGACAAGGAATTATGCTCATATTCATTGTTTAATTTTTTAACGAGCTTGACACATGACAAGGAAATATGCTCATACCCTTTGTTTCATTTTTTAATGAGGTTGACACAAGACCAAGAACTATACTCATATTCCTTGTTTCATTTTTTACGAGCTTGACATGAGACAAGGAACTATGCTCATATTCCTTGTTTCATTTTTTAATGATCTTGATACAAGACAAGGAACTATGCTCATATTCCTTGTTTCATTTTTAACGAGCTTGACACAAGACAAGGAATTATGCTCATATTCATTTTTTAATTTTTTAACGAGCTTGACACAAGACAAGGAACTATGCTCATACCCTTTGTTTCATTTTTTAAAGAGGTTGACACAAGACCAGGAACTATCCTGATATTCCTTGTTTCATTTTTTAACAAGCTTGACACAAGACAAGGAACTATGCTCATATTCTTTGTTTCATTTTTTAACGAGGTTGACACAAGACAAGGAACTATCCTCATATTCCTTGTTTGATTTTTTAACGAGCTTGACACAAAACAAGGAACTATGCTCATATTCTTTTTTTCATTTTTTAACAAGGTTGACACAAGACCAGGAACTATCCTCATATTCATTGTTTCATTTTTTAATGAGCTTGACACAAGACAAGGAACTATGCTTATGGACCCTTGTTTCGTTTTTTAATGAGGTTGAAACAAGACCAAGAACTACCCTCATGTTCCTTGATCATGACCCATAAGAGGTCATGACTTCCAAGAGGTTCTCATCAAATGGGAGAACAATTCTATGGAAGGGATACGTAGCAAGGAATCCATTAGAGGGATCTGGTTCTAATGCCCCCAGTACATAATGCACAACATCATGGAATTTATCGTCAGTTTATGTAGGCATGGGACACATGGCGGCGTAGATACCATTGGGACAAAAGGACCATTTAGGGAAGATGGTTGACTAGAAGCCATATTTGGACCGAGAAATGAAAGCTGGTCAACGGTGACAATTTTTCCTTCATGCAGGAAACACATCACTCGAAAGAGTTTTGAAGCAATAGCTCCCATGTCATAAAAATAGTCGCGCCCAAGAAGTAAATTGTAATCTAAAGGGCCTGGGGCTACCATCACATCGAGATGAACAATTTTTCTTCCCAAAGTAATAGGCAACTGAGGAAGGATCCCTAATGGTTGATTGGTTCTTCTATTAAAAGCCAACAGATTCTGGGTAACAGGCACAAGTGGTGGCGAACCGAGCGCCTATAAAGAAGTGGAGGAAAGGATACTCACAGATGCACCTTCATCTATAATAGTTCCAGACACAATCATATTATAAACCTATAATATGATCTGGAAAGGCACACAAGAAGGAAGACAGCATCCTGCCAATCGATTCCAATCAAAGGAAGTGACATGACTACTTGGAGGGGGTACCGTAAGAACGGGAGAATTACCCCCTTGACTTACGAGAACGAGAGTATTTTCCTCATGTCTTGATGGAATAGGAGGGTTGCCTCCAAGCTCATTGGAATCTGAAGAAATGAAAAGAACCTGAGTGGTATCATACTCACTCTCTATGGGAAAGGTACGATTAACTGAAGGTGAAATTGGGTCAACTATTTCCTCGACCTATAATTGGTCAGGTATAGACTCATGGGATTCACATTTAGAGAGAGTGGGTTTTACCGACGATTGATTTGGGTTAGTCACTTCATCAAATAGTGAAGGAAAGGGAGAGTCTCCTGTAACCATATGGGCTTCATCCAGATAGGGAAAAAGGTGAATGGGGTGATTCCCTTTGCATAACCTACAAAGAAACTTAACTTTACCCTTCTTTCCATGAAGTTTAATACCACTAGTTGATGGTGTGTCACTAGCATAATCTCCAAAACTTGATGACATAAGATGATGTGAATGAGAAGACCTTTCTTGTAAGATCTGAGGAATACCAGAACAATTTTGAATAAGATGGTCTCTCGTACAAAGTTTGCAAGTATATCGAAGTTTGTGAGGCTTATCGGATGGTTTCTCATCAGAAGTTGCATTCAAAGCAATGGTTGCTTGGTTGCCCCCCTGCTGAATTTTCTTCTTCTTCTTCTTCTTCTTCTTCTTCTTCTTCTTCTTCTTCTTCTTCTTCTTCTTATCCACCTGGTTATTAGTGTCAATACTTTCACTAGGCAAAGAGGAAGAAGGGGAGGAAGAAATAACCGACGAATAAGGTAAAGGGTCAACTTTAGGACCAACTAGAGGTTGATTTTGTCCAGTTGTAGGAATATTCAGTTGCGGGGAAAAGGAGGTTGAGAACAACCATACTAGCCAGTCGATGGTAAGTCTCGGAAGGGACAATGTAGCCATATAAGGATCACTAATATTTCCGAACAGAGGAAAATGACTAGGATTCCCATCAAAAGAAATTCCTTGATCGGTGGAATCTAGAGTTGTTGCCATATGTCTCAACCTAAGATCAACTAAGGAGTGACGTGGAGGATGTTATCCGCAGTCAATTAATTTTATTTTAATCACAATAACATAACAAAATAAAAGAGGGATAATCTAGGAAAAAGGATTACCAAGTAACTGTGAACTGCAATACACTACCTCAGTAAACCAAGGACTTAACATACGTGTAGTCAATCTCCCCGAATGTTGTTTTCGACGTATCACAGTATACAAGGCAACCGACTTGGTTTCCTATGGATGGATAGAAACTTAATGTAGTCCTCCCATATATACTCGAAAGTACGTGGAGGCCTAATCCGTGTTAGCATTGTCTAAAGCGTAACCACACAGTGAGAACATTCCTTTATATTTTTCGTACTATAACACCACCCTATATACCCGAAAGTATGTGGATGAGCTACGATATACTTACGTACATGGAATGATATATCACACTCAGAATGTATCGCAGACCACTAGTGACAGCTACTAGGTTTAAAGACGTCGGAACACGTCTCTAGCCTAGACCTCTAAATGTTATTCGTTAAGTTACAATGCTCCATTAGGTTAACTGAGATAAATTTTAGCTGATCTTGTTTAAAATTTTTCCTTTCAGGTTCACTGCGTGATGTTTCTGAAACTCCTAGAATGCAACTAAGATGAGAAATATTCTTTTCATTTGAGTTAAACAATGAAAACCGTAACTAAAAGGGATAGAGCAATCAGAATCTTTAAACAAAGAGCATAGAGAACATGTAATGCAACTTTTCCCTATACTATTCCTAAAAGCACATACAAACTTCTAAATGCATAATGCATGTTTTTCTTTTCATTCCTTTAATTTTTGTATGAACAAAAGTAAATTAAATGCACAAATGATCAATCAATACTTTTCGCAAGAAACAAAGACTTTACGATAGTTTCTTTTTCAAGGAAATGAAGAATTTACGACACTTCTTTTTCAGAAAAGATTAATATATGTAAGCTAACTTTGACAATGAATTGATAATGATAAAGAAATCACTTGTTGGAGAGGTAAATCCCCTCTACGGATAGAGGCGATCCCTACTAGCCCAGAATGGGTCTAGCAACAATCAATCAATGCTACTGTGCAAGTTGCTAATTGCAATTAAAAGAGAGGCAAAGAACACCTACTTGGATTCCAACGCTATTGTTTGATGAAGAGATGCCGCTCTCGCTCCTTCGCTCTGGCCGGTCACGATCTTCCACGATCTCCGTGAATAGATACCTGCACACACGAAGAAAAAGACAAACACAAGCGTGAAATCTAATAAAAGCAATTATACATCAGTCAGAAAGGATGTAATTCACATTAACCATTACAAAGACAAATGAGAATGGAACCATAACAGTAGTCATCTATTATTAAATCAATAACAGAGAAAGGTACAACCAATGTTCTGACGTTGAGTCCTTCTCTTGAGGGTCCAGCCCGCAAGTCTCTTAAGCATTCACCCTTGGAGGTAGATTCTCCCAACACAAAAGCTCTCTCTCACACAAGCAATACTCACAACCTTCCTTAAGCTTCCTCTAGCAAAACCACACTTGTCACACCAACTACCTACTAACAGCAGCAATCCAAGCACTATGAATTCCACACTATCCAAACTAGCTGCTCATAGTAATGGTAGAGATTTAAATAGGAGAAGGAGTCTCCTTGAATGGTGGGAGGACAAGCTTATCTTCAAGGAAGGTGGTTCCAAATGACGAACAGACATTCCATAGAATGGAGGGCGATACTCACAAGGCCAACAACCAAGTCTGGAATCATCTGGAAGGCTTGCTGTTGGAACAAATTCGCCCAAACTGGATCAGCGCGGGTGTAACACGGAACTGACGCGCTGACAGCGCATCACAGTAACAGATAAGGCTGTGTCAGCGCGGCTTAATACTTTCATAGGATGCGCTGGCGCATAAAATTCGACCAGTGCGGGAAACCCGTGTGCTTCCACGCTGGCAGCGCATCAGTTACACTGTCAGCCGCCTGTCAGCGCGGTTATCTTAATAACAGATGCGCTGATGCAATAAACTTTGGAAAAGTGGGTCATTTGGCCAGTTTAGAGAGCATGAGCATGGTGCATTTGATTTCATGAGACAGTAGGGAGACTGACAGGGAGACAGTGACAAATTACTGCGTAACAGATGCCCCCTAAAGCATGAAGCCCGAGAGAGTGGGAGTGGTGAAATGCTTTACAAAACTGTTGAACTGGAACACCACCAGGAAGGACCTGCATGAATGTACAACTAATATCTCGATCACATGTAGTCTAGGCATGGGCGCAGCCATCCAAAAGACATACGAAGAAGGTCTGTGGTATGGACGCAGCCACCCAGCTGAAGAGACCATAAATATGAGAGGGTATGGTCGCAGCCATCCCAAAGACTCAGGTATGGGCGCAGCCATCCATCAATGAGTCATGTAATAACAATCCACAAAATCGCAGCCTGGTTCCTAACAGACAAAAACCAGGGTCTTGCGCTCCATCCCAATCCGAACAAAGTACAAGTTCAAGCATGTGAATGCATGAGCTGAAGTCGAACATGCATGAAAATCGTCTGATTACCAGTTAATGATGAAAACTATTAACAGACGCGAGAGGTACCACCAATAGTGACAATGGTCCTCAAGGTACTGATAGGTATGATCCGCGGCGCGTGAATCAATGAGCTGGTGTCGAGCACCCGCAGAACCATCCGATCGGAGGCCAATGATGAAAACCTCACGTCGAACATGAAGAACCTGCCATTGAGGCATGCAGGCTCTAAGGCAGTTGAAGGGAGTCTCTAGGTCACTTTCCTGGATAATGAGCTGAAGTCGACAGGAAGTAACCTTGATCGAAGGTGGGCCATGATGTTTCCCACATCATCGACACGAGACAGAGAAGGACAAAAGATTTTGTGTGAGACATCAGTGGGAGGTGGTAATCTTGCAGAGGTCAACTTCTCTTGAACATATCGGCGGCACAACAGTGGCTTTGGCAGTATCTGACATCAAAGGAGCAGAGGTCATGGTGACAATGGCAATGAGCAGATGAGAGGTCAAATAGGATAGCCCAAACCCACGGAGGCTAATGTGAAACAAGATGAGAAATCCCCACCCAGACACGAATGTATATGAGTGCCATGTTCGAGAGCGACATATTGCCGACACGACCATTATTACAGTTTCATTTTCCCCACCATTTCTGGCAGGTACCCCGGTTATTTTTGGATGACAAGCTTGACAGGGATAGCATATGCTTGGGGAGGCGTCATTTTGACAATGCCCAATGTCATTGAGTTTTAACGAGCCTGACAAAGGAGGACCTCGGCGTCTTTTCCTGTTTAGAGAGTCTGAAAAGACGGCGAAAAGGAAACTCCAGGGGGGTCCTTTTTCGTAAAGTTGTATCTCTCGAGCCCAAAAAAGTATAAAACAATGCTCGAAAGAACCGCCCGACCATTACAATCGAGGAGTACTTTTCGTGAATAGTAGCTTCGACCCGAAAAAGTAAAAAAGCGGTCGGAAGCACGTTGTTTTAGAGCCAATAACGAGTGCGAAACGACAAACACCCGACAATCTTTTTAAGTTAAACGGTCGGAAAAAGAGCTTAAAAACGACCGCCTCTCGTTCCTTTTAACGAGCCGAAAGGAAGCTCGGCCATCTTTTCTTGATTCATGTCGGAAAAGAGCTTAAAGACGACATTTTTTGGGACCAAGTGTACGAAGAAACGTTATGACCGCGCCAGTTACTAGTACCTTCACAAGAACACCACCCGCATAAACCTGTTCGATATGTATAAAAACATAGTAAAACATGCATAAAGGCGTAATACAGCGACATTAGTGCTAAATCCATGGTAAAAATACGACAAAAACCCACATTGATAAGAAATTATAACTAATTATGAATTTTTTACCATAAATAGGGGGGTAAAAGTCATTTTTTACCATTGTTACCATTTTGAGTTGTGAAGAACGTTGAGGAGCTGCAAGGTTGACGGAGCGATTTCCAGCCCGTACGGACACCATTCATCCGGCAGCTTGTTCCAGGTAGGTTCTCCTCCCCCTGCGCTTTAATTTAAGTCTTTTTGGGAGCAATTCCACGGTGGTAAGTGGCCCTTTGGGCAAATTTTTTGAGCGTTGGTGCGCTCTCGGTCAGCGCGGATTTCCCGCTTGGGTCCGCGTTGATCGATTTACATTTACACGTACCACCTCATGGGTCAGCGCGGAAAACACGTGTGCTTCCGCACTGACCTAAGGAAAAAACAACGGTACGCCATTATCAGCGCGACTGTTTTAAAAACAGTCGCGCTGGCGCCGTAAAGATTTGTTTTTAAGAAAATGAACGTACAAATCTCAACGGTTAGCATCCTAATATTTTTTCATGGTCTTGCAGGGCAAAATGTCTTTTGTTTGGCAAGAGAGAGCTCACGATGATGAGGATATAGCCGCTTATGCAATTGCCGAATGCCGAAATGCAATGCGGGCATGCGGGTTCTTGAAATTCTTCCTTACTCCGCGCCTGAGGGCGCAACCTGACTTACTTGAGCTCTTAATCAGAGCTTGGAACCCAATGGATGGAAAATTCATGATCCGCGGTGTTATAGACATTTTTGTGCCTTACAGCATGAAGCATGAAATTTCAATAATCTAAGGGATCCAAAGTCCCTAAACATGTTGTTCCTACCTCTAGAGGAACACGGTCAACAAACCACAGCACTGAATATCAGTTCTCCACCTGAAAACACTCAAAAACAAGCTAATTCTGGATCATGTCAACTGCTCCACTGAGCATTTGCGCTGAATGTCAACTACTCCACTGTGTACCTGCACTAAATGTCAACTGCAAAGAAGGCTACCTGCGCTGGGCGCGTTTGGCCAAGTGGCACAGTCATTCCTCAAGGTGTCAATGCCCAGGAAGCTTCCAAAATGACACTTGGATCAGGGAATTCGACTGGTGATGAGTAAGAGGGTCTAGATCTCCAAGTGGAAGCAAGAACCTCCAAGTGGACTCAAGAACTGAAGAATAACTGAAGTGGGAGAGGACACTAGTCAGCTTCATGCCAGCCTCAAGCTGACTCATCCTTTCTCCAAAACTCCTATATATAGAGCTCTCTCATGAGGTCTAGGGAGGCTGGAATCTTGTGAATGTAAGGAAGTGTTGTTGGTTTGAGTATAGAACTATTGGGTGATTTGCTTTGAAGGAGGTGAAGAGGAGATTTCTTTCTGCTGGGAGGTGATGCTGGATTGGGCCTTTTATGGTTGTATCACTTCCTGAACTTTACTTCTTCCATTAATAAAGCATTTGAGGTTCTTCTATATGCATGTGTCTCAATGATGTGTTGTTATACTTGTGTATTTGATTTATTCTAATCTTTGAATCAATTATGAATTTATGCTTCTTGTAGTTTCCCTCTCTTGTTATTTTGCAGGATCTTGGTGTAGCTGGGCCAGTGAAAGAGCAAGGAGCTGGGAGCAAGCAGCAAAGAGAGAAGATTGGATCAATCATTAGCGGAAGACATCGGTTAGTGGATATCTTTCTCCCCTCTCTTACATCTCATAAAGAAGTAATCTCGAATAGCTTTGCTTTGATTGCGGCTGAGGTACTATCACCCTTAGAGTGGGATAGGGTCATTCTGTATTGGATACTTTTCCCAACAACAAATTGGCGACTCCGCTGGGGATCGTATCTTTTTGGTTGTTTGTGTTTTTGCTATTCATTTCATAAACACAGGGAGTACCGAATCGAACTGCATTTGGATCTTTCAAGTGCAAAGTAGAGGGCAGCTACTCTAGCTCAGTTTCTGGGCATGTTTATGATTTGAAGAGCTGATCCACAAGGACTCTGAATAGCTCTTAGTGATAGCTTTTCATCCTCCTTTTCATCCCTTAGTGTGTACTTGATTGATAGCTTCTGATTTGGCCAAAAACTGTGAATTTTTTAGCAATCTGTGACCCGGAAACTGAGAAAAACGAAAGTTTATCTCTTCAGTGCAGGCACTGTGAAGGCAGTCTGCATTTCAGCGCAGATCCCGAAGGGGCTACCTGCGCTGAATGTCAAACTGACAGTGTACCACTTGCGCTGAACTAGTTTTGCCTTGTGCTACTGGGGTTCCCTGCTGTTTATTGCCCTGTTTTCATCCTTGTTTTTGCAGCCTGTTATCAATCAATGTACCTATCTGAAACCAACTTTCCTTGCCACTATTCCGCCTCGGTTGTATAAAGAAACTGTATTTGTTCTTTGTGTATTTCTTATATCATTTACAGTTTCCCGTAATGAAAGTGAACTAGTCTTGCTATGGCCTCTTAGATCTAGACCTGTGATAAGTGTCGTTTTGATCTTAAGAGTTAGTTTGTTTGTTGTTCATAGCTGATTGAGCTTTTGCTTTCGTCATATGGTTTGAATTTATATATTTCTAGTGTCGAAACAAGTAAATCTTAAGGTGTCTTTTGATTTTGGACAAGCTTGTTTGCTTTCACTTGAAATCGAATTCAAAGTTATACAACAGCTTTCTTTTTGTATTACATCAACATTAAGAAAGAGAAAAGAAATACCTGCATTGTGCATTTTGCATTTGATAAGTTTGTATGTTGATTTAGGGAAAAATGCATTAATGTATGCTCTTTGATCTGTGTGAAAAGATGATGTCTTTCTTTTCCCTCAGTAGTTAAGATTTTCATAAGTCGAAAAGATTGAAAAAGCTTGCTTCTCATCTTAGACTGCATTTAGGAATTTGTATCAAACATCTCGTGGTGAACCTTGAAAGGCAAACTTTAAAAAAGATCAACTTAAAATATATTGAATGAACCTAACAACGCTTTGAAACATAACGCAAACACATAGAGGTCTAAGCTAGAGACGTGTTCCGGCGTCGTTAAACGTAGTGACTGTCGATCTCGAAGAAGGTGGGTGATTCCTCCTGAGAGTCGGTGGCACTAATACGGACTTGTGCTCCCACGTACCGTCGCGTATATATTGGGAGACCCCTATAGGCATATATATCTTTTATCCTTAGGAAGTCGTGTCGGCCGCCCTACTGATCGCAATGCAGTGAACACAGCATTCACGAAGATCGACCACTCGTACCGTAAAACGTATTCTGTGGTTTTGCGAAAGGTTTGGCACACCCTCTGCCTAGATCTCCAGAGCAGTTTCTTTTGGCCTTTTTCAAACTCTATAACTGAAAAAGCCATCCGAGCATTTTTCGCTTCGGGCTCGTTAAAACATCGAAGGAGACTAGAGTCATCTTTAGCTTTTTCTCGACTCTTAAAAAGTGAAAAAGCAAGTTGTGTCTAAAAGCGTCTAATAAAATTCATTCAATTCGGAAACACAAATTTCCCCTTTTAATATTTTGGTTGATCGAGTAATCCGAAATCATGGAAGAAATTCAATTAAAACCCCGTCGTTCGCGGAGGCTTACGAGTCAACCGTCTTTGTCTCCGGAATCGAAAACAGTACGGACAAAGCGAACTCGTTTAACCGGTTCAAAATCTCCTATAAAAGTTAGAACAAGTGTTCCAACTGCATCTGAGGTTCCGGTTACTCCAAACATTTCTGGAAACCCTGCCTCTATAGAAGAAGTTCAACAGCCACAGAAGGACAGTAATACTGATCCTAGTCTGGGGGCAAATACTTGTATAACTGAACCAGTTCCATCTGTAACCGGTCCAGAGAGTTTTGTTCCTCAAACAACTGTCGCTGTCGAAACAACCACTTCTTCGGCACCAGAAATATTTTACGGACCTGACGGTCTTCCTCTTCCACCGGGTTTGATTGCGATAGAGGAAATTGCAGAGGATCCGCAAGCAAGTACTCCAACCCATTTTGGAGTCGGGGTCACTCTATTTCCTTCATCAGAAGTTAATCCACCACAAGTGGAAGCTCCTGTAGAATCGCTAGGCAATCTATTGGATAGAATTAAGATGTCTGAACAACCGTCATCATCTAGGATTGTGTCAAATGACACAGCGACAGCAGAAGCCCCTGCCGTCACTCCGACAATGTTTGCCGGCATACCAGCTGTCCCGACTAGCTCACAACAGCTAGAAGGAGTCCACCAAGGGACTATTTCGACAGTATGGTTTGTTCCAGTTTGTTCATCCGGAGTAATATCCGGCAACTCTTACGTTGAAACTCGACAGATTGATCCTCATGGAGGTCAATTTGGGCCATCCAGTCCTCAAGGACTAACAATCCCTCTGAGTTCCAGATTGCTACCGTATGGGGGGCAGTATGCCCTTTCATTACCTCCTCCGGGAGGATATCCATACGGCAGTTCTCAACAGTATTCAGGTTATACTGGAATTGCATCAAGTAGTTGGGTACCCATGCTACCTCAACAACCAAGGGTTGTATATTCTATGCAACAGTGTGTACCTATGACGAACATCCCAACCACACCGGCTATTGTAACTGTGTCACAAGTCCAAGCGATACCTGTTACATGTCAACCTCAGATTTCTCAGGTTGTAATGCAACAGCCTCTTGCACATGGGCCACAACCACAATCGCCAACTGGTGGGGTGACACAGGTCCAAACGGGTACAATTACCCCACACCTCGGTCCAACGGTTAGCATAGCACAACAGAACATGGCTTCATAACCATGGTTAGTGCAATACCAACAACCACAATTCCAGCAAGTGTACCAAGGTTCTGAGGAGCAGATCTTTGTGAACAGTGGACAACCGTATATCCAAAACGGTCAAAACCAACCACTTTACAGTGGTCAGGTCCACCAACCGTATCAGTCATACCAACATCAATTACATTATGCTGGTATGCAAAGGCCCACTGCTCAAGCAATTCCATCGTACCCTGGTTATGCTTCGCCTAACCTGAATCAACAGTTACCATTCGTGGCAACTTTAAAGTTACCCGATTTACACCGGTTAACCAACAATCCGATTGCTTATGCCCCTTGGTGGCCAGCGATTCCTCATAAACTTCCATCTGACATTCCTAAATTCAATGGAAATCCAGGTGAAGACCCATCGAATCACGTGATGACTTTTCATCTGTGGTGTTCGTCGAACACCCTAAACGACGATTCGATAAGGCTTCGCCTTTTTCAGAGGACATTGACAGGTCCAGTGGCTAAATGGTATATTGAATTGCCAAGAGCCTCTTTCGACAATTTTAGTTCCCTAGCCACGACTTTCTTAACCCATTTTCAATTACCGATAAGGTATGAAACGGGAACAGAAATATTAACCAACTTCAAACAGACAACTGCCACCCATATATCTGATCATATACATGAGTGGCGTCGTCGTCGTAGGATGGTGAAAACATATGTTCCCGATCAGCTGTTAGCTGAATGGTTTATAAAGTCGTTACTTCCTGCTATAACGGAAGATGTGGCCAAGGGGGGAGTCGTAACAGAGGAGCAAGTTATCGCTCGTGCACAGTATTTGGACTTAGTTTATACTCAGTCCGGCACGCTCTACGACAAAATACCCGACACCCCTAGACCAGAATTTTCAATTCCTCCTCCTCCTAAATCAAATAGTGACTCTCATGCCAGTGATGGCGTGATTGGCACGGCAAACGCGAAATCGACAAGGGCTTCGTCCAAGAAAGCCCGTAAGAATTCGGATCAAAATGCAAAAGAAGAAATTCTTGCTTCGGAAGTAAATGTCGTATCGGCAGATAAGGGCAAAGAAACCAATCAACCAGGAAGCAAGAAAAATCAAAACAAAGGGAAGAAGAAGAAACAAGGTGAATCATCTCCTCGGAAAAATTCTTCAAACCCTCCTGGGCAAGGGAAACAAATTTATCCATGTCAAATATGTGATGAAGAGGATCATTACACAAAGAATTGCCCATTCAAAGCTGAGTTAAAGAGGTTCTTTAAAAGTTCCCAAACCTCAGCTATGTTGACTGATCCGTTTCCCAACCCAGGTCAAAATCTGGTTGATAGTGGAAATGCTTCCCCGTCGCAAGTACTTATGTTGTCGGTTTCAAAACAGCAGAATGATGCTTTGATTTTGACAAGGAACAAAGATTACGGGAATCCTCAGCTGTCGAACGAAAAAGGTAAAGATCAACCAAGTAGTTAGACAACAACTTCGACAGAATTTGTAGCACCCATCATTCCTGAATTAACAATAAAACCGCCAAAAGGGGTAGTACACAAGTCGACATTTAATCCTCGCGCCAGAGCGGCGCAGCATTATAACATAGTGGAAGATTTGGCACAATCACCATCCGCTATGTCGACTCTTGAGGTACTACAAAATTGTCCAACCCAAAGGCAGGCGTTGTTATCAGCAATTGGTGGGGTTGATCCTAAGGATTCCAATCTTGTATCCTTTGATCACAAAGGATACGATCCTCAGTTACCAGCTCAATTATCTTTCCTTATTCAAGTGAAAGCCCTCAACAAAACTGTTCACAGAACAATTATTGATGAAGGAGCATCAACATGTATTATGTCGATGAGTTGCTGGAAAACTTTAGGATCTCCAACCTTGTCGTGGTCTTCGACGACATTAAAAGCTTTCGACGGAAGGACTTATACCCCGTACGGTATCCTTAATAACTTGAAAGTTGAACTAGGAGGAAAAACATTAGAAATTGATGTTGAGGTCATCGATGGAAATCTTGACTACAACATCCTACTGGGTAGACCATGGATTTATGCCATGGCAGCTGTTGTGTCGACTTATTTTAGGAAGATCGCATTCCCGTTTGAAGGAGGGATTACGATCGTCGACCAACAGAATTTCCTCCCTAATGGTTCACAAGTTACAGGAAGAATTCCCATGATCCATGAGAGCAACCATTCACTTCAAGATATCGGAGTAGGATTATTGAAAGACCCCACATTGATGGGAACTTTCGCGCTACCACCTCCTATTTACATGGGAAATATACCGTTTGTAGCAACCTGCAACATGATATCTTCCACGAAGGTCGACATGGATCGTGCAATTGTTTTGCCCCCAAGCTCTTTAGAAATATTGTAGCAATCAATGTTTCAAGCATGGGAGGCGAACCCAAATCAACGCTCGTCAAGCGTTTAAGTAGATAGGTCTAGAGAATATGGAACCCCATTAGATCCTTGGTCGAAAGTACATGGGACTGACGAAGGAATCTTACAATCAATGATGATTGAGGGGGCACCATGGAATGATCACCACCATCGTTCCCTTCTTCCGGAGTATGAAGAAGATACTCAAAGAGACCTTTATCACCCTTCAGTTTTTGAATTCCTAACAAATACTGTAAACACGGTGGATTCCGAGCGAAACCTATCCAATATTGAAGAGACTATAGCCATAAATATCTCAACTAAAACAGATGTTGTAGAGAATATTTATGTCGGCAAAGGTTGTTCCCCTTCAGAACTGGAAATATATAACGCTCTTTTTCGTGAATTCAGAGATGTCTTTGCTTGGTCATATGATGAAATGCTAGGCATTGACTCGAGTATCGTTGAACATGAAATTAAAATGTATCCTGATGTCAAACCAGTAAGACAACGGCTTCGACAGGTGCACTCCAAGAAAGCCGCTGCCATTAAGGCAGAAGTTGAAAAACTTCTCCATGTTGGATTCATCTACCCGGTTCCTCTAACCGATTGGGTATCGAATATTGTCCCTGTTATGAAAAAACAAGGGACGATTAGAGTGTGTGTCGATTATAGGGATGTAAACCAAGCTTGTCCAAAGGACAACTACCCTACACCCTTCATCGACCAGATAATTGATGAATGCGCCGGATGTGAAATCTTTTCATTTATGGATGGATTTTCCGGGTATAATCAAATAAATATCCGCCCACATGACCAGTCAAAGACTGCATTTATTTGTCCGTGGGGCACATTCACTTATCGAAAATTACCCTTTGGTTTAAAGAACGCAGGGGCGACGTTTCAGAGGGCAATGAATTATGCCTTCCATGACATCAAGAACATTGTTCAACCTTATCTCGACGATCTTCCGGCTCATTCGCGAAAGCGGACTGATCATCCGCAGCATTTAAGAGCAATATTTCTACGTTGCCGACACTACAAGATAAGACTCAATCCACACAAATGTGTGTTTTTCGTCGGTTCTGGTCGTTTACTTGGCTTTGTAGTCTCTAAGGATGGGGTTCCTCTCGACCCCTGCAAGGTTCAGGCAATCATTAATTTGCCTCCACCTTCAAATTTGCTTCAGATTCAGAAACTCCAAGGGAAAGCAAACTTTCTGAGGAGGTTCATTCCAAATTACGCAGAACTTGCTAAAGGTTATACTCGTCTTTTGAAAAAGGATGTACCTTTCGTCTGGGACCAGGTGGCGCAAGCTTCCTTTGATGCTCTGAAAGATTGTCTAGTAAAAGCATCATTAATGTACGCTCCGGACTATCAAAGAGATTTTAACCTGTATCTGGTTGCAGCGGATTCGACCATTGCGATGGTTTTAGTTCAAGAAGTTGATGGAATTGAACATCCTATATATTATTTAAGTAAAAACTTAAATGATACAGAAAGTAAATATTCTTATGTGGAAAAACTAGCGCTTGCAGCTGTTCAGGCGATTCAAAGGTTTCGACATTATGTCCTCTTTCGGAAAACTACCATCTTGTCAGACTGCAACCCCATGACTTATATACTGTCGCGACAGTTGCTGGGGGGCAAATATTCAAAATGGATAGCGATCCTTCAAGAGTTTGATCTGGAATTTGTAAAATCCAAATCAAAGAAAGCTCTAGCTTTCGCAGAATTACTATGCGATCTCCCATCGTCGTCCAACGATGAAACATCAGAAGAGTCAATCGTGGACGAAAGTTTGTTTCTGATATCTGTAAGCGATGAGTGGTATGGAGATATCATATTTTATCTCCAAACCCAAAAATTCAGGTCTAACACCTCTCGCTCCGAACAAAAACGTATACGATACCAAGCAAAAGACTACATGATCGTCGGTGATACACTTTACCGTCGTGGTATCGATACAGTTCTGAGGAGGTGCCTTACCCATAAGGAGGCCGAAAAAGCCCTGAATGAGTGTCATTCAGGCGCGTGTGGGGGGCATCAATCTGGATATGCAATAGCACAAAAAATCTTACGAGCAGGATACTTCTGGCCAACCATGTTCAAAGATTGCATAACCGCAGTCAGAAGTTGCCATGCTTGTCAAATTTTTGATAGCAAAACCAGACAACCACCCGCACCTTTACAGCCGATAGTTGCTGTTGGGCCCTTCGCCAAGTGGGGCATCGATTTCATGCAATGTAACCCCACCTCGACCGGGGGGCATGGGTATATTATAGTCGCTGTTGACTATTTTACCAAATGGGCCGAGGCGATGCCTACATTGGATAACACTGGTGAAACAGCTGCCCTTTTCTTTTTCAATCATGTAGTCGCCAGGTTCGGCGTACCACAGGCTATAGTGACAGATCATGGGTCGCATTTTCGCAATCACATGATGGTCGAATTAGCTGCCAAGCTAGGGCTATCTCACGACAGCTCTACCCCATATTATCCGCAAGCCAACAGACAAGTTGAAGCAATCAATAAGGTCCTAAAGCGTATGTTGCAAAGGATGATCGGGGTTCATAAAAGAAGGTGGCACCTAATCCTGTACTCAGCCTTGTGGGCCTACCGAACGTCAGTAAAGAACGCAACCGGGTTCACGCCTTTTCAACTGGTGTATGGCCTGGAAGCAGTCTTGCCAATACAGTGCGAAATTTCGTCGCTTAAACTCGCAATCGATCTTCTCCCCGGAACTTCAGAAGCCCATAAGAAACGAGTCAAGGCTCAGTTCGACAAAAGTGTCAAACCCCGTGTCTTCTCAGAAGGTGATTTGGTCTTGCTTTATGACCAAGAATCCGATAAATCGGGAGCAGGTAAATTCAAATCCTTATGGATGGGCCCCTATATTGTTAAAAGGGTGTTAGCAAAAGGAGCCTACGAGTTAATGGATTACGATGGAATTCCACTGGCGCAACCCCGCAACGGGCTATACCTCAAGCGTTACTATGCTTAAATAGTAACCTGCATGCTTTTGTTGTATTTTGTTTTCGCTAAAGTATTTGTTCTGGTCGAGTGATCCACCTTTTCATTTATTGCAGATGTCGAACCTTCTGGAGACATGTGTTGGATATGTCGGGGGAGCGAGTCGTAGTTCGCGGAACCTATCCTCCGCGGCCTGGGCCATTTTTGATCCAAGCGGCGAGTTAGTAAGTTTCAGAGGTGTATGTATTGGGCAATCAATGAATATCATCGCTGAGTATAGCGCGTTGATAGAACTACTCTCTGATGCCATCACATGTGGCATACGCCGACTAATTGTCAGGCTAGACTCACAGCTCGTAATACTACAACTCAATGGTATATATTTTGTTCGCAATCCAGCTATTTATCGCATGTTCCTAAGGGTTAAGATCTTGGAAAGACAATTTGATTCAATTCAATATCAACATATTTCCAGGAACTTAAACACATTAACTGACTCATTAGCAAACTATGTGTTAGATAGACATTTGCAACATTTATAAAAGGGATACATCATCAAAGATTGTACATATGGATCATATACCTCAATCAGAATAAAACTCGAAAATCAAAATATATATAAGATGTTTATATAGTTCATACATAATGTTCTGTAACCAAGACAAAATTGGTCATATGACCTAAAGAATCAAAAGATGCTAGGGGGCACCCTAGCCTAGTGGTGCTCATGATAGCACGTCACGGCCTGTGCAATCATGCGCAAGAGACGAGTCCATCGTCTAGGCACACCAGTAGTGTGTCGCTGCAGCTGTAAAGGTAACTCATCAATCCTCACATCGGGAATGCCGAGAGTAAGGCTCTCAACCTGCTCCTGCACAGCTGTAAGGGTCTCAGTATCGTCAAGGTTGCGGAGGATAGCTCTCCTAGCAGGCTCCACTGTCGGGGCGGCAACTGGCGGTCTCGGACGAACTGCTGGACGAACAGGACCAACATCTGCATGCACCCAAGAGTATGATTAAAAGTCTTGATAGAAGAAAGCACAGCAACATTATAAATAAGAACAGTAAACAGTAATATGGTCAAAGAGTTTACCAATAGCGCCCCACTGTTCGCCATCCGGTAGCACCAAATCCGGATCACCTCGGAAATCCATACCCACATATGGATACTCGGAAAAGACCATCTCCTGGCGCTCAAACCACCTGAAGAAGGCATCAGTAAAAGTAATCTGAGGTTGACCAGCATGCCTAGACATGTGATCGACCCACCTCTGCATGCGTGGCTCGGTCGGAGAAGGCAAGTCGAGTATGATGTACTGAGGCTGCATTAGTGGGATTTTCTTCAAGTTGAAGGCAGTCAGAATAGAACCAAATCCAAAGTTCTTCAGCTTCCCATCCTTCACCTTGGTCAACTGACTTTTCATCTGAACAAGTACTGCATCACACCAGTTGAATACTTTCGGTTGGAGACACTCCAAGGCGTGCTGCATATAAGACCTGTTGGCAACATGTAGAGATGCGCTACCGGCCATCCTACCAATGGTATATAGAATGGACCTGAGAGACCTGTCAGTAATCTCATGGATAACAATCTTGCCATCTCTGCTCGGCTGAGAACCTTCCCTGCAATACTGGCAGACATAATCTCTGGTGGAATCGGTCCCCCGGGCCGTACCTGACAAGGAAATGGGGGCACCTCATCTTGACAACCCAGTCAAGAAGTACATGTCCTCTATGGTCAAGGGGATGGACTTTCCCCTAATCTGGAATACTTGGTTAACAGGATCCCAAGCATCAAGCATATACTGCAGCAAAGTAATCTGTGCTCTCATGCTAGAGATACAGAAAAACATCAGCAGGCCACAGTTCCGCAACGCGTTCACCGTGACCGGGTCATGGAGGGAAATCATGTCCTCCTCTTCATGTTCTCGTTCTCACCATGTAAGGGACATTTTTTTCAAAGTTCCCTGCAAAGCAAACAAGAGAAGGAGTAAGTTCCTGATTTTGATGAAAAACTGGCGAAAATTCATCGAAAAATGAGCTGGAAACTCAGTTTTCTGAGCCCAGCGCAGGCAGAAAGTGTCCCACCTGCGCTGAAGGTCAGGATGCCTTAAGGCAGCTTGACATTCAGCGCAGGTTTCGAATGGGAAACCTGCGCTGAAGTTAGGGCGCCCTGGAAAAACCCCTGAGGCGCAGAAAGACTGAAAAACAGGCATAAAACCGGAAAATGAAACCGTGAAAAGAAAGAGCTAGGGTTTAGCTCCTACCTGGTCCAGACGGCGCCGAAAATCGTCCGCAGAATCTCCCGGAATCAGCTGGTGAAAATCAAGGGGGAAGAGGCACCTCCAGAGCTCCAACAAACCAAATGCAAATGAAATGGTAAATGAGAGGTAAAAACACCTTTTAATGGCTTTTTACGTAGTTCAAAGTGAAATATTAGGGTTATAATCTCATTTTCATGCAAATATTATTCATTTCTAACAAAGTTTGTTGCAGCAATTGAGAATGCAGTACTATCCTTGAAAAGAGAAAAGCTAGTAATGGTGAAAAAATCAAAATTTGACCATATAATCGAGCAGTTTTACCACGGAATTTATGCTCGTTAAAAAATAGAAAAGCGAGATCCGAGCAGTTTTAGCACATAGTTCATGCTCGTTAAAAAATAAACATAAGATTGAGCATTCAAGCTCATTAAAAAATGAACATACCTCGGTAAATAATCACTGTGATCGTAAATTTATTAGCCATAAAAGGCCTTGGTCGTGTTTTGCACCTGCCACCTCCATTCCATTTGGCCGATCGTTCACCTCCATATGATTGTTTACCCATTTTGAGGAACAGCTGTGAAGAGTGATTTCACCTAGCCATCCTTGTGACACTGCCGTGATTGGAAAATTCCAACCTATACCTGGAATCTGCTGCTATCCCTGTTTATCACTCGTTCCTCAAAAGACGAGTCTTCTTTGAGCTCTTTTCAATTGACTCGTCAAATATGAAAAGTTTGCCGAGTTTTGGCCTTCCAGCTCATTAAAATGACCGGAAAAGCTATCCCTCCTCTAGATTTTAATCTTTTTGGACCTGAGGGATTATTGCACAAAAAGGTCGAGCGCTTGTTTTATTCGGCTCGTTAAAGTTATCGAAAACTCATCCCTTATGTATTGTTTTATACTTTTTCGGACTTAAGGGATTAGATGACGAAAAAGGAATTTTGGAGTTAACTTTCTGTACCTTTTCAGACTCTCTAAAAATGAAAAGGACCGAGTTTTCCTTGTCGTTAGACTCGTTAAAATGATTAAATAGCGACAAAATTGTCTTTAGACGAGAACGATTTTCCCTATCGCTAGGCTCGCTAAAACATAGCGATGGGCTTGCCCGAAGGGCAGGTTATAGAACAAGCATATGTTATCCTCCTCAAGCTTGAAAAAAATAAAGAGGTACTGGTCAGAAATGACTGGGGAAAAATTGGGAGAACCTCAAAGCTTTAATGGTAGCAAGTCGCTCTTGAACATGACACTTTTCCTCCGTATCACATCGGGTTGGGTTGTTTCATTCACCGGTCTCATAACCATGGTCTCGCCAAACCATCCACATTTGGGGTAATGCTACCAATCCATCGCATCAGTGTCGTTATATGTTCAAGAGATGTTGTTCAGAAAGAGTCAACCATGTCCCATCCACTGCCATACATTATCCTTCATCCATCCATGATCGCCACCCTGAATCATATTTCACAGATTGTTTCCACCTCCACTAAAATCATTAGCTCCGTTCCATGTCACTGATGTGGGATTCATTAAGGCCCTCCTTTGACGGATCGCTTCTTGTCGACTTCAGCTCATTATCCAAGAAGTTGATCTAGGAACACCCCCCTCAGTACTTTGAAGCTTGCATGCCTCAATGGCAAGTTTCTCACTTCCGGCGACAGGTATACATCAATGACCTTCGACCAGAAGATTTTGCGTGGTGTTCGACGCCAAGTCCTTTATTCACACCACGTGAATTGTACTGCAGTACCTAGAGGGTCATTATCATTATCGGTGATTCCTCTCGCGCTTGTTAACGGTTTACATCATTGACCGGTAATCAAGCGATGTCTTTCCATGTTCGACTTCAGCGCAATTCTCACATGGATCGACTTGTACTTAGAGTGAAGATCGAACGAGTTTGAAGACCCCGGATCTAGTTTCATCCATCCGGGCTGCGATATATATTCAGGAAATATAAAGACATTTGACATGTACATCATTACAGCAGATGATCATCCTACTCAAAGGATGATAATTTCAGCAGAGAATTATCAGTCTACCATCAGACGATCGTCTGTTCTATGTACTAAAATGAATTTATAAAGCTGAGCATGGGAATGCCCACCTCAGCTAGATCATGAAAGCAGAATGAAAAATAATGTATTGTATTGTATTTTATTACAGGTCACCTCTCAGCGATTGAATGAACTTCGGATCCTCCTGATAAAGCATTTCACCCGATAAACGACCTCATACTTTAGGGGGCAACTGTTATAGACATTTTTGTGCCTTACAGCATGAAGCATGAAATGTCAATAATCTAAGGGATCCAAAGTCCCTAAACATGTTGTTCCTGCCTCTAGAGGAACAAGGTCAACAAACCACAGCACTGAATATCAGTTCTCCACCTGAAAACACTCAAAAACAAGCTAATTCTGGATCATGTCAACTGCTCCACTGAGCATTTGCGCTGAATGTCAACTGCTCCACTGTGTACCTGCGCTGAATGTCAACTGCAAAGAAGGCTACCTGCACTGGGCGAGTTTGGCCAAGTGGCACAGTCATTCCTCAAGGTGTCAATGCCCAGGAAGCTTCCAAAATGACACTTGGATCAGGGAATTCGACTGGTGATGAGTAAGAGGGTCTAGATCTCCAAGTGGAAGCAAGAACCTCCAAGTGGACTCAAGAACTGAAGAATAACTGAAGTGGGAGAGGACACTAGTCAGCTTCATGCCAGCCTCAAGCTGACTCATCCTTTCTCCAAAACTCCTATATATAGAGCTCTCTCATGAGGTCTAGGGAGGCTGGAATCTTGTGAATGTAAGGAAGTGCTGTTGGTTTGAGTATAGAACTATTGGGTGATTTGCTTTGAAGGAGGTGAAGAGGAGATTTCTTTCTGCTGGGAGGTGATGCTGGATTGGACCTTTTATGGTTGTATCACTTCCTGAACTTTACTTCTTCCATTAATAAAGCATTTGAGGTTCTTCTATATGCATGTGTCTCAATGATGTGTTGTTATACTTGTGTATTTGATTTATTCTAATCTTTGAATCAATTATGAATGTATGCTTCTTGTAGTTTCCCTCTCTTGTTATTTTGCAGGATCTTGGTGTAGCTGGGCCAGTGAAAGAGCAAGGAGCTGGGAGCAAGCAGCAAAGAGAGAAGATTGGATCAATCATTAGCGGAAGACATTGGTTAGTGGATCTCTTTCTCCCCTCTCTTACATCTCATAAAGAAGTAATCTCGAATAGCTTTGCTTTGATTGCTGCTGAGGTACTATCACCCTTAGAGTGGGATAGGGTCATTCCGTATTGGATACTTTTCCCAACAACACGTGGCCAGGACATTGAGTTTGATTCCACAGATATTTATTTTTTGACTGGATTATCACGCCGGGGCCAGATGCCCATCCTGGAGGGGCAACGACCCAGCGGTGAGACGCTTGACCAGCTGATGGCTCGAGTGTGCCCAGGAGCTGTTAAAACACAGAGCGGGAAGGTTGGTATCCCGACGGTGAACGACATGCCTCTTCACACCATACTCTTTCTGGTGACACGGGCAGCGGGCTCTTTGGCCAATCATGAGGCCTCAAAGACCCAACTACTACTGGCTCTGGAGTGCTTACAGCCCACCATTTTCAACTGGGCAGCAGCTGTGACGACCAGCATGAAGAGGCAGTTGAGAAACTGCCGACGCGGAGAGTCGAAGCAGTTTGCATATGGGTCGCTCTTACTTTCACTCATGCTGGAGCGGGTGCCGGCCCTACAGCTACAGACCATGGTCGTGGATCCACCTAGAGGTCCCCGAAAGACGAGGGCCAGCCAATGGGCCCGCGTCATGCCACGTGGAGGTGGAGGCCACCCGGTGGCTTGGGGAGTGTATTTCCGAGAGTGGCTGGATCGGCAGGTTATTATCGTAGAGGACTGGCCATATGCCGGTATGGATTTCCGCAACGATCCCGACATGCCACTGCCCACGGGAGAGCATTGGGATGATGGAGGTATGACACTTGATCTCATTTTAATATTTTTGATTTTTTATATACATGTCTTAATAAATGTCACGGTGTGCAGATGTGGGACCCGTGAGACCCATTGGCCTAGCCCCAACGGCACGAAGAGAGGGGCAAGGAGCTGGAGCCCTGGCCCTAGTTCCTCCAGGAGTTGACACGTCGGAGACTATAGCTCGCAACCTCGAGGGTTTGCTGGAGGGGGTGCCAGATTACCAGGGGGTCGAGGAGGTCCCCATAGCTCATCAGATTCACACAGTGGGGGTGGCACCCAGGATGCACCGCCTTTTGAGGCGGGTGGCACGGGCAGCAGTATGCTATAGAGAGCATAACCCAGATCAGTAGTTATCTAGGTCTTTTCCACTGATGTTTTTGAGAGACACCTGTCTCGGATGTATCGAGAACACCGACTTTACTTCAGACATATACACTTATTTTTGAGCGCCTCAGTGCGCCACACGATATATATATATATATATATATACTGCTTTTGGATGGATCGTTTCACATGTGATGATATTTTTTTTTAATATGTTACGCAAATGTCTAATACAAATTTGATCTAATGTATCAGTTTGCACAACACACGACCCATGTATTTTCATTTTTTATGCAAGCTTGAAAGCACACATGCAAACTATGCTTCGGAAAAGAAATTATTTACACATGCTTATTCTATGGTCTTATTATGTTTTCTATCTCTTCTTGTATGATGTTTATCTATTCCGCAAATGTCTATCCAACACATGGTTTTCCAATGCATCGGTTAACGTATTTAATCGTCTCGGAATGTGTTGATATGTGATATAATCAAAATTCCTTTCTAACAATCTCACACGTAAATACAACCTTAGAATGCATTGGTCTCTGACGGAATATCGCCCGTTGAGTTGATGGACGATAAGTTGAGAGTCTAGGTTTACCACTAATGCACGGATGCCAAGATCAACTGCTTCGGCTAGTAATTCAATTACAGCACTGTATTCGGCAACATTGTTGGTGGTACGGCCCAAGCACACACCTTGAAGATCTAGCAACTCGCCGTGAGGATCGTAGATCGCCCACGCCGCAGAAGACAAATTGCAAGTACTACGGGAGGCGCCATCGGCGAAGCCAACGTAAGGTGTACTAGACATCTGCACAAGAAGCAAAAAATAAAATAAGAGGCAAACACGCCTTCACACCAAAGCAAAATAAGAAATCATGCACACATAACACACTTGCCAAGAACACACGTATGTACAAACTAGGTGCACGAAATCATGCATAATATTTTTTCAAATAGAGCCCGTTGCGGGGCTTGTCGAGAGGATTTCCTTCGTAATCGATCAGCTCATATGCCCCCTTTTTCAAAAATCTCTTCACGATATAGGGGCCTAACCACATGGATTCAAGTTCACCTGCCCCCAGCTTATCCTTATCTTGATCATAGATCAGTACTAGATCTCCCTCAACAAAGGAACGGGGTTGAATGGTATTGTCGAAGTGGGCCTTAACCCTCTTCTTCTGCACTTCAATAGCTAGAGAGGCTAAACGACGAGTCTCGTCTAGCCGCTCTAAATAGAGAAGCCTCTCCTCCACCGGAGTGGTGTTGGGAAGCAACTCGACAGCTAACTTTAATGAAGGAATCCCACACTCAACAGGAAGGGTGGCCTCCAGTCCATAAACAAGCTGAAAAGGAGTGAAACGGGTGGCGTCCTTCACAGAGGTCCGGTAAGCCCACAAGGCAGGGAACAGCATCAGATTCCAGTTAGACTTGTGCGTATTCACGGTACGTTGGAGCATTGTGATCAAAACTTTGTTCACGGCTTCAACTTGGCCGTTGGATTGAGGGTAATACGGCGTCGAGCTATCTTGACACAAGCCTAGCTGGGTCGTTAGTTCCGTCATCATGTGATTACGGAAATGTTTTCCATGATCTGTGACAATAGCCTGGGGGACTCCGAACTGAGTAATGACATGATTAAACAAGAACTGCGCCGCTGTGTAACCATCTGCATTCAATGTAGGCATCGCTTCGGCCCATTTGGTGAAGTAATCCATGACAACGATGATATATCCATGCCCCCCGGCCGAACGAGGGTTACAAGACGTATAATCGATGCCCCATTTGGCAAATGGACCTACGGTAACAACAGGGTGCAGTGGTGCAGGAGGTGCACGCATTTTCCGGTGGTAGACCTGACATTCATGACATGCACGGACGACAAGAATGCAATCCTTGAAGATAGAAGGCCAGAAATAACCAGCACGGAGAATTTTCTGGGCGGTGGCATATCCGGACATATGGCCGCCACAAGCACCGGAGTGGCAGTCATTTAATACCCGCTCAGCCTCCTCGAGAGTCAAGCATCGACGAAGAACAGAATCAATGCCGAGGCAGTACAGGGTATCGCCAATAATGCGATAGGGTTGAGATTGGTGATGAATCCTTCGACGACCGTCTTTCGATACCTTAGGATGGAAGGAAGATGTCTGCAAATAGACTATGATGTCCCCATACCAAGGGTCAAGGGTGCTGATTAGAAACAATGTTTCATCCGGGATATGCTCTTCCGAACGAGATGGGGCAGAAGGGGATGGCAAAGAACAGAGAAATTCGGCAAAGACCAGAGATTTCTTAGACTTGGCAGCAGTGAATTCCAAGTCAAACTCTTGTAGGATGACAATCCATTTCGAGTACTTGCCCCCCAGCAGCTGACGCGACAAGATGTAGGTCATTGGGTTGCAATTGGAAATCACGGTCGTGGTGCGCAATAGGATATAGTGCCGGAATCGTTGGACGGCGCAGACAGCTGCCAATGCCAACTTCTCGACATAAGTGTAACGAGTTTCCGTATCCAAGAGATTGCGACTAAGGTAATAGATAACGTGCTCATTGCCATCATCATCATCCTGCACCAGAACCATGTCGATGGTGGTGTCAGCGGCAGCTAGATAGAGAGAATAATCACGGTGGTAGTTCGGAGGTCTTAAGAGTGGAGCCGAGACAAGGAGGTCCTTGAGTCGCTCGAAAGACTCCTGGGCGATGGAATCCCAATGAAAGGGTGTGTCTCACTTTAATAACCGTGTGAAACCCTTAGCCACCTCGGCATAATTCGGAATGAATCGTCTAAGGAAATTTTCTTTGCCCTGCAGGCTCTGCAATTGCTGCAAAGAGGCAGGGGGAGGAAGATTCAGGATGGCCTCAACTTTGAGGGGATCCAGACGGATGCCTTCTCGGGAGACGATGAACCCGAGCAGTTGGCTAGATTCTACGCAGAAGACACACTTATGAGGATTAAGCCTTATGCGGTAGTGTCGACAGCGGAGAAAGATCTCGCGAAGATGAGAGGGGTGGTCCTGACGCTTAGCTGAATGAGCCGGAAGGTCATCTAGATAAGGTTGTACAATGTGACGAATATCATGAAAGGCATAAGACATTGCACGTTGAAATGTAGCGCCGGCATTCTTAAGACAGAAAGGAAGCTTCTTATAGGCGAAGGTGCCCCAAGGACAAATAAAAGTTGTCTTATGCTGGTCCGTGGGTGCAATGTTGATCTGGTTATAGCCAGAGAAGCCGTCCATAAACGAGTAAATTTCACTTCCTGCGCACTCATCAATAAGCTGATCGATGAAGGGCGTAGGGAAGTTATCCTTCGGACAGGCACGGTTGATATCACGATAGTCAACACAGACCCAGATAGTGCCCTGCTTTTTATTCACAGAGACTAAATTAGACACCCAATCCGTAAGGGGAATGGGGTAAATGAAACCAGCTTTAAGAAGCTTTTCGACTTCGGCCTTGATGGCTGCAGCCTTTCGGGGGTGCACAGGGCGTAAGCGCTGACGAACAGGCTTAGCACCTGGATATGTAGGTATTTCGTGCACCACTATACTTGGGTCGATGCCAGGCATTTCCTCATAGGACCATGCGAAGACATCACGAAATTCGCGAAATAAAGCAGTATAGAGTTGAACTTCCTCGGGAGTGCAAGTGACTCCGATATGAATGTGTTCGACGATCCCTGGTTTGATAGAGATGTCGATCGGTTGGGTTTGCGTGATATTTCCCATATTGCCCTCTGACACTTGATAAAGCTGAATGGGTGTTTGGAGGGGTGGGGATGGGACACTTGAAGCAAACCGCTCGAGACATGCGGTCATTTCCGGATGGGGAGGGAGAAACAAAGAGCGATGGTGGTGATCTGACCAAGGGAGCTCTTCGAGAGACATAGTCTCTATGATGGCTTCGTCGAAGGGAAATATTTCCTTCAATGGATCCGACGTAGCCTCATCTCCTAGCCAAGGGAAATGATCATATGAATCGGGAACACTGCTCGGAAGAGCAGGTTCATCAGGGGGAGCCGATGCAGCGACAATCTCGATGTAGTTGAGTTCGGCAGGACTCAACGGCATCATATCACCCCAAGAGTCTTCCTGATTAGCAGGAGGAAGAACCCACAGATCTGAACGTACAGAGATCATGTTGATAGGGGCGAGATTCGGAGGTGGGTGGGGAAAGACTCCCATTAAAGTGGGATCTTTGAAGAGTCCAGCACCCACGTTCACGAGTGATTTCGAGGTATGCTCCACGAATGGCACATTACCTTCAGAAGAAGAGGCGAAGAAGGAGAGCTGGTCCACCGTGACAATCTTCCCTTGGTGAGGGAAACGAATGACACGGAACAGGGAGGAAGCCACGGCCTGCATGGCGTATGTCCAGCTCCGTCCGAGGAGGAGGTTGTAGGTCAAATTGGCGTCAACAACTTCGACCTCCACTTCTATGGTCTTTCCTTCCAAAGAGATAGGTAAGCGTTGGAGGATACCGTAAGGACGAGATTCTCTTCCATCGAAATCTTCTAACGTCGTAGGGGACTGACTCAGAGCAGGGGAACCAATCGCCTTCCAACAAGCAACAGACATGATGCAGGTTGAGGCACCTTCATCAATAACCTTATGGTGAATCATTCTGTTATTGATGATGACCTGTATAAGGAAAGCAACTTGGTGAGGCAGTCTCTGTGTAAAACCCTCGAGATCGAAAGAAATAAAATCTGAATCTGCCGGGTCGATGCCACCAATAGCTGATAGCAAGGACTTCCTCTGGGAGGGGCAGCTCTGGAGGACTTCTAGAGCGGACATAGCAGATGGAGCTTGAGCTAAGTCCTCAACAATGCTATAGTGATGGGCAGCACGAGCATTAGGGTTGTAAGATGACTTCCTGAGTACACCTTTTGGAGGGGGTCGGGGGATCGTCTCAGTGCTGGGCCTTTCGATGTGGAGAGGACCAGAACTAGACAGAGGAGCGCTGGAGGGAGCCTCCGGCTCTTTCCCGGCACGAGATGGATAATCTTTCGCTCGAGTTGAAACATGGATGGGGATCGTGCCAGCCATGAACACTTGAGAACCGAACGAGGAAGAGGGTTGAGACAGGTCTGCCACCATTTGGGTCTGCTGGGAAGGGAAAGGCTCTTTGAGCACTGCAGGAGTCCCAGGAGCACCTTTCAATAACCGACTAACTTCGGACCGCCTTGGGCAGTCCTTAGTGTAGTGATCCTCATCACAGATGAGACAAGGATACTTAGGTTTTCGTTTAGCTCCTTCCTCGGGTGGAGGCTTAGGGGCATCCTGCTTTGGCTGTCCAGATTTATCTTTGGCTTTCCCCTTCTTTTTCCCTTTTGAGGATTTGTCTACCGCGGTGGACTGGACGGCGTTTACCTCGGAGGTACTTCCAAGATTAGATTGGCCCTGAGAAGCATTTTCATTAGAAGCGTTCTATTTTTGGTTCCCAGGGTTCGCGGCCGATTTCTTCGATGACGAGTTCACAGAGCCAATGACTCCATCAACAGATGGTTTGGGTGGAGCCTTGGTCTGTCCAGGCCTCGGGGCATCTGGAAAATAATCATATAGAGTACCCGACTGAGAGTATACTAAGTCTAGGTACTGAGCTCGCGCGATCGCTTGCTCTTCAGTTACACAAGCTCCCATAGCGATGTCCTTCGCAATTTTAGGGACAAAGGAAGTTGTGAACCAATCGGTCAGGAGTTGATCAGGAATCCAGAATTTGATCAAGCGACGATGCCTTCTCCATTCATGTATATGATCAGATATGTGCGTAGCCGTGTCCTGTTTAAGAGACGTGAGGAGATTTGTCCTTGTCTCGTACCGAATGGGTAACTGAAAATGAGTTAAAAACGCCATATCCAGCGAGTTGAAATCTTGAAACATGTCGCGATTCAGCTCAATATACCATTTAGCGGCTGAACCGGTGAGGGTTCTCTGAAAGAGGCGGAGCCGGATAGAGTCATCAAGCCATGAGTTCGATGAACACCAAAGGTGATAGGTCATAACGTGAGCTTGACGATCTTCACCAGCTTTGCCATCAAATTTTGGACAATCACCGGGTATTTTAGTTGGAACTGGTCGCCAATACGGATTATGCAGAATGGGATCATTCGTTAACTTGGACACATCTGGAAGTTCCAACGTCGCTAAAAATGGCAACTGAGGGTTAAAGGACATTTGTGGCTGTGGATTCGAGGCAGTATTAGGGTTCCAACCAGGTGGTGGTTGCCCCCACGAACTCTGTCCAGATGGACCCGGCCCAAAAGGGCCTGGCGCATAAGAACCTTGTCCCGATGGACCTGGCCCAAAAGGGCCCCGCGCATAGGGACCTTGTCCGTAGGGGTTCTGCCCATATGTATTATGTCCATATGCAGATAATTGACCCTGGGTCTGCCCCCCAGCACCCCATGTATTAGCAACTTGGCCCGCAGGTGCAGCATACTGATAATTTTGGTAAGGCGTGACCTGCATCTGTTGATAATTTTGGTAAGGGGTAAATTGAGTTTGCCCCTGGGGTTGCTGGTAGCCATACGTTTGCTGGGCTCCATACTGAGCCTGATAAGCAGGTTGCGCTTGGTAGGAAGGTTGGGGTTGTGGCCCGCCTTGCATTTGATAACCCACTTGAGTTTGAGGCCCAGAATAATGTCCTTGAACTGGCTGGGGTTGGATCATCTGGCCAGAAGGTTGGCCTGGTTGAATTTTGGATGGACCTGCTTGCCCAGAAGGACGTACTTGCTGGGTGCCAGGTTGTCCTTGAGCAACCAAGGGTTGTCCTTGCGGAACAGATGGTCGAGCTGGCTGGACGGCTGGTTGACCTTGCGGTTGGCTAGCCTGTCCAGCTGGATGAGTAGGACGGACAGTGGGTTGGCCTTGTTGCACAGAGGGCTGGCCCGTTTGTCCGGAGGGTTGTACTGGCTGAGCAATTGGTTGGCCCTGCTGTACGTAGGGTTGCCCCCCTTGCCCAGAAGGTTGCATGGACTGAGCAGTGTGTTGGCCCTGCTATATGTAGGGTTGCCCCCCTTGCCCAGGAGGATTCACAGGCTGAGCAGTGGGTTGGCCCTATTGTACGTAGGGTTGCCGCCCCTGCCCAGAAGGATACCCCTGCTAGACTACTGGTTGACCTTGAGGAGTATAATTTTGCCCAGCTTGTCCAGCGGGATAACCCTGCTGGAAACCAGGTTGGCCTTGTTGGATGTAAGGCTGCCCTGGCTGACCAGTCGGATAACCTTGCTGGGAACCAGGTTGCCCTGGGTAACCAGAAGGTTGACTCTGATAGGAAAAAGATGGACCGCCCATGGCCGAAGGTTGTCCCAGGTAGGGTTGTCCTTGTGGGCCCCCAGATTGTCCTGGGTAAGACTGGCCATAAAGTGGTTGCCCTTGGGGGGGCTTGCACATAAGGTGGCTGGCCTAGATTAGGCGGTCCTTGAGGCTGTCCAGGAATTTCCTGGCCCCCATGAAAGTAATGAGTAACGGGATCATAAACAATGTTTAATGGTGTCGAGACTTCAACTAAATGTTGAAGAGGCGTGGATTGAACGTGCTCGAGGTACTGACCGTTAGAATCATAATAAAAGAGTGGACCTTGGTAATTCGGGTCCACAATGGGTTGCCCATGGGCATCATATGGCCCCCCTCCTGGAACAGGACCAGAAGAGGGCTGAGCACTTTGTGCAGGATCGATGACTCCAGACGAAACCCCTGGTTGGCCACTGCTCACTTGGCTGTGAGAGGGACTAGCCCCAGGGTTTGTAGATGAAGATGTTGTCACAGCACTGACGAGTGGAGTTGAGTACGCTACACAAACGGTTGGATTTGTGGGAACTGAGGTAACAGGTGTATTAGGGGGTTGCGAAAGAAAAGGTTCCGTAGTGGCAATGAGACTAGGATCCCATATAGTCATAGAAGGCATTCTGGCAGCTATTCTATCCCTCATTGACTGATACCGAGGAGGGAGTGGAGAAGTAGCTGGAATGGGAGATTCAACATTTGACACCACGGGTATCTCACCTGCGCTGGGAGATGTCTCATCCATTTGGGAAGTTGACATCGGAGACGACATACCGGGAGGGCTAATAGGAATATCTTCCTCGTCAGGCTCCCAGATAGGGTTCCAATCTTCTTCGTAATCCTCGTCGCCCGGGGCACATACGTTGATGGGCTAGATACTCGGGACAATCGGAAGAGTATCGCTTACAACTGGTACCTCAGGAGCAACAGAAGATGGAGAACCTTCATCACTTGGACCGGGAGTTGACGGGTCAGCCAGGATGACAAACCCCACACAAAACCCTAAAGGAAACTAACGACAAATACCCTACTCAAACTAACGCATACAAAATCTAACCAGGTGATGTTATCGTGGCCGAATAAATTTTTAAGACACAGGAACTGAACTTGACCTTTTCATGTTTTAAGAGTCGAGAAAAGGACGAAAAGATGACTCTAGTCTCCTTCGAATGTTTAATGAGCACGAAGTGACAAGAAGCTCACTGGCACCTTTTCATTTAGGGAGTCCGAAAAGGATCAAAAGTGACTGCTCTGGAGATTCTAGGCAAAGGGTTTACCAAGCAATCCATAAAACTGCTTATACACCTTGGCAATCGTATGAGAACCAAGGACTTTCCATACTGCAGTCAATCTTCCCGAATGTTGTGTTCGGTGCGTTACGGCTCGCAGGGCGGCAAACTCGACTTCCTATGGATCAAGGATAAAAGCCTAGTGGGGTCTCCCTATATACGCGACGGTACGTGGGAGCACAGTCCGTGTTAGACCACTATCGAGTCACAGAAGGAGGAATCACCCAACCGTAATGTGAAACAATAGTGACTATGTTTAAAGACGCCGGAACACGTCTCTAACCTAGACCTCTAGATGTTTGCGTTAAGTTCCAATGCGTTTTTAGGTTTATTCGGTTTATTTTATGGTTGATCTTGAATTAAGTTTCGGTTTCAGGCCTTATCATATGATCTCTCACAATTTCCTAGATGCAAACTATATGCCAAAGAATACCATTTCGTTCGATGGATTCTAATTACGAGAGGGTTAAGAGCTTTCAATCAAACAAAACGAACTCAAACAATCAAACAATCTAATGCAGCTAATGACAAAGAAATGAAATTTTCTTTTGAGAACACAAATCAAATGAAATGTTCTTCTTTTCATTAACTATTGAATGCAAAAGACATTAGTTTGATTTCTTTTTTCAATGGCACTTTGCACTTTAAAATGAATTTTGAGAGACAGCAACACCGAGCAAAAAGAAGTAAAAACACTCAATGAAAATCACAACAAGCGTGAAAAGAGCTGATTGAACCCTAGCAACTGTGATCTGTGCCTGGGTAGTGAAACAATCCGAGGATCGGTTCGATGACAATCACCTCAAGCAAACAAGCAAAGAAAGAAAAAAAGAGGAAGGTTTCCGCGATAGCAAAGGCAAGCAGCAACGAACTTTTGTGAACAAGTGAATAAAACAAGGTCACTCCAGTGAAGGCTGGATGATGGCACTAGGTCATGAGGCACAACGAAATTCGTCCGACAAGACTTCGCAAGCAAGTGTGTAACAGTTCAAACAATAAATATCAAGTCATAAACCAAGTAGAAAGAGTTGGAGATAGTCAAACCAACAGGTTCAGGAGGCAAAATTGAAACAAATTCAATTTTACAGGATCAGCGCGGGTAGCGCTCAGCAACTGTGCGCTGACAAGAGGTCACGCGTAGCAACTTGGCGCTGTCAGCGCGGAAGGACACGACTTAAGCGCGCTGGTTCGATTTCAGAACCGTCACGACTGTCTTACGTACAAGCGCAATGAAAACAGGTTTAAAGAAACAGCTATGCGCTGTCAGTGCAACTGTTTTGATATAAACCGCGCTGAGGCTAAAAAATAAAAGGCAAAAACAAGCCAAAAAATCCCAAACCAAGGCCATAACTCTTTAAACAATTTATACACCTCCCAGACTGAACTAGGAAGTCTAAAAGCAGAGAACTAATCCCCAATTTTGAAAAGAGAGAAAAATCAAACTCAAACACAAGAACAAACGAAAAGAGACAAAGGCCAGCTCCCCAGTGGAGTCGCAAAATTGTTGGAGAGGTAAATCCCCTCTACGGATAGAGGCGATCCCTACTAGCCCAGAATGGGTCTAGCAACAATCAATCAATGCTACTGTGCAAGTTCCTAATTGCAATTAAAAGAGAGGCAAAGAACACCTACTTGGATTCCAACGTTATTGTTTGATGAAGAGATGCCGCTCTCGCTCCTTCGCTCTGGCCGGTCACGATCTTCCACGATCTCCGTGAATAGATACCTGCACACACGAAGAAAAAGACAAACACAAGCATGAAATCTAATAAAAGCAATTATACATCAGTCAGAAAGGATGTAATTCACATTAACCATTACAAAGACAAATGAGAATGGAACCATAATAGTAGTCATCTATTATTAAATCAATAACAGAGAAAGGTACAACCAATGTTCTGACGCTGAGTCCTTCTCTTAAGGGTCCAGCCAGCAAGTCTCTTAAGCATTCACCCTTGGAGGTAGATTCTCCCAACACAAAAGCTCTCTCTCACACAAGCAATACTCACAACCTTCCTTAAGCTTCCTCTAGCAAAACCACACTTGTCACACCAACTACCTACTAACAGCAGCAATCCAAGCACTATGAATTCCACACTATCCAAACTAGCTGCTCATGGTAATGGTAGAGATTTAAATAGGAGAAGGAGTCTCCTTGAATGGTGGGAGGACAAGCTTATCTTCAAGGAAGGTGGTTCCAAATGACGAATAGACTTGCCATAGAAGGGAGGGCGATACTCACAAGGCCAAAAACCAAGTCTGGAACCATCTGGAAGGCTGGCTGTTGGAACAAATTCTCCCAAACTGGATCAGCGCGGGTGTAACACGGAACTGACGCGCCGACAGCGCATCACAGTAACAGAGAAGGTTGTGTCAGCGCGGTTTAATACTTTCATAGGATGCGCTGGCGCATAAAATTCGACCAGCGCGGGAAACCCGTGTGCTTCCGCGCTGGCAGCGCATCAGTTACACTATCAGCCACCTGTCAGCGCGGTTATCTTAATAACAGACGCGCTGATGCAATAAACTTTGGAAAAGTGGGTCATTTTTCCAGTTTAGAGAGCATGAGCATGGTGCATTTGATTTCATGAGACAGTAGGGAGACTGACAGGGAGACAGTGACAAATTACTGCGTAACAAACTGAGATAAATTTTAGTTGATCTTGTTTAAAATTTTTCCTTTCAGGTTCACCGCGTGATTTTTCTGAAACTCCTAGAATGCAACTAAGATGATAAATATTCTTTTCATTTGAGTTAAACAATGAAAACCGTAACTAAAAGGGATAGAGCAATCAGAATCTTTAAACAAAGAGCATAGAGAACATGTAATGCAACTTTTCCCTATACTATTCCTAAAAGCACATACAAACTTCTAAATGCATAATGCATGTTTTTCTTTTCATTCCTTTAATGTTTATATGAACAAAAGGAAATTAAATGCACAAATGATCAATCAATACTTTTCGCAAGAAACGAAGACTTTACGATAGTTTCTTTTTCAAAGAAATGAAGACATTACGACACTTCTTTTTCAGAAAAGATTAATAGATGTAAGCTAACTTTGACAATGAATTGATAATGATAAAGAAATCACTTAAGAAACACTAAAAAATCAAGGCCAAAGTAGGGCTAGGAGAAGAAATACAAACTGATTTCAAAACCATAGAAAACATTGATCTTTCAGCAAACAACATCATAAGAAAATTTGGAAAAAACCAAGCCAAAGGTGGGTTTTTTAGCTTGATAGGGATCAGTGCAGCCTTGAGTTTGAGAGAGTACGTTGCATAGCACTGTTTCTAAGCCAAGGGTGCATTGCAGTGCACTATCCCCTAACCAAGGGTGCACTAGTGACAACACATTCCTAGAGTAGGCATTCTAGTGCAAATTTTGACCAAAAAAGCTTCAAGATGACTGAAAAGAGATCAATGAAGTCAAGTAAAGTCTACTAGGATGTAATATGATAAGGGTAAACTACCAGGAACGATGGTTTGTCCCCAGTGGATCCATCAATTTGTTATATGGAATTTTTACCTACAGATAAGTACATCTTACCTAAGTGGGTAGTTACACTTAGAACAACAGAAAGAAAGTGGTTTAACCTTTTCCTATAATAGATAGATGAGATGAAGGAACTTACTTGTGATATTTCACTTCCTTGATCTCCTTTGAATTGCTCCCATGACTTCCACTCGAACTGAATCCTCTCAATTGGTACCTGTCAACAGAAACAGAAGATGACAATGATCAAAGTACATGATCTATCTACTGTAAACCAATGGAATTGACAACATTGAAACATATATGAATCATAAATATGAACAAGAATATGGGAAAAGGAACAAGCAACTTTATTGATGTACAAGGAATAGCTACACCCAAAGCAGTTCGATCCTATGTCACTCATCCAGCTTCAGTCCATACCCTCGTCACACCAAAAGCACATCAATCCAGCAGCATAACATTACTTGACATAAACTCAAATCTCAAACCAATAGTATTTCTCTACAATCTTCAAATTCCAGCCTCCTGATCACCATGATGAGTGGTCAATTTATGGGGAAATGCAAGTGGTTTTGTCATAAATAGGGTATTGAATGGTTTTCCATAATTGGAGTTAGTTTCCATGGAGAAAGGGATGAGAGGATAGAGGGATAATTGATCCATAGCCTATCAAAAGTTGATCTCATAAGATGAGATAAGAGTTGGGCATCCTTTTAGAATGCTCTAGAATCAAGGAATATTCTCGGAATCCAATGTCAATTTTGCTCATCCTCGCCAAGGGCAGGTCAAAGTGGGCCTAAGTGCACTGCAGTGCAGGTCTAAATGGGCCTACCTGCTATGCAGCGTAGTTTCCTCTGAGCAAGGCTACGCTGGCGTCCCAAGGAGGCATTTCAGTAGGGTTTTAAGCTAGGAAACTTTCATGGATGAAAGCATTCAATTTGATGACTTGTCTAGGGCATGTAGCAACTGAATTAGGGTTTGATGAGTCCTGTTTGTACTGATCTAATCATCAGGAGTGATGTGCCCAAATAGACCTGTAACACTCTCCCTAATTTCTCCCCCTTACATCTCTAGGGTGGGACCTCTAAGACACGTCGTCTAGGTCCCATCACACCAGTGATTCCCTAGCATACCCTACTTGAACCTCTGGGGTGAGGACCCCTGAGACACATCATCCCAGTCCCCACCATCCAAAAAACTCTCTAATGTGTGCCACTTTTGACTTCTAGGGGTGTTGGCTTATTGGGGCCTGACCCAGGTTCAGAAGTGTTTTAGCCAAACAAATCCTGCACTACTGGCCCTTTTGGAAACAATCCATGGAGTGTAGACTGAAGTCTCACTCGAGGTAGTATGGGAGGGTGCTGGAACAAGGTTTCCACACCCTAGGGATTTCTTGATGAGGTCTGGAGGGGTCGCGAACTAATCTGCACACTCGCGCTACCCTACACAGTTGTTTGGCCCTCGCGTAGCTCTGCGACGAGGCACTTCCTAGATTCCTTATAATTATTGCGATTATTATAGATTTGATCTAATTCTTAAAGTCTTAATCAAATATTCATTAATTATAACCAGCGCGGGAAACCATAAATCTTAAAGATATGCATAAAATCATAACATAAGAATTACATACAGATCTGCAACCAAATGCACAATAATTCAAAAACACATATCTTTATTAATCTTCTATTTCAGTACAATCCCATTTTTCCCTGCGCACTCAGTTGCAGGGGTCTGTGCACACAGCTACGGACTCTACCAACCCTCTGCGCACATAGTTGTAGAGCTTACACTAACTACTACCAACCTTGACACAGACCTACAAACTCAGAGAAATCTTGTCTTTACAAACCCATAACACTTTTATCTTCTCCAAAAAGCTACCTCTTAGAGCCTCACTCTGTTTATACTTTCCCATGGTCCGCGGACCATGGGCAGGCCGACTTGCTTTATATTAGCTTACATTATTTTCAAGCAAACAACCCTTTGACTTGACCCATTACAATTTGCGCTCCACGCACTTCGTGAAACTTTTACAATATCAATACTCAAAATTGTGGGCTTTAAGCCCCAAAATCGTTACGCGAGGGATCCGCTGCCCAACAAGGGGCGGACCTCCGAGACACGTCACCTCAAGCCCCATCATTGATATATCTATCTATCTGTCTATATATATATATACTCTCTTATTAAATGGAACGTGATTCCATAAGGAATGATTTGACTTAAGTAACAAGGATTTTTCTTCCACAAACCTGTTGTGACCAAAGCTTCCATTATATCAGCTCAACCATGAAGTTAAATGTTTTTAATTAAACAACAATTTCATGGCTCTATTATCAGTCATTTAGGCTCCTCTAGTGAGTTAGGAGGTTAATTGATCAACGAGGGTTAAAATAACCTCCCCAATTCTTACCCACGCTCACTGCGAAGTGAAACATGCTTAGTGCCTATGGCACTATTATTAATATATATACTTGTCTCCTTGCATACATGGAATTAGAGCCAAAGTTAAAATCACCATAACCATTTAATAGGGTCTCCTTCTTCTTCATATTTCCACTATGAATTATGCACACTTCAAGCAATCAATGCAAATTAACATTAAAATTCCATACATGTAAAAATATATTCCATAGCACATATTACAATTTTAAGGGCTTATCTTGGATTGAATAAATAAATATGGGAAACTGAGTCTCGGAAAAGGACTCTCCACCCAACCATAAATAGTTGCAGCTAAGCTAACTTGCATCAGCTATCCCCAAGCCATATTCTAGAGACTAAGGTGGTCTTGCTCAAGGGAATAAAACACCAACTTCCAGGTAAAACAGGGACTCCAGGTGCCTCCTTCCTCCACCCACCATCCACTCAGCAGTCGACAATGCACAGGGAATCTAGAGGCTCCTTCTCCACCCAAGAACACACAGGGAATCCAGAGAATCTTTCTTCACCCAAGAAAACACGAGGAATCCAGAGGCTCCTTCTCCACCCAAGAACACAGAGGGAAGCCAGAGGCTTCTTCTGCACTCAAGAACACACATGGAATCCATAAACTCTTTCTCTACCCAAGAACAAGTGGGAAAACACAAGGAATCCAGAGGATCCTATTATCACTCAGGTTGTCCCTTGGCTCCTTAAGGGATACGGCCGAGGTAACCACAAACCAATCTTTGGGCTGCAGGTCCTAGCCTACCTGCAGTCAGAGAGGGCTCTCTCTTTAAGATTTAACTTTGTTTTGGGTTGATTTTATGCTAGTTATGGTGTACATGGGTTTCGTTTTGATTTTGGTGGGAAGGATGATGTTTTTCAAGCAGAGTTGGGATGCATAGTGTGAGAAGTTCAAACCATTGGGCATGGATTCATGGATTAGGGCTTTCTGTTGCGTTTTCTTGGTCACAAGAGGAATACAAAGCAGGATAGCTACACATAGAACAATATCATGCTGGAATAAATATGGAATGAAGGTCAGAGATGAAAGGAAACTAAGAATCTTTCATTAGCTAACAGAGAGGGAAGGTGAATGAAAGTTTGTCTAGGAGTAGTCAAGAATTCCTAAACAACAGTGATATGTGAAAGAAACAGGGTAAACATGATCATTTAAGTATGCATATTCATAACCATTTCTGAAGAAAACATATAGAAATAACAAGAACTGAGCATAGGGTGCAGTCAAGCAAAACCTAAGCTATTCTTCTTTCTTGCTATTTATATGGTAACACAATGGTGCATAAACATATGTAAACTATAAACAGAGGTAGGAAAACACTTATTGAGCCATGTAGTAGCACAGGAATTCCACAGTCACTCTTTGGCCATTAAATAACACAACAGTCAGTTCTTCATCCAAAGCATTCCCGTAGTGTTTGATTATAGAGCTCTCAAAGTATACAGTGCAAGTCTTGAATGAGGATTATCAACCAACCAACCCTTTAAACAATGAATTAAGGTGGTTTATATAGAGAAAATATCCAAAAATATCTATTACAGTAGATCTTAAACATATCTGAGGGAAATGAGTTCTTTAACCTAATCTTGTCCTGAGGTTAATGTAAGAAGATATTTATTTGAGCTGCGCTGGAGGTAGCTGCATCAAAATGAGTTAATATGGTGTCCTTGGTGGCTCGGTGTAGTGAGGCGGTTCTGTTGCTTTTAGGTGGCTTTGATGTGCACTAATTTTGATCCGATGAGCTTTGAATGGCCTTTACTACTTCTTTGACTTGGATGGAGGCCTTTAATGTTCACCTGCTTTGATATTGCCGATCTGATACTCTTTGCTGCTTCACTGATACTCTTTAATTGAATCTGGGCTTCATCTTTCCTCTGATACTCTTGAAACTATCAAGTCGCCCCTTTTCTTCTCTTTCAAGGCAAAAATCACTGCTGCAAATGTTTTTCGTGGCCTCTAGAATGCTATCAGCACTGGCCAATCGAATATGAACATACATGAAGAAATCATGTTGCCTCCCGCGAATTTTGGGGTTTTGCAGGTAGCCGAGCCATGAGAAGCCCTCCATTTTGACCAATTTTTCTTAGCGATGCGCGATATCGAAAACTGCCTCAGTTTCTCATTCCGGACATCCTTTGCTGCGATTTTCGCCCTTCGCGCCTTTTCGGTGATGACGTCAACGGTGGGTCCCGGTACGGCAGGGTGACGTGGCAGGGTGACATGGCAGTACGGCAGGGTGACGTGGCACAAGACACGGTGGCGGGGTAGGGACGGAGGTAAATGCGGTGGCAGTGACCTGTAGCAGTGGGGGGTTGACGCAGAGGTGACGTAGTGCTAACGTGGTGCTGACATCAAGAGCGAAGAGACAGAAGGTGGTTTGTGGTTTTATCGGAGGGGCTTCGATACAATTGCATGGAGACATGCGTCTTTTGTACGGTGGGGAAACCGCTAGCCTATCGGAGGCTAAGCGTCGGACGTCGGGGCGACTCTGAAATGCACCTGGGCCATTGGATCTGGGAGGACGGATCGAAGGGTCGACGGAGCGCGGAGCTCGCGGCAGGTTAGTGTACATGGGCCCACCATATATTTGATTTATTTATGTGGCGGGGGGGTCAAAACTTTGGGTTTGTGGGTTATGCGTTGGTGGTGTTTAATGTTTATTCAAACATTTTAACAGTAAACTTTAAATGATGAGCGCGAGAGGGAAAAAATGATGAAATGTCATGGGTAAAGGGGTGAGGAAAAGAGGTTATTAACTTAATCAAATGTTAAGTTAATCCCAGGGTTAGAATGCGGAAGGCTAATGCTAAGCCCCAAATGAACTCAGCATTTCCCCAAACTGATGTTATAGGGCTATAGTGCCAGGGGATGGGAATATGTACATAGGGGAGCTATTTAGTGCTTTTTAGTATGGGGAAGGGGAAATAGATAGGGATTTACATAATAATGTTAGAAGTTAATATGAAAATGAAAAGAAACCGCTAAGTTTAGAGATCTTAGGCTACTTAAAAGGGAAAAATGACTTATAGAGTGAATAAGAGTACTCCTAAGAAAAGCAAACCTTTACATAGGCCAATGATATGAAAAATGATGAAACTTAAGAGATATCAAGCAGATCTTGACCTCTTTAGGGAGGTTAGTGAATAATTTGGGGAATAAGAAGAAGGGGGAGTTAGACATGCCTCGCTTGAGCTCCTCCAAATGAAAATTACCTCATAATTGTGATCTGAATAGATATAACACTTGAAAACATGAAATGGATCACATAGCTTGATTCTGCAACCACAAAACTACTTACTCAGCCTACTTACCTAGCATTTTTTCTTCCTTTTGCATGGGTGCACTTGGACTTGCAGACCCTGATTATCTTCTTTTCTTTTGACTGCCCTCCTATCTAAATGTACCCTTATATCTTCCAAGGGCCCAGATTAAGCAGTTGGGCTCCTTCATTTCTCTACCTAGCTACTGATCTGCCAAGCTTAAGCTGTTTGGACAGATATTCATTCTCTATCTTCTAAAACAAGCAATTTAAACCTAGGGAAGCCAAGATTAAGTTGGTTGGCTTTCCCTTATCTGTAAAACTCTTCAAAAATGTTATGATTCTTCAAAATGGAACTTCTTGGAAATATGGAACCTTGCATTATGACAAGATGACATATTTGGCATGTAAAATAGTCAATCATGAAATATGAAACCTATTGCAATAGGAGACTAACAATGGCTCCACTTGGGGATGGTTTTTCAGGATGAAAAGCCAAGAACAATAGGTCAGAATGCCTTGATCTTCAATTTTGCTGTAAACTGAGATTCTCCTTCTTTTCAATTCCTTTGACTGAATTCTTATAAGCTGATATGCAGTATCCTTTTGAGTTGAATTGCAGAAAAAATACAGCTCTGCTTCTTGCCTTTTGGGTGCTTGTAAACATATTGAAATCTGCTTGAGCACTTCTTTGGAATTATTTCAAAAACAGAGATCTAAAATAGAGCTTTCTTTGATCTTTCCTTCAAAATTTGCTGCATTGTTCCCTCTTATTGGCCTGCTATAAGAAAAAGTGCTGAAAATTTAAATATTAATGTACAGATAGTATACAGAGTTGTGTTGCGTTCAACAAAAGGGATCATGATAGTGCTTTAGCATTCAGCCATTGATAGGGCCTTCTTCTGCTGTGCTACCATCCAAACTCTTTAGAAAATATGTGTTGTTGCCTTGAACAACAGAAATAATAAAGGGGCCTTTCCACAGAAAATCAAACTTGCCATGCTTTCCTTTGTCCTCTCTTCTTGAATCCCATCTTAAGACTTTGTTGCCTATGTAGAAGTCTTCAGCCTTGGTTCTGTTGTCAAACATTTTCTTGAGCTTCTCTTGTAAAATCTGAGCTTTGTCATACACTTATTCTCTTGTTTGCTGCAAATGGATGGTTTGGTTTATTCTTCTTTGGATATCATTTGGCTCTGCCTGAATCTCTTGCAGCAATTTGGTAACATGGATTCCCAAAGAAGAGGGGAACCTGGCCTCAATGCCATAGACTAACTAATATGGGCTCATCCCAATGGATCTCTTGGTTGACAATCTGTCTGCCCATAGGGCATTTACAAGCTTTTTGTGCCAGTTCTTCTTGTTCTCCTCCAAGACTTTCTTAATGATGTTAATCAGACTCTTGTTGGATGATTCGGCCAAGCCATTACCTTGAGGGTAATAGGCTGTGGAGTGACCTAAGGTAATGTGGAATTTGTGGCAAAAACTGATCATTTTCTTGGATTTGAAGGCAGCAGCGTTATCTGTAATGATCTTCTCAGGACAGCCAAATCTGGAAAAAATGTTGGTTTCAAGGAATTGGATGATGGTGGAGTCATTGGCTTGCCCGCATGGGATGGCTTCAATCCACTTGGTAAAGTAATCTGTCGCTGTTAGAATCCACTTATGCTGGCCAGAAGAGGATGGATGGATTTCTCCAATGAAGTCAAGACACCATTGTTGAAAAGGATTCTCAGTTGAAATGGGCTTAAGGGGCAAGGGTAGAAGCTTTCTTTTGCCTTCAAAGATTTGGCATTTGTGGCATGAAACAACAAACTTTCTCACATCAGCAAACAAAGAGGGCCAATAGAAACCAGCCCTTAGTATCTTATCAGTAGTGGACTTCCAATATAAGTTCCCTCCACAGTCCCCTGCATGAAATTCTTTCGTGACACTGTCAGTTTCATTCATAGTTATACAACTCAGCAATATTCCTTCATGATTTTTCCAAAACAGGGCACTGTCTAAGACACAAAACTTTGATGCTTTCATTTTTAAAAATATCGTTTTGGTTCTAGACAACCCTGGAGGAGCACACAGGTTTAACAATATATAACATATATCAGCATACCATGGGGATTGCAAAAAAGCTTGACTGATTTGTGGAGTCGCCAGCTCCTGTTCATTGTCCAGTTGATTAATGTCTAAGGCTTGAAAATTGGTTTCGGACATCAGTTTGGCTAAACCTTGTCCCTTTATCAGCTTGGTGGGTTTTATCGCAATGTCATACTCAAGGATATTGGCAATCCACTTGCCTCTTTTGCCTTCTACGCCCTCCTGAGTTAATATGTCTTTTACAACAGCATTTGGTACATAAGCAATCACATGTGAATATAAAATGTAAATTCTGAAATCTTTGATTGCTTTAACAAGGGCATATGCTTGCTTCTCCATGATTTGGTACTTCAAGGGTGCATCTTTAAGGGCTCGGCTGAAAAATGCAATTGGATTTTCATTTCCCTGATCATCTTTCTGCAAAAGGATAGCAGCAATGGTGTGTTCAGATGCAAATGAAAAAATGATGAAATCTTTATCAAATTGAGGAATTGTGAGGACTGGGGCTTGGGTTAAGGCAGATTTTATGCCCTCTGTTAGCCTCCTATTGCAACAAGGTTTGATTTTTCATGATTGACATTTTTACATGCCAAATATGTCATACTTTGCAGGCTGCAGTGTTCCATATTTCCACAGGATGCCATGAAGTGTGCTAGTTCAAAGGCACTGTTGTATTCCAATTTTGATGAGTTGTTCCAGTTTTGAAGAGTTTTCATTTAAGGGAGGTCCAAACAGTCTAATCTTGGTCTCCCTAGCAAGGATAATTTTAGGGGCGAATGTTCACCCTTTGGCGAAATTAAGGGGTTTTAAATTTTTAGTGGGCGAATATTTTGTATCATAGTACATTTTTACAAATCACCTCAAATAGTCCACCTTATTTTAAGGGAGAGGGTAAAAAAGGTAAATTTAGCCCTTGAAATTAGGACTTACAACCTTCCATTCGCCCATTTTCAAGAATAGGTTTTATTTAAGTGAATCCATTCGCCCATTTTCAAGAATAGGTTTTATTTAAGTGAATCATATGGGCCAAATACCATATTTATAAAAGAGGTATGGTAAATTAATAAAAATATAAATAAATGAGAGGTATGGTAAATAAATAAAACATTTTTTATATTTACTCCATAAGTCACCTTATATACATGTAAGGGTGTAAACAAATAAAAATATAAGTAAAGTGGAGGTATGGTAAATAAATAAAACGTTTTTTATATTTACTCCATAAGTCACCTTATATACATGTAAGGGTGTAAACAAATAAAAATATAAGTAAAGTGGAGGTATGGTAAATAAATAAAACGTCTTTTTATACTTACTCAGAAGGTATGGTAAATAAATAAAAATATAAATAAACTAGACGTATCGTAAATAAATAAAACCTCTTTTTATATTTAGTCCATAACCCTCATTCTATTTATGAAGGCTCAAGAAAGAGGTTTTATTTAAGTGAATCTTATGGTCCAAATACCATATTTGTAAAAGAGGTATGGTAAATTAATAAAAATATAAATAAACGAGAGGTATGGTAAAAAAATAAAACATTTTTTTATATTTACTGCATAAGTCACCTTATATTTACGAACACTCAAAAAATGGGTTATATTTAGGTGAAACCTATGGCCAAAATACTATGGGACAAATACCATGGACTAGATTGTTATTAATACCATGCAAAAAACCATTATTAAACCTAATATTAGAATTAATAAAAATAAAAATGGCACATGGTATTGACCCATGGTATTCACCTGGAATGTAGCCTATTTAAATGGGGGAATTAAACCAGCATGTAGCCTATGCTAAGATTCACTAGGACTTTACAGAGTTTTATTATTTAGTGAAAGACTCGCCAAGATCTTACAAGATTTTATAATTGAGTAAAATATTCGCATGCCTGGTGAGAGATTCGCCAAAAAATTATATATACATATTATATTATTGATAAAATCGCCTTCCATTTTTCCTATATACCATGGAGATTCGCCCATTTATTATATTTATAAATTTAGGGGGGGTTCTTAAAATTTTCCCTGCTCCCTAGGTTTCAATTTCCTGTTTTAGAATATAGAGAATGCATCTGACCAAACAGTTTAATCTTGGCAGATCTGTAGATAGGTAGAGAATCAAAGGGACCCAACTGCTTAATCTGGGCCCTGGCAGAAATAAGTGTAGATTTAGATAGGAAACATTCAAAAGAAAAATTGTAAATCTGGGTCTGCAAGTCTAAGTGCACCCAAACCAAAAAGAAGAAAAAATGTTAGGTGAGTAGGCTGGGTAGGTAGCTGTGAGGTTGCAGAATGATGATTTATGATCAATTTTGTGTTACAAAGTGTTTTATCTCTTCAGATCACAGTGCAGACAGTTTTTCATCTGGAGGAGCTCGAGCTACACATCACTAACTTCCCCTTCTTCTAATTCCCCAAGTCACATACTAATTTCCCCAAAGAGGTCAAGATCTTCTTGATCCCTCTTAGTTCATCATTTTACATGTCATTTGCCTTAGTGAAGATCTGCTTCACTCAAGGATTTCTCATGTATGAGTCACTTTTCCCCAAAATTAGCCTAAGGTCCCCCACCTTAGCGCTTTCTTATCATCTCCATATTAACTACTAACTCTAGTATATAACTCCCCATCAGTTTTTCCACTTCCCCTACTAAAAATATGTATATAAAACTCCCCTATGTAAATATCCCCCCCGGCAAAATAGCCATATTTCTTCTAAGTCCCGGGAAAAATAGTCCATCTAGGGCTATTTTTAGCCCATCCGTGTCATAGCAGGAATTAGATGACAACTGGTCATGCTAACAACCTCTCCCTTGCCCTATAAACCCTCAAAAACCCATGTTTTACCCATTATGCTAAAGTCCCGAGTGTAAATACATTAACCCGCGCTCATTAAACCCTATAACCAACTTTTCCTAAGTCTAAAAAACCCTCGCCGCGCTATATTTAAATCAGAATATTCTCGCGGATATCCCCACCCACTAACCCGCCGTCGTCCCATCCTCCCCGCCAGCCGTCCGATCGTCCTGCGCCCAGATCAACGGCTAGCGGGTCTTCCCGTCTCCCAACGAGCCCGAAGGATAGCGTCCGGGAGATGGGTGGTATTGCCGCTGTACTCTCGCCACGCGTCACCTTTTGGGCTGTGGCGGAGCCCCTCCGCCCAAAACTGCCCAGGCGCTAAGGCGGTGCGCCCAAAACCATTTACCACTCCTGCGCAATGACGTCACCTCCCTGCGTCACCCCCCTGCCCAGTCACCATGACACATCATCCACCTGCGTGACCCTCCTGCCACTATACCACTGAGTCACCTGCCACGTGTCTTTCCACATCATCAGACCTGCCATACAGCCACGTCACCTTCGTACGTGATGACGTCATCATGCTAACGTCATCCCACCACGTCATCTTGCTGACGTCATCGCTGATGTCACCCGCCGTACAAAGTCCCATCATGCTGATGTCATGTTGACGTCATGCTAACGTCATCATCAGTTTTTAGCGCGAAGGGCAAAAATCGCACTCCGGAGCCCCGGAATCAGTTTCTGAGGCAGTTTTTGATGAGCGATTTGCGCCTATCGCTCATCGTTGGATAAAATAGGCCGAAGTGGGGAATCTTTAGGGAATCTGTTCATTACGCAGCCCCCAGCAAGCCTGAAAGGCGCCGAATGACCCGTTTTTCTTCGCGAAGCATTCAGGAAGGAGCCGAAGACATTTTTAAGGAAGACAGAGCCGAACAGCGGCCATTAAATGCTGATTTAACGCATCGCACATTAGAACAGCATCCCAATTTATTGTCAGAGAGTATCAGAGAAGGAAAAAGAGCCAAAGAGTATCAGTCAAGATTTTTTAGGGGCTCGAAGCACCTGTACATTGATGAACCCCCCAGAAAGTCAAATTAAGAGGCGTAAGCCCATCCTTGCCCTCAAATCATAGTTAAAGCTTTAAATGCAGACAGACAGCAAAGAATCAAAATCCCATACACATTTATTGCAGAAAACACTGCACCAAGCCATCGAGGACTACATCATTTACTCAGTTTTTATACGGCCGCCCTTAGTGCAACCCGAGATATTTTCATGCATTTATTTCTGATAGAATTAGGTCAATTAATTATTCTTTAGGAACTTATTAGGTCAAGTTTTAATAAAAGCAGTTGTAGAGAGTTTTTCCCTATATATATCGCTCTCTACATTGTTTCAAGTGGTTGGTCAATTGAGAATTTTCACTAGAGACTCACAATGTATACCTGAGTTTTTCTATAACCAAAGATTGTTGAAAGCTTGGAGAGCAAACTGCCTGTTGTTAATGAATGTTTTGAAGAAATGAAGATGGGATTCTTGTGCTGCAGCCTGAAACAATAAGTGCATCTTACCTATGTTTTATTGTTTACCACTATCTAAATAGCAGAAAGAAAGAATAGCTTAGAATTTGTTAAATACACTCTATGCTCAATTGCTGCTATTTCCTTATGTTTTCCTCTGAATGAATTGGTTATGAATATGAATTCCTCTTGGCTCATATTTACCCCTATTCACCTGTGTATGCCAATTATCTAGGGATTCTTAAATTCCCCTAGGTAGAGCTCTGTTACCTACATCTATTAAGCTGAATGAGAGATTCTTAATTGCCTCTCGTTACTTAGCATTCTTTCCATCATTTAAACCTGAAACATTGTTTCATGTGCAGCTATATTGCTCCATTTTCCCTTATTGTGACCAAGGAAATGCACCAGCAGTCCTCCTCCTCGACTCCACGCCCAATGGTTTGAAACACTCATATTGTGTTATGCCTCTCTACCTGAAACATCAATTTTCCCACCAAAACAGAACAAAAAACCCCTGAACTCAATAGCTAGCCTAAGATCAATTTCAACAAAGCTAAATCTGAAAGAGAGAGCCCTCTCTGATTGCAGGTGGGCTAGAACCTGCAATCCAAAGTTGGTTTGTGGTTACCTCGGCCGTATCCCTTACTCCAACTTGGGGACAACCTGAATGATAACATAATGGAGACTCCACTGGGGATCATCCTCAGTTAATTTCACGAAGAAGGTTGGAAAGATCCCCTGTAAAAAGGTCAATTTTCTAATTGCTATATATTTCTCAAAACTACAGATGAAGCCTGAATGTCAACCAGGAAGCCTCTGAAGCTGTTTATGTTTTACATTAGCAGAAGTAAATAAAAGTTGCTTCAGTCAATCTTCATGCTAGTTTTAATATATACATAGCCATTCCAAAATCTGATTTGTCCCTTGTTAATTACAAAAATATTCCCACGAAAATACCCAAAAAACAATTCGGAAGCTAGCTCCCAAGAAGAATCCACGATATACAAGGTCAAATCCCGATCCAAACCCTCCAGCTATTTTTGAAAACCCTAACATAATCCCGAAAATCCTTAGGAAGCAAGAAAGACAGGAAAATTTTGCTGATTTAAGTCCTAAAATAGCTTACCCTAGCTGTATTCCGACTCCTGTCAAGGTTTTGTTTCGTTCGACCCCTGTTTCCCCTAGTTCATCATCTACACCTCGAACTCCTCCTTCCACACCTTCATTCACTGAACATACTACCACTACTGTTGTTTCCAGCATTCCAGTTACTCCTGTGATCCCCATTACTCCAGTTGTTCCATTAATCCCTGTTGTTCCACTTATCCCCGCCAATATGGCTAATAGATATGCACCCCTGCAATTACCTGCTAATGTTGGGGCTTTACCTCAAGAGTACCAATCTAAGATCACATATTTTGATAGTACTGGCCCTTTTAATGCCATTCAGCATACTAAAAAGATGCAAGACTATTTTGAAAACTACGAGATAGACGATGATAGCGTGAGAATGAGAATTTTTGTTCAGAGTCTGACAGGTGATGTAAGAACTTGGTTCAGATCACTTGCTGCAAATTTAATAACCACCCCAGATGAGCTTTACCAATCCTTTACCAACAGATGGGAGAAAAAGAAAGACCCCTTGCACATACTAGCCGAATATGATATGATTAAAAGAGGTCCTCAAGAGACTGTTTTGGAGTACTGTGCAAGATTCAATAATGCTTACAATGCAATACCACAGAACCTAAGGCCTCCCCCTGATCTGGCCTTGTACAAATTTCTAGATTGTTTTGACCATGATATGGCCTATCAGTTAAAATAAAGAGCTCCTCAGACCCTTGCAGACATGAAAAATGTTGTTGTCAGTGTTGAGGCTAACCTAATTGCCAAGAGAAATAGAGTTAGAATGGAAAGAAGAACCACCTTTAAGGAAGAACCCTCAGCCTTTGATCAAAAGCTTGATGCTATTATCAATGGCCTACAAAGGCTAGGAGAAAGAGTAGAAAATGTTGAGAGGAAAGCATCATTGGAAGGACAACATTCTAATACTATAAGGAACCCAAATTTTAGGAAAACGCAGAACACAAATGCTGGTAGGTCTACCCAAGACCATGACATAAGACCCCCTTTTCAAGATAACTATGTTGAAGGATCTACTTCTAGTGAACCCATAGAGGACACTCACATGAACCTGATGGATCTAAAGGGTGAGCACCAAATTGTCCTGTCCCAAGAAGACCAAAATGAACTCGATTACTATCAGTTTCAAACTAAATCTGGTGAGTCTTTTGATTTTAAACAAGGATATGATACTACTGTGTATGAATTACACAAACAATATAAGCTGAGAACTAGGACCATTGACATTTCGGAACCTAGTAAAACAAAGGATGGCAAACAGCCCAACAAGACCAAAGGCAAGGCTGTCATAACAGAACCCGCTGATACAAATGTTCCAAACCCGCATCAAGTGACTGTAGAAGACATAACAGAAATAAAGCCTTCCAAAGATCAGCCTTTGCCACCTTCTTCCTCGAAAGAAAGCTCAAACAGTGTTCCAAAAAACTTTCCTGAAACTAAAAAACCGCAAGCTATCAGTCCTCATAACGCTGATAAACAAGAGCAAATCACAGATAATTTAAATGAAAAGGAAAAAAACTGCCTTTATCAACAACAAGACTCCATTGGAAAAACCATTTAATTTAGAGGTAGAAATATCTAAGTTGAAAATATCCATCCCCCTCTTAGAACTTGCCAAACACGATGTATATAGGCAAAAAATTCAAAGGTCACTTCAAATTCCAAAAAACAAGGACGATGTAAATGCTTTGGATGATTCCCCTGAACTGTTGTTTGGTCCAGAAGTTAATGGAAAGTCAACACACGGACCTGTCCCACCCTTCTATGTCAGTTTGCATATACATGACAAAGTTTTGCACAATGCTATGTTTGACTCAAGGGCATTGCACAATCTAATGCCCAAAGCAGTTATGGAAAAACTGAACCTTGACGTTACAAGACCTTACAAAGACTTATACTCATTTGACTCAAGTCAAGTGAAATGTCTAGGCCTCATCAAAGACTTGTGTGTCTCCTTAGTTCAATATCCAAATAAGACCATCCTCACGGACATAGTGGTCGCTGACATTCCACTACAGTACGGTATGCTCCTATCAAGATCATGGGGAGCAAAGCTTCAAGGATCCCTTCAATTAGACCTTTCCTACGCTACCATTTCAGTCTTTTGGCAACCAAAGAGACTGTATAGAGAAACACTGATGAAATATGTGGTAAGTAGTGAGAGCAAGCCAGAAAATTTTCCCATTTATTCAATCCATTCCGATATGGATTCTTTTATTTTGTTTAATGACAACACAAATTCTCCAACCAAAAATGATCCCTTGGCCCAAGAACGACAAGCACAAATCAATGAAGAATCTGTTGCACACACTGATGAAACTGTCACAACAGTTATTGCAACCAGCATGCAAGAAGAACTTTCCCAAACAGAAATTTCAAATCTGCCCAATCCTAAGTTGATTGACACTTTAGGCATCAACCACAAGCAAGAAATCACATGGTATTTAGAGTTTGATGGCTCTGTTAACAAGTTAGGAGCAGGGGCAGGTGTCTAGATTCACAACACATGTAACAATAATGCAGAAGGCCATGCCTACAGACTGAATTTTAAATGCACAAATAACATGGCAGAGTATGAGGCTCTGTTGTTAGGCCTTAAACTACTCAAAGCTCTGGGAGCTGCTAAAGTGTCTATTTTCGGAGACTCTAATTTAATCATACAACAAATGAAAGGTAATTTTGTTACCAATGACAATAGAATGAGAGCCTATAGGACTGCTGCCACTAATATGCTTAATGCATTCACTGAATTCAAGCTTGACAAGATTTCCAGAAATCACAATATTCATGCACACAGCCTAGCCACCTTTGCTAGCACATGCAAGCTTCCTTTTGACCCAAACCATCACTTCACAGTTGAAATAAAACATAGGCCCGCTGTCCCAAATAACATCATAGATTGGCAAGTATTCGAAAATGACGTCCAGATTAATAATTTCCTTACCCTTGAGCATGAATTTTCAAATATCAACATTGACTTGGATGCTATGACAGATTCGGAACAGCAAACAAAATAATATCAACAAGCTATAACAGCTGCAATAGCCAAACAGATCCTGAAACCAACTATGTTTGACAAAGAAAACATAGAACAGTTGAAACAAATCCACTTGGAATAAGTAGACAAAACAGAGGCAGATATCATTGAATTAAAGGATAACTTTCTGCCTGCTGGCCTAACCTCATTAGAAGACATATTTGACACCAATGACGTTCCTAGAAAACCAAAATTGCAACCCATAAACACTGATATAGAGGAACACAACATAGGGATGAAAGAGAATCCAAAAATGATCAAACTGTCCAAAAATCTACCACCTGATCAAAAGCCCAAATACATTGATTTGTTCAAAGAGTTCCAAGATGTATTTGCCTGGAGCTATGAGGATTTGAAATCCTATGACACCTCGGTGATCCAGCACACAATCCCCTTAAAACCAAACCAGAAACCCTTCAAATAGAAACTTAGAAGAATTAACCCTATACTTCTTCCACCGATTAAGAAGGAAGTAAAGAGGATGTTTGAAGCAAGCATCATAGCACCTACCAGATTTTTTGAATGGGTGTCCAATCTTGTTCCTACGAGAAAAAAGACAGGTGAAATCATACTTTGTATAGATCTCAGAAATTTAAACCAAGTCTCCCTAAAAGACCATTACCCTTTGCCTAAAATGGACCACATCTTGCAGAGAGTAATGGGGTCATCTAGAATCTCTTTGCTATATGGTTTTTCAGGTTTCAACCAAATACTTGTTCACCCGGACGACCAAGACAAAATAGCTTTTACCACACCGTGGGGAACATTCAAGTATGTAAAGATGCCATTTGGATTTAAAAACGCTGGTGCAACTTTTCAACGAGCAATGGACATTGCATTTGCCAAAGAAATACATGACTTCCTAGTTGTTTATCTTGATGACTTGACCCCATTTTCCAAATCTGATGAAGAACACTTCAAGCATCTTAGGCAAATTTTTATGACATGTAGGAAATATGGCATTTCCTTGAATCCCAAGAAATCCCTATTTGGCCTCGAAGAAGGAAAGTTACTTGGCCATATCATATCAAAAGATGGGATCAGAATTGACCCTGAAAGAATCCAGGCCATCCTCCAAATCCCATATCCAAGAAACATAAAAGAGCTGCAAGCATTCCTTGGGAAAATCAACTTCCTAAGAATATTTATCCCAAATCTAACTGAATTAATAAGACTGTTAAGCAACATGTTAAAGAAGGATCCCAAGGTAAGATGGTCCCTGGAAAGCAAACAAGCATTTGAAAGTATCAAAGTGGCATTGACACAAACCCCTGTACTCACCAACCCGCAGTTTGACAAAGATTTTATCATATTTTCATTTGCATCTGATCACACAATAGCCGTTGTCCTTTTGCAAAAGGATGAAAAGGGAGTTGAAAAGCCAATTGCTTTTTTCAGCCGAGCCTTAAGAGACGCCCCTTTGAAGTACCCAATAATGGAAAAACAAGCCTATGCACTTGTTAAGGCCATCAATGATTTCAGAGTGTACATTTTGTATTCACACGTGATTGCCTATGTCCCACACGCTGCTGTAAAAGATATATTGACACAAGAAGGATTAGAAGGCAAAAGAGGCAAGTGGATTGCAAGCATCCTTGAGTATGATATAGAAATAAAACCAACCAAGCTGATAAAGGGACAAGGTTTAGCTAAACTGATGTCCGAAACAAACTTTCAAGCCCTAGACATAAACCAGCTGGACAATGAACCGGAGCTGGCGACTCCACAGATCAGTGAGATATTTCTGCAATGCCCTTGGTACACTGATATTTTCTTTGTATTGTTAAACCTGTGTGCTCCCCCAGGATTGTCCAGAACCAAGAAAAGATTTTTGAAAATGAAGGCTTTAAAGTTTTGTGTTATAGATGGTGCATTATTTTGGAGAAATCATGAAGGTATATTGCTTAATTGTTTAACCATGAATGAAACTAACAATGTCATGAAAGAATTCCATGCAGGTGACTGTGGAGGACATCTATACTAGAAGTCCACTACTGATAAAATTCTAAGGGTTGGTTTCTATTGGCCCTCTCTTTTTGCAGATGTAAATAAGTTTGCCATGTCATGTCACAAATGCCAAACCTTTGAGGGCAAGAGAAAGTTGTTACCCCTGCCCCTCAAACCCATCTCAACCGAACAACCTTTTCAACAATGGGGTCTTGACTTCATTGGAGAGATCCATCCCTCTTCCTCAGGCCAGCACAAATGGATCCTAACAACCACCGACTATTTCACCAAGTGGGTTGAAGCCATTCCCTGCAAATAAGCCAATGACACCATCATTATCCAATTCCTTGAGTGCAATATCCTGTCTAGATTTGGCTGCCCTGAGAAAATCATCACTGACAATGCCGCTGCCTTTAAGTCCAAAAGGATGATCAATTTTTGCCACAGATTTCATATTACCTTGGGCCACTCTACAGCCTATTACCCTCAAGGTAATGGCTTGGCCGAATCATCTAACAAAAGCCTCATCAACATCATAAAGAAAGTGCTAGAAGAAAACAAGAAGAACTGGCACAAAAAACTGGTAAATGCCCTATGGGCAGATAGACTCTCGAGCAAGAGATACATTGGGATGAGCCCTTATGAGCTAGTATATGGCATGGAGGCTAGATTTCCTTCATCCTTGGGCATTCCTACTATCAAATTGTTACAAGAAATTCAGGCTGAACCAAATGACATTCAAAGAAGAATCAATCAGACCATTCATCTTCAGCAAACCAGAGAACAAGTTTATGACAGAGCTCAAATTTTGTAAGAAAAGCTTAAAAATATGTTTGGTAAGAGAGCTAAGGCTGAGGATTTCAATATTGGTGACAAAGTTCTAAGATGGGACTCAAGAAGGGAAGACAAGGGCAAACATGCCAAGTTTGATTTTTTATGGATAGGTCCATTCGTTATTTCTACTGTTCAGGGAAATAACACATATTTTCTAAAATCTGTAGAGGATAGTTCTGCTGAAGAAGGCCCTGTCAATGGCCGTATGCTGAACATTACCATGACCCCTTTTAAGGGACACAATGCAGTTTTGTATATATCTTTGTACAATCTTTTTTGTATATATCATCACTCTGTTTTTATTTTTGTATAAGCAGGCCGATTGTTTTAGAAGCAGCAGTAAAAGTTTTAAAAGACACAGCCAATGCAAGTATTCCAGTTTTGAAGCCTGGTTTCTACACCAGTTTTCAGCAAAGTATCAAGAGAAAAAATTGTCACATTACAAGCAATTCATGGTAGAAAAGAACTATTTGTAGTCATTGTGCATAATTATCAAGCACGCAGAAGAAAGCAGGTGATGCTGCACAGTTCACAGTAATTCAGTTGAGGAGGAGGTTATTCATAGTTCAAAGTTTTACATTTTTAGCAGCCAGAACAAAGAAGTGTTTCCAGTCTACAGCAACCACAGAAGATCAAGGCAGTCTGACCTGTTGTTCTTGACTTTTCACAAGGAAAAGCCATCCCCAAGTGGAGCCACTGTTAGCCTCCTGTTGCAACAGGGTTTCATTTTTCATGATTGACATTTTTACATGCCAAATATGTCATACTTTGCAGGCTGCAGTGTTCCATATTTCCACAGGATGCCATGAAGTGTGCTAGTTCAAAGGCACTGTTGTATTCCAATTTTGATGAGTTGTTCCAGTTTTGAAGAGTTTTCATTTAAGGGAGGTCCAAACAGTCTAATCTTGGTCTCCCTAGGTTTCAATTTCCTGTTTTAGAATATAGAGAATGCATCTGACCAAACAGTTTAATCTTGGCAGATCTGTAGATAGGTAGAGAATCAAAGGGACCCAACTGCTTAATCTGGGCCCTGGCAGAAATAAGTGTAGATTTAGATAGGAAACATTCAAAAGAAAAATTGTAAATCTGGGTCTGCAAGTCTAAGTGCACCCAAACCAAAAAGAAGAAAAAATGTTAGGTGAGTAGGCTGGGTAGGTAGCTGTGAGGTTGCAGAATGATGATTTATGATCAATTTTGTGTTACAAAGTGTTTTATCTCTTCAAATCACAGTGCAGATAGCTTTTCATCTGGAGGAGCTCGAGCTACACATCACTAACTTCCCCTTCTTCTAATTCCCCAAGTCACTTACTAATTTCCCCAAAGAGGTCAAGATCTGCTTGATCCCTCTTAGTTCATCATTTTACATGTCATTTGCCTTAGTGAAGATCTGCTTCACTCAAGGATTTCTCATCTATGACTCACTTTTCCCCAAAATTAGCCTAAGGTCCCCCACCTTAGCGCTTTCTTATCATCTCCATATTAACTACTAACTCTAGTATATAACTCCCCATCAGTTTTTCCACTTCCCCTACTAAAAATATGTATATAAAACTCCCCTATGTAAATATCCCCCCTGGCAAAATAGCCATATTTCTTCTAAGTCCGGGAAAAAATAGTCCATCTGGGGCTATTTTTCGCCCATCCGTGCCATAGCAGGAGTTAGATGACACCTGGTCATGCTAACAACCTCTCCCTTGCCCTATAAACCCTCAAAAACCCATGTTTTACCCATTATGCTAAAGTCCCGAGTGTAAATACATTAACCCGCGCTCATTAAATCCTATAACCCACTTTTCCTAAGTCTAAAAAACCCCGCCGCGTTATATTTAAATCGGAATATTCCTGCGGATATCCCCGCCCACTAACCCGTCGTCGCCCCGTCCTTCCTGCCAGCCGTCCGAGAGTCCTGCGCCCAGATCAACGGCTGGCGGGCCTTCCCGTCCCCCAACGAGCCCGAAGGATAGCGTCCGAGAGATGGTCAGTATTGCCGCCGTACTCCCGCCACGCGTCACCTTCTAGGCTGTGGCGGAGCCCCTCCCCCCAAAACTGCCCAGGTGCTAAGGGAGTTGGTGGGCTCAAGTATTGTAGCAATAATGCTACAACTCCTGGAGCTTCCTATCTCTAATTTTATCAACCCGGTAGTTCGTACAAACTTGGAAGCAACGGTGTTGTATGCACAAGTACTAGCTCTTGTCGCAGCTGTCACTTGGTCAGCTCGCACAAGTCCGCTAGGGCTCAAGCCAACTTCTATATGCTCACAGAAGAAGCTTTATGAGTGATGGACGAAAGCTAACTCAAAGGAGGCTAATCTATTTGCAGAAAGAAACTGAAAGCCAACAAAGCATGAAAACCCTAGTAAACCCTAATTTGACTAGCTAGGCCCTTACAATGCAAAACTGTGAATGAAACTTCTACCAATGATGCCATTACTTGTAGTGAGCTGAAATACATGCATCTAAGCTACTTGCATCTGAAAAGACATGTTTTTGTATTTTTTCATTAAGTGGTTGGATTTATTGTGATGATGCTTTTGATTAGGGTTTGACTGTGCAGGAGCGGTTCGAATGGAAGGAAAGCATGGGTAAGGTCAGGATGGCTAGGGGAGGTCCCAGAGGGTCTCTGGCATCAGTCCACAAAAGTCTACCACGTTCGGATGCTCAGCAACCGAGTTTGCAGGCTTCTACAGGAAGTCTGCAGGGGATCCTACAGGAAACTCAGGGGTTCTACAGGAAGTCTGTGCAATTCTACAGGATGTTCGATCGTGGGAGTTTTGGGAGATGGTGAAGTGATGGAGTGGTGTGGGAGGATAGGTGAGATGGAGATGGAACTGGTGATGGCTCAGGAACAGAGAAGTCAGATGGAGAAAGAGTGCATGCAGTGGGTTGATGGCTGGAAGGATGGGATCAACGAAAGGTTAAGTGAATGGAGCTACGTGAGTAATGGAAGAGCTGGAAGGTAAACGAGCTGAGCAGAGGTCGGTTGAGTGGCTTCAGGTATGGTTTACAAGAAGAGGAAGGTAATGGAATGGTGTGGAGCAGTGTAGATGAAACAAATTGTCTATGAATGTCACCAAAAACGAGAACTCTTTAACCTATGTTAACTGTGCTATTTTGAACCAATGAACAGCAGTGCAATTTGTGAAAGAAACTCGTGCATGGAAGTGGAATGAAGAAGAAATGATCAAGACCAAAGTGCATGGATGGATCTACGACTAAAGTAACTGTTGCAGCTTACATGGACGTGGAAAGAACTGCGTTTCGTTTTGGCGGTTGATATGGACTGCACCCCAATCCCTAAGCAGAGATGGCAGTGATCTCTAACAACCTTTTTCTGGAGCTCCAATTAATTATAACTATCCTCTTCTAACCTAAGCAACTGGAAGCAAATTCACCATAAACTAATCCTATTCAATCTCATAAAAACTAAATCAGCAGACTGTAAATTCGAATTGCATGTCAAAGTAAAGAAACGAAGTGCTGGAACGAAAGGCAAATAACATTACAACACAGAGGAGGTCTATTGCTCTCAGGTTGGGCCCTAACCTGAGAGCTATATCTCCCTTAGAAACTCAGAATGAGATCAAAATCTGCCTGCCTTTATTCATAACCAAAAATCTGATGTCATGCCAAAACTGGCTTACAAAAAGAACCAACACCGAGATGTAGCTCGTACTTCGAAATTACAAGAGTAATGCAAAAGTTCAAAAAGCTCCTATCAAAGGCTACGGCCTCAGTATTTATGCAAAATGATAATCCAATAGGTTTCCTTGATTTGTGGAGCTCGGCTGTCCAACTGAAGGTTAAACTGCTGATCCTGTAGAACAGTTGTAACTGCTATTCCTGTAGAACGGTTGGCTGCCTCTAAGCTCGGTGGGGAGATTGGTTGGAGCTCGGAGCTATAGTGGGAATCACGAGGAAGGTCCCCAAGACTGTGGACATCCTCTCCTAAAAACCAGCAGTGCCACCTTACTGTCTCCTTGTCTCCTTTCTCATGGTCTTTGCTCCCTTTTAATGCCAAAAACCTGAAATCATCATGTATTAGTCACGTAGATAGAATGCCTACCCCTCTTCCTACAAACAACACGAATAAACCAAGAAATGAATGCATAAGCAATAAAAGATGAATGGTTTGAGCAAAGCAAGTAGGCCAAATGAGCCCAAATTGTACCAAAAATTGGGGCTCAGCATCACCCCCCAGCTAAACTATTTGCTCTGTTATCACAAAATCACTACTGAGGGCTGCAACCAAGCAAGATTTCATGTAACTCTTTCAACCTAACTTTAGATCAAAGATTAGCCTCTTTGATCAGAGAGGGCTCTCTCACAAACTCTTGATAAAAATCCTTCACTTTGTTTTTATTCAATGCGCACTCATCTTTTAATGACACCAGTTAACATAATTCCAGCTCTTGTGCCACCTTTCTATCCCGGTGTCACTAATAATGGCGGCCTTGTGGCGATCAAATCCTTATAAAAACTACTTGACACTTGGCGTTTAATCACTGCATTCCATAAGAGCACTTTCATATCTTCAATATGTGCATTAATAATGAACCAATGTGCTTGATAAGATTCACGACATTTTCAACTTTCTTCCTTCGCCTGCGCTGCAAAATCCGGTGCCTGTGAACTTTATCTATAAAAGGGGAAGATCTTGCTGTAAATGCCTTCACAGCTTGCTGCTCATCCTTCCATGGCTTTCTTGCTTGAATATCTTGAAGTAAGTAGTCGTATTTGGAAGCCCAACATAAAAGTTCTCTAATCCGCAATTCAAGCCATTGGCAACGCCATTCAATATGGTGTCTATAATCTTTCCACTTCAGGTGTCAATGTCTTCTTCCTCTTCATTAATCCACTTGCATCAACTTCTACAGAAGTTACAGCTCCATTACCATTACGCAACTCTGATTCTACTTCAGAAGCATCACACATTCCAGAGCCTGGACCATCATTATCAAATATAGTCTCAGTGTTTGATCTGTTCTCCTCCAGTTCTTCAACATAGACCATATTTTGCCAGAAATAGAGGGCATCTCGTGCTTTGATTGTATCTCCAATATTTGATATAGGAAACTCCATCCTTTTTACTTTCTGAAGGGGAACCATCATCCTTGGTAGCCAGCCGACCATCAGACCACCCTAAATATCTGTCATTTCCCAATTTCGTAGCGCAGCCATTGCAAGGTCAGTGTTTTCGCTACGAAATCACTAAAACATATGGCGCTGCGAAACTGCTAACAGATTTATGCGCTGCGAAAACACCCTGTCTTTAAGCTATGCTAAAAAAATTTTGACAACAGACTTTTCAGTGATAACAGTGGCTCCACTTGGGATAGTGTGCCCTTGTGGTGCGCTAAGAACATGCAGCTCCAGTGCCTTATCCATTTGTGACAAACAGAAACTTGCTTGACAAGCATGACTGTAGGAGAAAGAAAACTACATCTACTGAAAAAAACATGCTCAGCTAACCTTGAGCTTATTTGCATTTACCTCTACCTACCTACCCTAACCATTTCAACTTCCTTCTGTTCAACCAATATGAAATTTCCAATGTAGCCAATCCTCTGTTTTATCTGATACTTGGTTCCTTTGACTGCATTGGAATTCAGAGCCAATATGATAGTGTAATGACCGCTGCCACTGAAATTGTCTTTGATCTTCATAGGAAAACTGAAACACTGGAGAGTAAAACTCTTCCATGTAATCAGCTATAGGATCCCAGAACACATGATCAGCTTGTCTTTCCTTGAAACTTTCCAGCTGTGCAAACTGATCTTCAACCACAGTGTTGAGGTCCTCCATCGTGAAAGAGAAAGGAACCAGCATAGTCTCCTTGCGTTCAGCTATAAAAAATTTCTGAGAATAATAATCATGATCAGGAAAACTGTATGCCTGAATTTGTCCTTCTAAGCCTTCAATTTCCTTCTCAATATCTTTGGCAAATTCATCAAAAAATTTCATCTTATCCTCTGACTTGCAGTCAAAAGATTTCAGATATGAGGATAAGGACAAAGAAAAAGATTCATTTGTTTCTTCTTTACTATGATCATTATTCCATTTTTTAAAACCTTCAACTGAGAGAGAGTCTGCCATCACCTCTGTCCTATCTGTCCATTCCTCCAAAAACATAAGCCAAAGGTCTTGAAATGACTTAATGGATTCGGCAGGCAAGCATTCAACCCACTGTTTGCATTTCCCTTGAAGTGAATCATGGAATAACATAATGCAAACATCCTCATGTTTAACTCTAAGAAGCTGTGTAAATTCACAAAAATCTGATATATGATTCAAGGTTAAACTTAAATCCTCCCCGTTGAATTTTGGACCATTCCTTAGAAAGTATGCATCCTTGGGAAAATGATTTGGGAAACCATGAATTCCTGAGAAATCTATGCATGCATACCTTGAACAAAGAAGGGCAGCTTCTGGGTCTTTCATAACTCCAGTGGAATCACCATGAATATATAAACCTTGAATTCTTCAACAATGGAGTCGCCAAGGTAGTTTTGCAGCCTTGAAAATCATTTTGAACTCCTGCTACCTTCAGAAATCCAATCTTCAAATTTCGGGAGAGAGTAAGCTTCAGGCTCCCGGCAGATGCACCAAAATGTTATCACAAAATCACTACTGAGGGCTGCAACCAAGCAAGATTTCATGTAACTCTTTCAACCTAACTTTAGATCAAAGATTAGCCTCTTTGATCAGAGAGGGCTCTCTCACAAACTCTTGATAAAAATCCTTCACTATAACAGATGGCTAACTCTTTATTCATTCATGAAAGCATAAGCTGGTTGGAAACATATCAAACTGGTTCTCATTGGGCTATGGAGTCTCATATACTAAGTAAACAAGAAAAACATAGTCATCTCATGGAAATCAAGGCTCTTTGCATTACATGTCAAACATACTCCATCAAAACCACAGCTTGCCAAACACACAGGAAGTCAGAGCATAAGTTTATGAATTCTGAGTGATTGTGTTACAACAAGGCTGTAAAAGAACATAAAATATAGAACACCATCATTATATTTGAACACAATAATCCATCGAGAATCTTGATAAGAGATCAACACTGTTTTACTATTACTGTCAAAAGTCTTACAATGGCCCAAAACAACTCTGTTTTTGTATAAAATGTCCAACCTCTATTACATCCTAGTTTTCACCATATATAGGAAAACCCAAAACTATCCCTATCTTGAGTCTCCTCAACAAGCATGAAGGGAGAACTCGATGATCTACCATTAATTACCCTTATCTATTTCTAAACCAACTCATTAATTACAAAAGTGCTGAGCTATGATTACATAAAGTCCTAATCAAACTAAAACACTAATTCCTTTCTCCTCGTAATATGATTCTTCTTGGATGCTGGACAGCTGTATGATTTCTGTTATGGCTAAGATATGTTAAGGGAACATTCACCGAGCAAGCTGGTCTCGGATGCTAGCTGTATAGACAGCTTATTAATTGATAAAAATGATCACCCTATATCCACAGTCCCCTGTCTTCCATTCCTCTTCATCATTTAAAAACCACACTCCAAGTTCTTTAAACCTTCAATTAACAACGCATAATCACCATATGCCATATGATCTGGATGCCTCGTGGATTAAACAGGTGTACCAACTAGAAATCCCGGTAACCCTACCAGAACCCTAGTAACTCGGTCATAAAGTGCCTTTTAGAAAACTTTATCAAAGAATAAACTATTTCACTTTCCCTTCAAAACTTACACCTGTCACTATTTGAGCTGCTATGAAATCCATGTATGATCTCCCTCCTGTGTTTGAGACCTTCTTTTTAACATTCGCTGACCTCATCATCAAAATTCATTGTTTTTCCACAAAACAGCATTCTACAGCAGTTTCGTAGCGCGCTACGAAACTGCTGTAGATGTCAAAACAGAACCTATGTATCTTGAAGCGTTTTCTGCTTAGATTCATGATCTCTTCAGACATTTGTACAGCTGTTAGGAACCTAAATAGTTTTAAAAAGATGAAGCTTGCTTCTGTCATTACATATCACAGCAAACTTGATTAGCATCAAACCAATAAAAAGCTTCATAAATCCCAACTGGAGCATAAAGTCACTGCAGTATTCCTTGCTGTCTTCAATAACCCCTGAATTTTCAGTTTCCATATTTCTTTTGTATGCATATGCCAATCTCCAGTGGCGTCCATGTTCACCGATTACAAAAGCATCAAATGCTTTCAAGGGAAATAAATACATGAATCAAATTTTCTAGCCGAAAAAGGCCAGAGTACTTACACACATGTAATTATAAGGCTAATGCTTTTCATTTTCTTCGTTAGACCCACATCAGTCCCAGATGTAGCACTAGCTGAGCGCTTTCTCACATAGCCTTCATGAAGTGGTTTAGGAATTTGATAGGAGAACTGTGAAAGATTTATTCTCTGCTCTTCGAATGAAATTTAGATGTTGAACCCTTCAGAATGTGTCACAGTAAAACATCCTTCACGCTGCTTCATGTTTTCTTCCTCTAACCTCCTCACATACGAACTATTTAAATTCTGCAACATTAAAAGCTAGGAAGAAAAGTCATCCTCTCAGTGAACTTTATACCTATCAGACTAACTGGACATCAGTTATATCTCATCAACTGCCTGCAACAACTCATCTACCTCTTGTTTTTAGCTAAAAGCTTCTTAACACAAGCTCCCAGCACTTGATCGACATAATCAAGTCGATCAGGATGAACCCGAAGTGTGAATGTAAGCAACGATACATGCAAACTAATAGCTCCAACAAGTGGCATATCTGGTTGTGCTTCAATAACCTTAACAATGGCACTGCTCAACTTGGTAAAAGCTTCTACTTGCAAAAATTCTGGCATAACCTCTGGACTTAAAGATGCATAATTTGAGAGACGTTCCATCAATTTAGACATCACTGTTTTTATATCAACAGTTGGCTGAAGCTGAGGGCAAGCACCGAGGAGTGTTTCCAGAGTTTGCAAATGATAATCATCTGGAAATATTTGGATGATACAGTCCATAAGATAGTACTGTGCAAGCTCATCTTTGCAGTTATCAACCTGCTCCAAGACTCTGGGAAGCGCAATATCTTTATACATTTCAAGGTCCACCCCCTCTATCTGGCTAAGGACATGTAAGTTTTTCCCTACAAGATCACGAAGCTCGCTCCTTTCCTTCTCCCGTTTCTCTTTCTCCCTCGCAGGTCCCTAATGCTGCATTCGGACCCACAGTTTATTCATCTCTGTGAAATTCTGAAGTACAAACTCCACTGCGTCCATTACAGTTCCCCCCATCACCTTCATATTCAGACCCAACATCTGGTAATTTGTCTCTGCTAACCTGGGACAAGTAACTCCTTAAAAACAGACCACGAATAGGATGTTGGATTCCACGACTCATTTCAACAAGATCTTTCAAAACATCTTTGGCTGGGGCCTCCTTTGACTTAATATATACAGATCCCACTGTACAAAGGAGATACAATCTAGGAAAGATGTTGCCTGCGTGCTGCACAAGCTCATACAAGTCAATAATTGTACATCCTCGCTTGGTCTCCTCCCTGAAAAAGAATTCCAGCTTCCTGAGCTCGTCAAATGCTCGCATGTAGAGCTCGTAATATTTGTGAGGCGAAAGCCTGGATGTTCTGAGTTCCTTCATGTACATCCTCGCTTCAGCTGCTTCTATTGTTGCAAATTCAATAAACGCTGTCTCAAAAACTATCGACCTCATCAAGAAATATGATAGCAGATTAAAGCTTCTGCGCAAGTATGAACACAGCAGTCACAAGTTTCTGAGAATTCCCAAAACATTTGCTCCTTAGATTGGCTACCCTTACGTTGATGAAAACAACCCCTGATCTTCTTGCCATTGCCTTTGCAAGTAATGTTTTTCCATTTGGAGGGCTGAGGAGCTTACACTATCCAAACGATTTCTTTGTTAGGATCGAGATGCTTGAACCCTATAACAAGAACCAGACAACTTACGGCAGCTCTAATGGCGTATAATATCAATTTCTGTGTACATGAAGCCTGCTTGCGCGCCATGCTGCCAAACTATCTACGAAGAAATGCAGGGTTTTATATGATAAGAACTGCTGCGTAGCTGTAAATAGATATATAGTCTCATTACAACAGCAGTAACTATCAACCTCCCCTGCCACCATACTTGGAGCTGGATTGTCTTCTGAAAAAGAAATAATGGCCAAGCTAAGCTGTTCTATTCTATAGAAAGGAGACAAGTGGGTGTCGAAAAAGGATGAAGCGGAACAGTGTTTACATCTTCTGCCAAAGCTATTTTCTTGAACCGTGGCTTTTAAATAAGCGCCAGAAATTATATGACAATCCTCCTTTTCTAAGCCAACAGCCGGAGCATGTAACCGGCACGGTTACCACGTTTGTAGAAGACAACATCAAAATAATACAGTCCACCTTGACTGAGGAAACTTGTCTATTTCGAGCTCTGCCATTTGCTTCCTTGTCTCTACGACAGCGATTTTTCCTCTCTGTCATCGACATTTGATTATGAAGATGATTTGAAAAATTAATGCCAAACAGAGATTATTTGAAGTGTTCAGATCAAGAAACCCTGAATTGATAGTATCTTTCGTAGGAATTGCGCCATCCTTCTTTTGTTTTTATTCAATGCGCACTCATCTTTTAATGACACCAGTTAACATAATTCCAGCTCTTGTGCCACATTTCTATCCCGGTGTCACTAATAATGGCGGCCTTGTGGCGATCAAATCCTTATAAAAACTACTTGACACTTGGCGTTTAATCACTGCATTCCATAAGAGCACTTTCATATCTTCAATATGTGCATTAATAATGAACCAACGTGCTTGATAAGATTCACGACATTTTCAACTTTCTTCCTTCGCCTGCGCTGCAAAATCCGGTGCCTGTGAACTTTATCTATTAAAGGGGAAGATCTTGCTGTAAATGCCTTCACAGCTTGCTGCTCATCCTTCCATGGCTTTCTTGCTTGAATATCTTCAAGTAAGTAGTCGTATTTGGAAGCCCAACATAAAAGTTCTCTAATCCGCAATTCAAGCCATTGGCAACGCCATTCAATATGGTGTCTATAATCTTTCCACTTCAGGTGTCAATGTCTTCTTCCTCTTCATTAATCCACTTGCATCAACTTCTACAGAAGTTACAGCTCCATTACCATTACGCAACTCTGATTCTACTTCAGAAGCATCACACATTCTAGAGCCTGGACCATCATTATCAAATATAGTCTCAGTGTTTGATCTGTTCTCCTCCAGTTCTTCAACATCGACCATATTTTGCCAGAAATAGAGGGCATCTCGTGCTTTGATTGTATCTCCAATATTTGATATAGGAAACTCCATCCTTTTTACTTTCTGAAGGGGAACCATCATCCTTGGTAGCCAGCCGACCATCAGACCACCCTAAATATCTGTCATTTCCCAATTTCGTAGCGCAGCCATTGCAAGGTCAGTGTTTTCGCTACGAAATCACTAAAACATATGGCGCTGCGAAACTGCTAACAGATTTATGCGCTGCGAAAACACCCTGTCTTTAAGCTATGCTAAAAAAAATTTGACAACAGACTTTTCAGTGATAACATGCTCATCCTTGAGCAACTTTGCTCTGGCTCCTCGTCTTTGGCCAAGAACTAGAGCCCGGAGCATGCTCTTCCTTTCCTGTTTTTGGTGGCCCTACCTTTTCTGCCCCTGGTGGTGACGAGGGTGGCGCTTCTTCCCCCTTTCCCATTTCCTTGAGCCGGGCTTCGGAAGGCGATTGGCCTATTTTTCGTGTCCAGGAAGTTATTTTTGGGCTTCCCCTCTCGGGGGTGGCTGATATTTTAGAGGGGGTTCTTGCACTGGGTGAAGTAGGGACATCCCCTAAAGTGGTTTGGCTGTTGGTTGGAGGCTGTGGCTTGCCCGTGTTTATCCTCTTACTTCTCCTGGCTTCAGATGGTAGAGGGGTCTCCCTCTCTCTCTTCTCCTTCGGCTTTGGAGGTGTACTGAGGGTGGCCAGCGCCGCTGCTGCCTCCTTTTCGAGAATACCAGCCTTCTCTTTCTTGCGTTTTGCTCTCTCAGAGCTCCTTGTAGAGGGCCCCTCCTTTTCAGATTTCGGGCTTCCTGTAGAAGACCCTGCTTTGCCCACTTCCGGGCCTCCTGTAGAAGATCCTTTCTTTCCCGATTTTGGGCTTCCTGTAGAAGACCCGGTTTTAGCCACTCTCGGGCTTCCTGTAGAAGCCCCTGCTTTGGTAATCTTCGGGCTTCCTGTAGAAGACCCTTTCTCTGTCTTCAGGCTTCCTGTAGGAGCCTGTTTCTCAATGATTTTCGGGCTTCCTGTAGAAGCCTGTTTCTTAATGATTTTCGGGCTTCCTGTAGAAGCCTGTTTCTGCTTTCCTGTAGACACAGGTGTCTCCACCTTTGCTTGCTTGCCTGCCTGAGTTTTGCTTTTTGCTTTGGTTGAAGGTGCTGTTGAGGTACTTGGGCTGACGTGGACCACCTCGGCTTTGTCCATTCTGCTCTTCAGCCTCTTTTCTCTTGCTGACAAGATAGGTGTGCCACCTTTTTCTTTGTCATCCTTTTCCTCATGCTTCTTCCTTTGTTCTTTCTTCTGCACTGTGGTTGGGGTCTTCTGGCCTTTTTCTCTCTGTCCCTCGGCCACTGCTTCTTGTTCCTCACTGCTGGAGGAACCCGTTTCTTCGATCAACATTTTAATGTCTCCATCTTTTGTCAAATTCCGGAAGGATTCCCATGAGAGGGGAACCTTATATGAATGCAGCGCATCCTCCACAAGAAGCTTGATCAACCCATGATGGGCTATCTGATCTGGTATGCCCTCTTTTAGCTTTGTGGCACACTCCATTAGAGACTGCAATAGGAAGTAAGGGATGCTCAGTTTTTGTTCTACAGGAAGATCAATCTGGTGCTTCAATTCAGTGAGTAGCCGAAAGTGATATGCATACACGATGCTAAAACGGCCTTCACAAGTGATATATTTCATGATTTGCAAACTGACTTCATTCCATGGTGGCAACAGACTCGTTCTTCGCACCCCATTTTTGTCCTCCGAGAATTCCTCCTCAGGTGGAAAGAATTCTTTCTTTGCCTGCTGGCTCAGCTTTCTTTCTTCCTTATCCCACGGCAAACCCATAGGAAGTTCTGTGATCCGACTGATATGTTGCAGGGTGAGCTTGAGGCTTAGACCTCTGAAGTTCACTGTGGCCAGGGTCTGGGATTTCGGCCTCAGAGCCTGCAAGAATTCTTCGGCCACTTCATCATCGTAACCCTGCAGCTTATCACAAAAAGACATCCATTGTGCTCGGGTGAAGAGCTCTACCACTTCCTGGTTTTCCCTTAATTTGGTTGAATCAGTGGGTTCCCGTCTTATAAACCCACCCGGCATGATGAACACAGTTGTTTTAACTAAAGGTGGCAAATGCGAAAGAGATTTGGTCTATTGAGACAGAGCAAGCACATAATCCACAAAATTCAACATAGTCTAATTACACTGACATCCTGTAGAACGACAGAATAGGCACAGCAAACAACAATTTCACCGATATCTTTATGACCAGACTGTGGACGATGATCTTGCCACTCTTACTAACCAGTTGCATGAAGAGTTCAGGGTTACCTCTTTAATTGGCCACCTTTTTACGTGAGGCACCCGCTTCCCTGTAGAAGACTGCGTTCCTGTAGAGACTGCGTTCCTGTAGAAACTGTGTTCCTGTAGGAGCAGTGCGCAAATTTCGGGGAGGACTGTAGTTGGCCTGCGCTTGAGGTGTGCTTCACCGGCGTTCTGGTAGCCAAAATCTTGGCGTATCAAAGTGCAGAGGAGATCAGAATAGCCACTCGAGTTTGAAGTGGTGGTTGATAAATGCATGCGCACAATCTAGCCGATTAGATTTTGAATCAGCGCAATCCGTGGCGCGGGGGGTGAGCTGTCCCCGCCGGACCGTTGGGCGACGTCATCCATCATTCGCCTGCGTATTCACTTGCTGCCGCATCCATTCCCACAGATCTGCCGCCACCTCTTTCTGTTAAACTCATTACTTCTGACGGGAGTGTTCTCACGTGCGTGCTGCTCATTCTTTTTGTCGTGACCGCAACCCAACATCCAACTATACCATAACTAGCCGACGTGGCCAGTCGACTGGCCATACGGCCGCTCAACCATTCACTTTTACGCTGTGCAAACAATTCAAAGTAAAATTCATGCGATTTGATGGAAGGAAGGGTCGAGACACTTACCTACGTGGCTGCACACGATTTTTCCAGTTTTTGGACGATGGTGAGTGGATCTACCTGCTGCATGCGAACTTACACAGACCCGGAGGCTCATGGTTACAGGCTGCCGACGATGGAGTGGATGCTTTGGTTGCATGCGCCCGCGTTTCATTGCAGATGGCGGTGCTGTGAATGGTATCCACTCTAGCAGGTTTAACTGTTACAGGATTCCCGCGGGGTGTCTCGTAACAGTTCTTCCTCCTTGGGTGCATGCTGCACGACGGAGGATCTGGCCTTTCGATCACGCTCCCGGAGCTTCTGATGCATGTGGTATGAGATCTCAACACTTGTTTATCTTTGAAAATGGCTTTTCCCGCGAGAACTCATCGATCTGTTTTGTTGGTGCAGGGAACTTGGTTGCATGTCGACAAGGATGGTGGAGCAAGGTAACAGCAATGTGCAAGGGTGCCAACAGAGGCTTGCATGCGTCCAAACCGATCCGTAGTCGCTAAATCTCCTTTTAAAATGAATTCTGGGTCGTCCCAAACTTCTACAGGAAGTTTCCTGTAGAACACAGAGCTTCCTGTAGAAAGTTCAGGCTTCCTGTAGAAAGTCTGCACTTTCCTGTAGAAAATCCGCGTCTTCCTGTAGAAAGACTGCATCTTCCTGTAGAAGATTCAAACCATGATAAAATTGCACATACCTTGAAAAAAACATGGGTATCCTTGGAGGAGGTGCTGGTGAGGTCTCTTGACAGCATGATAAGGACCTTTGGCTTTGAGTTGAAGGGCTTCCTCTCCTCCATAGAACATCTGCAACCTACATGCAATTTTACCATATTTTGCTTATTGTTTTTTTCTCTTTTTTCTTTTCTCTTTTTTTTTTTTTTTTTTTTGAAAGATAACAGGGGCGCCTCAAAGAGGTTTTCACCCGCGCCATCTGCCCTGAGCGCCTCAGAGAGGTTTTCACTCAAGGATCTTTTTCAAACCTTTTCCTCTTTTTTTTTTTGTTTTTTTTTTTTGAAAGACAATAGGGGCGCCTCAATGAGGTTTTCACCCCTACCACCTGCCTTGGGCGCCTCAGAGAGGTTTTCACCCAAGGATCTTTATTATTTTTTCTTCTCTTTTTTTTTTTTTTTTTTGAGATCCTTCAGGGTATGCCAAAAGCAGAGGCAGAACCCTTCTCTATGACCAATACAGATTTCTCCATAGTTTTGATGAACTCTTGTCTTGAGAGAGGTCTCCTGTAGATCTTCAATCGATGCCCATTGACAAGCATGGGAATGGCTTCCTCATCAATGGTTCGAATAAGGACAGATCCATTGTCATGGCATTTTTCCACTGCATATGGTCCTAGCCATCTGGTTCTCAGCTTCCCCTTGAAATCTTTGTATCTGGAGTCATACAACAAAGCCCAATCTCCCGGCTGAAATTGCTTGTCATGGAGATGTTGTTCATGCCACACCTTTCTCTGAAATTGAACCACTTCTGAGTGAAGGAGGGCCTGCATTCGGTGCTCATCCAGGCCATTCAGCTGCAATAGCCTTTCTTGTTGTGCATGGCTGAGATCTAGGTCCAGCTGGGCTGCCATCCTCAAGGTGTTGTATTCAAACTCAATGGACAGCAAAGCTTTCTTCCCATAGACCAGCTCATACGGTGTGAAGCCGGTGGTGGTCTTCCAAGTGGTGTTGTAAGCCCATGTGGCTTCAACCAGGCGATCTGCCCAGTCCTTTCTGCTGCTGCTCACCACCTTAGTCAAGATCCCTTCTAATGCTCTATTGGTGACTTCCACCTGCCCATTTGCTTGAGGGTGATAAGGGGTGGAAGTCCTATGCTTGATCTTATGATGAGCTAGTAGATCTTCAACCAGGTTGGAGGTGAACTGGCTCCCTTGATCGGTGACCAGCTCTCTTGGATAGCCAAACTTATAAAAGATGTTTTCTCTTAGGAACTCGGCCACCTTTTCTTCTGTTGCTGCTTGGATTGCTTTGGTCTCTGCCCACTTTGTCAAATAGTCAGTACACACAATGATGTAAGACCTTTGCCTCGAAGAGGGGTTGATTGGGCCCACAAAGTCCATGCCCCACTTCTCAAATGGCTCAAGAGTCACTTGAGGTTGGAGAGGCATCTCATCCCTTTGGGTCGGTTTCCCCATTCTTTGGCATTGGTCACATTGACTGACATATCTTCTGACATCTTGATGAAGTGTGGGCCAATAGTAGCCTGCCTGCAGGATTTTGAAGGCAGTTCTCTTTGCTGCAAAATGTCCTCCACAAGGCCCATCATGACAATTGAGGAGAATATCAAAGACTTCCTCCTCCCTTACACAACGCCTTAAGATCTGATCGGGGCCAAGCTTGAACAGATTGCCCCCGATCCAAGTAAATGAGGCACTTTTTCTGATGATTCTGCTCTTCTCTCTGGAAGATAGGTGCGGAGGGAACTGTGTTGAAACAAGATAGTTTGCTATATCAGCAAACCATGGAGAGAGTACTGAAATAGAAAACAGATGTTCATCGGGCATCTGGTCATCCACTGTTCCATCCTCATCTGCAGACAAATCCAATCTAGATAAAAAGTCAGCAACAACATTTTCTCTACCTGGTTTGTCAACAATGGTCAAATCAAACTGCTGCAATAAAAGTAACCATCTAATAATACGAGCATTCACATCTGGTTTATTCATTAAATATCTAATTGTAGCATGGTCAGTATGTACAAAGTTCTGGTAACCAGTAATATAATGTCAGAACTTGTTCAGTGCATGGACCACAGCCAAGAATTCTTTCTCGGTTACAGTGTAATTCAGCTCAGCTTTGGACAAGTTTTTGCTAACAAAGTAAATGGAATATGGAAGTTTTTGCTCAACTTGTCCTAAAGCTGCACCTATGGCTTTGTTCGAGGCATCAGTGTGGATGTGGAAAGGTAGGGCCCAGTTTGGACCTCTTAGGATTGGGGCTGACACCAACTTGTCCTTCAATTCATTTAAAGCCCTCTAACAATCGTCAGTCCATTTAAACTCCACATCTTTTGCCAACAGACCAAACAATGGCGAGGCTAGCTTGCTGAAATCTTTAATGAATCTCCGGTAGTATCCTGCTAATCCCAAGAAACTCCGGACATCCCTTACCTTTTGAGGAGGTGGAACCCTCTTGACGAGAGCAATTTTGTTAGGATCCACCTGCAACCCTTGGCAAGAAATGGTATGGCCTAGCACGGTCCCTTCAGTCATTAGGAATTCACATTTTTCAGGACTAAGGGACAAGTTCATCTCGGTGCATTTGATTAGGACTTTTCCCAGGTTGGACAATGCTTCCTGGAAGTTGGCCCCATAAGGAGTAAAGTCATCCATATAGATTTCTACTGCATCATGGACCAGCTCCGAGAAGATGCTCAAGACAGCTCTCTGGAAGGTAGCAGGAGCATTGCATAGCCCAAAGGGAAGGACTCGGTAGGCAAAGGTACCCCAAGGACAAGTGAAGGTGGTCTTATCTTGGTCTTCCAGGCTGATTTGGATTTGGTTGTACCCGCTAAACCCATCCAGGAAAGAGAAGAACTTCTTTCCTGCCAGTCCATCCAACACTTGATCTATGAAAGGTAGAGGGAAATGGTCTTTCTTGGTAGCTTTGTTCAATTCTCGGTAGTCCACACAGATTCTCCATTTTCCATTTTTCTTGGGAACCAACACTAGAGGGGACACCCATTCACTATCTGAGATGGGGTAGATGAACCCGGCATCCAACAGTTTTTGCAACTCTTCCTTGACAATGTCCTTAAGGGCTGGATTCATTCTCCTCTGGGGTTGCCTAACCGGTTTACAATCCTCTTTGATGTATATATGATGGGTACAGACCGAAGGATGGACTCCTTTCATTTCCTTATAGCTCCAAGAAAAAGCATCTAGGTGGTTGGCCAACAGACTACACAGCTCCTTTTCCTGGGAAGGAGATAGGGAGGAGTCGATCTTCAATGCTTTCTCAGGGCCGAACTCCACATTCTTGACTCTGGGAGTAACAGGGTTGGTTGTACAAAGATCCACTAAGGTGCTAGCTTGGGCATCCTCCACCAATTTCTCTAAGGGTAGTGCACTAGAAGGTGGATTCTGGATCAAGGTCTCGATCAAGTCATCCTCGGTTGGGGGGTCTCTTCTAATGGTATCTAAGGTGCACAGAGGTGCTGAGTACACCTCGTCTTCCTCTCCTTCTTCCAACCAGAGTGGTAAGTCATGCTCTAAGGAGGGTTGGGCAGGAGGGTATAGGACTAGCTGCTTGGACATGGGTCCATTTTTGATGGTCATGTTTCCTGCACGACAACTTATGTAAGCATCTGCAGTAGCTAACCAAGGCCTTCCCAAAATGAGAGGATATCCAGTAAGCTTTGCCTTTGGTTGCAGAACCAGGAAGTCTGCAGGGTATTCCCAAGAGTCAATAGAGACCAAGACATCCTCCACAATCCCTTCGGGAGTCATGGTGGAGCAATCTGCTAATTGCAGTACTGTCGAGGTTTTCCTCAAGGAACCCTGAAGATTGAGTTTAAGCATGGTATCCCTGGTCATCACATTAATGGCAGCCCCCAGATCAATCAAGGTGTGAGGTATAATGGTGCCATTGATGTGGACATCTACTACAGGACTTCTAGGATCTAGGTACTTTGGGCAGATGACTTGTCCTAACATAAGGTCAGACAGTTGTCCTATGACATTGATAGTTGAAGCATCTTTCTTCCGTCTGCCTGGGTGTTTGAAACACTTCTCCTTAACCAGTTTGTTGTATATTGGCACATCCTTGATGGCTTGGAGAAGTGGTATTTTTACACACAACTGCTTGAGCTCACCCAGAAGCTCATTCTCCTCTAGGTTGCGTTGTGTGGTGGCCGTTAGTCTCTCAGGAAAGGGTGGAATAGCCTTTGGTCCACTTTCCTGTTTATCTTCCTCATCCTCTGGGGGAGGAGGTTGGCAATCTGGTAGAGTCTTTCCAGATCGAAGATTGATCTCCTGGATCTCCACAGCATAGGTAGGGCATGAGGTTTCCCTAGTGTATACCTGCTGGCCCTGTCTATTGTTGGGGTTCGGGTTCGGTTGAGCAGGCATTTGAGGTTGCCTTGGAGGAGCAGGAGGTAATGGCTGAGGTTGAACTGGTGGTGGAGGCAAGATGGCAGGAGGAGTGTTGTATTGGGGCCTCCACCCCGATTGAGGTGCATTCCATTGAGGCTGTGGCTGGGCATGTGAGAGATATGAATGAGAAGTAGGTTGAGTGGGGTACTGAGGTGGATAAGACCATGGAGGAGGCATGGACCATGAAGGATGAGCAGGGGGACCCCAGGAAGGCATAGGGGTCGATTGGTTGGGGTTGTAATAAGCTTGAGATGCCCCTTGCATCCCCTGCTGATAAGTTCTAGATCCTTGTGGCCTCCTTTGGTTGAGGTAATAGAGAGGTTCTGTGGGAGCTTCTGTCCCTTGGTACATGGCTTTAAACCCAGGTAAGGTTGGACACTGATTTCTGGGATGGTCCTCCTCACAAACGAAACACACTTCAACCGAATGCAATGGACATTCGTTCTTACGGTGTCTCCTTGTGCACCTAGGGCAGAAGACAGCCAAGGCTCTCTCAACTTCTTCCTTCTTTTGCTGAATCCTGAATGTGTCCAGCTGCATGGCAATGGTCTGTCTCACCTCACTCTTAAGATCTTCTAATTGATTTGCAAGCTCATGTTTGGAGAAAGGGACACTAGTTGAGAGGAGGTTTCCTCTACCTCGTTTTCGAGCTGCCCTAGAGTGGTTTCTAAACACAGTCTTGATGTCCTCATAAGGCAGTTGGTAAATGTCCCCCCCAGCTAACATGTCAAGGGTATCTAAGAGGTCTTCAGGGACTCCTCGGAGCAGGACCAACTTGAGGGATTCAGGGTCAAGTGTGCACCTGGCCCGCTTATAGCTTAGTTGAAACCTCTCCTCATAATCCTCTAAGGACTCATCATTTCCCATGGCCATCCGAAAGATTTCCCCCTTTGTTTCCTTGGACCTACAGTAATCCCGGTACTTAGTATTGAAAGCTTGCTGCATCTGAGCCCAAGTGGTGATACTATTCCCAGGTAAGCCCATGAACCAACGTAATGCTGCATCCTTAAGAGTGGAAGGGAAAAGTTTCAGCTTTTGCTCATCTTCAGTATAGTCATAGGTCCTACAAAGGACAGCAAACTCAAACAGGAAGGTATCCGGATCTTCAGTAGTCAGCCCATGGAAGTGAGGTAAGGCGGAGGGGCTAATGTTCTTCATTTTCATCTCTCCATTGGTCTCTCAGATGGGGAAGGCACCTTCTATTCTCTCATCTTCTCTTCTATTGTCAGCCATAGCTTCAGATGGAGTGGTCTCTAACTCTTCTTCTACTATAGGATCTTTGTATATCTCAGGATGTTCACCTATAGGTTCTTCTGGGTCACTGTCACCAAAGAAGAGAGAAGGGTGACTCAGTGATGTGGTGGGGGTGTTTGGTAGGAATTTGCCTGATCTATCTCGGTTCCTACGAGGCATGAAATGGAAAAGAATTTCTTTTTCTTTTGATTGTTTTTGCTTTTTTTTTCTTTTGGTACCTGCAAAACTGAAACAGATTGATCTACAACTAACTATGAAAGATGCAGAATTAAACTGAAAGCAGGAAAGAACTAATCTACTTTACTCAAATGAAATTGCAAGAATGGAAATGCTAGTCTACGCTTGCAGAAAGGAAATGCTAATCTATGAAAGCAGGAAATGTCTATGCTACTTTTGCAGAATGGAAATGAAATAAACTACTTAGCAGAAGGCAAGAGTAAGAAAGTAGAAGAAAAGCAACAATTACTAATACTCTGACGCTTCCCCGGCAACGGCGCCAAAAAGATGGTGGGCTCAAGTATTGTAGCAATAATGCTACAACTCCTGGAGCTTCCTATCTCTAATTTTATCAACCCGGTAGTTCGTACAAACTTGGAAGCGACGGTGCTGTATGCACAAGTACTAGCTCTTGTCGCAGCTGTCACTTGGTCAGCTCGCACAAGTCCGCTAGGGCTCAAGCCAACTTATATATGCTCACAGAAGAAGCTTTATGAGTGATGGACGAAAGCTAACTCAAAGGAGGCTAATCTATTTGCAGAAAGAAACTGAAAGCCAACAAAGCATGAAAACCCTAGTAAACCCTAATTTGACTAGCTAGGCCCTTACAATGCAAAACTGTGAATGAAACTTCTACCAATGATTCCATTACTTGCAGTGAGCTGAAATACATGCATCTAAGCTACTTGCATCTGAAAAGACATGTTTTTGTATTTTTTCATTAAGTGGTTGGATTTATTGTGATGATGCTTTTGATTAGGGTTTGACTGTGCAGGAGCGGTTCGAATGGAAGGAAAGCATGGGCAAGGTCAGGATGGCTAGGGGAGGTCCCAGAGGGTCTCTAGCATTAGTCCACAGAAGTCTACCACGTTCGGATGCTCAGCAACCGAGTTTGCAAGCTTCTACAGGAAGTCTGCAGGGGATCCTACAGGAAACTCAGGGGTTCTACAAGAAGTCTGTGCAATTCTACAGGATGTTCGATCGTGGGAGTTTTGGAAGATGGTGAAGTGATGGAGTGGTGTGGGAGGATAGGTGAGATAGATATGGAACTGGTGATGGCTCAGGAGCAGAGAAGTCAGATGGAGAAAGAGTGCATGCAGTGGGTTGATGGCTGGAAGGATGGGATCAACGAAAGGTTAAGTGAATGGAGCTACGTGAGTAATGGAAGAGCTGGAAGGTAAACGAGCTGAGCAGAGGTCGGTTGAGTGGCTTCAGGTATGGTTGAAAAGAAGAGGAAGGTAATGGAATGGTGTGGAGCAGTGTAGATGAAACAAATTGTCTATGAATGTCACCAAAAACGAGAACTCTTTAGCCTATGTTAACTGTGCTATTTTGAACCAATGAACAGCAGTGCAATTTGTGAAAGAAACTCATGCATGGAAGTGGAATGAAGAAGAAATGATCAAGACCAAAGTGCATGGATGGATCTACGACTAAAGTAACTGTTGCAGCTTACATGGACGTGGAAAGAACTGCGTTTCTTTTTGGCGGTTGATATGGACTGCACCCCAATCCCTAAGCAGAGATGGCAGTGATCTCTAACAACCTTTTTCTGGAGCTCCAATGAATTATAACTATCCTCTTCTAACCTAAGCAACTGGAAGCAAATTCACCATAAACTAATCCTATTCAATCCCATAAAAACTAAATCAGCACACTGTAAATTCGAATTGCATGTCAAAGTAAAGAAACGAAGTGTTGGAACGAAAGGCAAATAACATTACAACATAGAGGAGGTCTATTGCTCTCAGGTTGGGCCCTAACCTGAGAGCTATAGCTCCCTTAGAAACTCAGAATGAGATCAAAATCTGCCTGCCTTTATTCATAACCAAAAATCTGATGTCATGCCAAAACTGGCTTACAAAAAGAACCAACACCGAGTTGTAGCTCGTACTTCGAAATTACAAGAGTAATGCAAAAGTTCAAAAAGCTCCTATCAAAGGCTACGGCCTCAGTATTTATGCAAAATGATAATCCAACAGGTTTCCTTGATTTGTGGAGCTCGGCTGTCCAACTGAAGGTTAAACTGCTGATCCTGTAGAACAGTTGTAACTGTTGTTCCTGTAGAACGGTTGGCTACCTCTAAGCTCGGTGGGGAGATTGGTTGGAGCTCGGAGCTATGGTGGGAATCACGAGGAAGGTCCCCAAGACTGTGGACATCCTCTCCTAAAAACCAGCAGTGCCACCTTATTGTCTCCTTGTCTCCTTTCTCGTGGTCTTTGCTCCCTTTTAATGCCAAAAACCTGAAATCATCATGTATTAGTCACGTAGATAGAATGCCTACCCCTCTTCCTACAAACAACACGAATAAACCAAGAAATGAATGCATAAGCAATAAAAGATAAATGGTTTGAGCAAAGAAAGTAGGCCAAATGAGCCCAAATTGTACCAAAAATTGGGGCTCATCAGCAGTGCGCCCAAAACCATTTACCACTCATGCACAATGACGTCACCTGCCTGCGCCACCCCCCTGCCCAGTCACCATGACACATCATCTGCCTGTGTGACCCTCCTGCCACTATACCACCGAGTCACCTGCCACGTGTCCTGCCACATCATTAGACATGCCATACTGCCACATCACCTCTTTACGTGATGACGTCATCATGCTAACGTCATCCTACCACGTCATCTTGCTGACGTCATCGCTGACGTCACCCACCGTACAAAATCCCATCATGCTGACATCATGCTAACGCCATCATCAGTTTTTAGCGCGAAGGGCGAAAATCGCACTCCGGAGCCCCGGAATCAGTTTCTAAGGCAGTTTTTGATGAGCGATTTGCGCCTATCGCTCATCGTTGGATAAAATAGGCCGAAGTGGGGAATCTTTAGGGAATCTTTTCATTACGTAGCCCCCAGGAAGCCCGAAAGGTGCCGAATGACCTGTTTTTCTTCGCGAAGCATTCAGGAAGGAGCCGAAGACAGTTTTAAGGAAGACAGAGCATAACAGCGGCCATTAAATGTTGATTTAACACATAGCACATCAGAACAGCATCCCAATTTATTGTCAAAGAGTATCAGAGAAGGAAAAGAAGCCAAAGAGTATCAGTCAAGATATTTTAGGGGCTTGAAGCACCTGTACATTGATGAACCCCCCAGAAAGTCAAATTAAGAGGCGTAAGCCCATCCTTGCCCTCAAATCACAGTTAAAGCTTTAAATGCAGACAGATAGCAAAGAAGCAGAAACCCATACACATTTATTGTAGAAAACACTGCACCAAGCCACCGAGGACTACATCATTTACTTAGTTTTGATACGGCCGCCCTCAGCGCAGCCCGAGATATTTTCATGCATTTATTTCTGATAGAATTAGGTCAATTAATTATTCTTTAGGACCTCATTAGGTCAAGTTGTAATAAAAGTAGTTGTAGAGAGTTTTTCCCTATATATATCGCTCTCTACATTGTTTCAAGTGGTTCGTCAATTGAGAATTTTCACTAGAGACTCGAAATGTATACCTGAGTTTTTCTATAACAAAAGATTGCTGAAAGCTTGGAGAGAAAACTGCCTGTTGTTAATGAATGTTTTGAAGAAATGAAGATGGAATTCTTGTGCTGCAGCCTGAAACAATAAGTGCATCTTACCTATGTTTTATTGTTTACCACTATCTAAATAGCAAAAGAAAGAATAGCTTAGAATTTGTTTAAATACACTCTATGCTCAATTTCTGCTATTTCCTTATGTTTTCCTCTAAATGAATTGGTTATGAATATGAATTCCTCCTAGCTCATATTTACCCCTATTCACCTGTGTATGCCAATTATCTAGGGATTCTTAAATGCCCCTAGGTAGAGCTCTATTACCTACATCTGTTAAGCTGAATGAGAGATTCTTAACTGCCTCTCGTTACTTAGCATTCTTTCCATCATTTAAACCTGAAACATTGTTTCATGCGCAGCTATCTTTCTCCATTTTCCCTTATTGTGACCAAGGAAATGCACCAGCAATCCTCCTCCTCGACTCCACGCCCAATGGTTTGAAACACTCAGACTCTGCTATGCCTCTCTACCTGAAACATCAATTTTCCCACCAAAACAGAACAAAAAACCCCTGAACTCAATAGCTAACCTAAGATCAATTTCAACAAAGCTAAATCTGAAAGAGAGAGCCCTCTCTGATTGCAGGTGGGATAGAACCTGCAATCCAAAGTTGGTTTGTGGTTACCTCGGCCGTATCCCTTACTCCAACCTGGGGACAACCTGAGTGATAACACCCTCAAAGGCTTGCTTGGCCTCTAAATTCCATTTTACCTTGGAATCCTTCTTTAACATTTTATTTAGCATTCGTATCAGCTCGGCCAAGTTTGGGATAAATCTCCTCAGGAAATTGACATTTCCTAGGAATGCTTGCAGTTCTTTGATGTTTCTCGGATAAGGGATTTGCAAAATGGCTTGGATTATTTCCGGATCTATTCTAATTCCATCTTTTGAAATGATATGGCCTAGCAATTTGCCTTCTTCTAAGCCGAAGAGAGATTTCTTAGGATTTAAGGAAATGCCATATTTCCTACAGGTTAGGAACACTTTCCTTAGGTGTTTAAGGTGCTCTTGATCAGATTTTGAGAAAGGAGTAAGGTCATCAAGGTAAACCACTATGAAATCATGGATTTCCTTGGCAAATGCAATGTCCATGGACCTTTGAAAGGTAGCACCTGAATTCTTTAGTCCGAAAGGCATCTTCACATACTTAAATGTTCCCCATGGTGTTGTAAAGGTTGTCTTGTCTTGGTCATCTAGGTGAACAAGTATTTGATTAAAACCTGAAAAGCCATCTAGCAAAGAAATTCTTGAAGACCCCACTACTCTTTGTAGAATATGGTCCATTTTTGGCAGTGGGTAGTGATCTTTAAGGGAGACTTGGTTCAGATTTCTTAAGTCCACACATAGTCTAATCTCACCTGTTTTCTTCCTTGTGGGAACAAGATTGGATACCCATTCTGAAAATCTAATGGGTGCTATGATACCAGCCTCAAACATTCTTTTCACTTCTTTCTCAATCAAAGGGAGAAGCACAAGATTGATTCTCCTTAGTTTCTGTTTGAAGGGCTTTTAATTTGGATTTAAGGGAATGGTATGTTGAATAACAGAGGTGTCATAGGACTTAAGGTCCTCATAACTCCAAGAAAATACATTTTGAAACTCTTTAAATAAATCAACATATTTTGGTTTTTGATCGGGAGGCAAAGACTTGGACAGTTTAATCATTTTGGGCTTCTCTGCTGTCCCAATATTACAGTCTTCCACAACAGCATTTAAGGGCTGCATCTTTGGATTTTTGGGGACATCATTTGAATCAAATATGTCTTCTAATGGAGTAAGGCCAGCAGGTAGAAATTTGTCCTTTAAATCAATGACTTTAGCCTCTGCTTCAGCTATTTCATCTAAATGCATTTGCTTCAGCTCTTGCATTTTTTTCTCATCAAAAATGGTTGGGTGCAACATTTGATTTGCTGCTTCAGCTGTTATAGTTTGCTCATTTTGGCTCATTTGCTGTTTTGGGTCATTCATGGCATCTTCATCAATGTTTAAGCTTGAGAATTATTGTTGTAAGGTAAGAAAATTGTTGATTTGAGCATCATCCTCAAACACTTGCCAATCTTTGATATTGTTAGGGACAGCAGGCCTGTGCTTTATCTCAGCAGTAAAGTGGTAATTGGGCTCAAAGGGCAGCTTGCAAGTGCTAGCAAAAGTAGCTAGACTATGAGCATGCATGTTATGGCTTCTAGAAATTTTAGCAAGCTTGGATTCGGTGAAGGAATTGAGTATTTCTGTGGCAGCAGACCTATAAGCTCTTATCCTATTGTCATTAGTAACAAAGTTACCTTTCATCTGTTGAATGATCAAATCGGAGTCACCTAGAATGGACACTTTTGCAGCTCCTAGAGCTTTGAGCAATTTAAGGCCTAAAAAGAGAGCCTCATACTCTGCCATGTTGTTGGTGCATTTGAAGTTTAGTCTGTAAGCATGACCCTCTACATGGTTGTTATGTGTATTGTGAATCCATATTCCTGCCCCTTCTCCTAGCTTATTAACAGAGCCATCAAACTCTAAATACCATTTGATTTCTTTCTTGTGGTTAGTATTAAGAGTTTCAGTCATTTTAGGATTGGGCAGACTTAGGTTTTGTGCTTCATGTGGTTCTTCTTGTATGCTGGTTGCGCTAATTGTTTTAACAGTTTCATGGGTATGTGCAATCGACTCTTGATTGATGCATGTTTCTTGTTCTAAAGGCAAAGGCTTCTCATCAGTGGGAGGGCAGCTATCATCATTGAACAATATAAAGGAATCCATATCAGAATGGATTGAGTAAATGGGAAAGTTTTGGGGTTTTTCCTCACTACTTACCACATACTTCATCAGTGTTTCTCAATACATTCTCTTTGGTTGACCAAAGACTGAAATAGTGGCATAGGAGAGGTCTAGTTGGAGAGATCCTTGGAGTTTTGCTTCCCAAGATCTTGATAAGAGCATGCCATACTTTGGTGGAATGTCAGCAACCACCATATCCATTAGGATCGTTTTGTTGGGAAATTGGACTAAAGACACACAAAGGTCTTTGATTAAGCCTAAACACTTGACCTAACTAGAATCAAATGAGAATAAGTCTTTGTAGGGTCTAGTGACATCAAGGTTTAGCTTCTCCATTACAGCTTTGGGCATTAGATTGTGTGAAGCACCTGAATCAAACATAGCATTGTGCAACACTTTATCATGAATGTGCAAACTGACATAAAAGGGTAGAACAACTCCCTGTCCTGATTTACCATTGACTTCAGGACCAAAAAGTAATTCAGGTTGATTATCTAAGACATTAACATCATCCTTGTTCTCTGGCATTTGCAGTGATCTTCTGATTTGCTATCTGTACACATCATGTTTGGCAAGCTCAGAGAGAGGAATAGATATATTTAATTTACCAATTTCTGCTTCTAAATCAAAAGGTTTTTCTGACTGTGTTTTATTATTGTGACTAGTAGATTTTCCCTTTTTAATTGTATCTTCAGTGATCTTCTCTTGGTTGTCAGTGATTTCTTGAGATTGTTCTATTTTGGGCAGGCTTTGAGGAGTGCTATTTACATTGTCTTTTGAGGGAAAGGATACAAAAGGCTGGTTATTAGAGGGTTGCATGTCATATACATCCTCTATGGTCACTTCTTTTAATTTTGGGTCTGTTTTATCAGCAAGTTCTGTGATAGCGGCCTTGTCCTTTACTTTCTTAGGCTGCTTGGCATCCTTTGGCTTGATGGGATCAGACACATCAATGGTTCTTGTTCTCAATTTATATTGTTTATGGAATTCGTAGACAGCTGAATCACAGCCTTGTTTGAAGTCAAATGACTCTCCAGACCTGGTCTGAAATTGCTTTATATCATGGTCATCTTGGTCTTCCTGGGTTAGGAATACTTGTTGTTCACTCCTCAAACCCATCAATTTTATGTGAGTGTCCTCTATCTGCTCACTAGATGTGGATGCTTCAGCATAGTTTTCATGAAAAGGAGGTCTTATATCATGGTCAGGACTTGCCCTTCCAATGTTTGGGTTCTGATTTTTTCTAAATTTTGGATTTCTGATAGGATTGTTTTGTTGTCCTTCCCATGAGGCTTTTCTTTCAATAGTTCCCATTCGATTTTCAAAGTTGTCCATACCTTTGATGATTGTGTCCAATTTTTGCTCAAAGGTTGAAGGTTCATCTTTAAAAGTGGTTCTTCTCTCAGCTCTTGCTCTATTTCGCTTGGCAATCAGATTTGCCTCCACACTAACAGCTACATGCTGCATGTCTTCTAAGGTTTGTGGGGCTCTTTCCCTTAACTGATAAGCCATGTCTGAATCAAATCCATCAAGGAATTTGTATAAATCAAGATCAGGTGGAGGTCTAAGGTTTTGTGGAATAGCATTGTAAACATTGTTAAACCTGGCACAATAGTCTAAGACAGCTTCTTGAGGACCTCTTTTGATAGTGTCATACTCAGATAATATGTGCAGAGGGTCCTTCTTCTTCTCCCATCTGTTAAGAAATGTTTGGTAAAGGGCCTCTGGGTCAGCTATGGAATTTGCAGGAAGAGCTCTAAACCAGGGCCTAACATCTCTTGTTAAACTTTGGACAAAAATCTTCATTCTTACACTATCATCATCTATTTCATAATTCTCAAAATAGTCCTACATTTTCTTGGTATGTTGCAGGGCTGTGCCAGAACCAGTACCTTCAAAATATGTGATTTTGGCTTGATAGTCCTGAGGCATAGCCCCTGGATTTGCAGGTAACTGTAAAGGTGCATATCTGTTAGTTATATTTACAGGGATAAGTGGAAGTGCTGGAACAGCTGGGGCAGCTGTAATAACAGTGGTGGTAGTGGTAGTATGCGCAGTGAATGGAGGTGTGGAAAAGGTGCTTGGAGAGGTGGATGATGAACAAGGGGAAGTAGGGGTTGAACGAAACAAAACTTTAACAGGGGTTGCAAAACAGCTTGGCCGAACTGTTTCAGGACTAGAGTCAGCAAACTCTTCCTTTTTTTGTTTGCTAAGGTTTCTAGAGATTAAATTGGGATTTTCAAAAATATCTGGTGGATTTGGGTCCGGATTTGACCTAGTATTATGTGTTTTCTTCTTGGGAGCTAGCTTCTAACTTGTTTTTTGGAATTTTCTGAATAAGTTCCCCAGCGGAGTCGCCAATGATGTTATCACTTAGGTTGTCCCTTCGCTCCTTAAGGGATACGACCGAGGTAACCACAAACCAATCTTTGGGCTGCAGGTCCTAGCCTACCTGCAGTCAGAGAGGGCTCTCTCTTTAAGATTTAACTTTGTTTTGGGTTGATTTTAGGCTAGTTATGGTGTACATGGGTTTTGTTTTGATTTTGGTGGGAAGGATGATGTTTCTCAAGCAGAGTTGGGATGCATAGTGTGAGAACTTCAAACCATTGGACATGGAGTCATGGATTAGGGCTTGTTGTTGTGTTTTCTTGGTCACAAGAGGAATAAAGAGCAGGATAGCTACACATAGAACAATATCAGGCTGGAATAAAGATGGAATGAAGGTCAGAGATGAAAGGCAACTAAGAATCTTTCATTAGCTAACATAGAGGGAAGGTGAATGAAATTTTGTCTAGGAGCAGTTAAGAATTCCTAAACAACAGTGATATGTGAAAGAAACAGGGTAAACATGATCATTTAAGTATGCATATTCATAACCATTTCTGAAGAAAACATATAGAAATAACAAGAACTGAGCATAGGGTGTAGTCAAGCAAAACCTAAGCTATTCTTCTTTCTTGCTATTTAGATGGTAACACAATGGTGCACAAACATATGTAAACTATAAACAGAGGTAGGAAAACACTTATTGAGCCATGTAGTAGCACAGGAATTCCACAGTCACTCTTTGGCCATTAAATAACACAACAGTCAGTTCTTCATCCAAAGCATTCCAGCAGTCTTTGATTATAGAGCTCTCAAAGTATACAGCGCAAGTCTCGAATGAGGATTATCAACCAACCAACCCTTTAAACAATGAATTAGGGTGGTTTATATAGAGAAAATATCCAAAAATATCTATTACAGTAGATCTTAAACAGATCTGAGGGAAATGAGTTCTTTAACCTAATCTTGTCCTGAAGTTAATGCAAGAAGATATTTATTTGAGCTGCGCTGGAGGCAGCTGCATCAAAATGAGTTAATATGGTGTCCTTGGTGGCTCGGTGTAGTGAGGCGGTTCTGCTGCTTTTAGGTGGCTTTAATGTGCACTAATTTCGATCCGATGAGCTTTGAATGGCCTTTACTGCTTCTTTGACTTGGATGGAGGCCTTTAATGTTCACCTGCTTTGATATTGCCGATCTGATACTCTTTGCCGCTTCACTGATACTCTTTAATTGAATCTGGGCTTCATCTTTCCTCTGATACTCTTGAAACTGTCAAGTCGTCCCTTTTCTGCCCTTTCAAGGAAAAAATAACTGTTGCAAATGTTTTTCGTTGCCTCTAGAATGCTATCGGCGCTCGCCAATTGAATATGAACATAAATGAAGAAATCATGTTGCCTCCTGCGAATTTTGGGGTTTTGCAGGTAGCCGAGCCATGAGAAGCCCTCCATTTTGACCAATTTTTCTTAGCGATGCACGATTAGCACTAAGTGCTAATCGCACATCGAAAACTACCTCAGTTTCTCATTCTGGCTATCCTTTGCTGCAATTTTCGCCCTTCGCGCCTTTTCAGTGATGACGTCGGCATGATGTCAGCGGTGGGTCATGGTACGGCAGGGTGACATGGTAGTACGGTAGGGTGACGTGGCACAGGACACGGTGGCGGGGTAGGGACAGAGGCAGATGCGGTGGCAGTGACCCATAGCAGTGGGGGGTTGACGCAGAGGTGACGTAGCGCTGACGTGGTGCTGACGTCAGGAGCATAGAGACAGAAGGCGGTTTATGGTTTTATCAGACCGCCTTCTGTACGAGGGCGGTATGTGTCAGAGGGGCTCTGATACAATCACGTGGAGACACACGTCTTTTGTACGGTGAGGAAACCGCTAGCCTATCGAAGGCTAAGCATCAGACGTCGGGGCGGCTCCGAAATGCACCTGGGCCATTGGATCTGGGAGGGCGGATCGGAGGGCCGACGGAGCGTGGAGCTGGCGGCAGGTTAGTGTATAGGGGCCCGCCATATATTTGATTTATTTATGTGGCGGGGGGGTCAAAACTTTGGGTTTGTGGGTTATGCGCTGGTGGTGTTTAATGTTTATTCAAACATTTTAACACTAAACCTTAAACGATGAGCACGAGAGGGAAAAAATGATGAAATGTCATGGGTAAAGGGGTGAGGAAAAGAGGTTATTAACTTTATCAAATGTTAAGTTAATTCCAGGGTTAGAATACGGAAGGCTAATGCTAAGCCCCAAATGAACTCAGCATTTCCCCAAACTGATGTTATAAGGCTATAGTGCCAGGGGATGGGAATATGTACATAGGGGAGCTATTTAGTGCTTTTTAGTATGGGGAAGGGGAAATAGATAGGGATTTACATAATAATGTTAGAAGTTAATATGAAAATGACAAGAAAGCGCTAAGTTTAGAGATCTTAGGCTACTTAAAAGGGAAAAATGACTTATAGAGTGAATAAGAGTACTCCTAAGCAAAGCAAACCTTTACTTAGGCCAATGATATGACAAATGATGAAACTTAAGAGATATCAAGCAGATCTTGACCTCTTTAGGGAGGTTAGTGAATGATTTGGGGAATAAGAAGAAGGGGGAGTTAGACATGCCTCGCTTGAGCTCCTCCAAATGAAAAACTGCCTCATAATTGTGATCTGAATAGATATAACACTTGAAAACATGAAATGGATCACATAGCTTGATTCTGCAACCACAAAACTACTTACCCAACCTACTTACCTAGCATTTTTTCTTCTTTTTGCATGGGTGCACTTGGACTTGCAGACCCTGATTATCTTCTTTTCTTTTGACTGCCCTCCTATCTAAATGTACCCTTATATCTTCCAAGGGCCCAGATTAAACAGTTGGGCTCCTTCATTTCTCTACCTAGCTACTGATCTACCAAGCTTATGCTGTTTGGACAAATATTCATTCTCTATCTTCTAAAACAAGCAATTTAAACCTAGGGAATCCAAGATTAAGCTGTTTGGCTTTCCCTTATCTGTAAAACTCTTCAAAAATGTTATGATTCTTCAATATGGAACTTATTGGAAATATGGAACCTTGCAGCATGACAAGATGACATATTTGGCATGTAAAATAGTCAATCATGAAATATGAAACCTATTGCAATAGGAGGCTAACAGATCCTTCTCCACCCAAGAACACGCAGGGAATCCATAGGCTCTTTCTATGCCCAAGAACACACAGGGAATCCATAGGCTTGTTACCTCCACCCAAGAATATCGAGGGGTTCTAAAGAATCTAGTCTCCACCCTTCAAGAAAAACACAATGGTTCCACCGTCCTTGGGGAATCTAGAACTGATGCAGGAGCATCGTAAAAACATTTATTCCATGTACTTTTATCCTATATAATTTATAGAAGCCTAAGTTAGCTGAGTGATGAGGTGTTTTAATAAATGGCTTATTATCCAAATGTAGCTCCAATCATGTAGAGATTGACATCTAACTATTAGTTAGGATTCATTTTCTATTTCTTTTATAATCAGATCCTATTTTTATGGATCTAAACAATAATATGTTGTAATTTTAATTATGGCCACATTAATATAATAAGAGAGTGCCTATGAGGGTAGGAGTGCAATTTTTGAAATATTAATCTTTCGCTTTGTCTAAAAAGCATTTTTTTATGATCACAATTATCATTATGTTTAAATAATTAAAAAAGAGTAAGTTGAGATTCAACTGCATAGAGGTGATTCGTAGGACTGTATATTCATTGTTTACAGTGAGTAGTTGATTAAATACTTGGTGCATATTTAGTTGAAATATTACTCTTCCATCGATGTTATTGTAAATGAGAGATAGATTGGTGATCTACGAGATTCCCTTACGTGAAACATTAGTGCAATTTCTCATAGTTTCTCCCATTAGAGCCGCAAAGGTGCCGATTAGTGCCATCAGTTGAATGTGATACAATAACATATCCATAGGCATCATTGTAAGAATTACAGCATGGACCCTTCTTCTCTATGAATCATGTGATGGGCATTGATAAATTGACTTCCAGTCATGGGTTATGTATTGGAAATCGAGGGAATGTAACAAGCCTTGGAATTTTGCACGGTTGAAGGTGGATAGTGTATCATGACCAACTTCTCTTTCATATGTGAATGATATCATCTAGTGATTAAACAACATCATGGTATTCTGGATTCCAGTGATTCAAACTAGAAACTTGTTGATAATTTTGGCGCCATTTTTAATATGAGATCAGTAAGCTTCTCTCTTGAAAGGGGAAAAAGGAAATTGATTTTATTGAATTTTAAAATTGATTTTTTTTATTGAGAAATGGCATTCAGAATTGTAGGAGGTAGAGGTCGAGGAAGAGGTCGACCAGATTGATGGGCTTCTAAATTAGACATAAATTAAGGCTCATGCCTATAAATTAAACATAAATTAAGGTCCATCTAACCATACTTCATAATATTAAACCTCTCTTATTGCATTAGATAACTTATTTTTAACTTTAATATATTCATTAGGAAGGTTTATGAATAACTGGATATTTGTGCCTAATATTATTTATTTTTGTGGAATATTATGAGAATATTTGGCAGATTATGAAGATTTGGAGGAGGATATAGTTTAGGGACTTGTTCCATACTATAGGAGGATCAATAATAAATAATAAATCAACAAGATATTATGAAATTATGGCACAGATTGTGGAACTCCAATGATTGAGAAAATCTAGGTATGTGTTCCACTAGTCAAGGGACCAGATCCACTAATAAATGGATTTTGGTGGGGAAATCTTCCTCCATTCATGGTGAATGATTCCTAATCATTTTTTATAAGTACCAAGTTGAATTTTCCTCTAGGGAATGATTGAGAAAATCTATGAATGCGTTCCCTGCCATTTAATGCAAATTCCTAGTATTGGGGACCAAATCCACTAATCAAGGGATTTTGGTGGGGAAAGATTCCTCCATTCATGGGGAATGATTCCTAATCATTTTGTATAAGTACCAAGTCAAATTTACCTCTAGGAATAGATTTTCATTAGTGTTATTGTGGAGAGAGCTTGTATTTCTACAACTCCATTGTATTTTCTTGCAGGGATGTGTTGTGCTCTACAACAACCCCCCATTTCATAACATTTTCATTCACAAAAAAAATTAACATATGGAATGGGTCCCTTTTAAAAATTTTGGCATCAATGCTTTTGTGTTCAAAAAGGTATGATAATCAAATGAGTTTATGTATTTAAGCCTTTTTGAATAATAGTGTTCCAATAATAAAACAATCTTTTGTTATTGCTATAAAGCGATCACAAGATCGCATATCGCAATGACATGAGAAATACATTAAAACGGCACCTTGTTCTCTACCGATGCAATATCACTATCGACGATCGGCGATATTCCATGCACACCTAAAAAGGGCACATAACTCACGCCCCGACGCGACGCGATATCGGCGATCGGCTATCGGCGCTGCCTCATGTGGGAAAAAACACTTTAAGTTATAAACCCCGACCCGATGCGATATCGCTATCGGCCGTCGGCAGGATCTCATGCACTTTGATAAGGCGCTCGGGTCTTACCCCGATGCGATGCGATATCGCAATCGGAAATCGGCAAATCACTTTATATGCACTTTGTAATGTTTCCACGCGCTAGTCCGATGCGATGTCGCTATCGGCACTCGTCAGGATCTTTTTCTAATGATTGTGTAGCATCTATTCCCCGATGCGATGCGATATCGCTCATCGGCGGTCGGTATTCTAAAAAAGTCATCGCTTGAAGCCTTAAAGTTATATTGATATCCAGTTGATAAAGCGCAAATTTCAAAATGTCGTTAAATGCAGGATAAGGTAATGCATGCGTATTTAAAACTTTGCCCCTTCGATTAACGAACACTTGCGTTTAACCGCCAAAATATCTGTTGCACACTTAAGGGGGTCATTCAGCCGGATAACGGTGTGATACTCATTTAATGGGTAGCAGGCCTTAAATCACCATTAATGCATCTGCAGTATCTTTCCAGTGATTGGATCCGCAGCCACTTTTGAGAATTAATCTCACCACGCTTCAAATGATATATCTTTCTGGTTATGGATTGTCATTGTTATTTCCTTGTTACGATTTCTCTTGCATTTGTGTAGAATTCATCTGTTGAGAGAAGCCTAAGCATGATGGGGAAGAAATTAAAGAGGACCGCGGGCTCCGCTGCTGCATCTGTTGCAGGACAAGCTGCCGCGGATAAGAAGAAAGGCCTAATTTCAGACACTGCGTGCACTGGTCTCACTAGGACTTCATGGCAGGGCACATATAATCTATTAGAGGCTGAGCAACCGAAAGTGATAGTGACAGAGGCTAGTGTGGATGTACTAAAGAAGTCCGATGCTACTCTCAAAGACTTGGCTGACTCCTTTCTTTACAGGATAGCAGCCAGAGAGCAGGTCCTTCCCTACACTGATGTAGTGCGCTGGGCAATCGAGGAAATTCCAATCATCAATAGAACGTTTCACACAAGGGATGGAAGGATTTTCGGGTTGTTCAAGCCAGAGCACCTAAGGCAAATGTATCATTTTCCCGAGCCAAAGAAAATCTATAACAAAGCCTTCGTGGAGAAATTTGCAGCCGAAAATGAAGTACAATCTGAACCCATCCGGGATTGGAGGCAGAATCCGGCCAAACACAAGCACGAAAGCTCGGGTAAGCACTCCGTCGATTCTTTGGCTTCTCCCTATTGCTATGCGGGGATTATGATGTGTAGACTATGGGGGTTACATGACTCTGCTAATTTCGACATAGAAATGGTTCCCCTGATGGAAGTAGCTGTTAATAGTATAATCATGGATTGGGCCACCATTCTTTCTGATAAGTTGGCCGTAGCTGTTCGTGACTTTAGAGCCAAATCTAGAGTCACCGAAAGGAAAATCCCACCATTTTATTATAGTGCTTACATTATGGATACCTTGTGCTTTAATTCTGAGTTTCCTATCCTCGGTTGGAGGTGGACCACCCAAGACCCCTCACCCATTCATTTGTACCACCAGAAATTGTGGAAGTCCTCTTACAAGGACCATCTGTATCAAATTTGCAATGGTTTTATGGTTCCCATTCATTATTCCATTTTTGATCGGCCTATTCCCAAAATCTACTATCTGGCTTCCTTCGACTTACCAGCTGTAGCAGGTTGGTTCGGAGAAGAGCATTTTACCTATATTAGGGTTTTTGGGAGCCAGGCCAAGCCGCATGTTCTCCCTTTATATGTTCCAGACAAATTGTTGGCCCGAGAAATCTCCTACCAGATTATGGCCGAGAGTGTCACACAAACTCTCAAGAAAGAAAAGAAGAGGGGTTGGCCCTCTTTTCCCTTGAGAATTGGTGTTTTTACTCTGCATGATCTCAAGCATGTAGAAAAAGAGGCAACAAAGATGCAAGATTTATCCCTGGCCACTATCCCAAGCAGACTCTATGATCCACGTAAAACTGTCTATACTACCCTAGAATAGGCCAAATTAACAAAAGTTGACCATCAAGAGGATATGTTTGATGACCTGTTCGTCGCCACCGATACAATAGGCCAGGCCAAACAACTTGCTAGAATGAGATATAATGATGAGACGTTAACTGAGTTCAATAAACTTAGAGAGCAGAGGTTGCAAACTCTGCCTCTAGATTTATTGACAACAACCCCAGCGTCTTCCTCAAGAGAGCCTGGTCTGCAACAGACGAGCCAACCTCCTGTTACAACTAAGGAACAAAAGAAACAACAGGAGGAAAGGCAAAAGAAGCTGCAGGCAGAAAAGCAAAGAAAAGAGCAAGCTGAGAGGCAGAAGAAGGAGCAGATAGAAAAACAGCAAAAGGCGCAGAAGGATCAAGAACAGAGAAAGCAGAAAGAGATAGAGGAACAGAGGAAGAAGGAAGAAGGAAGAAGAGGAGAAACAAAAGAAAGAACTAGCTGATAGGCAGAAAAAGGAATTGGCAGATAGGCAGAAAAGGGAGCAAGAAGAGAGACAAAGAAGAGAGCAAGAGGAGCAGCAGCGAAAAGAGTTAGAGGAGCAGCAGAGGTTAGAACAAGAAAAAGAGCGGAGCAAATCCCAGACAGAGCAACATAAACAGACCTCCATTGATCCTGAATTGCTTAAACAATGGAACCAATTCGATTCCATTATCAGTGGAAAGGAAGGCTCCAAAAACACAGACACTTCTAAGACAAGCGATGCACCAGATACCACTTCTTCTCAGGTTCTAAGCGGAACCAGCGGCCCACCCATTTCAAAGGATGTCGAAGTAATTACTAAAGACCCTTCCGATCAAATTGTTCTCCAGGTGGAAGATGTTCCTCCCCTGGATGTTTTCTACAGCCCAAAACATAAAGCCGTTGTTAAGCGCTCAAGGAAGAGACGAAGGCTTGATCAACCTTCTATCTTTCCTGAGAAAACAGTCACGGGCAATGTAGTTTGGAAGGAGGAATTGGATCCCTCCGATGATCTAACAAAGCTGTCGCAGTACGCAGGAGCTTATTCTGCAGCGACTATTGACAAGGCATCGGAGGTAAGTTTCCTATTGAAGGCTAAGGACCAGGAGATTTGTGCATTACAGGCAGAAGTAACCGAGGCGAAAAACAGGGCAGCGCAAGTAGAAGAGCAGTTGCTGGCACAACAGCAAGAGAACAATGTATTAACCCAGCAACTGCAGGCCGAAAAGCAGAAGATAGACCAGAGCGCAATCCAGAGGCAGAAAGAATTGTTGGAGGCATTGTCACAGTTGAGAACGGCAAATGATCTGATGATGAAATCAAAAGATGAGAAAATAGCTCAACTATCAGCACAGCTCGAAGACATCAAGAGCACCCAGAAAGTGAAGGATTTCAGAGCGGAGGCAACTCAAATAAATAGCGCATTAATATCTCAGATTAGACTTCTATGCCGACAAATTACTGAGGCTGAGCCATTATGCGAAATATCTACAGCAGTATGTCAGCAGATAGAGAAAGCCAGAAATGAGCTAGATCAGGCCGAAGAAACCATAACCGGATATCTTGATTGGCAAGATTCTGATGTGGGGAAAGCGGCGAACTTGCCTAGAATCTATGAGACATACAAGGACATACTCTTCACGGAATGGAACACTCAGGTGATGAAAGCGGAAAGGGCAGCTTCAAGGTGTAAAATGATTGCCAGCAATATGATTGATTTAGTCAACAACACACTCTATTTGGCAAACATGATCTCCCAGTGCACACCTGGAAGCATAACAACAGCAAACATGATTGAACAAACAAGTTATCATGACTTGGAGGAACAGGGAAGGTTAATCGCTGGAGTAAATACCTTAACCTCCGAGGCATATTGGCTCTTTCTAATCAAGCCACATACTCAAAGGTTGGCCCTCAAATGTTTAACAGATGCTCTCGGATGCCTGATCCCCGACATTCAGGATGCCACATATGATGCCCAGCTCACTTCGCGTCTCAACACTCCACCGGAAGTAGAGCCAATGCTGGCGATATGTCAGCTAAGATTTAAAGGCAAAGAGGCCACCTGATGAAGCATTGCCGCCGACTGCCAGATCGCCAAGGAAGATGGAAGAAATATTTATTGATGCCAATTTAATAGCTTTTCAGTTTCTTAGATATTTAGATTAGCTTAGTATTTATAGACCCTTTCATTGTTTTGGAAAGGGTCGTAAAATTTTGTAATAGACTTAAAGGCTGAAGTTTGCACTACTGTGCTTCAGCCTATATTCTTTTGTGAAACTCGACTGATAGTTCTTAATTTAACGAGAAGGGTGTTTTATACAATTGCGCACTATTGTCTCTTGTTTGGAATGCTTTCTGGTTTGAAGGAAGGACTGCGACATAGCGATTAATATACTGGATTGTTAAGCAGCTTACATGGTACTTTTATCTGCATCTGCGTTCTTTCCTCTTATATGAATTGATGTGTTATTATTTTTGCTATTGTTGAATACATGTATGCGCTGTAACAGCAAATCTTCATCTCGTTCCACTATTGGATGTTTTGTGATATGCCCTCTCTTTTAATCATGCATGTAGCAATGATATGAATGACAAAGTGTAGTAATTCGCTATTATCGCTATGCATAACTAATTATGCAGAGCAATCTTAAATGGTTTAAACATCTATGCTTTAGCGTTAGATTCATCTATATGCCTGCCTTAAAGCACAGATTATCAAACGCTACGCTTTAAAAATTGATAAGTCCCGGGATTAGATTATAGTTAGTATATTTCGCCAATAGTTTTAGTTGTTCGCTTATCACCACCATATATCATAAGTCACTCATCCATCCCGTTTACTTATAATTCTTGGGAAACTGGTCCCATTATCCCCAGTCGGAGCCACTATTCCAAACGGAAAAGGAGTTGTACTAAGGTCCGGACCTGGTGGTTTCCCCAATGTTGTTGCAACGATTTTTGGGGCATCAACATTTTTGGCGCTAGAAGGAGGGCCTCAACTGTGAATGGCACATAAGTCCAAACCTATAAGCCATTCCAAGAGTATTTCCCCCTCCGAATCCCCTTGACCTTCCCAATTGCATACTGGTTCGCCGGTATCCAAACGAGGAGAAGGGGCATCAACTACCACTGCTCAAACCCATCATACCACAGAACAATTAAGTCTTGAATCACCTGAAGTCCAGTCTCTAATCCATAAACTTCAGAGCTTCTCGATTTCACCACAGAAATCTGAGGTATCAGAAAGCAGTGCGACTTCGCAATTCAACCTCACTCACCCTCTCACCAGACTTCAGAGCGAAAAACTCGGTATTGAACCCACTGTGTTTCCTTTACCTAAAAGGAAAAGGGCGAAGAAAATTACTGAAGGATCTGATAGTGAAGAGCTCTCATCCACGTCCTCCATTGCATTTTCCCCTCTGCGAGGTCAACCATCCACTCCCCCATTACAAATTGTCGCCCATCAGGTATCAGAAGCCTCAATATCCCAACCTATTCACTCCTCATCTTTGATCCCTTCCCATACATCTGGAATCCAAACAGTAGTGTCAACCACTGTCGCTATCATAATGGCAGACCCATGGACTAGGCCAGGTGCAGTCAACATGCCTGCACCATTGCATGATCTACCAGACGCTCCCGAAAAATGGCTGCCTAAATTTAATCCAGATGACGGAACCCAGGCTGAAGAACACATCAACAATTTTATGTTAGCAGTTAACTTAAAAGGAGTGACAGAGCAAGATGTTGTTATAAGACTCTTCCCTTACACCTTACAAGGATCAGCAGGATCCTGGTATTTTTCATTACCTTCTGGTTCAATTACCAGTTGGAACACATGCCAAGAGTAGTTTCTTACCAAATATGGAGATGATAGGTCCTTAGCTACTTTAATAAACGACCTCTCCAATCTGAGAATAGAGCACAGGGAACCAATAAAGGAGTTTAATGCCAGATTTAATAAACTCCTGAATAAAATCCCTACCGCTTCTAAACCAAGTGAACAAATCCGAAGCGAATGGTATATTACTGCCCTACCTGCCAACATAGCTATTTTTGTAGACAGGGCTGGGAAACCTACCTTAGCTGAAAACATGAGAGAAGCACTTGTTGTTCAAAAGCGCATCAATGCTCTAGAAAAGAAAGCTGCTTTGGAAGATAGAAAAGCTAAAAAAGTCTCATTTAAAGAAGATTCCAAGAAGAAAACCCCAAAGGACCCGTATGACATGGAAGGTTTACAAAAGGTCCTTAAAACATTGTCTAACGAAATGGTTGAGATAAAGAAGCAGGTGGCCGAAACCTCAAACAAAAGACCATTTAGAACTTATAAGAGAACTGAATCAAATCCGCCCAATGTTATATCTAACGCAGATTCAGAGCAAGAAGAAGAGGAAGAGGAAACAACTTCACAAACCGATGATGAAGAAGAAGTAGTTGAATGCCACGGAATGTGGGATTTTATACTCCCAAACTCTGATACCGAGAATGAAGAAGAAGCATTTCCGGTTACTACAAGAAGTAAAAGTACTTCTGAACCTGCCCAGGCAACTTCAAAGAAGAGGAGCGCAGGCGCTGCTACAGCAAAGGAAAAAGTCCCCCCAAAGAAGTCACCTGTAGTAGTTCCCCAAAACCAGCCTTCAACTTCTAATTCTCCTTCAACATCCAAGACATTAGTGGTATCCGATTCAATGGAATATAACATTGTTGATGACATGAAGAAAACTAAGGCAAATATAACCATGTTTGAGCTTAGCAAATTAAAGCATCAACAAAAATTACTTCTTAAAGAATTAAATGTTGTTCCCTCTACTCCCCTTCCCAGTGCAAGAGCTTCCAACGATTCAGGCCAGCCTCCTGCAGGTATGGTTGAAGCTACCGATTCAGTTCTAATTGGAGATAAATCAAATTCTCAAGAAAATTCGATCCCTAAACCAGTGGTAAAGCTTGAAGACCTTTATGATATCAAAGAAAGGTTTAAACCTGTAATTAATGCAAAGCTTCAAAGTTCTACCCTTAGGTTTGAATTGATAAATCTAGGCACTAACGATGCTCCTCAAAACATCAACTTAGGAATAGAACTTTCCCAGGAAGAAAAGGAAGCATTTATTAAACTATTAAGAAAAAACAAACAGGTCTTTGCTTGGAAATATGACGACTTGAAGACATATGATACATTTATTATCCAGCATACCATTCCTATGCTTCCTGATCAGAAACCGATTCAGCAAAAGCTAAGAAAAATACATCCAAATTTGGAGAGCCAGATAAAGTCGGAGCTTAACAAGCTCTTGAAAGCCAAGATTATTTTTCCAGTCCAACATTCAAACTGGGTCTCTAATATGGTGCAAGTCAGAAAGAAAAATGGCGACATTCGAATCTGTATTGATTTCAGGAACTTGAATAAAGCGAGCTTAAAATACAATTTCCCATTGCCTACTATGGAGCAAATTCTCCAATCAGTGGCAGGCTCTGAATTGATGTCCTTTCTAGATGGTTTTTCAGGGTACAATCAAGTTCTGGTTCATCCTGATGACCAGCTTAAAACTACATTTAGAACAAAATGGGGAACCTATGCATATCAGAAAATGCCTTTTGGACTAATAAATGCAGGAGCAACTTTCCAAAGAGCTATGGATACAGCTTTTAGAGGGTTAATTAATAGAACAGTGGTGGTCTATCTAGACGACATAACCGTATTCTCTAAAGAGAGATCTAATCATTTGCACGATTTAAATCAAATTTTTCAGCGATGCAAAAGATATGGTATTTCTCTGAACCCAAAGAAGTCTTTCTTTGCTCTTGATCAAGGAAAACTCTTAGGCTTTATAGTATCCAAAGATGGCATTTATATTGATCCTGATCGGATTAAGAAAATTTTTGAAATCCCTTTCCCACACAATAAAAAATCGATGCAGTCATTTTTGGGTCAGATTAATTTTGTCAAATGATTTGTTCCAGATTTTTCTCAAATTGTATTACCACTTCAGACAATGATCAAGAAGAATTCAGTCTTCAAGTGGGGATCAGAAGAAAAGCAAGCTTTTGATGATATCAAGCAATCAATAATCAATGCCCCAGCCTTGAATACTCCAAATTTTTCTAATCATTTTACATTGTATACTATCGCATCCAACTCTTCATATGTTGTTGTACTCAAACAACCGAATGACAATAACTTAGAGGCACCCATTTCATTTTTTAGCTCAAACCTTCAGGGTGCCGAATTAAATTATTCCGATGTGGAGAAACAAGCCTTTGCTGTATTCAAAGCAGTCAAACATTACAGACCCTTCCTTTTGAAAACTCACACAAAAGTTATAGTCCCTTTCCCAGCGGTAAGGCAACTATTAATTCAAAAAGAACTGGGTGAAAAAAGGGCCAATTAGGTCATAGCGCTTCAAGAGTATGACTTAGAAATAAAGCCAGCAAAGATTGTTAGGGGCCAAGGTTTTTGCAGGATATTGGCAGGAGCATCAAACATTCCTGAATCAAGCGATATGGATCAGACTGAATCAATCAATCAGAGAAGTGTCACTGATTCTGAATCTCAATATGCAGATTTAATATTTTATTTGAAGAATGGTTACGCTCCTCCAAATTTATCGTACAAAAATAAAAGGGCCATTAGATTAAAAGAAAAGAATTTCACTCTTATTGATGATGTGCTTTTTAGACAAAATTATGATTCTATCCTTTTAAGATGTCTTGAGAAACCTGAAGCTCAAAAGGTTTTGCAGGAGCTACATGATGGACCAGCAGGAGGACATTTTGGAGCAGACACAACAGCTCACAAAGTTATTCATGCTGGATATTATTGGCCTACTTTGTTTAGAGATGCTCATGAATACCTAAGAAAATGTTTCAATTGCCAAACTTCAAGTGGAAGACAACGGAAATCAGCTTTCCCTCTGCAACTTGTCAACATTGAACAGCCATTTGAACAATGGGGATTAGATATCATTGGGGAAATTACTCCACCATCTTCCAAACAACATAGGTATATCCTCACTGCTACCGATTATTTTACCAAATGGGTGGAGGCTATTCCTTTGAAGGCAGAAAATTTAGAGGCAATCATTGAGTTCATAGACCAATTCATCATTACCAAGTTTGGTGTCCCAAACGCTCTCGTTTTTGATAATGCTTCCTATTTCTCAGGAAATGCTATATATGATTTCGCTATTAAAACGGGATTTAAACTGAAGTATTCTGCTAATTATTATCCCCAGGGAAATGGTTTAGCCGAATCTACTAATAAGAATCTCATCAAAATCATTAAGCGAACTGTTGAACAGAATCATAGAAACTGGCACAAATCTTTAGTGTTTGCATTATGGGCTGATAGAATAACACAAAAGGCTTCTATAGGTTCCTCCCCATTTAATCTGGTATATGGAAAAGAAGCAGTATTACCTACGAATCTTGTTTTACCCTCTTTAGCCCTAGTACAGTACATTGAAGAGACTCCTTCTTCTTCCATCCAATTTAGACATGACCAAATTCTTAAATTAGAAGAAGAAAGGGAAAAAGCCAGAATCACTCATGTCAAACATCAACAAATCATCAAAGCATCCTTTGACTCAGCCTCATCCGGTTCCAAACAGTTTCAAGTTGGTGACTTAGTTCTCAAATGGGACAAGGCCCATGAAGATAAAGGTAAGCATACCAAATTTCAGAAAATGTGGCTTGGACCATTTCAGATCTGTGAGAAGATAGGCCATTCAACCTTTATATTGCAAGACTTATCAGGGTTTAGAGATTCTCTCCCTGTTAATGGCCTGATCTTGAAGAAATTCTTTAATTGAGAAGGTAATCCCTTCTCCTCTTTGTAGATTTGCGTAGTTTGTAGGATCGGTAGGAAATAAAACTGTAGAGTATCCCCATTGACCTTTTGCTGTGTTTGAAGAAGTTGTCTCACAAAAATAATAAGAATATTTGCTTTTAGATAGTAGAACCCTCAATCAAAAGGAATAATTTTTAGGAAATTAGATATCCTTGTGTTCTGAAACTACAATCTAACTTTTGAAGACTCTTCTCAAGATGTAAAAGTTCTGTGAATCATTTTCTGTTTTCAAAACTGGTCTCCAAAAGTTATCCATTTTAAGATAGAAACTAACCCATTTTCAGCATCTTCAACTCTTCACCTGTCATCCATTTGCTCTTAAGGAGAAGATTGTTCACCCCATTCACTAAAGTTTATGGTTACTCAGAGTGTAATTCTAAAATATAAAAGATTAAAGATAAGAGGTCTTATTACAAGCCTGCTTACCATGTTCATAGGAAAATAGTTTGACTGACATTACCAATACTGCCTACCAAAACAGGGTAATGGCTTGAAATTTCAAGACAAGAGGTCTCATCACGAGCCAGCTTGTTCAGTTAAATTATTACCCGTGAATGGCATTGTCAATAGCTGGCCACCAAACCAGGACAATGGCTTTTTATCTTATCAATGACAAAGAAGGAAAAACAGATAAAAAATAAAATATGAGAACATGTTTTAGATTCATTCTGTTAACTACACTCTTATGTGAATGGAAAAGTGAACAATACTATGGTTAAAAGGTATCCCTGTCGAGACTATAAACGTTTGCTGGCAACAGAGGCTCTACCTATGACAGAGGGGTTAATTATAAAGCTGATTTGGGAAATTTTTCTGTTTTATCATTATAAACCAATAAAGGCCTATTTTAAAAACTTAGAATGTATTTATTTTCTTGAAACTAAATGAGAAGAGGTTATCAGAATAAGTTCACTTTGTTCAGAACGCATGAATATCCAGTTATATTAGAAGTTTCCCCTTCTGATTGAGTTTCTATTTTGGAAAAGCTTAAGTGTTTGTATTAGTTTCAGAGATAACTGGTTCTTCCAGCGAATCACCAATTGTTGTGCTCTACAACAACCCCCCATTTCATAACATTTTCATTCACACAAAAAATTAACATATGGAATGGGTCCCTTTTAAAAATTTTGGCATCAATGCTTTTGTGTTCAAAAAGGTATGATAATCAAATGAGTTTATGTATTTAAGCCTTTTTGAATAATAGTGTTCTAATAATAAAACAATCTTTTGTTATTGCGATAAAGCGATCGCATATCGCAATGACATGAGAAATACATTAAAACGGCACCTTGTTCTCCGCCGATGCGATATCGCTATCGGCGATCGGCGATATTCCATGCACACCTAAAAAGGGCACATAACTCACGCCCCGACGCGACGCAATATCGGCGATCGACTATCGGCGCTGCCTCATGTGGGAAAAAACACTTTAAGTTATAAACCCCGACCCGATGCGATATCGCTATCGGCCGTCGGTAGGATCTCATGCACTTTGATAAGGCGCTCGGGTCTTACCCCGATGCGATGCGATATCGCAATCGGAAATCGGCAAATCACTTTATATGCATTTTGTAATGTTTCCACACGCTAGTCCGATGCGATGTCGCTATCGGCACTCGTCAGGATCTTTTTCTAATGATTGTGTAGCATCTATTCCCCGATGCGATGCGATATCGCTCATCGGCGGTCGGTTTTCCAAAAATGTCATCGCTTGAAGCCTTAAAGTTATGTTGATATCCGGTTGATAAAGCGCAAATTTCAAAATGCCATTAAATGCAGGATAAGGTAATGCATGCGTATTTAAAACTTTTCCCCTTCGATTAACGAACACTTGCGTTTAACCGCCAAAATATCTGTTGCACACTTAAGGGGGTCATTCAGCCGGATAACGGTGTGATACTCATTTAATGGGTAGCAGGCCTTAAATCACCATTAATGCATCTGCAATATCTTTCTAGTGATTGGATCCGCAGCCACTTTTGAGAATTAATCTCACCACGCTTCAAATGATATATCTTTCCCGTTATGGATTGTCATTGTTATTTCCTTGTTACGATTTCTCTTGCATTTGTGTAGAATTCATCTGTTGAGAGAATCCTAAGCATGATGGGGAAGAAATCCAAGAGGACCGCGGGCTCCGCTGTTGCATCTGTTGCAGGACAAGCTGCCGCGGATAAGAAGAAAGGCCTAATTTCAGACACTACGTGCACTGGTCTCACTAGGACTTCATGGCAGGGCACATATAATCTATTAGACGCTGAGCAACCGAAAGTGATAGTGACAGAGGCTAGTGTGGATGTACTAAAGAAGTCCGATGCTACTCTGAAAGACTTGGCCGACTCCTTTCTTCACAGGATAGCAGCCAGAGAGCAGGTCCTTCCCTACACTGATGTAGTGCGCTGGGCAATCGAGGAAATTCCAATCATCGATAGAACGTTTCACACAAGGGATGGAAGGATTTTCGGGTCATTCAAGCCAGAGCACCTAAGGCAAATGTATCATTTGCCCGAGCCAGAGAAAATCTATAACAAAGCCTTCGTGGAGAAATTTGCAGCCGAAAATGAAGTACAATCTGAACCCATCCGGGATTGGAGGCAGAATCCGGCCAAACACAAGCACGAAAGCTCGGGTAAGTACTCCGTCGATTCTTTGGCTTCTCCCTATTGCTATGCGGGGATTATGATGTGTAGACTATGGGGGTTACATGACTCTGCTAATTTCGACATAGAAATGGTTCCCCTGATGGAAGCAGTTGTTAATAGTATAATCATGGATTGGGCCACCATTCTTTCTGATAAGTTGGCCGTAGTTGCTCGTGACTTTAGAGCCAAATCTAGAGTCACCGAAAGGAAAATCCCACCATTTTATTATAGTGCTTACATTATGGATACCTTGTGCTTTAATTCTGAGTTTCCTATCCTCGGTTGGAGGTGGACCACCCAAGACCCCTCACCCATTCATTTGTACCACCAGAAATTGTGGAAGTCCTCTTACAAGGACCATCTGTATCAAATTTGCAATGGTTTTATGGTTCCCATTCATTATTCCATTTTTGATCGGCCTATTCCCAAAATCTCCTATTTGGCTTCCTTCGACTTACCAGCTGTAGCAGGTTGGTTCGGAGAAGAGCATTTTACCTATATTAGGGTTTTTGGGAGCCAGGCCAAGCCGCATGTTCTCCCTTTATATGTTCCAGACAAATTGTTGGCCCGAGAAATCTCCTACCAGATTATGGCCGAGAGTGTCACACAAACTCTCAAGAAAGAAAAGAAGAGGGGCTGGCCCTCTTTTCCCTTGAGAATTGGTGTTTTTACCCTGCATGATCTCAAGCATGCAGAAAAAGAGGCAACAAAGATGCAAGCTTTATCCCTGGCCACTATCCCAAGCAGACTCTATGATCCACGTAAAACTGTCTATACTGCCCTAGAACAGGCCAAATTAACAAAAGTTGACCATCAAGAGGATATGTTAGATGACCTGTTCGTCGCCGCCGATACAATAGGCTAGGCCAAACAGCTTGCTAGAATGAGATATAATGATGAGACGTTAACTGAGTTCAATAAACTTAGAGAGTAGAGGTTGCAAACTCTGCCTCTAGATTTATTGACAACAACCCCAGCGTCTTCCTCAAGCGAGCCTGGTCTGCAATAGACGAGCCAACCTTCTGTTACAACTAAGGAACAAAAGAAACAACAGGAGGAAAGGAAAAAGAAGCTGCAGGCAGAAAAGCAAAGAAAAGAGCAAGCTGAGAGGCAGAAGAAGGAGCAGATAGAAAAACAGCAAAAGGCGCAGAAGGATCAAGAACAGAGAAAGCAGAAAGAGATAGAGGAACAGAGGAAGAAGGAAGAAGAGGAGAAACAAAAGAAAGAACTGGCTGATAGGCAGAAAAAGGAATTGGCAGATAGGCAGAAAAGGGAGCAAGAAGAGAGACAAAGAAGAGAGCAAGAGGAGTAGCAGCGAAAAGAGTTAGAGGAGCAGCAGAGGTTAGAACAAGAAAAAGAGCGGAGCAAATCCCAGACAGAGCAACATAAACAGACCTCCATTGATCCTGAATTGCTTAAACAATGGAACCAAATCGATTCCATTATCAGTGGAAAGGAAGGCTCCAAAAACACAGACACCTCTAAGACAAGTGATGCACCAGATACCACTTCTTCTCAGGTTCTAAGTGGAACCAGCGGCCCACCCATTTCAAAGGATGTTGAAGTAATTACTAAAGACCCTTCCGATCAAATTGTTCTCCAGGTGGAATATATTCCTCCCCTGGATGTTTTCTACAGCCCAAAGCATAAAGTCGTTGTTAAGCGCTCAAGGAAGAGACGAAGGCTTGATCAACCTTCTATCTTTCCTGAGCAAACAGTCACGGGCAATGTAGTCTGGAAGGAGGAATTGGATCCCTCCGATGATCTAACAAAGCTGTCGCAGTACGCGGGAGCTTATTCTGCAGCGACTATTGACAAGGCATCGGAGGTAAGTTTTCTATTGAAGACTAAGGACCAGGAGATTTGTGCATTACAGGAAGAAGTAACCGAGGCGAAAAACAGGGCAGCGCAAGTAGAAGAGCAGTTGCTGGCACAATAGCAAGAGAACAATGTATTAACCCAGCAACTGCAGGCCGAAAAGCAGAAGATAGACCAGAGCGCAATCCAGAGGCAGAAAGAATTGTCGGAGGCATTGTCACAGTTGAGAACGGCAAATGAGCTGATGATGAAATCAAAAGATGAGCAAATAGCTCAACTATCAGCACAGCTCGAAGACATCAAGAGCACCCAGAAAGTGAAGGATTTCAGAGCGGAGGCAGCTCAAATAAATAGCGCATTAATATCTCAGATTAGACGTCTATGCCGACAACTTACTGAGGCTGAGCCATTATGCGAAATATCTACAGCAGTATGTCAGCAGATAGAGAAAGCCAGAAATGAGCTAGATCAGGCCGAAGAAACCATAACCGGATATCTTGATTGGCAAGATTCTGATGTGGGGAAAGCGGCGAACTTGCCTAGAATCTATGAGACATACAAGGACATACTCTTCACGGAATGGAACACTCAGGTGATGAAAGCGGAAAGGGCAGCTTCAAGGTGTAAAATGATTGCCAGCAATATTATTGATTTATTCAACAACACACTCTATTTGGCAAACATGATCTCCCAGTGCACACCTGGAAGCATAACAACAGCAAACATGATTGAACAAACAAGTTATCATGACTTGGAGGAACAGGGAAGGTTAATCGCTGGAGTAAATACCTTAACCTCCGAGGCATATTGGCTCTTTCTAATCAAGCCACATACTCAAAGGTCGGCCCTCAAATGTTTAACAAATGCTCTCGGATGCCTGATCCCCGACATTCAGGATGCCACATATGATGCCCAGCTCACTTCGCGTCTCAACACTCCACCGGAAGTAGAGCCAATGCTGGCGATATGTCAGCTAAGGTTTAAAGGCAAAGAGGCCACCTGATGAAGCATTGCCGCCGACTGCCAGATCACCAAGGAAGATGGAAGAAATATTTATTGATGCCAATTTAATAGCTTTTCAGTTTCTTAGATATTTAGATTAGCTTAGTATTTATAGACCCTTTCTTTGTTTTGGAAAGGGTCGTAAAATTTTGTAATAGACTTAAAGGCTGAAGTTTGCATTACTGTGCTTCAGCCTATATTCTTTTGTGAAACTCAACCGATAGTTCTTAATTTAACGAGAAGGTTGTTTTATACAATTGCGCACTATTGTCTCTTGTTTGGAATGCTTTCTGGTTTGAAGGAAGGACTGCGACATAGCGATTAATATACTGGATTGTTAAGCAGCTTACATGGTACTTTTATCTGCATCTGCGTTCTTTCCTCTTATATGAATTGTTGTGTTATTATTTTTGCTATTGTTGAATACATGTATGCGCTGTAACAGCAAATCTTCATCTCGTTCCACTATTGGATGTTTTGTGATATGCCCTCTCTTTTAATCATGCATGTAGCAATGATATGAATGACAAAGTGTAGTAATTCGCTATTATCGCTCTGCATAACTAATTATGCAGAGCAATCTTAAATGGTTTAAACATCTATGCTTTAGCGTTAGAGTCATCTATATGCCTGCCTTAAAGCACAGATTATCAAACGCTACACTTTAAAAATTGATAAGTCCCGGGATTAGATTATAGTTAGTATATTTCGCCAATAGTTTTAGTTGTTCGCTTATCACCACCATATATCATAAGTCACTCATCCATCCCGTTTACTTATAATTCTTAGGAAACTGGTCCCATTATCCCCAGTCGGAGCCACTATTCCAAACGGAAAAGGAGCTGTACTAGGGTCCGGACCGAGTGGTTTCCCCAATGTTGTTGCAACGATTTTCGGGGCATCAACAGGATGTAATCATATTGATGGAATAATGAATAATGGTGTTATGTTCAGCTTCTAAATCTTGTTCTCCTCCACAAGTCTCTGTGTTTCCTTGGGCTTGGCCATACCAGGAACCTCACAGCCCTTATGTATCATTTTTTTTCCTTATTTTCACTCCTTATTCCAATGCATCTCTAGCTTTTATTTCTTTCTATTTCTGCATTTAGTATTAATGATTTCTTGTTGTAGGATTGAGTTAAATGGTTGATGTAAGTTCTTTTACAGGATCACAAGCACTATTTTATCCTTTTAAATTCTTTGGAAGTTCATAGTAATCATTGAGCTACTTGGATTGGTCTTCTTATTCCCAAATCTAGATTTTTGGACCTTCATTTTAGCAAAGAACAATAAATTTCTACTATTTTTTTGAGCATGCTAACAAGCTTCAATCAAGTTGTTTCTACTTGAATCAGATCACAAAAGCATTCTAGCTCATAACAAAATTACCCCACTGCATTTTCACTTGATTTGGTTAGGAATTTTTTAGATTTACTAGCTCACTAGTTCTCGAATTTCTAGATTTTCGACTAGTAATGTTTTTTTATTTTTCTTGCATGGGTTAACAGATGTATTTTTGAGTGATTTCACTTGGAATAGGGACCTAATAAATACTAGTTAATAACAAAACTTTCCCCATCCAATTTGGATTTTATTTGCTTGGTTATTAAACCCTCACTAATCTCATCATTTCACAAGGAAACTTCTCCAAGATTTTTGAGCAAATCCATCCATCTCCCAACTTTGTTTTTGAGATCTAAAGTGGTCCTAGGCACTCCCTTGCCTCATTCCATCCACCAACCACCCTCCCTAAGCTTTCCATAACCTTCAACATCCATCCTTTTGCTCTTGGTTATATCCTGTAGGTTTTCAGGGGATCCTGTAGGTTTTTAGTACATCCTATTGGTTTTCCTGTAGTGGCCTATTTTTAGGCCGAATTGAGGGAAAACCTCCACGAAGCCACACAAGGTCACTTAAGGATCTCCCAAGCCTTCCAACCATCCACTATAATCTACAAGCCACCTACCACATCACCAAAAGAGATTAGCTTTCACACTTTTTTTTCCATAAAAGAATAAAAAGAAAAAAAATAGATTTATTTCAGTCCTTTACATGCACAGTAGTGATGTTTGATGTTTTGAATCTCCATGCTTAGGATAGTAGGATTGCACACATGTTAACTTAGCATTCTTTTTAAGCAAAGCCTCTTAGCAGTTAGTTAGAAAATGGTGTGTTTTATCATTTGATTTCAGTCTCTTTCATAGTACTTTCTTCCACGCAATAGGTTAGGGTTCCATTTCGAAAATTTCATTTTCTACTAATAGTTTAGGATTTGACTTCAGTACATGCACTCCATTACATCATGACAGAAAATGAAGGACACATTGCATGTTGCACATATAGTGTTGATACCTCTTAATTTTGTATGAACCCGGGTTGATAATTAAAGTCGGTAGCCTTAGGAGTTGCAGCATTCTTGTTGCAATACCGAGGCTCGTCACTTTTTGGCGCAGTTGTTGGGGAGGTGTCAAAGTATGCATTGTTTTCTTCCCTAGTTGATTCATTTCTTTTTACTTTTTGCAAAAACAAAAAAATAATTGCATTATGCATATTTCATTTCAAAAGTAGAGAATTGCATTGCATTATAGTTTTCATTCAATCATAAAAACGAAAATAAAATTTCTCCAACATCAACCCACCCCCCATTTTGATAACGTGGTGCAGTAAGAGCCACATCACCATTCACTTTTGCAGGTAGAAGAAGAAGATGGCAAACAATGTAGAAGAAATTTATGGAGATGATGACAATCAGGAAGATCCTCTCGGATTTCCCATTCAAGATACTGATGGTAGTGTGCACATGAAGAACATCCCTCCATCTTTTCTTCCAAATTTTCATGGTTTAAGGTCATAGGATCCAGAAACCTTTCTCTTTGAATTTTAAATTGTTTGTAGATATTATGGTTACTTATTAAAAACTCAAAAACTAAGACTGTTTCCGGTAACATTGAAGGATAGAGCTCTTAAATGGTTCATGAGTTTAGGGATTAATTCAATAAGATCATGGAATGATATGAAAAATATATTTATAGAAAAATATGAAGATCGTGATCTTAAAGAAGAAATATTTATAATGAATCAAAGAGAGGATGAGAGCCTTGAGGATCTAATAGAGAGGTTCATGTATAATGTTAAGAGGGAAAAACTACATCTTTTAGGATCCGACACACTAAAAACCCTCTTACTTAGAACAATTAGGGATGAGTGGATTGATCTTCTTAATCTCATGAGTAGAGGTGATGTATATCAATTATCATTTGAGGAAATTTGTGAAACATGCAAACACATATCAAGAGGAAAATCAAGTGTAGGTAAATCAACATCAAGATCGGTAAGTCAAATTAAACTTGGAAATTTGTTTGATGACTTTAAAATAGAAATTCTTAGCAATCTAACCGAACAAGTAGAAATTTTAAGAATACAAAATGAGAAAAAAGAAGATGTTTTTCTTGTCCATGAAGAATCACGTGATGTTAAATGTAACTCCTCATTACCAAGGTTGAAGGAAGTTCACCAAGAGGACAATGGAGAAATTCAATTGCCAATGCAGCAATGATATGTAGCTCCAAGAGGACCATGGAAACCTATTCATCTTGATACGATGTAAGAGCCTAATTCACAATTTCAAGGTTATGCATATCCACCTCAAAGTAATTGGAACATACCCTTTCCTTGGCAACATTGGCCATCTCAACCCCAAAACCAATACTGGAAACAAGGTTGGCAAGGAACTTATGGGAGCCATCCATAATATCCTTAGTATTTTCCTCAATATCCTCCATACCCAACTCCATGTTATCCCTACCATTCATATCCACCACAACCACAACCCCAACCACATCCATCTCAAATATCCACTCCCACTCAACTACCTGTACCACCATTTCCAAACCCACACATTGAAGTAGCTCAACCCACTTACAATGCTAAGGTACAACACTTCCAAACATCTCCTCTTGAGATCAATGTTATTCACCATAGCTCAAGAAGAGTATTTTAAAAAATAGATTATCTTGATATCATTGAAGTACCACATCCAGAAGAATAAGATTCAAATGAGAAGACCACAGAACCATGGGCTACACTTGATGAAGAGTAGACATCAAAATCAGAGATCAAGAGAGCTCCCTCATGGTTACCATCAAATCCTCCATGTATTCAAGAGAACAATCAGAAAAAAAAGGAAGATTTGAAGGTCATGGTAGAAGAAAACATGAAGAATGATCCAGATAAGCAATCAAACCAAGGGCATGAAAGTTATATTGAGGTTTGGTCCCAGACAGTCACTAAGTTGCAGCATCACTCTCTTCTTCAACTATTCTTGATCCTTTCAAAGTCAAATCATTTGGTGTCTGAAATCCAGGTACATGTCAAAGCATACATTTCAAGCCTACACATCATTTTATCTATGATCTTGATGTGCCCATGGCTCAATTGGAAGTATTCTTATACTTGAAAGTGATTTTGTTTTTCAAGTATAGTAGGGTTAAAAAAAAATGAAAAATAAGAGAGAAAAAATAAAAATTTCAGGGGAAAACCTCCTTGGAGGAGCCTAAGATTGGCTCATTGATTGAAAACCTCCATGAGGTGGTCAATGGGTCGGGAAAAAATAAAAAAGAGGAAAAAAGAAAAAGATCCTAGGTGAAAACCTCCTTTGAGGCACCTAGGGAGACCTACTAGTTGAAAACCTCCTTGAGGCAACTAGTAGGCCTAGAAAAAAAAAGGGAAATAATAAAAAAAATCTTTGCTTCATGTATCTCTCTGATGAATGCATGTACTCTCCAACATCTGAAAGTAACAAGAACAAGTTGGTACCAAAAGGAAAATTGGTCAAGCCTAGTCAAAAGAAGTCAAATTTTGACTTTCTCCTCCTTTGCTCAAATGCTCCAACAAAGCCAAGGCCATGCCAATCCATCACCCTCATATATTTTCACCATCCACCCATCATTCTCAAGCTTCTACCATTCAATTTTCTTGTTGTCCTAAAAAACTACAGGATTCTCTATTTTAGTACACGGTACAAAAATATATAGAGCAGAAATTTTTTTTTGCCATAACTTGAAAACCATGTATCCATTTGCCAAGATGTTTTAGGGGGAGATGCATATGGATGATCGTAACATGCTCAAGCAATTTTAGCAAATTCTAGTGCATAGTTTTCGAGAAATCAGCCTCCACACCTAAAGCGATTTTTGCATTTTCTCGATATGCATGCATCCATTTAAAAAGTTATTTAATGGGGAGATGCATACGGATGACAATAACATGCCCAAGCAATTTCAACAAATTCCAGTGCACCGTTTCCAAGAAATCGGCCTCCATCACCTTCAGCCATTTTTTGTTTTTATCAAAATCCGTGCATCCATTGACCAAAATGTTTTTATGGGTAGGTGCATAATGATGATGGAAACATGCTCAAAAAATTTTATGTCAATCTATTCTACCGTTTGGGAGATATGGACAAAACAAGTCGTTGTCCTAAAAACCTACAGGATCCTACCTTAGATCCTATAGGATATAGAACAACACCTACAGGATTGGCAATGAGTAGTTTTAAAAGGGAAAAATAGAGGTTGGCTTCATCAAACAGTGTTAAGGAAGTAGGCTCTACATTTTCCCACATTTTTCCAAGTGAAAGGAACATAAAAACCCCTTCTAGTTTCTTGAAAGCGATTGCAGCATAAGGGAATTGTATACACAAAATTTTTTAATTTGGTATCAGATATATACAAACCTCCATCCAGCAGAGAAAAATCATAGGGGGAACCCATCAACACAGTGAAGATTCATCAGCACCCTCTTGTACTAAAGATATTTGATGAGCCTCATCATTGAGTAATTATATGGGCCTTAATTTACCTTAATTCACCTCCTAGCTTAGTCAAACCAACTATTCTCACAACTTATTGCATACTTTTGATTATATTTTTTTTATGAGATGAGCTAGATTTGGATATTTTTCTTTGTGGTCTAATGTGTATGTAATGCAGGAATAAAGGATAAAAGCAAAGGAACTATGGTAAATACCTTGGTAAAAACTCGAATGGGACAAGGGAGAGGAATTACGGGGGGGTAAATCCTCCTCATTTACTATCCCTCCATTCAAGTATTCCTCCATCAGATCGAAGTACGAACAGTCTCCCTACTAGAAAACATCCAAGCAAGTGAAAGTACAAAAAAATTATCTTGAGTTGGGAGCCGAGCCTCCCTACTAGAAGGCAGCCGAGCTAGTGAAAGTGAAAGCACAAGGTTATCTTGATTTGGGAGTTTTGCCTCCCTAATTTTGAAGGAAGTTGTTGGAGACTTGAGATGTATAAATAGAGGGGCTTAGAACCTTAGTTTTTTTAGTTACCAAGAGTTACCAAGAATTCAAACTTTTTACTGTAGAACTCTACTTTGTCTTCAAGCTGCAAGTCTTGTAAAAGGTTTTGATTTATAATGAAGATGAGTTTTGTTTTGAGCTAGTACTGAGTTAAATCAGAGGGATGAAGCTCTTGGGTTAGGGCCCAACCCTAGCAGCCAAAGCTCCTCTTTATTGTATTGTTAGGTAGCATAGCTTCTTGTTTTTTGTTCATCTGCTTAAGTAGTTCATTTCCATTACAGCACTAGCATAGATTCATGGTTTAATTGTTTATTTTCTTAGATAGATGCATTCCATTACAACAGTACAGGGTATATGATTCATGGTTCACTTGGTTATTTGTTGAAGTATCTACATTTCCATTACAGAGGTTTATTGTTTCACTATCCATTTGCTTCAATAGTTGCAATCTCATTACAATAGTGTAGAGTAGATTAGTTGTGCTTTAGTTGCTTCCCTTTTTTCTTTCATTCAATTAGCAGGTTAGCAAAGAAAAGTTCTATAAGGTTGTTACTTGGTGTCTCAACCTCACCTCCTCCCTCTGGGACCATGACGTGAGGAAGAAACCCTACAGCAACCCCAAAAACATAGAGTTTTGGTTTTCACAGGGAGTTTTTTGTTTGATGTAGTTACATGGTTCATTTCATGGTCATTCATTCATTTCTTGGTCATCTATTCCTTCACCCTCTATCTAAGACCTCACTCATATGCCCATTCTCCTTCAACATGAAACGCTTGAGTGGAAGATGATAATTCACGTTCAAACGGTTTTTACCCGTAGATCGCCTTTCACAAGAAAACCCTATCAATCACCACCCGATTCACTTTCAACACTGACTTTATGCACTTTAAACCCCCACCATTGATCTACCTCGCCAGATCCGACAGCTATCGTGTGATATCGCGTGGATTTCTATCCGATCATTATCCACCTGAGAGCACGCGAGAAAAGTGGTTTCTCCATGCTACGTGTCACTCAGTAAGGTTAATCACGTGAAATTTCAAAATATAGCTTATGGTTTTGAGGGCACACGAGATACAACTTACCACCTCTGGAAACTCGCTCACCATTTCCAAACATTTCTTTGCCCATGATCTAATCTCCGTCATTCATCTGTTGATTTATCTCAGTCGTCCATCTTTTGACTTAGCCTTCGCGATATAATCTCAGTCGTTCATCATGTTAGTTAACCCTGTTCACCCATCTACCTACGTACCCTCCTGCGATCTAATCTCATCCATTCATTTGCCTTTCACCCGACTGATCCAACGGTTCTTATGCGTTGTTGCTCCCTTATGTCCTCTTTTGACCAATTTTGATCTTCGACTGCTCTTCCGCTTAAACACGGACTTAGCTTAGTTTCGTTTGCTTGCACCATAGTATAGTTTTGATGCTCTCTACTTCTGTACTTTAGATAGCAAAAGTAGGTTAGTGTTGATTTCCAATTCTGTTTAGGCATATCTATTTAACTGATTAGTTAGGTTCTGGTGTGAGTTAGCATTGCAAGTCGTTTTCTTCATTATTGTAGTAGAGTAGCTCTCCCTTAGAATAGATTTGATTTCCTTCCATCAAAATCAAGCTTCTTCTGACCCTATAGAAGTCTGGCTTGGAACCCATGGGGTCTCTTGCCAAATGACTAGTGACAACAAGCAGCACCTTCACTTCTACTTGTGCATATAGCACTGTCACCTCCAATTTGTATGAACCCCAGGTTGATAAGTAAAGCTGGTAGCCCTGGGAGTTGCAGCATTCTTGTTGCAATACCTAGGCTCATCAATATTCACAAGGCACAATTGGATGGGATTCTCTGAAAATTTGAGGGGATATGATGATGAAATAATAAGAGATTTGCAGTCAGCTTCAGCATGGAGATCCAGAGGTCAAAGGAGCTCCTCCAGAGCTTAGCAGCAACATCATGATCATCAGCATCACCATCCAACACTTGCACATCAACATCATCTCAGCAGCAACATGCATGTCTCTCCAACAACCATCAAGTAGGTTAGAAATAGTTAGAAATTTGTTTTCAATGCATGAGAGATGAGGTTTAGAAGCTAAGGATGGGTTAGTAGTCTCAACCACCTTCAACTAGTTAATTATAGCTCACTCCTTCGCTCATGAAATGTTGAAAAGTCAAATTATGAAGGGTGATTATTTCAAGGAATGAGGACAGTAGTTAAAACAAGGAACTTTTGCAAAGGCCAAGTCAACGTAGTAGTCCAAGCCCTCCATCCACTTCATATTCACTATCTATTCATCATTCATCCATCTTATTTCATTGTTATAAAAACAAAACAAAAAAAACAAACAGAGCATCCTCTCCATTTTCACAAACCTACACTACTCCCTTTGAGCCCTAGCATCATCATCCAATCCCTCTATATCATTTCTCATCACTCCCATACAGTTAGAAGACTTTGAAGGAAGAATGAATGACTACTACAGGAAGGAAGAATGTTGCTACAAGAAGGAAGAAAGGAACAAATTGTGCTAAAACCCAAAATGGTAGTGCCTAAGAGAGACCTAACCAAAACAGAGAACTCCAAGGCCGTTAGGAAATCACCTAGGCCACCAAAGAGAAGAAGAAGGAAACAAAAAGAAATAATGTATTCACCAGCAAAATAGAATTCAAACTGCAGTGATGAAAAGAGGTGTTCCAAGAGGTCTCCAGTCTCTTTCTAGCTTTTATCCAGGGCCTAAAAATGGGAGAAATGCATGGGAGTCAAGTTGAGGGCATGCCCTAACCTCGGACTATCATTTATGATCAAAACTAGTTTCTTGTAGTTTTAACAGGGTTTCCTGTGGGTTTCCTGTAGTTTTGACAGGAATTACTACAGGATTTCCTAGTTCTCATCTAAATGCATTTTGAAGGTGATAGAGGTGTCCAAATGGCAGAACAAGGTAGTAGTAGGATGATAAGTGTGTGGAAGACCTTACCAAACTGAAAAATATTTAAGAACTCATCTTGAAAAAGGGAAAGAGGGAAAGCTAATGGTCTCCAGAAATAGTGATTTTTCTTTGCACAAATATGTTTTTGGGCTTGTCCTTGCAGAAACTACAGCCAAGATTCGTAATGCACAAGAGAGAGGCCACCTGGGCCATGGATTAGGCACAATGAGGTCACTAAGTTGCTCAGAGGATGAGCAACACTTTCAGCAAGGGGGTATGATGGGCCTCTAAATTAAACAGAAATTAAGGCATGTGCCTATAAATTAAACATAAATTAAGGTCCATATAACCATCCTTCGGAATATTAAACCTCTCTTCTTGCATAAGATAATTTAATTTTAACTTAATATATTCATTAGGAAGGTTTATGAATAATTGGATATTTGTGCATAATATTATTTATTTTTGTGGAATATTATGGGAATATTGGGTATATTATGAAGATTTGGAGGAGGAGATCATTTAGGGACTTGTTCCCTACTATAGGAGGATCAATAATAAATAATAAATCAACAATATATTATGGAATTATGGCTAAGATTGTGGAACTCCAATGATTGAGAATATCTAGGAATGTGTTCCACTAATCAAGGGATTTTTGTGGGGAAAGATTCCTCCATTCATGGGGAATGATTCCTCATCATTTTGTATAAGTACCAAGTCGAATTTTCCTCTAGGACATGATTGAGAAAATCTAGGAATGTGTTCCCTGCCATTTAATGCAGATTCCTAGTATTAGGGACCAGATCCACTAATCAAGGTATTTTGGTGGGGAAATCTTCCTCCGTTCATGGGGAATGATTCCTAATCATTTTTTATAAGTACCAAATCAAATTTTCCTCTAGGTATAGATTTTCATTAGTGTTATTGTGGACAGAGCTTGTATTTCTGCAGCTCCATTGTATTTTCTTACATGGATGTAATCGTGTTAATGGAATAATGAAGATTGGTGTCATGTTCAACTTCTAAATCTTATTCTTCTCCATAGGTCTCTGAGTTTCCTTAGGCTTGCCCATCCTAGGAACCTCAGAGCCCTTTTGTATCATTTTATTTCCTTCTTTTCACTGCTTATTCACATGTGTCTCTGGCTTTTATTTCTTTCTATTTCTGCATTTAGTATTAATGATTTCTTATTGTAGGATTGAGTTAAATGGTTGATATAAGTTCTTTTGAAGGATCAAAAGAATTATTTCATCCTTGAAAACACTTTGGAAGTTCATAGTAATCATTGAGCTGCTTGGATTATTCTTCTTATTCCCAAATCTAGATTGTTGGACCTACTTTTTAGCGAAGAACAGTGAATCTCTGATATTTTTTTTAGCATGCTAACAAGTTTCAATCAAGTTTATTCCACTTTCATTAAATCAAAAAAAAATTCTAATTCATAACAAAAATTACCCCATTGCATTTTCACTTGATTTGGTTAGGCATTTTTTAGATTTGCTAGCTCACTAGTTCTCGAATTTCTAGATTTTCGACTAGCAATGTTTTTTTTTTTTTTTTGGCATGGGTTAACAGAGGTCTTTTTGAGTGATTCCATTTGGAATAGGGACCTAAGATGTCCTATTTAATAGAAAAAAATTGTCCCATCCAATTTGGATTTGATTTTCTTGGTCATTAAACCCTCACCAATTTCATCATTTCACAAGGAAACTTCTCTGAGATTTTTGAGCAAATCCATCCATCTCCCAACTTTGGTTTTGAGTTCTGAAGTGGTCCTAGGCACTCCCTTGCCTCATTCCATCCACCAAACACCTTCCCTAATCTTTCCATCACCTTCAACATCCATCCTTTTGCTCTAGGTTGTATCCTATAGGTTTTCAGGTGACCCTATAGGTTTTTAGTACATCCTGTAGGTTTTCCTGTAGTGGCATGTTTTGAGGCCGAATTGAGGGAAAACTTACAAGAAGCCACACAAGATCACCTAAGGTTCTCCCAAGCCTTCCAACCGTCCACCATCATCTCCAATCCACCTTCCACATCACCAAAAAAGATTAGCTTTCATACTTGTTTTTCCATAAAAAGAATAAAAAGAAAAAAACATATTTATTTCAGTCCTTTAAATGCACAGTAGTGATGTTTGATGTTTTGAATCTGCATGCTTAGTGTTAGGTTCTTATACCAATAGGAGTCATAATTTTGAATGATTAAGGTTAAGCATTGTAATATTGTACATACCTTTGCTTTCTGCAATTGTTTTCCATATTAAAAAATTAAAAAATGTAAAGAGGGTATGTCCTAAAAGAATAATCAAAGGACAAAAAGAATAAAAATGTCAAAAAAATGGAAATATATGAACCCCGAAAATAAAAGAGACCATGAAAGTGTGCAATTCGAAATGCCACTCCTATTGACTTTTATGCATAATAATGATTGTGTGCAGCTTGTTATTCATGCCACAATCCATGGTAATCAAATAGTTTGATCTTGGTTATTTCATGCTTATAGCTAGAGAATAAAATCTAACCAAACAGTGTAATCTTGGCAGATAATTAGATAGGTAGAGTAAATAAAAGGAGCTCAACTATCTAATTTGAGCCCTTGGATGATATAAAATTAGATTTAGATAGTTTTCTATGTAAAGAAAAGAAAAATATTTGATAAGGGTTTGCTAGCCTAAATGCGCCCTAATAACGTGAATAAAAGATGGTAGGATGAGTAGATGGGTAAGTAGTAAAAAGGTTGCAGAAATATCATGTGATTACATAAAAGCACTTATGTCATTGTTTTAAATAAATATTTCCAATATGCATAAGCAATAAACGAAGCAAAGACAATGGTTCAAAATATGGTTTATTTAACATCCCCCCTTCAGTTCATTCATTTTCCTAATAATACTCTTTTTCCTAAGGTTAAAACATTTTTGCCTAGGAAAAGCAATTTCCCCCCATATAAAACACTTTTCATACCAAAAACCCACAAAAATGCTTTACCCTGAGTATTAATGTAAATATGCGAAAAACATATAATTCACAAAAAAGCATTTTGCTTAGTGTTTTTCCCTTTTCCGCCCATTTTTCATATTAATTACTAACTTTATTATATTAAATCCTGATAAAAACACAATTTCCCGTATATATTTAACTCCTATGTATAAATTAACCCTACACTCTAGTTTAATTATAAACTATGGTTTTCACCTAAAACCCGACCAAAACCTTTAACTAGTCGATCTGCAATCAAGTTAATAAAGCCCCTTTAGTCCTCCGCTAATTACCCTGATGGCCTAATCTCACTTTAAGCCATTATTAAACCCTGATATCCCCGTAATTAAGTGCCCTTCAGGCCCCCCACTAGCCTCCACGCAGCTTCTCCACCCGATCACCGTGTGAACATCCCCCTCCTCATCTAACAACTCTCATCAATATCAGGCCAACCCGACGTTTGTCCTTTACCCACCCGATAAAGTGGTTTTCTCCCTGGCCCCCAATGCTACGTGTCATTTAATGAATGGAATCGGGCGGGCCCTGCCAAATACCACCGAGCGCCCAAAAGCGGTGCGAAATGAACCGCTTATCGCCCTCCCACTACACGACAAATTAACCACTATTCACCACATACCCGCCAAAAAATATCTTTTTGCGTATAAAAGCCAAAGCCCCAAAATTGTTTGTTTTCGCTGAATTTTCATCTACATGCCTCTATACGCATGCACGACACTTGCAAACGTCGAAGCTATCAACGCACGTACAATTTCACTTCGAAGACGCTGCAGACAACACAGTTAGCCTTGCAACCTATATAAAGCCCCTTCGACTACTTGCAGTCACCAGCCACCCTACTCAGAGCCAATTCACCCCAGTTCCAGGTATTTAAACCAGAATTCACCAAAAACCCTGTCAATTTCAAAGTAACCAGTTGCTGAGTGTTTATAGTTGAGTTAAAAATTAGTTAAAAATACTCAAGAGCTCAATCCTACTCCTTGCTAAACACCATTGCCCTAAATACTGCAAATTACCGCCCCCCCCCCCCCATACTTCAATCCACAAGAACTGAGAATGGTTGCCCCAATTGCTATGGATGTGAGAACCATCTCTACACCCCATTTAGACCTGCACCACCTTCCCCTAGCCGATAAATATTTCCAGATAAAGGACACCTCTGTCCAAGAATCCCCACTCAAAGTATACTATCAAAGTAGGGATAAATACCTAAACCATGTTGATGAAATTGGTCTTTGGGAGTCCAATTTACCCAAGTACCAGTTCCCCCAAGTCCACATTTTCCCAAAAATTGTACATTATTGTCATGCCAACTACAGTCCAAGTCAAAGATTAGTCATATCCCCTAACCAAACCATACTTTTCACCATCACTGCGGATTCCATAAATGAAATGTTACAACTCCAGCCTGGGCAAAACCTAACTCCTCTCTCAATTGGAAGCTTATTAGACCAGTTCCCCAAGCTTACCACTGCAAAGTTGGCTAAGATTTTCCAAACCTTCATAAGAGAAGAAAAACACATCCCAAATAACCCTCCTCCATATGTAGCTACAATTTTTCCCCATGGGGTCATGACATTATAGCTGTGATATCCTATATCTTGGGTTATACCACCAGTGAATATATTAATGAAATTATCTTAGCTTTCATTTCCATCTACACTCCAGGGCAGCCTCCTAATGTTATCTATGACTATGCCTAGTTTATAGCTGATAGGATGCATGACCAGTTTCTCAAAATGAGCAATGAGAGAGTCTTCAAATACTCCTATGTTTTGTACCATCTTTTTCTATATTACCAGTCAGATACATTTCCATTCACCCTTCAAAAGCTTGACACAAAGAGTCAGCCCAGATCATTCATTTTTTGGACCCCATTGATCCATAAATATCAATCTCCATACTCATATGTTGACTTCATTGACCTATTTGTACACCCAGACATGACAATGTTAACAAGAAGCCCTCCTCCAAGGATCAGTCCAGATATTAAAAGGGTCCTTCAATTATCTAAGCAGACCAAGGTGGGTGATTGGTACTTATACCAAAACCATACTGAAATCAAAATTTATGGTTGCATGTTGGCACCATACAAGCTTCCAAGATACCTCCCAATGAGGTTGTTTGCTTTAGAATACTACAGGAAAATTATCAATGCAAATGAGACAAACTTTGTCAATGCAAAGAAGAAGGCCAAATTCAAAATAAAATAGCAACTAGGACCCTTCATATGTAACTCTAGGGAAGCACGCCATGAAGCAGATGCAATATTACAGAGCATGAAATTCCAAATAAGTTTTGTTTGGAGATATGACCCTTTGGAATTCATCACCAAGAAGAGGAAAAAGGTCAAGCTAGGACCTTTTATTCACCATCCCAGACCTGAAATTGAAGCCTATGCCAACCAATCAAAATGGGTGGAAGGAACCCTAGTTGATCAAGACAGCCCTAGAATAGACATAGACAATGCTCTAATCGATCTGGAAAAACAACTTGATGAGGGTTCATTCCTACAGGTGCCAGAACAATCAAGTAGGCCAGAGCAGTCAAATAGGCCAGAACAGTCAGACAGGCGAGAGTAGTCGAGAAAACCAGGGACAACCATGAGTACCCCCTCAGTTGTGTAGACTCCTCTAAATGAGGAGAAGAGCCTAAAAAGAAGTAGGGAGGAGGCCACCACATCAGCAAGGGCCACTTCACAGACTTATGCAGATACAAGCCAAGAAAAAATACAGGGAGTGAATCCTGTCTCTGAACAGGAATACACAAAGGAAACAACAAAAGTCACCAGCATAGAAGGAAACAGGAGCAGACCTATCACCCCATCTAAAGGCACACAAGATCCTTCCACATCACAAACCCAGATGTTGGAAAGGTAGTTCAGTCTTGAAGTATCTTCCTTTAGGATGCCTGCTGACAAAGACCAAGATATCAAGGAAAGATACACAGAAATAAAAGCAAGAAATGAGAGGCTTAAGGCCCAAAATTATGCCCAATGTGTGAATATGGCCCTTACCAATCAAACAAGGCTAATGTCAGCCTTTGACGTCAAAGAGGTGAAAATGCAGATGACTTTTATCAGGCCTACAACTCAACAACCGAAAACAGCATCAGATTTCAAGAAAATAGATTTTGAAGTACTGGAAATGGATATCCATCCCATAGAATAGATTGAGCTACACAAACAAATAGGGGAGGTGATATACTCCACCTTGACTAGAAAGGCCATAGCTTCTCATCAACTAAAAAATTCCTTAAACAACATATCTGCACAATTCCAGTTGGAAAAGGCCTCCTCACAGGCCAAGGATACAAGGATCAAGTCCTTAGAGGACTTTGTAATTGAATTGGGGCATGATCCCAAGGATATAAAAGCCACAGAGCAGCTAATTAAGAAGAAAAATGATGATATCACTACACTCAAAAAGCAGCTAAAGATACCCTAGTTGCATCATCCACAAACATTAGAAGTCCTAGAAGCACAGCAAGGACATGAAGAGCTCATGGGCTTGGTCCTAAATCTTAATGATCAACTCAAGGAGACATAGAAGGAGTTGGACACTTTAATTCAATCGAAGCAAAGTGACTTGGCCACAACTTCCAGAACTGTAATTCCTACAGTATCCACAACAGTTCCTTCTACACTTGTAGCATCACTGGCACCTACAGATCCACCTACCACAACATTGCCAATAACAAAAGAATCTACTACAGCATCAGGTGCATCAGGAGACAAAGCAGCAGAACTTGTGAAAGTCATGGAATATATGTCTATCCAGGATACAAATCTGAAAAGGTTAAAGGAAAAGGTGGCAAGTTTGGAAGTTGACTGCAAACTTGCCCAACTGAAGCAGAAAGAAGAAACACAAAAGGCCCAGAGAATGGGTGAGAGAATCAAAATCCTGGAGAAAGATTTAACACTGGAGAAACCACTTGGAAAAACTAAAGAAATGCTATGGGCCAATATCATTGACTCTGTCAATGATATTTGGCTAGCAATCCAAGTGATTTTTGAATAGACAGAATTGGTGAAGATAGCTACTGAAGCTATCTAGAAAGTAAAGGAAGAATTGGGAGATAAACCTGAGGATGCCAATCGACTCATCCACTTGCTAAACAGCAAGAATAGATATGAGCTCCATGAGCTTAATATAGAAGATAGGACTGAGGCCATTCTAGAAATAAGGAAGGTTCTTTCCAAGAGGAACCTTACACTCAACTTAGAAGAGAAGTGCCACAATATGCAGGTAGCCATTGATAGGTTCATGGTTAAATTCCAGATGTTGAGGGAAAACAGTCTGCCCAGTCCTATGGTCATCAATGATAAACTCATGAAACAATTGAACTATGGAAATAGACTCAGACAATTGGCTAAGGAACAAGCCATCTCTTCATCCATAAGGGCATTAGCAACAGGGAACGTCTTGTATGACACTTTTGAAAACTTGTTCTTCCTGGAACATGAAATCAAACATCTTTTTCTCACCAAGCCAAATTTTGCTGAATATACCAAGGTTGATCAGATTTACTAGAGGATGATAAATGTGATATTACCAGATGCAGAACAGTGGGAAACTGTGACTGGCTTACTGTGACAAATTGACAGCTAAAAGTTACTGCATAATAAAAATGAAGGCAGCCAGGTAAAACAAGTGAAAACAGGGCAGCATGGTCAAAGAGTATCAGTTGAAAGATGAAAGTAAAGAATATTCCATCGTAAAAATGCCACAACTATCAGCCAGGTTAAAGGGTTCTAATTCAACTGTAAAATCCAGCACAACCACAATAAAAGGGACCGCATGAAGCAGTGGAATATCTGTCTTTATCTTCTTGCAAGAAGATATTTATATTCCCTAGATTAAATCTCAAGTTGTTTTGAGATATTTTGTAAATATTTTTGTATATATACTTCATATTTCAAAGTAATTTAGGGTGGATTCCAAAACATTTCTATATACTTTTTCTCTTAAATCAGAAATTATATTGTATCAATGACTGGATTGGCTTGTTGGATCAAGGAATAAAGATCAGATATTTTACAGGATTCTTGTGTAAAGAGAAATACAAATAGGTATTCTCTCATGTTCAATGTGTTTTTCTTTAAGCTTTTTCCATAATCTTTTATGTATCTCTAAAATATAAATGTTATAACATGGAATGATATTTCAGAAATTGCTTAAATGCACTCTGTCTTGACTGTTATGCATTATTGTATGTTTTCTTCACAAATCTAAGTTAAGGAATTCTTGATTGCTCCTTAGTTTAGGTGACCTCTAGTGATATATAGCAAAGGATTCTTAATTGCCCTTTGTTCATGATTATCCTCTGTTCTTAATTATGATCCCGGTCTAAGGATTCTTAAGTGCCCTTTCACCCTAGTTAGAATTACTTCACCCATTAGGCCTAAAGATTTCGATTTTGCTCTGCTATCCAGCCCTGTGAACATTCCCTTTAATGAATTGGTCCAGTTATCCTATCCATTTGTTGACTCCATAGCCCAATGGGTTGAAGACCTAGCTCTATCCATCTGCTCTAAGAATTCCACCACCCAACCTTCAATTCAAATCCAAAACCCTAAGGAATACTATGAACTAGCCTAAAATCCCATAAGAAACAAAGTTAAATTATATAGAGAGAGCCCTCTCTAAGTCATAGGTTGGCTAGAGCCTATACTTAAAATATTGGTTTGTGGTTACCTCGGTTTCTTCCTTCTTCTGATAACTTCTAAGGAAAATTCTGATTGATAACATAGTGGCGACCATACTGGGGATGAATAACATTTTCTTCAGAAATATTTTACAGGTTTAGATCTGATTTATGATTGTGGACAGTGATCAGACACACAAAGGTTAAATTCATTCACCTGGTGACTCCAAAATCAATTTCACAACCAAGACTCCACTGGAGGAATGAACCTGAAAGAACAATATGAAAAGATCAGGCTCTTAACTTGGATTGTTATCCAAGACATTATTTTCTTTCTCATCAAGAAATTTTTTCAATGTATATTGTATTTTAGAGAAGATCTTAAATTAATTTTTGATTATTTTCCTTTAAAATTTGTAAATATATATCCTCCTTATCCATTTAAACATCATTCTTCTAAATCTTATGATGATCATTTTCCAATCAAGAAGCCTCAAATAATCAAGACTCCACTGGTAAAAGAATCCAAAGTTGTTGAGAACCTATGGTGACTCCATTCTAGCATTGAGTGTTTTCAAGATGGATTCGAGAATACAATGCAAGTATGCTCCTTTGGACAGGTCAAAGGTTCCAGGTTTTCCAAATCCTATGCCCAACATTGATTGGTTAAAGAATCTTCCATTGTTTAAAGATGAAACAGGAGATGATGCTTCTTTACATTTATTAAGGTTTCATATGCACATCTGAAAGTTTAAAGTCAAATTCCATGAAGATTGTCTTATGAAAATATTTATGGCAACTTTAGAGGAAAAGGCTAGATCTTGGTATGAAAATTTACTAGCCTCTAGCATATGTTCTTTAAAGCATTTTCATACTATATTTCATGACAAATACAAGGAAAGTTATTCATCTTTGTTGCTAATTCAAAACTGTTGTGACAATTTTGAAAGTTTTATTCAATATCTGGAAGATTACTATGATGATGATCAGTTCATGGATGATGAAATATTAGAGGCTTTAGAAGAAAAGTCTTTTCAAAAAGTAGAAGCCTTGCTTGAATTATCTTCTCCTCAGGAAGAAAAAGATTATGTATGTTGTTTAGAGGTCCATGAAGTCTCCCCACAGGAAACAATTCTTGAAGCACAACAAATTGATCAGCGTAAAGAAGAAATTCAGCTCCCTGAACTTTCTCAAGTAGAGGACAGCAGTGAAAATCAACAGCAGTCTGGTGATCTGGAGATAGAGGTGGTAGAGATTAAAAGTATTGATCCACAAGAGCATATTCAACAAGTAGTGGTTTCTTCATAAATTAAAGACGAATCAAATGTATTTGATGAAAACCATCTCTCAAATTTTCTCTCCTTGGATGTAAATAAAATAAGATAACATACTTTGATAGATCATGTTCTTTCATCTGAAATTAATGAGAGTTTGCAACTCCCTTGCAGGTTTCTATATGACAAAGATAATGATAAGGACTTCCTTGTTGTATAGGATATGGTTGTTATATTTGATGAAGATCCAGAGCATTCAGAGAAATTGGTTACAGTGGATAACAAAAAGGAGAAACAAATGGCTTCCTTTCTATTTCAAGAGAATCATGTAAATCAAGCAGCAGTTTGGAATGAGGTTTGTTTTCCTGTTACAAATCATCCAGAAGATCTTAGATGGCAGGATTACCATTATCCTTTGTTCAATATATTGCAGTCATCAGTAGAAGAATATTTTTCCAATTTCATCAATAGAGCTATTAAATCTAGTGGAAAAGTTAAAATTCCATTTTCTGAATTTACTTTTCTACCTAGAAAAGTACAATGCAAACTTTTGTTAAGTATCCATTTACTTGACTGGTTGCATTGAAATACTTGATATTATAGTCTTTTTATCAGACTAGAGTAAGTAGACAAGTGCAAATAAGCTCAATACTCTGAGCATGTGTCAGATTTCAGTTTGCAGAAAAGGCTATGATTTTAGTTCAAGATTTTCAGTCACAGAGATTATACAATAAGGCAGAAATCACTGAAAACAACTTACAATGTAAATTCAATCACATTTCAAAGGTTATTGATCTTAAAGTTCTTGACATTTCACCAGGAAATGCCATCCCCAAGTGGAGCCACTGTTAGGTTCCTATAGCAATAGGAGTAATAATTTTGAATGACTAAGGTTAAGCCTTGTAATATTGTACATAACTTTGCTTTCTGCAAATGTTTTCCATATTCAAAAATTAAAAAATGTAAAGAGGGTATGCCCTAAAATAATAATCAAAGGACAAAAAGAATAAAAAGGTCAAAAAAATGGAAATATATGAACCCCAAAAATAAAAGAGACCATGAAAGTGTGCAAGTCAAAATGCCACTCCTATTTACTTTTTGCATAATAATGATTGTGTGCAGCTTGTTATTCATGCCACAATCCATGGTAATTAAACAGTTTAATCTTGGTTATTCTATGCTTTGAATTTCATGCTTATAGCTAGAGAATAAAATCTGACCAAACAGTTTAATCTTGGCAGATAATTAGATAGGTAAACTAAATAAAAGGAGCTCAATTGTTTAATATGAGCCCTTGGATGATATAAGATTAGATTTAGATAGTTTTATATGTAAAGAAAAGAAAAATATTTGATAAGGATTTGCTAGCCTAAATGCACCCTAATAAAGTGAAGAAAAGATGATAGGATGAGTAGATGGGTAAGTAGTAGAAAGGTTGTAGAAGTATCATGTGATTACATAAAATCACTTATGCCATTGTTTTAAATAAATCTTTCCAATATGCATAAGCAGTAACAAAGCAAAAACAATGGTTCACAATATGGTTTATTTAACATCCCCCTTCAATTCATTCATTTTCCTAATAATACTCCTTTTCCTAAGGTTAAAACACTTTTTGCATAAGAAAAGCAATTTTCCCCCATATAAAACACTTTTCATACCAAAAACCCACAAAAATGCTTTACCCTAAGTATTAATGTAAATATGTGAAAAACATATAATTCACAAAAAAACATTTTGCTTAGTGCTTTTCCCTTTTCCGCCCATTTTTCATATTAATTACTAACTTTATTATATTAAATCCTTATAAAAACCCAACTGTATATATTTAACTCCTATGTATAAATTAACCCTACACTCTAGTTTAATTATAAACTATGATTTTCACCTAAAACCCAATCAAAACCTTTAACTGGTTGATCTGCAATCAAGTTAATAAAGCCCCTTTAATCCTCCGCTAATTACCCCGATGGCCTAATCTCACTTTAATCCATTATTAAACCCTTATATCACCGTAATTAAGTGCTCGTCGAGCCCCCCACTAGCCTCCACGCAGCTTCTCCACCCAATCGTCGTGCAATCGTCCCCCTCCTCATCCGACCGCTCTCATCCATATCGGGCCAACCCGAAGTTCATCCTTTACCCACTCGATAAAGTGGTCTTCCCCCTGGCCCCCAATGTTATGTGTCATTCGATGAATGGAATGGGGCGGCCCCTCCCAAATACCAATGAGCACCCAAAAGCAGTGGGAAATGAACCACTCACTGCCCTCCCGCTATGCAACAAATTAACCACTATTCACCCCGTACTCGCCAAAAAATAACTTTTGCGTATATAAGCCAAAAGCCCCAAAATTGTTTGTTTTCGCTGAATTTTTCGTGTACAAGCCGTTGTACGCATGCACGACACTTATAAATGTCGAAGCTATCAACCCACGTACAATTTCACTCTGAAGACGCTGCAGACAACCCACTCAGCCTTGCAACCTATACAAAACCCCTTCGACCACTTGCAGTCGCCAGCCACCCTGCTCAGAGCCAATTCACCCCAGTTCCAGGTATTTAAATTAGAATTCACGGAATACCCTATCAATTTCAAAGTAACCAGTTGTTGAGTGTTTTTAGTTGAGTTAAAAATTAATTAAAAATACTCAAGAGCTCAATCCTACTCCTTGTTGAACATTGTTGCCCTAAATACTGCAAATTACTCCCCCCCATACTCAAATCCGCAAGAACTGAGAATGGTTGCCCCAATTGCTATGGATGTGAGACCCATCTCTACACCCCATTTAGACCTAGACCACCTTCCCCTAGCCGATAAAGATTTCTAGATAAAGGACACCTCTTTCCAAGAATTCCCGCTCAAAGAATACTACCAAAGTAGGGATAAATACCTGAACCATGATGATGAAATTGGTCTTTGGGAGTCCACTTTGCCCAAGTACCAGTTCCCCCAAGTCCACATTTTCCCAGAAATTGTACATTAATGTCATGCCAACTACATTCCAAGTCAAAGAGAAGTCATGTCCCCTAACCAAACCATACTTCTCACCATCACTGCAAAGTCCATAAATGAAATGTTATAACTCTAGCCTGGGAAAAACCTGACTCCTCTCTCAATTGGAAGCTTATTAGTCCAATTCCCCAAGCTTACAACTACAAAGTTGGCTAAGATTTTCCAAACCTTCTTAAGAGAAGAAAAATACATCCCAAAGAACCCTCTTCCATATGTAGCTACAATTTTTCCCCATGGGGTCAGAACATTGTAGCCATGATATCTTGTATCTTGGGTTATACCACTAGCTAATATATTGATGAAATTATCTTAGCTTTCATGTCCATCTACTCTCTAGGGTAGCCTCTTGCTGTTATCTATGTTTATGCCCAATTTATAGCAGATAGGATGCATGACGAGTTTCTTAGAATGAGCAATGAGAGAGTCTTCAAATACTCCTTTGTTTTGTACCATATTTTTGTATATTACTAGTCAAATAAATTTCCATTCACCCTTCAGAAGCTTGACAAAAAGATTTAATCCAGATCGGTCATTTTTTGGACCCCATTGATCCATAATTATCAATCTCCATACTCATATGCTGACTTCAATGACCTATTTGTACACCCAATCATGACAATGTTAACAGGAAGCCCTCCTATAAGGATCAGTCCAGATATTAAAAGGGTCCTTCAATTGTCTAAGCAGACCCAAGGTGGGTGATTGGTACTTATACCAAAACCATACTGAAATCAGAATTTATGTTTGCATGTTGGCAACATACAAGCTTCCAAGATACCTCCCAATGAGGTTGTTTACTTTAGAATACTTCAGGAAAATTATCAATGCAGATGAGACAAACTTTGTCAATGCCAAGAAGAAGGCCAACTTCAAAATAAAAGACCAACTAGGCCCCTTCATATGTAAATCTAGGGAAGCAGGCCATGAAGTATATGCAATATTACAGAGCATGAAATTCCAAAGAAGTTTTGTTTGGAGATATGACCCTTTGGACTTCATCACCAAGAAGCAGCAAAAGGTCAAGCTAGGACCTTTTAATCACCATCACATACCTGAAATTGAAGCCTATGCCAACCAATTAGAATGGGTGGAAGAAACCCCAGCTGATCAAGACAGCCCCAGAATAAACATAGATAATTCTCTAATCGATCTGGAAAAATAACTTGATGAGTGTCCTTTCTTACAGGTGCTAGAACAGTCAAGCAGGCCAGAGCAGTCAGACAGGCCAAAATAGTCAGACAGGCTAGAACAGTCAGACAGGCCAGAACAGTCAGACAGACCAAAGCAGTCAAGCAGACCATAGACAACCATGAGTGCCCCCTCAGTTGTGCAGACTCATCTAAATGAGGAAAAGAGCCTAAAAAGAAGTAGGGAGGAGGCCACCACATCAGTAAGGGCCACTTCACAGACTTATGCAGATACGAGCCAAGCAAAAAGACAGAGAGTGAATCCTGTCTCTGAACAAGAATACACAGAGGAAACAGTAGAAGTCACCAGCACAGAAGGAAACAGGAGCAGGCCTATCACCCCATCTGAAGGCACACAAGAACCTTCCACATCAAAAACTTAGATGTTGGAAAGGCAATTTAGTCTTGAAGTATCTTCCTTTAGGATGTCTACTGACAAAGACCAAGATATCATGGAAAGATACACGGAAATAAAAGAAAGAAATGAGAGGATTAAGGCCCAAACTTATGCCCAATACCTGAAGATGACCCCTACCAATAAAACAAGGCTAATGTTAGCCTTTGATGTCAAAGAGGGGAAAATGCAGATGAATTTTATCAAACCTACAACTCAAGAACCGAAAATAGCATCAAATTTCAAGAAAATATATTTGGAAGTACTGGCAAAGGATATCCATCCCATAGACCAGATTGAGCTACACAAACAAATAAGGGAGATGATATACTCCACCTTGACTGGAATGGCCATAGCTACTCATCAGCTACAGAATTCCTTAAACAACATATCTTCACAATTCCAGTTGGAAAAGGCCTCCTCACAGGCCAAGGATACAAGGATCAAGTCCTTAGAGGACTTAGTAATTGAATTGGGACATGATCCCAAGGATATAAAATCCACAGAGAAGCTAGTTAAGAAGAAAAATGTTGATATCGTTGCACTCAAAAAGTAGCTAAAGGTACCCCAACTGCATCATCCACAAACATTAGAATTCCTAGAAGCACAGCAAGGACATGAAGAGCTCATGGACTTGGTTCTGAAGTTGAATGATTAACTCAAGGAGACAGAGAAGGAGTTGGACACTTTAATTCAATCGAAGCAAAGTGACTTGGCCACAACTTCCAGAACTATCATTCCTATGGTATCCATAGCAGTTCCTTCTACACCGGCAGCATCACTGGCACCTACAACTCCACCTACCACATCATTGTCAGTAACAGCAAAATCTACTACAGCATCAGGTGCATCAGGAGACAAAGCAACAAAACTTGTGAAAGCCATGGAAGATATGTCTATCCAGGCTACAGAGCTGAAAAGGTTAAAGGAAAAGGTGGCAAGTTTGGAAACTCACTGCAAACTTGCCCAACTCAAGCAGAAAGAAGAAACACAAAAGGCCCAGAGAATGGGTGAGAGAAACAAAATCCTAGAGAAAGATTTAACACTGGAGAAACCACTCGGAAAAACTAAAGAAATGCTATGGGCCAATATCATTGACTCTATCAATGATATTTGGCCATCAATCCAAGTGATTTTTGAACAGATGAAATTGGTGAAGATAGCTACTGAAGCTATCCAGAGAGTAAAGGAAGAATTGGGGGATAAAGCTGAGGATGCCAATCGACTCATCCACTTCCTAAACAGCAAGAATAGATATGAGCTCCATGAGCTTAATATAGAAGATAGTACTGAGGCCATTCTAGAAATAAGGAAGGTTCTTTCCAAGAGGAACCTTACGCTCAACTTAGAAGAGAAGTGCCACAATATGCAGGTAGCCATTGATAGGTTCATGGCTAAATTCCAGATTTTGAGTGAAAAAGGTCTGCCCAGTCCTATGGTAATCAATGAGAAACTCATGACACAATTGGACTATGGCAACAGACTCAGACAGTTGGCTAAGGAACAAGCCAGCTCTTCATCCATAAGGTCATTACCAACAGGAAAAGTCTTGTATGACACTTTTGAAAACTTGTTCTTTCTGGAACATGAAATCAAACATCTTTTTCTCACCAAGCCAAATTTTGCTAAATATACCAAGGCTGATGAGATTTACAGGAGGATGATAAATGTGAAATTACCAAAAGTAGAATGGTGGGAAACTATGACTGACTTATTATGACGAATTGACAGCAAAAATTTATTGCACAGTAAAAATGAAGCCAGCCAAGTAAAACAAGTGAAAACAGGGCAGCAGGGTCAAATAGTATCAGTTGAAAGATGAAAGTAAAGAAGATTCCAGTGTAGCAATGCCACAACTATCAGCCAGCTTAAGGGGTTCTAATTCAACTGTAAAAGCCAGCACAACCACAATAAAAGGGACAACATGATGCAATTCAATATCTGTCTCTATCTTCTTGCAAGAAGATATTTATATTCCCTAGATTAAATCTCAAGTTGTTTTGAGATATTTTGTAAATATTTGTGTATATATACTTCATATTTCGAAGTATTTTAGGGTGGATTTCAAAACATTTCTATAGACTTTTTCTCCTAAATCAGAAATTCTATTGTATCAATGACTCGATTGGCTTGCTGGATCAAGGAATAAAGATCAGATATTTTACAGGATTCTTGCGTAAAGCGAAATAAAAATAATTATTCTCTCGTGTTCAATGCTGCTTTTCTTCAAGTTTTTTCCATAATCTTTTCTGTATATCTAAAATATAAATGTTATAACATGGAATGATATTTCAGAAATTGCTTACATGCACTCTGTCTTGACTGTTATGCATTATTTTATGTTTTCTTCACAAATCTAAGTTAAGGAATTCTTGATTGCTCCTTAGTTTAGGTGACCTCTAGTGATCTATAGAAAAGGATTCTTAATTTCCCTTTGTTCATAATTATCCTTTTTTATTCATTCTAATCTCTGTCTAAGGATTCTTAATTTCCCTTTCACCCTGGTTAGAATTACTTCACCCATTAGGCCTAAATATTTGCATTTTTCTCTGCTAGCCTACCTTGTGAACATTCCCTTCAATGAATTGGTCGAGTTATGCTAACCATTTGTTGACTCCATAGCCCAATGGGTTGAAGACCTAGCTCTATCCATCTGCTCTAAGAATTCCACCACCCAACCTTCAATTCAAAACCAAAACCCCAAGGAACACTAAGAACTAGCCTAAAATCCCATAAGAAACAAAGCTAAACTATATAGAGAAAGCCCTCTCTGAGTCATAGGTTGGCTAGATCCTATACTTAAAAGATTGGTTTGTGGTTACCTCGATTTCTTCCTTCTTCTGATAACTTCTAAGGAAAATTCTAAGTGATAACGCTTAGGATAGTAGGATTGCATACATGTTAACTTAGCATTCTTTTGAAGCAAATCCTCTTAGCTGTTAGTTAGAAAATTGTGTTTTATCATTTGATTTCAGTCTCTTTCCTAGTACTTTGTTTCACGCAATAGGTTAAGGTTCCATTTCGAACATTTCATTTTCTTCAATTAGTTTAGGATTTGACTTTAGTACATGCACTCCATTACATCATGATAGAAAAGGAAGGACATATTGCATGTTGCACATATAGTGTCGATACCTCTTAAGTTTGTACGAACCCCAAGTTGATAATTAAAGTCGGTAGCCTTGGGAGTTGCAACATTCTTGTTGCAATACTGAGGCTCATCATAGATGCAAATGGAAAATTGATAGATGAAGTAAGAACTCTTTGATGAAGGCTAGAAGCCATGGCGACTACTAGGAATCATGATCACATAGGGGATACCAGTGAGGAAGAAGAAGAATATAGTTTCCAGGTATATCAATGGATTAAGGTTTGATATTCAAAATGAATTAAGTTTAATGTCCTTGAGATCTGTTGAGGAAGCATACCAGATTGCATTGAAGGTTAAGGAAAAATTGATGAGAAAGAAGGGTCAGAAAATAAGAACAAGAAGTGCTAGAACAAAAGAGAAATAGCAAAAAGGAGAAGTTAGCAGCTCAAATCAACAGTCATAACCTAAGAAAACAAACGATGCTAGAGGAAGGACGACTCCTTCTAGGTGCAGAGGCAAAAGCAGGGATCAAGTGAGATGTTTCACTTGTGGACAGTTGGGACATTATTCATATGAATGTCCAAAAAAAGTTGGAAAACAAAAAGGGATACAATTAGCACAAACCGATCCAAAACCTAAACCTCCAAAGGCAGTGGAAGAATGTTTCAACCCACCAAAAGATGGAGAAGCTTTTTTTTTTGAAACAAGTGTTGAATGTAGATGAACTTGTGCAAAGAAGAAGCTTATTCAGGATAACATGCAAGGCAAAAGGTAAATGTTTCAAATTAATTATTGATAATGGAAGTACTGATAATTTGGTTTCTACAGAGATGGTGGAGAAGTTGCAGCTAGATAGAATGCCACATTCTGCACCATACAAAGTTTCATGGCTACAAAAGGGACAACAAATATTGGTGAATGAACAATGCCAAGTGGAGTTTTAAATTGGCCAATACAAAGAACAGGTTCTCTGTGATATTGTGCAAATGGATACTTGCCATGTCTTGCTTGGAAGACCCTGGAAGTACGACAGAAGAGTGAGTTATGATGGTAGGATGAACACTTACAGTTTTGAGAAGGATGGACAAAATCATGTGTTACTACCTATAAAAACTAAAGGTATTAGAGAGGTAGCGGATCCAAATATATTATTAATGAGCGAGAAAAAATTGGTTACCAGCAATGCAAAAATTGGAAAGTAGGAGAAATCAGCTGAAGTAGATATGAGCAATATGCCTTCAACAAATCAGAATTCATTTTATTTCAAAGATGAAATGTTTCATGAACCAGAAAATGTAAAATCAGCAGTGCTTTCCACGGTAGAAATAGTCATGACGGAGGAGATCGAATTTAATAAAAAAAAAATCGTAATACTAAATAACTGTGGACAAGATAATGCAAATGACATAGGAGGGAGTCTTGAACAAAAATAGAATGCGAAATAGCACAACAACACGCATGGTCTCAATTGATCCTTGTATTTTTATGGCTTTTAACTACATGGATAATGAAAGGATGGATCTACCCAATCAAGGAAAAAAATTGCAGGAAAATCATGTATCATGTCAAAGGTGGAAAATTCAACTACAGTCAGTGAACCTATGCTGGAAGGAATGGATGAGAGGATTGCTTAAATGGGGGAACCACCCAAAGATTAAACCTTGGGTATCTACCTCATTGTTACAGAAAATAAATAGAAGGGATCCTCATGAATATGAGTTTATTAAAAGTTTGAAGTTTGGGTGTATGATGTAGGAGCACTGTAAAAAAATTATTTCATGTAATTTTATCCCATGTAATATCTAGAAGCCTAAGTTAGTTGAGTGAAGAGATGTATTAATAAATGGCTTATTAGCCAAATGTAGCTCCAATCATATGGATATTGAGAAATAAATTTTACTTAGGATTCACTTTCTATTTCTTTGATAGTCAAATCCTATTTTTATGGATCTAGACAATAATCTATTGTAATTTTAACTGTGGACACATTAATATAATAAGAGATTTCCTATGATGGTGGGATTGCAGTTGTTGAAATATTAATCTCTAGCTTTGTTAATGTGCTTTATTTTTCTGATCACAATTATAATTATGTTTAACTAACTGAAAAATGGTAAGTTGAGATTCGACTACATAGAGGTGATTGGTAGGAATGTGTATTTGTTGTTTACAGTGACTGATTGATTAAAGACTTGGTGCATATTTAGTTGAAATATGACTCTTCCATCAGTGTTACTGTAAACGAGAGATGGATTGGTGATCTGTGAGAGTTCCTTACATGAAACCTCAATGAAATTTCTCACAGTTTCTCCCATTGGAGCCGCATAGGTGTCGATTAGTGTCATTAGTTGAATGTGCTTCAAGAATACATCTACAGGTATCGATGTAAACATTACAGTGTGGACCCTTCTTCTATGTAAATCATGTGATGGGAATTGATAAATTGACTTCCACGCATGGGTTGTGTATTGGAAATCGAGGGAATGTAACAAGGCTTTGAATTATACACGGTTGAAGGTGGATAGCGTAGCATGACTAGATTCTCTTTCATATGTGAATGATATCGTCCAGTGGTTAAACAACATCGTGGTTTCTGGATTCCAGTGATTCAACCTATAAACATGTTGATAATTGTCGGCACAAGAACCCACTGTAAAACCACACAACAAGAAGGCTTGAGAGGTCCTCCTTCAAGGAATCCAAGGAACAACCCTTCACCCAATCCATTAAGGGAATCCATAGAAAGACCTGTTAACACCCAGGTTGTTCCCTATGACTCCCAAGGGAATACGGCCGGAGTAACCACTAACCAATCTTTGGATCACAGTTTCTAGCCAAACTGTAATCAGAGAGGGCTCTCTCTTTATGATTTGTCTCTGTTATGATGGTGTTTTAGGCTAGCTATTATGCTCAGGTTTTGGTTTATGTTTTGGTTGAAGGATTTCTTTCAGGTCTTATGATATAGTGTTTAGATAGTAAAATACCATTGGGCAATGGAGTCTGGAATTGTGAAATGATTTGATATGCAGGATTGGTGGTGTTCAAACTGCAGGGCCTATTGTGTATCTTAGACAAACAAATTTAGCTTAAATGGTGATATATGTCAACCAACAGAAAGCAATTAAGAATTTTCTATTAAGTTGGTGAGGTGAAAGTGAACACGCTGCACAGGAGCAAACTTGAATTCCTGTGATCAAGGCCATTGTGAAAGGTGTATTCTGAAAGTGCAGCAATTAAGAATTACACTTATCTAGATTACAGCTGAAGAAAACATTTATTAACAACACAGATTGAACTCAGGGAAATCAGTGAATAAATCCTGAAAGTTATTCTTTTTCCTTGTTGCTTAGTATGGAAAATCAGATAACATATATGGATTTTAACAAAACAAATAAATAACAGAGAGAGTTACAGAGACTTATTGTATGGTGAAATACACAGGAATCCAGCAGTTATCAACAGACACCAAAACGCATTCAACACTTCAGAAATCTGAGAAATTCCATCACTTTCTTTATTAAACTTCTGAAAGGATTACAGCATAAGAATTTCTTCAGGAGAAATCAACAACCACCCTTGCAAGCTCATGCGAAGGGAACTTTATAGGAATGCTTATACAAAATATCTCAGGCATTGAGTCATCTGAGAGAGAAAATATCTTCATAAATTCGTACAGAAAGTAGAAAAGAAGTTATTACAACTTTGAATGCAGCATAAATGCTCTTTATGTCTGTCAGAGGATAACTTGACCTTTGGAGGTCATTGAGTCGGTTGAGCCGCTTTGCTTTAATGCTGAATAATGTGTCTTTATTTCTTGCTGCGCTGTATTTTCTCGGCCCTGCCACCTGTAGTTTTCTATTTCTGCTTTGTTGGCCGATACATCTGTTGAGTTGGCTCAGCTTTAATCCACAATGCATGCTGATTTTGTTAAATTGTTCTCTGCATGACAACTGATATTTTTTAAGAAACAAAAATTGGTGAGTGGCTCCCTGTTTACAAAATCTTCTATATTGCATTTGTCCACCAGTCTTGCATAGGGAGTTGATGCCTGAGAATGGCATCCATTGTCTCCTCTGAGAAGTACTGGTGCTCATTCATCATTGATCTGAGGTACTGGGCTTCTCATTGATCTGACTGGTGGCAAATGTGTTGACCCTTTTAGCATATTGGTCATGTGTGAATAATCTCCCTGCGCTGTTCAGTAAGCCAGGGAGACCTCTGCTTTCTAACACCTGAAATTTTTCCAAAAACTTGTTCACCTCAGTCTGCATATCCTGGGTTCTTCTTTCCAATGTCTGCACTAAGTTTCTCAGTGTGAGAACCCTTTTGACCATTTGGATAGTCTCAGTTCTGTTTGTAATTCCCATGGTAGCTAACTGAGAACTTGTTTTATGGTTAAGTACATTGATCATTCTGGTGGCCACTTCAGGCATATTGCTCAATAAAGCTCTTGATCTGTGAACCTCCCTCTGTGCCTTTGGGATGAGCTCTAGTTGCTCATGGATAGTTTCAATATATTGCCATTGCTCATTGATAGATTGACCAATGTTAGCCCACAGCACTATTTTAAGTTCAGCCACCACTTTATCTAACTTGAGCTCATTCTCTAGCTCTTTGATCTTGTCTTTAAGGGCTTTGATTTCCCTGCTCTTTTCTGCCACTTCTCTCTTTGATTTATCATGCCTGTCATTGATCTTGGCTAACTTTTCCCTGGTCTCATTTAACTCTGTCATTTGAGCTTCCAGGATTTGGATTTCATTCTTCAGCTTTTGCATATCCAGGCTTTGGGCCTGCTCTGTAGTTGTTGGAGCTGCTGAAGTAGATGTTGTTGTCTCTTCAGTCTGTTGAGGAGGAGGAGCAGTGATAGGAGCAGTTTCCTCAAGATTTATGATCTGAGGAGGAGGCTGAGAGGTCTGACCCTCTTCTCTTTGTTTCAATGCTGCTTGCAGGGCCGCTTGTGTAGCCTCAGATTCTCCCAATTTTTCTTGTGCCTGAACAAGCTGTTTATAAATGGAGATCAACAAATCCGTGGTGTCCTTCTCATGCCTTTGTTGGGCTACCTCATCTGTCTGAGGGTGAATGGTAGCTGGGATTTTGATTTCCTTCCTCATGGCAGCCATGTCAGCATCCCTCAATTTCAAGATTTCCTGTATTCCTGAAATATCTTTGGGATCATGCCCAATTTCAATGATTATGTCTTCCAGGGACCTTATTCTGTTGTCCTTCGCCTGGGATGATGCCTTCTCCAATTCCAGTTGAGAGGCTGTGGCATTAAGGCTGCTCTTTAGTTTGTAATTTTCTAACGTTTCATCTGCCAAGGAGGCATACACCATCTCACCAGTCTGTTTGTGGAGTTCAATTTTGTCCATTGGGTGTATGTCTTTGGCCAGGACCTCCAGGTTGGTCCTGAGGTAATCTGAGGTAGATTGGGGATGCAGTGCTGTGGGCATAAAATGACTCATGATCATTTTGCCTTTACTTACATCAAAGGCAGACATAAGTCTTTGCTGATTGGTAGGAGCCATGTTTAGCAGATGATTGTACAGCTGTATTTTGATAGGATCACTCCTCCTTTTGATGTCTATAAATTGCTATTTGATGCTTACTTGTCCTTCTTTTTGTTGGCTGGAGGAGCTGACCTCCCCTCCCATAGTCCTGTCCTGTTCCTGCTGGAAGGAACTTGCTAAAGCTTCTCTGCTGGGTGGGCCCATGCCCAATGCTTGTCTTATTGCTATGTCATCCTCCGAGAAGTCATTCAATCTTTGTCTTTTCTCTCCCTGGTTGATAGATGAAGTCAGAGGAGTCTCTCTATCCCTTTTTCTGCTTAAGTCCTCCTTCTGTGGAGTTTGGAGGACCGAGGCATCAGTGGTGACTTCTAGCCTAGGAGGCACTATGTTCTGAGCCTGTTGCTCAGTGGAAGTTGGAGTATCAATTACTCTTTCCTGCTGTAAGGGCTGTTGTCTGTCATGTTGCCCTTCTTCTTGCTGCAATCCTTGTTGCTGTTGTTGCTCTGCCTGCTGCTTTTCTTTATCTGCCTGCTCTTGAGTCACTGGAGGTGACTGCTCCTTCTCTTGATGTGGTTGCTCTGTCTCCATTTCCTTTTCTTTGCCTTTGCTGGATGTACTTTCAGTGGCCTTGGTAGTTTGTTGTTTGGCAGTTGAGGAGGATGCAGCTGCTCCCGCTTGTGTGCTTGGAAGTGTGAATACCTGTGAACAAAGTTCAAGGTCAGCCATCTTCCTTAGATTCCTTAGTGCCCTCTTATTTAGCTCTTCTTGTGACATGGGCTCTTCTAAGGTCCCTCTCCTCCATTTGTCTTGGTTTTCATATTTTTCAATGTGAGGGATACTATGGTGATCATAGGCAGATAACTTATATTTGAGCCTCCTCATAGATATGAAATGATTAGGGTCATAGGGAGCCCATAGGAAACTGGTTTGCAGGCCAAGGGCCTCAAGCATTCTCTCTGCTTCCCTCCATCCTTGCTCCCTCTCATTATAGATAAAATGGCCAAGTTGGCTTTTCACCTTCAACTGTGCTTTTTTGCCTTTTCCTGAAAAGTGAAGCACATCAACTCTGCCAAATTGCCTAAAGTACTCTAGGGCAAATAGCCTCATAGGCACATACTTAGGTAGTTTGAATGGAGGTAGATCACACCCATATATCCTGATGACAGTGTGGTTTTGGTAGAAGTACCAATCCCCAATGCTGTAAGCTTTGGACAGCTGAAGAATTCTCTGCATGTCATCAGTGAGTCTTGGAGGAGGTGAGCTCATCAGCATTGCCATAGCTGGATGGATGAACAGACCCATGAATTCACAGTAAGTGTATGGAGACTCAGGTCTAATGTGGAAGACAGAAGACCAATAGACCACTGATCTGGGATTTCCTTGGGCATCCATTCTTTTGATTGAAAAATGAAATTTCTCATGTTGATGGTACAAGATCAAATGGTAAATGTAGGAGGTGTATCTGAACATCCTATCTCTCCTCAAATTCATCAATTGCTCATGAATCTTGTCTGATATGTAGGTGGCATAGTCATAGCAGATTGGTGACTTGCCAGGAGCAAACATAAGCATCATTACCAGCACAGTTGCATCAATATGCTCAATTGAACTATATCCCAAGATGGGAGAAATCATATCTGCAAGGTCTCTGCCCAGCTCATTGAGATATACATGAAAAATTGGAGGGTACATCACAATGTCAGTTTTAATGTATAATTGATTAAATTTGATAATTTGAGCATCTGTCAGTTTATCCCCTTGTTTTATCAGGTTCACTAGTGACAAAGGGACCAACTTCTTCTGAGGGTTGAAGCAAAGCATGTCTCTGATAGCTTGAGGGGTAACATAAAAAAGTACTGAACCAGATGGGTCAACAACAGCCCTCTGAGAAACATCATATTGTTCAGCACACAGGTGGATTAGTTCAGGGAACTGGTTGACCTGAGGGAGCTTGAAAATAGGGAGGAAAGAGTCCCATAAGCCCAATATATCTGTCCCATTTTCATGCTTGGCTTTCAACTCATTCAACAGATGAATGTGGAATTTGCTGCTCATAAGCTTTTCTTCTGTAATTTGGTAATCCATATCTGCCAAGGTTTGCCATTTCAAGTTCTTTTGAGGGGCATTCAGAGGTTGAACATTTAGTACTACAGGTGTCTCCATTGCACAAGAGGATTTTGAATTGAGTGCAAAGTGGTTTTGATTGAGCAGGACAGTACAGAGGAATGCCTCTTTTTCAGGGAGGTGAATTTATCAAGAACAGAGAGTGGTTCTAGTAAATAGAAATTGAAATACTATTTGTAGTGCAACTAGGACAAATGTTTGGCCTCACTCTGTCTCTCTCAGTAGTTAAATTTGGTTTGAATGAGTCTGCGGCGATTGCGCAGACAGAGCTTAGTTTTTTCAATGAAAATGCAGGTAAAACAAGGCTCGGCTAGTAGTTTTCAAGTTCACAACTGTCAAAGGGGCAGGTGCAGGGATTTCTGCCGGTGAATTCAAGAGTTTTCTCTGTTCTAAGCTCTTTCGAGGGACATAACAGATAAAGCAGGTACGTGAAGGATTTATGGCAGAAAATACCTGGTGAGGAGTAGGCAATGGTCACAGATGACTGTGGAAATGGCGCTCCTCCGGTCTCCTGGTCGGGTTCTGCAGGTTGGTGGACTTTGGACGTGAAAATCGCATGCAGGAGCAACAAAGTCTTTTGTGAGAAAAATGTGAAAAAACACGAAATTTCACCATATAATTGGTTTTTTGGACTTTTGGCGCGTTTTTCTGCTGACGTCAGCATGATGTCATAGGTGGGGTCAGGGCCGGCTGACGTCATAGGTGAGGTGGCGGGATCTGATTGTTCCACGGGGATGGTGAAGTGGCAGGACAGGTCAGCAGACGGTCGGGCGCAAGGGTTGACGTGACGGCATGGTGGCAGTGACGTGGGATGATGTGGAGGTGACGTAGCATAGGCGGAAAAGCCGAAACCGGAAACAGCCAGCGATTTCATATCGCACCGCTTATGGTACGGGGGGGAATCTGTCAGACGTACCTCCGACGAGCTGTGGCGAGGACGCGTGGTTGCCGAGTGACGTAACCTTTTTACGGACATCGAACGATATCCGTCGGATGCGAGACCCGCTCTGATATCAACGATGACCGTCGGATCTGGGGGGGCTCGATCCAACGGCTGTCGGGGGAGTGACGTGATCGGTAGATATGGCGGGTAAACGGCGGACGTCGGAGCCGCTCCGATGTGATAAGAGCCGTTGGATGCTCAAGATCCTATCGGACGGCTGTCGGGTGGATGACATGCACTGTGGATATGGCAAAAGGCGCGGCATTATTTTAATAGTTATTTTCGGGTTGCGCGCTTAGGTGGAGGGTCATCGGGGTATAGTGCTTTAGTAAGGTTTTCCATGTATTTCAAAAAACAAATATATGCGCCGAGACTTTGGTTAAGCAGTCAAAAGTGGGTTTTTGGGTCTTTTTATGATTTCAAAGGGGTTATGGGTAAAAAGGGGCTTGTATAGGGTTTTTCTTGGCAAATAATGGTTTAGTGAGTGGAATGACTTGAGGCAAGGGGGGTAGATGAGGTATAGGTTCATCCAAGTGGCCAGATGTCACTTTGATCCCTGACATAGGACTTATTGGCTATAATGCCAAGGGGAGGGGTATTTATACAAAATTTGGGGTTTATACACCATGGTGTTTAATATTAGTAGGGGAAAGGTGATATAGGGATTTACATAGTAAAGTTAGAGTTAATATGGATGGGGGGTGAATAAAGGGAGAAAACACTGAGTGGCTTTTTGTGAAACACTTGGTTTAAAGAGTAGATCAAAATGAAAAGATTTTTACACAAGAAATGTGGCTTTTGAACGAACAAGAACCACCATGAAACCATGATCTTCTTCCATGAATCTCACCTGATGAGGGGATGTTAGTAATGAAATGGAAGGGGGAAGGAAGGAGGTTAGTCATGCTCCCTGCTGCAACTTGATGAAGATGAACACCTTGTCAATTGATTGACTTTGCTTTGGTAAACACAGTGAACACATCTGCAATGGTAAAGATAATCTTTCTGCAACCCCAACTACTTACCCAGCTACTTGCCTAGCATTTTTTATTCCTTCTTGGAGGGTGCATTTGGACTTGCAGACCCTTACTTGCCTTTTCTTTTCTTTGGCTTTTTCTTTTGTTTTTCCTATCTACCTCTACCCTTATTTCTTCCAAGGTCCCAGATTAAGCTGTTGGGAGCCTTTTCTTCTCTACCTGGACTACTTGTCTGCCAAAATTAAACAGTTTGGACAGACTTTCTTCTCTAATCTACAACTGCAAATTTAAACCATGGAATGATCCAGATTAGACTGTTGGACCATCCATCAAAATTTTAAGTCCATACCAAGTTATAAACATGGATTGGATTCTCTTGGAAATATGTGATCTTTGAGTCATCAAAGCAGAGCATATTTGGTCCTTTCATAGCCAATCATGAAATATGAAACCTATTGGTATAGGTAGGTAACAGTGGCTCCACATGGGGATGGTTTTTCATTTGAAATACCAAGAACAGCAGGTCAGAATGCCTTGGCCTTTTACTGCTTTTATGAACTTGAAGTTTTGCTGCCTTGAGATGCCAAAATTGTGTACTTCTCTTCTTGGTAAACCTCTGATTCTTTTCACCTTTTGCTGACCACTAATAACACTTCAGAGACTGCATTTTACAATTTAACAGAAAGTAATATATACATTTGGGTATGTACAATGGAAGCTCATGCTGCACTTAGGGGTGGTATTCAAAATAGTGCTTCAGCATCCTGCCATTCACAGGACCTTCATCCAAGTCGGTTTCACTAAGACTTCTGAGGAAGTAAGTATTGTTTCCTTGCACTGCTTGGACAGCAAATGGTCCTCTCCATAAGGAATCAAATTTTCCATGTTTTCCTTTGTCCTCTCTCCTTGCATCCCACTTGAGAACTTTATTACCAACATTAAAATCTTCTGCTTTGGTTCTTCTGTCAAAGGCTTTCTTTAGTTTTTCTTGTAATACCTGAACTCTGTTGAAAACTTGATCTCTGGTTTGTTGCAGACATATGATTTGATTTATCCTTCTTTGCATATCATTTGGTTCAGCTTGGCTTTCTTGGAGAAGCTTCATAACAGGCACTCCTAGTGATGAGGGAAATTTGGCTTCTAGTCCATAAACCAACTCATATGGGCTGGTCCCAATTGATCTTTTTGTTGTTAGTCTATCTGCCCATAAGGCATTCACAAGCTTCTTATGCCAATTCTTTTTGTTCTCTTCAAGTACCTTCTTTATAATGTTTACAAGGCTTTTGTTTGATGATTCAGCAAGGCCATTTCCTTGGGGATAGTATGCAGTAGAAGGGCCCAAAGTAATATGAAATTTGTGGCAGAAGTTCACCATCTTCTTGGATCTGAAAGCAGCAGCATTGTCCGTAATTATTTTGTCAGGACAGCCAAATCTAGCCAGTATATTGTTCTCCAAGAACTGAATGATTACTGAATCATTTGCTTGTCTGCATGGGGCAGCTTCAATCCACTTAGTAAAGTAGTCTGTGGCTGTTAAGATCCATCTATGTTGGCCTGAAGACGAGGGATGAATTTCCCCAATGAAGTCCAATCCCCATTGTTGAAAAGGTCTCTCTGTTGCAATAGGTCTTAAAGGAAGTGGCAGCAGTTGTCTCTTTCCCTCAAACACTTGGCATTTATGACATGATGTGATGAATTTCTTGACATCAGAGAACATGGTGGGCCAGTAGTACCCAGCCCTTAGTATTTTATCCACAGTGGACTTCCAGTACAAGTGTCCACCACAGTCTCCTGCATGAAACTCTTGCATGATATTGTTAATTTCATTCTCAATTAAACAGTGCAGCAATATACCTTCATGGTTTTTCCAAAGCAAATTGCCATCCATCACACACAATCTTGATGTTTTCATTTTTAAGAACCTACACTTAGTTTTGGACAGTCCTGGGGGAGCACACAGGTTTTGTAACACATAACAGATATCAGAATACCAGGGGGATTGTTCAAAGGCTACATTGATCTTTGGAGTCGCCAGCTCTGTTTCACTGTCTAGCTGATTGATGTCTAAGACTTGAAAATTTGTTTCTGTCATTAATTTGGCCAAGCCTTGCCCTTTTATTAGTTTTGTAGGTTTTATCTCAATGTCAAATTCCAAAATGCTGGCAATCCATTTTCCTCTTCTGCCTTCTAAATTCTCTTGGGTGAGAATGTCTTTGACAATAGGACTTGGCACATATGCTTTAACATGGGAATAAAGGATATAAATCCTAAAGTCTTTAACTGCTTTGACTAAAGCATAAGCTTGTTTTTCCATGATTTGATACTTCAAAGGTGCATCTCTGAGAGCTTTGCTAAAGAAAGCAATTGGCTTCTCATTTCCTTGGTCATCCTTTTGTAATAGAACAGCAGCAATAGTATGTTGGGAGGCAAAAGAGAAAATGATAAATTCTCTGTCAAACTGAGGATTGGTCAAGACTGGGGTTTGGGTAAGGGCCAATTTTATACCTTCAAATGCTTGATTGGCTTCAACAGTCCACTTCACTTTTGAATCCTTTTTCAGCATGTTATTTAATAATCTGATTAGCTCTGCTAGGTTTGGGATAAACCTTCTCAAGAAATTGATTTTTCCCAAGAATCCTTGTAATTCTTTGACATTCCTTGGGTGAGGCATTTGCAGGATAGCTTGTATCCTATCTGGGTCAATTCTAATGCCATCTTTTGAGATGATGTGTCCTAAGAGCTTGCCTTCTTCTAAACCAAAGAGGGACTTCTTAGGATTCAAGGAGATTCCATATTTTCTGCATTTTAGGAAGATCTGTCTTAGATGTTTTATATGTTCTTGGTCTGATTTTGAGAAAGGTGTTAGGTCATCTAGATAAATGACTAAAAAGTCATGAATCTCCTTTTCAAAAGCAATGTCCATTGCTCTTTGAAATGTTGCCCCTGCATTTTTCAATCGAAAAGGCATCTTTACATATTTGAAAGTTCCCCATGGGGTTGTAAATGTTGTTTTGTCCTGATCATCAGGGTGAACTAAGATCTGGTTGAAACCTGAAAATCCATCCAGTAATGAGATCCTTGAGGTCCCTACCACCCTTTGAAGAATGTGATCCATCTTGGGTAAGGGGTAGTTGTCTTTTAAGGATACCTGGTTCAGATTCCTTAAGTCCACACACAGCCTAATCTCACCAGTCTTCTTTCTTGTAGGGACTAAGTTGGAGATCTATTATAGACAATTTTGTGCCTTACAGCAACAAGCATGAATTGTCAATAATCCAAGGGATCCAAAGTTCCCTAAACATGATGTTCCTACCCCTAGAGGAACAAGGTCAGCAAACCAACAGCTCTCAGATCAGTTCTCCACCTGAAAACACTCAAAAACAAGCAATCCTGAAATCAAAGCAGGTGCTCCACTAGGCTTCTGCGCTGAAACACAACTCCTCCATGGTGTACCTGCGTTGCAAAGCAGGTAGAACAAAGGCCACCTGCGTTGAGCGAGTTTGGACATGTGGCACACTGAGTCATTGCTCTGGAATCTTCCAAAATGACACTTGGATCAGGGATTTCGCCTTGTGATGAGTCAGAGGCTCTGTTTCTCCAAGTGGAAGCAAGGTTCTCCAAGTGGACTCAAGAACTGAAGATCAACTAAAGATTAACTGAAGAGAGAGAGGACACAAGGCAGTTACACATCAGTTGCAAGCTGACTCATCCTTTCTCAATTCATCTATATATTGAGCTCTCTCCTATGAGCTCAGGAGGCTGGAATTTTGTGCAAAGTAATGATATGCTGTTGGTTTCACTATAGAGCTATTGGGTGATTGCTTGAGAGAGGTGAAGAGGAGAAATTCTTCCTGCTGGGAAGTGTTGCTGGATTAGGACCTTCAATGGTTGTAACACTCTCAGAACCTTTACTTCTTCATTAATAAAAGCTATTGAGGTTCTTCTATATGCTCTTGTTTCAATGATATATTGTGATGATTGTATATTTGATTTACACTAATCTATGAATCAGTTATGATTGCATGTTGCTTGTAGTTTCCTTCTTTGCTATTTTGCAGGATCTCACTGTAGCTGGGTTAGCAATAGAGCAAGGAGCTGGGAGCAAGCAGCCATAAAGAAGAGTTTGGATTCAACATTAAGCGCAAGGCAACGGTTAGTGCATTTATCTAATCTCTTTTGCTTTCATAAAGAAGTAAACCTTAAGTAGTTTTCTTTACAGTCGTTGCTGAGGTACTATCACCCTTAGAGTGGGATAGGGTCATCCGAGTCGGATACTTTTCCCTACAACAAACTGGCGACTCCGCTGGGGATCGTATCCATTTGATTGTGTTTGTAGTATTTTGTTATTCATTTCCTGAACAAAAGAGTACCAAATCGAAAAGCTTTTGACTATATCAAAAGCGAAGTAGAGGGCAGCTACTCTAGCTCATTTCTAAGCAAGTTCATGATTTGAAGAGCTGATCTACAAGGATCCTTGTAAGCTCTTAGTGATAGCTTTTCACCTTCCTTATCATCCCTTTGAGTGTGCTTGACTGATTGTTTCTGATTTGAGCAAAAACTGTGCATTTTTTAGAAAATTATGACCCGGAAACTGTGAAAACGCAACTTTCGTTTTCCAAAGCAGGTAGTACACAGGCTACCTGCTTTGCAACGCAGGTCCCGAAGGGGCTACCTGCGCTGAGAGCCAGACTGGCTGTGCAGCACCTGTGTTGGCCCAATTTTTCCTAGTGCTGTTGGGGTTTCCTCCTTTTCTCTTGCCTGTTTTCACTATAGATTTGGCTGCCAGTTACCAGTCTTGCACCTGTTCTGAAACCAACATTACTTGCCATCATTCTGCCTCTGTTATATAACGAAATTGTACTTTTTCTTTTGTATTTCTTAATCATTTACAATTTCCCATAACGAAGAGTAAACTAGTCTTGCTTCTGGCCTCTTAGATCTGAACCTGTGTTAGGCATTTTGCTGGTCTAAAGAGTTAGCTTGTTTGCTGTCCATAGCTGATTAGTCATTTTACTTTCGTCATTATGGTTTGATTTCATGCATTTCCAGTGATTAAGCAAGTAAATCTTAAGGTGTCTTTTGATGTTGGACAAGCTTGTTTGTTTTCACTTTAAATTGAAATCAAAGTTATATAACAACTTTCTTTTTGTAACCCATCTACATTAAGAAAGGGAAAAGAAAATACATGCATTGTGCATTTTGCATTTGACTGTTTGCTTGACGATTTAGGAAAAATTTGCATTTAGTGTGTGCTCTATGATCTGTGTGAAAAGATTTGCCTTTCTTTTCCCTCAGTAGTTAAGGTTTTCAAAGTTGAAAGATTGAAAAGTTTGCTTCTCATCTTAGACTGCATTCAGGAATTTGTTATATACATCTCGTGGTGATCCTTAAAGGCAAACTGCTAAGCAAGATCAACATTAAAATAAATCCAATTTACATAACAACGCTTTGTAACATAACGCAAACACATAGAGGTCTAGGTAGAGACGTGTTCCGGCGTCGTTAAACATAGTGACTGTCGATCTCTACGAAGGTGGGTGATTCCTCCTGAGAGTCGGTGGCACTAATACGGACTTGTGCTCCCATGTACCGTCGCGTATATATTGGGAGACCCCTATAGGCAATTATCCTTTATCCATAGGAAGCCGTGTCGGCCGCCCTACTGATCGCGATGCAGTGAACACAGCATTCACGAAGATCGACCACCAGTACCGTAAAACGTATTCTGTGGTTTCGCGAAAAGTTTGGCACACCCTCTGCCTAGAACTCCAGAGAAGTTTCTTTTGGCCTTTTTCAAACTCTATAACTGAAAAAGTCCATCCGAGCATTTGTCACTTCGGGCTCGTTAAAACATCGAAGGCGACTAGAGTCATCTTTAGCTTTTTCTCGACTCTTAAAACATGAAAAAGCAAGTTTGTGTCTAAAAGCGTCGTTAATAAAATTTATTTTAAACGGAACATAATCACCTGTTATTCCCACGTTGATCTTTCAGTTGAAAAGTATGGAGCCCACCAACCAAGGAAGTAACCTTGGTGGAAGTCCAAATCCCTTCTCCTCTTGGGGAGATATTGGTGCGCCTCATATGGCCACATTGTCACTTCCAGGATTGACAATTGGCCTACCTGTATGGCTCTTTTCAACTAATGTAGTCCAGATCGCCACTAATCCTGAGCAGTCGAATCAACAGTCAGACCAGTCTAGAACTACCCACCAGCCTTCCACTTCTTACAATACTTCCTCTGATCCTTCATCTTCGCAAGGTAGAACCGGCAAAAGTCAGCCTCCCATGTAGAAGAAGGAAAAGAAGAAGAAAATAGAAAAGAAGCAGAAGGGGCCTATGGCGAAGGCGACTGGGGGCAAGCAAAAGACAGCTGACAAAAATCCACACACTGCACCGACCGGGCCTAAATCGCCATGTGTCATTTGCAAAGGGGCCCACTTCCATCGTGATTGTCCTTGTATTCCCCGGATACTAAGGGACTGGTCCCCAAGGTTGCACAATCCGGTAGCATCAACCTCTGGTAGTCATGTTGATTGCAGTCCGTCAACTAGCGAGAGTGAAGGACGAAGAGGGAGACCAAGATCACCTTGTATGTTGTGTGAAGGCGATCATGCCATCCACCGATGTCCATTCTTAGATGAGGCAAAGAGAGTTTTGGAAGATCGTCCGGTTTCACCGTTACGACTTCCTCCTGGATACCGAAAACTCGCGCCTAATCCCTCGATAGTTGAAAATCCAGCTGACCCACTCAAGTGGTCGGCTGAAGTGTCGGTCATTGAGAATGAACCTACTGAATCCAGACCAGACGAAAGTCTAAAGGTCAAAACGGCAGTTGACCCGGTTCTTCCTTCAGAGGTTTCATCCTCCAATGACTCCGTCATTGAAGACCCATCTTCAAATGACACCCTCACTGAAGAGGATAAGGATGACACCGTCCATATTCTTTTCATCAACACAGACTCTGATGAGCATCAGGGCAATGCGCCCATTTCTTTATCGCAGGAAGGAACATCGTCAGAGTCGTATCCGGCCGTATATTCGGTCCCACCACCAAGCAACCTAGTTGTATCCTTTGATTGGAATCAATTAGGCAGACCGCGGTTACCAGCCAGTATCCCATTCAGAATCATAGTCCAAATCTACAGAATGGTGATGGCTGGAACTATCATTGATGAAGGGGCATCTGTGAGTATCCTTTCCTCTATTGCTTGGAAAGCACTGGGTTGCCCGGCGCTTTTACCTGAGATGAGAAATCTATCAGGTTTTGATAAAGGAACCAGTCACCCGTTAGGGATTCTCCCCAATGTTCCAATTACATTGAAAGGGAAGACAGTTCATATGAACATCATGGTCATCCAGGGACCCTTGGTTTATAACTTACTCCTTGGACGAGACTATATATATTGCATGGAGGCAATAGTGTCCTCGCTCTTTAGAGTCATGTGTTTTCCGCACGAAGGAAGAATGGTCAAGCTCGTAGACCAACTTTCATTTCCAGGATCACGCATCGCAAATAGTCAAATACCATCCCTTAACGGTTCATTCACTCAAGGAATGCCACCACCCCCGGTTCTACTTCCCGATGAATGCGAGTAATTCGGAAAGAAAGAACTGGGACCCAGGGGGCATGCACCCTGGCCTGCCTTGGGCAGAGAAAACCTTGGGTATAAAGTTAATTTCCGCAGAAGAATGGACTAGTCCGTACCCCGTCCGAAAAAGGAAGAGAGGGTTGTTCTAGAATAAAATTCTTTTGTCAAAGTTATGTGAGCGAAAAGATCGTCTCCCTTTGTCTAAAAAAGTAGGCTCTCCTAAGGAGGAGATCCATTTGTGGCAGCAAGTAGCCACCATCTTTGAATGTCAAGCCTCACCCATTAAAACAATATGTTTTGAAGGATAAGTAGGGGCAGTCTCCAAAGAAAGAGATGAAATTGCTGAAACAAGTAGTCACCATCCTTAGCAACCTAATGATAGACATCGCCGAAAAGAGAGTTTAGTTTGCGGCAGCGAACAAAACCATTTTTCGGATAATAAGTAAGAGGACAGAATCTCGAAATTATACTTTATACCTGGGGGCATGCAAACCTTTTGGAGTGCAAGCACGGGACGACTATTTTTTTTTTTTTTTAATTTTTAGGTCCTCCCTTTAAACCTGTAGGTCTAACCCGTTAAACTCGTAGGATTAGCCGTTTCCAGCTTGCATAAAGAAAGGATGAAGGGTAAAAGTTAAAACCTGCCAAATTGGAGTAATTAGTGAGGTATCGCTCCTTAAATAAGATTACCTCACCTAAGGCATTCCTTGTATTAAGACTGGTATAATTGAGCAAGGTTTGAACGCATTCAAGCTCGTTAAAAAATGAACTGCCCCTTAAAGTTTAAGGGACATATGCCTCGTCTGCATTATTATGCTGGGGGCATCCAGAATCGAGCAGTTTTTGTATAGAGTTCATGCTCGTTAAAAAATAAACATAAATTGTGAGCAATCTTTCCCTAACAGTTCAAGCTCACCTAGAAAAAATGAACCGGTAAATAACCTTGAGAAATGACAGCCATATTAAAAGCCCTTGGTCGTGTTTAAATGCCGTCACCTCCATCCGTTCATTTGGCCAATCGTTCATCTCCATATGTTTGTTTACCCATTTTGAGGAACAGCTGTGAAGAGTGATTTCACTTAGCCATCCTTGTGACACTGCCGTGATTGGAAAATTCCAACCTGTACCTGGAATCTGCTGCTATCCCTGTTTATCACTCGTTCCTCAAAAGACGAGTCTTCTTTGAGCTCTTTTCACTGACTCGTAAAATATGAAAAGTTTGCCGAGTTTTGGCCTTCCAGCTCGTTAAAAGGACCGGAAGAGCTATCCCTCCTCTAGATTTTAATCTTTTTGGACCTGAGGGATTATTGCACAAAAAGACCGAGCGCTTGTTTTGTTCGGCTCGTTAAAGAAATCAAAAATTCATCCCTTTTGTATTGTTTTATACTTTTTCGGACTTAAGGGATTAGATGACGAAAAAGGAATTTTGGAGTTAACTTTCCGTACCTTTTCAGACTCTCTAAAAATGAAAAGGACCGAGTTTTCCTTGTCGTTAGACTCGTTAAAATGATTAAATAGCGACAAACTTGTCTTTAGACGAGAACGAGTTTCCCTATCGCTAGGCTCGTTAAAACATAGCGATGGGCTTGCCCGAAGGGCAGGTTATAGAACAAGCATATGTTATCCTCCTCAAGCTTGACAAAAATAAAGAGGTACTGGTCAGCAATGACTGGGGAAAAATTGGGAGAACCTCACAGCATTAATGGTAGCAAGTCGCTCTTGAACATGACACTTTGTCCTCCGTATCACATCGGGTTGGGTTGTTTCATTCACCGGTCTCATAACCATGGTCCTCGCCACACCATCCACAATTGGGGTAATGCTACCAATCCATCACATCAGTGTCGTTATATGTTCAAGAGATGTGGTTCTGCAAAGAGTCAACCGTGTCCCATCCACTGCCATACATTATCCTTCATCCACTTCATGGCCGCCACCCTGAATCATACATCACAGTTTGTTTTCACCTCATCACAATCACTAGCTCCGTTCCGTGTCACTGATGTGGGATTCATTAAGGCCCTCCTTTGACGGATCGCTCCTTGTCGACATCAGCTCATTATCCAAGGAGTTGATCTAGGAACACCCCCTTCAGTACTTTGAAGCTTGCATGCCTCAATGGCAAGTTTCTCACTTCCGGCGACAGGTATACATCAATGACCTTCGACCAGAAGATTTTGCATGGTGGTCGACGCCAAGTCCTTTATTCCCACCATGTGAATTGTACTGCCGTACCTTGAGGGTCATCATCCTTATCGGTGATTCCTCTCGCGCTTGTTAACGGTTTACATCATTGACCGGTAATCAAGCGATGTCTTTCCATGTTCGACTTCAAGAAATTCTCACATGGATCGACTTGTACATCGAGTGAAGATCGGAAGAGATTGAAGACCCCGGATCTAGTTTCATCCATCCGGGCTGCGATATATATTCAGGACATAAAGACATTTGATATGTACATCATTACAGCAGATGATCATCCTTCTCAAAGGATGATAATTTCAGCAGAGAATTATCAGTCTACAATCAGACGATCGTCTGTTCTATGTACCAAAATGTATTTATAAAGCTGAGCATGGGAATGCCCGCCTCAGCTAGATCATGAAAATGTATGAAAAATAATGTATTGTATTGTATCTTATTACAGGACACTTCTCAGCAGATTGAATGAACTTCGGATCCTCTCAATAAAGCATTTCACCCGATAAACGACCTCATACTTTAGGGGGCATCTGTTATAGACAATTTTGTGCCTTACAGCAATAAGCATGAATTGTCAATAATCCAAGGGATCCAAAGTTCCCTAAACATGATGTTCCTACCCCTAGAGGAACAAGGTCAGCAAACCAACAGCTCTCAGATCAGTTCTCCACCTGAAAACACTCAAAAACAAGCAATCCTGAAATCAAAGCAGGTGCTCCACTAGGCTTCTGCGCTGAAACACAACTCCTCCATGGTGTACCTGCGTTGCAAAGCAGGTAGAACAAAGGCCACCTGCGTTGAGCGAGTTTGGACATGTGGCACACTGAGTCATTGCTCTGGAATCTTCCAAAATGACACTTGGATCAGGGATTTCGCCTTGTGATGAGTCAGAGGCTCAGTTTCTCCAAGTGGAAGCAAGGTTCTCCAAGTGGACTCAAGAACTGAAGATCAACTAAAGATTAACTGAAGAGAGAGAGGACACAAGGCAGCTACACATCAGTTGCAAGCTGACTCATCCTTTCTCAATTCATCTATATATTGAGCTCTCTCCTATGAGCTCAGGAGGCTGGAATTTTGTGCAAAGTAATGATATGTTGTTGGTTTCACTATAGAGCTATTGGGTGATTGCTTGAGAGAGGTGAAGAGGAGAAATTCTTCCTGCTGGGAAGTGTTGATGGATTAGGACCTTCAATGGTTGTAACACTCTCAGAACCTTTACTTCTTCATTAATAAAAGCTATTGAGGTTCTTCTATATGCTCTTGTTTCAATGATATATTGTGATGATTGTATATTTGATTTACACTAATCTATGAATCAGTTATGATTGCATGTTGCTTGTAGTTTCCTTCTTTGCTATTTTGCAGGATCTCACTGTAGCTGGGTTAGCAATAGAGCAAGGAGTTGGGAGCAAGCAGCCATAAAGAAGAGTTTGGATTCGACATTAAGCGCAAGGCAACGGTTAGTGCATTTATCTAATCTCTTTTGCTTTCATAAAGAAGTAAACCTTAAGTAGTTTTCTTTACAGTTGTTGCTGAGGTACTATCACCCTTAGAGTGGGATAGGGTCATCCGAGTCGGATACTTTTCCCTACAACAAGATCCATTCAGAGAATCTGATTGGTGCTATGATGCCTGCTTTGAACATTTTTTGTACCTCTTGTTCCATTGCTGGGAGAAGCATAGGATTGATTCTCCTCAGTTTTTGTTTAAAGGGCTTTTGATCTGGTTTGAGAGGGATAGTGTGTTGGATTACAGAGGTGTCATAGGACTTTAGGTCCTCATATCTCCATGCAAAAACATCCTGGAACTCTTTGAAGAGGTCAATGTATTTTGGCTTTTGGTCCGGAGGTAAGGAAGCAGATAATTTGATTATCTTGGGTTTGTCAATTGTACCTATGTTACATTCTTCAATGGCTGCATTTAAGGGCTGCATTTTTGGTTTTCTGGGAATATCATTTGAGTCGAAGATGTCTTCTAGTGGGGTTAGGCCTGTTGGTAGAAAATTGTCTTTTAGCTCAATGATTTTAGTTTCAGCATTGGACACTCCCTCTTCCCAGTCAACTTGTTGAACTTGCTGGATGTTTTCTATATTGAAAATAGTTGGATTCAGCATTTGTTTTGTAGTTCTAGGTGATATTGGGTGAGTAATCTGTTGAAACTGTATTTGTGATGGACTTGCTCCATCAAGTATTTGTGATTGACTTGCTGTCTCAAGTATTTGTGATTGACTTGCTGTCTCATTGTCAATATTTAGCCCTGCAAATTCTTGTTGCAGAGTTAAAAAATGGTTTATTTGCTTGTCATCCTCAAATACTTGCCAATCATTGATGTTGTTTGGAATGGAGGGTCTGTGTTTTACCTCAGCTGTAAAACAATGGTGGGGCTCAAAGGGCAACTTGCAGGTACTTGCAAAGGTGGCTAAACTATGAGCATGTAGATTCTGGGTTCTGGGAATTTTAGTAATTTGGAATTCAGAGAAAAAGTTTAGCACCTCAGCAACAGCAGACCTATAAGTCTTTAGTCTTTTGTCATTGGTGACAAAGTTTCCTTTCACCTGTTGGATAACTAAATCTGAATCACCCATGATTGAAACCCTGGCAGCTTGTAAGAATTTTGCCAACTTGAGTCCTAGTAAAAGGGCTTCATATTCTGCCATGTTATTAGTACATCTGAAATTCAATCTATAGGCTCTTCCTTCTGCATGACTATTTTCTTTATTGTGTACCCAAACTCCAGCTCCTGCCCCTAATTTGTTGACTGAGCCATCAAATTCAAATAACCATAGAATATCTAGTTGGGATGGAGATTTTATGATCTGTTCATGGGCTGGTAATGTAAGCAGCAGTTGTGGTTTTTTCTCCAGCTTGTCTTCTAGGGCAGTCTCCTTGTTTGATTGGATTTTCTTGACAACTAAGGCAGCAGCACCATCTAATGTTTGACTGACTGTTGTTTCATGAGTGAAACTACTTTCATTTGCATCTTCCTCTTGTATGAATATCTTGGTTTCAACCTCACCTTTTGAAGGAGTAGTGGTATCATTGAAGAGAATGTATGAGTCTATGTCTGAATGAACAGCATATATAGGAAAATTTTGAGGTTTTTCTTCACTGCTGACCATGTACTTCATTACTGTTTCTCTGTACAGTCTTTTTGGTTGCCCAAACACAGAGATGGTGGCATATGACATGTCTAATTGTAGGGAACCTTGGAGTTTGGCCCCCCATGATCTTGATAGCAGCATCCCATACTTAGGTGGGATATCAGCAACCACCACATCCATTAGGATTGTCTTATTTGGGTATTGAACTAGAGACACACATAAGTCCTTTATGAGACCCAGACACTTGACTTGGCTGGAGTCAAAGGAAAACAGATCCTTGTATGGTCTTGTTATGTCTAAATTCAACCTCTCCATGACTGCTTTTGGCATGAGATTGTGAGAGGCACCTGAGTCAAACATTGCATTATGTAATATTTTGTCATGAATATGTAAACTGACATAGAAAGGCAGTACCCCTGTGACTACTGTTTTTCCATCCACTTCTGGGCCGAACAGGAGTTCTGGGGTGTCATCCAGCACATTGACATCATCTTTGTTGCTAGTGAGTTGAAGGGACCTTTTGATTTGCAATTTATAGATGTCATGCTTGGCTAATTCCAAGAGAGGAATAGCTATTTTTACTTTGCCAATTTATGTTTCAAGATCAAAAGGTTTTTCAGATTGGGTCTTGGGGTTATAGGTGACAGTTCTTTCCTTGTTCATTACATCTTCTTCTTGATTTTTGTTTTGACTTTGGGACTTATCCTTTTTACTCATCTCTTGAGGAGTAATGTTTAAATTAGGATGAGAAGATGAAGTGTCCAGAGACTGCTGTCTGAAGGACAGTGGCTCAGTGATTTCTTCAACAATCACTTCTTCTGTAGGTAAATTTAGTTTGTCATTAGGTTGTGTGACTATAACTCTTTCAGGCTGCTGATTATCCTTTTTCTTTTCAGGCTGGTTGACATTCACAGTTCTGCTCCTTAGCTTGTACTGTTTATGGACTTCATAAACAGCAGTGTCATAGCCTTGTTTAAAGTCAAAGGATTCCCCTGATTTAGTTTGGAACAGTTTGATTTCCTCATCCTCATGGTCTTCTTGTGTTAAGAAAACTTGACTTTCACCATCTAGACCTATTAAATTAATCTCAGGATCTTCATTGAGCTCTGCTGAAGTGGAGGTTTCAGCATAATTTTCTTGGAAAGGGGGTCTTATATCTTGATCAGCACTGGTTTTGCCAATGCCTGGGTTTTGAGTTCTCCTAAAATTTGGATTCCTAGGAGGGTTGTTTTGTGGTGCTTCCCATGATGATTTTCTTTCAACCGATTCCACTCTATCACCTAATCTTTTCATTCCATTTAATATGGCATCAAGCTTTTGATCAAAGGCAGAGGGTTCCTCTTTGAAAACAGTCCTCTTTTCCAACCTTGCCCTGTTTCTTTTGGCAATCAGGTTGGCTTCCACTGTGACAGCAACCCTTTGGGCCTCTTCCAGGGACTGACAGTCTCTTTCCTTCAATTGATAGGCCATGTCAGGGTCAAAACCATCAGGGAATTTGTACAAGGCTAAATCAGGAGGAGGCCTTAAATTTTGTGGAATTGAGTTATATACATTGTTAAATCTTGCACAATACTCCAAAACAGTCTCCTGGGGACCTCTTTTGATAGTGTCATATTCCCCAAGTATGTGCAGAGGATCTTTCTTTTTCTCCCATCTACTAGTAAAGGCTTGATACAGTTCAGCAGGAGTTGTAATGGAGTTTGCATTCAGGGATCTAAACCAAGTTCTTACATCCCCAGTTAGGCTTTGAACAAACATCCTCATTCTGACACTGTAATCATCAATTTCATAGGTTTCAAAATGGTCTTGCATCCTCTTGGCATGCTGGGCAGCTGTCAGAGGGCCATTGGAGTCAAAATATGAAATTTTGGTTTGGTAATCTTGGGGTAGAGCTGCAGCATTAGCTGGTATCTGCAGTGGTGCATATCTGTTAGCCATATTTACAGGGTTTAGAGGATTAACAGGGGCAGCTGGGATAATAGGAACAGTGGGTATCACAGGGGTGACAAGTAGGGGTGAACCTAGAAGGTTGGTCAAGGGGGTATGTGCAGTGGATGAAGTTATGAGAGGGGGACTTTGAGATGTGGATGGTGAACTAGGGGAACTAGGGGTAGACCTGAAAAGGACCTTGCATGGAGTAGATATAAGGCTAGGATGATCTGAATCTGAGGTTAAAGCAGCAGGCTGCTCCTGCTTTTGCTGCCTCCTAATGTTCCTTGGGATGGTATTTGGATTATCAACAATGATAGGTGGATTAGGGTCAGGATTTGCCCTAGTATGCCGTGGATTTTTCTTAGGAGCCAGTTTCTAACTGTTTTTTAGGATTTTGTGGGAAATTTTTATATCTAAAGGACTGGATGAAGATTTTAGAATGGCTATATATTCTCAGAGCTAAGATGAATATTCCCTAAACAAGCTCCTCCCTAAAACTGTTAATGTAATACAGAAACAGATTAAAGGCCTCTTGACTTATCTCAGGCTTGATAGTAGCTATGGAAAATATATAGTAATTGAAAAAGCTCAAGCACTCCCCAGCGGAGTCGCCAATTATGTTAACACCCAGGTTGTTCCCTATGACTCCCAAGGGAATACGGCCGGAGAAACCACTAACCAATCTTTGGATCACAGTTTCTAGCCAAACTGTAATCAGAGAGGGCTCTCTCTTTATGATTTGTCTCTGTTATGATGGTGTTTTAGGCTAGCTATTATGCTCAGGTTTTGGTTTATGTTTTGGTTGAAGGATTTCTTTCAGGTCTTATGATATAGTGTTTAGATAGTAAAATACCATTGGGCAATGGAGTCTGGAATTGTGAAATGATTTGATATGCAGGATTGGTGGTGTTCAAACTGCAGGGCCTATTGTGTATCTTAGACAAACAAATTTAGCTTAAATGGTGATATATGTCAACCAACATAAAGCAATTAAGAATTTTCTATTAAGCTGGTGAGGTGAAAGTGAACACGCTGCACAGGAGCAAACTTGAATTCCTGTGATAAAGGCCACTGTGAAAGGTGTATTCTGAAAGTGCAGCAATTAAGAATTACACTTATCTAGATTACAGCTGAAGAAAACATTTATTAACAACACAGATTGAACTCAGGGAAATCAGTGAATAAATCCTGAAAGTTATTCTTTTTCCTTGTTGCTTAGTATGGAAAATCAGATAACATATATGGATTTTAACAAAACAAATAAATAACAGAGAGAGTTACAGAGACTTATTGTATGGTGAAATACACAGGAATCCAACAGTTATCAACAGACACCAAAACGCATTCAACACTTCAGAAATCCGAGAAATTCCATCACTTTCTTTATTAAACTTTTGAAAGGATTACAGCATAAGAATTTCTTCAGGAGAAATCAACAACCACCCTTGCAAGCTCATGCGAAGGGGACTTTATAGGAATGCTTATACAAAATATCTCAGGCATTGAGTCATCTGAGAGAGAAAATATCTTCATAAATTCGTACAGAAAGTAGAAAAGAAGTTATTACAACTTTGAATGCAGCATAAATGCTCTTTATGTCTGTTAGAGGATAACTTGACCTTTGGAGGTCATTGAGTCGGTTGAGCCGCTTTGCTTTAATGCTGAATAATGTGTCTTTATTTCTTGTTGCGTTGTATTTTCTCGGCCCTGCCACCTGTAGTTTTCTATTTCTGCTTTGTTGGCCGATACATCTGCTGAGTTGGCTCAGCTTTAATCCACAATGCATGCTGATTTTGTTAAATTTTGCTCTGCATGACAACTGATATTTTTTAAGAAACAAAAATTGGTGAGTGGCTCCCTGTTTACAAAATCTTCTGTATTGCATTTGTCCACCAGTATTGCGTAGGGAGTTGATGCCTGAGAATGGAATCCATTGTCTCCTCTACCTCTGTATACTTGAAGAAATTGGGAGCCACCCCAAACAGGTGATTGATCTCATTCATTATAAAAAACAGATTCTCTACTCTGTTATAGAGAGTCTGTCTTGTGGCTGGCCCTGTCTCCTCTGAGGTACCGGGCTTCTCATTGATCTGACTGGTGGCAAATGTGTTGACCCTTTTAGCATATTGGTCATGTGTGAATAATCTCCCTGCGTTGTTCAGTAAGCCAGGGAGACCTCTGCTTTCTAACACCTGAAATTTTTCCAAAAACTTGTTCACCTCAGTCTGCATATCCTGGGTTCTTCTTTCCAATGTCTGTACTAAGTTTCTCAGTGTGAGAACCCTTTTGACCATTTGGATAGTCTCAGTTCTGTTTGTAATTCCCATGGTAGCTAACTGAGAACTTGTTTTATGGTTAAGTACATTGATCATTCTAGTGGCCACTTCAGGCATATTGCTCAATAAAGCTCTTGATCTGTGAACCTCCCTCTGTGCCTTTGGGATGAGCTCTAGTTGCTCATGGATGGTTTCAATATATTGCCATTGCTCATTGATAGATTGACCAATGTTAGCCCACAGCACTATTTTAAGTTCAGCCACCACTTTATCTAACTTGAGCTCATTCTCTAGCTCTTTGATCTTGTCTTTAAGGGCTTTGATTTCCCTGCTCTTTTCTGCCACTTCTCTCTTTGATTTATCATGCCTGTCATTGATCTTGGCTAACTTTTCCCTGGTCTCATTTAACTCTGTCATTTGAGCTTCCAGGATTTGGATTTCATTCTTCAGCTTTTGCATATCCAGGCTTTGGGCCCGCTCTGTAGTTGTTGGCGCTGCTGAAGTAGATGTTGTTGTCTGTTCAGTCTGTTGAGGAGGAGGAGCAGTGATAGGAGCAGTTTCCTCAAGATTTATGGTCTGAGGAGGAGGCTGAGAGGTCTGACCCTCTTCTCTTTGTTTCAATGCTGCTTGCAGGGCCGCTTGTGTAGCCTCAGATTCTCCCAATTTTTCTTGTGCCTGAACAAGCTGTTTATAAATGGAGATCAACAAATCTGTGGTGTCCTTCTCATGCCTTTGTTGGGCTACCTCATCTGTCTGAGGGTGAATGGTAGCTGGGATTTTGATTTTCTTCCTCATGGCAGCCATGTCAGCATCCCTCAACTTCAAGATTTCCTGTATTCCTGAAATATCTTTGGGATCATGCCCAATTTCAATGATTATGTCTTCCAGGGACCTTATTCTGTTGTCCTTCGCCTGGGATGATGCCTTCTCCAATTCCAGTTGAGAGGCTGTGGCATTAAGGCTGCTCTTTAGTTTGTAATTTTCTAATGTTTCATCTGCCAAGGAGGCATACACCATCTCACCAGTCTGTTTGTGCAGTTCAATTTTGTCCATTGGGTGTATGTCTTTGGCCAGGACCTCCAGGTTGGTCCTGAGGTAATCTGAGGCAGATTGGGGATGCAGTGCTGTGGGCATAAAATGACTCATGATCATTTTGCCTTCACTTACATCAAAGGCAGACATAAGTCTTTGCTGATTGGTAGGAGCCATGTTTAGCAGATGATTGTACAGCTGTATTTTGATAGGATCACTCCTCCTTTTGATGTCTATAAATTGTTGTTTGATGCTTACTTGTCCTTCTTTTTGTTGGCTGGAGGAGCTGACCTCCCCTCCCATAGTCCTGTCCTGTTCCTGCTGGAAGGAACTTGCTGAAGCTTCTCTGCTGGGTGGGCCCATGCCCAATGCTTGTCTTATTGCTATGTCATCCTCCGAGAAGTCATTCAATCTTTGTCTTTTCTCTCCCTGGTTGATAGATGAAGTCAGAGGAGTCTCTCTATCCCTTTTTCTGCTTAAGTCCTCCTTCTGTGGAGTTTGGAGGACCGAGGCATCAGTGGTGACTTCTGGCCTAGGAGGCACTATGTTCTGAGCCTGTTGCTCAGTGGAAGTTGGAGTATCAATTACTCTTTCCTGCTGTAAGGGCTGTTGTTTGTCATGTTGCCCTTCTTCTTGCTGCAATCCTTGTTGCTGTTGTTGCTCTGCCTACTGCTTTTCTTTATCTTCCTGCTCTTGAGTCACTGGAGGTGACTGCTCCTTCTCTTGATGTGGTTGCTCTGTCTCCATTTCCTTTTCTTTGCCTTTGCTGGATGTACTTTCAGTGGCCTTGGTAGTTTGTTGTTTGGCAGTTGAGGAGGATGCGGCTGCTCCCGCTTGTGTGCTTGGAAGTGTGAATACCTGTGAACAAAGTTCAAGGTCAGCCATCTTCCTTAGATTCCTTAGTGCCCTCTTATTTAGATCTTCTTGTGACATGGGCTCTTCTAAGGTCCCTCTCCTCCATTTGTCTTGGTTTGCATATTTTTCAATGTGAGGGATACTATGGTGATCATGGGCAGATAACTTATATTTGAGCCTCCTCATAGATATGAAATGATTAGGGTCATAGGGAGCCCATATGAAACTGGTTTGCAGGCCAAGGGCCTCAAGCATTCTCTCTGCTTCCCTCCATCCTTGCTCCCTCTCATTATAGATAAAATGGCCAAGTTGGCTTTTCACCTTCAACTGTGCTTTTTTGCCTTTTCCTGAAAAGTGAAGCACATCAACTCTGCCAAATTGCCTAAAGTACTCTAGGGCAAATAGCCTCATAGGCACATACTTAGGTAGTTTGAATGGAGGTAGGTCACACCCATATATCCTGATGACAGTGTGGTTTTGGTAGAAGTACCAATCCCCAATGCTGTAAGCTTTGGACAGCTGAAGAATTCTCTGCATGTCATCAGTGAGTCTTGGAGGAGGTGAGCAGTGAGTCTTGGAGGAGGTGAGCTCATCAGCATTGCCATAGCTGGATGGATGAACAGACCCATGAATTCACAGTAAGTGTATGGAGACTCAGGTCTAATGTGGAAGACAGAAGACCAATAGACCACTGATCTGGGATTTCCTTGGGCATCCATTCTTTTGATTGAAAAATGAAATTTCTCATGTTGATGGTACAAGATCAAATGGTACATATACGAGGTGTATTTGAACATCCTATCTCTCCTCAAATTCATCAATTGCTCATGAATCTTGTCTGATATGTAGGTGGCATAGTCATAGCAGATTGGTGACTTGCCAGGAGCAAACATAAGCATCATTACCAGCACAGTTGCATCAATATGCTCAATTGAACTATATCCCAAGATGGGAGAAATCATATCTGCAAGGTCTCTGCCCAGCTCATTGAGATATACATGAACAATTGGAGGGTACATCACAATGTCAGTTTTAATGTATAATTGATTAAATTTGATAATTTGAGCATCTGTCAGTTTATCCCCTTGTTTTATCAGGTTCACTAGTGACAAAGGGACCAACTTCTTCTGAGGGTTGAAGCAAAGCATGTCTCTGATAGCTTGAGGGGTAACATAAAAAAGTACTGAACCAGATGGGTCAAAAATAGCCCTCTGAGAAACATCATATTGTTCAGCACACAGGTGGATTAGTTCAAGGAACTGGTTGACCTGAGGGAGCTTGAAAATAGGGAGGAAAGAGTCCCATAAGCCCAATATATCTGTCCCATTTTCATGCTTGGCTTTCAACTCATTCAACAGATGAATGTGGAATTTGCTGCTCATAAGCTTTTCTTCTGTAATTTGGTAATCCATATCTGCCAAGGTTTGCCATTTCAAGTTCTTTTGAGGGGCATTCAGAGGTTGAACATTTAGTACTACAGGTGTCTCCATTGCACAAGAGGATTTTGAATTGAGTGCAAAGTGGTTTTGATTGAGCAGGAAAGTACAGAGGAATGCCTCTTTTTCAGGGAGGTGAATTTATCAGGAACAGAGAGTGGTTCTAGTAAATAGCAATTGAAATACTATTTGTAGTGCAACTAGGACAAATGTTTGGCCTCACTCTGTCTCTCTCAGTAGTTAAATTCGGTTTGAATGAGTCTGTCGCGATTGCGCAGACAGAGCTTAGTTTTTTCAATGAAAATGCAGGTAAAACAAGGCTCGGCTAGTAGTTTTCGAGTTCACAACTGTCAAAGGGGCAGGTGCAGGGATTTCTGCCGGTGAATTCAAGAGTTTTCTCTGTTCTAAGCTCTTTCGAGGGACATAACAGATAAAGCAGGTACGTGAAGGATTTATGGCGGAAAATACCTGGTGAGGAGTAGGCAATGGTCACGGATGACTGTGGAAATGGCGCTCCTCCAGTCTCCTGGTCGGGTTCTGCAGGTTGGTGGACTTTGGACGTGAAAATCGCATGCAGGAGCAACAAAGTCTTTTGTGAGAAAAATGTGAAAAAACACGAAATTTCACCATATAATTGGTTTTTTGGACTTTTGGCGCGTTTTTCTGCTGACGTCAGCATGATGTCATAGGTGGGGTCAGGGCCGGCTGACGTCATAGGTGAGGTGGCGGGATCTGATTGGTCCACGGGGATGGTGAAGTGGCAGGACAGGTCGGCAGACGGTCGGGCGCAAGGGTTGACGTGACGGCATGGTGGCAGTGACGTGGGATGATGTGGAGGTGACGTAGCATAGGCGGAAAAGCCGAAACCGGAAACAGCCAGCGGTTTCATATCGCACCGCTTATGGTACGGGGGGGAATCTGTCAGACGTACCTCCGACGAGCTGTGGCGAGGACGCGTGGCTGCCGAGTGACGTAACCTTTTTACGGACATCGGACGATATCCGTCGGATGCGAGACCCACTCCGATATCAACGATGACCGTCGGATCTGGGGGGGCTCGATCCAACGGCTGTCGGGGGAGTGACGTGATCGGTAGATATGGTGGGTAAACGGCGGACGTCGGAGCCGCTCCGATGTGATAAGAGCCGTTGGATGCTCAAGATCCTATCGAACGGCTGTCGGGTGGATGACATGCACTGTGGATATGGCAAAAGGCGCGGCATTATTTTAATAGTTATTTTCGGGTTGCGCGCTTAGGCGGAGGGTCATCGGGGTATAGTGCTTTAGTAAGGTTTTCCATGTATTTCAAAAAACAAATATATGCGCCGAGACTTTGGTTAAGCAGTCAAAAGTGGGTTTTTGGGTCTTTTTATGATTTCAAAGGGGTTATGGGTAAAAAGGGGCTTGTATGGGGTTTTTCTTGGCAAATAATGGTTTAGTGAGTGGAATGACTTGAGGCAAGGGGGGTAGATGAGGTATAGGTTCATCCAAGTGGCCAGATGTCACTTTGATCCCTGACATAGGACTTATTGGCTATAATGCCAAGGGGAGGGGTATTTATACAAAATTTGGGGTTTATACACCATGGTGTTTAATATTAGTAGGGGAAAGGTGATATAGGGATTTACATAGTAAAGTTAGAGTTAATATGGATGGGGGGTGAATAAAGGGAGAAAACACTGAGTGGCTTTTTGTGAAACACTTGGTTTAAAGAGTAGATCAAAATGAAAATATTTTTACACAAGAAATGTGGCTTTTGAACGAACAAGAACCACCATGAAACCATGATCTTCTTCCTTGAATCTCATCTAATGAGGGGATGTTAGTAATGAAATGGAAGGGGGAAGGAGGGAGGTTAGTCATGCTCCCTGCTGCAACTTGATGAAGATGAACACCTTGTCAATTGATTGACTTTGCTTTGGTAAACACAGTGAACACATCTGCAATGGTAAAGATAATCTTTCTGCAACCCCAACTACTTACCCAGCTACTTGCCTAGCATTTTTTATTCCTTCTTGGAGGGTGCATTTGGACTTGCAGACCCTTACTTGCCTTTTCTTTTCTTTGGCTTTTTCTTTTGTTTTTCCTATCTACCTCTACCCTTATTTCTTCCAAGGTCCCAGATTAAGCTGTTGGGAGCCTTTTCTTCTCTACCTGGACTACTTGTCTGCCAAGATTAAACAGTTTGGACAGACTTTCTTCTCTAATCTACAACTGCAAATTTAAACCATGGAATGATCCAGATTAGACTGTTGGACCACCCATCAAAATTTTAAGTCCATACCAAGCTATAAACATGGATTGGATTCTCTTGGAAATATGTGATCTTTGAGTCATCAAAGCAGAGCATATTTGGTCCTTTCATAGCCAATCATGAAATATGAAACCTATTGGTATAGGTAGGTAACAAGACCATCTCCACCCTCTGACTATACAAGGAATTGAGAGACCATTGTTCCTCACCTAGGAGAGACCTTCGTCTTGCCAATCTTGCCAACCGAACTAATATCACAGTAATCCTTCCTTTTCTACAAGTGTCCTTTGTTGTTCCTCCTTACACTCATGTTGAATGTTGATAGAGTGAATGAAAAAAATATGAGTCTATGAGTGAAATGAGGTCAAACCCCTTTCTTTTGTTGTGCTTCTCCTACATACCAATTTAATTCTAAGAACCAGTCCATTAAAACACACCAACCAACCTTTAATGATTGTCACAACAGTTCAGATTTCTTTCACAAGGAAACCTTGAATATCCCAAACAAGCAACCTCCTCGACTCTGGAATATGTGTCCCTTTACTCAACCCCTTTTTAATATATTTTTGAATGAAAAAAAATACATTGCATTTTCATAAGGAAACTAGGGTTGGGGTTGTCACAAAACCCTCCCCATTGAGGGAACACTTCCCTCTATGTTATTCTACTCATATGAAACCACAAGAAAGAAAATAAAAACACATATTATTTTCATGGATCTTTATATATATAGCTCTATACAGTATTTACAAAAATATATACATTTTATTCAACCAGCAAACAAAAAATGCCTTATGGTTCCCTCATGGAGTTAGCCATTTCCTATGTAGAATCCTCTGGCCCAAATTTCCTCCACTGCACTTTGACTTTATCTATGGCTCGATTCTATAGCATGAGACTCCTCCGATCTAGAATGCACAATGGCTCTAGCTGGAACTCTCCCTCTAGTTCCACTTGTATCACTGACCAATCAATAACATGATTAGCATTATGTACATAGATTTTAAGCAAAGAAACATGGAAAACATCATGAACTTTAACTAAAGGAGGTAAGGCCAACCTATAGGCCACTATTCCAATCCTTCAAAAGATCTGAAAAGACCCACAATATTGTGGTTCCAACTTGGCACATGACCCAATATTTAAGTCACTCTTCTTGGGTTTTATTATCAATTAAAAATGCTCACCAACTTGGAACTCTTTATGCATCCTATGTTGCTTTGCATATCTTTTATGTATGTATTATCCCACCTTCAAATTATTCCTGAAGATCTAAATTTTCTACTCCATTTCCTTGAGCATGTTAAGCCCAATATGCACTTTGTTCACTAGATCACTCCAACTGATAGTAGTATTGAAACTCCTCCCATACATTACCTCAAATGGACTCATATTTATGGATTCCTAGTATCCATTGTAGTATGAAAATTATCTAAGTAGAAGATACTCCACCCACTTCTTAGGATGATGCCTTACATAAATCATCAACATATCTTTGAGGATCTTATTCATCCTCTCTATTTTCCCATCCATTTGTGGATGATAGGTTGTACTGAATGCCAATTATATTCCTAAACCTACAAACAGTTCCTTCCAAAATCTTGAAGTGAACTTAGCATCTCTATCTGAAATAATTTTCTTAGGAATTCCATGCAACCTCATGATCTCCCTTATGAAGATTTGTGCCACCTCACTAGCAACATTAGTAGACTTGACTGCCACAAAATGAGCCACCTTTCTCAACTTGTCAATCACCACCATGAAAGCACATGTTGTTTGTAGGTTCTAGGAAACTTGTGATGGAATCCATAGAAATTACCTCCCATTTCCATTCTAGAATGGGAATGGACTACAATAATATTGTTGGATTCTTGCATTTAGCCTTCAGCCGCTAACATTGTATTCATTTAGCCACAAAATCAGCCATTTCTTTCTTCAAATTTTTCCAATAATAGAACTTTTTAATGATTGTGGGGGTCTTTTGGTACCCTGGGTGACTTGAATATGGCTTGACATGGAACTATCTTATTATGATCCTCTTCAATTCACTATTATTTGGCACATAAATTTTTTTCTTGAACCTAATTTAGTTGTCATCATTGAGGTGATGGTCTTCATCCCCACCATCTTGTAGCATATTTTCTTTCATCAACTAATATTTTTCATCATGTTGTACCACATTCTTGACCTTCTCTACTAGGTCCATCTTGTAAGAACTTATGGCTACTAACTGATTCGCTTGAATTCTCCTACTAAGTGCATCAGCAACCTTATTCTCTTTGCCTTGGATGTACTTGATCTCAAAGTCAAATTTTCTAAGTATGGCCAACCATCTAGCTTGTCTTGTGTTCAACTTGGGTTGCTCAAATAAATACTTGAGCCCACTATGGTCCATCATAAGTGTAAATTTCCTACCAAGGAGGTAATACCTCCACATCTTCAATACATTAACGATGGCAGTTAACTCTAGATCATGAGTCATGTAATTTACTTCATGCTCTTTCAACTTCCTTGACTCATAACATACTACATGTCCTTCCTGCATCAAGACTCCACCGAGCCCTTCCTTGTAGGCATTTTTGCACACCACAAAATCCTTGTCAGCATTGAAATCCTCAACACTAGTGTGCTTGTGAGAAACTATTTCAACTACTCAAAACTTGTTGCAAATTGAGTTGTCCACCCAAATTTCTTCCCCTTTTTCTACATGGATGTGATAGGATGGCCTATCTTGGAGAATTTTTTTTATTAATCTTCTATAATAACCTATTAATCCCATGAATGGTATTATCTCATTCACACTCTTTGGTTTTGGTCACTCCATTATAGATTTAATATTCTCTTGATCAACTAATATCCCTTCCTTGGAGGCAATATGCCCAAAATAATGTATCTGTGACTGGAAAAAAAAACACTCACTGAGCTTTGAATAGATCTTATGCTCCCTCAGCAATTGTAGTATTGCAGTCAAATGGTTTTCATGCTCTTCCTCAGTCTTTGAGTACACTAATATGTCATCAACAAAAATGATGAAAAACTTGTCCAAATAAAGATGCAACGCACATTTCATTAAGCACATGAACATGGTAAGGCCATTAGTAATTCCAAATGGTACCACTATAAACTCATGGACGCTCTTGAAATTAGTGTTATGAATGTCCTCGTCCTTGATCCTTACTTGATGATATCCTAACCTCAAATCAATCTTAGAGAAGATTGTTTATCCCCTTAGCTGATCAAAGAGATAATCAATCCTTAGCAATGGGTATGTGTCTTTATGGTTACCTTAGTTAATTTCCTGTAGTCAATACATAATTTAAGGGTCCCATCCTTCTTCTTTAAAAAGAGTACTGGGGATTCCCATGGTGACAAACTTAGCCTTATGTATCCCTTGTCCAGCATCTCCTTCAGCTGCAATTTTAGCTCAACCAACTCAGGGATACTCATCATGTATGGTACCTTGGATGTCAGTGTTGATCTAGGCGCCAACTCAATAGAGAAATATATCTCTCTATGAGGAGATAATCCAGGAACCGCCATTAGAAATACATCTGCATATTGTTGTAGAACCGGGTACCCTGTTAGCATGTAAATTTCCTCATTCTCAACATCACCTCTAGCCTTTACATCACTTAGTATTTGCATTGTAAACAACATGCATCCTTTTTTGTTGTTGCACTTGGCTTGCATAGTCATGATCAGCCTTACTGAAGTAGTCTTCCTCCTGTCCTTCAAAACTCTTCTTTCTCCTTGCTCATTCAAGAATTTAATTTCATTTTCAAAAAAGTCCACTTTGGTCCTATGTAAGTATAACCAATCCATGTCCAATAATATGTTGTATGCACCCAGTGGAAATAAATTCAAATGTGTTGTTGTGGGCATGCCACTAAGCTCCAATGTGCCACATGATTTCACCCAATGATTACTCTTTCTTTTTGTTATGGTTTCCAATTGAACCAACCATGGTTCTTCATGTGATTCCTTGACCAAATTGCATTTTTCAACGATCATTGTGTTGGGTCCCTATAATACTAGTGATTACCCCATTACTATTATAGTTGCATCCCTTATTAATATTGTTGTGCCCCTATTATCCCCATATTGTTATTATTGTGCCCCATAGAATCCCTCTATTGTCATTTTTGTGGCTTTATATTATTATTGTTAGGTCGACTGGGTTATATTATGACTCCTTAGACTCCTATATATAGAAAGGAGGTTTTGTCATTTGAATCATCCAAGAATTGTTCATTTATGTAATGTAAAGGAGGCTGCCCCCTCGAAGAGGCTGAATTCTAAGGCATTGATCTATCTTTTCTATCTTTTCTTAAGCTAGTTTCATAAAATTTGGTATCAGAGCTTTGGATTCTAGGGTTTCGCTGCTCCAAATAGGTCATCATGGCATTTTCGCTAACAAAATTTCTGTGACGTTTCAGAAGCTAAAAACAAAACCCATTTGCGAAGACATCGCGCTGAACCTCGGGTCCAAATTACAGAGCTTTTTGCGCTATATTAAAGGAGATATGATCTGAGGAAGTTGGTATTTTTGCAAACTCCTGAATTACATTGCAAACAGGTGACTTGGGGAAAATCGTCATAACTTTCTCTCTGAGCATCAGATTGAAATTTTGTAAGAAGTTACAGAAAGAGGACAGACTGTAGTTTCTTGTAGATATTTTTTAGAGCTAAAGGTTGAAACAGTGACTCGTGGCACCTTGTACAAGTTTGCTCTACTGAACCCGTCTATAATCAAGTCACTATGGGAGATTTCGCATAACTCTTCCTTGGAGAATCCAATTTGGGTCAGACTGGTGGCATTGGAAAGAGGACATAGAGGGCTACTACAGGTCACAATTTTAGAACTGGATGATTATAAAGTACAGAGATACATCAGAGGCAATATCAAGCTCCTACAAGTGAAAAAAGGTGTGTAGATTTTTTTAAATTTTTGCTTAAGCTTGGTTTGAAAATTTATTTTGAAGGAATTCAAAGGGCATAGTAGAGCATTATTATTGTTAAATGATGCCCCGAGGAAAGAAAATGCAAACACCTAGTAAGAAACCTAAAAGCCCTAGCATGACTCATGAAGAAGAGGAAGAAATGCTACATGATATATCAAAATTACAAGAACAAGTGCAACAAATGTCACTCTCACAAAAGCTAACAGAAGCTAAGATAAATGGCGTGGAATCTAATATAAAGGGCGTGGAAGCTAAGATGGATGATTTGAAGATAGATTTGAAGACAGATTTGAAGATAGATTTGAAGACAAACATGGCAGATTTGAAGACAAATTTGACAAATTTTCTACAAGAAATACTTACTAATGGTGAAAAGGTAGTAAATGAAACTCATGATGCAAACAAAAGAAATGTTAATCATGATTACTTAGACTCTAATGTGGGATTGAAGACCCACCATATTCCAAAAATCGATATGAGGAAGTTTGATGGCAAGGATCCCGCAACATGGATATTACAGATGGAGCAATTTTTCGATCTCAATAATGTGCAAAACACACAAAAGGTACGTATTGCAACTTTATATTTCGAACCAAATTAGTTTGTCTGGTATCAATGGCTTTGATCTTGTAAACAAATTATCACTTGGGCAATTTTTACGGAAGAATTAACAACACATTATGAGGATACAAAAAGCAACACTTTTTTTAGCCAATTGATAAGTCTCAAACAAAAGGGTTCAATAATGGAGCACATTGAGGAGTTCCAAAAATTGAACATAAGGGTAAAAAATATTCCAAAGGAACATCGGATTGATGTGTTCATAGGGACTTTAAAGTATAATATCCAACATGATGTTCCCCTTTGGGAACCTGATTCATTAGAGAAGGCATTCAGGTTAGCAAGAAAAGTGGAAATCAAAATTATGGAAACCAAGAAGCATACCACTCACAAATATAAAGATGGAGGTGTTGTTTCCCCTAGTCTTCCACAACCTATAAGTTTGACACCACAAAAATTGGAAGAAAAAAGAGCAAAAGGGCTTTGTTACAGTTGTGATAGCAAATACACTAAAAGTCATAAGTGTGCTGAGAACAAATTATTCTACATAGATTGCGAAGAGGAAGAAGAAAAGGAGCAAGAAAGGTCAAAAGAAGAGGATATACTCCAAGAACAAAGCCTAGATAAAGAAGAAATGAATCCGACCATATCTTGTAATGCATTGGTGGGAATTACCACTCCTCAAACCATCAAGATAGAAGGACAAATCAAGAAGAAAAAGGTAATAGTGTTGATTGATTCAGGAAGCACCCACAATTTTGTTCATTGTAAGGTAGCAAAAGAATTGAATTGCTTCTTATATCCAACACCAGAGTGTCAAGTGATGGTTGAAAATTGAGGAACAATAAATTGCTTTGTAAAGTGCCATGATATCAACCTATCGATGGGAGAATATGTATTGACTAGCCCAATGCTTTCCATTCCAATGGGAGGTGCTGATGTTGTACTAGGAGTCCAATGGCTACAATCCTTGGGTACAATAGCTTTTAATTTTCAAGAACTTTTCATGAAATTTTCTGTGGAAGGAAAGGAATTTGAATTAAGGGGTATTGCAGGGAAACTGGGAAAGATAATTAAGCTCTAACAGTATGACAAAGCTTCTAAAAAGGGAACAAAGTGGTGTAATTGCACAATTATGTTCGCTCGATGTTTCCACCTTGCAATCATCTATTTCTCAAGATATCCAAAAAGTCTTGGACAATCATTCCAAGGTATTTGAGACTCCCAAGGTCTCCCACCTATTCGTGATCATGATCATGCTATTCATCTGATTCCAGGAAATGTTCCTCCAAACATCAGGCCGTAAAGATATCCCTATGCCCAAAAGAGTGAAATTGAACGTATGGTTGCAGAAATGCTAGAGGCTGGTATAATTCAACCGAGTCAAAGTTCTTTCTCTGATCAAGTAGTATTAGTGCACAAGAAGGATGGATCATGGCACATGTGTTCGGATTATAGGGAGCTCAACAAGCTCACTATTAAAGATAAGTTTCCCATTCCCGTCATTGATGAATTACTGGATGAATTGCATGGATCAATTTACTTCACCAAGTTGGATCTTCGTTCAGGATATCATCAAATCATAATGAATACTGAAGACATTCCGAAAACAGCATTTAGAACTCATGAGGGTCATTATGAATTTTTGGTCATGCCTTTTGGCCTTACCAATGCACCTTCAACATTTCAAGGTTTGATGAATTCCATTTTCAAACCATTCCTTAGAAAATTTGTGTTAGTATTTTTTGATGATATACTAATCTACGGCAAGTCTTGGAAGGATAATGTTGAATATGTTGATAGGATGCTACAACTATTGGAGGAGAAACAATTATATGCAAAAATATCCAAATGTTTCTTTGGAGTACAAGAGGTGGAATATCTGGGTCATATTTTATCTCATGGAGTTAAAGTAGACCCTAGAAAAATTAAAGCCATTAAGGAATGGAAAATCCCCACATCCATAAAGCATATGCGAGGATTTCTCAGGTTGACAAGGTATTATCGCAAGTTTGTTAAGAATTATGGGAGAATAGCAGCACCTCTAACAACATTATTGAAGAAATATGCATTTTCATGGACTCCAGAAGCAACAAAGGCCTTCGAACATCTTAAAGAGGCAATGTGCCAAGCACCGGTCTTAGCTACACCTGAATTCACAAAAACCTTTATTGTGGAATATGATGCTTCAAGAAATGGAATTGGTGTTGTTTTAATGCAAGATGAAAGACCCATTGCTTTTGAAAGTCATCCAATCAAAGGAAAGTTTTTACACAAAGCTATTTATGAGAAGGAAATGTTGGCAATACTCCATGCACTTAAGAAATGGCAACCCTACATAATGGGAAGACACTTCAAGGTAAAAACGGATCATGATAGCCTTAAATACTTTTTAGAAAAAAGATTATCCTCTGAAGAGCAACAAAAGTGGGTCACAAAGATGTTGGGTTATGACTTTGAAATCATCTACAAAAAAGGGAAGCAAAATGTGGTGGCAGATGCACTCTCAAGAAAGGATGAGGATGTGGAATCATTGTTGTGCGCCATTTCTATTATCCAACTAGATTGGATAAACGAAGCAAGGGAGGAATGGAAGAATGACGAAGAAGTGTGGGCACTTGTTCGAAAGTTACAACAAGATTCCAGTACGTCTAATACATTTAGCTGGCAAAATGATTCTTTATGGTACAAAGATCGCTCATACCTCTGTAAGAATTCCCAACTAAAACAAAAGATTCTTATGGAATTGCACACTTCTCCCTTAGGATGGCATTCAAGATTTTTAAAAACTTACCACAGGGTTAAGAAGGAATTTTTTTGGGATGGCCTTAAATCGGATATTCAAAAATTTGTGGCAGAATGTTTGGTTTGCCAACAAAATAAAGTTGAAACAATTAAGACATTGGGTCTATTGCAACCTTTATCCATTCCAAGCCAACGTTGGGAGGAGGTTTCAATGGATTTTATCACAGGTTTACCCAAGTCTGAGGGAAAGAGTGTCATCATGGTGGTAGTTGACAGACTTACCAAGCATGCACACTTTTGTGCACTATCACATCCATTTAAAGCCAGTACAATTTCTACTACATTTATGGAAACAATTCAAAAGCTACATGGAAACCCAAATATTATTGTAAGTGATAGAGATCCCATTTTCACTGGAAATTTTTGGACAGAATTACTTTCATGTCTTGGTACTCAGTTAGCTCATAGCTCATCTTATCATCCTCAATCTGATGGGAAAACTAAGATAGTAAACAAATGTTTGGAAGGATATCTTCGTTGCTTTGTATCTGATAAATAGACACAATGGGTTAAATGGTTGCCTCTGGCTGAATGGTGGTATAACACTTCCTTCCATACAGCAACAAAAATGACCCCATTTATGGCACTTTATGGATATCAGCCACCATCCATCACATCATCTTTAAGAGAAAATTCTAAGTTTCAAGCGGTGGAACATCACATCGAACATCAACAACAAGTCCTCCAACTCTTAAAGGATAACCTCGTGTTGGTACAGAATAGAATGAAACAACAGGCAGATCAACATCGCAGCGAAAGAAGTTTTGATGTAGGTGATTGGGTATTTCTACGGCTACAACCATATAAGCAAATGTCCCTCAAGCAAGCTAAGAAGGATCATAAATTATCACCAAAGTATTATGGTCCGTACAAGGTGTTGCAAAATATTGGTATTATGGCGTACAAATTGGAGCTTCTTGCAGCTTCTCGATTGCACCCAGTTTTCCATGTTTCATGTTTAAATAAGGTTATAGGCAACAACCTCCCAGTTCAAACAATATTTCGAGAACTTGACGAGGAAGGAAAAATTATATTGGAACCGGAAGCAGTCACGGAAACAAGAACTCGAAGCTACGAAATCGATCAATTTCGGAGTATCTTATCAAGTGGAAGAACTTATCTGCTAAAGATTCCACATGGGAGGATGAGAATTTTATACAGAAGCATCCAAAACTACTCAAGCGTTGAAGACAACACTTTTTTGAAGGAGAGGGGCATGTTGGGTCCCTATAATACTAGTGATTACCCCATTACTATTGTAGTTGCATCCCTTATTAATGTTGTTGTGCCCCTATTATCCCCATATTGTTATTATTGTGCCCCATAGAATCCCTCTATTGTCATTTTTGTGGCTTTATATTATTATTTTTAGGTCGGCTGGGTTATATTATGACTCCTTAGAGTCCTATATATAGAAAGGAGGTTTTTTCATTTGAATCATCCAAGAATTGTTCATTTATGTAATGTAAAGGAGGTTGCCCCCTCGAAGAGGCTGAATTCTAAGGCATTGATCTATCTTTTCTATCTTTTCTTGGGTTGGTTTCATAACACATTGAGCAGACATAGCTATAATTATAACCTAAATCAATTAGAATAGAAACAATTTGATTAGACAACTTACCTTCCATCTCAATGACAGATGCCTAGTGATCAGTCTGGTGGTTTTCCTTGTTGTCTTCATTTGTTTTTTTGTTTCTCATTCTCGCTTGAGTTGGTTGCTCCATATAGAGTACCAACTCCTAAGTACCCCAGACGCTTGGATTTTAAAAAAATTTTTAAATTTAATCAATTTATTTAATCAAAATTACATTATTGTACACATTTTCTTAAATAATAATAAAATATTATTTATAACCAAGAATAATAAAATAATTTGTTTATCTTCATTTTCAAAGTTTATATATATATATATATATATATATATATAGAGAGAGAGAGAGAGAGAGAGAGAGAGAGAGAGAGAGAGAGAATATTTGTGTGTGTAATTTAAAAATATATTTATTTGTATAATTAATATTTATAACTTTTTATTAATAAATATTAAATTTGAAAAAATATGAATACAAAAATTTCCTAAAATGTATCATAAAATTATGTCTTTAAAAATCTTAAAATATTCAAATTATAAAAAATTCAACTTCAACATATAATTTAGGGTTAGTGGTTAATAGGTTAAGGGGTTAGATGTTAATATATTAGGGTTTAAGTTAGTTTTAGGGGGTTTAGGTCTAGGCTATTTAGAGTTTAATAGGGCTTATCGGGTAAGGGGTTATTGGTTAAGGGTTTAGGGTTGAATGGTTTAAGTTTTAAGGGTAAAGCGCTTAGGGGTTAGGGGTTTAAGGGCTTAATTGTGGGGAATGGAGTTAAGGTGTTAAGGGTTATGGGGATAGGGTCTAGGGGTTAGGGTTTATTCCAAATTAAAGGGTTAGGTTTGGTGAATATTTTAGAGGTTAGTGGTGGTTTAAGCCAGGGATTAGAGGGAAAGCTCCCATCGACTTAAAATCCTATGTGGTTACCAAGTGAAATCAAGAAAGAATATGACATGATGATGAAGCATAAATAAGAATATGTTATTTTTTTTTGGTTGTGACTATCTATCTCACAAAGCGTATCTCTTTCTACATGTCAAGAAAAGTAACATTTTTCCTAAAAAATTTCAACATATTCCATAAACATTTTGATAAATTTCACAAGCTTCATCATTTATTTGTTTTTTTTGTTTCTCACTCTCACCTAAGTTGATTTATCCATCTAGACTACCAACTAATAAGTACCCTAATTCTAAGATGTTAATAACCTTTTAACCCCTAATCCTTCATCTTTTAACCCCTTATAAATTAAATTGTGGTCTCCAAATAGTTAGGCCAGGAAAAGTTTCCATCGACATCAAACTTGTGGTCTCCAAGTGAAATCGAGAAAGAATATGAAATAATGATGAAGGTAAAAAAAGAATAGGTTGTTTTTGTTGGTTGTGAATTTATATCTCACAAATTGTCTCTCTATCTAAATGTCAAGAAAACTATTAATTTTCCTATATTTTTTCAATGTATTCATAAGCATACTAATAAATTGCACAAGCTTCATCATTGATTTGTTGTATTTATTTCTCACTCTTAGCTAAGTTATATTTGTCATTGTCTTTCTTGTCTTTTTTTTCCTACATTATATTTTTAAAATTTTGTATCATTTAAAGATTTGTTATATACACTAATATTACTTGATTGTTTGTAATTATAAAGAAACATTTCCCTAGGGCACTACCCATGGATCAGGATGACGTGGCCATTATACAAGTGCATGTTCAGGAACATGGAACAAATATTGAATATCAAGTTAATGATCCTATGGAAGAAGATGATGATGCTAATAACATAGTAGAAGAAGAGGGGACAAATATATTTATCCAAGAGACATTTAATGATGTTGGAATGGATGATGATGATGACCAACTAGATGGTGTTTTTGATAGACCTCTAATTGATAAGGCAACAAACCCTCTTTATGAAGGCTCCAAAAAGGTCTTCTCTATTGTTAAGATAGTCTTCGGCAAAATCACATAACCAATCTTTTGTCGACGCGTTTCGAACCAACCAGTGTAGTTCATCGTCAGGACAAGTTGAAGAACCAATCTGGCTTAGCTCGATGTTAAATTGATACTAGTGAACTTAAAGGTTATGATGATTTGTTAGACACTTGTGCCACATAGATCCTAAGGTATGTAATACATTTTGTGACATTTAATACATGATGATAAAGGTTTTTGTTTTTCCTCTTTTTTATTGTTATTTGATCATTTGCAAAATTTGGATGGAGTATCTACGATTAATATTCTTTATATTAAGCAATAATGATTTTTTAATTATTTTGTAGAACTTTAAGTGATTTTTTACTACCATTGTCAAATGTTTTACCTCGCACATACCGAGATATGCATTCCATTATGAAAGATATTGGAATGGAGTATCAAGTTATCCATTCACATCCTAATGATCATATTATGTATTATGGTGAAGATATGTTGAAAGAAGAATGCCCAAAATGTCAAATTAGTAGATATAAAACCAATCAAGAAACAAAAAATGTGCCTCGGAAGATTCTTCATTGTATTCCCATAATTCCATATTTATGAATATTGTTCAGATGTAAAATCATAGCACAATTTATGGATTACCATGCAGAGAACATAAGTAAATATGGTGTCCTTCGAATCCTTACAGGTGGATCTGCATTTAAGAAGATAGAGGAAATATGGCCACTTTTTAAATATGAACCTCATAATATTAGGTTGTCATTGGCAGCTGACAGTGGCAATCCATTTAGCGAGCTCATATCTTACTTACTTGGTGTGGTATGTTTTTGTTTTCAACAATAATAGTCCTCTGTGGATGTCAATAAAATGGGAGCACATAATGTTGGCAATGATTGTTCTAGGTATTTGTTTAGAATATATTTTTTCAACACAATAACATATCATTTGTCTTCTTTGATTCATAAATATGTCTTATATGTTTGATATTTTTTATTTACCGATAAATGTAGTATTTATGTAATTTATGTTCAATCGATTAGGTGAGTACCAAGTAAAAGATATGAATATATATATCGAGCCTCTCTTCCACAATTTACTAGAGTTACAAAATGGCATCACTATGTATGATATGTCTAGACCAATAGGTGTGCAAAGTGAATTTCAATTCCATGCAATGCTCATATGGAAAATTTATAATGCCCCTGGGCTAACACATTTTTGTGGTATGTTATAACATTATACTACACTTTAGTAGTGTTTAATTTTATGAATTTCATGTCATACATCGTTTTTAAATAACATACTTCAAATAATTGTTATATAATTTAATATATCTCTTCTAGGTCTTCAAACAAAGGGTAAATTTGCATATCAAGATTGTGGTCCTAAGATGAAATCTCGACGTTCTAGAAGTTTAGGAAAGGATGTGTTTGATGAGTATAGACACTTCCTCTCTAAGAACCATATGTATCGAAGTACCGTAAATCATATTTTCAGTGGGAAAGAAGAGACTTGATTAAAGCCATGGAGAATGACACCTTGTCTATGGAAATTGCAATATAATAGAATTAATCATCAATTTATGGATTGACAAATATTTATGTATCATACATGAAATTTTTGGAATATTTTATATTTTTTTTCCTTTTTTTCAATATACTAATTGACAAGCATTGTTGTGATATCTTTAATTATGCTTCATTTTGAAGGTCATGATTGTTAGAAAATCAGAAAGGGAGAAACATTTTATTATTCTTAATAATTACTTGTGATGTTTCATGTTATTACAAATATTTATATCTTATTTCTTTTAGTTCATCAAGAAATTACCAAAGCAGCAGCACATAAAATAATAGACACCATATGTAGGCACTATGCCAGGGAAAAACCCCCCTCACATGGAAAACCCAGTCAAGAAATTCTTCCTTTCAATAGTATTCTTTGAGACTTTTCACCCTAGGCCAAGACCAGACATTCCCTCCACACCAAGTCAGCCTCCCAGAATTTCGACCCCTTTCTAGCAACTTCGACTAGGCAATAGCTTCCGAAAAGAGTGAAACTACTTCGATCTCCCAATCCAGGGCACAAAACAAAGAGAGAGAGAGGCACCAAAATTTCGCTTTTTCGTATCTCCTTAGACTTCCCCAAACTCGCACTTAATTTGGCTTCCCAGTAACGGACTTTGCACTTTTCCCAGCTACAAGACAAATAGAACTTCTTGTGAGAGAGTGCTCCCCAAATGAATTCGATGTGCTTGTATTTATAGGCTCCATGTGTGGTCGAATTAGGGTCCTTAGGCCGACTTGATCTCTTCTAGGCCGACTTGATGTGGAGGATACATAAATTATATTTGACTCAATACATAACCCTTTTACATGATTCGAACGCCCAAGAAGGATCTCTTAAAAGTACAATGACCATATTGATTCACAATACATCCTACAAGTCCTCAATGGGACTTTGACCTAAAACATGGTGACCCAAGCATGAAACTCATGCTTTAATAAGTCACATTGAGGAATTATTATTATTTTTATTGTGACTTATTAGAGCATGAGTTTCATGCTTGGGTCACCATGTTTTAGGTCAAAGTCCCATTGAGGACTTCTAGGATTTATTGTGAATCAATATGGTCATTGTACTTTTAAGAGATCCTTCTTGGGCTTTCGAATCATGTAAAAGGGTTATGTATTGAGTCAAATATAATTTATGTATCCTCCACATCAAGTCGGCCTAGAAGAGATCAAGTCGGCCTAAGGACCCTAATTCGACCACACATGGAGCCTATAAATACAAGCACATCGAATTCATTTGGGGAGCACTCTCTCACAAGAAGTTTTATTTGTCTTGTAGCTGGGAAAAGTGCAAAGTCCGTTACTGGGAAGCCAAATTAAGTGCGAGTTTGGGGAAGTCTAAGGAGATACGAAAAAGCGAAATTTTGGTGCCTCTCTCTCTCTTTGTTTTGTGCCCTGGATTGGGAGATCGAAGTAGTTTCACTATTTTCGGAAGCTATTGCCTAGTCGAAGTTGCTAGAAAGGGGTCGAAATTCTGGGAGGCTGACTTGGTGTGGAGGGAATGTCTGGTCTTGGCCTAGGGTGAAAAGTCTCAAAGAATACTATTGAAAGGAAGAATTTCTTGACTGGGTTTTCCATGTGAGGGGGGTTTTTCCCTGGCATAGTGCCTACATATGGTGTCTATTATTTTATGTGCTGCTGCTTTGGTAATTTCTTGATGAACTAAAAGAAATAAGATATAAATATTTGTAATAACATGAAACATCACAAGTAATTATTAAGAATAATAAAATGTTTCTCCCTTTCTGATTTTCTAACAATCATGACCTTCAAAATGAAGCATAATTAAAGATATCACAACAATGCTTGTCAATTAGTATATTGAAAAAAAGGAAAAAAAATATAAAATATTCCAAAAATTTCATGTATGATACATAAATATTTGTCAATCCATAAATTGATGATTAATTCTATTATATTGCAATTTCCATAGACAAGGTGTCATTCTCCATGGCTTTAATCAAGTCTCTTCTTTCCCACTGAAAATATGATTTACGGTACTTCGATACATATGGTTCTTAGAGAGGAAGTGTCTATACTCATCAAACACATCCTTTCCTAAACTTCTAGAACGTCGAGATTTCATCTTAGGACCACAATCTTGATATGCAAATTTACCCTTTGTTTGAAGACCTAGAAGAGATATATTAAATTATATAACAATTATTTGAAGTATGTTATTTAAAAACGATGTATGACATGAAATTCATAAAATTAAACACTACTAAGTGTAGTATAATGTTATAACATACCACAAAAATGTGTTAGCCCAGGGGCATTATAAATTTTCCATATGAGCATTGCATGGAATTGAAATTCACTTTGCACACCTATTGGTCTAGACATATCATACATAGTGATGCCATTTTGTAACTCTAGTAAATTGTGGAAGAGAGGCTCGATATATATATTCATATCTTTTACTTGGTACTCACCTAATCGATTGAACATAAATTACATAATTACTACATTTATCGGTAAATAAAAAATATCAAACATATAAGACATATTTATGAAACAAAGAAGACAAATGATATGTTATTGTGTTGAAAAAATATATTCTAAACAAATACCTAGAACAATCATTGCCAACATTATGTGCTCCCATTTTATTGACATCCACAGAGGACTATTATTGTTGAAAACAAAAACATACCACACCAAGTAAGTAAGATATGAGCTCGCTAAATGGATTGCCACTGTCAGCTGCCAATGACAACCTAATATTATGAGGTTCATATTTAAAAAGTGACCATATTTCCTCTATCTTCTTAAATGCAGATCCACCTGTAAGGATTCGAAGGACACCATATTTACTTATGTTCTCTGCATGGTAATCCATAAACTGTGCTATGATTTTACATCTGAACAATATTCATAAATATGGAATTATGGGAATACAATGAAGAATCTTCCGAGGCACATTTTGTGTTTCTTGATTGGTTTTATATCTACTAATTTGACATTTTGGGCATTCTTCTTTCAACATATCTTCACCATAATACATAATATGATCATTAGGATGTGAATGGATAACTTGATACTCCATTCCAATATCTTTCATAATGGAATGCATATCTCGGTATGTGCGAGGTAAAACATTTGACAATGGTAGTAAAAAATCACTTAAAGTTCTACACAATAATTAAAAAATCATTATTGCTTAATATAAAGAATATTAATCGTAGATACTCCATCCAAATTTTGCAAATGATCAAATAACAATAAAAAAGAGGAAAAACAAAAACCTTTATCATCATGTATTAAATGTCACAAAATGTATTACATACCTTAGGATCTATGTGGCACAAGTGTCTAACAAATCATCATAACCTTTAAGTTCACTAGTATCAATTTAACATCGAGCTAAGCCAGATTGGTTCTTCAACTTGTCCTGACGATGAACCACACTGGTTGGTTCGAAACGCGTCGACAAAAGATTGGTTATGTGATTTTGCCGAAGACTATCTTAACAATAGAGAAGACCTTTTTGGAGCCTTCATAAAGAGGGTTTGTTGCCTTATCAATTAGAGGTCTATCAAAAACACCATCTAGTTGGTCATCATCATCATCCATTCCAACATCATTAAATGTCTCTTGGATAAATATATTTGTCCCCTCTTCTTCTACTATGTTATTAGCATCATCATCTTCTTCCATAGGATCATTAACTTGATATTCAATATTTGTTCCATGTTCCTGAACATGCACTTGTATAATGGCCACGTCATCCTGATCCATGGGTAGTGCCCTAGGGAAATGTTTCTTTATAATTACAAACAATCAAGTAATATTAGTGTATATAACAAATCTTTAAATGATACAAAATTTTAAAAATATAATGTAGGAAAAAAAAGACAAGAAAGACAATGACAAATATAACTTAGCTAAGAGTGAGAAATAAATACAACAAATCAATGATGAAGCTTGTGCAATTTATTAGTATGCTTATGAATACATTGAAAAAATATAGGAAAATTAATAGTTTTCTTGACATTTAGATAGAGAGACAATTTGTGAGATATAAATTCACAACCAACAAAAACAACCTATTCTTTTTTTACCTTCATCATTATTTCATATTCTTTCTTGATTTCACTTGGAGACCACAAGTTTGGTGTCGATGGAAACTTTTCCTGGCCTAACTATTTGGAGACCACAATTTAATTTATAAGGGGTTAAAAGATGAAGGATTAGGGGTTAAAAGGTTATTAACATCTTAGAATTAGGGTACTTATTAGTTGGTAGTCTAGATGGATAAATCAACTTAGGTGAGAGTGAGAAACAAAAAAAACAAATTAATGATGAAGCTTGTGCAATTTATCAAGATGTTTATGGAATATGTTGAATTTTTTAGGAAAAATGTTACTTTTCTTGACATGTAGAAAGAGATACGCTTTGTGAGATAGATAGTCACAACCAAAAAAAAATAACATATTCTTATTTATGCTTCATCATCATGTCATATTCTTTCTTGATTTCACTTGGTAACCACATAGGATTTTAAGTCGATGGGAGCTTTCCCTCTAATCCCTGGCTTAAACCACCACTAACCTCTAAAATATTCACCAAACCTAACCCTTTAATTTGGAATAAACCCTAACCCCTAGACCCTATCCCCATAACCCTTAACACCTTAACTCCATTCCCCACAATTAAGCCCTTAAACCCCTAACCCCTAAGCGCTTTACCCTTAAAACTTAAACCATTCAACCCTAAACCCTTAACCAATAACCCCTTACCCGATAAGCCCTATTAAACTCTAAATAGCCTAGACCCTAAACCCCCTAAAACTAACTTAAACCCTAATATATTAACATCTAACCCCTTAACCTATTAACCACTAACCCTAAATTACATGTTGAAGTTGAATTTTTTATAATTTGAATATTTTAAGATTTTTAAAGACATAATTTTATGATACATTTTAGGAAATTTTTGTATTCATATTTTTTCAAATTTAATATTTATTAATAAAAAGTTATAAATATTAATTATACAAATAAATATATTTTTAAATTGCACACACAAATACTCTCTCTCTCTCTCTCTCTCTCTCTCTCTCTCTCTCTCTCTCTCTCTCTCTCTCTATATATATATATATATATATATATATATATATATATATATATATATATATATATTTGAAAATGAAGATAAACAAATTATTTTATTATTCTTGGTTATAAATAATATTTTATTATTATTTAAGAAAATGTGTACAATAATGTAATTTTGATTAAATAAATTGATTAAATTTAAAAAATTTAAAATCCAAGCGTCTGGGGTACTTAGGAGTTGGTACTCTATATGGAGCAACCAACTCAAGCGAGAATGAGAAACAGAAAAACAAATGAAGACAACAAGGACAACCACCAGACTGATCACTAGGCATCTGTCATTGAGATGGAAGGTAAGTTGTCTAATCAAATTGTTTCTATTCTAATTGATTTAGGTTATAATTATAGCTATGTCTGCTCAATGTGTTATGAAACCAACCCAAGAAAAGATAGAAAAGATAGATCAATGCCTTAGAATTCAGCCTCTTCGAGGGGGCAACCTCCTTTACATTACATAAATGAACAATTCTTGGATGATTCAAATGAAAAAACCTCCTTTCTATATATAGGACTCTAAGGAGTCATAATATAACCCAGCCGACCTAAAAATAATAATATAAAGCCACAAAAATGACAATAGAGGGATTTTATGGGGCACAATAATAACAATATGGGGATAATAGGGGCACAACAACATTAATAAGGGATGCAACTACAATAGTAATGGGGTAATCACTAGTATTATAGGGACCCAACATGCCCCTCTCCTTCAAAAAAGTGTTGTCTTCAACGCTTGAGTAGTTTTGGATGCTTCTGTATAAAATTCCCATCCTCCCATGTGGAATCTTTAGCAGATAAGTTCTTCCACTTGATAAGATACTCCGAAATTGATCGATTTCGTAGCTTCGATTTCAAATGTTTCTCAACGTTTCACCTCCATCATCATAGAATTCTCTTTATCTAGGTTTTGGTTTTCTTGTAGTTGGCATTGTAGGATATAATCACCATTAAATAATTGATTTCCTTCCATGCACATTAACTCCCCTTTGAATGATGGTTCTCCTTCATGGTGTTTAAATAAACTCTTCATATTTTTATTGTGGCCCAATGTATCTAACAAAATGTCGTAATATTTTATTTTATTTTATTGTCAGTCGAGTTAATCAAGCGTTATTGGGTGGGGTTTTGTGGTTGATCTGTGGACCATATTGAGACAGGGCATTTTTATGTCGATTGTTGATTCCCCGAATATTCGAGAATCGGACGGATATGGACGCAGTCAAATAATTGACCGCGCCATGTCTGTCCAATTCCCAGATATTCTAGGAATCAGCAATCGACATAAGCTTGGGGATTGAGACACATTACAATGTTGTCGACTTTCTCCATATCCCAAGGTTCATCCAAAAACGGCGGGCATATACAACCAACATGAACTGGATTATAATGTGACCCCACAACATTGGTGCCAAAGTTTGACCAGAAGAAAAGACCCTTTGATGCCCCATACATGCAACACAAGGATGATAGTCATTACATCTTCGTTGTAATTGTATCACACATTCTCATCACATCTTGCGTTAACATTTCAGCCCAACTGATCATACTTCTTATTGCAGCTTGGACACAGTCATTATGTGTGTTTCTTTGCCTTTCAAATCAACATTGTTCTTTTCTCCTAGCACATGAGAAGCGGACTCTATATGCCTCCCATTGCTCCTTCATGCACTTATTATCCTTTAAAATATTTCACGTTGTGCTTTTACTGGAGTGCGGTGTCATTTAATGTATATCCCTCCTTGCAATCTTGTATAATCTCCCCATCGTGATATGGTTGAATATAGTCTCTATAACTCACTCGGTGTGCCATAATATAATATATGTTAGTAGGGTCATGGGGAATAGAATGAGTTCATATTCTCTTAAATACTAAAGTTCTAAATAGATAGGGTGATTAAAAACATGGTCTAAGTGAGTTTTACAAAGTCTTCAAGAGGCTTCTACATTACTATGTCAGTGAAAAAGCATAGGATGTTTCAAATGTTTGTTTTAAAAGAAAGATATGTGACACAATGTATAAACTTATAAGAACCAACCTTGTATGTACAAGTGAAAGTTTTCCATCAACTTAGCATCCAAGCACATGACTAAATAATAAGGATGTAGAATGAAATCATAATAATATGGTGTTTTAATGGTGTCTAAGTGAAATGATAGTTACTTAAATCCTAATACGCTCAAACATATGAAGGTCAAGGTGGAATATGGTTATCAACATAAGACACCATCCTATAATTTGAAATGCATCTCATGGAGGCATAAGGCTTGAATGATAGATTCACAAACCCTAATGGATTCCAAGGGATGAGGATTAAGATGAAGGAAGTGATGAACAAGTACAATGTGCCACGTAAAGCATGAGTAACCATAGAATTTGATGGGAGCTTGGTCATGACACATCTGATCCATCAAAGACATAGTCATAACCATTGGATCCTTGAAAAGCAAAAGGGGGTACCCAAAATTTGAATAGTGTCAAAAAAATTTGGGTTGTGTTGTAGCGGCTACAACACATAGAAAACCACTGGTAGAATCCAACATCTCAACCTTAGTCCCATTAACAAATCTAGTTTTAAAATGGACACAAGGAAGTATTGAACTAGGTATTGTAGGTACCACTTAAGTTATTTTATCGGTTACAAGTATGTCATTTGTTTGTTCCATGGCTAGGTCCCTTAGTCTTTAAATCCTATATCAAGAGCTCACACGTGTCAGTCTTCAACAATGATATAGAGAACCTGAAAGAGAGCTTATTATATTCAAAATTTTAAAGAGAGTTTCTAGTGTTGCTCCACTACAAGCAGGCATGTTTAGTACCCTGGCAGAGTCACTCAAGAAATCACAAGCATTGCTTCACTGTCAGTAGGCATATTCATGACCTTGGCGAAGTTGTTTGCATCACCTCTATGCAGGAAGCCTTTCTCTTCATTCACCCTTTATTTTATTTTTCATCATGCTTTTGGAATTTTATTAGGCATTCATTGCACCAGGGTGGAAGAGGGATCCCAATTTACTTTACGGGAAAGAGAGGTTATTCCTCGTTTTACAGAAATTGGAAGATCTTTTGAGTTAGGTGTGTCCTCATGCCATATTTCTATGTCATGTCTCTAATTGACAAGTGGACAATGAAAATACAATATAAACTATCAAAACTCGATTGGAAATAAACTTCAAGTTAGAGATATCGGTCTTATAAACTGATTAGAGCTCCCTGCCAATATCCAATCATATTTTCCTTGTTGCTAAAGTAAATTCATGTATAAACATAAGGGACTATGTTTCAATGTCGGTATCTACAAGTGGTTTCCTCCTGAAGTGACCGCATCAACCACACAAGACCATTGGATGGGATCTCAGTATTTTGAACAAGGAGGGTAAATTTGATAAAGGAAGATAATGGGAATTCTTCATGGATCATTTATGTACAACTTAAAGGACATGTAGAGAACAAGGCTCAAATGAGAAGCACATGCATAATGCAAGAAAATGATTGAACGGAAGTATGATTGAAGATAATGCAATGTAGAAAAGAAGGAAATGCAACAAATAATGAAAAAATATGCAATAAAAAGCAATGCAAAATGGTAAGTTAACGTAACTAAAAACAATGCAATGCCCATGCAAACAATCCCAAAATGAAATGCAGAGAAGATGTAGTTGTGTACAACCATGGAAAACTATTATAATAACCAAAAAAAACTATTTTAAAACTAAATTCTGATCGAAAAGAAATGAAGGTTGAGATCAAGTGAAATCAAACTTCCATTATAGCCACAAGAGTTGCCTCCAACCTGCAAACAGAAATATATAAACGATTACTAATAGTATAAAAGGATGTGCAAAAATAAAAATACTTGCCTGAATAGTTTTCACATGAGAATGAAGGTCACGTCTACAAGTAAGAAGGTTAATAAAAAAATGTCGCTCTAGCCATATCACAACTTCATGTCGATAAATAGAATGATAAACAGGAGCATCCTGAAAATCCCTCATGAATGTACATCCATCCATGTCTTCATTCATATAAAGTATCATATAAAATTGAAAGTTCTTATTAGAAAGTAAGCTTGCTAAATAAGAATCCTGTTGGGTCCCTATAATACTAGTGATTACCCCATTACTATTGTAGTTATACCCCCTATTTATATTGTTGTGCCCCTATTACCCCCATATTGTTATTTCTGTGCCCCATAGAATCCCTCTATTGTTATTTTTGTGGCTTTATATTATTATTGTTAGGTCGGTTGGATTATATTGTGACTCCTTAGACTCCTATATATAGAAAGGAGGTTTTGTCATTTGTATCATCCAAGAATTGTTCATTTATGTAATGTAAAGGAGGTTTCCCCCTCGAAGAGGCTGAATTCTAAGGCGTGGATCTCTCTTTTCTATCTTTTTGTGAGTTGGTTTCATAACATTTGGTATCAGAGCTTTGGATTCTAGGGTTTCGCTGCTCCAAACAGGTCATCGTGGCATTTTCGCTATAACTATTTTTCTGTGACGTTTCAGAAGTCACAAAAAAAACCCATTTGAGAAGAAATCACGCTAAACCTTGGGTCCGAATTTCAGAGCTTTTTGCGTGATATTTGCGGAGATATGATCTGAGGAAGTTGGTCTTTTTGCAGACTCCTGAATTACATTCAAAACAGGTGACCTGGGGAAAATCATCATAACTTTCTCTCTGGAGATTGGATTGAAATTTCATAAGAAGGTACAGAAAGAGGACGGAATTTAGTTTCTTGTATGTGTGTTTCAGATTCAAAGGTTGAAACAGGCACTCATGGCACGTCGTACAAGTTCGCTCTACTGAACTAGTCTAAAAGCAAGTCACTGTGGGAGATTTCACATAACCCTTCCTTGGAGAATCCAATTTGGCTCAGACTTGTGGCATTGGAAAGAGGACGCAGAAGGCTACTATAGGTAGCAATTTCAGAATTGGATTATTTGAAATTACAGAGATACATCAGATTCAATATCAGGCTTCTATAAAGTGAAAAAAGGTATGTAGTTTTTTTTTTTAATTTTTTTATAAGTTTGGTTTAACAGAATTCAAAGGGCATAGTAAAGCATTATTATCGGTAACTGATGCCCCGAGGAAAGAAAATGCAAACACCTAGTAAGGAACCTGAAAGCTCTAGCATGACTCATGAAGAAGAGGAAGAAATGCTACATGATATATCAAAATTACAAGAACAAGTGCAACAAATGTCACGCTCACAAAAGCTAACAGAAGCTAAGGTAAATGGCGTGGAATCTAAGATAAATGGCATGGAAGCTAAGATGGAGGATTCGATGGCAAATTTGAAGATAGATTTGAAGACAGACATGGAAGAATTGAAGAAGTTGCTACAAGAAAGGGTCACTAATGGTGAAAAGGTAGTAAAGGAAACTCATGATGAGAACAAAAGAAATGTTAATCATGATTCCATAGACTCTAATGTTGGATCGAAGACTCACCATGTTCCAAAAATCGATATGAGGAAGTTTGATGGCAAGGATCCCGCCACATGGATATTACAGATGGAGCAATTCTTCGATCTCAATAATGTGCAAAACACACAAAAGGTACGTATGGAAACTTTATATTTGGAACCAAATCAGTTTGTATGGTATCAATGGCTTTGTTCTCGTAAACAATTTATCACTTGGGCAATTTTTACGGAAGAATTGATAGCACATTATGAGGATACAAAAAGCAACACTTTTTTTAGCCAATTGATAAGTCTCAAACAAAAGGGTTCAATAATGGAGCACATTGAGGAGTTCCAAAAATTGAACATAAGGGTAAAAGATATTCCAGAGGAGCATAGGATTGATGTGTTCATAGGGTCTTTAAAGGATAATATCCAACATGATGTGCGCCTTTGGGAACCTGATTCATTAGAGAAGGCATTCAGGTTAGCAAGAAAAATGGAAAGAAAAATTATGGCAACTAGGAAGCATACCATTCACAACTATAAAGACGGAAGTGTTGTTGCCCATAGTCTTCCACAACCTACAAGGTTGACACCACAACAATTGGAAGAAAAAAGAGCAAAAGGGCTTTGTTACAATTGTGATAGCAAATACACAAAAGGTCATAAGTGTGCTGAGAAGAAATTATTCTACATAGATTGTGAAGAGGAAGAAGAAAAGGAGCAAGAAAGGTCAAAAGAAGAGGATATATTCCAGGAACAAAGCCTAGATGAAGAACAAATAAATCCGACCATATCTTGTAATGCATTGGCGGGAATTACCACTCCTCAAACCATCAAGATAGAAGGACAAATCAAGAAGAAAAAGGTAATAGTGTTGATTGATTCAGGAAGCACCCACAATTTTATTCATTGTAGGGTAGCAAAAGAATTGAATTGCTTCCTATATCCAGCACCAGAGTGTCAAGTGATGATTGCAAATGGAGGAACAATAAATTGTTCTGGAAAGTGCCATAATATCAAGCTATCCATGGGAGAATATGTATTGACTAGCCCAATGCTTTCCATTCCAATGGGAGGTGCTGATGTTGTACTAGGAGTCCAATGGCTACAATCCTTGGGTACAATAGCTTTTAATTTTCAAGAACTTTTCATGAAATTTTCTGTGGAAGGAAAGGAAGTTGAATTAAGGGGTATTGCAGGGAAACCAGGAAAGATAATCAGCTCTAATGGCATGACAAAGCTTCTAAAAAAGGAGCAAAGAGGTGTAATTGCACAATTATGTTCGCTAGATGTTTCCACATTGGAATCATCTATTTCTCCAGATCTCCAAAAAGTCTTGGACAATCATTCCAAGGTATTTGAGACTCCCAAAGGTCTCCCACCTATGCGTGATCATGATCATGCTATTCATCTGATTCCAGGAAGTGTTCCTCCAAACATCAGGCCGTACAGATATCCATATGTCCAAAAAAGTGAAATTGAACGTATGGTTGCAGAAATGCTAGAGGCTGGTATAATTCAACCGAGTCAAAGTTCTTTCTCAGCTCCAGTAGTATTGGTGCACAAGAAGGATGGATCATGGCGCATGTGTCCAGATTATAGGGAGCTCAACAAGCTCACTATTAAAGATAAGTTCCCCATTCCTGTTATTGATGAATTACTGGATGAATTGCATGGATCAATTTACTTCACCAAGTTGGATCTTCGTTCAGGATATCATCAAATTAGAATGAAGATTGAAGACATTCTGAAAACGGCATTTAGAACTCATGAGGGTCATTATGAATTTTTGGTCATGCCTTTTGGCCTTACCAATGCACCTTCAACATTTCAAGGTTTGATGAATTCAATTTTCAAACCATTCCTTAGAAAATTTGTGTTAGTATTTTTTGATGATATACTAATCTACAGCAAGTCTTGGAAGGATCATGTTGAACATGTTGACAGGGTGCTACAACTATTGGAGGAGAAACAATTATATGCAAAAAGATCCAAATGTTTCTTTGGAGTCCAGGAGGTGGAATATTTGGGTCATATTGTATCTCATGAAGGAGTTAAGGTAGACCCTAGCAAAATTAAAGCCATTAAGGAATGGAAAATCCCCACATCCATAAAGCATCTGCGAGGATTTCTTGGGTTGACAGGGTATTATCGCAAGTTTGTTAAGAATTATGGGAGAATAGCAGCACCTCTAACAACATTATTGAAGAAAGATTCATTTTCATGGACTTCGGAAGCAACAAAGGCCTTTGAACATCTTAAAGAGGCAATGTGCCAAGCACCGGTCTTAGCTACACCGGACTTCACAAAAACCTTTATTGTGGAATGTGATGCTTCAGGAAATGGAATTGGTGTTGTTCTAATGCAAGATGAAAGACCCATTGCTTTTGAAAGTCGTCCAATCAAGGGAAAGTTTTTAAGCAAAGCTATTTATGAGAAGGAAATGTTGGCAATACCCATGCACTTAAGAAATGGCGACCCTACCTAATGGGAAGACACTTCAAGGTAAAAACGGATCATGATAGCCTTAAATACTTTTTAGAACAAAGATTATCCTCTGAAGAGCAACAAAAGTGGGTCACAAAGATGTTGGGTTATGACTTTGAAATCATCTACAAAAAAGGGAAGCAAAATGTGGTGGCAGATGCACTCTCAAGAAAGGATGAGGATGTGGAAGCATTGTTGTGTGCCATTTCTATTATCCAACCAGATTGGATAAACGAAGCAAGGGAGGAATGGAAGAACGACGAAGAAGTGTGGGCACTTATTCAAAAGCTACAACAAGATTCCAGTACTTCTGATACATTTAGCTGGAAAAATGATTCGTTATGGTACAAAGATCGCTTATACCTCTGTAAGAATTCCCAGCTAAAACAAAAGATTCTTATGGAATTGCACACTTCTCCCTTAGGAGGGCACTTAGGATTTTTAAAAACTTACCACAGGGTTAAGAAGGAATTTTTTTGGGATGGCCTTAAATCATATATTCAAAAGTTTGTGGCGGAATGTTTGGTTTTCCAGCAAAATAAAGTTGAAACAATTAAGACACCAGGTCTATTACAACCTTTATCCATTCCAAGCCAACGTTGGGAGGAGGTTTCAATGGATTTTATCACAGGTTTACCCAAGTCTGAGGGAAAGAGTGTCATCATGGTGGTAGTTGACAGACTTACCAAGTATGCACACTTTTGTGCATTATCACATCCATTTAAAGCCAGTACAGTTTCTACTACATTTATGGAAACAGTTCAAAAGCTACATGGAAACCCAAAGATTATTGTAAGTGACAGAGATCCCATTTTCACTGGAAATTTTTGGACAAAATTATTTTCTTGTCTTGGTACTCAGTTAGCTCATAGCTCATCTTATCATCCTCAATCTGATGGGCAAACTGAGATAGTAAACAAATGTTTGGAAGGATATCTTCGTTGCTTTGTATATGATAAACAGACACAATGGGTCAAATGGTTGCCTCTGGCTGAATGGTGGTATAACACTTCCTTCCATACATCAACAAAAATGACCCCATTTATGGCACTTTATGGGTATCAACCACCATCCATCACATCATATTTAAGAGAAAATTCTAAGGTTCAGGCAGTGGAACATCACATCGAACATCAACAACAAGTCCTCCAACTCTTAAAGGATAACCTCGTGTTGGCACAAAATAGAATGAAACAACAGGCAGATCAACATCGCAGTGAAAGAAGTTTTGATGTAGGTGATTGGGTATTCCTACGGCTACAACCATATAAGCAAATGTCCCTAAAGCAAGCTAAGAAGGATAATAAATTATCACCAAAGTATTATGGTCCGTACAAGGTGTTGGAAAAGATTGGTACTATGGCATACAAATTGGAGCTTCCTGCAGCTTCTCGGTTGCACCCAGTTTTCCATGTTTCATGTTTAAAGAAGGTTATAGGTGACAAGCTCCCAATTCAAACAATGTTGCCAGAACTTGACGAGGAAGGAAAAATTATATTGGAACCGGAAGCAATCACAGAAACAAGAACTCGACAGCTACGAAATCGATCAATTTCAGAGTATCTTATCAAGTGGAAGAACTTATCCGCTGAAGATTCCACATGGGAGGATGAGAATTTTATGCAGAAGTATCCAAAACTACTCAAGCATTGAGGATAAAACTTTTTTGAAGGAGAGGGGCATGTTGGGTCCCTATAATACTAGTGATTACCCCATTACTATTGTAGTTATACCCCCTATTTATATTGTTGTGCCCCTATTACCCCCATATTGTTATTTCTTTGCCCCATAGAATCCCTCTATTGTTATTTTTGTGGCTTTATATTATTATTGTTAGGTCGGCTGGATTATATTGTGACTCCTTAGACTCCTATATATAGAAAGGAGGTTTTGTCATTTGTATCATCCAAGAATTGTTCATTTATGTAATGTAAAGGAGGTTGCCCCCTCGAAGAGGCTGAATTCTAAGGCGTGGATCTCTCTTTTCTATCTTTTTGTGAGCTGGTTTCATAACAAGTCCTCCATCCAATCAGCGATTATGTCATGAAATTGGAAATAATGAGAATGAGAGACCCGAAAATCATTCAAAGATGAACATTGATTAAATGAAAATGTACTAGGGAAAGACTCTTGTGGAGAAAAATTATTTTGATCATCTTCAAAGATATTTTCAATATCGTGAGGACCTGACACCAACCATTAGCAGAATTTGGAGGGCCTCAACCACTTGGAAAGTGTCTAAACTCTAAAATGATGCATGGATCATCGAATTTGGGTGGCTCATAAAAATCAACCAGTGAATAAGAACAACTATCAGTATATGTATCTGTGAATTCATTGTCAATAGAATGATAGTTGTTACATCCACTAATTTGATCAGATTTGGCATTTAACACAAGAGGCTCTTGATGGATAAATAAATTTCAATGAATCAGTTGAAGGACTTCCTTGAACATTTAAAGTTTTAGAATCTTCCTCCTCGCCTACAATGGATTGGAAATTAGGTAAATCATGAACAACGCTTCAATATTTTCATCTTCTCATTGTCATACAACACTGTCATCTACCTGATTGTAATCAAGACCAGTAGGTTAGACATATAAATAATTATGAGCAATTGGTGGTGTAGCGGACTCATCAAACACATCAAGGTACAATAAATAATGTTTTATAGGTGAAGGAAGATTGAAAGACTAAGGTGAATAAATGTCAGTTGCTACTAAATCTGATTCAAAGTTCAAATCTTGGGTACTCATATTAGCTTGTAAAGACAATAGATCAATGTGTAATTTATACTCTATGAAACTATTTGAACATTTACCATCACCCAAGAAAATTCCTTGCTCATGGCAGGGAGGGAAATGTAGGAGCATATCATGGGGTGGTTGAAGAATAACAGAAATTTCATTTACATGATGGTCAAAAGATGATATACCAATGTGATTTTCAGATTGACCTCGCTCTTATTCACCAGGACATATTGAAGTTTCAAAAGCATGACAATTTGTTTCCTTATCTTGAAATGATCCTTCATTTCCTAATTCATGAGAAACATAAACTTCAATGTCAGTACGAGAGTTTGTTAACTCATTGGGGAACAAAGATGGTCTATAATGAGAGGAGGTAGGGGGATCCATCTCCTCTTCGAAGGCTTGATATTTTGTTTGAGTCTCACCAGAACAAGAAACACAAGTTGGCATAAAAACTTGTTGATTTGCAGGTGGTGGATTATTAGAATCATCAGTAATCAGTTCCGATTCAAATTGCTCCAAAGAAAGGTGAACCAATTTTGCACACTTTTCCTACAAATAATTCCAATCCAAGTATCTCTAAAGAAGGTTATAAGAAAGGTTGTTAAATATACATATAAAATGATCTAATGATTCACCGTTTCATTCTAAGCTTGTTGATCTTTCCAAAAAAATATTGGTGACTATATACCTCAAAAGGAAATAAGAACTCATAAATAGATGCAGGTCGTAAATTTTGAGACCAAACTGTGACATGGCCTTCAAAGGAAAGAGTGAAAAGTCTACATATCATTGCTTCATCCAAAAAATGAATTGAGATACAACCTTCAAGGAATTGATCAAGATGTTTTGATGCATAAATTTCACTCTCACCATTAAACTTGTTTTTTGATAAGAGATAAGCTTCGACAAGATTTTGAGAAGATATTTCTCCAAAAACACAACTCCAAACACAAGGTTCAGAAGAATCCATTATAAGATAAATGAATTAAACTCGGGTCGGTTTTTCATCTACGCTCCTTCTAGCACCAAATTCATTGACGGTGTTGGATAATCCGCCAACACTAGGGTGTCTCCCCAGTATGAAGTCTCAATTAGACCTCACACAATTTGGGATAGGAACCCCATCCAAATACCAGCCCAGCTACCATTATGTGTGTGTTTTTCTCTTGGGTATCAGATGTAGAGATAAGTGTGATACCAAGTGTACTATGTTAAAAGAATGAGATGAGATCATCTCTCCATTGACATCTTGTGAAACATGATATATTAACACAACAACAACATGATGAGCAAGAACATGACTTTAGAGAGAATTACATAGCCGAAACTAATTGAGACATAGACAAAGTGAAAGAGTTAAAAATCAACAAAAAATTAGTTTAGCATCAATTACTAGCACAACATTAAATGAGAAGCAAAGATTCAATGCCTACACACAAGTTGCATGAAAACAAATTGCTTCATAAACATGGAACCGATGTGTAGACCCATGCATACATAATTTAAATACCATATAGGCTATAGCTAATATAAAAATAGAGAAACAGATGGGAATCAATGCATGAATGGAAAACTTCTCATTAATATTATCATCTATCCAAACACATGTACATAAGCACGTCAAAACCCACTAGTGGGATGACAACAGTTCATATCATCTTCATAACATAACACTAGCCTCACAATCCCTCCACCTATAGGCTACCAAGATCGAGTTCCTTTAGCTCCTTGAGGTCAAAATAGCAATAATATTACTAGCCTATCTTAAGTGTTAAAAGCCCTCTTGAATGATGCATGATTTTGTATTTGTAGAGGTGGGGTGACCTTTCACCTTCCCCATGACTCTTGAACTCCCTCATGACCTTTCGACTTCCCATTGACTTTTCATCTTCCCTAAGGCCTTTCGACTTTCACCATAACTCTTAGATTCTCATGTGACCTTTGATATTCTTCTTTTGTCCTTTTCCATAGTTTTAATATTTTGTCATTTATGACAAAATAATATTTACAACATGATATTGGAAAGTTGACGAGCTCTGATATAGCCCATTCAATCTTGGGCTTTGTTGAAGTCTTCATTATGCCTGAGGGTCACCTTGGCATTGGGTTGACTATTCAATAGTTGTTACTATGTTTGAATATGCATCTATGAAGTGTTTAGGTCTAAATGGCCAACATACTTTGCAACTCCAATCCTACAAACACAGCCATCAATTTGTATAATTAGTGTTAACGGTTGATAATAGTTCACTTCCCTTAAAATGATCCTTTCATCTTGATGCAACATTGATCCATCAATGGTGTTTTACGTATCTTGGTCTCCTTACATCGCATTCCCTTGTTTTTTATAAAACATTGCATCTTTTGTCTTTCTCATCACATTTGTATAGCCTCCAAGTTGCTCTTGTCGCACTATAGTGTTGCAACAATACAATGGTAGCTTGGACATTTGATGCGCTTATGCCATAGAGCAGTGTGAACTACCCTTTATTTCTAAACTTCTCGGTAGCCTTGTGTCTTCACCCTTCGACATGTAAATTTCCTGAGCTAGGGCATATTATCTTCATATGTTATGGCCTCTCAAAACATTATGACTATTACTTTTTCACCCCACATTGGAATATGAATTTTCAAAGCTACTTTATATCACGTGGTTCTCCTCATAGCAAACATCCATTTCATTGTATCTCTGTGTGCAAGCATTATCATATAAGCTTTTGACACCTTGATACCTTAGAGTAATCATTAGTGCTACATTTGAATTAGTTATTCAACACATTCTTTAATCATCCTCAACACATTGCATTGCTATCTTAATCAACACATTCATTATATTTTTGTGTATCAAGGCTCTTTTAAGGTATCATTCGCTTGTCGCACTCTACTTTGATGGAAGCTAAATCGTCGTCGTGCTTTTGCAATCTAGTTGGGTGATATTATGCTAGGGGTAGAAGTTTTGATAGTAGATAAGACTAGCTTGCTTCTCTATAATGTTTCACTACACTAGAAATATCTATTTTTAATCATGATATCACACTCCATAATCAGAATGGAAGACCATGTTCCTCATTGTTATGCGCTAGTGCGAACGTTTATAGTTTTCATCACTTGTCGAACCTGGTGATTTCATTTCATATGCCAATATCTTCATATTCAGCCATGCATTCTTGATCTTAGCGCAGATTTGGGTGCATTGTGTATTCAAACCTTGGGCACTATCATAATCTTTATCACAAATCCCTTATTATAATAATTGTCGAATGTATGCAATATAGACTTACAGCGGCAATGATTTATAGTTTCTTCCACGTTAGGGGAATTTTGAGGTCTAAAATGGGTCTCCTAAGAAAAATGTACAACCAAAACAAACTTTATAAGAACGAATAGGATTCAAGATGATGATTTCAACCATGGGCTATGATTCACCATTTTTGGAGTAAACAAATAAAAAGATTAAAAAATAATAAAATAATAAAACTACTTTTTCAACATATCTCCCTAAGTTTTTACTCAAATTTCAAGGAGTACTCTTTGAATGCAAAATTTAAGTCCTCATTCAAGGAGTACCCATGTTTCATACTTTCAATGGACCCTGATACATTAAAAATGAGAAATACATGAAAAAATGTGATTGCAATCACGTTTTTAATGTATTTCTCATTTTTTGTGTAGTAGGATTCATCAAAAGTATGCAACATGTGTATTACTTGAATAAGAAATCAATTTTTTCATCCAACGAGTGTTGTCATTTGAAATTTGAGTAAACCCATATGGAGATAAGTTGAAAATATGAGTTGAAAAAATATATTTTTATTTTTTCCCTCTAAAACTTGATGATGTAATCTAATCTTATTTTATTATTTCCACTATTATTTTATAATTTCCATAGGAGGCCCATTTTAGACCTCAAAATTCCCCTAATGTTTACGCAGTTGCAATTAGGAATTCTAAACCTTCTCCTTACTGGTATGATGTGAATTTGCAATTTTATCCCTTTCTAAAGGTGTGCATATGATCTAATTAAAACATCTATTTTGTTTTGCTTCGCACCATAGCATCCATTGCATGTCATTTAAATCATTGCTTACCTTGTGTTTGACATGTTTTAATGTATTATGCTTGTCAATATGTAATTGAAAATTCATCATTAGTTAGACCTTTTCAACTCTCCTTCGTTTAACATGTGGCAATAGTTCTATTATATCGTATTTTCATTGCATGTATATCTATAACTGTATAACATATATTTAAACTACCTCCAACACATGTCCACAATTCTTCCAATGTGCTGCAATATCACTTCAATGCTCTAGCATCCTTAAAATGACTACTTAAGTGGTTTTTGAATCTATCATTTCCATGGTAAGATGTAGTGCACTATCGTCAGCGTAATAGTTAGGGACATGCACTCAAGGCTCTGGTCATGAAATGTGCAGTGTGCAGCATTTATTTCCTGCCTTCCCATAATGTGTTGGCGGCAACTCAAGAGTTGAATACAAGTTTTCAAGACAAGATACTTGGCAATGCGCAGTGTGCTTACCTATGATGTCTTGCAACACATTTTCTAGCAGCATATTATATAAGTTACGCGTGACATTCGACCATAGTATCGCTATTTTGAATTGGCACTAAGCATGCACCTGATATCTTGTCGTCCCTTCCTCAATTTGTTTGATATATATATATATATATATATATATATATATATATATATATATATATATATATATGTGTGTACTACAAATTTCACTCTTATGTTTGAAAAAGTGTTGCACGTATCCTTGTTTTATTGTTTGTTTTATCACAATGTGATTCAATCCTTATTTCATGTTCCAAGATTTACACATGCTTATGAAGATTTCTCTCCAATGTGCATATAGTGTTATCCCATCTTCCTATACATTGTATATATGTTCACTTTTCAATGAAGCACATGTTGTGTTTTGTATGGTCCTTTTTTTCTCTACATGTGTATTTGGCTCTTTATCCTTGAAGGATTTTTTTAATATTTTGTATGCATTTAGATGTTTCTCACCTTCATCGTTATTGAATTTTCCTTATGTAGGTCTTGGTTTTATTGTGGTTAGCCTTGTATGATATAATCACTAGTGAATAATCTCTTTCCTTCAATGTGCATTAACTGTACTATTTGAAATGGTTCTCCTTCATGGCATTTAAATTACTTCTTCACACTTTATTTTGACCCAATGTATATAACAAAATGTTGTAACATTTTTTTATTGTCATTCGAGTTAATCAAGAATTATTGGGTGGGCTGTCGTGGTCAATCCCTAGACAATACTAGGTCTATACAACCAACATGAACTAAATTATAATGCAACCCCATGGTGTTGGTTTGCATGCAACATTGGCACCAAAATTTGACCAGAAGGTTAGGCCCTTTGATGCCCCCCATATGTGCAACACAGAGATGATAGTCATTAAATCTCGGGTGCAATGTTATCGCACCTATTCACCGCACCTTGCATTAACATGTGTGTGAAACTTATCATACTTCTTATTGCATTTTGGGCGCAGTCCTTATGTGTGTCGCTTCACCTTTCAAATCAGTGTTGTTCTTCAATTCTAGCGCATTACAAAATGGGCTCTCTGTGCCTCCAATAGCTCCTTCATGAACTTATTATCCTTTTTCTTAGAATATGTTACATTATGCTTCACCTAGAGTGCGATGTCATTTAATATATAACCCTCCTCACAATCTTGTATAATGTCCCCATCATGATATGGTTGAACATATTCTCCATAGCTCACCCTGTGTGCCATAATATAATAAAGGTTAGTAGTGTCATGGGGAATAGAATGATTTCATATCCACTTAAATACTAAATCTCTAAATAGATAGGGTGATTAAAAACATGGTCTAAGTGAGTTTTACAAAGTACTCAAGATACTTCTAGATTACTATGACAGTGCAAGCACTTAGGATGTTTCAAATGTTTCTTTTAAAAGAAAGATATGTGACACAATCTATAAACTTATAAGAACCAGTCTTGCATGTACAAGTGAAATTTCTCCATCAACTTAACACCCAAGCATATGACTAAATGGCAATGATGTAGAATTCAATCATAATAATATGGGGTTTTAACAATGTTTAAGTGAAATGACAGTTACTTAAATCCTAATATGCTCAAACAGATGAGGGTCAAGGTAGAATATGGTTATCAACATAAGACACCTTCCTATCATTTGGAATGCATCCCACGGAGACATTACCCTTGAATGACAAATTCACAACCCTAATGAATTCCAAGGAATGAAGATCAAGATGAAGGAAGTGATGAACATGTACATTGTGCCTCATAAAGCATGAGTAACCGAAGGATTTGATGAGAGCTTGGTCATGACACATCTAATCCATCAAATACATAGTCATGACCATTGGATCCTTGAAAAGAAAAAGGGGAAACCCAAAATTTGGATAATGTCAAAAAAATATGGGTGGTGTTGTAGAGGCTACAAGACATGGTGAACCACTCATAGAATCCAACATCTATGCATTAGTCCCTTTAATAGATTTAGTCTTAAAATGAATGAAAGTATTGAAATAGGTACTATGGGTATCAATTAAATTATTTGACCAGCTACAAGTATTCCATTTGTTTGTTCCATTGCTAGGTCCCTTAGTCTTTAAATGTTATATCACGAGTTCACACATGTTAGTCTTCAACAATGATATAGATAACCTAAAAGACAGATTATTATATTCAAAACTTTAAAGTGAGTTTCTTGTGTTTCTTTCCTTCCAGGAGGCCTATTTAGTACCCTGGAGGAGTCACTCAAGAAATCACAAGCATTTCTTCACTGGAAAAAAGTTTATTAAGTACCCCGGCAAAATTTCTTACATCATTTCTTTATGTAGGAAGCATTTCTCTTCTTTCATCCATTATTTTTTTTTTCATTATGCTTTTGTAATTTTATTAGGCATTCATTGTGCTAGGGTGGAGGAGGGATCCTAATTTATTTTATAGGAAAGAGAGGTTGTTCCTTGTTTTATAGAAACTCAAATATATTCTAAGTTAGGTGTATCCTCATGCCATATTTCTATATCACATCTCTGACTGGAAAGTGGACAATGAAAATACAATATAAACTATTAGAACCTAACCAAAAACAAACATCAAGTTATAGATATCGGTCTTACAAATTGATTAGAGTTTGCCCAAAGTATCTAATCGTATTTTCCTTGTTGATAAAGTAAAGTAATGTATAAACATAAGGGACTAGGTTTCAATGTCAGTATCTATAAGTGGTTGCCTCCTCAAGTGACCGCAACAACCACACAAGACCATTGGATGGGATCTAGGTATTTTAACAAGGCAAGTGAATTAGATAAAGGGAGATAATGGGAATTCTTCATGGATCATTTATGTACAACTTGTAGCACATGAAGAGAACAAGGCTCAAATAATAATCACATGCATAATGCAAGAAAATGATTGAAAAAGGTACAGCTGAAGGTAATGCAATGTAGACAAGAAGAAATTGCAACAAATAATGAAAATTTCCACCAAAAAAAAAAAAAAAAAAAAAAAAAAAAAAAAAAAAAATTCAAGATGGTAAGTTAATGTAATAAAAAGCAATGCAATGCCCATGCAAACAATTCCAAAATGAAATGTAGAGCACATGCATTTATGTACAACCATGGAAAAATATTATAATAAGAAAACAAAACTATCTTATACCTAAATCCTAATCTGAAAGGGATGGAGGTCGAGATCAAGTGAAATCAAACTTCCAATGTAGCCATAAGAGCTGTCTTTGACCTATAAATAGAAATATATAAACAATTAGTAAAGTATAAAAGGATGTGCAAAAATAAAAATACTTGCCTGAATAGCTTGCGCATAAGAATGAAGGTCACGTCTATAAGTAAGAAGGTTAATCAAAACATGATGTTTTAACGAGATCACAACTTCATGTCGATAAATAGAATGATAAATAGTAGCATCCTAAAAATCCCTCATGAAAGTACATCTATCCACATCTTCATTCATAGAAAGTATGAGATAAAATTGAAATTTATTATTAGCAAGAGATCTTGCTAAATAAGACTCCTCCAACCAATTAGTGATTTTGTCATGAAATTGGAAATGATTATTATGAGAGACCCGAAAATAATTCAAAGATGAACATTGATTAAATGAAATTGTACTAGAGGAAGAGTCTTGTGGAGAGATATTGTCAATATCGTGAGGCCTTGACATAAACATCAGCAAAATTTGAAGTGCTCAACCTCTTCACAAGTGTTTAAACTCTAAAATAATGAATGGAACATTGAATTTGGGTGGCTTGGAAAAATCAGCAAGTGAATAAGAACAACTATCATTAGATGTATATGTGAATACATTGTCAATAGAATGATAGTTGTTACATCCACTAATTTGATCAAATTTGACATTTAACATAAGAGAATATTCATGGATAAAGAATATGAATGAATCGGTGTTGACGAATGATGATGAAAATGAAAAGTGACTCCCCTCTATTTTTATGAGGGAAACCAAGTCATTGTTTCATGAATTTCAAGCAAAACACATAAACAATTTACTTTAGCATTCCACTAGGTCAAAACTCACAAGTCGACCTTCAAATAGATTCTAAAACATAAAAAAATGTCAAAAATAACCCACACATGTGGAATGAAAATGGTCTCCACCATGGCGTCGTCCTCCAAAATATCCAATAATGCATCTAGAAACTAAGGCAATGTTCCAAGATTTATCCTCACTCCAAGAAAATCCCAAAATGCAAGTGTACATCTCCAAAAGGTGCCTTCTCCACTATGATGTCACCCAAATAAACCCTAAATCACCCTTTTCATGCATGTGGGAGTAATTTGGCACCTCTCAAAGCAAGCCTTGGCATCGAAAAGGGATGTGATATACTTCCCAAGTTATCTCTATGATAACCATCCTCATATTGGTTCTAAAAAAAGGTATCGTCCATCAAACAGGATCAAGGCCAACCTAGGGGCGACCGTGGTCCATCTAAGCGCATTATCAAATAGTCCAATGCCCAATATTTCAATCTCGACATTTCAGCATTTGGAGGCTCATCAAGAGGTGTAGTAACAATTGGAAGTTGATCAAGGCCCAACATTCATCTTTGGAGGGTCAGTTGGGGCCACAAATTCAAATTTTCTCTTAGAATGGGGAAAAGTACCCCCTAGAATGGTGCAAAGTACCCCCTAGAAGGTGTTGAAGAAGATTCAAGCTATCCCTTAAGGGATCTATGTTGCATATTTGATACCGTATAAACAAAACCTCTTAATATCAAGTTATATCACCTCCATTAGGGAAATGAAACCAATAAAGTGTCATAATGAACCATATCCAATGTAAGGGCCATAGGAATACTTCATAAAAAACTCACCTTCAAATGTCTAACTAGATGAGGATATGAAAACAAGCTACCTCACTTAGGGTTGATTAGGTCAGAAACCCTATTAGGTATTTCCAACCCCCAAAAGGGAGTGACATGTCTCATCTTAGCCTATAAACCCATAGATGTTTGTGATATGATAATCATGAAGTGGGAGAAACTTCAAGGATAGTGCCACATCCATGAGACCAACTAATTGGGGTTCAATATCTTGAGTGTAATAATGTAAGGAGGTAAAAATCATGGTTGCATGTGTTACCCCTTTCCTTAACCTTTTGTTTCCACCCCTTTAGTACACCTTTTACTTTAATGAGTTATATTTATTTGGTGCATAACTTAGGTGCCCAAGCTTGCTTTCTTTTTTTCTAATAATCCTTTAAGATGTAGAAGTTTCTCACTCATCGAGGTTAGGGCATCCAAGAGTTACTTTATTTAAATTAATCAGTAAATGCATGAAGAACTGGGTGATGGCTAATGAGGGCGATAGAGCTCATGCTAGTCTTTTTCCCATGAACTAAATAGTATCCCAACAATCTCTTGCATTTTACAGTTTCTTTCATTGTGGCTTTATATAATTTTGACATTATTTTAACTACATCAACCTTTGAGTCCAAGTTTTAGAGCCTTGACTTAAGGATGTGCATATATGGTGCCAATCCCAATGACTAATGACTACCAACCCAAATAATGGAGATGGATAATTGGGACATGCTATATTAATCAATGCCTCCCCCTTAATGCCTCTTCTAAGGCCCCAAAAGATATTCTACTAGACTATAATCAAAGACTAACCTCTCAAGTGAAGTGAGAGAACAATGATACAATCAAAATCAGTCAATCATCCAGTTTTCCCCATTATCCACATCAATATGCCCATAACATTAAATGAAAGTACATTATTACAAAAATGGTTAGAGTATTATTGTCGCTGCGACAAACACCCTCCAAAATTTTGCATACACTAGAATTTTGGAGCCTACTAGGATCTTGTGATCGGTCATTCCGTAGTCACTTCTTGGTCAGTTGCTGATCTTTGAGCTTTGTTCTTGGATTGGAAGTGTCAAAGTCACTTGCTCACACATTCTCATTCTATAACAAGCACATGAGCGCATTATTTTACACAAGCTTGGACAATAATAGTAAGTTCCATCAAGATTGTGCATGTGCGATGTCCAATCCATGTCGACAATCAGTGCGCACTGACAATGACAATTTCTCACATTCTAGCTGCGTTTCTACTTCCATTTCGGTGAGTTTTGCAAATTGTCTCTTATGCACACCTTTGTTCTCGTGAGTGTCATTTTCATGTTTTTGGTTGTCGCTTTCACTTTAATTAGTGTCATTTTCATGTTATATTTGTTTCGGCATGTGTTAATTTCACTATCGTTCACATATTGCAAGAGTCATTCGCACTTTAGCAATTGTCATATTTTCGCATGTTAACTGTTGCACAATGTATGTATGCTTGTTATGGTGGTTTCAAGGGGTTATATTTGTGTGAATGAGTTGATATAATCATGTAAACATCATTCACACTCATTCCCAAATTTTTAAGCACTGTCGCACAAGTGTCATCATAGTTATCGCAAAGTGTACCTTTAGTATCGCACTCATCGTAAAGTCATCGCAAAATTGTCACATTGAGGGAAATATGTTGTTAATTTGTTCCATATGATCTATGTTGTTGTGTCATCAAAGTTTTTAAAGGGTATGATCAGATTCAAGACATATCACTATTCACAATAGTCTCTTCGATCCCACACTTAGCCAAATTTCGAAAAATTATCAGCAACCTAGCCTCATACAACCCTCTTGAATTGTGCATTGTGCATTCTTAGCCCTCAAGCAGCGACCTTGTCTCTTTTAATTGTGAAATGCATAGTCTCTTCCTCCTAGAACTACATATTTCACAACCTCAATGCTCAATCCTAGCCCTTAAGTCCCTAAACTACGCAATCTTTCTCTCCATCCAACTCAGCACTGCACATTGCACAGTCTCAATCCTCAAGCCTTAGTCTTGAGCTCCTAAACTATGCAATTATGCAATCATCTGGCCTCATGTCCTTCCGGTACTGCGCATTTCACATTTTCGGTGCTCAAGCTTAGGCCCTAGCCTCCAAAACTGCTCAATCATGCCCTCCAACTAGGCATGAATTGTGCATTTTGCAATCTTAGACCTAAACCCCAATACTTGAGCCCTTGATTTGCATAATTGCATTATCCCAAAATCTTCTTTGCCTCCCATAATTACGTAGTTGATTGAAATAGTGCCCAACCCCTCAACCTGGCTCACTGAACTCCCAAACTACGCAATCTTCTTCCTCAATCCATCCTAAATTGGGAAGTGTGCAGTCTCAAGGCTCAAGCTTCACCCTTGACTACCTGAGTTGCGCAATTGCGCAGTTACTAAACCTATTTCCTAGCCTGTCAGACAATTTCGGATCAATCAGTGGATCAATATGCACCATCATAGACTAGGGGTTTATCATACTGATGTTGTCTTGTCATGAGTGGATTGCAGAGGCAAGTACTCTATCATGTTGTGGCAAGATTATGAAGAGGGAGATGGAGAAGGAGGACATGCTAGAAGACACATATGGAGTTGAAGAGTAAGATGATCAGCAAGCGAGAAGACGAAGGAACACTAGACTATAATAGAAGATTAAGATCAATATCACATGGAAGGCTCCTTATCTTGAAGTCATAAGGAGGAGGAAAAAGAATAACGTGTACCATCTTTTCAAGAAGATACAAAGAAAGAAGCAGCAAGAAGGACATCATGGCACTGTCACATCATCATGCAATCCATGTCATTAGTGTCATGTCATGTCTTGTCACAAGTCATCATATGCCACATCATTATTGTGGATTGTGTAATTATCTATTCAAAATGTATTGTAAAGTGGAAGTCCAAAGGACACATTCAAAATACAAAGAGTCATGTAAATTCAAAAATTCATAGGAAGTCAAACAACCATGAGGGTAGTCAAAGAGTCACAAGGAAGGTGAAGCATCACCTCTTGGTTATATATACACCGTCATTGTATGAGCAAGGGACTTTTCACCTTGGATCCTCCCGCAAGGCATTAGAAATACAAACTAGTTCTTTTGAGGAGCAAGGAGTGGCTCCAACGCTCCACTATTGGAGCTAGTGATGTTTAGTGTATACATGTGTCTTGGGAATTTTACTTAATAACAAAAGCCTTCATAGTTGGCACGTTCTTCATGTTGAAAAGTGTGCAACAAGAAATGCTTGTTGAGAATGCAACAACATGATGGAGCTTAGTGAAAAGAGTCACCTTCACTAAGTGGGCCCGTAGGCAAATTATGGCACAAGTTCTATTTTTGATCCCAGTAGGGATGATCACAGTATGGGTGATCACAGTATGAATGATCACACTATGGGTGATCACAGTATGGGTGACCACAGTATGGGTGACCACAGTCACAGTATGAGTGATCAAAGTCTATTTTTAGACTGGCTGTCAAAAATAGAAAAGTCAAATATTATTGTCTCATAATAATATTTGGACTATAAACTTGATCTTATTCTCTTGGAGCACTTCAGGATGAGCTACGAATGTGGTACATGCAGATCCTAGAAGGAAATACGTGGTTACCTATGGGATGACTAATATTTGCATGCAAGACTTCAGTTAGAACTCAAGTGAGTTGAGTTTAGTGGACTGGAGGTGCAGTTGATGGAGTTGTGTTCAGTTTAGCTTTGTTAAACTAGTTGTATTTAGTCTAACTGATTAATAGACTAGAGATGAGTTGGGTGAATTAGTTATTAATTAATTCACAAGTTATTAACTCATGATGCAACTATAGAATACATCAGTTAACTTAGTTGCATGTCAATGCATGTTCAGTTCAGCACGGACAGGTGTTAGAGGATCAGATTGCTATCAGTTGTGAATATAGTTGTGCATGATGATTTGCACAATCAGAGGGATTGAGTATGCCAATGAATTGGCCAATACCAAGAATTGTAGCCTGTGCTCACGTCCAACATAGTGTGAGTGATTCTTTGCAGGTGAAATATGAGTTTGGTAAACCATTCTCATCAGTTCTTGAGCAGGTATTGAGCTGGAGAGGCGGGCAAGCAGTGGAATAGATTTGGAGATCAAATCTGAGCTGTAATGTGTGTAACAGGTGGAGCTGGTACTAGATTGCTTGTGATAAGAAATGTACTTTGTAATGTTACATGATTCAATCAATATAATATACAGATAGTTGGGTTTTTTAGCGAGATGCTTTCCCCGGGATACATACTGTGTTAATGAGTTTGATTGATGCTTCTATGTGCGCCTGTGAATGTTTCTGCTTCTGTAAATTGATGATCAACGTAGAGGAGCTTATGTATTGTGTATGTATTCCGCAATAGTACATGATCAGGATAATCTCCATTGAATATGTGTTTATTATTCAAAATTTCTACACTTCATGCATGGATTATGAATATTTGTAAGACTATTGTGCAGATGTTTGTATTTCATGTTTGCTTTCATCTATGCTAAATTAGTTGAACTATTTCGGTTATTTTAGTACTCATCTTATTGACAATGCATTGTGATGGTTGTTATTGTTGTCCCATCCTTGTGGACTATTCAATGGGATACTAGACAGATCTTTCTCATCATTGGTTGTAATGACTGTCGCATATTTTGTGGACTATTCCGTTGGATGTCAAACGGATCCTTCTTGTCCACATGTGTCTCTACTTGGGTGGTACTATTACCTCTCTCTTAGAGGCTGACCTTAATTTTTTCCTCTACAGTATAAGAACTTTGACACACCTACAACCGAACACTCATCAGGCACACCTTATTTCCTTTTGAAGGTACCATGTGTTTCTCTCTCTTACTGATAGTTAGAGCCAAGGAAAATATGTAAGAATACATAGCAACCAGGTTGATGCTCCGGATGGGGCTCCTATTCCAATGGTGTGAGGTCTAATTGGGACTTCACACGGGGAGAACCCTTAGTTGACGGATTTCCAGTACCATCAACAAGTACCTAGCAAGATATGATCCATCATCCTTCAAGAAGCATGCCTAAAGGGAGAAAGAACTGACTAGAGTAAATGTTGGATAACTCCGACATAATGCTATGTGTTGACCATCATGGGGTTTTTGGCTAGTTGGTTTTCAAATGAGGATAATGTTTCTTATGTAGGTTACCCACGTAACAATCCTCCTTTGAGGCCTCGTGTCATTTTTTTTAATTATATTATGTCCATGTTTTGTGCTTCATATATAATTTCCCCCCTATGCTTTTCTTCATTAATTATATAACATATCCTTTCCTTGTATTGTTATCCTTTTTTTTTTTCTCTTCATCTATTTATTGGTTTCTCTAATTGGTATAGTTTTTGTGTTTATTATTTTCATCAAATTTTACTCTTAGCAAATGGGGTTTTAGTTTATATGGATCTTGTAGTGGTTTTGATACTAAATGATGGGCTTCAATTTGGTAACCCATATTGTTCACACAATAAATTTTAACACATTTGTCCCAAGATTTTACCAAATTGTTCACACAATAAATTTTAACACATTTGTCCCAAGATTAGATATTCTAAATAAATTTTTTTTTAATTTGGAAAACTTTAATCACATAATGGTGACAAACAACATTATTTTATTGCTATAATAAAATATTGTTATCATTGATGAATATGATTAAATTCCACTGAAACCATCTTTGGTTTATCAAACTTTACTTAAAAATGATAAAAAAAATGAATTGGCTTTGAAGCTTATGTCAAATCATGTGAAACTCAAGGATGTTGTAGGTTTGGTCAAAAATATCCTACTTGGTAAATTTATATTCCAAGCATACAAAGCTCTATGTCAAAATGAAAATGTGTGTCAGGTGAGAATAAATGATAGTGAAATTTAAATGTCTTGTAAAATATCATATATTTATGTGGCTTATAATTATAATCAAATCCATAACTTGAGAATTCTTATAAAGGAAAAATATATGGGGACCAAATAAATGTGATGTTAGAAAAGAAGAGGAAAAAGTTACTCACCACTTACAACTTATACATATACTAACAAAGCATGAAAACAAAAACAATTGCTAAATGATATGATGATATGATGATATATACATAAATTAAAATATATTATATCATTTTATTTGTTTTTATTGTATTGATTTTTATTATTATCAATTTTAAATTACTTTTTACAATTTTAAATTATCAAAAAATAAATGTTAAATATTATTAATATATTTATTTTGCTAAAAATATTAATATATTTGTTTCAAGAATTTTGCTTGTGTTTTTGTCTCCATTTAATCCTTATCAATATATACAATTATGTTAAGGTTGTTAATAGTTCAACAACTCCCGCCTTAGGTCGTGATCCGCGTTATGTTGAGCTTCCTCCTTGTTGTTGTTGCGTCCTCTTTGCGGCCCGTTCTCATGGCCTCTTCAGAGTCTAATCCAGGAAGGGTTCTTTCCTCTTCTGCGCCTCCCTCAGATGAAGCTACTTTAGCTTTTGCAAGCTGCACCTCCTCCATTGGTCCTCCTTGTGAGCAGGCCAACGTATCTAAATTTATCAAAAATCTTGATGACATCCCTGAAATAGTTCTTCCTCCTGCTCTGCCCTATAGAGATTCTCTTTCTTTTTCTGAAAAGGTCTGGTGGGGCAGTTCACCGGCCTTTGGCCCCCTCCAAAAATAGTGCAAAAATGAGTTGAGAGAAATTGGTCTCATTCAACTCAAGGAAATATTTCTATTTGTTTCTATCGAAGAGGTTTCTTCACCTTCCACTTTGAATCCAAAGAAGATAGAGATTTAATCTTCAGGAATGGTCCTTACTTCATGAACACAAGGGGCTTATACCTGAATTGATGGAATCTAGACTTCAACCCAGAGCTCGATGTTCCAAATTTTGTTCATGTTTGGGTTTGTCTCCCTCACCTTTCTCTTCATTGTTGGGGAGATGATTTCGTAAAATCAATAGGAAATGTTGTAGGGAAATACATAGATCGAAGTGAACCAAAACAAAACATGCATGCTTGTGCAAGGATCTGTGTGGAAGTTGATCTGGGAAACAGGCTCCCATAAGAAGTGAAAATCAAGGTAGACAGTTGTACACACATTCAACAACTGGAATACGAGTAGATTCCCTTCAAATGCAAGGTATGTCATGAATATGGTCATTTTGCAAATAGATGTACAAAGAAAGAAGTAGTTGAACAAACAGAATCCCAAGAATCCAAGTGGGAACAAATTAAAAAGCAAAAGGTTGCATCTAAGTCTATCAATCCTTCTACCCCTTCCTCCTCTGCACCCTTCCCCACGGGTGCTCCTCCCCCCTCCTCCTCTCCCATCTTACCCTCTGACTCCAATCCTTTCGCATCTCTTGACCCCCCTTTGAATCCATCTTCTAACCTTCCTTCTCTTCTAGTTGGCCCCATTTCCATTCCCTCTCCCTCCTCCCTCCCCCCAATTCTCCCTCCTCCCTCCCCCCAATTCTCCCCCAACCTCCTTTTGAGTACCCTTCCTCCTTCTTTTGAAAGAATTCTTACCCAAAATCAATCCAAAGAATCTTTTTTCTCCTCATACTTTCAGAAAATGTCTAGTAGGAAAACCAATAAAGAAATAAGGGATGAAGCAGCTACAAAATAAATGGCAATTAGAACTAAAGAGCCAATGGACTCGTATATAGAAAAAAAAACATGGGAAATAAGGAAAAACTTAAGCAAGTAATTCGAGGGGAAGGTCCCTCTGTTTCAAATCAAAGTAAGTAATGCATTTGGTCCCCTGGAACTGTAGAGGCCTTGGGGGTCCCTCAAAAATCAATGCAACAAAATATCTTCTAAATTCTAAAAGACCAGATATCTTCCTAATCCAGGAGACCAAAAGCTCAAAGCAAGATATGAACCAAATAATACAAAAAACAAAACATTATGAAGGAACAGCAATAAAATCTTTTGGGTCTTCAGATGGAATATGCACAATGTGGAATCATACCATATGGGAGTTAATGACCCATTTCAAAGAGCTTCATTGAAACAAAAATGAGTCAAGGAACAAAATCTAAGGGTTCCAAGTCTTACTTTATAGCATTTACGCCCCTACTCGTTATTGAGATAAGGAGCATTGTTGGTGCTTCCTGAATGAAAATATAAATATGGATATGAACAAACACGTTATAATCGAAGGTGATCTTAATCTGGTACTAAGTGTTGATGAACAAATGGGAGGTTTCTTCCAAGCAGATCCATTCAGAGACATTATATAAAATCACAATTTAATTAATATTCCTCCAAAAAATGGGAAATACACCTAGAGCAACAGGAGGCTCAGATTGGGCAATGTTAAAGATCATTTTGATAGATTTCTTATCCAAGACATTGTTATAGCATAAGAAAATGCAGTCCCCTTGAAGATAATTCCCTCAACTGCATCAAATCATAAGCCTGTAGCAATCAAGCTTGGTGAGAGCAAAAATATGGGGCCCATCCCATTTCGATATAATCCATTTTGGATTAATCAAGAAGAAGCTAGAATGTTAACCACAACAGCATGGAAGCAAAAGATAAAGGAATCGCCAAGTTTTTTTTGGGAGACAAAGCTAAAAAGTGTTAGAAAAAATCTAAAAGCATGGACCAAAAATCATTACAAAGAACCACAACAAAAGAAAGTTGATCTTCAAAATGATATTGAGAAAGTGCAAAAGAAATTAGAGGATGGAGAAGAAACAAAAGAAAACCAACTGAAAGAAAAAGAGTTGCATTGGGAAATCTATAAATAAAATAAAAAGACAAGAGGAGGAGACTTGGAGGTTAAAATCCAAAAATTTGTGGATTCAAGTTGGGGACCAAAACACTGCCTTCTTTCACAATTCCACTAAGATGAGAAAAATAAAAAATCGGATTGGCACAATAAAAGGAGAAGGGGAAATTGAAATTAAAGGGCAGGAGGAGTTAAAAAAAGAATCCCACAATCATTTCAAGAATTTGTTAACTATTTAGCTTACAAATCCCAACCATGATGAATTTATAAGGCACATCGCTAAAAGGATTTCTGATGAGACACTCAGAAATTACAAAAGAATTCGAAGAAGAAGAGCTTCAGGCAGCAATATGGTATCTTCATCTAGACAAGGCTCTAGGTCCTTATGGCTTCTCCATCGCCTTTTATCGTTCACTTTCATTGCTTATAAAAAAATACCTCCTAAAGGTGATTAGATGAGTGTTCAGGAAAAAGAAAATGGGAGGCTTCACCAACTCCACTTACTTGGCCCTTATCCCAAAGGAGTTGAGGCCTTCCTCTTTTAAACATTTCCGGCCAATATCATTATGCAAATCCTCTTACAAAATCACTTCAAAGATATTATCCAATCACATTAAGCCTCTTCTTCCCAATCTAATCTCTAAAAACCAAGGTGGATTTGTACCCAATAGGCAGATAATTGATAACATAATGGTAGTACAAAAAGAAATTCACTCAAGCCTAGCCAATAAAGAACAAGGATTTATCTTAAAACTTGATATGGCCAACGCCTTCGACAGAGTAAACATTTCCTTCCTCTCTGCAGTACTCCTAAAATTTGGTTTCTCTCCTGATTTTATAGACCTTATAAAATCTTGTGTCACTGGCCCTTGGATTTCCCCCCTCATAAATGGAAGACCAGGAATTTGCTAACTGTTGAGCTTACAAATCCAAACCATGATGAGTTTATAAGACACATTCCTAAAAGAATTTCTGATGAGACACTCAGAAATTACAAAAGAATTCGAAGAAGAAGAACTTCAGGTAGCAATATGGTATCTTCATCCAGACAAAGCTTTGACTCCTGATTCTCCATCGCCTTTTATCATTCATTTTTGCTGCTTATAAAAAAATACCTCCTAAAGATGATTAGATGAGTGTTCAGGAAAAAGAAAATGGGAGGCTTCACCAACTCCACTTACTTGGCCCTTATCCCAAAGGAGTCGAGGCCTTCATCTTTTAATCATTTCCGGCCAATATCATTATGCAACTCCTCTTACAAAATCACTTCAAAGATATTATCCAATCATATTAAGCCTTTTCTTCCCAATCTAATCTCTAAAAACCAAGGTGGAATTGTCCCCAATAGGCAAATAATTGATAACAAAATGGTAGTACAAAAAGAAATTCACTCAAGCCTAGCCAAAAAAGAACAAGGATTTATCTTAAAACTTGATATGGCCAATGCCTTTGACAGAGTAAACATTTCCTTCCTCTCTGCAGTTCTCCTAAAATTTGGTTTCTCTCCTGATTTTATAGACCTTATAAAATCTTGTGTTATTGGCCCTTGGATTTCCTCCCTCATAAATGGAAGACCAAGTTGTTTTTTGCAAAGCTCTTGAGATTTAAGACAGGGTTGCCCGCTTTCTCTTTTTCCTTACATCCTAATGGTTGAATCCCTCAGCGGGAATCTTGATTTCTACAGACGAAATGGCACCATTACTGGACTTTCCTTCATCGAAAGTGTCAAGAGCATAAACCATTCTCTATTTGCGGACAACACATTATTTTTCGAGGTGCTTCATGCATCGTGGCAAGAATGCTCAAAAAAAAATTTGATAGATTCTTGGAGGTCTCGGGATGCCTATTAAATAATTTAAAGAGAAGAATTCATGGTTGGAACACTCCCTCAAGATTCTTCAGCGAATATCTCAAATACTATATGTCTTTCTTCAAGAAAATTGGACCCATTTCATCCATTTGGGACTATCTGTCACAAAAGAAACCACAAATTTAGAAATATGGATTAATTCCATAAAGAAAATGAAAAAAAAAATCAATCATGGGGCATCATTTGGCTCAATCTTGCAGGGAGGGTAATTCTGATCAAATCAGTTTTAGCAGCGCTGCCTCTCTACCAATTTATAACAGTTCTTGCCCATGTGGGAATGCATAAGCAAGTAGAGATTATTATCAGAAACTTTCTATGGCAAAGAGGTAAGATCGAAACAAAAAAATTCACCCTTGTTAAATGGAATCAAGTAACTACTCCATTTGAAAAAGGAGGACTCTCTATTCGCATCCCTGGACTAATGAACACGGCCCTTGGAGCGAAGATCATTTGGAGTTTCATTACAGGGGAATCTTGTTGGTGGAAACAAGTTTTGGAGGCCAAATATTTAAATTCTTCACATCTGAAATTTCTCTCTGAGAAAATTATCATCGGATCATGCTCTCAAATCTGGAAATTAGTCAAGAAAGTTGTCCCTCTTATCAAAGAGAACATTTCGTGAATCTGTGGTGATAGTAAAGACATAAACCTTTGGGAATACAGTATCATGGAAAACTCTCCTATCTCCAATCACAATGTAATGCAAAATCTAAAACATAGATTATTAAAAAGGGGATATGCACATTGGAAAAAATATCAAACTGGAGCCAAAATGATTACTCTTGTGAGGATTGGCTACCTCCAGCTTTTCCCCAAGATCTCATGTCGCAATGGGGCATTCTTGTTTCTCATGTCAAAGGAGTAGTGTCTATCAGATATGGTCTTCAAGATTCCTTTAAATGGAATCCTTTAGGAGGAGATTATACTGTCAAATCAAGGTATCTAAAGCTACAAGATCAACATGATCATTTGGATTGGCTCCTTTGGAAATCAGTCTGGAAGACTAAAAGTCTACCAAATATAAAAAAAACTTCATCTGGACCTTTGCTAAAAGGGAAAATCCTAACATCAGAAAATCTCAAGAAAAAAGGCATCCTTGGTCCATCTAGATGCCCAATGTGCAATGAAGAAGAAGAAAATATTCAGCATTTATTCATCGGATGCAAATTCGCTAAAGAATATTGGAATATCTTAGTTTGACCAATTGAAACATCTATCAGCTTAAATATCCTCATTTCTTAATTCTATTCAAAGTGGAAAGACAAGTATCCATATTCTTTAAAAAACAAGAATATCATAAAAACGTTTTGGAATAGCCTTCCTCATTCTTATGTTGGCAAATCTGGATTTAGAGAAATAATCAAATCTTCCAAAACACCAAGGTAGAAGTCTGCAAAGTCCTTTCCAAAACTTGGGGACTTGCCACTGAATTTTTGTTTGTAAAAGTAGTCAAAATGATGGACTACAGCCTTCTCCAACAAGAGGAAAAAATATGGATGAGTTTTTCCACTAATAGGCCACAGATTCCAAGAAGCCCAAATAGAATTGATTTTATTAGAAGCTAGAAAATATGCTTGAAAGAAAAAGAATTTTTAATATGGTTAAATACTATAAAGAGGCCTTGCCTATTTTTTTATGGGACTTCAAAATCCAATCCAGGAAGATTAGGTGTTGGTGGCTTAGTAATAGATCAAAAGAAGAAAAACATAACTACTTTTGAATTGGACTGCGGTACTGAAACCAACAACAAAGCAGAGGATTATGGCTTCCTTCTGAGAATCCAAATCCTAAAAAGGAAAAACTACATGAATCCAGTAACCTTCGATGACTCCTCGATACTTATTCAGTAAACAATCAAGGATGTCAAGCCAAAAAATGCAAATATAGCTTAAATCATTACTAGAATTCAAATTCAATTAAATGATTACGGAAATGCTAACTTTTATCATATTCTGAGGGAAATAACAAAGAAGCTAACAAATTAGCAAACAAGGCAGTTGTCTGCTCCCCGGGAGAAACAAAACATTAGGGGAATTTTGAGGTCTAAAATGGGCTTCCTAAGAAAAATGTATAGCCAAAATAAACTTTATAAGAACCAATAGGATTCAAGATGATGATGTCAACCATGGGGGATGATTCACCATTTTTGGAGTAAACAAGTAAAAAGATAAAAAATTAAAAAAATAATAAAACTACTTTTTCAACTCGTATTTTCAACTTATCTCCCTAAGGTTTTACTCAAATTTCAAGCGGGAGTACTCGTTGGATGCAAAATTTAATTCCTCATTCAAGGAGTACCCATGTTGCATACTTTCAATAGACCTCGCTACATGAAAAAACGTGATTGCAATCACACTTTGCATGTATTTCTCATTTTTCGTGTAGTAGGGTCCATCAAAAGTATCCAACATGGGCACTCCTTGGATGAGAAATCAAATTTTGCATCCAACGAGCGTTGTCACTCGAAATTTGAGTAACCCCATAAGGAGATAAGTTGAAAAACTATATTTTTATTTTTTCCCTCTAAAATTTGATGATGCAATATAATATTATTCTATTATTTCCACTATTATTTTATAATTTCCTTAGAGGCCCATTTTAAACCTCAAAATTCCCCTAATGATTGATAATGAAATCCATTTTCAATTTATCCCGTAACTTCAGTTCTTCCTCCTTATCCCTGTTTTTTTCCCCATGTATGGGATTGTCCTTCATAGAACTCCGCTCCTTTTTCCTCTTGTCAGACTCGCAATCCCCATGCAATCCTCACATGTCAATCTACTCTTCCCCATAAAGATAGATCAGATCCTACTTCACTATTTTCTCTAATCCCCTCGTGATTTTGCCCATGCTGCTTCTCGTTTCTCTAAATTCTCCCCCCTTCTTCCTTTTTAACTTCATTCTCTTCCCCTCTACTTTACTCACTCCCCTCTCGTGTTGCGTTGTGCTTCGATTTTATCCTCGGAGCCTTGCTTCGTGCCCCCTAGCTGCGAGTTTCAATCCCTCTTCCAGCTTTGTTCATTGTTTTGTGTTTTACGATCAGCGTGTTTTGTTCTGCGTTCTGCATTCAGCGTGTTCTGTCTTGCGCTTCTTGTCTCTTCTTTGAGTCTTTGTGCAATGTCTTGCACTCTTTTGATCCTCAGGATTTCGAGTCTTGCCCCTCTCGTCTTCCTTTTTACCCCCTCTCTGCTTCTTTCAGCTTCTTTTTGCTTCCTTATGCTCCTCTGTCTTTTTTCAAATGGACCCCATGGAGAGCACTCCAAAGAGCCAATCTTGCTCGCATTGCAGAGCTCCCAAGGTTATCATCGATCAGGTCAAAGAGATTGTTAAGCAAGTTCGAAGTTAGACAAGAGTAGATAACACATTTCTTATGCAGTGACTCATCGAACATCAAAATGAATTTGAAAAGCTCAACAACATATGTGCACACTTGGAAAACACGATCACCTTTCTGTGAGAAATCATCACTAACAAAATGGATGAAAACTCTAACCCGTTGGATCGTAGCTGCGGGAACAAAGAGAAAGAGGAAAACATAGTTAATCAGGAATAGCTAGAACCCAAAGCAATTTGCTTCATGATAGTTTTTGTGGTTTGACAAAAGTGTTAATTCAGTTATAGATCTCTTCCTAAGCTACATATCTAAGCATGAAACACATTTGTAAGTTGTTTCTACCATAGTTCGTCAGAATCTATAAGTTAGTTGTAATAGGAAAGCACGGAATATATGAAGATAGGTTAGTAGTTGGGAAAGGAGCAAGAATTTTTTTCTTCTCCTCTTCCTTGCTCGCTTCAGCTTATATAATGGGAAGATCTACTTCCCCTTTTTTTTTTGGAATTAATACTTTATTTATCAAATTTATAAATTTAATTACAAATAGAAATTATTTTACGATATTTATTATAATAGTAATTTATTATAATAATATTTAATAATTTATCTATTAAATTTACAATTTTCTTAAATAAGTTCACTACTATTATTTAGTAATTTATCTATCAAATTTAAAAAATAAAAATAAAATAAAATTGTAAATAAGTTCACTATTAAGACATTTCTTATAACCAAAAATATATATATATTTAAAAGTAGGAATAAAATGAATTAATAAAAATCATAATTTTTTTACTATTCAATTTAATATAAATTAATTAAATAATAAAATGACTTCGTCTCCATAAAAACATATTTAAATCATAAAATAAAATAAAAATACTATTTAGAATTAATAACTACGTATCAAATTATGCCCACGGGGGTTTGGATTGACGGTGAATGGGTGCGTTGTTAAGGCACTACTTGCGATAGGTCACCGGTTCAAATCTCCCGTGGGTACGTAGGTTAGTCTTAATATAGAAAAAAAAAAATCTCCCGTGGGTACGTAGGTTAGTCTTAATATAGAAAAAAAAAAAAATAACTACGTATCAAATTTAAAATTAAATTAAATTAAAAAAAAGTCATATTCCCAATGGATTGAATACCAACCTTGCATTCACAATATATATTTTTATAAATGGACTAAAAACATTTCTCAATAGGTTACAATATATATTTTTATAAATGGACTAAAAACATTTCTCAATATGTTAAAAAGTTTTAATGTAAGTGTGGTAAAAAAAAAAAAATCCATATTTCTCAGAGATTGAATAGCAACTTTCTTTTGCCCAGAGTGCATTCAAAATATATATTTTTATAAATGAATTAAAAACATTTGCCAATATGGTATGTTTTAATGTAAATTTGATTTAAATGCAGAATATAGTGTAATTAGCAAGGTTAAAAAGTTTCAATTTTTAATTAATTTCAAAATTTTTAAAAATTATTTTCAAAAAATATTAAAATTTTAGTAAAATTAAATACAATTTTTTTTATGAGTGGATATTTTTTTTTTCACTTTCTGGTTCACGGATACCCGGGTCAATGGGTAGCCGCTACATCCAGGGTTTTTCAATAGCCCCTACATCCAGGGTTTTTCAATAGCCGCTACATCCAGGGTTTTTCAACACTGAGTGGACGCACCCGAACGCATCAACACCCCTCGGCCTATTTACTGACCTAACAACAAGAGCTTTCGGGATTCAACCCTGTAACCTCCCATTGGCAAGGCACTTGATTTGACCGATTGAGCTAACCCTTGGGGCTTTTATGAGTGGATATTATTTAAATGTTTTGTATAGTTATTTAATTTGTTTTTTTTTGTTGTTTTTTTTTATTTTTAATTAATTTGCAAATTTGTAAAAAATATTTTCAAAGTTTATTAAAGTTTTAGTAAAATTAAATATAATTTTTTGAGTGGATATTATTTAAATGTTTTGTATAGTTATTTAATTTTTTTATTGTTTTATTCTTTTATTTTGATGACAGACGAACAATGTTACACATCATTCTGGGTTGTAAAATGAGCCTCCTAACTCAATTAAACTTATTTTAAAATCAAATTTTTTGAATTAAATAAAAAAACAAAAACAAAAAACCTCTAGTCTCCTCATAAATTAATTATCATTTTTTTCTAAATTTATGGAATTTTCCATAATTGTCATTACTTTTCACACTTTTACTAATACTAATTTAAAAAACAAAATCATTAGGCAAAGTATTTCGGTAGAAATCACATAAGAGAAATTTTTGGCTAAAAAATTTCTCTTATGTGATTTCTACCGAAAGACTTTGCTTATTTCATTATGGATAACGAAAGCTTGAATACAGAAACAAAGCATATTACATTTTTTCCCTCGTTGATTTTCTTGGCTGATTTGTATTATTGAATGGAATTGGTTTAATAATTTTCTTCAATAAGCCTTACCTATATTAAATCATGATGCAATATAATAAATGAAATTTAAGTCAAAAGTACAATAAACAAGGGCTACCTAATAGCTAGTACCTCTCACTTAGCTTAAATAAAGCTTAAAAAAAAACACTAGACATAAAATCTCATCACAAAAATAAAACAACTAGTAAAATATTGTATTGTTGAAAGGCATCACCATAATCTTAAAAAAATGATTAACTAATATTATTTATATTAACATATATACAACTTAATATATGTGTGTTTTATTTTTTATTAATATATATATTTTTTATTATTAAAATTATTAAAATATGTTTTTAACATAATAATAAGTCTCTTATATTTTAAACATGGAGAAAAAATTTAAAGTCATGAAAATGGAAATAATATAAAAGAAAATAATAATAATAAATCAGAAAGTTAAATAAAAATGAAATAAAACAAACAATTAGTAAATAATAGAAATGGAAGTTACTAAACAACCCATAATAAGATCTCAAACAATCACCTTACAAATAAATAAATTTAAATATTAAAAATAATAAAAATAAATGAATTTCCGCAGAAATTTTTTATCAAAGGCAAACTAATGGACAGTCAAAGCAAAATTGAATGTCTAATACCATGTACCATGCCTACAACAGATATAATAAGATTTTCTTGTCTTCACAATTTTAATCATAAAATAATAAGTATAAAAAAAATCTTTTTAGAATTCTTTTTCACTTTCTTTTGTCTAATTATAATTTTTATTTTAATATACTAGACATAGAAATTTTTTAGAAATTTTTTAAAGTAAATATTTTATTAGATATGAATTCTTGCTAAGGCTATTAAGACAAGATATTTAAATTTTATTTTTTCAACATAGAAATTCTTCCATAAATTATTTATTTTCCACTGAATTAGAATGAGTATAAATTTAAAGTTATATAATAATTTGTTATAATAATTAGCTTTTCAAAAGATTATTTATTTTATTTATATCGTATATATACATTATTTAATATATAGATACTAGACATTTTAATTTTCCCTCCTTATTTGGTAATAAGCTAAAGATGGAATAAAATGTGCACAAGCACATTTCAATAAACTCTTAACTTTTGCAACAAACAATGATTTCGGGGCTAATATTTCTTCCAAAATTTCTATGCACCTATCTCTATTTTGCTACAAGGTTATCTAGTCCATTAATTACTTCTATTACTTCCCTTTATTGAAATGTGTTTCATTATTAAATTTATGAATTTGTTCAAGCATTAAATAATTGCTATCAATTACTTAATGCATAAGGGGCACTTACTTTTCATTATTAGATTTATGAATTTGTTCAACCATTAAATCATTGCTATCAATTACTTATTGCATAAGAGGCATGTACTAAAATAAACTCTAAATCCATTTATGCATTCAAAAATGTATTCTAAATAACAAAAAATCTTAAATTTACAATATCTCCATTTATGCATTCAAAAATGTATTATAAACAACAAAAAAATCTTAAAATTGTATTCTCTAATATTCCAATAAAACAAACTATTTGTGTTAAGTTAGGCGTAGTTAGACTACACCTAAATATATGTATGTTCCGACTTTTATTTTTTGTTTATTACATAAGAGACAGGTACTTTTCATTATTATATTTATGAATTTGTTCAAACATTAAATAATTGCTATCAATTACTTATTGCATAAGAAGCGCGTACTAAAATAAATTCTAAATATTTTAACATATTATTTTTAACATAAATATATGGGCCTAGTTTAACTTATTGAAGAAATGGTTATTTTCATGACGTTTTTCCTGGTTAATTTTATAAATCTGACATACAGTTTTAAAAAATTGAGTTTAATTGTTTAATCTGCATAATTCGAGTGCCCCAAGGTTTTCCAAGGCGTTGAATCCATTTATACATTCAAAAATGTATTCTAAACAACAAAAAATCTTAAAATTGTATTGCCTCCATTTATACATTCAAAAATGTATTCTAAACAACAAAAAATCTTAAAATTATAGTCTGATTTATTTTGTGAATTCTGATAAAAAAAACTATTTGTCTTTAAGTTAGGCGTTAGGCCTAGTTAGACTATGCCTAAATATATGTATGTTTGGACTTTTATTTTTTTGTTTATATGCCTAAATATATGTATGTTTAGACTTTTATTTTTTGCTTATTACACAAGAGGTAGGTACTTTTCATTATTATATTTATGAATACTTTTATTTTTTGTTTATTGCATAAAAGGCAAGTACTTTTGATTATTAAATTTATGAATCTGTTCAAGCATTAAATAATTGCTATCAATTACTTATTGCATAAGAGGCATGTCTTAAAATAAATTATAAATCTTTTTAACATAAATATATGGGTGTTGTCTAATTTATTGATGAAATGGTTTTTTTCATGACAACTTTTGGTTAATTTTAATAAATATGACATACATTTTTTTTTAAATTGAGTTTAAATTGTTTAATCTGCATAATTGGAGTGCCCCAAGGCTTTTCAAGGTGTTGAATCCATTTGTGCATTCAAAAATGTATTCTAAACAACAAAAAATATTAAAATTGTATTGTCTCCATTTATGCATTCAAAAATGTATTCTAAACAACAAAAAATATTACAATTGTATTGTCTGATTTTGTGAATTCACATACAAAAAAAAAAATTATTGTCTTTAATTTATGTGTTCGTCTAAATATATATATATATATATATGTTTGGATTTTTTTTTTTTGTTTAAAGCTATTTCGTCTACAAGTTAGACTACGCCTAAATATAAATAAATAAATAAATATATATATATATGTTTAGACTTATTTTTTGTTTTTGTGGATATTACAAGTTTAGATCTATTTTAACTCTGGATTTACCAAACACGAAAAAAGACCAAATCTCCTCAGATACAAACATATCAACATCTATAATCTCTTTTAAAAATTGATAAATTAAAATTAAAATAAATCTAACCTAATTTAATTATTGATTATAATATAATTATAATTATGTATTTTATTTCTTATTTTTATATAATTTCACAAAAATATAATCAATAATTAAGTATTTTCTTTTATATTTTTATATAATTTAACAAAATATTTTATTTTGTATTTTTATTAATAATTTATTAACTTTATGTTTATATTTTATTAATAATTATAATTATTAATTATCAAAATATTTTAAGAAACATTGCATCATGCAGAGAAATACATTTGGACTTAGATTGTCCTAATTATGCAGATAGATACATTTGGACTTGGATTGTTGTGGATATTACAAGTTTAGATCTATTTTAACTCTGGATTTATCAAACACGAAAAAAGACCAAATCTCATCAGATACAAACATATCAACATCTATAATCTCTTTTAACATCTATAATCTCTTTTAAAAATTGATAAATTCAAAATTAAATTAAATCTAACCTAATTTAATTATGGATTATAATATAATTATAACTATGTATTTTATTTTATATTTTTATATAATTTCACAAAAATATAATCAATAATTAAGTATTTTATTTTATATTTTTATATAATTTAACAAAATATTTTATTTTGTACTTTTATTAATAATTTATTATTTTTATTTTTATATTTTATTAATAATTATAATTATTAATTATCAAAATATTTTAAGAAACACTGCATCATGCAGATAAATACATTTGGACTTGGAATGGAATAATTTAACAAAATATTTTATTTTGTACTTTTATTAATAATTTATTATTTTTATTTTTATATTTTATTAATGTATAATTATTAATTATCAAAATATTTTAAGAAACACTGCATCATGCAGATAAATACATTTGGACTTAGATTGTCGTAATTATGCAGATAAATACATTTGGACTTGGATTGTTCTTGCTTCTGTGAATATTCTTTGAGCATCTAGGCTAATTAAGAAGTTTTATGGCCGTTAATTCACATTATATTCTTGGAAAATGCCTCTGCTAATCCACTTTGTGCCAACTTGTAAATACATATGCCTATAAATAACAAAACCTGTCAGTTCTGACAGAACTTAGCAGGATAGAGGAGGGTGTTTTAGCTGAATAGAGGGTTTCCAGAATCTTTTGTATGGATCATGGTCTCTTAGCGAAGGGCATACTAGTTGTCCCCTTAGAAATCAAAGACAATTGATGAAAATTCCGCATACTACATATCTTTCCAAATACCAGAATTCTGGTCTAGAATCCTCTGTTGTCTTAAAAAAAAATTGGTCTTAAAAAGCAATTAATTCCCACCCTCTCTCCTCATTCCACAAGAAGGGGAGGAAATTAGGAAAACGGAACACGTTAACAGAGATTACTGCTGGCACTGAATTCAAGAGCCATGGGCGTGGGCAAAGAATTTATTGAGTAAAATAGTGCTGCCTGCCCCTGAATTCAAGGGTGTCGGCGGCAGCATAGACTAGAATGCAGAAACTAATCTACAAACAAAGACAGGTTCCCTGTGACTTGACTCGAACTAGCACCTGGAACTGACTGACCACAAAAAAATAATGCTGAGCTCTAGACTTTGATATGTACATCATTGCCGAGAAAGTTGAAACATCAGAAACACAAGTTTCTGAGATCCTCTGCTCTTCTCTTGGACTTTTTCAATACTTATAAACTACACATCTGTTTGAAAATACATACAAGCAGCCTGGACAAATGACTGCATGCTATCTCTTTGCATACACATTGACTGCATGCTATCACCTTTTATTTCCTGAAGAAAAATGAATGGATGTAGATAGAAAGACAAATGACTGCACGCTATCTCTTTGCGCACACATTGGCTGCATGCTATCACCTTTTATTTTCTGAAGAAAAATGAATGGATGTAGATAGAAAGACAAATGACTGCATGCTATCTCTTTGCGCACACATTGACTGAATATTATCCCCTTTTATTTCCTGAAGGCAAATGAAGGGATGCAGATGGAAAGACAATGCACTTACTATCCAACATCTGGCTTGATTTACTATGTACCTAGAGGTAATAATAACTTGATGAATCTGCACCATCAGGAGTATCTCTACTTAGCATAGAGCGTGCTTCCATTATACAACGTGGTGGTTCCAGATCCTTTTCTTGCAGAGTATGTCCTTGCAACGTCTGCATCTGAGATGCAAAAGTATCATCCAGAATCTGAACAAAGTACAGAAGTAACCATAGATATCATTACATGGTCAGTTCCACTATAGTATAGAGAGAGAAGATTGGACAATTTCATTTTATATGTGACGAATATGCAGACATTCAAAAAAATGGAAAAACATTTTATATGTGAAGCAGATGCATACATTCGAAGGAATGGGAAAATAAAAGCAATTAGACACGGGGAGGAGGCTCTTACCCCCAAGGCAAAACAAGAACCCTTGTACCAAGATCTGTTTTCTTTCCTGTTTTCTAAGAAATTTAGGACTTCCTGCAACCATAACCACTTATATGCATCAGAATTATGTGAGATAAATTATATTTCAACCAAAAGGTGTGGATTGTTGGTAGAAATTATGAGAGAGAGAGAGAGAGACCTGCCCCATTCTATCCCAAAAGCCACGACAAATGGCAACAAAAATCCGGCTGGTAAAGATATCATGCAGACGAGAAATAGTGTCCATGAGCTGAGCATTTAAGGGCTGCATTCTTTCTCGAATTTCATTTTCACCTCCTGCTTCCTTTGTGTCTTGAAGAATTCTTTTGAGTTTTGTTGTACGTTGTACATGTGTCTAGAAAAATCAAGCACGAGATCAGCATGGGCCATTTTAACACAGCCGTATTGATTAACGATAATTCATCAACATAAGCAAAAATGTTCATTTAGCAATGAGCCCCCAAAAATGATCAGCATGGAATCCTTCAATTAAATCCGAAAGTGCTTCTATCATGCGCATTCATTTCAGGCAAGATCAATCTAATGAGCTTTTGCACAGCAAAAGTTATGTAATGAAGCATAGTTAAACCAAGGTCAATGCAGAAAGCCTTCAAGCATAAAAGAATCACGACAGATATATTTTTCTTGAACTAACACTTACACTCCAGGTTCAGGTAACATTCACACTTCAAGCATAATAGTTAATTGACAATCATAATTCCAGATCAACTTAGACACAGCATACACGTACATTGTCTAAAAGTTTCTCCACAATAGCTTGCAAGAAAGACTTGTACTTAGTTCTCAACATAACAGTAATCCCATTCATTTGCTCTCCAAATACCATCTTCCTATCTCCAGTCGCAGGTATAAGCAGGCAAGATGCCCAGGACCTGAGTTGTGTCTCAACTTTAGGATGCAACACATCAAGGATCCTCTTGATAGTGTTCAAAAATAATCCCAACTGCACATCAAAGAACATCTATTATCGTCATATATATCTAGGAAAAATTCAAAATATGTACAAGTCTGTAGAGCCGAAGAGAACTCTCAAAATTAAAAATTGCAGTGCTAGCAAAAAGGCCTTACCTGACTGGGAACACTGTAAAGACATACAGCATTGCCTCTGGTTAACTTTTGCATGTACTGAAGGCCAAATTTCTTTGGTATCATACCATCTTTCAAAGGAATCAAGATCTCAGAATACTGTTTCTCCAATGCTCTCACCACTGCCCTCTCTATTATTGTGATTGCCTTCAATTCAACCAATGTATTTTATAAGTTTAACATCTACATATTGTACTTAGAAAAGTTGAATTACAGATAAAATGTAATTTGTTATATTCAGCTCCATGATAAAATGTAAGAAATATTCCACCACATACATTTTCCAAATCAACCGAGTATTCAGGCCAGCGATTAACAATGACTTCGTACTCATTCAGAGTTTCTTTGATGTGCTCATACATTTCCTCAACAAATTGCGAGGTAGAGTGTTGTGTGGTTGTTTCCGTCCATCGAACCTACAATGCAATGATGTGCAGCCGAAGTGCTACTATTCAATATCATGCCTTTAAGGGTACCTCAAGTCCAACAACTATTTTACTAAAATGGGACTCCAAGGTATCAATTAATCACATTAAAAATATATACAAACAATGAATCATATATAATAGATCCCAAAATTAGCATACCCTGATTTATAAGATAATAACTAGATTGTCTTGCAACTCACCTTATCAAACTTGCACAAATCAAGCAGATGAAGGCGTTTTTCTTGGATCCAAAGGACAATGTACAGATGAAACAAATCCTTCGAGTCCACACCTCCTTTTATTGGACTATAAATTTATGCAGACATGAAAACCATATTAGATCATCCTTTCAGGCTTGTAAAACATAATATTTTTTATGACGGAATAAATGAAAAACCATCAACTATGAGAACTTGTTTTTTATGCTGGACATACCAGATATTCCAGGATGTAAGATCCCTTTGAAAGTCAGCAGTTGCAATTAAAAGCTCTGTTACAGGAGTGGAAGGGCTAGAGGGAGGGCAAGCAACAAGAAATTGTCGTAGTCTGTTGCACAGCTCCACACTGTATACACCTGCAGTTATATTTGGGAGATCTATGCAGCTGGAAAAGAAGGCACATTGAAAGCACAACTGTTAAAGGAAGCTCTTTTAGAACATTGATAATTTGCTTTTATCAGACGCAGAAGAGGGGTACAGAACCTCAAAGACGAAAGAAACTTAGAGCTGTAATGCTCTTACAATTGAAAGGAATCTTGAAAAATAGTAGCACATTCTTTAACTCCAGCTAAATAGAAATGGCTATCGGCAAGTGTATTCTATTTTCATACATTGCCCTTTAAACATTGTTCAGTCAACATACAGATGGAGTATAGGATTTAGAATGTGAAGGTTCACATATTTGATCTGGCTGCATACCTTGGAAGAATGTGTTGATTGTGGATTTTAATATCAGTATGCACTTCATTGCCAATATTCATGCAAAGTGCCTTCATTTTGAGATAAGCTGTTGAAATGGTTAAAGAATCCATCAAAAAACCTTCACTGTTGCTTGTCATAAATTCCTCCGTTTCGGCCATGTGCCGCTTGCATCTTTTCCTCGCAGCCATCTGTGATAAATGACATGACAGTGCAAAATTATCATAAGGTTAGACTCAAAATATGCCAGTAAAAACAAGCACAAGCAATACATTTTTCCAAAATCAAGGGTTCCCTTCTTATAATAAAATAATAGTTATTGAAGATTCGCAGGTATTATCAGTGTGATGCCGTATCAATCAAAGTACTGGAAATGTTAAGACGAAGGATTGCCATGATGGAACAAATATATAGAAATACGAATGCAAATATCAGATGTTCCCAGATTAATGTTAAATCCGATATTTGCACTTTCAGACGTGATGACTAATGATATATTCATGGCCTAACGTTAAAATCGTATTTTCATACTAAATAATCATATGGACGGGGACTAGCAAGAAATGCTCCATGCAATTTATCAAATGATCAGCTAACAGGTTCAAGTCAGGTTTGCCTAATAGTGGAGAAGACCTAAAACTACATAAATAAAACTAGTGCTCCAAAACATCATCTGCAAGTTGGCTGATGCAGTTACGACAACAGTCCAATATAATAACATTGTTTGATTCCTAGATAATAGAATTTATCCAATACCACAATATTTTTTTAAATACACTTTATGTAAATGAATAGCACCAAAATAATTATTCAAGTTGAGAAACCTTCCATTAGTTCTCTGCATTTAAAGTCCTACAAATCATAGCCATAATAAGAAATGATACAACGCTCCTAGGATGCCTGTACCTGTTCATTAGGATCACGATCTTATGAAAATGAACAGAATCGAAATAATAATTCAATTTGAGAAACCTTCCATTAGTCCTTAAAAATCCTAGCATGCCTGTACCTTTTGATAATCTTATGTCCCTAGAATTACTCCTGAGAAAATTTTCACACTATCCTAATCTTAACTGACTAATCGTGACAATTGCTAACCTGATAAAGTTTTACACTTCTGTTGTATCTAATTCATCCTAAGCCACAAAATCCACAGATTTCACAGATTTTTGAATAGAACAGATAATTTGTTGTGACAGCATCCTAATCGGCATTGTTGTTTTAGCGCTTTTCCACACCCATGTGGTTTATATTAACGGAAAACAAGGCTTAACTAAGAAAAAATTGCGATTTGATGGTTTCAAGTTATTAATTTTATTCAGCTAGAATGCCCAAAAACTAGAAAGCCTTTATTTTAACCAAATATAGATTTTAATAGAGGTAAGTAATTTTCTTTGTACTTGAGGAGAAATTTTCTTGTAGTGAGTTGCAGTGAAATCATTTCTTTTGTCAAGATGGTCTTCAACCAAAAACAAGCATGTGATGTTATTGAGTTTTGTTACGGCAGTATGGCGATATAAAGATGAGCTTTGTTACCGTACATAAATAGAAATTAGAATACATCAAGGCAGACATATCAATGGGCCATACTGCAATTATAGGCTGCCACTCCATACATGGCAAGGATAAGTTTGAGAAAATGGGATGAACTTTATTATGGAGACTTCTTAGGATCACAGCAGTTCGATTTTACAAACCATGAAGCAAGATGAGAAATTTTTTACTTTCTAACTGCAGACTACAACTAAAGAAGTAATACCTGCTCAAAGATTACACAATGAGTAAATCTATTTCAAAAATAGAAAAATCCAACTTCAATCGTATTTAAAAACTTAAAATTTGTAAACTTTAAATAGAGGAAACGCTTACAGTATATGTGACTGACAAATTCAACATTACTGTGATTAGTGAATTCGCTATTCTAGAGTATTTCATGACATTAGTACATGTTGCCACAAAATCTAGCAGGCCTTGTGATGGCTTTGACGAGGTGAGGGCCAGACCCTGTAGCAACAATGAGGAGATATTACCACTGCTGCTCTTCAGCTGAATTTCACAAGGGAGGCTTCCCTGTATTCACCTATAAGGATAAAGTGTAAGACTCAAAGTGATGTAAATAGGCTAGGTAAAGATACCCTATGTTGCAGAAGGCTCATTTTTTCTTGGTAAGGGAGCAATGTACCATATACCTAGACTAGATAAGGACCTCTATAAGCTAGGGTTACCTGATATACAATGATACAAGAATACCTAGACCTATAAAGGTTCAAAAAAGGGTTCACTTGAAGATTGGATCAACAAAGCAATAGAGAACTCAGAAAACCCTCAAATAGGCTTCAAGCTGAAGCTCAACTAGAGTTAAGGTTTTCCAAGGCACAAAATTATTTAAGGAAAGATGATAACAGCCCTCTTAGGGGAAGATTTACCACCATAAAAGCTAGATTTTGCATTTAAGAAGGGTATAGGGAGATAATCCTTGGGATATTATCCAGTAACATACATTCACAATGGCCTAGAAACAATTCAACCCTAGGAAAAAGCCCTAGCGGCTTCCCCTTGAAAAGCCTAGGAAGCAAGAAATGAAAGAATATTTTATTTTTGAAGATTTTTAATCAACACAAATTTTACTAGTGCCTAATCCTACTTGGGTGATGGAGTCTTATGGCAAATTTTTGGAGGAAGAAGACAATTGATTGGAGTAGGGGAGAAAATCCGTTTTCCACTTTATAAAGCCCTAACCTATGTCACACAGTTCGGGTTCGAATTCTAGTTCGGCAACAATTGAGTTCGATTCAAATTTGAATTTTCCGATGAGGTTCATATGAGGTTCAACATTAAGTTCGAATATACGTATTTTTCAATATATATATATATATATATATATATATATATATATATGACAAAATAATAAAAAGTAAAATCAATCAATAAAGCTATATGAGTAGCAATGAGCAACCATGAGCCACAAATCACGACCACTATTCACTTCATGCTCTGGGCGGTGGGGACAAGCAACATCTAGAAATTGAATTCAGGAAATTGCAGAGAATACAACGCACAGCGACAGCGCTGAGCACAGTAGAGCGAGTACACTTGGATTGAAGTTGGCTTGTGAAAATCTATCGACAGCCATAGTAAATAAAGCCAAACCAGTGGCCACCACAGGAAACTAACTGGCGGGAAGCCAAACAAGAGAAAACCATGTGTTTCCCATGCCTTTTCTCATAAACCTTAAAACAACTGACAAAAACCGCCCAAACTCTAACCTCGAACCCCAAAAAAAAAAATTAAAAATAATAAAATTCATCTTTAGGGTCGTCTTTAGGTTCGCCTTCGAGTTCGAATTCGTTGAGGTTCGACTATCAGGTTCACCAAACCTGAACAAATTTGAATTTTTTTTTGGGTTCGCCGAATTTCAAACCTCAAGGTTCAAATTCGGCGAACCCTGTGACATAGGCCCTAACTATCTTTTTTATGAGGGAGGAAATTAAATAGAAAATGCACACTAGTTCTTCTACGGATTTCAAGGAAGAAAATATTTAGCATGCAAGATTTCCAACCACTAATATTCTTTTAGTCAAGGATCATACAAAAACCATAGCATTAATTCATTTGCATGCAAAATAATGAAAATCAGCAATAAACTTACAATTTTTTCCACGAAAAGACCTTTCAATCCCAAAAAGACATCTCCAATACAAAATTTAATCTAAAATAGCAAATTCTCCATAGAAACCACATCTCCACAAGTAACGAAAAAGACAAGGCTAATTTGTGCCCTAGAAGAGAGGGTTGAAATCTCAAGTGTGATGATGAATGATAAGAGTGAAGGGATCCTCTATTTATATGAGGTCTATCCCTTTACACAGATATATTAGCCTACAAGCCCCTAAACAAGTTTGATTTTGAATGTTTGACAAGACAAGGGGTTACAACTTACAAGCCAACCCCAGAGCTCAAAATAATAAAACAATGCCATAAAAGCCCACATGTGGGTCAATATCCTCCAAAAGCATGCCATGCCCTTTTTGGGTCATTAATGCTATAAAATTGCATGGAATGGGTTAGTGAGATGTGCCAACATCATAATCAACTCCAAGTCTTGGGTGGAGACATCCAGAAGTGCCTCAAAATGCCTCCACGTGTCAAAACCATGGTGGTCTAGGTGCCTTATGTCACCTTCTCAAGGGCTATTTAGGTGATGTGGCATCATCTCTCTCCAATGTTTCGGCTCCAAGTGTGAGTCCTACCTTGTCATCCTGGGGATGACCATGAACATCTGGACTCCGGATTAAGCAATGCCCGTCAAACAATGTCAATGCCAACGTACAACATCAAGAAAATCCAACACCAAGCAAGAGAAGCTCAGTGTTTTAGCATCTACACCTGCTCTAAGGTGTCAACCATCAACTAGAATCATCAAGGTGCCCAACGCTATGTTCTATAGGGGCAACACTACATCTACAAGGCCATCACTACTCTCTAGACAATGTAAAACAACATGGACAAGTATATAATGTGTCCTCAAAGGCCTCCACGACTGTGTGAAGAACTACCTGGGGCAAAACCATCTCAAGATCAAGTGAAAGCCACCAATCATTAGGGACAATGACCATAGATGCATCATGGTGGACCATACTTAATTGTAAGGGCATAATAACACTTCAAACTGTGATCACCTTCAAATATCTAACTAGACCATGTCATGTAAAAGTGTTCCCTACCTGTGTTAAGGATGGCTAGATGCTCAACCCTATTAGGTGTTTCCAACCCCCAAGGGGAGGTGACATTTTCTAGGTCAACACTTCAATCTATAGGTGCTTGTGATAATATTGGCAATGGAGGGGAAGGACTTCAAGGCAATGTGTCATGGTCATGGGATCAACTGATAGAGGTGAGTTACACCTTTCCTCGGCCTGTTTTTTCCACCCATCTAATGCGCCCTTTACTTTTTTATAATGTTTTCATTGGAATCATAGCTCAAGTGTTCAAGTTTACTTTTAATGATTTAGCATTTATTTTACCCCTTAATGATGAGTTAGTTTCTCAATCATCAGGGTTGGGACATGCAAGGGTTCCTTTAGAGCATCAAGTGCTCAGGAACTGGGTGATAGCTAATGAGGGGGGTAGAGCTCATGCTAGCCTTTTTCCCCACGCACTAATTAATGTCTTGGCCATCTTTTGCATTTTAAATTTCTTTTTTGTTCATTGTGACCATTTTATGTTTTAATCGTTCTTTAGTTGCATCAAGGGTTCCTTTAGAGCATCAAGTGCTCAGGAACTGGGTGATAGCTAATGAGGGGGGTAGAGCTCATGCTAGCCTTTTTCCCCACGCACTAATTAATGTCTTGGCCATCTTTTGCATTTTAAATTTCTTTTTTGTTCATTGTGACCATTTTATGCTTTAATCGTTCTTTAGTTGCATCAACCTCGAAGGCAGAGTTTTTAGCCCAAACTCAAGGATGAGGATATGAGGGTGCCAATCCCAATGAGCCAATGACCACATGCCCAATGAATGGAGCTTAAATTTGGGGAATGATGGAAAATGGTCAGTATGGAAAAATCATGGACATGCCAAGTAGTGTGCCCCTCCTATAACCTAAGGCCTCAAAGGAGGTCCCACTGGATTAGGATCAAGAACCAACCTCCTTGTTAAAATGAGAGAATAAGTTTACAATCAAGATCAGTCAATGGAGGGGAAGGACTTCAAGGAAATGTGTCATGGTCATGGGATCAACTGATAGAGGTGAGTTACACCTTTCCTCGGCCTGCTTTTTCCACCCCTCTGATGCACCCTTTACTTTTTTATAATGTTTCCATTGCGAGCATAGCTCAGGTGTTCAAGTTTACTTTTAATGATTTAACATTTACTTTACCCCTTAATGATGAGTTAGTTTCTCAATCATCAGGGTTGGGACATGGAAGGGTTCCTTTAGAGCATCAAGTGCTCAGGAACTGGGTGATAGCTAATGAGGGGGGTAGAGCTCATGCTAGCCTTTTTCCCCACACGCTAATTAATGTCTTGGCCATCTTTTGCATTTTAACTTTCTCTTTTGTTCATTGTGACCATTTTATGCTTTAATCGTTCTTTAGTTGCATCAACCTCGAAGGCAGAGTTTTTAAACCAAACTCAAGGATGAGAATATGAGGGTGCCAATCCCAATGAACTAATGACCACAAGCCCAATGAATGGAGCTTAAATTTGGGGAATGGTGGAAAATGGTCAGTATGAAAAAATCATGGACATGCCAAGTAGTGTGCCCCTCCTATAACCTAAGGCCTCAGAGGAGGTCCCACTAGATTAGGATCAAGAACCAACCTCCTTGTTAAAGTGAGAAAATAGGTTTACAATCAAGATCAATCAATCAGCCAAAGCACCCCTTAATCTGTGTTAGAATGCTAATTAATGTCTTGGCCATCTTTTGCATTTTAACTTTCTTTTTTGTTCATTGTGACCATTTTATGCTTTAATCATTCTTTAGTTGCATTAACCTCAAAGGCAGAGTTTTTAGTCCAAACTCAAGGATGAGGATATGAGGGTGCCAATCCCAATGAACCAATGACCACAAGCCCAATGAATGGAGCTGAAATTTGGGGAATGGTGGAAAATGATCAGTATGGAGAAATCATGGACATGCCAAGTAGTGCCCCTCCTATAACCTAAGGCCTCAGAGGAGGTCCCACTAGATTAGGATCAAAAACCAACCTCCTTGTTAAGTGAGAGAATAGGTTTACAATCAAGATCAGTCAATCAGTCAAAGCACCCCTTAATCTGTGTTAGAATGCCCAAAACATTAAGTAAAAGCACATGACTTTAAAAGGGTTCAAGTACCTTCTGAATGGCGACCCACCTTCCTGCAAGAGGAGTGTCGAATGGTGAGAGGTGTCTGACGGGTGCAAAAAGAGGAGGAATATGGAATGTCTTCATATACTAAGCAAATGTAGGGTTGTTAGATGGTTGGTTGCCCAAAGCACCCCTTAATCCGTGTTAGAATGCCCAAAACATTAAGTGAAAGCACATGACTTTAAAAGGGTTCAAATACCTTCTGAATGGCGACCCATCTTCCTGCAAGAGGAGTGTCGAATGGTGAGAGGTGTCTGACCGGTGCAAAGAGAGGAGGAATATGGAATGTCTTCATATACTAAGCAAATGTAGGGTTGTCGGATGGTTGGTTGCCCAAACAAGGAGAAAATTTTCCTCTTGTGCGGTTACCCACTTTTTTGTGGGTAACATTTGGCTCCAACCTGGGATATGTGTTCATCATAAAGCGCATGATCCATATGCTCAGATTGGGAGTGCATGAGAACACCGGAAATACCCAAGCTCGCAAACCTATTACCCATACACTCAAATCAACTTGTTGATAGCATGTGAACAAGGTGTTGATCGTCACACTTGCGATTATAGGATATATAAAACAAATACTAGAAAGAAAAGTTGGCTAAATGCAATCTAATCTAGTATATAAACACATCAGCATGAATAATGCAAACACACTAATGCAATGCAACTATCTAAATGTAAATGCATCAGGTTCCATCAAAAAATGTAAGGTGTTTTGCCTCCCACAGGGGAGGACAACAACTCACCACCCATTGTTTCTTTTTAATGTTCTGGGGTGTGTTTCTTATTTTTGTTTGCAGGCATTGTTTTAATTTGACAGACATTTCCTGATGATGACTCAACCTTATTTGGATCTTTCAAGGACCTTTGGCTCAAAGTATTTTTGTTTCACACACTGATCTTTGGGGTGTGTACCGGGCTTGGCTTTATCAGGATGCTTTGGGAAAGGGAAAGGTTCCACATCTTCAACATGCTCAAGCATTTGGGGCTCTCCATACAAAATGAATGATCCCCCATGGTGGGCATGGCAGCATATGATAAGACCTTCTATAATTTCCAACCTATAGATGCACACCACTTTCTAGACAAAAGCATACCCCAAGCATCTAGAACATCAATGACTACATTATCCATTATCCTAGTGATTTGCATTTCCAACTAGTTCATAACTCTTAAAAGCAACACATTTGTTGAGGCCCCGGAGTCAAGCATACAGTGATGCAAAATTAGATTGTTTAGCACTAAAGATAACAGGAACGGTGCATGGCCGCCATTTCTTCGATCGTTGTACATATTTTGAAGTATCACGGGAAGATCCTCAGAATCTTTTTCAAGGTTAAGCACCTTCTTAAGTTGCTCTCTCTGGGGTTCAAGTTCAACCAACTATAATAGAGGAAGTTGCACATTCATCTTTGTCAAAGCACTTCCTACATCCACATCCAAAGACACATTGTTTGAATTAGATGTATTGGTTTTAGAGATGTTCCTAAGAGGTACTAGTGGAGGTGACCTAGCACTCTTTTGAGGGATATTACTATTACTACTACTTTCTTGAGGGTGTTTAGCATTCTTTCTAGAGTTTTTCCCATTACCTCCTTCTTCAACAACCATGATTGGCTCATCAAAATCACTACTAGGTTCTTCATTGGTTTCCTCGTGTTGTTGTTGAGAACGAATCACCAAGCTAAGTATTAGATGCTTTGGGGTTTCTTCTGTTGATTTTTCATAAGAGAAATTGATCTTCTAATATGATCATTACTTTCCAATGATTTCTTAATCAAGTTAACTTATGTCACATCCATCAGTAAGCAATTATACATAAAAAATCTCAACAATAATGCAATAATGACAGTAGGATCATAAAGAGACAGCCAAGCACAAAAGAGATACAAATTTACCCTAGGAAAACCCAACCTCGAGAAAAACCCAACAATCTTTTCTTAGGAGAAATTGTTCAATTCATTAAAGTACAATCTGATACTTTTCAAGTCAAACTAACCACAGAATCCACATAGGTCAAACCTGGTAAAACATGCCAAAATTTTCCTTCCTACTGCTGCCTAGAATTCGGTCAACTGGGCCAAAATTCGGCCTCCTGCAGCGACTCAGAAGATTCGGTCAACCTACCCAAAATTCGATCAAATTGTCCAGAATTGCAGCTCCCACATGTGAGGTCAAGTTTTTGGTCAAATGCAAGACAAATTCGGTTGCCGCAGAAAATCATCTTCCTCACGAAACTCGGCCTCTTTCTCAGTCCTCTTCGCAAATGTGAGAGAGAGATGTAATGTTTTTGTTATGAGTGAGTGAACAAATGAGGAGGGTTGATGCCCTATTTATAGTGATTTAGGGTGCCCCCAAGTGGTATGTCCTTATGTTGGACCGACTTGACTTTTGGAGGAAAATTAAATCAAAATTTAAATTTTAAAGTTCTCCCTTTTGATTTCCTTTTAAGGCCGACTTGGAGTAGCTAGGAATACCAACCGCAACTACCCAAAAATCAACACTCCCTCTTAGCTAGGGAGTTATTCACCTTGACTTCCTCAAATGTCCTCTTTGCATGGTGCTTTCCACTTCATATTCTAGAATAGAACATGAAGTGGATGGATAGATTAACATAGCAGGCTCATTCAAAAGATCTAGTTACCCACTAGCCAAATACCCTTTAATGATATGGTCAGGTACCCCTTGAACGGAGTAAACACAAGACCATGTGGAAAGCATCATGCATTAGCATCATGCAAAGGATCTAGTTACCCACTAGCCAAATATCCTTTGCAAATGGATCTAGTCACCCACTAGCCAAATAGCCTTTGGCGATATGGTCAAGTACCCCTTGAACAGAGTAAACACAAGACTAGTCTTGGGTCACCAACTATCCAAGTCGTCACTTGGAACCAGGTCAGTATCCCCGACAAATGGTGAAACCTTGGGCCAATTTACCATTCCTTCATGTTGTCACATGATACTTGAATGGTAAAACACTTGCCCAGTGTTATGGGGCACTCACTCTATCCACTAACCAAATAACCCTTGGTAATACGGTCAAAACCCTCTGACCCGAGGAGCACTCTGGGCTTTGATGCTCTCTAGCCAATCTCCCTAGCCACATTACATGGTTCTTGGTCAATACCCTTGACCTAGGCAGAATATTTTCCCTTTGATGCTACAACATCAACACTCCCTCTAACTGAGGGAAGCATTCTCAACCACTCCAAGTTTGACCCTGAAGTAAACAAACTTCATATAGACTATCAACAACCTTCTCGTCTATACTAGATCCTCACTGCTCCCTTTTGTACCATGTCTCAGTCATTGATCTCAATGTGCTTCAACCTGTCATCACAGTCATCTCCAGCGCCTAGTCAAACAATCCAGTGAGCAGCTTCTGAAGCCACACTGCTTCACAACTCACCAAACTAGCTACAATACATTCAACCTATGCAGTTTTGAGTGTGACAGATGTCTACTTCCTGTTCATCTAGAATATCGTAAGCAAAACCCAAACTTAAGCAACATCCTGATGTGCTCTTCTTGTCTTCTGCACTCTCTGCTCAATATGAATCTGTATATCCCAACAATTGTACTTCATTTGAGACATATTTTAATCCATATCCAATTGTACCATGTTGCCACCTCAACACATGTGTTGCATGCCTCAGCTCAACCATAAATAGATCAGCTTCCTTCACTAGATCCATCACCCAAGTTGCTTTCTAGTTACTCTAACTAGGTCCTCCCTCTGACACAAACAGATCCTGTTGTGGCAATCTTGGCTGCTCCCCCTGCCACTATTGCTTCCTAGTCACTTACGCATATATGGTGTCTGGCATGGTTGACTTAGAGAAGGCATACTGCTCGTAGAGACCTCCCATATTTGAGCATCTAGTCTAACAATCTCAATCTCATGACATCCACTTGGATGGTTGGTCCTTCCACTTTCCCTGATTGTCTGTATATAGTGGGATCTACCAAATCTGAAGCAGAGTTAGAGCCACTTAGCTTGCTTTAGCTTGATCAGATTGATCACCATGGGAGTGGCCATGGACTTGCAATCCATCATCCCAAATCTCTGAAGGATCTCAAGAGTACATTTCCCTTGCCCAAGGAAGTAATGCATCAAACCTAGATCCTTCATCTTGAACTAAGAAGTCAGCACCCTATGACACTGAAGCAAGGCTTGATTTCTCCCTCTATCATGGAATCAAATCCCCCTACCACTGACTGTGGCTCCCTCTATCACATGAGTCCTTCTTCTCCGGTCAAAAACAAGTTATATAATATCAAGATCAACCAAGACTCATCAGATAATCATCAATCCGAGAATAGCATGCCTATAAAGCTTTCTTCAGTTTGCAGACATGAGATTCCCTCTCAAAGCCCTGAGGTTGTTTTATATACAGTTTTTCCTCAATTACTCCATTGAGGAAAACGCTCTTTACGTCCATTTGTTGTAACCTCAAGCAATAGAAATAATAGTTCTAGTAGAAGTGTACCTAGCAACTGGAGCAAATGTCTCTTTATAATCCTCTCCCTCCTTTTGGGAATACCCTCTCGCCACGAATCTTGCTTTGTACTTCTTGATCTTGCCATCTACCACATGCTTGATCTTGTAGATCTACTTGGAAGTCACCACTGACTTCCCTTCCTTCAGGTCTCAGCATAAACACAATGGATTGATATTCCTCCATCATGGCATCCTTCCAAACTACCTAATTGTCTGCTCCCTCCAAACTAGAAGCTCTTTCAGTCATTTGGCACGGTTCTAGTACAATTTCTCCCTCGTGAACACAAATCACTCTAATTGAGTTCATGCTCGATCCTGGGATATTCCTTTTGTCATAAACTTTGCTTCGTTTTTCCCAATGCTTCCATCTGTTGCCAGAGCCTTGGAAACCTTTATGATGTACATGCAAACCTCATTAGGAGGCCATGGAAGAAACTATTATTAAGAAAAAGATAGAAAGACAAGAAGCTAACTAGAAATAAAGAAATAATAATCAAGGAAGAAAGATATGAAATACTCTCTTGATGCTTTCCTTCTTGCATAAATCGTTGAATCCATCTACAATCTCATCAATCTAGAAATGCTCATCCTCGTCGTCATCATCAGCTACATGTTACTTTTGCTTTCCTTCCTTGCATGAATCGTATGGGCTAGGGTTTCTTCATCCTCGAGTTATACAATAACACCAAAGGCTCAACTGCAAGCTAAGACATCTTCATGCTAACAGGAAGATGAACCAAGTATAAACTCCACTAGTATTTGACATTCTAGGTCTCATTCTAGGGTTTCACAAACCCTTAGGACCAAGACTTCAATACAAGTCATATCCTTCTAGACTTCTAGGGAAAACCCTAAGCCTCTCAAATTTCATCAAAACCCTTTGCAATTCCAACAAACTTGTCATATGCAAATTTACCATCTTAAATCTTTGAAGAATATTTACCACCTATGAATCTGAGAAAAGATCACAGACCCCTAACAATGCCATGAAGAATTTTTCAAGTAAAGTGGAAGGGCTTGTTCAAATCTAGTATTTCAATAAGGTCTGAGCATTGCTCAATGCCCTTAAAAACATGCAAATCTCTTCATTCTTCTCTTCATCTGATTCACTATCTTGCTCTTTAATTTCCATCTCTTTTGTTATACCATAACCTGTTAAGTGTTCTACATCAGAAGCGTTCCAAAAGTATGATCAAGTATGACAAAAAATATAAGATGCTTCTTAGGATTTACATCGCCTGTAAAATCATGTTTCAAGGAAGGTTAACAGGTTATAAAAATTAAAAATAAAACACTCAAAAAACCACAATATCCATAGACAACATGCAATAAAGATCTTCTAACTTCATCTTCATTGTATGACAACATGATTGATTTTAGTGCTTTTCAACATGCCATAAGCAGATCTATAGCATGACACTTGTTTAGCCTTGAGTAAATTGATCACCATAACCCTTTCAATCATTGAAACAACTTGATCTATGTCAATTCCTAGAATCCCAAGGCAAGAGTATCATTGTGATTAATGTTCTTTCTTATCAAAGGTTTGAGCGCTTCCACATGCTTTTGTTCCTTCTACTCAAATTTATTGCTCTATGTAAAAGTGGGAGGCTTTCTCCTCAACTCTCTCTGGCCCCTGAGTTCTACCCATGGAGATGCCATGAAACCAACTGTTAGTTTTTGTAGCATCGAATGGTGTTCTAGTCTCGATAGTTGTCACAAAGGCTAAGAATCACTAGGACTCCAAACCCTAGAAAAGGTTTCAGAAAAATCCACCTAGAAATGCTTGAATTAATTGGTAAATAAATTTTTCCTAATTCTAATGTAGGGAAAATGATTAATTAGCAACAATTAATTGAGGAAGGTGAGATTTCTCTAAAAACTCACACAGATCGACTAGGAAATAATCTTAGCCATTGATTAAGCTTTAATCTTGGTCGTTGGAGTCCCAACTACAAGTTATAAGAAGAAGTCGATGGGTAGATGGAGGAACACACTTGAGATCGATTTCCTTGGGCAGTTTGACTTTCTAGAGAACAACAGCAGTTTGTCGGAAGAGTTCAAGCTAGAGAGGGGACGCAGAGACAGAGAGGGGCAGAGACAATGAGTCCGAAGGAAGTCTTTCAATTCCAGCGAGTTAGCAGTAGAAGGGTCATATTTCCCAAAGAAGTTTCTTAAAGCCAACGCAGATAGCTACAGAGGGAGATCGATTTTGCTGAAGGGAAGAGAGATTCAGTTGCAATTGGTCTGGAAATTCTCCAGAAGGCCAAGTGAATTCCTTCCAGAGGTAGAGTCAGCTAAGACGTCATCTTTCCAGCAGTTCCAAGGATTAGCAAGTTAGAGCCTGCGCAAGCACTATGCAGAGGGTCACACAGAGGGTCACAAATAATTTGTTCAGGCATGGTGTTGAGGTATTTGCCTCACAAATATTCTCGCCAGATTATTTCGTTGATTGGATTGCCAGTTGGGCATCCATAGATTGTACTCGGAACTTCTCTTTGTTGCTTAATAATAAAAACCCTCAGGTGTTGCACTGGTTTTCCCACATTGGGTTTTTCCAGGAATGTTTGTCCAAAAATAACGGTGTTATATTTTTCTGTGTGTTTGCCAGTGTTTTCTCAATTTCCAGTTTATCTTTCGTAGTATTTTTATTTGTGAAGATTGCAGTGTGATTAATTCGTTGTTGCCGTAGCAATAAACTGCATAATTAATTTACAGTTAGAAGAATTAATTCCAGTCGTTGCAATAGAATTTTAGTGGTGAAATTTTCACATGGTATCAGAGAAAATCAGGGAGGAAGCTTAAAAGTGGAAGGAAGAAATCATCCAAATTCAGAGGGAGTCTGGCAATTCGACTTCCAAATTTGCATTGAGGATGGCCAGGCAGTTCGAACTATTGGGTAGAGAGTTTGATTTTTCCAGTGTAGGTAGCAGGAAAAATTCACAGAGCCCAATAGCAGTTCTAGCAGGAAGTGGTGGAGTCGAGAAGCAATTCTGGTGAAGCAAATCAGTATTTTCACTGCGCAGATTCCTTGTTTGGGCGCGGAAGGGTCTTGCAGCAGTTGCTCGAGCAGAATCAGCATCGAGTGGAAGAGAAAGGGAAACACAAAAGGAACTTCTCTCAGAGGGTTTCTAGTTCAGAAATCCAATATTTCCAATTGCAGTCGGCAGTAGCTGCAAGCATATTTTCTCACTCCAGAAGGAAGTGAGAATAGCAGAATCAGTAGCCAAGCAGGAGGGAAAAGGGAAATTTCTATTCTAGTTTCAGAGATGGCCGCAACGGGCTTAGAGATTAAAATAGGTTGGAGGAAGCCTCCAATTATGTCATCTGAAAGGCGAGGATGCCCTTCCTGCTAGATGAGCATGGCCTAAAGACCTTCGCAGAGAGTGTTGTGGCAGTACCGACTGATGCAGATCAACTGAAAGAATACAGGAAAGAGATGGCCAAGGCGAAGCGGATGAACTTGGATGGAGTCCGGGACCATATAGTTTCACGTATATCTGGCAAGGATACTGCCAAGGGGATGTGGGATGCTCTCGCTCAGCTTTATCAAAATGTATAAGGGTGAAGGCATCGATCCCTTTCTCAACAGAATTTAGAAAATATGGTATCAGCTTGCAACAGTTGGGGAGGCGCTTTAGGACACAGTATGTACGTTTGGCACTGAACAGTGTCTCAAAGGATTGGGAGATCTTCGTCCAAGGCATTTTAGGACGAGATATTCTCCTAGGTGGGACAGGATGTGGTCAGTATTTTCGCTAAGAAGATTCCCTGTCTGGGCACAGAAGGGTTTTGCAGCAATTGCTCAAGCAAAATCAGCATCAAGTGCAGAAGAAAGGGCACACACAAAAGGAATTTCTCTCATAGGGTTTCTAGCTCAAAAATCCAATATTTCCAATTGCAGTCAACAGTAGCTGCAAGCAAATTTTTTAACTCCAGAAGGGAGTGTGAATAGCAGAATCAATAGTCAAGCAGGAGGAAGAGGGAAACCTCCATTCTAGTTTCAGAGATGGCCACAATTGGGCTTAGAGATCAAAATAGGTTGGAGGTAGCCTCCAATTATGTCATCTGGAAGGCTAGGATGTCCTTCCTGTTAGATGAACATGGCCTGAAGACCTTTGCAGAAAATGTTGTGGCAATATCGACTGATGCAGATCAACTGAAAGAATACAGGAAAGAGATGGCCAAGGCAAAGCGGATGAACCTGGATGGAGTCCAGGACCATATAGTTTCACATATATCAGAATCCTTCAGAGATGTATAAGGGTGAAGGCATTGATCCCTTTCTCACCAGAATTCAAAAAATCTGGGATCAACTTGCTCTAGTTGGGGAGGCACATCGAGACACATAGCTTGTACGTTTGGCACTGAACAGTGTCTCAAAGGATTGGGAGATCTTCGTCCAAGGCATTTTAGGACAAGATACTCTCCTAGGTGGGACAAGATGTGGTCATACCTACAGTAGGAGGAGATGGGGCTAGGAGGCACCTCAAGACACATAGCTTGTACGTTTGGCACTGAACAGTGTCTCAAAGGATTGGGAGATCTTCGTCCAAGGCATTTTAGGACAAGATACTCTACCTAGGTGGGACAAGATGTGGTCATACCTACAGTAGGAGGAGATGGGGCTAGCTCTTGTAAAGACCTCCATCAGCGGACGCAACAGTAAGGGTTCAAAAGGTGAGGAGGAGGAAAAGAATGTGGCCCTTGCATCAAAGGGTCGAGTCCCAGTTAAAGATAGGGGGAGAAGAAGAAAAATAAGGACCTATCTAAAGTCAGGTGCTTCAAATATGGCGATTTTGGCCACTACAGCACTCTTCGCTAGGGTGGGTAAGAAGACTGAGGACACACACATATTTTGCACGCACCACCTCGACCGAAGAAAGAAGGCCTTTTCATATCTAGCAAAGGGCTACGCTCAGGCAATATAGTAAATAAAAAGGTTTGGATGTTCAACCCTAAGAAGCTTACTTCTCTTCCCCTGCCAATGACAGGGCATTGCGTTCTATCAGCAGGCACACGTTGCTCCTCCATCAAAGCTCCTCCTTAGACGTTCTCCTACGGAGGACGGACAACGAACTGCAAGAGGTGCTAGGAATAAGGAAAAGCTATCGAAAAGACACTGAAAGAGTGAGAGGTTTGAGGCATTCCTTATTCCTTATACCTTATCCCTTATCAAGGCGTGGGCATTCGTTAGCAAGGGAGTCCGATTCGGTATGGGTCCAGGATCAAGGGCATCGGGGTGTTCATCAAAGGCACCGATTCGCAAGGGGTCGGGGATCAAGGGGTGATTGGTTCAGGATCAAAGGCACCGGGGCATTCTCATTATCTGCCAGGGCCCATATTTCTTAAGTACTCAATCTCCTCAGAGGAAGAAGGACAAGCAGGAGAACAAAGACCAGATAGCAACATCCGCAGAGATAGACAAGTTGTCCCCCAGGTTAGAGAAATATTTTGCCATGTTTGAAGCTATACTTACAGGAGTGAGGTGGGGCAATAAGGAGTTATAGTCCCAGAGTTATGTAGATTTGGGCAAGGTCCATTGAGGTGGCCTCCTCGTGGACGGATCAATGTCAATTGATGCAGTCAAATTCCAGAGTGACAATGGCAAACTAGCTACAGTCAAGTGCTGAGGAGCGCAGTGCAGTGTTGACAGCAGAGCAGGAGGCTCAGTGGCAGAGTCAGCAACAACACAGATTCCCCAATGGACAGTGTAGAGGCTAGCAGCACTCAGATGCTCAAGAGAGAGAGATGCAGCACAGAGACAGTTGATTCAATATTTCGGATGCTTCTCAATCACAGTAGTTGCAGTAGCAGCAACAACAGTTGAGAGGGAGTTGTAGTGCAAATGTAGAGTTGGCAGTAGTATAGCAGTGTCAGCAGCGACACAGACGCAGCATCAGAGTTGTGTAGCGGTTGGTGAGCAGTGGAAGGTAGTCACAGTGGCCAGACATTAGCAGCGTATGGAGGATGATACAGAGATAGGGTGTTGGAGTAGTTTAGCACTAGAACACCTTCCTCGTTGAGATGAAGTGTTAGTTTTTGTAGCATCAGATGATGTTCTAGTCTCAGCAGTTGTCATAGAGGCTAAGAATCACTAAGACTCCAAAACCCAGAAAAGGTTTCAGAAAATCCACCTAGAAATGCCTTAATTAAGTTAATTAATTAGTAATTAATTTTTCCTAAGTCTAACTTAGGGAAAATGATTAATTAACAACAATTAACTGAGGAAGGTGAGATTTCTCTAGAAATTCACACAGATCGACTAGGAAATAATCTCAGTCATTAATTAAGCTTTAATCTTGGTCATTGGAGTCCCAACCGGAGGTTATAAGTAGTCGATGAGTAGATGGAGGAACACACTAGAAATCGATTTCCTTGGGTAGCTCGACTTTCCAGAGAGCAACAACAGTTTGTCGGAAGAGTTCGAGCCAGAGAAGGGAAGCAGAGACAGAGAGGGGTAGAGACAGTGAGTCTGGAGGAAGTCTTCTCGTTCTGGAGAGTCATCGGCAGAAGGGTCGTATTTCCCAGAGAAGTTGCTTAGAGCAAGCACATATAGATTAAGAGGGAGATCGATTTTGTTGAAGGGAGGAGAGATTCAATTGTCGTTGGTCTGGAAATTCTCCAGGAGGCCAAGCAAATTCCTTCCAGAGGCAGAGTCAGCCAGGACATCATCTTTACATCAGTTCTGGGGGCTTAGTGAGTTAGAGTCTGTGCAAGCACTGCGCAAAGGATCACACAGAGGTTGTATGACTAGCTAGTTTTTCCAATTGTCGGAGCTGGATCAAACGTGGTGTTGAGGTATTTGCCTCAAAGATATTTTGGCATGATTATTTTGTTGATTGGATTTCTAGTTGGGCATCCATAAATTGTACTCAAAACTTTTCACTGTTGCTTAATAATAAAAACCCTCAGCTGTTGCACCAGTTTTCCCACATTGGGTTTTTCCAAGGACGTTTGTCCAAAAATAACGGTGTTATATTTGTGTGTGTGCAAGTATTTTCTCAGTTTCCAGTTTATCTTCCACGGTATTTTTATTTGTGAAGATTGCAATGCGATTAATTCCTTGTTGTCGTAGCAATAAACTGCATAATTAATTTACAGTTAGAAGAATTAATTCCAGTTGCTGCAATAGAATTTCAGTGGTGAAATTTTCACACCAACCTTTAATCAATCCTTCCAAGTCCTCCAACGTCATCTCCATTGTATGACAAAATGATTCATTTTAGTGCTTTTTGACATGCCATAAGCAAATCTATAGCATGAAACTTGTTTAACCTTGAGTAAAGTGATCACCAAAACCCTTTCAATCATTGAAACAACTTGATTTAGGTCAATTTCTAGAATCCCAAGGCAAGAGTATCATTCTAATCAATGTTCATTCTTATCAAAGGTCTGAGCACTTCCACGTGCTTTTGATCCTTCTACTCAAATTTATTGCTTTATGTAAAAGTAGGAGGCATTCTCCTCAACTCCCTCTGGCTCCTGAGTTCTGCCCATGGAGATGCCATAAAACCAACCTTTAATATGTCCTTCGAATCTTAGCTCGTTGGCCTCTCCATTGTCTAAGAGACTTCAGAACACCCTAATTATCATATGAGGCCCTTTTGGCCCTCCTATTCATTTCATGAGGCCTTTCAACCCCCTCCTAAGGTCCCTCAACCTCCTCCTGTGATAGATTTGAGGCTCCTTTCTTCCTTTTAGGGCTTCGGCCCTCCCTTCTTGAATGGAACAAACTACAACTATAACTCAACTAGGCATGCCCTTGGTCAGCGTTCTTGAATTTTGTTCAACCCTTTTAGTCTACAGTCAAGACTATATCCAACCCTTCTTCTATGATTCATCTTCTTTGATCTGGACTTGATGGATGCTCTTTCACCTAGGCTCTGATACCATGTTGATTTTTAATAAGAGAAATTGATCTTCTAATCTGATAATTACTTTCCAATGATTTCTTAAACAAGTTAACTTATGTCACATACATCATTAAGAAATTATACATAGAAAATCTCAACAGTAATGCAATAATGACATTAGGATCATAAAGAGACAGCCAAGCACAAAAGAGACACAAATTTACCCTAGAAAAACCAAAACTTTAGGAAAAATCCAGCAATCTTTTATTAGGAGAAATTGTTCAATTCAGCAAAGTACAATCTGATATTTTTCAAGTCAAACTTGGTCAAGCTGACCATAGAATCCCTACAGGTCAAACTTGGTCAAACAAACCAAAATTCACCTTCCTATTGCTGCGAAGTATTTGGTCAACCCCAGTCTACAAGGTCGAAATTCAACCTCTTGCAGCTACTCAAAAGATTCGGTCAACTTGTCCAAAGTTCGGTCAAACTGTCCAAAATTGCATCCCGCACATGTGACGTCAAGTGTTGGTCAAATGCAGAACAAATTCGACTACCACAAAAGGCCATCTTCCTCAGGAAACTCGGTCTCTTCCTCGGTCCTCTTCGCACATGTGAGAGAGATGTAATGTTTTTCTTGTGAGTGAATAAATAAGGAGGGCTAATGCCCTATTTGTAGTGTGTCCTTATGTTGGGCCAATTTGACTTTTTGGATGCAAATTAAATTCAAAATTTAAATTTTAAATTTCTTCCTTTTGATTTCCATTTTGGGTCGACTTGGAGTAGTTGGAAATACCAACCGCAGCTACCCAAAAATCAACATCTTCCACTTGATTATAAGGGCACTCCTCTTGACTATGGAATTCATTACGTGTTTGACACCAAGAAACTCCCTCTTGACCAACCACATTAGTTGGGGCAAGTGTATTAGGCACACTTTGTTGTGAGACATTATTCCCATTTTAAGGGTTTTTCTTAGGAGGCCTCTCTTTATTAAATTGTGGTTTAGGAGGAAAATTTTGCCAAGATCCCCTTTCCAAGATTGAGAGCTTATTCATCATGGCCATCTACCCCCGCATTAGCTCAGTGGTAACTTTATCAAATTTATGGGTAAAGGCCCACAAGGCAAGGTCAATCAAGGCATTATCCTTAGCTTTGACTTCAACTTTAGCCCTTGGATATGTAAGCAGATTAATCTTCGACAAGCTTAGATTATGTTCAATTTTCATGGTTGGGACCTTGGCTTCATCTAAGGTTTGAGGTCCCTCATCTTTTAAAGCATAAGACAAGTGTCCAAGGGAAGGCCTCTATGCATCTTTCAAGGAGGGTTGGCTTATATATGGAAGAGGGACTTCCTTGAGTAATTTATCAAACCTTTTGGGTAAATTCTTTAATAGTTTCATTCCCGGTTTTCTTGGCTCCTTAAAACTTATGCAGAAGTTGTATTCCTTCCTTGACCATAGCCCATCTTTTGTCAAATGCTTGATGGACCCAATTTTTAATACTTCTTGCAAGTATATCTAATTACAAATCCCTAACACTTCCTTCTAAGGACAAGGCAAACAACAGCATCACAATGTCTTCCTCTGCAATCAATATTCCACTCACAACCCAATAAAATTCATGCATATGTTTTTTGGTTGTTATGGCATAAGTGCCATTGAATTTTGGTAACCACTATTCATACTTAACATGCAATTTATGAGGATCATTATGGAAGCCACTCACATCCAATTGTTTGAATGTTGTACTAAGCCATGGTGTCAGGGGTGGATGAACTATTGAAGAGGTTCTTAACCACAAGAGACTTGGGAATTATAGGGGAAGTGGAAGTGTTAGCAGACGTCTTGCAAGTAGTTCTTTTTTTTCCTTAGAGTGATGGCTTCGATAGACAAGCTACTATGGGAAATAGATGCTTCAGATTTTGGAGTCACCAAGTGAGAATCTATGTTGTCATTTTATAAGTTATTCTCACCAAGAATTTTTTGAAGCTTTGACTTCGGATTGTGAGGAGGTTGACTCAACTCCTCCCAGGCAATAATGTCAAAATTGTTGCCGCAAAATCTAGCAGGCCTTGTGATAGAATTAACAAGGCTAGGGCCAAACCCTGTAGCAACAATGAGGAGATATTGCCACTGTCACCTCAACAATTCTCCTCCTTCTCTTTAGTGGAATTTCACCACAAGTGAGGCTTCCCTATATTAGCCTATAAGGATAATCCAAGTACAAGTCTCAAAATGATGCAAATAGGCTAAGGTAAAGATACCCTATGTTGGAGAAGGCTCAGTGCTTGTTAAGGGAGCAATGTATCATGTACCTAAACTAGAAGCTAGGGCTTATTGATGTGCAAATGACAAAGGAGTACCTAGACATGTAGGAACTAGAGAAAGGGCTTACATAATGATTAGATCAAGAAAGGCACAAGATAAACCCTCAAAATAGGTTTCAAGTTGAAGCTCTGCTAGGGTTTAGGGTTTCTAAAGTACAAAATCGCTTGGGAAGGATGACATCAGCCTTATTAGGGAGGTTTTACACACAAAAAATGCTATATTTTGCATTTAAATGGTTTATAGAGGCAACCCCTAGATTTTCATCCACTAACATTCACCCAAAATTGCCCTACAAACAATTCGATCCCAGAAAATCCAAGCAACTTACCTTAAAAAACATAGTAGAGAATAAAGAAGTAAAAATATTTAGGTTTCAAAGATTTTTGATGAACACAAATGTTACCCATGCCTAATCCTTCTTAGATGATGGAGTCTTAGGGAAAATTTTGAAGGAAACGGACAAATGATTTGAGTAGAGGGGAAAATTTATTTTCCTCTTTATAAAACCCTATTTGTTATTACTATCATGAAATTAAATATGACAAATTAGATGAATTTGATCCAACTTTTAATTGAATTAGGGATTATTAAGATGAAGGGGGATTAATAAATCAACAAGAATTTTCTTATTTTATAGTTAATGGCCAACAATAAAGCGAGAAAAATAAAGAGGTTAAGAAATAAAGCAAAAATAATAATAAATAATAAATTTAGATAAACTTTGATGATGAAGAATAAGTATATTTATTAGTTAGATAAAGTTAAGAAATAAGAATTCTTTAAGATGACCAAAAATAGATAAAAGAAAGGAAAGGATCGGAAAGGGGAACAGAGATCAAGGTCATCTCAAGAAGTCAATGGGTGAGATGGTGGATGACAGGTTTCCAAGATTGGTTGAGCCTGTAACCATCCTCCCTATTAAATTTATTAGGGTTCTTCTCAATTTCGAGGGCTTCTCGAATAATATGAGAGTTGTAGAATGGTGCAGAAGCTATGATTTTAGATTGATTGAAACAAATTAAGTGCTTGGACTTATATGAGTGTTTTGCAATGGCAGACTTTGAAAGACGGTTATGGTTGGTGTCAGCTATGTGCTCCTTGAGGCGGGCTTTGAAAGGACGACCCATTTGACCAATGTAAGATTTACCACAAGAACAAGGAATTTTATAAACCCCTAATCCTAGCATGGGATCTGATAAGTCTTTGGCCGATCAGAACAATTGCTTAAAGGTTTTGTGGGGTTTAAATATGGTTTTTATGCTTTTCTTAGCCAAAATCTTGGCAATAAGATCGGTGGTCCCTTTAATGTAAAGGAGGGTGACTTGGCCACAAGAGGGAGAGGGCTCCGACTTTTTGGGTTTAGGGTGAGAAACAAACTGGAGAGCTTTAGAAATCTGAGCAAAGGAATAGCCATTGGCTTTGAAAGCCTTGACTAGATGGGATTTTTCAGCTGAAGAGACTAGGGAGCAAAGAGTTTTAAAGCTTTGGAGAAGAGGGTTTTAAGAACACCAGACTTTTGGGATGGGTGGTGATGAGAGTTTTTGCACCATATATTGGTTTAAGAAACATTATAAAGAATAGTCACATAACCTAAAAAGGGCCAATATCCTACTAATTAGGTTATTTTTTACTTTCTTTGTAAATCAATAAACAAATGAAGTGTAGCACAAAAGTTTTCAAGAGCAAGAGAGACTAGAGATATAATTGGATCACGGTTGTTTAATGAAAAAATTCACAAGCCAAGAATTCAATTGTTGTACTTCTCCTTGACCATTGTTGCAAATTCAAAAGCAAGAAAAACAAGCCTTTATCATAAAAGAAAATTGAATCCTTGTTCTTTTTACGTTTAGTGATTGATTGGAAGAGATAATGGCAATGCCAATCACAAGGAAACAGTTATGGGAAATGCAAAATTGGTATTCTAGATGTCTCAATGATTAAGTAGTAAAATACTACTAAAAAGCGGGAGTTTGCCTATTAACAAGGGTTTTCTTAGCTTTACTTGACTGATGTTCCCTATAAAAGGCAGCCAACAAAAATGTAGCATATTTTTTTACAAAGCAAGCATAAGTTTTTCCAAAGAAAGAGAGAAACTAATATAATTAAAGTCAAAGCCCTCTACTAAATTAACTCTCAAAAGTGTACAATTTCCTTTTACTCATCCATGATCCTTGGTCCCCTTGAAGTTATTTTCAAAGCAAGCAAAAGGCGGCCTTATTTCAGAGACAAAAGAATATCATTAATTCCTTATAGTAATTATCGGGCCAAGACTCTAAATAGTGATGGAACTGCATATAGATATATGAAGTGATCTAAAAGGAACCCTTTAATAAACAAACTCATCAATTTAACCCCAATTGTATTTTGTGTGTCATTATAAATGGCATAAACACTCAATGTCTTGACTTTTATCATTGTCAACTTCTCATATAAATTGTCAAGTATAACTCACCTGTAAATAGTTTCTTAAAGTTGTTTGTGTCTCTGGAGAAAGTATATCATGGATAAGGGTATAAACTTGCACTGCAGGTACAAGTGCGGGTGCAGCTACACCGGTAACTGGCCCAAACATGTCAACTAAACCAGATGGAGATGATTCATCTAATGACTTGTAATTCTCAAAAGTTGTCGCAAGCAAATGTTCCAATTGATCTTCACTCTCATTCAACATCCGTTTCTGCAATGAAACAATGAAATGAAGCTTAATACATGGTAAAACTTTCATCAATAAAATTAACAAAGAATTGATAGATAAGAAATTGGCAGAATGGCTAAATCTGAATCACCTCTTTATCAATAATAACAATGAATTTTCTTTCCTAACCATATTAATGAAACAAAAATTTGGAATCTACTTGATTTTCAACAATTAGATTTTTTGCTTTTTTTTTATGTTCAAGGATAATGTACTCCAATGATCGGCTACTGGAAAACATCTAGAGACAAATAAACTACTAAATAACTATGCATCACATACACACAAAGGAAATACGAGATGTAGAAAGTTAATAAAGATGAAAGTACATGGTAATAATATCTCTGTGTGTAGGACAAAATGCTTACATATTCGTGTATGGTCTTTTGGCTAATGATTGATTTTAATTTTTTTCTTATGCACTAAATAAATCAAAGTTGAAAATAAGCCCACTTGGTGGAAAAGTGATTAGGCTGTCCATTGTCTATACAAAGACACTTAGAGGTCTTGTATAGGATTTTTAGTGTGATATTGCGGTGTTTTGATATTGTCCACGTAACAGTGAGGCATGCAGTAGCACAGGGTGATTATGGAAAAAACAATGGTCTATCATATAGTAACCTATTTAAGGATATAAAAAGACAGGCTTAAGTAGGCTTTAGCCTAACAAACGGGTTCCCACTATATATTGCTGTGTATTTTAATTACAGATTATTTATTATTTTTCTGTGATGGGTACACTGCTAACAAGAATAACGATATAATCTTCTTGTTGATATATTTCTTGTTGAATAGTGGATATCGATTCAATTAAATGATTTTATCTACTTCTCATGTAAATGGACAATGACACTAACTATAGTGTATCTTTGTCGTTGCTTTTGTTAATGTTCTTGTTAACTGAGAAACTTCATTACTGTGACACTCGAGGAATGCTAACAGTTTGTTTTTGTTTATGTTTCATGTGTAAGTGTTAAATACATTTACTTTTAATGTTGGACCTCATACGTCCAACATTTCAAGATGCATTGATATGAAGTCACGAAAGATTTCCAGGGGCATTTGCTAGAAGCTAGTTTTCTGACATTTCAAATTGAACTAATGTATGAATGGATCAATGGCCAAAGGGCAACTCTTCTATTTGAGTGGAGCCATGGATAGCTTGAAGGAAACTTACCCTCATACATCCATGCAGCTTGATGACAATGAGAAATCAAATACTTGATCTGAATTCCTTCACCTCTCAATCACAATCTGTAGCGAATGGGGTAAACGATCGACTTTATGGTCAAGTGTGAGGGGCCCACATCACCCTACTACCTTGTAGGACACCAAGTGGCCCAAGGACACCTCCAAGCATAAGTTTCATGCATGTCTGAGGGGGTTTTGGAGGTTCTATCAAGAATCTCAATATTTATTACGGTACTTTACTATTACCTCCCAATTTAGGGCACTATTGGGTGAGCTTGCTATAAATAAGCATGTCAATGCTGTTTGTGGAACACTCTTCAAAAGCAAGGTACTACAAACCAAAGCCATGACCGTAGTATCTAAATGCATCTTTGTACAAGCAAATGAAAGAGGACGAAAAAAAGTTGGTTTCAAAGTAGGCTTTTCGCTATAGAGTTGCACCAAAAGGGAAACTAGAGTTGGTGGAAAAATATCTCAGACCACACACATGGAGTTTAAGTCTAATTCATTCCAAACAGTGGGAACTAAGAGTTGTTAACGCCTGCCTATATATATGGTCGAGTGGAGCTATTTCAAATGGTTATTTTTTTTTTAACCACATTAATCAAAACTATGGACTAAAACCAAGGATCGTGCACCTTGAAAAGTGTTTGGATTCTAGGATGAGTAGACAGGACATTTGGTTGACAAGAATGGAACACCATTTTAGTCAATTGGAATGCATGTTAGTAAACAAGCACAGGTCCTCCAACCATGTCTGTCCAACAAGCCATTCCAAGACATAGGAGGAATAACACAATGAAGAAATGTGGTGAGATAGAATAATTTTACCCTAAATTTCTCCAGACGTTATAGTCAAACTATTTCACTTTCCTCAAAGTACGCCTTATCTGAAATTTGAAATTTAAATTTCAATAATGCAATGGGTAATCAAATCATAAAACAAGGTATTCAATAAAGTATGAAAACATGTTCAATTTCCCAAGCCGCGGACCCACAATGCATACATATGGCCAAACGTTAAACATAAAATTTCAACAAATATCCATTGTCGTCAAATCCACACGTAATTCCCATCTTAATTATATTAGACTGTCTAGATAATTGACCATAACCTGACTTGACAACTGGAAGTTTTCCTCCAATATCGACACTATTGGACACCGGCCGTCTGTGACAGGTATGCAACTCTCAGGAAGACTCCCGTCACAGGAAACCCTCCTGTGAATACTCCAGACTTACATAGTGATCGTTAGATTCCCCGAACGATGTCGTGCAACAGTGCTTCGACCGAATGACGTATTTCCCTTGCGATTAAGCGGCAATGCTTGTGTCAGGCAAAGTCTTCGGCCTCCACGATTATTCTGCTAACTATTCAGAGCGAACGTTGAAACAGGATTAAGGTTGCTACGGATATCTTGAGTCACTTCCACGAGTTTCTCGTTAACCGCAGATATACTCCAGTGTGTGCACAGGGAGGCGTTCTTTCCACGGAGAGATGCCGACTAATGTAAGAAGCTACTCTTCAAACGAAACCGTTTTTTTTACCTTGCGTTCAGTCCAGAGTGACGCTGGAACCCTCAGAATGCTATAAGTTCTCTCAATTCGGACGCTCCTCAGACTCGGCTTGTTCCTTTGCTGATGTCTCCGAGAACCACTCTTCTCAATACCTGACCTCAGACGAATTACAACACTTCGCTGCCCAAATTAGAAGGGTTCGCAGGCAAGAACAGGAAAAGTCAAGTAACCACTGTGCAGAACAGAGTTCGCTTCCCTTTTGAGGTGTAATTCCTGTGTTATCACCGAACCAAAAAAATCAACAAGAACTTTGCTGCTCTCCAGAAAACCTGTGCCCAAACCAAACTCCAAACCAGAAGAAAAAATGTGCTGCCTTACCAAAGAGAGAGTGAATGGAAGAGGTGTCAACTAGGGTGGAATCTTTCACCACCGAAATTGACAAGAGATATTGGGGTTTTAAAACCCTCAGAAGAAACAAATGAATTGATACACACTTGATGTTCCAAAATGAATCCAAGTCTACTTAATTTATAGACTTCCTTGAAGGATTTCATTTTCTTAAGTGGTTGAGTTTTCCTTACTCAAAACCCAGATTTGGGTTTTTTTGCCCAACCTACCCAAAACTTGCCCACAATGGGGGTTTGGTTCTCAATTCGTTGAAGACATCAAAGTCCCCCTGCCTGAAATTGCTTGCCCTCAAGCAATTGCAAATTCGAGTGTTGCAAAATTGGTTCTCCTTCCCATGTCATGTCCGTTCTCCGATATATTCTTCCATCTGATGAGGTACTCTGAAATTACCCTTCCCCTTAACTTCTTCTCTCGAACGGCCATGATTGTTTCTGGAATCAATTCCAATTGCCCTTCTTCATCTAATGGTGGCAGTTCAATGAAAGTGGTGACCTGTTGGCCTATAGCCTTCTTGAGGCACAATACATGAAATACATTGTGGATTTTGTTGTCACTCGATAGCTCCAACTCATGCGCCACTTCACCCACTCTTCGGAGGATTTTGTAAGGCCCATAAAACCTTGGCTTCAGCATCTCTGCGCCGCTCTTCTTGAGTGTAGACTGTTGATAAGGCTGCAACCACGGGAAAACAAGATCCCCGACGTCAAAATTGCACTCTGTCTCCTGTATCCAATCCTTGGCAAGAGGCATCTTGTTGTCTCCAAAGATTCTATCAATGAAGGAGGGTGCATCATACCCATACAAAGCCTTGAAGGCAGTGTTGTAGTAATGCTCCCCAAGGTACAACCACTTGATCCATGTCTTTTGTTGACCTGTCAAATACCCATTAATCCATTTATTTACAATTTGCTAGGGGTTAATTCAGTGCCGACTAGTCTGAAAAGTTCCTGCAAGAATGCGCCCATGAATTTGCTATCGTGGTCGCTAACTATGTTCTTTGGCAACCCATTAATTTGAAGACTTCTTTGAAGAAGAGTTATGCCACTTGCTTGGCCGAGTAAACCGCTAAGTAGCAAAGAAGTGTGCGAATTTAGTCAATAGGTTGACCACAGTGTATATGCAATCATTTCCCTGTGCTTTGAATAATCCTGTGATAAAATCCATTGATATGCCTTCCCATTTCTGTTATGGAATGGGTAGAGGTTGGAAAAGACCTGCGGGAGGTGTATGCTCAACCTTATTTTGTTGACATGTCATGCATTCCCTAACATATGTATAGCATCATACCCATACAGAGCCTTGAAGGGTGTCATTCTAATGCTCCCCAAGGTACAACCACTTGATCTATGTCTTTTGTCGCCCTGTCAAATACCCATCAATCTATTTATTTACAATTTCCGTTTGGCCATCAGTGTGCGGGTGATAGCTAGTGCTAGGGGTTAATTCAATTTCGACTAGGCTAAAAGGTTCTTGCCAGAATGCGCCCATGAATCTGCAATCATGGATCTGGTGAATCTCCCATCCCATTTGAGCTACTAGGGATATAACGGATCTAATAGAGGTATATCTAACTACTAGGGTGAAGGTCTCCTCATAGTATATTCCTTCTTTTTGCGTATATAGCCTTGTACTTCTAAATACTACCACCTGCAACATACTTGATCTTGTAGATCCATCTGGTCTAGGTACCACTTCCCAGATATCATTCGTCATGATAGAACTATATTCTTCTACCATGGCATCCACCCATACTTGGTGTTGTATGGCTTCCTGAAAGCTAGAGGGTTCTTCAACCTGTGCTATCAAGGCTTGATACCTGTCAAGTTGTCTACACTACCTCTTCTCGGCTCTAAGAGCTCTGACAAACTCCTCTGCGTCCCTCAACGTCTGTCGTACTTCTCTACTAGTTCTGCCATTGGTGGTGGGAGGCTCAATCAAATCCCCCTCTTGTTCCTATCGTTCCACCTGCTGAGAACTACTTGGATTTCCTCCTTCTAAGGAAACATTGGTGCTGGTCACTATGCTCGTTCTAGGTGTCTGTCCTCCTGCTTGTCCTCCTTGCTGCCCCTGCTGCTGCTGGACTAAAGGAACATCTACTGACTGATCTTCTGCTAGCATCTCTCGAGATTTCCTGAAAGCTCTATCCTCCATGAACTTCGCATCCCGTCTTACTACAATCTTCATGCTACCAGGAATGTAGATTTTGTATGCCTTCGAGGTCTCGTATAACCTACGAGGTACCCCTTTTCTGCAGTCTGATCCAATTTACTACGCTTCTCGTCCGAAATGTGACAATATGCCACACATCTTAATATTCTAAGATGACTGACTTCTGCCTTCTTCCCTGTGAAGACACCTTCAAGTGTTTTCTTCCCCAATGCTCTGTGAGGAGTTCTATTCTGGATATACATCGTTGTGTTGCAAGCCTCTGCCCATAAGAATCTAGGCAAATCCTAATCATACAACATAGCCTTTGCTAAGAATCTACGCAAATCTTGATCATACAACATAGCCTTTGTTGCCCCAACAATAGTTCTATTCTTACGCTCTGCTACTCCATTCTGCTCTGGATTATATGGAGTTGTCCATTCTCTTTTGATGCCCTCCTTTGCGCAGAAATTTGTGAAGTCTTTGTCTGTATATTCTCCACCATTATTTGAACGCAATACCTTTATCTTTTTCCCTGTCATGTTCTCAACGAGAGCCTTAAACTCTCTGAACCGATCAAAGACCTCATCCTTGGTCTTTAAGAAATAGATCCAGGTTTTTCTAGAGTGATCATCAATAAAGGTGACGAAGTATTTGCCACCACTAAGAGCTCTTGTGGACAATGGACCACAGATATCTGAGTGTATCAATCTCAATACACCTTCCGCTCTGTTTTTACTCCTGGAAAAAGCTATTTTAGTGCACTCCCCTAGTACGCAGCATACGGTCCATATATAATCATGCTCAGTACTAAGGACTGCCACTCCTGTAATAGTGTATCTTAACATCCTCAATGCTCCATGGTGTAAGTGTCCCATTCACCTGTGCCATAGCTCATTCAGTTCCTTTTCACCATTAAGATTGTGGCCTATTCATGCCATTGGAGACTCACACTGCAACCTATATAGTCTGTTGCTTCGAGCTCCAATTTGTCTCTTCTTCTTCAAGCTTGGGTGTTTGACATATACTTTCTTTCCAATGAAGTATACATCATATCCCTTGTCCTGTAACTGGGACACTGAAATCAAATTAATTCTTAACCTGGGCACATGCAGCACATTAGTGGCTTGGATGTTGGTTCCTTCTTCCGTACAACATAACCTTTGCTGCCCCAACAATAGTTCTATTCTTACGCTCTACTACTCCATTCTGCTCCAGATTATATGGACCAAATACATGAGCGACCCAATGAGCTGTCTGTACAAGGTGGGGTCCACCTCCTTGTCTCTTGATGCATCTATTTTCTTCCAATTGGTGATCATAGGCGTAACCATGGGCCGACAATCCTGCATTATGAATCTCTTCAGAATAAGGTGTATGCTCAACCTTATTTTGTTGACATGTCATGCATTCCCTAACGTATTTCATCACGTCTTCCTTGAGTCCCTTCCACGAGAATCGCTCTCGGATCTGTCGTTATGTCTTGAAGAACCCCTGGTGTCCCGCCAAAGGAATTGTGAGACTTTCTAAATAGAAATCCAACTGCAATGATCGATATTATTTCTTCTACTTATTAATTCAAAAATAAGTTATTCACATTGTTTCTACCGCAGATATCGAAATAAATTCTACTACAACCTTCACAATTAAAATATTGTGGAAAGTAAATGCAAGGAAAAATACTAGCACAAGTATAATCACAATGACAATTGCTTTTGGACAATTATCCCCAGAAAAACCCAATGCGGAAGAACCGGTGCAGCAAATGAGGGTTTCTTTATTAATCTTCAGCGAAAATATCATGTACAAGATAGAACCAACAGAATAGAAGAGGAATCTCTGTGAGAAATTTACTGACAACTCTCTCACACTTCTCGGCGAGATTCTGGTCCAAGAGAGGACTTGCTGCCCCCTCTACGTCTCACTGCGTCAGCTTCTGCGTAGGGACTGCGCAGTCCCAGCGCCATAGCCTCTGCGCTGTCCCTTCTTTGCTCTGGGTCTTCTTCTCCTGCACTCTCGATTGATGTTGCTACGCTCTCTCTCCTCTTCACCTGCAACTCTCCCTCTGAATCGATTTCCTCTTGTCGAACTTAGTGAAAAAATCGATCTTACTTGGGTAAGTGAGTATCTGCCTAGTGTGTTTTCCAAATGCCCATCGAAGTCCTCATAATCCTCCAGTTGAGAACCAACGGTACAGATTAGATTCTAGTCAATGGTTCAGATCATTTGGACTCGATCTTCATCTTCTTCTAGAAATTTCACCCACAGTTAGATTAATACCCTTTAATTATTTTAATTTCCTAAGTTTAGACTTAGGGACCCATTAAAAATAATTAATTATTTTAATAAAACTGTCTCCGAATGGAATTTCCCAAAAAGATTTCTCGGTATTGTGGAATGCATGTGTCCAAGCCTCACTGCAATGTTTTAGACTTAGAGCACATCTGATGCTACCAGAAATCAACAGGATTATTGTGTGCAACCGTCATAATTTTCTCCTTAAGTGTCCGTAAGTGTAGATTTAGGGACCAAATATATCTTGTCTTTATTGTAAATGACTTCATTGACTATTTTGTACCTATCATCTTGGATAATCCCGTCGAAAAGAGTGCAAGCAAACTTGTTCTTAGCATATTCGATGGAGAGGTGCCCCTTCCAATCTTCCATGAGCTCCATGAGGGTGCAAGCCACTATTTTCCTAGAGGGTGCATCAGCCACCACATTTTTCTTCCCTTTCACATATTCGATGTCAAAATCGTAAGCTTGAATTTTGCTTACCCATTTTTGTTGTCAATCATTCAGGTCCCTTTGACCCAAGAAATGTCGTAGGCTATTGTAGTTTGTCCCTATTACCCACCAGATACTATCTAAACTTTGCTAATGTGTGCATGATGGCCAACATTTCTTTGTCACATATGGAGTAAAGCCTTTCTATGTGTTCTAGCTTCCAACTTTCAAATTTAATCAAATGACCTTTCTACATTAGGACGGCTCCTATTCCTTCTTCAGACGCATCGCACTCTAATATAAATGGTTGGCAAAAGTCAAGAAGGGCTAGTACTAGACACGAGCTCATTTTTTTGAGCTTGTTGAATGCCTTGTCAATTGCTCCCTTCCACCTTAATGCCTCCTTCTTGTCAAATCTGTCAAGTGCGCACTTAGTTGGGAGAACCCCCTAACGAATCGTTGATAATGGCTGCAAAGCCCAAGAAACCCCCGTAACTTTGTTAATGTCTTAGGTGTAGGCCAATCCACTATTGCCTGGATCTTCTCCTGGTGGACCTGTACCCCATGTGCACTAATCATATGCGCTAGATAAAGAATCTCTGTCAACCCAAACTCGCATTTGGTCGCTTTGGCATAAAGGGATTTTTCTTGCTCAAAATCTGATCGAGGTGTCTCAAATGATCACCCCACATCTTACCGTAGATGAGGAGGTCATCAAAGAATACCAACAAAAACTTTTTTAGCTGCTTATTAAAAATGCTATTCATGCATGATTGGAAGGTGGCAGGGGCGTTGGTTAGCCCAAATGGCATGACCAGAAATTCAAAGTGAAAGTGTCCATAGTGGCAACGAAATGTTGTTTTTGGCATCGTCTTCCTCCCGAACTTGAATTTGGTGGTAGATAAAGAATTTCAGTACAGCTTCCGTAGAGGCAAATCTTGATCATACAACATAGCCTTTGCTGCCCCCAACAATAGTTCTATTCTTACGCTCTGCTACTCATTCTTCTCCGGATTATATGGACCAGGTACATGAACAACCCAATGAGTTGTCTGTACAAGGTGGGGTCCACCTCCCTTGTCTCCTGATGCATCTATTTTCTTCCAGTTGGTGATCACGGGGGTGGCCGACAATCCTGCATTATGAATCTCTTCATAATAAGGTGTATGCTCAACCTTATTTTGTTGACATGTCATGCATTCCCTAACGTATTTCATCATGTCTTCCTTGAGTCCCTTCCACGAGATTCGCTCTCGGATCTGTCGATATGTCTTGAAGTGTCCAGCCGAAGGAATTGTGAGAATTTCTAAATAGAAATCCTACTGCAATGATTGATATTATTTCTTCTACTTATTAATTCATAAATAAGTTATTCACAGTGTTTCTACAGTAAATATCGAAATAAATTATACTACAGCCTTCACAATTAAAATACTGTGGAAAATAAATGCAAGGAAAAATACTAGCATAAGTATAATCACAATGACACAATTGTTTTTGGACAATTGTCCTCGGAAAAACCCAATGCCGAAGAACCGGTGCAGCAAATGAGGGTCTCTTTATTAATCTTCAGCTAAAATCTCATGTACAACATAGAACCAGCAGAATAGAAGAGGAATCTTTGTGAGAAATTTATGGACAATTCTCTCACACTTCTCGACGAGATTCTGATCCAAGAGAGGACTTGTTGCCCCCTCTACGTCTCACTGCGTCAACTTCTGCATAGGGACTGCGCAGTCCTAGCGTCATAGCCTTTGCATTGTCCCTTCTCTCCTCCTTAATTGCAACTCTCCCTCTGAATCGATTTCCTTTTGCCGAAACTTCGACCAGTGAAAAAATCGATCTGACTTGGGTAACTGAGTATCTGCCAGGTGTGTTTTCCAAATGGCCATCGAAGTCCTCATAATCCTCTAGTTGAGAAAAAGCGGCTAAGATTAGATTCTAATCAATGGCTCAGATCAGTTGGACTCGATCTTCGTCTTCTTCTAGAAGTTTCACCCACAGTTAGATTAATACCCTTTAATTATTTTAATTTCCCAAGTTTAGACTTAGGGACCCATTAAAAATAATTAATTATTTTAATAAAACTCTCTCCGGGTGGAATTTCCCAAAACGATTTCTCGATATTGTGGAATGCATGTGTCCAAGCCTCCCTGCAATTTTTTAGACTTAGAGCACATCTGATGCTACTCGAAATCAATAAGAATATCATGAGCAACCTTCATAATTTTCTCTTTAAGTGTCCTTAAGTGTAGACTTAGGGACCAGATATATCCTGTCTTTATAGTAAATGACGTCATCGACTATTTTGTACCTATCATCCTGGATAATCCTGTCGAAAAGAGTGCAAGCAAACTGGTTCTTAGCATATTCAACGGAGAGGTGCCCCTTCCAATCTTCTATGAGCTCCATGAGGGTGCAAGCCGCTAGTTTCCTAGAGGGTGCATCAGCCACCACATTTTTCTTCCCTTTCACATATTTGATGTCAAAATCATAAACTTGAATTTTTCTTACCCATTTCTATTGTCGATCATTTAGGTCCTTTTGACCCAAGAAATGTCGCAGGCTATTGTGGTTTGTACTGACTATGAGCCTATTATACCCACCAGATACTATCTGAACTTTGCCAATGCGTGCATGATGGCCAACATTTCTTTGTCACATATGGAGTAAAGCCTTTCTATATCTTCTAGCTTCTGACTTTCGAATGCAATCAGATTACCTTTCTACATTAGGACAGCTCCTATTCCTTCTTCAGACGCATTGCACTCTAATATAAATGGTTGGCCAAAGTCAAGAAGGGCTAGTACTGGACACGAGCTCATTATTTTGAGTTTGTTGAATGCCTTTTCAGTTGCTTCCTTCCACCTGAATGCCCCCTTTTTTGTCAAATATGTCAGGGGCGCACTTAGCTGAGAGAACCCCTTAACGAATCGTCGATAATAGTTGCAAAGCCCAATCCACTACTAACTAGATCTTCTCCTGGTGGACCTATACCCCCTTGTGCGCTAATCATATGCCATAGATAAAGAATCTCTGTCAACCCAAACTCGCGTTTGGACGCTTTGGCATAAAGGGATTGTTCTTGCATCATGCTCAAAATCTGATCAATGTCTCAAATGATCACCCCACATCTTACCGTAGATGAGGTCATCAAAGAAAAGTAAATACCAACAAAAACTTTCTTAGCTGCTTATTGAAAATGCTATTCATGCATGATTAGAAGGTGGCCGGGGCGTTGGTTAGACCAAATGGCATGACCAAAAATTCAAAGAGTCCATAGTGGCAACGGAATGTTGTTTTGGGCACCGTCTTCCTCCTGAACTTGAATTTGGTGGTACCTGGACCGTAGATCGATCTTTGAGAAATATGTTTCTCCATGTAGTTCATCTAGTAATTCATCAATTCAAGGAATGGGGTACCTATTTTTTATGGTCTTTTTCTTAAGTGCCCGATAGTCAATGCACATTCTCCATGTGCCATCCTTCTATACCAAAACCACAAATGATGCAAATGAGTTGGGTCGGATATGTCCCATAGCTAACAATTCTTGGATAGTTTTTCTATCTCGTCTTTGAACTTCTTCAGATGTCAGTACGGTGTGGTGATCACAGGCTTAGATCCTTCTTCCAGCTCAATAGTACGCTCAAATCCTCTTTTAGAACCTAAAGGAATGTCATCAAACACTTGAATGTGCTTGTCTAGTACTTGTTGAATATCAACCATGTATTGTGGTTTACCATTGTCAAGAGTCTTTTGGGTCATAACCTTACATTCTACTGCATATGTTATATCCCCATGCCTAAAAAGGGCTTCCATCCTTCTGGCTGAAATAATCTGTGGCCCGTCATTTGACATGCCTCATAATATGACCTTACTACCATTTGGTGCTCTAAATTCCATTCCCAACGATTGGTAATCCATTGTGTGTTTCCCGATGAATATAACCATTGAACTCCTAGTACCATGTTGAGGTCTGCAAGATCTATTACATAGAAATCACTGGTAAAAGTATAGGTACTAAGAGTTACACCCAAACCTGGGATCATTCGTGTGCAATCCAAGTTGTAACTGTCTGCAACTATCACATCCAAGCCCTCGAACTCTTCGGTAGGAAGTCCTCTTTTTGCTACTAATGTTGCATCAATGAAGTTGTATGTGGTTCCTCCATCAATTAGTGTTGTGATGCGTTGTACCTTGACAAATCCCCTGACCCTGAAGGTGTAATACTTGGGCGTGCCTGAAAGAGTTGCAATCTTGACTTGTGGTCATGTCCTCTTTTCTCCGTTGGGGCTTCCCTCTTGTGGTGGTCCTTCTTGGGAGTTGTCAGGATTTTCTTTGTGCTTTGCTTCCTTCTATGGTGGCTCTTTGTTAATTTTAGGCAACAATGGTATGTTCTATGCTTTAGAGCAATTTTACTTCAATTTCTTTAGGAGCCCAATATCAATTTCAGTTTAGCAATCTCATAAACAGGGAAGTAAAACGTTGATAGAACATAAACATAAACAGTAGAAGACAAGCCAAGACAAGAGGACACAAGATGTGGCACCATCCAGGGACAAACCCCAATGTGGGGAAACCCTTGATCAAATCTTCTTTTAGTCTTCAATAGTTTAGCAGAGAGAGATAGTACAATTTACAAATTCTGATAATTTATAACAGCAACAAAAGAGCCCTAACCAAAAAAGTCAACGCTGGTCAACAGGGTAGATTTCTTCCTCAATTCAGCTCGATCAAACCCAGTCAACTTCGGCCTCCAACAGCAAGTCTAATCAGCCCAAAACAATCCAAAAAAGTCCAGTGAAAACTGGTCAACAAAAGTCAACACTACGGCCAGCCCTAGTACAGTTAACGTTGGTCAAAACAGAGGTCAAATTGCCTTGATTCTTGTGCCCAAATCTGCGGCCTGCTAGGACAGAATTCTTCCACCAAAATTGCACCAAAACAGGTCAACGCTTGGTCAACACAGCCCAAAACAGCCTTCTAGAAATTCTGTCAAACCTGGTCAACGCTGAAACAGAAAAGTACAGTCCTTTCCTTCGCACGTGTGGAGAAAGAAGCCGCCCAAAAATGTGTACCCAATCAAATGAGGGGAGAGAGAGATGTGTGAATATGAGTGATGTCTAAATGAGAATGAGGCATCATATATTTATAGGTCAACGCTTGGTCAACACAGCCCAAAACAGCCTTCTGGAAATTCTGTCAAACCTGGTCAACGCTGAAACAGAGAAGTACAGTCCTTTCCTTCGCACGTGTGGAGAGAGAAGCTGCCCAGAAATGTGTACCTAATCAAATGAGGAGAGAGATATGTGTGAAGATGAGTGATGTCTAAATGAGGATGAGGCATCATGTATTTATAGGCTAACGTTGAGGATGAATAGACATGACTGTTGGGCTTCTGAGCCTACATGAGTTTGCTGGTCGACCTTGACAATTTGTCCATAATCAAAATAAATTCATAACTTCATTTGTACATATCAGAATGGGATGATCTTTAGATCAATCCTACACCTCTCAGAGAGAGGAATCCAAGAAAAATATCAGTTGTCATAAATGAGATGACCCATGTGGAGTTTGGCCCTAGTTGCCAGTTTTAACACTCTTCATCGGAACCTGTAATGGCTTCTTCTTCTTCTACGCCATCAGAGAGTACTTCGATGTAGTGAATCTTCCCCTTTCCTAAACAACGATGACCAGGTTCCCATGGTCCCCTGCAAGTAAAACATAGTTTTTTCCTCCTCAGTATGCTTTGAGTTTCCTCATCTAGTCTGTCTCTTTTGGGCCCATCACATTGGAAAGGCCTCTTCTCCTTATCATTTGGAGGGATGGAAGACTTTGACCCATCTTTGTAGGGGCTCAGTTAATGCTTCAGTGAAAAGCATAACTAATCGCTCTTCAGATATATTTGTTACAATAACTGCGGTGCGTTCACATTATGCAATAAACTCTTCATGTGCCTTTTTGCTTAAGTAGTGTCGACTTTCTAAAATGGATTTTTGGGTTCTTTCAGTCGAATCTTTCTATCAGTCTTTGGGTAAAATCTTCATATGAAGTGATGTTAGCATGTCCCAAAGTTACTAGGGCATGGTACCGCCACTCATGTGCTTCCCCTTCTAAGTGTAATGTGGAAAAATGAATTGCGTCTGTCTCAACCATAGGATTGAGCCTGAAGTAGGTGTCCAATTTTTCCACCCCAACCCTTGTTGTACATTTAGATGACCCATCAAATGAGGGTAAAGGAAGTTTACTTACCTCACGTGCTAATTATCCATTACGCTCTCCTCCGGGTCTATTCCGATACCGGAAGTTACTATACTCATTGAAAATCATAGTTGCTCGAGTATTCTCTTCCAATCGTGCATAAGCTTCAACATAAGTGTTTAGGAATTGATTTGGCTCAACTACTTCCTAGCCTGCTGGCACCTGATTCTCTGCAAATTGAGGTAGAAATGGTCATTTATGCATCCTGTTGTTGGCTTCGTTGACGGGATTATGATTCCCACTTCCTTCAGTTGTAGTCCTATTAGTGGCAACGAAATTCAACTGGCCGGTGAGGTGAGTGATTAGCACTGCAATTTGTTGTTTTCCTTGGTTCAAGGCCTGAGCTATTTGTTGTTGCCCTTGAATCATTTGTTGCTTCCCTTGCTGGTGCAAATGTTTATTCATCTGTTGTTGCCCCTGTAATAATTCTTGTAGTAAGATACCCGGGTCATGTTCCCCCATAGCAGAATGATGGTTATTCCTCCTTCTTACAGTGACGTTGTTGGTGTCTTCAAGAAGCATAAACTACCATTCACCACAAGCTAGCAAGATGCTTGGGCTCCAATAACACTGTAGTGAGATAGGATAAATTTACCCTAAATTTCTCCAGACGTTATAGTCAAACTATTTCACTTTCCCCAAAGTACGCCTTATCTAAAATTTGAATTTCTCAATAATGCAATGGGTAATCAAATCATAAAACAAGGTATTCAATAAAGTATGAAAACATGTTCAATTCCCAAGCCGCGGACCCACAATGCATACATATGGCTAAGCGTTAAACATAAAATTTCAACAAACATCCATTGTCATCAAATCCAACAAATGGCGATCCCACTGTGACTGCAAATATCCACATGTAATTCCCAGCTTAATTATATTAAACTGTCTAGATAATTGACTTAACGACTAGAAGTTTTCCTCCAATATCGACACTGGTCGTCTGTGACAGGGATGCAACTCTCAGGAATATTTGTGAAAATTCCAAACTGGAATCCTATTGTAACAACTGATATTATTTCTCCTAATTGTTAATTAATTAACAATTTATCTGCTACGGAAAATATCGAAATAAATACATTGCAACCTTCACAAATAAAATACTGCAGAAAAATAAAATGCTGGAAGTTGAGAAATGCTAGCTCACACACATAAAATAACACAATTATTTTTGGACAAAAGTCCCCGAAAAACCCAACTTGGGAAAACCAGTGCAGCGGCTGAGGGTTTTATTACTATGTAGCGGTGAGGATGTCGAAATTTGGCAATCCTACAGAGAAAAAACACTGGCAAAAATCTAGTAAGGAATTTTCCTCACCCCACAGGCAATCTCCCGGCACAACTTGCCTTCAAAAACTTGGCCCTTGACCCTCTGTGTCAGCCTCTGCAAGGCCTGCTAGATGTCAAGCCTTTGACTAGTCCCTGATGAAGTTGTTTTGCCTTCTGCTGGCTGGAAAGATGCTTCTCCGGCACACTGGGACTCCTTCCAAGCCTCTGGAACTGAAGACGTCTCTCCCTCTCAGCAAATCGAACTTGCCTCTAGAAGTTGTTGCGTTGCCTCCGCATCAGCTTCTCTATGGCTCTTCTGCCTCTCTACAAATGCACTCACTGGATCTGGAATGCCTCCTCCAACCTCACTGTCTCTGCCCCTCACTCACTGCTTCGATCTCTAGCTCTCTCTAGCAATTGGCTGTTGCTACTCTAGAAATCGAACTGCTAAGTATCTCAAGTGTATTCTCCATCACCACATCGACCTCCTCTTATAATCCTCTGTTGGAGCACCAACAACCAAGATTAAAACATAATCGATGGCTAGGATCATCTCTAGATCGATCCGTGTGAGTTTCTAGATGATTCTCGCCTTGACTTAATTAATATTGATTAATTAATCATATACCCTAAGTTTAGACTTGGGAAATATTTAAAAATCGGTTAATAATCTCTAGGCAAAATTTCCAAAAACGATTTCTAGGTTTTGAGATCTCATGTATTCTAGCCTCTCCACCAAATTTTGTGGCTAGAACACATCTGATGCTACAAAAACTAACACTCCCTCTTAGCGAGGAATGTGTTCTAGTGCTACACACCTTGTCTCTGCATCATCTCCTGTTAGGTTCTTGATGTCTATCCATTGTTTCCCACCAACACTGCACAACTCTGATGAACGCTGCATTTGTGCTACTGCTGACACTGCCATATTGTTGCCAACACTGCATCTGAACTGAAACTCCCTCTCATCTGTGGTTGTTGCAATTGCAACTACCGCAACTGAGAAGCATCCAAAATACTAAATCAAAATGCATCTCTCCTGAGTCTCTTGACTGCTACTAGCATCTGCACTGTCACTAAAGCCACCTGCGTTGTTGTTGACTCTGCTATTGAGCCACCTGCTCTACTGCCAATACTACACTACGCTCCTCAGCATCTGGCTGCTACTAGTCTTCAACTGTCACTCTAGTATTGACTACATCAACTGCCACTGATCCATCCTACTACTGAATACTATGGGCCTCTGTAGCCAGGTAATGAATGATCCATGAGGTGGACTCCACAAGGACCCTGCCCAAATTTGTAGCTCTCTGGGGCTACAACTACAAGTCACCCCACCTCACTCCTGGAGGTATAGCTACAAACATAGAAAAATCTGATCTACTCATATTGTTGTTGCTACTACGAGAATGAGGTTGATCTCCTCAGATCCTCAAGTGCTAGCTTCCATAGGGTTTCTCCCTCTAAAGCTACACTCCTCTCTAAGTCTCAATCTCCCTATCGAATTCTCTTTACTCCCTGTCTTGGCAACTCGCATTGTCCTCCTGCATTGGAAACTGGATTGCATAGTTCTGCACTAGGAATCTTCTGGCTGGAACTGCACCTGCTTACTGCAACTAGGTAATTTGCACTACCTGTTGTCACTGCATCTAGCTCTGCAACTGCCTCACGTGTACTGACTACAACTAGACTTGCAGTTTTCATCTGAATAATTGGTTACATTTGCTAACACTAAACTTGTGACAATGATACTATGGGTTCCTATAGCAAAGGTGATGGTCTCACTGCAACAATATGGAATTGATCTGACTGATCTCCTTGTTGCAACTGTGTTGGACCCTGCCCATCTGGCACATCGGACTTTCATACTCCTCTTGGATCTGGTGCCCCACTATTTTCTTTTGAGCAGTCCCTGGCACTAGGAATCTTCTGGCTAAAACTACACCTGCATACTGCAACTGGGTAATTCGCACTGCATGTTGTCACTGCATCTAGCTCTGCAACTACCTCACGTGTACTGACTACAACTAGACTTGCAGTTGTCATCTGAATGATTGGTTGCATCTGCTAACACTAAACCTGCGACAGTGATATTATGGGTTCCTGTATCAAAGGTGATGGTCCAGCTGCAACAATCTGGAATTGGTCTGACTAATATCCTTGTTGCAACTGCGTTGGACCCTGCCCATCTGGCACATTGGAGTTTCATACTCCTCTTGGATCTGGTGCCCCATTATTTTCTTTTGAGCATAGTCCCTATCTGGGACCCTTCCTTTCTTTGCGACTCTCACTAGACAACTCACACTTCCTCTCGGACCTGTCTCCAGTAATTGGAAGTCGATCTGCTACCCAGATCTGCATTCTGGCTAACTCACACAACCTCCTCTCAAAATCTCGTACGGTCATCCCTGCAGAGTTGCAAAAATCTAGAAACTCAAAACTAGAGGAAATAAACTCGGAAGCTCCCTCTCTTCCTTGCTTGGTTGCTTCTCTTCTATTCACACTCCCTTGTGGAATGCGCAAATCTACTAGCTGCTATTGCCAATCTGCAATGGAAAATCAAAATTCTGACACTCGAATTTCCCTGAGAGAAATCTTCCCTCTACTGTGTGTGCTTTTCTCTTCCACCCAATGTTGATTTTGCAACTGCAAACTGCTACAAAACCCTCTATGTCCAACCAAGGAATCTGCTCAACAAAAATCTGAGCTGCAGTTGCTCCCTCTGACTGCTGGAATCACTCTCATGGGAAATTCGAATTTTCTGCACCCCTGCAACTGAAAATCGAACTGTTGGCTCAGTAATTAGACTTGCCTGTCTAAGCACTATGTTGCCTCAAGAATTTCACCCTGCTGCTCCCTTTGAACAGTGAAATTATTTATCCGCTTCTAAGCTTCCCGGTTGATCACTCACGCTCTGATACCATGTGAAAATTCCAAACTGGAATCCTATTGCAGCAACTGATATTATTTCTCCTAATTGTTAATTAATTAACAATTTATCTGCTATGGCAAATATCGAAATAAATATATTGCAACCTTCACAAATAAAATTATGCAGAAAAATAAAACGTAGGAAGTTGAGAAATGCTAGCACACACATAAAATAACACAATTACTTTTGGACAAAAGTCCCCGAAAAAACCCACTTGGGAAAATCAGTGCAGCAGCTGAGGGTTTTATTATTATGCAACAGTGAGAAATTATGAGTACAACTGTATGTCGAAATTTGGCAATCCTACAGAGAAAAAATACTAGCAAAAATCTAGCGAGGAATTTTCCTCACCCCATAGGGAATCTCCCAGCACGACTTTCCTTCAAAAACTTGGCCCTCTGACCCTCTGCGTCAGCCTCTGCACTGCTTTGCGCAACCTGTTGTATGTCAAGCCTTTGACTTGTCTCTGATGAAGTCGCTCTGCCTTCTACTGGCTGGAAAGATGCTTCTCCGACACTCTAGGACTCCTTCTCGGCACTCTGGACGTGAAGAAGTCTCTCCCTCTCAGCAAATCGAACTTGCCTCTAGAAGTTGTTGCGTTGCCCCCGCGTCAACTTCTTTGTGGCTCCTCTACCTCTCTGCAAATGCACTCGCTAGATTTGGAATGCCTCCTCCAGCCTCACTGTCTTTGCCCCTCACTCACTGCTTCGATCTATAACTCTCTCCAACGACTGACTGCTGCTACTCTGGATCGATGGCTAGGATAATCTCCGGATCGATCCATATGAGTTTCTAGATGATTCTCGCCTTAACTTAATTAATATTGATTAATTAATCATATTCCCTAATAAGTTTAGACTTGGGAAATATTTAAAAACTGGTTAATAATCTAATTAAGTCATTTCTAAGCGGAATTTCAAGAAACGATTTTTGGGTTTTGGGGATCTCATGTATTCTAGCCTCTCCACCAAAGTTTGTGGCTAGAACACATCTGATGCTACAAAAACTAACAAGACTCCCGTCACAGGAAACCGTCATGCGAGTACTCCAAACTTACACAGCGATCATTAGATTCCTCAAACGGTGTCGTGCAACAGTGCTTCAACCGAATGACGTATTTCCCTTGTGGATAAGCGGCAATGTTTGTGTCAGGCAAATTCTTCGGCCTCCACGATTATTCTACTAACTATTCAGATCGATCGTTGACAGAGCTTCTAGTTCTAACCACAAAGATACTTTAGTGTGTGCATAGGTAGGCGTTTTTTCCACAAAGAGATGTCGACTAATGCAAGAAGCTACTCTGCAGACGAACGCCCTTTTTTTACCTTGCATTCAATCCAGAGTGACGTTGGAACCCTCAAAATGCTATAAGTTCTCTCAACTCGGACGTTGTAATTCGGCTTGTTCCTTTGCTGATGTCTCTGAGAACCACTCTTCTCAATACCCGACCTCAGACGAATTACAACACTTTGTTGCTCAAATTAGAAGGGTTCACAAGCAAGAACAAGAAAAGTCAAGGTAACCAATTACAACACTTTGTTGCTCAAATTAGAAGGGTTCACAAGCAAGAACAAGAAAAGTCAAGGTAACCAATTACAACACTTTGTTGCCCAAATTAGAAGGGTTCACAGGCAAGAACAAGAAAAGTGAAGGTAACCATTGCGTAGAACAAAGTTCGCTTCCCTTATGAGGTGTAATTCTTGTGTTATCACTGAACCAAAAAAATCAACAAGAACTTTGTTGCCCTCCAGGAAACCTGTGCCCAAACCAAACTCCAAACCAAAAGAGAAAATTCATTGTCTTGCCAAATATGTTCTTGTGCCAAAACAGAGAGAATGGAAGAGGTGTCAACTAGGGTGGAATCTTTCACCATCGAAATTGACAAAAGAGAATGGGGTCTTAAAACCCTCAGAGCTAATGCCCAAGAAACAAATAAATTGGTCCACACTTGATGCTCCAAAATGAATCCAGGTCTCCTTAATTTATAGACTTCCTTGAGAGGTTTCATTTTCTTAAGTGGTTGAGTGTGTTTTACTCAAAACCCTAGATTTGGGTTTTTTGCCCAACTTACCCAAAACTTGCCCACAATGGGGGTTTTGGGGTTTTATCCCCATTTTTTGAAGGACTATAACCTACGGAGACAGATAGGCTACTTAGTCCATTGGTCTTCAATTCGTTGAGGACATCACAAGAAAGTGCAAGCGACTCTAACCAAAATGAAGATTGATAATAAGGATGGCATGTGACCCCATCGATTTTCTCCATCTTATTAAAATTATCTCTCTTTGTTTTGTTTCTAGCTTAAATAAAAGACTAGCAAAAATACGTCTAGTAAGTTAATAGTTCTAGTAGCATTTTAAAATCATGGCTAAGTAGGGCCACTAAGATTAATCTAGAAGTCTCGGCCAGAGCCAAAATTTGTACCTATCATTCCAGAAGTGCAAAAAACTAGAACAAATAGATAAAAATTAAGACTCCAAGTAAGGTTACCTAATTGTAGAATACAAATATGAATGAAAAGTATTTTGATTCTGAAAACAAATAAAATTAAAAGAAAAAAGACATTAGTCTCAAAGACTGTTTTCTTATTATTTGAAAATAAATAATCAATGTTGCAAACATCCAGCAAACATTCTAAAAATGGGAGATCACACATTCTAAAATTTACCAAAACATAAATGTGGAATACACAATAGAAAACACCACAAAATTACCTCTTGTCGATTTAAAGTGTTCTCATCTCGAGCTTTTATTATTGGAACAAGCAATTCATACAGAAGCTCAAAACAATCTTTTGTTGGAGTTGCCACATCCATGATGCATGAAAGATACCTGGATAATATTAAACGCTATAGTCAAAAGATATATAACTCTTAAAGTAGATGAGATTGAAACGTTGAAATTTGTAAGTAATAACTTCACAATTATTTAATGATTTTGCGATTGTAGGGGAATGCAACAAATTTGGAGGCATTGACTCATAATGAATAAATAAATATTCGTTGAAAGCTACCTCAGCTTGGTGTATGAATCTGACACCCCATAATAAGAAGCAAACTCTGTTAGCAACCATTTCCATGGCCCATGCAAACGCAAGTTCCGTGATCGAAAATTTTCCTTTCTCATAGCAGCTTCTTGTACCAAATCATATGCTAGAGTTTCTCCAACAGTGCCACACTGACAGCAAATCCAAACAAAAACATTAACCGAGAACTTAAACAAACAAGGAATATGCTTTCCTTGTGAAATGAAAACACTTAACATAGACGATAGATGTAGGAGTATATATAGACACCCACTCAACTACTGTGCAAACCTAAAGGTTTATTTCCGATGAATTGAATACTTGGTTTATCTAGGATAATGGTTAAGAAGACGCTTAAAATGCTAAGATAAAGTATTAAACAGCATAAAACTTATATTTGAAATAAAATTGCTGGGGACCTTAAGAATGCAAGAACAAAATCACGTCAAGAATCTTGCTAATAATTAAATCATTCTTTTCAATTATAAAATTTCAATGTCTATTCTTTTACATCCTCACTACATTTCCCTCCTTTTTAAGATTGTGAATGGCTTCTGTTGGATTCAGAAAATAAATTAATCCCAATCCACAAAATGTCAAAGTTTTGGAATTTGCTTGCCAAAATCACTAACAGGAACAAAAGAGCCATCAGATTTGTAACCCATATGAACAGAATCTAGGTGTACAAGCTAGCACAATCAGCTGACCTGATTATCAGTTCATCGCTTACATGAACTGTTCAAAGTCAGACATCTTATAAAGACAAGAATTAGCAGTGCACATAATTGTAATTTGCACTATCGTCCAGCATTCTTTGTTACAGTTAAACTAAAACACAAATTTCCCACTTCCTAACAAAGAGATTTTATAAAAGGCCCCCCAAAATTCAGGCATAGAACAATCAACCCTTTGTCACAATAACTACAATTCTACAACAACTTCATTTAATTGTGGAAATGATTGGTGGAAAATGTAAACGATGACAGGAAATTACTGTATACCTTAGTTGGCCCCAGTTCACCAGACGTAATTAGACAGCTTATGGAGAGTTGCACCTTTCCTACACATTCATGTTCTGGTTCACTGTAAATAGGCCACCAGCGAACTTTGTCATTCTGTACAAGAGATAAAAATTGTCATAAATAAAGGAGAAAACCAACCGTGTTTCACTTCAAAAGGATTTGAATCGTGAAGTCAACAGATTTAAATGGAACTAGAAAATACTGCATACTGGGTCATCCGTTATGGAAGCAATCTTGATCCTAACTCGACCATAAGCAGTTCCCTTGGAGTCCTGAACCTCCAATATAAGAACATCTCCTTGGCTCTCAGGAAAACTGAATAAGAACAACAATGGTTAGAAACCTCAAAAAGCTAATGAGAAGACTAGCAGGATAAAAATAAAGACCTTGAAGACTAATCACCTTAGAAAAAATGTGAAATCTATTAAACATCAACATTGGAAATAATTTCAGATAGAACATTAAATTGAAAACTAGGTTATTTACAGATGAAATGTTGGCGAAGCATTAAAATTTCAACAACAACAACAAAAACTGTGTCCTGTGAATGAGATGAATGAAACATGAAAAGGTGCCAAAACTGAAAGAGTGAAGACTAGTAGTGAAAATAATTTATTGATAGAAGAACAAATCAGTAGAATCAGAAGGATTCAGTATCTTCTTACAAGATATGACCTTCACCGGACCCTGGTTGCATCCACACAGCTGAACCTGGCTGCATCAGGACAGATTCTTCTTCCACTGAACTCTTAAGTTGAAGCCAGCAAGAAAAGGTCTCTGTATACAACCATTGCAAGATACGCCAATTCAATATCATGATAAGGTCAGCCAATCGTTTAGATTATAGAACGATGTTGTTACTTAAGTTTATTCTCCAAAATATGGCTCCCGTCATTCTTTCAATTCCAACAAACAGATTTTCCCTTTGACATATCATATATATTAGATAATTTTGGACACATTCAAAAAGTAATGCAAAAACAGTTTCCCAGTTTCTGGGTCATTTTCAACATGAAAGTCAACATAATATGAAGTGACAAAGGTCCTTATTGTTCATGAAAGAATAAACAGCATCATTCTAGTTTGACTAGAAGCAAATGGTGAGAATTTTGTACCTTGTGTTGTTTTCATCATTGTGCTATTGCAAAGTGTGTTCACCCCTGCTTTTAATAGCCCAGAAATTTTTTGTATGTATTGTGCTCCAGCTTGCATATATGCGACACTGCGCTGTGAGTAGGTAGCCTGAAGTGGTGCCTGTGGTACAACACGAACTTTTCTCACTGCCGCCCACCCAGCAACAAGAGCTGATTTTATGTTAGAAAAAAGTTTTCCCAGAGATTTTAACCATTCAAGGATCGGCCCAAGACATGGGAAACTGCAGCCGGAAGCCATCACCAACTTAATCTTCACTCTATGCACTGCTCTCAGACCCGACATACAATCCTTAGATTAGAACTCACCTTCCCAGTGATATGCATTCAAAGAACCAAGACACTGCTATTGCAGGCACTCTTCTCTTCCACTTCCTAAGGCACTTTTACATTTGAAAACATGGGAAGAGACATTTACTATTTATCTAATATTATTGAAAGACCTCCTCATTATATATGTTAAGTATGCAGTAAAATCCATTTGCTTGCAAGTTGATGAAAGGACAGGAGATAATCATGATTCAGTCTATGCACTGCTCTCAGATCCAACATGCAATCATTCAATTAGAACTGACCCTTCTCAGTTATATACATTCAAAGAATCAACACATATCAATTGCAAGCCTTCTTCACAGAAGATTCAATAAAATTCATAACAAATTCAAAAAGGTAGGAAAATACCTATTAAGTTCTAAGGTTTTATAGTTTCCACCAACATTCAGTAAAATGGATGTTAACCTCCAAGCCAATATTTTAACAAGCATCAACAAAGAAACTACAAGAAACACTTACTATAATCCCCATATATATCGACAAGGTTTTAAATGGAATCAAAGCCATACCTTCCACCTTCAGTTTCCCCACAGTTTTCTTTAGCTTTGGTGCAGAAGCTTCTTCCATTAAACCAGCACTAGCTCCGTTCTTCAGTAATTCCTCTTGTGGTTGTAGCAAAATTTTCTGCAATCTGCAAGATTACCACAAATATGAACAATAAAATGTAGCATTTAATTATGTTTGTCATGACTGTTAAACTCTATGGGCATGGATAATTTTCAAAGAAAGCCTTGCAGTTTTCTTGGAGTTGAAACATGAAATAGCACAGACACATCCATATGACTGACCTTTCTCAGATGTGGAGATATGAACACATTGGAATAAATCATCAGGGGAATGATCAAAGAAGATCTGAGGGTACAATTCAAAATTAACAAAGCCTGCAAACCAGCAGGTCCTTATTCAAATTGCCAAAGCAAATTGATTGTGATGATTATTAAAATCATTGAGTATGTAATCTTCTCACAGAAAACCTTCCTGTTTGACTTGAGCCACAAAGCTGGATAGCTCCAGCCAAAATATGACTGACCTTTTGCATACAGACTTCAATGAATTGGAACTAATCAGAAAAGGATTTGACAAAAAAAATTATGGAATGGAAACATTTTTCAAGCCCTGTCATGAAGCATATGCCCCTGTACCCAAAAGAGATCTGACACTCCTTGGGCATTTGGAGTACAACTCCCTTTGCAATGTTTTGAGAGAAATGCACTGTAATGCAACATTAATCAATGGTCAAAGTTTCAAACACATTAAAGAGAAAGTTCTAGCTTTATTTGATTTACGTTAAAATGAAACATACCTTTCATCCAGCAATAAATGTCAATTTTTTAAACAGTAATGCCCAAAGTCTAGAAGAGGAGATCTGAACCACAAGTTTATTCAAATGCCATGTTTCTCACAGGATTACCTTGATCAGTGTAAAGGAAGGGTACATTATTAGTCAGACATTTGCTTATAAATTCATCCATCAACTGACATCTCTTTTCCACACCTATGCTCAAAGGAAGAGGACTAAGTTACATGAACATTTGGAGACTTGTATTACTGTGAAACCACTTAAAATAACACAGGCTGAGTATGAGAGAAAAACCTGTAGTGAAAGAATAAGATGAATTGAGGCATCACGACATACCAGTGAAACATGAATCTGTCAAACTCTGCTCTTCCCTCAAACAATCCGATTCAACTCTGGGCGAGTCAAACTCGCATTTACCGAGTTTGACTCGTGGTCAACATAATTTTGACTTGCAACTCACTGATTAATTGTGATTTAAGCGAGGCGATTTTCAGCCCTCAACTCGGCGAGCAAGGGTTTTAACTTTTAGGGATCCCGCATTTTTAGTTGCATGGTTTAGTTAGGTTAAAAATTAAACGTCGGTCCATAACTCTCTTCTCACTGCTCAGGCCCACAACTCATACACTGAGAAGGTAATAGAGGCATGGTTTCAGTTTCAGTTTACGCTGCGTAATATAGTCGTAGTGTGCAATGTGCTCCAATGTTAGCTTCAGCACATGCTCTGTCAGATATTTCAATACCAAACCATTATCGTATCATTTCAGCAGCAATCAAGAGATTTTAGTTACTGCTTTTTAACTGATTAGTATGCAGTATTTTATACACTTTTAGAGGCAGATGCTTCTGGTTCTATGTAGTCATTGGTTAGGAGTCAGGACTCAGTGCTTTGGATCATGTTTGGACTCATAACATATATGAGATATTTATTCATTCATGATATTTTGGACATCTATTGATATTCTGCATTGTTTGGAGTCTTGGACATGACTTTATTGAATATCAATGAAAAATGATTTTTTTTAATTCGATATATGTGTATATCTTTAATTATTGAATTCACCGATTTTTTCCCGATCCGATTAAAACTCTTCGCTCTTTTGCCTCGCCGATTTATTTCCGATTCCGAGTCTGGTAACATTGCAACATACTGTGCAGTTTGACATGATCATAGGAACCATGAGAACAAATAATATTGTCCTTTGACAAATAGATATATATAGAAGCGAAGATGTGGGTTTGGGATAAGTGAGGTTCAACATAACTGTAAATAGGCCCAATGTTATTACATGGCTGTGAAAATGAGCAAGTTCCATATCGATAGCAGGTAGAGAAAAAAAATGTTTATAATCAGAAATGTTCTATCATCATGGTCAGCATATCCTATAAAATCATGCAAGCAAAGCCATATATATGAAAGAGCAGCTATGAAAGATTGTATGTTCTTGAGATGAGAAGAATGTTAAGAGGCAACTTTGGGAGATGTTAAATGGAAGCAGAAAATATTGTTATAAATGACAGCAATAAATAAAAAAGGAAGCCTCCACCAAAGGAACATAGAATCAAAGACAAAGGTTAAACAAGAGCCAATGGACTCAAACTTGCACAAGTAGGACTGTATGAATCAAAGATTGAGACCATGAGAGAGCCAATCAACATCAGACATTTAAATCTCAACAAAACAAGATGCTTCAAGTAGCGCTGACAGAGAACCTTCATATAAAAATAAGCACATCCAAAAAAGAATGAAATATGGCCACCAAGATGAAGGAACAAGAAATATTGGTGATGTTGAATCTTGAATCAGCAAGTTCAAGAAGCTTAAGCTGATTGGGAAGGTTCAAATAGTTCAAGCAAATTGAATGCAAGATTTGAATTCAATAGAGCTGTTCAGCATTCAAAGTTCAGATTCTAGGTCAATGATTGATAGCAGAACAAATTGGTGGAGGTCAAGTTCAAATTCTAATAGAGCTTGGTCAATCATATTGTTGATAAGTAAAGTTGGAGGCAGTTAAGGTGGGGTAAAGTTTAGTGTTTTAGAGTCCTATAAACAAGGTACCTTGGGGCAGTTTCTGAGCACTTTCACAAGGGATATAGGTGTTAATTGCAGTCATGCTCCGTTGCATACATTGCATTATTGTATCTATCTCCATGCGCTGAACTCAACAAAATATGTGTATCCCACTCAATCCTCTGGGCTTGAATGCATGTGGATGCCATTGATGAATTTGTTTGTGTCCTAATTAGGTTTTGCTTTCTTGCTTAACATGACTAATATAGAATTCTTAATGAGTTCGATCTCATTTTGTTCTATGGATCCATTCATTCAAGGTACAAGAAAGATTCCTGACATTTTTTGTCCATCAAGCCTTACTTGCTACATCAGTCGGTATCATAGTTTGTCGTTGCAGAGATCAAGTGACTTCTCAAGGGATGTCATAATTCTTATTGTTGTCAAGATTGATCTGAAATTGGTATGCCTGGTTTTGGTGTTTACAGGATGTTAGTGTCAAAAAAAAGTGCAAGCATTGTTGCAATTGTTGCATATCAAAAAATCTGGTCGTACAATCAAACATTTGGAAGATTCGAATGAAATTCTACCTCATGGATTGAGAGTTCTGGTCAATAATTGTTGAATGAGATATGATTGGCTAGGATGACTGGAAACAAAGAGATGAGAAGGCACAATCCACAATCATTTCAAACTTAGAAGATGTGTTCTTACATAGGGTACACACAGTCAAATTGGTGAAAGAGATGTTAATGCACTTGTGACAACATGAGTGAAAGAACCAACAACTGCAAGTAGACGAACTGGTGCAACTGGTGCAGTGGGCCAATGCTTGTAAGTTGCAACGAAAATACACTCATGCAAAGATGCTTGATGGAATGCCAATGATGCAACACATGGATAACATAAAGAAATTTTTTAAACAATCACAATCATTGTTGTTCAAATCTTCGAAGAAAATCAAAACACAAATTTGGACATTTTGCCACCATCTTCTCATGGTATGTCATAATTCTTATTGTTGTCAAGATTGATCTGAAATTGGAGTGCTTGGTTTTGGTGTTTACAGGATGTTAGTTTAAAAAAAAAGTGCAATCATTGTTCCAATTGTTGCATATCAAAAAATCTGGTCGATCAATCAGACATTTAGAAGATTCGAATGAAATTCTACCTCATGGATTGAGTGTTGTGGACAATGATTTTTGAATGAGATATGATTGGCTTGGATGACTAGATACAAAGAGATGAGAAGGCACTATCCACAACCATTTCGAACTTAGAAGATGTGTTCTTACATAGGGTCCACACAGTCAAATTGGTGAAAAAGATGTTAAATGCACTTGTGACAACATGAGTGGAAGAAACAACTGCAAGTGGACAAACTGGTGCAGCAGGCCAACGCTTGTGAGTTGCATTAAAAATACACTCATGCAAAGATGATTGAGGGAATGCCAATGATGCAACACATGGATAACGTGAAGAAATTTTTTAAACAATCACAATAATTGTTGTTCAAATCTTCGAAGAAGATCTAAACAACATAAAGTTGGACAGTTTGCTACCATCTTAGGAGACTTGTAGTTGTATAACTTGAAAATATTGTGGATGCATTAGACCTGAATGCTCTAATCGAAACACTGCTTAAAACAACAGGGCAGGAAAACAGTGAGAGGTTCAACAAAAACACCAATGTCATAATTGAATAACGATGTTGACATGGATTTGTCTAACGATGTTGACATGGATTTGTCAGTAAATTTGACTTCAATTAGAGATCAATCATCTACTAGGCTTGTTAGCAAAGGACATAAGAGGAGTGAATATAACAGCTACAAAAAGAAGTTGAACGAGAAGAAAAAGACACATGTGATGTAATACAAGGAAAATTGTAGGATGAGTGGAGAGCAATGGCTTCATTCTCTATTTTAACTTATGTTTTTGCTGAAGATGAGTAATTTTGTTGGTGGATCAACTCATGGGTATCACAGCACGTGACATCAAATCAAGAACCGATACAAAGTACAAACATTTCTAATGTCGAACATGTGAAACACACACATGCATAATCAATACAACTACATCATATAAAAAACAAATACATGTAAAAAGTACAAACATAAATGCACAAAGGGATTACAAACAATTCTAATGTCATGTAAAATACAGATTGAATTGCATTGATTGAATGGTGGTTGATGCATTGACTAGGGGTGTGTTAGCCAAAAAACAAATGTGGTGTTGAATAGATGAGTATCAGTTTGGACCAAGTCTCATCAATTCCTCCTTGCTTTAGAGGAAATCGTCTTCAATTTCCATCATAGCTGGTGGTAAACTCCCAATAGAGTACAAAATAATCCTTGGACTTTGTGTAGTTGAGGTCTAGGTACTACACTCTTGTGACCTACTAATAACATAATGAGCCGACTGCTGATAACTAGGTGTATGAATAGGTCTGAAAATGGGTTGTAGTGCAACCCCATATGTGCTGTCAAGTCCCAAATAATCCTTGGACTAAGTCTCATTAATTCCTCCTTGCTTATCGAATAACGATGTTGACATGGATTTGTCAGTAAATTTGACTCCAATTAGAGATCAATCATCTACTAGGCTTGTCAGCAAAAAGGACATAAGAGGAGTGAATATCACAGCTACAAAAAGAAGTCGAAGGAGAAGAAAAAGACACAAGTGATGTAGTAGAAGGAAAATTGTAGGATGAGTGGAGAGAAATGGCTTCATTCTCTATTTTAACTTATGTTTTTGCTGAAGATGAGTAATTTTGTTGGTGGATCAACTCATGGGTATCACAACACATGACATCATTTCAAGAACAGACACAAAGTACAAACATTTTTAATGTCAAGCATGTGAAACACACACATGCATAATCAATACAACGACATCATATAAAATACAAATACATGTAAAAAGTACAAACACAAATGCACAAAGGGATTACAAACAATTCTAATGTCATGTAAAATACAGATTGAATTGCATTGATTGAATGGTGGTTGATGCATTGACTAGGGGTGTGTTAGCCAACAAACAAATGTGGTGTTGAATAGATAAGTATCAATTTGGACCAAGTCACTCAAAAGTGAAAATTAGATAAAGTACAACAATAACACATGCTCACTAGTCTAAGACTCTAAGTCTCATCAATTCCTCCTTGCTTTAGAGGAAATTGTCTTCAATTTCCATCATAGGTGGTGGTAAACTCCCAATAGAGTACAAAATAATCCTTGGACTTTGTGTAGTTGGGGTCTAGGTACTACACTCTTGTGACCTACTAATAACATAATAAGCCGACTGCTGATAACTAGGTGTATGAATAGGTCTGAAAATGGGTTGCAGTGCAACCCCATATGTGCTGTCAAGTCTCAAATAATCCTTGGACTAAATTTATCAATTCCTCCTTGCTTTAGAGGAAATCCTCCTCAATTTCCATTATAGGTTGGCGTAAACTCCCAATAGAGTACAAAACAATCCCTGGACTTTGTGTAGTTGGGGTCTAGGGACTACATCCTCATGAACTAATACCATAATGAGCTGACTGCTGATAACTAGGTGTATGAATAGGTCTGAGAATGGGTTGAAGTGCACCCTCATATGTGCTGTCAACTCAGTGCATAAACAGAAAATCATCACCAACACCTATTCACCATGGATACATACTCAAAATAGATGCCAGAAGGATCGCCCTTTTCTCACTGCTGAAAACTTAAACGCAAGCACAAATCTAAATATAAGACAAGACTACCCATACATGCAGCTTCAATCCCTTAATGATTGTTAACTCTCCACGTGCTAAGAAAAAATAAGCACAAGCAATTCAAACTCAATCTGTCCATGTTCTAAAATAACATAGTCACTGTACTGTTGAAATGTGCCCTGCATGCAGCCCCTCAAAGAGATTTGAAATCACCAAAATTAGTGTGTTATGATTCATGAATGCTACTGTGCCTTCCAAGGAATGCACCCAGCCTGCTATTTAAGATATCAAATGTATGTTTGAACAAGTCAAAGTAAACATCCTCTTACATTACAGCACACTTCTTGATATGCATAAATGGATAAGATGGGAACCATAAATAGCAGATCTTCCTCATGACTCTGCTTTCCCTCTAAAATGATATCTGATCCTCATGATAAGGCTGCATATTCTTCCCTGTTATCTTGTCTCCTGTTGCTTCTGTGTGCTTCCAGATATAAAGCACTCAATTCAAAGCATGCAAGAACTGAAGGAGATGTCCATATATTATTTGCAAACCTATAATCATCAGCTATAAGGAGCATTTTTACATGTGGTAGTAATTTAATCTAAAATAAAATCAGTGCTGGAAACACGAACAGGAGACATTTGTGACAGCAGCCTCACTCCTCAGTACGCTTTCTGTTATATGTATCCAATGCATGCAGCCCCTCAAAGAGATTTGAAATCACCAAAATTAGTGTGTTATGAATACTACTGTACCTTCCAAGGAATGCACCCAGCCTGTTATTTAAAATATCAAATGTATGTTTGAATAGTCAAAGTAAACATCCTCTAACAGCACACTTCTTGATATGCATAAATGGATAAGATGGGAACCATAAATAGCAGATCTTCCTCCTGACTGTGCTCTCCCTCTAAAATAATATCTGATCCTCATGATAAGGCGGCATATTCTTCCCTGTTATCTTGTCTCCTGTTGCTTCTGTGTTCTTCCAGATATAAAGCACTCAATTTGAAGCATGCAAGAACTGAAGGAGATGTCCATATATTATTTGCAAACCTATAATCATCAGCTATAAGGAGCTTTTTTACATGTGGTGATAATTTAATCTAAGATAAAATCAGTGCTGGAAACTTCCTACAGGAATTAGGTTCTTCATACTATAAATCTGCTACAAGAATTAGATTTTGTACACCGACAGGAGACATTTGTGACAGCAGCCTCACAGTACTCTTTCTGTTATATTTATCCAATCCACCCGACCAATTTAGCCTGAGCTGAATTTATGCTAAATCAGACATGTTACCCCTTTTTCAGCAGTAAAACATATGAGCAGATTCTTTTTGGCAGCACCATTGTACGCCCAAAGAATCCAAGTCCAAAGCCTTGTAAAAGCCTTTTGGGATGATCTTTATGTGAGTCTGTTCAAGATCCCTAGTGCGCCTGTCTTCTTAGCTTCATTTCAATGGTTATTGATTCTATGGCACTGCTAACATCGCCCCCCTGGTGGGTGGTAACTCTCTGCTTTGATGGGCATCCTGGACGTGGACATATTGGGACTCGTAATTTATCAGACCACTCAATGTCTAGCCCTGTAAAGGTGATTGTTTACTGTATTTTCCCTTATATTATCGCTTTTATCCCGATGCACCTACCTTTTCCCTACTTTGAGTTCATCATGTCACAGTTCTTCATTTCCAATAGTTTACATATCCCAATGCACAGGTTCCTCATAGGGTCATTGGTCAAAGAGCTCAGATGATACAGCAAATTCTCTTCTTCCCGTGCCCCTTGGAGTTTTTCAAAAGATGGTGATCCAAAAGGAAGATATGCACAGAAGGAAGGGGGAGTCATATATTTATGGAACATGTGAGTTTCCAGAGGCATTTTGAAGTTCATTCCTTGGTCAAATGGGGCAAGTGAGCAGTCAATTAGCATCTGCACATTTTTGCTACGAAACCCAAGTTCTGAATTTTTTCATACAATCAAGAACGTTGGAGATCTACACTTGGGGATTGCTTTTCTAGGGGTCAATCCACACATATGTTGCTAGGAGAGCCCTTCAACTCACTCAAGGGAAATATTCGACCAAGGAAAATCAAAAAGTCAAGGAAGAACAAGTCTTCAAACAAAGAAAAAGATAAATTAGCAAGGAGAAAGGAAAGGCGTCTATTTCAAAGGCAAATGGACCAAGTCGACTTCATCAAGGGAGACATTGGAAGATTAAAGAGTGTGATAGCCCCACTTAGCAAATATTGCTAAGTGAAAATACAATTTTGCTCCGTTTTGATATTTTGGGTTGTTAATTTTGGAAAAAAGGGTTGGAGGACCCCACTCTCAATTTTTGCTAATGATTGGGTTAAATAAGGCAAATTGAATGCCAAGTGCATTGTGGGGGCCACTCAATAAGGAAATATGCTCCCTTGGGCAAACTCGCACTTTTGGAGGGAGAGGCTCAAGGGGAACGATGTATGGGACCCACATGGAGAGAAGGGAGCCCAAGGATAAATAGGAGAGGCATACATCATTTGGGGGCTTCTGATATTTTGACAAACTCACTCACCAAGCACACTTGAGCTGTTGAGCCAAGTTTGCAAGTGTTGTTCAGCACATAAGATACTTAAGCAAGTTTCTCACCCCTTGGCTTTAGTGGACTTCGAGTGCCAGCCCAAGGAGGGAAATTGATAACATTGTGAGCCAATTCCAGCGCTGCATCAGGCAATTCATGGGGCTTTTTTCAGCAGTTTGGGCGTGGGAGAGGACTACGCTTTTCTTGGGGAAGCTAGTGGAGGAGCAGAAAAATTATTGAGTCTTCCGGGGAGCATTGGACCTTATTTGCTGAAGATTCAGGGTGATAAAGACAGTCAAACCTTATGGAGCCTTGTTGTAGCAGAGGGGTCATCCCAGGGACTACGTGGGCCTGCATATGAGGTTCTTTTGGGCAGCACGTGGGAGCTGAGGGTGTGGCCATTTGGGGCTAGATTGAGCTGGGAATTTGAGAGTTATGTGGAGGGGAAATTCACCAGCATTTAACACCATTTTGGAGGGTCAATTCCGAAGGTCAGAATTAGGCCAAACCCTTTCTGGGTTTTGGTGGGTTATTTCAAGGGAGTCAAGGATTAATTTCTCAGGAGGCCAAATAGCATTTTCATTCCAGCAGACAATGCAATTTTTCCAGGGCAGCGCAGGGCATAGAGGAGAGAGCACATCTCAGCATCCGGGCTTCACATTTTATCACCTAGGACTTGTTTAGCTTGCCTTTGGCAAGCCTAGGTGCATTCACACTATACTCTCAGTGTACTTCCATTGTGTTATAATAAAATGGCTCAGTTAGGTGCAATTTTTGGAGAAATTATGGGTGTTTACTTATGTGTTTAAATTTCATGTGTGCATGTGCTTGTTATCACTGTAAATTTTCAATTAGGAATATTACAAAGAGCAAGTTAAGGAATACTCCAAGTCAATTCAAGCAAAGAACGGAGCAAAGGAAGACTTCGTCACCAACAAATCATCTAAAATCAAGCAAGCAGCCATTCAAAGCAAGTTAAAGAACCTCATCTATAAATTTAGAGTTCTCCCTTAGCAAACGATGTTGTGAAAATGTGAGATCATTAATGGCATAATAGAATTTTTTTGGTGCAAACATATTGTATACAATTTGTGGATTGGCTTTTCTATTCTTTATCTTCTTAGCTCTTACAAAAATTATTGAGTTTCATAAGATATTTTATTGAGTTTGGTGAAGTTACACAAAGTTAGTGAGGAGCTAAATTAGTCACTTGGAGAAAAAGGGTTCGGATGTTAGGCCTCATCTTTTTCTTCTTGAATTGAGGGCTTTTGAAATCATATTTTTGGACAAACCCTTATCGGGGGTTCCTCCTTCAAAAATTAAATCTCTCCGGTCTCATAATTGATTCATTGGCCTCTAAGGTGTTCCACTAATGATTTTTTTAAATAATGATTAGCATAGAAGAGGCATTTCTCTAAGGACATGACCATTCATGAAGGGACACCTGCCTAGGTATATAAGTGGGCCCTCAATTGTAACAATTTCATCATCATCTCATATCTCTTATGCATTTCTACATTCTTACATGAATATATATTTATGTAACAAACAAGGTTCATATACGAACAAGGTATTCATAACAAGGAACTGCTCCTAGTTGGATTTTGGCATCAGTTTCTTGATATATATATATATATATATATATAACATTTGACTATCTATAATTTTGGATTTTGGAAGACCTCCTTCAGGAAAACAATGTTGTAACCTCGTCAGTTGTATATCCAAAATATGGTAATAAGATATCCAATGCTCAATGTGTTTTTCAAAAAGATTTGATGTCTGTAACTTTAGATAAGCCTGTATTTTTTATTCGAGATATCGTCAAGATGTCTCTGTTTAAGAGTAAATCCTGTATTTTTTATCCACAACACCATGCTCAGTTTGATATATTTCATGGTGCATACATAGAACTTCAAATACAGAGGTTATCATGCCTGGTTTAAGATAATTTAAATATTCATGATGTATTCAGTATTTCATGGTGCATACATAGAACTTCAAATACAGAGGTTATCATGCCTGGTTTAAGATAATTTAAATATTCATGATGTCATAAACTTCAAATAATTCTGCATTTCAACTTGCACTGACATTTAATCAATGATTATTTAAAAAGACAACTCATTTGGAAAATACGGATTTAGAATCTGAACATCTAAAAATAAAGAAAGGGCCCAGTTTCCTATCATGTGTTAGATACAGAGCCGAAACAACAACATACTTGAAGCCAGAATAAGAAGAGGGAGGGGAAATATCTTAGTACTTAAGCAAGTCCACTCCTGCACAATGAGTGGTAAATGATCAATTTGGATGTTTTGTGGGTTTGAGAATTATTGAGATTTTATATAGTTAAAGGGCAGACACGTCTTTCAGAAAATTACATAAAACTATAAATGCTTAATAGAGAGTAACAAACTTCAAACTCAGACCCCATCACTTTTAACAAAAGGCATCTTGGATCACGTTTAGTACTTAAGTGCCACTGAGGTTATAGTTATATTTTCATGGAGATACAACAGAATGACAACAGAGTCGACATGACATACCCAAAAGCATTACGCAGAACAGCACATTCATCTCTAAGGAACTCTGGAGCCTCCATGCAGCCTGTAGCCCAGGCATGCAAACACAATCGGATACATGCTTCATAAGCTATAAGAATCTGCCAAGCACCATGACCACTGCAACACGAAGATGTAAGGTCCTCATCAACCAAAACTGGAAGGAACATATAATTGTAAAATAAAGGCTCAAAATTGAATGATTAAAAATGTTTAAGAAGGGCTGAAAATTTACATGTATATAAAATATCTAATTCAATTGAGTTTCTATGAGCTCCTAATCGTTCTAAAATCATGGAATAAAAAGCAAACATAAAGCAACCTGACATAAAATGTTGGTAGATGAGAACGAGCTTGTCTGTCTGAGGTTTGCACTCCCTCTTCCTCAGAAGCAGGTCTGTAAAATGAAAACTTTGTCAATATCACAAAAGTAAGCTTTCACTATTATTCAGCGTCACGTCCAATCATCAATGACATGCCACTCAAACCATGTTGCTTATTATCTTTTATAACATGCACGTCAACCGGATAAGATAGCTTCTTCAAAACGTTTCTAAAGACAATAAAGTAGGCATTTCTAAGTAGTTACCTTGTATATTGATCATTTATTTCATGTACTCTGCAATGATTTTCATCTGTATTCATGTCATATGTTAAATTTGACTCCATTGATCCCAGTGGCAAGTTACTCGGTGGCCCTATCTTGACTCTGCTATTTTCTTCTGATTGTGTGGAGAAAGATGGTACTGGCTTCTGATCATTTGCCTCAGGAATTTCAGTTCCAGATTCAAACATTGGCGGTGCACTGGGTGTTCCCGTTTCTGACAAGTTCCTAGGTTTCAGATCAGTGATGTTACAATCCTGCAACCAAAGAGCAGGGATCCTAACGTCAATTTACTTGCGGGTCCAAAGGAACCATAAATACTGAAGCAATTAAAAAAAAAAAATGAGGACCAAGCACATCAAATACTTGGTCTTCCGCATCGGGCTCAAGCGCCCGCTTTCCAGCTTGATGAATGCCACTTGGATACATCTTCTGCACAGACATATTTTATGAAATTATTTTTGTAAACATTAGAACATACATTGATCAAGCACCATACATAGTAAACCACAAAGCAAATGGCAACCAAAGTAACCTAAGGCCTTGATCTCACCGAAGTGATTCACGGAGGCTGCAGATTGTGAGATACATCAGTTAAAGCATCAATGTTTGTGCAGGTGAAATGGCTTAAAAGGATTTGAAACAGTAACCCCAAGTTTGCAATTGCAAACACAATGCCTCAAGGTATAGCAAAACATCTCAGAGCAAGAAGCACTACATATGTGTACATAAAGAGAAACATAAAACATGAGAAACCAGGTATATTAGTGCTCACCTCTTTAGCCTCTAGCCCCTGCCCTTTGCAATCTGAATGTATGCACCTCTCTTTGCAATAATCTGGAACATTATCTTCTTTCTCCTCCGGACAGTCGATATCCTCAGAAGATCCGGTGCCAGAACAGGGGCGCTGCCTATTGGAACGAAACCTTAATTCATCACCCACCGATTCCCCATGGAACTGGGGATCCATTTTCCCCTTTACCTCGCAAGGACCACTCTTAGAATCTGACATCGAAACTGAATCAGAATTGGGCTTCTGCAGTCTATCATACGTATACCTGCATCTGTACTCATATCCAGCATTGCGCCGTGCCAGCTTAAAATGACCCTGGTCTTGCTCAACGCCCTTATAGTCATGCAATAAAGGGTTTTCCTGCAGATCAGAATCCCAAGAATCCCTCTCCTCACCAGATGAGTCATAGAAATCCCGGTCCGGCGCAGAGCCAACACTCTCATCATCATCGTCCTCATCATCATCAACATCTATTACAACATTTCCACTCAGATTGGGAGGAATGTGTGAGCTGAGCAAGCCTGAATGGTAATGAATGCCAGACAGTTTTGTGGCCGGAAGGCTGGGAGGAAGGCCCCAGCTCTTGGTCTTAGCAGCACGGGCAGCATTGTATATCAAAGGATCAGTAACAAGGTTTGGACTGATATTTTCAGAGGGATATACATGGGGTTTCACATCCAATCCCTGTTTATAAATACAAGATAGGGTTTAATCAGGGAAAATTAAAATCTTTCCAGGGCGTTTCAATGTAGAAAATGAAGTTGAGTCATGTAACACTTACCTCTCGGACCCAGTTCAGGGCTTTTTCATCCAGACCATCCGTGAACATTTTCTCTTTCTCTTGGATATAGGTACTTGAAATGCCGCAAAACCCTGGCCACCAGAACCCTCGCCTTCGACCTGTGATCTCTGCCGAATTAGTTTTGCAGGAAAATTAGATTCGCATAGCAGGATTTTGGTTAAATGGCCTCAGTCCGTCGCTGCACTTAACCAATGAATTCAATGTACGAAATGAAACAAAGTGACTCTCCAACGGCTAGATTATTTTTTGAACACTATTCAAATTATTAGTCAAAATTCTGTGTCATTCCAACGGTCTTTTCAGATAATTTGGTTTTTTTTTCCGCAATTTTATTGGTTTTTAAATTAAAGAATTATTATAGTGCAATTGTACAATAAATCTAGGTAATTGCATTTGAAAGTGAACTTTTGGATTTGACAAAAGCTTTTGATGCCGATGTCGTTCATGTTAAAGAATTTAGTAGTGAAGTGGCTATTTTGTTAATTTTACATTTTGAAATTTGATTTTTAAATATGAATAAATTATAATAGTGGATTAGGGCATAAATAAGTTTTCAATGATTTGGGGAGTAAATTTGTAATTTTAATTTAGAAAATAATATATATATATAATTTAATTTTGCAATTGGTATCAATATGAAATTATTCATAATATATATATTTGTTTAAGCATTTTGTTCATTTGGTGGGGAGTTTAGGGGGCAAGGATGGGGTGGCCAAATCTTTGCTGCTCCAACCTAGTTCGTGCCTCCTCTTATCATTTTTGTCACATTTTTAAAATCTTTGCAGCTATTGAAGCTAATTCGTGGAGCCATTTTTCACAGTGTTCTCGTGTTGTTGTCTATCCATTTTGGGATGAGTTGAGGGGGCAGAGGTTTAGTTGGTCACTATTGCTCGACTCTCTTATTCGTGTCTTTTCCTGTCAAAGTTTGTCGTCACCATATGTAGTGGTATTTTCTGTGATGGCCTTTGGCTCTTTTGGCGGTCTTTCATATTTGCAATGTCGGTGTTGTCATCGTCTCTAGGATGAGTTTTGTTTGTGTTACATCTCAGTAGCTCGCTCACGCAATTCTTTCTTTCTTCTAGTGGTCACCTCTTCAGCTTGTTGCAACGTTTTTGCTATGGGTTTTCACTAGGCATAGTGGCCTAGTCTTTTTCTTTTTCCTAAGGCTTGGTTCTATGTCTCAGTTTTAAGTTAGCAGGTTGTTTGTGCCTTGATGGGTTTTGATGGCCCATTTGTTTGCTATTTTTTGGGGTGTGGGTTCTTGTCCAGTTTTTTTTTCTTTTCTTTTTTTCTTTTTTTCTTTTTATTCAGATCTATCATGTGGCTTTGCCTGGTCTTTTGTAATGATATTGCTCTCTTTTGGGATGTTCACGGGTCTACCTGCCCATATCTTCTATTTCTCTCTTTGCTCTATGATTAGGTCTTGTTGTTCCTAGGTTTTTTATCCATACCCTTTTTTTGTTAATTTTTATACTTCCTTGTTCAAGACAAAAATTAGCTAAGTTTGCATGCACACATGATGTGTCTACAAAATGTAATTGTATTTCGTATTTACACAATAAAATTACATTTTTTTCTTCAGAAAAAAATAAATAAAATAAATAAATAATAATAATAATAAATAAATAAATAATAAAAAATTATTCATAATATACATTAATTATAAAGTTAACCACACATAATTAAAAAATAAAAAATTATAAAAATTACAAAAAAAAAAAAATTATAAAATAGAACACTAAGATAGAAATATCATATCACATAAATACAAGTCAAAAATGCTCTAAAAAACATTATTGATAAATGCTATGATATCTAAATGGTTTTGGAGATATATATATAGCATATGTTTGAGATCACTTTATGAAAAGATTAAATAAACGAAATTATGTATTTCAGACTTCACCTAGGTACAGGGTGAAGGAGTGCTTTAAGAAGTAGGCACGTTTAACATTTTTATAAAGTATTTCTTTTAAACTCTCAATCCACTTATTTGTTTTTCTAGATCTTAGCAATATATGTTTTCTTTAAATTGGTAAAAATAATCTTAATGGCAAAGTTTCATGATTAAGGTTCTCATTAATCAAGGCAAACTATAATTTCCAACAAAATTTCTACTAAATTATGAAAGCATCTTTTACAAAAAAAAATAGTTTGTCAACTTATTAATTTACTTTGAAGGGGGTAAGTTAATAAGTGGACAAACTCAATTTTTTTAGCTTTTGTCGATGTAAAGTGTTGCCTACATTTGTTCATTTTTTATTTATTTTTGATAGCAATGGCCCAAAGCCCCTCAGGGTAAAATTTCATTGTCAAAGTTATCATTAATCAAGTGAAGCTACAACTTTTGGAAAAATTCTTAGCGAGTTCAAGGAAGAATTTCCACCATAAAAAGGTTGAGTTTGTCATGTTACTAACTTACTCCATATGTATCAATCTAAGTCCCTCTTCAAGGACCCTACACATCATAGCACCAAGATGTCACTTAGAACTCATTTGTATAGCCCTACAAGTGTGGTGATATGTTTTATGATTATAATGTTTGTCCCCTTTACACGATAGTGATCATATAGAGTAAGCTATTCTTATAGAAAATGGACGACCTTCTTTTCAACCATACTTTTGATAAATATCCAATAAAAATATAAAACATCAATAAAATTTTACCATAAATATAATACATATAGTGAACAAAATTCTTGAAAATTTTACCCAATTTTAAATTTATACAAATTATGAAACCTTTAATCAATATTTTAAATAAATGTAAACTTGAACTTTCAATTTTATAAAATTTCAATAAAACAACGAAAATGCATTAATAATATGATTTATTTAGTGAAATCTAACAGTTATATTATAATGACTAAGAACTTTTCTCTTCGTCTATTTAACTTGATGCCAAGATCTTGTTCTTCATCTTGTCCTCACGATGAACCACACAAGATGGTTTGAAACGCGTTGACAAAACTCTAATGTGTGATTTTTACCGAAAGATTTCTTACACAAATAAATTTTATTATAAAATTATATAACAATTTTACTATACCTTTATATATAAACTTGTTATAACTTTAATAAATAAATAAAATCATTATGAACTACCTTTAACCACATCAACAACTTTAACCTAAAAAAACATAGCATGGTAACCTTCACAAAGCCGTGAAAGCTCAATATACTTAGAGGTTTGGTAGGAAAACCTCTAATACTACTTGAGTGGGCCTAATAGTTAAGAGCATGTGTTTCCTCCTACAAGGTCACAAGTTCAAAACCGGAGGGGGTAGAGTATGTATGCCTTCATAGACTTAGCAGTCAAATTGCTCCCACAAACAAGGGGGTCTCATACACCTAATATATATTATCTAATCTAATTGTAAGAAAACATGATGAATCTTAACCAGAGTAACACGTTGTTCGGCCAAAGATTCCCTTAGTATTTGAATCACATGTCTGTAGAGTATGTATGCCTTCGTAAACTTAGCAATCAAATCACTCCCACAAACAGAAAGTCTCATACACCTAATATCTATTATCTAATCTAATTATAAAAAAACATAATAAATCTTAACCACAACTAACATGTTGTTCGGCCAAAAATTCCCTTAATATTTGAATCACATATCTAATACTTTTCTTTCAAAATTATAGCACATTCTTCTTTAAATTAACGGCCCAAGACCCAGAGGCATCTGGCAGGAGTGAAAGCCTGCTCCCTTACGAACCACCAGCGGGTTATTTCAGGTGGCGTGGTTTTCCTTGATAACAATGATGTGTCAACTGACATTCGCGGATAGCAGCCAGAGATAGCTGTCCTCACTGTTGGTTTGACAAACTGAATTTGATAGATTTTTCCACCTTTTGAAAAAATAAAAAATAAAAAAATTCCCCTCAAAATTCCCTTAGTATTTGAATCACATGTCTAAGAATTTTCTTTCAAAATTATAACGCATTGTTCTACCAAAGATTCCGCTCGCATGTTGAATCATACGCATAGACTTTTCTTTAAAAACTTGTCCTTTCCGACTTTAAAGGACCTCACTTTTTAAGAAAGTAATCAAAACCTTAACGAAAAAGTATGAGTGAACTTTAAATAAATATTTTCATCCTTTTAAAAAAGATATATATTCAATTAGTATTATATATATTATTGGTGGAATATAATTTATTTAAATTTTTTATTTTTTATTTATAATAATGATTAATTTTTTTTAATAATTAATATAAATTTAATCTATTCTTGAAATGTAAATTTTTTATTATTCAAGATACATTTTCTTTTAATGTAAAATAAATAAATAAAATTGCACCGGGAAAAATTTGATTCCATTTGAAATTTGATACATCAAAAATTAAAATAAATTTATATTAGTAGAATTTAATAATATAAACAACTTAAACTCAACATAAATGGATTGAGTATATTAGAAAAATATGGGTTCTTAAACAACTTAAACTCGAGTTTGTAAGAATCTATGTCATTTTGATTAAAAAATAAAGAAATAAAAAAACCACCATTTCTTCTATAAGTTAGGCTAAATCTCTGAAGGAAAAAAAAAAAAAAAAAAAAGCCATTTTTTCTATAAGTTAGACAACGTCATTCTAGAACAAAAAATTGTCTGTAATTTTGTTAATAAAAACAAATTATAATATACCAAATTGCATTGTCTAGACTTATTATTTCTTATTATTATTTTTATTACTCTTTACTTTTATTGTTTTTTTAATTAAGTTAACATCAAATTTTATTATTATTATTTTTTATCTAACACTTCATTATATCTAAACGTAACGCTTCACTACAACATCTTATCCATGTTAACTAATTGCCTCTTTGTATAATAAATTGTATAAAATATATGATTTTTGGTAAATTAATTTGAATTAGTAAAAAATGAACACATTTACAAATTATTATTCGTATTTTCATATTAACAGAGGAACTAATAATTTATTGGAAAAAAATTGAAGAAGTAATAATATCTTTAACACTACACTATATTTTAATTTGTCTTTATGTGAATCAAAACCATGTTCAAATAAAAAGAAATTTATTTTAATGTTCAACTCAATAAAGATAACTTGGTTGAGAAGTTGGTTATGAAGGAAGCTCAAGGTTACATGATTGATAATGAGGTTGAAGAAATGGTCGACAATATGAAAGGCCATACTATTGTTCAAACTACTTGTACTCACTTTCAAAGTGTTGTGTAGTTAAGGAAAGCACAAAACAATTAAAAGATTAAAAAAAGAAGAAAAGAAAAAAGATAAGGATAAATGGATCATGAATCAGAATACTACTACTAAGAGGACAAAGGAGGAAGAGTGTTAGATTTGGATGTTGGAGAGTTAGAGACACCTCGCTTTCCCACTTCTCCCAACCAGTCTATTCTACCTTAACCTTTTACATGATGTTGAAAAAAAGGTTATTTTGCATATAAGAGACTGACTAAGTAAGATATTTCTAAGATTTTAATATAATAGAAGGTTTAGAACACCAAAATCTATTTGTACTTCTATGATTGCTAAGAAACCAATTCTAAGAAGAGTCATTTGATGCTAGTTTTCCCATTTGGTTTTCTAGGGTAAAGCTCTTGTTTATTATGTGTTAAGTTATTGTTTAGATTAATTTTGTTATTGTGTGGATTCCTTTAATTATCGGTTTAAATGCTTCATTAGGTGAATTTAGATTATATCTCATTCATTTTTTTATTGCAAATTGTTGTATATTTCTCTACTCTCATACATTCTAATAGTCACAATGGTTGGTTGCCCTGGATTATTCTTATGAGTGCTAGAGGAAATCAATGGCATGAGAAAAGGAGTTGTTGATTGTAATTTCCCTTTCCTAAATTGAGTTTCTAATTGTATTAAAGAGCTTGGAGACTATACAATCTTTACACTCTTAAATTAGCTTATGTTCAATTGATTACAACACCTATACATACCATAACATAGTATGATCAATTTCTTTTGAATGGGCCATTAAGTTAAGAGTATAGTTATCTCCTTGCCATATTCAAGCCATAAACCTTTGTATGCAACCTCGACATATGTTCCTCAAGCATGTGTATTTGATTAAACATTTACCACCATCATGTGACCGACATCAATTTCTTGTAGCATTTGAATAAGAAGAATGTATGCCTTATTCATTACCCACAGCCATATATTTTTCAAGGAGTGTGTATATGTGTTCAATTTCCTACAACATTTGAGTAAGAAGAATGTGTGTTTTATCCACTACTTATAGCCATTTATCTATCAAGATGTGTGCATGTGTGTGTAATGTCTCATGGTCATAGCCATTGTGTGATCATAAGAGATACTTGTACTTTGCTTCAAGATATGGAAATGAATGGTGAAAGGATTGGTTATTAGGTGTTGTGTGTTATCATAGCAATGTTGGAGAGAGGGTTGTGCTTGATATGAATTTAGAGTGTTGTGTGGCAACATTCAAATGGCGGGGCATAAATAGTTTTTTGCATGCGACGATGTATGGTTGATTAGATTTAGTGATTATACATTCAAAACCAGCAAGTGCATTGTTTACTCTTAATGCAATATAATTTTAAGTGTTTTCTAGTTATTTCATTGCAAGCATATACTAAGTGTCCACAATAATCTAAACCTTTGTGTTACGTTTTGTGCTTGGTTATATCAAGTATGGAGATGATGTCTTGTTGTAGCCTTGTGGGGGTGCAAGCCCCTCCACACACCCCCCCATCAGGGACTGGGATCCAAATGCGACTAAAACAAGACCTCTAAATCATCATGAAGATAATTAGGCTCCACACCTAACAATCTCCAACTTGGAAACTGATTATAACAACTCCACCGCTACTTCACTTGTTGGACAATGTTTCCACTTGGACTTGGCATGTTTCTCATCCTTATAATCATTCTTGAAGGTGTTGACAGTGTTGGAACTCACCAACATACAGGGGGTATCCTCGATATGAAGTCCCAATTAGACCTCACATTGTTTGGTATAGGAGCCCTTTCGAAAATATGGCCCGACTGCCATTGTTCTTAAAGATTTTCCTTGGTTGCAGTGGTTAGCACAAGAGAGCAATGCACATGTACATTTGAATGAGCAAGCATGTCTTGTGAAATGTTCAATTGTAATATGTATAAAGTTTTTTTCACCGAAAGGAAACGAAAGTGATCCTTTAGGAGAAAATTATTAGTACTAATCTAATAAAGACACACGAATATATGTATGAAAGAATCATTAATCAACTAGAAAAATAGTTCACATAGAAGTAACGATTGTTAAAACAAGTACACCACACATTCAACAAAATGAGCACCAAAGCCAATGAAATAGTTCAATTTCTTTAGTACAAAATGACAACAACATATACTGCAAACATTCAAAGAATAGTATTACAACATTTACGATATACGCGAAAGTGTGTTGGCTCAAAGAACTTCAAGTATTAATCAAAATTTCCAAGATACAATGAACACCACTAGCTCCAATAGTGGAGTGTTAAGCCACCACTTACTCTCCAAAAGGACTATCTTCCTCTGTAATGCCTAGTAGGAGAAGCCAAGGTGAAAAGTCCTTTTCTTGAGCTATGAGGGTGTATATATAACAAATGAGGTGACTCTTCACCTCCCTTGTGAATCTTGAGCTCCCCTCATGACTCTTGACCTTCCATATGACTTTTCAAATTCTCATGAGACCCTTTAACTTCTACATGACTTTTTACATTCTATAGGTGACCTTTGGACTTCCACATACTTTATATTTTTCATTTTATTGAAAATTACATAATTAAATCCACAAATGAGGTGGCACGTGATGACTCATATGACACTTTGACATGAAACGACTCGGCACTAATGACATGGACTTGATGGCGATGTGTCAATGTCAAGCTTCTCCTCTTGTTGCTATCATTGTCTCTTCATGAAACAAAGTGGTGCATGTTCTTCCTCTTCCTCCTCCAAAAGGCTTGAAGATAGGGAGCCTTCATTATGATTTTGGTCTTCCGACTTATGTCACAATCTAGTGTCCCTTCATCTTCTAGTTCAATGACCATCTTTTCTTCACAGCTTCATAAGTGCCTTCTAGCATAGTCTCCTTCTCCTCCTTTCTGAACATTATCCTTTCATGTCAAAGTACAATACCTACAGATGAAATTCACTCATGACTAGATGACATCAATCTGGAAATATCCTAGTCTAACTTTCTTCATGAAAATCATTGATTAGCTTAGGACTGAGTACTGAACAAGGAGGAAAGCTTAGGGATTGTGAAATGCACAATTCTAGAGGACAAGAGTGAGGGAATGATGACTATAACTACGCAATGCGCAATAATTGGAGGCCTAAGAAGCAAGATTGCGTAGTTGAGGGTCACAGTGAGGCATGCTTGCCTACTGTAACTGCATAATGCATAGTTCAGGAGAGAGGTTGGGCCACTGGATTGCACAAATGTGTAGTTTAGAGAGACAGGGAGATGAGATGTTGATTGAAACTATGCAGTGCATAGAAAGAGGTTGGCTGGCAGGTAGGATTGCACAATTTGGAGAGAAAGAGGCAATTCTTGAGCACTGTGACTATATAATGTGTAGTCCTTGGAGGCAATGACTATGCATTATGTAGTTCCAGGAGTGATCCAGGAGGATTCCGTTGATTCAGTTGTACAGGTGTTCAAGTGTCGTCATTAGTGTTCAAGTGTCGTCATTAGTGTTCAGTGTCGTCGTCAATTCAGTTCAGCTTCGACAATTTGACAGGTTGTGGATCAGGTTGTTCATGTAATGTTATGGTCTTCATGGTGTTCAGTTGATATGGGTTTGTACCCAACTATCGACTTATGTTCATCAACAATTCCGCCGGGATTGGTCGACGACATGTGTTTTGTCATTCGTCTTCGCAGTTTTGATGTCAACATGGGTGTCGTTGATGGCAAAGGATCAATATGGTTCGGTTGTCATCGCAACTGTGGTTTGTGTTGACAATATGCATTGGTATGTCATCGTGCAACAAATGTCGCTAATGTCACTTAGCAACGAATGATTGTAAATGGGTGATCAAAATCTAAAACCCTAATCTAAGTCCTAAACCTAAACCTAAATCTATGCAACATGCATTATGTAATAAACCTATTCTTTTACATAAAACCTAAGTCGTATTGCATTAAACCATGTATTAATCCATATACCTAAGCTCTAAACCTAATGCTAAGTCCAAAATCCTTGACATATAACCCTCGCCCTTGCAAATATATGTAAAAACATTACAAAACTATACATAGTCAGTTTGACCGCCCAGGTAGCTTAACTGTGTCGGAATTCATGTGACCAGAGCGGGAAAGACCGTCAGGGTTAGTATAGACCGTTAGCCCTTAAACCGTAGCGGAGAACATATGAACAGAGATCAGACCGGTGGGTTACATATGTCCCTGTACACACCAAGGTTTTGTAATTGCTGTATAGTTTCATGCTTTATTCCTTTACGTTCTTGATGCCATAATTGTTTACTTGTATATATTACACTTCTTATGGTATTCATGTTGATTGTTGTCCATAGTTTTTGTGCTTTCTAATGTTGTTAACTGATCAATGTCTTTATTTCAGGTTCTAATAGGTAGCCCGGCATTTGCACATAGCTTTATAATGACTACTGACATGGAATTATCTTGTCCTTCTGCTGATTTATTTTCTTAGTTCTAATTCCAGCACTGTTTATTTATTTCAGTTTTGTTCATTTACTTTTCTGCAAGATAGATATTAGATTACTCATGTCATTTTCAGTTACCTCCTATAGCCAGAGCGAGTCAAATGGTGAGGGATTGAAGTATGAATGCGTAGTTTGATATTAGTTTATTTTTCTGCAAGTTAGTTATTGAATTGCTCATGTCATTTTTAGTTACCTCCTATAGCCAGAGCGAGTCAAATGGTGAGGGATTGGAGTATGAGTGTGTAGTTTAATATTAGTTTCATTTTATGCAAATTAGATATTAGATTGCTCAATTTGTTTATGATTACCTCCTAAAGCCAGAGCAAGTCAAATGGTGAGGGGTCAGAATATGAGTTGATGTAATATGATTTTAGTTTACTTTGCTTGCAGTTTTTGAATTTATTTGAGTTCAATTTCTTTTTTTACAGCAGCAAGGATACTGGGTTTGATAGTCACTAGCTCACTGTTTGGTTTAATTATAATATTGGTACATTTTTATTTTCTCTTAGGAATTGATTTCATCATTGCAAGTTTTAAAACCTTTTTGAAAACTTTGAAGTTTGGAAATCATTTTAAAGGTCACCATTGCCTTGAATACTTATATCCATACTTGATTTTTAGAATTTCCATCTCACATTAGGGAATCAACAAAAGATAAACCCAAAAACAAATCAAAAATAAAAAACGACAAAAAGTAAGAAATCGGTTATCTTGCATATATAGTGCACCTCACTTCATCAGTTTACAACTCCAGGATTGACAATTAATATAGCAATTTAGGACACTCTAAATTGACCAAACAATATGTTTCTAGCACCTTCAAGGAATTTTGTGCCAAAGAGGGTATTAGAAGAGAATTGATAAAACCCCATAAACCACAACAAAATGGGGTGGATGACAGGAAGAATAGAAGCATAATGGGAGCAATAAGAGCCATGTTGCATGATTAGGGTCTACCATTTCATATGTGGGCAGAAGCATGCAACACCATCGTTTATTTGTAGAACAAGAGCCCTCATAGAATACTTGGCATGAGCACACCCAAAGAATATTTCTCTAGGAGGTATCTAGATGTATCTAATTTCAAGATTTTTGGAGCTAGTATTGTCATGTCTCGAAGGATAGAAAGAACAAACTTGAGCCTACATATGAGATGGTAATCATTGTAGGATACACAGAGACACCACATAACTACAGGTTATATTTTCCCTCACTCAGGGTGACAATAGTGAGGAGAGATGTCAATTTTTATGAGGAGAAGGCCATGATATCCTCCATAGAGTGAGAGTTGAGTATCCCACTGGAGGAGGAGCTTCTAGCTCCAAAGGAGGAGCCTTAAACAAATCTTCAGGATGTTGTGGAGCAACCACAGGCAGAGGAGCGGACAGGAGGTAGTGGAGGCACCCACTCAACCAGAATCTTCCAGAGAGGGGAGGAAGAGAACTAGAGAAGCTAATAGATTGGTACATGATGCATGAGAGCATGTGGGAGCTCCTACTTCTCAATGTAGGCAGAGGTCACCAGATAGGTACACTAGATATCTGGCTCTCATGAAAAAACTCATTGAGATAAAGCCTTCTTCATTTGAGGAAGTAGTTTCTCAACTAGTGTGGGTTGATGCCATGGTGAAGGAGTATTAATCCATCATGAAGAATAGCGTATTGGAGGTGGTGCTGAGACTAGAGAACAAGTCAATGGTTGGTTCCAGATGGATCCACAAAGTGAAGCATGCAAGTGATGGGAGCATCGAAAATTATAGGGCCAGATTTGTGGCCAAAGGCTTCTCTCAAGTAGAGGGAGTGGACTATGAGGAAGCTTTTGCCCCAGTGGAAAGATATTCCTCAATCAGAACCATTCTAGCATTAAATACGTAGATGGGTTGAAATATCCATCAGATGGATGTGAAGAATGCCTTTCTCATTGGTGTTATTGAGGAAGAAATTTACATAGAGCAACGAGAAGGATTTGAGACTTATGACAGGGAGACACATGTGTGCAGACTCAGGCGAGCCTTATATGGTCTCAAATAGGCGCCCCAAGCATGGACACTCGGATCGACACATATCTCAGTGGATTGAGCTTCACCAAAAGTGAAGCATATGCAAATCTTTATCATATTGTTGTAGATGGAAATTTGCTTATCTTGGTATAGTATGTTGATGACTTGATACTTACAAAGGATGAGAAGTTGATATGCTCTTGCAAGGAATACCTTGCGAGAGAATTTGAGATGAAGGACATGGGCTTGATGCATTACTTTGTTGGGCTGGAAGTATGGCAGAGTGATGGTGATTTTTTTGCGAGTCAGGGGAAGTATGCCTCTAAAATACTTCAAAGATTTCACATGGAGAACTACAAGCCTATGGACACACCTCTAGCTACAAACTGGAGGAAGGAGAGTACTTCGAGAGAGAGGCAGTAGATGCTACCATCTACATACAACTTATGGGTTCCTTGATGTATCTAGTGAACACAAGACCCGACATATGCTATGCAATTAATCAGTTGATTCAAGCTATGGTGAAGCCTACCAAGTTGTATTGGAAGGAAACAAAGCATGTGTTGAGATACCTCAAAGGCATAACTGAGTATGGGTTATGGTATAGATGGAAAGAGGGAGTGAAGCTCCAAGGTTTCACCGATGCAGATTCTGAAGGGAGTCCATTAGAAAGGAAAAGTACTTGAGGTGCTAACTTCATTGTTAGATATGTAGTTATTTGCTGGTATAGCAGGAAACAAAGATCTATGGCACTCAGCTCAACGAACGCTGAATACATGATTGCATATCAAGCAATATGTGAGGCCATATGGATGAGGAAAATACTTATGGGTCTTTTCAGTTAGGAGATGGACTTGATAATGATTTATTGTGATAATGAAATTTGTATCAAACTCTCCGAGAATCCAGTATTTCATGACAGGTCCAAGCACATTGATATCAGGTACCATCACTTGTGGGATTGTGTGCAGAGGAGAATTATGATGCTATAGTACATTCCAACTGAGGAGCAGGATGCAAATATCTTGAAAAAGGCATTGTCAAGAGGAAAATTTGAATTCCACAGGTGCAGGATAAGGGTGGTGCAAAATCCATTTCTTGCTAAGAGGGAGTGTTATAAATTGTAGCAAGAAAGGATAAATTTGACTTGTGCCTTAGTCAAATTTAGTAATTCAATTTTCCACATCAACAGGATGACTTTGATTGTAGTTAACTTGTGTGACATGGCTTTGTTTACTAGTTTACTCAGTAAATTCTAGTTATAAGATAGAAGTAGAGTTGTGCATGTAGTGATTACTAAATTTATCAATCTAGATCAATTATTTTCAGTTTGACTCAGTTAACTACGCTCAAGTACCCAGTTGAGTCAATTGAAGGTTAGTTGAGTAGTAAAATTGTTGTTAACTCAATGATCTCTCAGTTAAACTAGTCAATCAGCTAAAAATAGCCCAGACATGCATGGAATTCGAATTTCCTAGCTGGAGTGGAGGAAAAGGCACATTGTAATTATCAATTGTATACTAGTTGAGTGTACATGCTTGGTAGTTAAGCAGGTGAATCATTCCTTGGGAATTTCACAAGAAAATAGGAGGAAATTCCTATTTTTTAGGAGCTAATTTCCTCAAGGATTGTGCAAGGAAATAGGAGGAAGATGGGGCCTTGAATTGGTTAAGTGTTGGCCATAGTAGGATAGTCAGCTAGAGAAATGGTTTATAATGTAGGTTGTGCTTCATGATCGAACCAAGACATTGTAATAGTTTCTCATTCTCATCTGATTAACGAAAAGCACCAGAGGGGTTTCTCCAAGTTGGGTTCCCCTGTAAATTAATGTGTTCTTGTGGTTTTAATGGTTGCATGTGTTTCTAAATTGTGATTTCCATTTTGCATAATAGTATAGGAAATTTGTAATCTCTTGCTTTCAATTTGATTTCATCAGTAGTATCAAATTTCTATTAATTTCTACACTTTTTCGACTCTGAATGCATCGAGATGGATGAAAAATAATATATTAATCTAATCTAGATCACACCTCTATTGGGTGTGTGTTATATTCTTTCCACGACTACCCCACGTGTGGGGGGGTCACAAGGGAAGCGATATTGTTTATTTTCAGTTTTTTAGAATTCGTATGCAGGTAATTTCTATACAGGGTTAAAACCTACAACCTCCCCATTTTGGGAGACTTTTGATCCCCAAAAGTTTCTGCTGAATGAGGTGAAGAAATTTTTCCTCCACCTTCTCTCTAGTGTACCATTTATCTTTGCATGGAAGTTGTCCCTTCAACCCAATATACCAAAGGTCATGTTTCCCTTGTCTTGTAGTTCTGGACCTCTTCTGTAAAACTGTATCTTCTGTCAACTCTGCCTGAGCATCTGGTGCCAAATCCTCCACAAAAGGTAGGCCCTATTCCTCTTCTTGATCTAACATGGAAGGCTCATAGAGTTTCAATTTCTCTACATTCACAATTGAGTAAATGTGCATATATGGTGGTAGAATGTGTTAATAGGCATTATCACCTACCTTTTCTAGTATCTCAAAAGGACCATACCTTAGAGCCTTAATTTACTTACCAGGCCCCTGCAGCTTCTCCTTGTTCAACTGTAGCCATACTTTGTCACCCACATTGAACAATTTATCTGTTTTGTTTTGATCATGCATGGCCTTATACTTCTCCTATTACTTCTGCACTGTTTCTTGTACCAGTAGATGGATCTGCCTAATCTTATCTATAAAATTTTTAACCCTCAAAGCATCTCCTATAAGACCTTCCCTCACTCATCCTTGCTTCCCATATGTAATATCCAAAGGCGAAGGTGGAACATATCCAAAACAGGTTTCAAATGGGGACTTTCTTGTAGAAGTGTGGACTGCTATGTTGTAATAATGTTGTATATATACCAAATTTTCATCCTTGGTCTTCAGATACTTCTGGTTGTATTCCCTTGGAAGCGACACCAAAGTATGGTTGACTACTTTTGTTTGCCCATCTATCTATGGATGGAATGTTATAGATATATTCAACTTAGTGTCCATATTCTCCCACAATGTAGTCCAAAATGCACTAAGAAACCTTTTATCCCTGTATGAAATGATGCTCCTTGGTATCCCGAAGTGCATCCAGACCTATACAAAGAACAACTTTGATGCTTCTTATCCACTGATGGTCTTTTACAGGGAATCATAAAACACATCTTGTTGAACCTTTCAATTATCATGAACATGTAGTCATGTCCCTTCCTGATTGTGGGTAATCCTCCCACAAAGTCCATGAAAAATATTTCCCAAGGAAGACTAGGTACACATAAGGGATTATATAGACCATTTTTCCTGTTGCTAGGATTGCTAGTACAACAAAGCACACATCTTCTTATGAACCTAGCTTCCTGCTCTTGCATCTTGGGCCAATACACATACCCTACACCAAAGTTCCCTACAACTTTGGAGGTGTGAGCCTTTCTAATCAACTGCAACTGCTCACGTTTAGGAACACTTAGCTTATCCAAAATGCATAGTAACCCATCTTGGAGATGGTAGTCAATGGTGTTGTCATCATCATGCACATGACCCTGACTCTGCAACTGCTGATATGCCTCCTTTAATTCCTCATCCTCTGAATATGCCTCTTTGTATGCATCATGGGTGAATGGCTCCATGTGCATAAGAGTCCCCAAAGATGTGATCTTTGATGTGGTTGGCCTTGAAAGCATGTCGAACAACTTGTTTGTACTGGAAATATTATACTTTATCACCACAGAAAACTGTTGTAAAAACCCCATCCACTTGTAATGCCTAGTTTGTTGTAGCTTACTCTAGGTCTACAAGTACTGTAATGACTACTGACCTATGTGGCTTATTGTCTCCTTTGCCATCAGATAATGCTTCCACTTCTTCACAACTTGCACCATGGCATAGAGCTCCTTGTCGTAGGTAGGATAGTTAAGAACTGCCCCATGAAATACTTCAAAATGGTAGAACAGAGGCCTTCCTCCCTACATAAATACAACTCCCATAACATACCCACTCGCATCTATCTCCACTTCAAAGGGTCGTTGCAAGTTTAGTAATGCCAAAACTGGTGCTTGTTTGATCTTCTTCTTTAGCTCCTCGAAAGAATTTTGCTAACCTTTTCCCCACTAGAAACTCTTGTCACTTGTTTTTATGGCGTGGAGAGGTGATGCTACTGCTGAAAATGAGGCAATGAATTTCCTCAGGTACTGTGTATCTCCAATGAAACTCCTGACCTTAGAAAAATTAGAAGGCAACCACCATTTCATGATGGCCTCCATCTTAGAAGGATCTATCTTCAGTTCTCCTCCATTGATCACATACCCCAGATACACCAAAGACTGTTGCGCAAGCTCGCACTTCTTGAGATTTGCTAGCAGTTGGTGCTTCTTGAATGTTTCCAACACCTATGTCAAATGTGAAATATGCTCTTCCTAGGTAGCACTATATACTATTATATCATCCAAATAGACAATAAAAAATGAATCTATAAAATGGCACAATACATCATTCATTAATATCATAAACGTAGTCGGTGCATTACATAGGCCAAATGTCATGACTAACCACTCATACAAACCTTGCCTAGTTTTGAAGGCGTTATTCCAAGTGCCCTATTCTTTGACTCGAACCTAGTGATATCCAGATTTCAAGTCCAACTTGTTGCTATAACTGATCCCGAAGATCATCTATCCTGGGCAGGGGGTATCTGTTCTTGAGTGTGATTTTTTTCAACACACTGTAATTTATACACACTGCTAAGTCCCATACTTCTTTGGCACAATGATGATGGGTGACCCACATGGCGATGTACTCGGTCAAATGGAACCTTGTTCCAGCAGTTGTTGCAACTCTTTCTTCACCTCACTTGCTTCTATAACAAAATGCTTGTACATCCAAATATTTCGTAATGGGAAGTCTAACAATAGCTGGATCTCGTGCTCCATTTCTCTCTTAGGTGGTAACCCTTTAGGCTCTCATAACACATCCCTATATGCCTGTAACAACTCCTCCAATTATTGTTTTTGTTTCTTAGTACACCCCTCTAGGGATGCCTTGCCTCTTATTGACTCCTATATATACTTACTTTCTCTTAAAAACAATAAAACATACTTCTTGTTGGAACTGATTAATTTTTTAGCTTGGTTGGCAGTTACCAGTGAAATTTTCACTTGTCTTTATGCATGTTGATGATGAATGATTTTCCATCCTTGATGAGATGGTATTGGTTGGATCTCCTCATGAATATTGCATCATGCATGTACATGTATGGACTCCCAAATATGACTCCACATACATTAAGTGGAACCACATTTAGATCTACTTCATCAGTAAAATGAAGATTGATAGCAAATCTTATTGTGCACTGTTTTGTTACCTTTAGCTTTGCATTCTTATTTTCCCATCCCAGTCGATATGGGTTTGGATGATCACGAACTTCCATCCCCAACTTCTTGACCAACTCTGCTACAATGAGATTCTCCTGCAATCCTAAGTCAAACAAAGCATCAATATTTGTCTTCTTGACTTGTATCTTTATATGGAATAGTTTGGTCATTTATTTCTCTTCATGTTGTTGAAGGATGCTCGGATTTATTTATATGGAATAGTTTGGTCATTTATTTCTCTTCATGTTGTTGAAGGCTTCTCATATTCACCTCCTTTTGCAATGACATACAAAATATATTCTCATCCACGTCCGAGCTACTTTCAAATTCATTGCTCGAATCAGTGGCCATGAGATTCTTCTTCTTATTATTATATTTCTTCTTATTCTTTGGGTTTAGCTCTGGATGAAAATTCCAACATTTTTCCTTTGTATGGCCATCAATGTTGCAGTGGTTGTTAGGATCTTTGCATTGGTGTGTTTTCGTTGCCGTCTTTTTATCTTTTCCCAATTTTTGCTTCTTCTTTACCTCCTTAGAAGCATGATGTTGCTCCTTCTGCTTTGACCCACTTGATTGCACTCTCTTCAAGCCTATGTTCTCTAGATACTTTGCCTATACATAAGCCTCGCCCACTTATTTGGGCTTGAACAAAATCACTTTCTCATTCAGATGGCGGTGCAGACCCCCAAATACTTTAGTAGTACATTTGGGTTCTTTGGAGAGATACCCAACATTATATCCATCTTTCTGAATTTTTTGTGTATTCTTGCACGCTTTGGCCTGATTTTTTCCTGAATTAATGCCACCGAATAATAGCTAGAAAGGCAAGAGCAATTCCATTTGGTCCAAATTAAGCAGTACGAGCACATCAATTACAAGAAGGTCATTCAACATCCTAGAGTTATGAGATGTTGTTGATGGTCATAGGGGGTGTGTAGGAGAACTCAAAGTAATCATATTTGTTAGTATCTCTACCATTTATAATTCGTAATGCCCAAACCATTGTGATAGAGCTCAGCAGATAAACATTTATTTGAGCTCATCCTATTGGTCCTCCACGTACCCTATGGGATAAAATTGTGACTTAATGAGGGTTTTAAAGTCCTCCCACTTAGTCACCGAAGGTTATCCCTCCAACCTTAGGCTTTTCATGTGGCTCTCCCACCAATTCAATGCATGGCCCTCTAATTTCAGCTTTGCAAATGAGATCTTTTGTCCTTCCTCAATCTGATGGATGCTGAAATAAAATGCCATTTGCTGCAACCAGTCGTTCAACTTCAGAGCATCAATCTTGCCATTGTACAACTTGATATCGAATTTTGATTGCATTTTAAATAGGGATTGTGATCGATTCATGACACTCAAATGTTGTAAATAATACTGAGAGGGGGGGGGGGGGGTGAATCAGTATCAGTCAAATAAATAATCTTTTTCTTTTCATACTCAAATTCATATACGATACTTCAGTGAAGGTAACTCGCGTGTACACGGAACTGTGTTTAAGGCAACCAACGTATATCAAGCAAACTTATGATTCAGTTAATTCATCATATGTTGATCTTTAATCAGTGCATCAGTACTTCATTAACCATATAAAAAATAACCATGTGCAGTAATATCAGAACAAACCAACACACATAAGAACACACATGAACACCAAGATATAAGGTGGAAACCAATGCGAGACAAAAACCACCTGCTGTTGTCTTCTTTTTAATATAAGAGAAAACCTATTTACAATCTTGTATTGGTGCAAACTCATATCAGTATGCAGGCACCCACCTGTAGAAGGCTACAACCTTCTCTTGTTTTCCAGCTTCTGCTGGAAGGGAGCTAAACCCCCTGGCTCTTGTACTAGCCAATCTGTTTACTAGTACGTAGGCGCCGACCTACTGAAGGTTGCAACCTTCACTCGTTTTCCAGCTACTACTGGAAGGGAACTCCAACCCCATGGCTCTTGTACTGGCCGATATGTTTACCAGTACATAGGCGCCGGCCTACATAAGGCTACGACCTTCTCTCTTCCTCCAGGGACCACGTTTCATAAATTTTTAGACTAGGTACTCCTAGAACATAACACCATAATCTGAAGGCCACGTTTCATCCAATTTTCATACTGGACCCATCAACAACATTGAAGCTCAAAATCAATCACCACTGCAATACAACCATTGCATTAACCAATCATTGAATACTCAATCATCAATCTCTGAATCACCCATAACTGAATCACTGAAGGCCTGTCATCAAAACACAGTCACTAGAACACAGAGCAGAACCCAAAACTCTGCAACAACCACTAGAACCAACTGCAAATTTAGATATCATATTTCATAATGTATACGCTACTCTGATGAGCCAAACCAACGTGTATACGCGCTTTTACCAAAGCGAACCCGCGTACAGATCTACAAATACTAACTTAAAACTTCACAGCTATTTCAGAATTTAGTCATACCTAGATCATAATATTTGCAGAATAAAACATGCGTCAGTAATTCAGATCTAGACTATCCATGATCAAACCACATAATGATAATACATTTCAGGTCTTATGATCCCGATCCATCATCCATCATCAACCACATAGGTGCATCCTTAGTTCAGATCAAGCAAAGCATCACAAACCCATAACCTGCATACTGGATCTCACACTTCATCAGATATTCAATACTTGCACACCTTGGCCTAATGATTTTCTCCTCCTTATATAGTTTTAGGCCTTTCTCAATACCATGGACCAAAACCACTTAGGACCAATACCTTGGACCAAATACCTAGGGTCAATACCTCGGACCAGATACCTTGGACCAATACCATGGATCAAAATACCATGGACCAAATACCACGGACCAAAAACTTAGTTTTCCAACATGTACGCGCTTTCCCTCTTGTGAAAGTGCGTGTGTACGTTATACGCTCTTTTTGTTCTGTTAAATCGCGTGTATATGCTCTTTTGTCAAGGTGAACCTGCGTATACCTCTTTTTCTTCATTCTTTGTAGTTTGATCATTAATTCTTTGCTATTGACCTACTGCAATGTGATCTGTCATCTGAGTGAGTTGCCATCAAGGACAACACCTGTATCATAATGCCAACAATCTCCCCCTTTGGACTTGATGGCAACAACAACACCAAGTCACTCTCCCCCTTTGACATCAAGGGCAAAGGGCAGACCAAGATATTCTCTGATATGTTGAAATGTACTGATTGAGCTCCCCCTTTGTACATGCTAAGATGTACTAAATCGTCCATGCTCCCCCTGAGCACATGCAGTGTCTGCAAAAATATTTTTCAAAAGAATAACATGACTCTATAACTCAACTACGTGAATATGACCTTCCTATCACCAATGACTCATACATACATCAATCTCCCAACCAAGTGGGGATACACCACTTTTGACTCATCCACCCAACCAAGTGGGGATATACCAAATGTTTATACATGACTGAAATAGAAATTATTACATCATCCTTCCCATGCATAGTGAGGGTACAAATTACATCATATGACTCATGGTTCTCTAAAAATTATACATGACATTTAGACCAAAGACCTAAACAAGACCATGATAGTCATCAACAACTATCATACACCATATATGATCTGCACCATAAGAATATGTCAGCAACATCAACAACCTGTATATGTCCATCCTCAGTTCAATGTAAATATAATTAGCCTGTGAAAGCATGCCGCATATAGATATCAACTCATCCTCTTGATCCTTAGTAGAAACAGTCTTATCATAACTTTCCAAAATCATTCACATCATATTATATGCATGTGAAAACACCATAGTCATCATCTATGACCATATCATCATCAAGAACTGAATGATCTTTCCACAAGATCCCTCAATATATCAACCATGTATCATCAAAAATCATCCACAATCACCCATAAATTTGATCTGAATAACAACTATGTAACCCCAAACATAATGCCAACAATGCATTATTGGAAGCATATGCTCCCCCTGAACCTGTTCCATCTGTTCACTGTTAGATCTGGTTATGCATATATCGGCAAGAAGTATCAAGGCATCATCATCAATCAGATATACATCAAGTTAACTTGTGAGGATCAAAATCACTTCTAAATAGCATCTTATGAGTACCAACACATTTCCACACGTCATCAGTAGATTGTAACCATCATCAAACAGAGCAGATAATTGACTGAACCATATCAGAACCCTTTTCCTGAGTATGTCCCACTGCTTTTCCTCAAACTAACATATACGCGACTGTGCAGCTTCGAACTCGCGTATATACGTGACTTGTCTTCATGAAACTTGCGTATGAGATTTAGAACACTGAGGTTTCACACTTTCAGCTCCCTCTGAGTCTGTTATGTCTGTATACTCTGCTATACCACATCTTTCTTACTGTACTTCCTTTTTCTTCCATATCTTCGAGTGTGATGATGATTTCTCCCTTTGGTATGGTGGCTGAAATTTGCTTCTACATTCCTTTGCTTTATGTCCAAACTTGTTACACGCATAGCATCTTACATGTTTCATATTCCTTCTATGACAGTCAATGGCTTTGTGACCAAACATATTGCAAGAAAAACAATATCCCTTAAAGTACCTAGAAGTTGATGATCTTTCTGTGTGATGGCCTTGAACCATTCTACTTCTACATCTCGCTGCAACATGTCCAAATTTATGACATATAAAACATTCAACATTATTCATTTGAGGAAATAACCGACTATCACTTCCACAGTTAGGAGTAAAAGATTTTCTTTGAAGAATTTCTTTCCTTGGTTGTTGATGGGGTTGACCTCTTATCTCCTTGTTGAGCATTTCAGGTTTTGCATTAGAGTTCCTTGCCTCACCCTGTGAGCTAGATTCACCTTCAACAGATTCATAAAAACCAAGACCAGTTTTGATAGCAGGAGATCTTTGACTACTAAGAATATCATCCAAAATCTTAGTACTGTCTTGAAATCATAACAGTTTATCTTTTTCTTCTAATTTACTTTTTAAGATATTTACCTCAACCTGATGTTGTTCTTCCTTTTCCAGATGTTGCTTCTTCAAGATTTCTTCAACCTTTCTTCCTTCTTCCACTTGTTGCCTTAATTTGAGAATCTCATTTTCTTGTTCTTTATCTGCTTGAGGTAGTTCTTCATTCTGCTAATTTTTTAATGATATCACTTCATCCTGCATCATTGGACGTACTTTGAAGGCACACTCCAGCCAAGATTTTAATTTGGTAACTTCTTCTTTGAGGGCACACTCCCTTTTGTTAAATAGATCTTGTTGATCTATGATTTTATCTGATGCTTCATATGCTTGTTCATCTTGAGGTAATTTGGAATCTAAATCCTTGCTTCCATCTAACGGCCAATTGTCTCTTCTGCTATCACCATTCCTTTGAGTTGTGTTCTTCTTCTGAGGTGCTTTCTTCTTTAGCTTCTTTCCCATTGTTTCTACGGATCTCCTTCAAGCGATCAAGCTTCAACCAAAGGACCTGCTCTGATGCCAATTGTTGTAAATAATACTGAGAGGGGGGGGTGAATCAGTATTAGTCAAATCAATAATATTTTTCTTTTCATACTCAAATTCATATACGCTACTTCAGTGAAGGTAACTCGTGTGTACACACAGCTGTGTTTAAGGCAACCAACGTATATCAAGCAAGATTATGATTCAGTTAATTCATCATATGTTGATCTTTAATCAGTGCATCAATACTTCATTAACCATATAAATAGTAACCATGTGTAGTAATATAAAAAAAAACCATCACACATAAGAAACACACATGAACACCAAGATATAAGGTGGAAACCCAATGCGGGACAAAAACCACCTGCTGCTGTCTTCTTTTTAATATCAGAGAAAACCTATTTACAATCTTGTACTGGTGCAGACTCATACTAGTACGCAGGCACCCACCTGCAGAAGGCTACAACCTTCTCTCGTTTTCCAACTTCTACTGGAAGGGAGCTACAACCCCCTGGCTCTTGTACTAGCTGATCTGTTTACTAGTACGTAGGCGCTGGCCTACTGAAGGCTACAACCTTCACTCGTTTTCAAGCTACTTCTGGAAGGGAACTCCAACCCCCTGGCTCTTGTACTAGCCGATATGTTTACCAGTATGTAGGTGCTGGCCTACAGAAGGCTACGACCTTCTCTCTTCCTCCAGGGACCGCGTTTCATAAATTTTTAGACTGGATACTCTTGGAAAACACCATAATCTGAAGGCCACGTTTCATCCAATTTTCATACTGGACCCATCAACAACATTGAAGCTCAAAATCAATGACCATTGCAATACAACCATTGCATTAACCAATCATTGAATACTCAATCATCAATCTCTAAATCACCCATAACTGAATCACTGAAGGCCTATCATCAAAACACAGTCACCAAAACACAGAGCAGAACCCAAAACTCTGCAACAACCACTAGAACCAACTGCAAATTCAGATATCATATTACATAATGTATACACTACTTTGATGCGCTGAATCAGAATGTATACGCGCTTTTACCAAAGAGAACCCACGTACAGATCTACAAATACTAACCTAAAACTTCACAGCTATTTCAGAATTCAGTCATACCTAGATCATAACATTTGTAGAATAAAACGTGCGTCAGTAATTCAGATCTAGTCTATCCATGATAAAACCACATAATGATAATACATTTCAAGTCTTATGATCCCAATCCATCATCCATCATCAACCACATTGGTGCATCCTTAGTTCAGATCAAGCAAAGCATCACAAACACATAACTTGCATACTAGATCTCACACTTCATCAGATATTCAATACTTGCACGCCTTGGCCTAATGATTTTCTCCTCATATAGTTTTAGGCCTTTTTCAATACCATGGACCAAAACCACTTAGGACCAATAGCTTGGACCAAATACCTAGGGTCAATACCTTAGACCAGATACCTTGGACCAAAACCACTTAGGAACAATAGCTTGGACCAAATACCTCAGACCAGATACCTTGGACCAATACCATGGATCAAAATACCATGGACCTGTTGTGGCCACCAACAACCCCCCTCCTTCTTTAGTATTAGCAATAACACTAAAGAAGTGGGGACCCTTAGTAAAAAAAATTCAAAAATTTTTATTAAAAATTTTGTATTATACTCCTTAAAAAAAATACATCGCACGGAGAAGAGTAAAACATTTCTTTAATGAGCACAATAAAAAACTGCGAAGAAGCGATGCGAAATTCATCGCATCGCATACATTAAGAAGCGCCCATAAATGAAAGAAATCTCCGATGGCCGATATGCGACATCGCATATCGCAACATCGCATAAACAACACACAATAACTTAACAAATTGCAACGATCTGCGATCTTGCGATAAGCGTGATGCTGCGATATTGCGATAAGCGCGATGCTGCGATCTTGCGATAAGTGCGATCTGCGATCTTGCGACAACGCGATAATGCAATGCTGCGATAAACTGATCAGGAAACTCTGCGATGACACATCTTGATAATGTGATCCGCGATGCTGCGATGCGAGTCGCAGGAATCACCCATCACAAATTTTCTTCGGCTCAGCATTCAAGAAAAGTTGTCCCTAAACCAAAAATTGGGCGCGCGCCTTAAAGAAAATTAATGAATGTACGCCAAAGTATTCATGAAGGACAGTTTTGTGTTTTTCGAAGAGTCAGTTCACTATGGGTGTCATGATTTTATACATTCGTAGAGCTTAGAGCTTTCGTGTCAAAATTTATTATCATTACTCTTTTCCTTTGCGTGAACTGCAGGAATAAAAAACAGGAAACAACATGAAGCAATGTGCAGGAAACATCTAAGGAAAAAGGGAAAGCGTCAATGCTCAGAGAACAGAGAAGAGATTTCCTCATGAACGGATACTGCATGCAACAGAAACGCAGATTTCAGAGTATTACTGAACAGATGCTGATATCGATAGGCGATCCGACACTCAAGGTCAAAAGCTCACAAAAGCAGCATGTTTACAAAATTCTGAAGCTTATGCCCAGTAAAGGAAAAAGCGCTAAAGGCGGAAAACGCACCAGAAAGGCCCGGATCAAAGAACGGAGGCAGTTTTCGATGCGCGATTAGCGCATCGCTAAGAAAATTGTTCAGAAAGCAAAGTCCCTAACTTGCTTAGTCATCCACGAGTCCGGAAACCGAGATAGCAAAAGCAGAAGCAATTTGAGAGAAATTTGGGTTGTTACCAAGTATATACACAGTAAATTCAGCCAGAGGATGATTCCCAAAAATATCTTCTAGTTTACTAAAAAATGGTGCCAGCGCTTGCCATTTCTATTTGCCTAGCACAAGCAAAAGCAGAAAACAACCAGCCGACTCTTCCCAGACAAATGTTGCTTGCTCGCAACATTAAGGAGAAAATGCAGAAATAATTAGGAATTAGATTCAATTTTTAGAAATAAGTTTGCTTAGATAAAGGGCTGTCATTTAAACCGTATCATAAATTTGTGTAATTAAGTTATTTAGTTAGCAGTATTTAAACCCTTCTCATGCATTTAGAGAAGGGTCCAGAAATTTGTCAAAAACTTGTCCTCAGAACATGCACTTCTGCACCCTCAGAGGAGGTTTTGATGAATGAATGGATCAAGGTTTATTAATGTTTGCATTTGATATCTGCTACTGATGTTGCACTTATGTACTCTTGGTAGATATTAGAACAAGGAGAGATAAATCATTGTTGCTTGAAGCTTATGAGTAGGACCAGTCATAAATGGTACTTTTATCTCTTGGTCATTTCTGCTTATATTCTTAAAATGATATACAGTTTTTAGTTGTTTATATGTTATTGCATGAATGTTTGAGTTACCATTTGGCACTTTTGTACGGTGGAGTCATTTATTTATGTTTGATATATGAATAACTTATTATGCGATATGCTATTCACAACTGTTTTGCCTAACTTTTTATGCAAAGTGGTTCATCTTAATTGATTTCCATTCTTATGATAGCTGAATGATCTTTATTACCAGTTATTATTTGAAATCTCTTTAGATCGCATAATAGAAGAAATACATCCCTGGTTAGCATAGATTAGATGTGCTGTTTTCATTAGATTACAATAGCATAGAATTAGATTAAAGTAGCTTAGATTAGAACTCTTAGATCAGCATCATCCAACTCTGCACACACACACACACACCCTTAGATTGGGAAACTGGTCCCATTATCCCCAGTCGGACTCGCTATACCAAACGGATAAGGAGCTGCCAACCAAGGTCCGGGCCGGGCGGGTATCCCCCTTGTTTTCGACCCGATTTTCGGGGCTTCAACATATTTGGCGCTAGAAGGAGGGCCTGAACTATGAATGGCACCTAAATCAAAATATAAATACCATTCTGAGAGTAAAATTCCCTTGTCATCTCCCCCGACTTCTCCAGTATATTTAAATCCAGAGTCAGAAGTCGCTCGAGTATCAATCACTGCTACACACCCTGATATTTCAGACCAATCTACCATTAAACCTCCTGGAGTTGAATCTCTGATTCACAAACTTCAGGGATTTTCCATTTCTCCTCAGAGGTCTGATAAATCTCAAAGCAGTGTGACTTCGCAGTACAATCCTGCTCATCCCCTAACTAGGTTAAAGAGTGAAAAATTTGGCATCCAACCAACTGAGTTGCCTCTTCCCACTAGGAAAAGAGCGAGGAAATCACCACAAGAGTCTAACAGTGAGACTCTTTCGTCTACATCGCCCATTTCAACTACCTCACCGCGAAGTCAACCACCCACACCTCCATTCCAAACCATCATCCATCCGTCTATCGGAACTCCCACAACCCCTCTTCAATCATCTACGATCATAGTATCCTCATCTTCCCAGCCACAGAGATCATCTTCTGCACTTTTCTCTACTAGCAGCTCAACGATGGCCCAGTCTCCATGGAACAACCCTGGGGCAGTTTTAATGCCTGCGCCCTTGAGTCAAATACCAGCCCATCCTGAGAAATGGCTGCCCAAATTCAATCCAGAAGTAGGCATGCTAGCAGAAGAACACTTAAACAATTTCATGTTTTCTATCAATCTCAATGGAGTTACTAACGAAGATGTTGTTGTTCGGCTTCTCCCCTATACACTGCAAGGGACAGCCGGGTCATGGTATTTTTCATTACCCTCTGGGTCTATCACAAGTTGGGATATCTTCCAGAATCAATTCCTTATCAAGTTTGGTGATGACAGATCAACGGCAACATTAATCAATGACCTATCTAATCTTAAGGCCCAAGCTAAAGAACCTATCAAAGATTTCGATTTACGGTTCAATAAAATTCTCAACAAAATTCCCACTGCTTCCCAACCCAGCGAAGAAGTATGATGTGAATGGTATATTACTGCTTTACCATCAAACATAGCAATCTTCGTGGATAGAGCAAATAAAACAACCTTAGTTGAAAACATGACAGAGGCGATAGCAGTAGAGAAACGCGTAATAGCCCTGGAAAAGAGATCCGCGATAGAGGAACGCAAGTCTAAAAAAGTCACCTTCAAGGAAGACTCCAAGAAGAAACAAACAAAAGACCCTTTTGATTTGGAAGGATTGCAGAAAGTATTAAAGACCATGTCTAATGAGATGGTTGACATAAAAAAATAAGTAGCAGAAACTTCTTTAAAAAAGCCCTACAGAGCTTTTAAAAGAGGTCCTTCAATGGATGCAAAACCACCCAATGCCATCTCCAATGCTGAAACTGAGGAAGAGGAAGAAGAAGAAAGTGCCACTGAAGGGCAGACCGATGACGAAGAAGTTGTGGAATTACAAGGAATGTGGGATTTCATCCTCCCACAAGAAGAAGATCAAGAAATATTTCCGGTTAGCACACGAAGCAGAAATCGGCTTGATCCTCCCCAAACTACCCCTAAGCAGAAGAGCACAAGCCCTACAACAAAAGATAAAGTCGCAACAAAGAAAACAACCGCTAAAGCGACTCAATCTAGCCCAGTCCAAGTAGATCAAACAACTCCATCAAAAACACTGATAGTGTCGGACGAAATGGAGTACAATATTATTGATGACATGAAAAAGACTAGGGCTAATATTACCCTTTATGAATTGAGCAAATTGAAGCATCAACAGAAGATAATGACGAAAGAATTACATGCCGTGCCTATTGTACCTTTGCCTACCGTTGTACTCTCTCAAGCTTCCCACAACATGGGAAGACCTCCAACTAACACGATCAATAAGATTGATCCAAATGATATCGCCTTGATTGGAGGAAGATCAAGATCTCACACTCCCCCGTTTCTTCTCACTTACGAAATTTTCAACAAAAATGTGCACAATTGTTTGGTAGATTCCGGTGCTTCATCACCTAGAACAATATGTGCTAAGTTAAATGTTCAACCACAAAAATCCACAGTGTGCATAGTTCAACTTGATCGATCTCAAGTCGAAGTGATTGGTGAAATTAATCAAGTAAACATAAGATTGTCATCTAACCCGAAGGTATGTCAGATTATTGACATTCTAGTGGCTGATATCCCAGAATTCTATGGCTTAATTCTTAGCAGGGATTGGTCCGAGAAACTCCATGGATACTTTGCAACCGACTGGTCGCACATGTGGTTACCCTACAACGGTAAACCAAATCAAATAAAGGTTGAACGAGAGTTACACCAGAAGTACATAGTAATGGAATTAGAGGGAGAAAATGAAGCAGTATCGTATAACAACAGTATCATAGGCAATTACTCGGTAGATTCTTTTCTCGGTAATTTCAATGCTCACACATCACCTTACTTAGAAAATTCAGTTTTGTCCCAAGTCGAAATTTTTTCCCAAACTGATAGTTCAAAGTGTGTTAATTTTGTAGATAAACCTGTAAATACGTCTTTGTTTTGGAAATTATATTTTGATGGCTCTAAATCTAACGAAGGAGCAGGAGCAGGATGTGTTCTGATCAGTCCAGAAGGAAACAAGACCATGCTTACGTGCAAACTCGAATTCAATTGCACGAACAATACAGCAGAATATGAGGCCTTGGTGCAAGGCCTATACAAAGCAATCGGGTTAAACGTCAAGTATCTTCAAGTCTTCAGAGACTCTGAAATTATCGTCAAACAGGTACGTAACACTATACATTGCCTATCAGGTCATTTAAAACACTATCAATCTTTAGTACAAGATCTGACTGAGCATTTCATAGCATTTAATATTTCTTCAATCCCGAGACTCCAAAACGCAAGCGCAGACCTTTTGGCTAACGTAGCCTCTAGGCTTATTCCCTCCAAAGATTTTAGTCCAGATAGATTCTCAATAGAATTAATCTTTAGACCGTCCATCCTTGACAACATTACAAATTGGAGAGTATTCAATGACGATCCTGATATTGTAAATTTCCTCACTTCTGAAGGGTCCTACTCCAATCATATAATTGACGAAGACCATCACGATCGACAAATACAAGAAAATAGCACTGATAGTGCTATACCTAAATCGATGGTTAAGTTAGAAGACTTATACGATTTGAAAGATCGGTTTACAAGGTCTACCAATTCAAAGCTCTACAGTCTAACTCTGATCTACGAATTAGTAAACCTAGGAACCGATGATAAACCACAAAACGTTAATCTAGGCATCGGCCTAGTCCCTGAAGAAAAACTAGCGTATATTCGTCTTTTGAGACAATATAAACATGTTTTTGCCTGGAATTACGATGAGCTGAAGATGTACGACACTTCTATCATTCATCATACTATTCCTATGATTGACAACAAAAAACCTGTCCAACAGAAACTGAGAAAGATACACCCCAATTTAGAAAATCAGATAAAAACTGAGCTAAATAAGTTATTAAAAGCCAGAATAATTTTCCCCGTCAGACATTCCAAATGGGTCTCCAATATGGTACCCGTTAGAAAGAAAAACGGAGATATTAGAATCTGTATCGATTTTCGGAATCTTAACAAAGCCTGTCAAAAAGACAATTTTCCTCTTCCACCTATGGAACAGATATTACAGGCAGTAGCAGGCTCAGAACTGATGTCTTTCTTGGACGGATTTTCATGATATAATCAAGTGCTGGTGCATCCCGATGATCAGTTGAAAACCACATTCAGAACTAAATGGGGCACATATGCATATCGGAAGATGCCATTTGGTTTAATTAATGCTGGCGCTACATTTCAAATTGCCATGGACATCGCATTTAAGGGTTTAGTCAATAAATCTGTAGTGATTTATTTGGATGATATAACAGTGTACTCCAAGAAGCGAAGCGACCATCTCAAAGATTTAAAACAAATCTTTCAACGATGTTTAAGGTATGGGATTTCACTTAACCCAAAGAAATCTTTTTTCGCATTAAGTGAAGGAAAACTTCTAGGATTCATAGTGTCAAAATCCGGTATCCAAATTGATCCTGACAGAATCAAAGAAATTTCTAAAATATCTCTACCTCATAATAAAAAAGCCATGCAATCTTTCCTTGGTCAAATCAATTTTGTAAAGAGATTTGTCCCAGATTTTTCACGAATTGTGTCTCCTTTGCAAACCATGATTAAAAAGAATTCAAATTTCAAATGGGGTCAAGATGAACATGAAGCATTCAACTTGATCAAACAAGCTATTATTAATGCTCCATCTTTAGCAACCCCGAATTTTTCAGAATCTTTTGTTTTATACACATTTGCCTCAGAGAAATCATACGTTGCGATTCTAACTCAAGCAAATCAAGAAAAAGCGGAAACTCCAATTGCTTTTTTTAGCTCAAATTTACAAGGTGCTGAACTCAATTATTCAGACGTGGAAAAACAAGCCTATGTTGTTTTCAAAGCGGTCAAATATTTCAGACCTTTCTTACTTAAAACCCATACTAAGATCATAGTACCATTTCCAGCAGTAAGAAATCTTTTAGTACAGAAGGATATGGGCGAGAAAAGAGCAAATTGGATCACTGCTTTACAGGAATACGACCTTGAGATCAAACCAGCAAACATTGTAAGAGGTCAAGGCTTCTGCAAAATGTTGGCTGGAGCATCGCAAATCTCTGAAATTTCATCCGAAGAGATACAAATGTATGAGGTAAGCCTAAACGATGAAGAATCATTGTATGCCGATATCATTTATTATCTTAAGAACGGGTATGCTCCATCACACCTGGATCACACTAAGAAAAGAGCTCTGAGATTGAAAGCTAAAAAATATCAGCTCATAAATGATATTCTTTTTAGAAAGAATTATGATTCTGTTTTTCTTAGATGTCTTGAAAAAACTGAAGCTGAAAAAGTTTTGCAGGAACTCCACGATGGACCAGCAGGCGGACACTATGCTGGAGATGCTACTGCACATAAAATTTTACGTGCAGGATATTACTGGCCTACGCTGTTCAAAGATCCACACAGTTACGTGAGGAAATGTCAAGTCTGCCAAACTACTGCTGGAAGACAAAAGAAGCCGTCCTGCCACTACAACTGGTAAACATCGAGCAACCATTCAGTCAGTGGGGCTTGGACATAATAGGTGAGATCGTTCCTCACTCTTCTAAGCAGCATAGGTACATCCTCACGACAACAAATTATTTTACTAAATGGGTAGAAGCAGTTCCTCTCAAGACGGCTAATTCTGAAAATATTATCAAATTCGTAGATCAATTTATAATCACCAGGTTTGGATTGCCAACGGCTTTAATGTTTGATAATGCATCATACTTTTCTAAAAATGCAATGACTGAGTTTGCACTTAAAAGAGGGTTCAAACTAAAATATTCGGCCAATTACTATCCGCAAGGTAATGGGTTAGCTGAGTCAACAAATAAAAACCTAATCAGGATTATTAAAAGAACAGTTGACCAGAACCAAAAGAATTGGCATAAAGCTTTGGTGAATGCTTTATGGGCAGATAGAATAACGAAAAAAGCTTTGATCGACACTTCCCCCTTTAATTTAGTTTATGGGAAAGAAGTGGTTCTTCCAACTCACTTAGTCATTCCCTCTTTGTCTTTAATACAATACATTGATGAAGTACCTACTTCCTCCATACAACTAAGACAAATGGAAATAATTAAATTAGAAGAGCAACGAGAACAAGCTAAGAAAACCCATGCTCATCATCAAGCGCTAATAAAATCCTCTTTTGATTCAAACATAATGACCAGAAATTTTTTTCAGATGGGAGATTTAGTTTTAAAATGGGATAAGGCTCATGAAGAAAAGGGCAAACATACAAAATTTCAAAAGATGTGGCTTGGTCCTTTTCATATTGTTGAAGTCATAGGTCCATCAACGTTTGTCTTACAGGATTTAGCAGGTAGAAGGGATTCTTTGCCTGTTAATGGACAAATCCTTAAAATATATTTTCCATAGAAGATTATTCTTCTATTTTGTAGAATAGTTTTATTTTTCTTTTCTTTTTCATAATAAAACCAGTTGTAAATGGTTACTACCGGTATTCACGAAAAGACACCAATTCTCTTTTAGATTTTGAGCTTGTCGCTTGTATAAATAGAAAATTTTCGAAAATCTGATCTTTATTATTGACAGATACAGTTAAAAACTTTAGCCTAGATATGATACTAGTTTCAACTTCAAAAAATTTGATGAAAGTAACCTTTAGCGAAGAAATTGTTTTATATCAGCACAATGAAAGGTATCAATAACGAAATAAAGATTCTCTGTAAAACTGCTGTTTTCAAACTCTATTATTGTCGTCCAGAGCTTTCTTAAGGAAAACAATGATTTCCTCCCTGTTAAAGAAAATCGCAGCATTCAGAGGGACAATCCAAGAAACACTATATCTCAAAGAATAAGAGGTCTCATCACGAGCTGGCTTATCATGATCACAGATATTATAACTTTGCTGACTTTGCCAAACACTGTCCATCAAAACAGGGCAATGACTCAAGATTGTTGAAATCAAAAGACAAGGGGTCTCATCACGAGCCAGCTTGTTCAGCAAAAGTGTAAATCAAGTGAATGACTGTGTCATAATTTGGCTACCAAACCAAGACATTGTTATTTAAGAATAAAAAAGGAAAAAGTGTCAATGTGGATTTTTCTTTGAAGGTTGTAGATAACCTTAAGCAGGATAAAGGATCATTGCTGGGTAATAGGTAACCCTGTCGAGGCTATGGACGCCTGCTGGCAGCAGAGGCTCTACCTACGACAAACGAGCATATTTTAAAGCTAGCACACAGAGAAGACTTTATTTTATCTTTACAAGACCAAGTAATGGCTGATATAAATACAAGGACAAGCCTGAGGAAGCAAACAATTAGAATAGAAAGAGGTTGAAACAAAATATCATTGATAGAATAAGGCATAATGTACTCTATCTGTCTATAACAAAGTTTAGATTTATGAAAAATTTTCTGTTTTGGTAGTTTAAAAAATTCAATAGAAAAGCAGAGATAACTGGTTCTTCCAAGTGAATCGCCATTGTTGTGGCCACCAACAACCCCCCTCCTTCTTTAGTATTAGCAATAACACTAAAGAAGTGGGGACCCTTAGTAAAAAATTCAAAAAAATTTATAAAATTTTTTGTATTATACTCCTTAAAAAAAATACATCGCACGGAGAAGAGTAAAACATTTCTTTAATGAGCACAATAAAAAACTGCGAAGAAGTGACGCGAAATTCATCGCATCGCATACATTAAGAAGCGCGCATAAATGAAAGAAATCTCCGATGGCCGATATGCGACATCGCATATCGCAACATCGCATAAACAGCACACAATAACTTAACAAATTGCAACGATCTGCGATAAGCGCGATGCTGCGATCTTGCGATAAGCGCGATGCTGCGATCTTGCGATAAGTGCGATCTGCGATCTTGCGACAACGCGATAACGCAATGCTGCGATAAACTGATCAGGAAACTCTGCGATGACACATCTTGATAATGCGATCCGTGATGCTGCGATGCGAGTCGCAGGAATCACCCATCGCAAATTTTCTTCGGCTCAGCATTCAATAAAAGCTGTCCCTAAACGAAAAATTGGGCGCGTGCCTTAAAGAAAATTAATGAATGTATGCCAAAGTATTCATGAAGGACAGTTTTGTGTTTTTCGAAGAGTCAGTTCACTATGGGTGTCATGATTTTATACATTCATAGAGCTTAGAGCTTTCATGTCAAAATTTATTATCATTACTCTTTTCCTTTGCGTGAACTGCAGGAATAAAAAACAGGAAACAACATGAAGCAATGTGCAGAAAACATCTAAGGAAAAAGGGAAAGCGTCAATGCTCGGAGAACAGAGAAGAGATGTCCTCATGAACGGATACCGCATGCAACAAAAACGCAGATTTCAGAGTATTACTGAACAGATGCTGATATCAATAGGCGATCCGACACTCAAGGTCAAAAGCTCACAAAAGCAGCATGTTTACAAAATTCTGAAGCTTATGCCCAGTAAAGGAAAAAGCGCTAAAGGCGGAAAACGCACCAGAAAGGCTCGGATCAAAGAACGGAGGTAGTTTCGCGCATCGCTAAGAAAATTGTTTAGGAAGCAAAGTCCCTAACTTGCTTAGTCATCCACGAGTCCGGAAACCGAGATAGCAAAAGCAGAAGCAATTTGAGAGAAATTTGGGTTGTTACCAAGTATATACACAGTAAATTCAGCCAGAGGATGATTCCCAAAAATATCTTCTAGTTTACTAAAAAATGGTGCCAGCGCTTGCCATTTCTATTTGCGTAGCACAAGCAAAAGCAGAAAACAACCAGCTGACTCTTCCCAGACAAATATTGCATGCTCGCAACATTAAGGAGCAAATGCAGAAATAGTTAGGAATTAGATTCAATTTTTAGAAATAAGTTTGCTTAGATAAAGGGCGGTCATTTAAACCGTATCCTAAATTTGTGTAATTAAGTTATTTAGTTAGCAGTATTTAAACCCTTCTCGTGAATTTAGAGAAGGGTCCAGAAATTTGTCAAAAACTTGTCCTCATAACATGCACTTCTGCACCCTCAGAGGAGGTTTTGATGAATGAATGGATCCAGGTTTATTAATGTTTGCATTTGATATCTGCTACTGATGTTGCACTTCTGTACTCTTGGTAGATATTAGAACAAGGAGAGATAAATCATTGTTGCTTGAAGCTTATGAGTAGGACCAGTGATAAATGGTACTTTTTTCTCTTGGCCATTTCTGCTTATATTCTTAAAGTGATATATAGTTTTTAGTTGTTTATATGTTATTGCATGAATGTTTGAGTTACCATTTGGCACTTTTGTACGGTGGAGTCATTTATTTATGTTTGATATATGAATAACTTATTATGCGATATGCTATTCACAACTGTTTTGCCTAACTTTTTATGCAAAGTGGTTCATCTTAATTGATTTCCATTCTTATGATAGCTGAATGATCTTTATTACCAGTTATTATTTGAAATCTCTTTAGATCGCATAATAGAAGAAATACATCCCGGGTTAGCATAGATTAGATGTGCTGTTTTCATTAGATTACAATAGCATAGAATTAGATTAAAGTAGCTTAGATTAGAACTCTTAGATCAGCATCATCCAACTCTGCACACACACACACACATACCCTTAGATTGGGAAACTGGTCCCATTATCCCCAGTCGGACCCGCTATACCAAACAGATAAGGAGCTGCCAACCAAGGTTTGGACCGGGCGGGTATCCCCCTTGTTGTCGACCCGATTTTCGGGGCTTCAACAGGACCAAATACCACGGACCAAAAACATAGTTTTCCAACATGTACGCGCTTTCCCTCTTGTGAAAGTGCGTGTGTACGTTATATGCTCTTTTTGTTATGTTAAACCGTGCGTATACGCTCTTTTGTCAAGGTGAACCAACGTATACCTATTTTTCTTCATTCTTTGTATTCTGATCATTAATTCTTTGCTATTGACCTGCTGCACTATGATCTGTCATCTGAGAGAGTTTCCATCAAGGAAAACACCTGTATCATAATGCCAACATCAAATTGGGTTGGTCTTTTTCGGGTTTTTCTTTGGCTAGTTCTCCATTTCTTATAGATTTCCCAATCCCCCTTCTAATTTGTCCTTTGCATTTGAACCCCCATGTTCTCCAAATATCCCAAGATTATTTCCCAGGTCTGCCATGAGGAGGCTTACATTGTGATTTATGTTTGCAACTTGTTGTTCCAGCAATGAGAACCTGACCTCGGCAGGACCACGAGGGTCATTTACAGATTCATCGACCATGATTAGGGTTTTACGATTTTCGACCCCCTCGACCTAGATCCCCTTCAAATATCCACAAAATACCCAAAGAAACCTACTTAGGTACCAAATGATTCATAAACTTCCATGGATATTCCATTGGACAATTCGTCACAACATATATGATAATATTATATTAAAAATATGAAATTATTACACTATTACAGTTCTATTAAATTTCAAGATCTGTAGATTTACAGTAATTAGTGCATGCATGTGAATGGAAATTATGCAGAAATAGAGAATGAAAAAATAAAAGCTGACACACACAGATAAGACATAAGATATGCTTTGGGAAACCCTTTTGGGAGAAAACTCAACTAGAAGGTTAGGTCATTTTTCTCTCTTTCCTTGTTTGGAAATATGGCTGCAAGTACTAGAAGCAAGGCATGTGGCCCGTGGACTGCTACAATGCAAAAATCCTCTCTATGTGCTCTACCTCCTATCCCTCTTGGCTATTTTTGCTCATTTATGGAACAAATTCTCTTGAAAGAATGGAATGCCTCTTCCTAGTGACCCAATTATAACACAAGCTGATAGCCTACTAGTGGTTAAATTTGACTACCTCAACTCTTAACCAGAGTTACAATATAGACTCTTCTAGATTATTTTATATCATAATCATGTGGCTATCCCTTTTTCCATGAATAATGGGGGCTGAAGCGACACCCTCTCAAACCATGGTGGTGAAAATAGGAAGGTCAACTCCTGAGTGGCATAACTTTCACATATAGACATTGATTGACGCAATTCTTGCGTTGTTGGAAAGGTCTATATATGTAGAATAGCACCAAAAGTTATGGGACTAAAGTGGCAATTTTTTACCCCAAAAAATGTTGTTTGATGCCTCAAAATGCTCCCAAAAGGTTTCAGACCCTATTTTTCCAAACTGGGTCCTGCTGATAAAAACGGTCCCGTGAGCTGATTCCTCCACTCTTTCTACTCTAAATGCATAAAGAGTGATGAAATAGAATATAATGATCCAATCCAGATCATTGTTTAAAGGATTTGTTCCGTAGATGGCACGAGATAGTTATCCTTGTCCGAAGCCCAGATCAAATTGTGAAAATCAACACAGAGGTGTATTTCCCTGTTCTTCTTTCTTACGAGAATGAAATTAGAGACCCATGTTGAATGAAGAACCTTGAATATGATTCAAGCATCCAAAAATTTCCTTAGTTATTTCTAAATGAGGGGTTAAAGGATAGGGTGAACTTTTCTCAATTTCTGCTGAAATAGATTTACCCCTTCTTTGTTGGGAATCACATGCTGGATTATTTGTGTGTCATAAGTTTTCAAGTCATCATACGTCCACATGAACACATCTCGATATTGTTTAAAGAGGCAAATAAAATCTTGTCACTCTTGAGGTGTGCAACATGTACCAAGATTTACATACTTTATATCTTCTTTTGTATCAAGATTCACTTGTTCATGCAAAAGAGTGGAGCTATGAGGCTTCACATTAACTGGTACCCTGAAATGGTTTTGCAAGTCATACTTCTTTTCAAATGATACCAAACCTTGGCATGGGATTTTTTTTTATTTGCTTGAGATGACCCTTGCAACGCTTTCTCATGCTCATCTTCATCGATGGTTGCATCCTTAATCACATAAACATTCACCATGAAGTCCAGTATCTGTTGGTCGTCATTAAAAATTTGCAAGTTAGTAATATTATTGGGTACGGATGGCTTGTAAATAATTTCAATTGAAAAGGCCTCTTTTAATTCTAACAACATAGCAGTAGCATTAAATAATGTATCAACAACATTATGAATTTGATGCATAAAATTAATATTAAAAGCTTGGAAATGATAGATGAGATGCCATACCTCTTGTTGGTAATTTCTAATATTGGGTGACACAAAATGTATTTTATTTTGTACCTGGCATGTAACAATTTGAGTCACCTATTACTTTGAGTGCTTCAACTTAAGGTCGATGGCTTTCTTTAAACCCAAAATGAGCACCTCATATTCAAAAACATTATTAGTGCACTCAAATCCCAAGCAACATGAGATTAGATGTTTGTTCTGTTGTGGGTATATTAAAATGCAACCAGCTCCAGAACCCTCCCGTGTCTTCTAACCATCGAAATACAATGTCCAAATGTTAGCGATACCAAGGTTAGTTCCTACACTAATTCTATTTACATCTATAATACAAAATTCATTTGCACGATTTGGATTTCGAGGAAGGAGTTCCAACTGTGTCTCTGGTGGCACGGGTCAAGGTTGTGCTAGATAAAATTCATGATTTACTTCCAGAAAACAATTTTTGAAAATGATATCTGCAAAGCCAATTAGTTCATTATGTCCCTGAAGTGGTGTCATGGTATATTTCATATAAGACTCACTTTATTCTTGAATCTAATTGTTTCTGCCCTTGTAAGGAAGCCATAAATGTGTCCAGTTTGTTGAGAAATACCCTTATAGCTTACCAGACCAATCTCTACTTAAAAGTAATGCATATGGTTTGGGAATGTCCACAATAACTATATTAATGCATTGACGAACTCTATGGTCTAATGATAAATGTATGATGTCATTTAAGTTCACCAATCACCTGGACTAATGATCTGTCGAACTGTATGATTCGAGCATAGATCTTTTCCCATTTAGCATTAATTTTCTTGTCAAAAGATAATGGCATGACATTTGTGGATGCACCAAAATCAACCGAGCAATTATGGAAATTATAATTAAATATTTCAAATTTTAAAAGAAATGGGGGGCAAAGAGTGTTAGTATTTAAGTTAACAACATTTACTACAAATTCGAAAATAACACGAGACTTACCAGACATAACTTGAGAAGCAAAAAATTCATTATCTACCAGAGCATGTGATGAAAGTGCTTGGATAATCAGTTCGCGTTGTCCCGATATCTTTACGAGCTCAAAGATCGAGATGTTGGCACAAGATATTTTCATGTCTTCAACAATGTTATAATCAATACTTTCATTCTTAACAGGTTGTGCTGAAGTTTTTGGAGGTGTATCTTTGTTAGAAGCTTCTGAATTGATGAACTTATTCTTGTTATTCGTGGAAGTTTTCTTAGGAGGAGGAGCACTTCCAGACTTGTTTTGCAAATTCTAAGATGAAATAAAAGGTGGTAGAATCCTTCTTCGTAATTGCTTTGTAAGCTCCTTCTCATAAACATATCCTTTTCTCCTCAAATTATATTGGCTAGTTCTTTGTTGAGGAGGAGCTTAACTCACTGGTGGTTCATTAGAACTTTTTTTACTAGCATTAAATATGACATCAAATGCATTCACTGAGTGTCCAACACCTGAACTTTCCTTGGCCACGATAGGTTCATTTTCTTCATCATTCTACTCAGTCTGCTCATCTACTAGTAAGGTATCTACGAAGTAGTCATCATAGCAATCATGTTATGATTTCGTTGGGGACATGTTTTCTCTAAATATTTCTCCTCATGGAAGGTGAAATAATTATCCATTCCCTAACTTTCAATATTAAACACTGAAATAGATCTCTGAGCATATTTATCTAGTTGGTTATTGTTATTCTTCTTAAAGAAAGGCGACTTAAAATACTTACTACTAGTAGATGCCTCACTTGACCTTCTCTTTATTTCAGATACTTTGTTAGTGAGTAACTTCAAAGACTTGGCCAAGCTCTCCATATCAAAGGAATATTTCTCTTTGGATTTAGAGGAAGAGGCTTGAGTTTTCTTATGAATATCCTTGGAGTCTTTAGAGTCTTCAGGATCTTCGAGGGATCTAATATAATGCAAGTCCTTTTCAACAACAATAACTTCTGCAAAGTTTAAAGCCAACACATCCTTTGCAACTGTTTTAACGAACACAAAAACATTAGTTGGCAAGGCAGATGTATAATAATATTATGTGATAGAATCACACAGTTGAACATTTGTGGGGAACTTATTCAGTAAATGGGTAAATCTTTGATTACAATCCTTTTCTTTTTCCTTGTCCCCCATTTTAAGACTACTGAGTTTTGTGGTGAACTTATTCAATAAACAAGTAAATATTTGATTAAAATCCTTCACTTTTTCCTTGTCCCCCATCTTAAGACTATCAAGTTATTTTAACAACATGGCGAGAGTTTTATCATCAACAATTTTTTCCAAAAACAACTTCTTGAACTCCCTCCAACTATGGATTGAATTGGGTTGAAAACTATGATACCACACTGAGGAATTACCCTTGAGAGTGTACAAAAAAAGTCTACAAGAAACATCATTAAAACATACCTCAGGCATTCGTAAATGCACGTCAAACTCATCAATATGGTCTTCAAATTTAGTCTTCTTATCAGGATTGAACTTTGAAAACAACTTTTTCAGGTGTCGTTGGAGCGGCTGCAACACCCTCCAAAATTTTGGCCTACACTTAAATTTCATAGCCTACTGTGGATCCTATGATCGATCGTTCCTTAGTCACTTACTGGTAAGATGATGATCTTAAGCTCCTCTCTTTGATCTTAAGAGTCGTTCACGCTTTTATCTTTATATAGTATGTGTCATATTTGGGTTGGGGATTATCACTTATCATGCAAAGGGAAATTTGTTTTTCTTCAAGGGGAAATATTTGTGAGAATGGGTTGTCCTCACCACATGGACATGTTTCGCACTCATCTCACACACTCTTGCACAAGTGTCTCCTTTATCCTCTCAAAGTCTATCATTGGAGTCGCACTTGTCATAAGCTGCTACAAAGGTTGTTGCATTAAGCAAAGTATGTTTTTATATGTTCTGGATGGTCTATGTTGTATCACTAAGTGTTCAAGTGTGTGATTATAGTCAAGTTCTATCACTATTCACATCAGTTCAACTGATCCCACACTTAACCAAATTTTGGAGTATCCCTAACAACCTAACCTCATCCAACTTTCCTGAACTGCGCACTTCGCATCTGCACCCTCAAGCTTTTCCCTTGCCTGTTGAAACTACGCAATGTGTAGAAAGCCCAGCCTCCCTTTGCATCCAAAACTACATTGTGGCTTCCTCAAGTGTCCTTCCCTTAGCTGAAAGCCACTGTCTCAAAAAACTGAGCGGTTTTGTCCCTCAGGCATCTCAGCTGCCCAGTCTGCCTTGCATCCTGAAACTGTGTAGATGTGTCCTCCTAGGCCTCATCCGGCAGCATTCACTGCCCACTGAAACTATGCAGATGTGTCCTCCCAGACCTCATCCTGCAGTAGTCACTGCCCGCTTAAACTGCGCAATTGCGTCTCTCAGTGGCCATGAAGAAGGATGACATGCTAGATGACTCTCAAGGAGCTGAGGACAAAGATAAGAAGACCAAGGAACCCAAGGTATGATAGAAATCAGGACCGCATGAAGACTCCATCTCATGCATAACCATTTTGGAGGGTAGGTATGGAAAACAAAGCACATATTTTGAAATACACCTCTTAGCATAGCATGAAGGACCGCTTATCATTGTCATATCATTACGTCTTCAATGACATGCATGGTTGCAAGCACTGATAGTCATTCCATGTGTTTCCTCTAAGTGTCTTGCTCCCTTTCACTTGTTGGATCAATTGTTGTATTTTGGCATGTTTGGTTGTTATGTCATGTTTACGAGCCTTTCTGGTGACCTCAAAGGTTGGTCTTTGTGTATACAAGTTGTCCTAGCCATGTAAACATTTGTTGCATTCATACACAACGTTTTAAGCATTGTTGCACAAGTGTCGTCACGGTCGTCCTAAGGTCTATCTCAAGTGTCACACTTGTCACTTTTAGTTTTAGATAGTCTCATAGAGGGTAATGCTTTGTCTTGTTGTCCCAGTGGTCTATGTTGTCAAAGTATGTTAAGTGTGTGATCACAATGTCAAGTTCCTCATGAGTTCACTTGCCTCCCACAGTTAGCCATTTTCTTGAAAATTCTTTTGACTGGACAACTTTGCTTCACTGGAACTCAACTGAGTTGCACTACGTAGTATCAGCCCTTAGTGATGCTACTCTACTTCCTGGAACTGCGTAGTGCACAGAGATTTTCCTCCACGACAATTTCACTACGGAATCCCATAGTTGAGCAACTTGCCTTCCTTCCCATAATTACACAAAAGCCGCCTCAAGCTTGACCTGAATGTGCATTTCTTAGGATCAGTCATCAAGCCTCCTCCATGACTGCTGGAACCCTGCAATGTGCAGAGACCTGAGCCTGCTTTTCCTCCCAGAACTATGCAGAGGTGTCCCCCTAGGGTACTCCCTTAGCCTGGACTCATTGCTCCCAGAGATTGTGAAGAATTGTCCTATCTGGTCCCTCTGTTGCCCGGTCCCATCTTCCCTAAGAAAAATGTACAATCCTGCCTCCTAGGGTCTCACCTTACAGCTGCCACTGATGATCTCAACTACGAAATCCTACCTCCCAATGGCCTTTGTGCAATTTTTCCTGGCAGTGAAGACTGTGATCTGTACTTCCTTAGAAAAACCTGAGTTGTGCACTGCGCAGTGTTAGTGATCGATCTCCCTCCCTATCACCTAGAGATATGTAATGTGCAGTTGTTGGGCCCTCTTCCCAACCTTTCATCCGTCCCATGCCTAGTCCATGGATAATAATGCATCATCTTAGACTAGGAGGTTTTGGATTTGATTTTGTCCCGTCATGAGCAAATTGCAGGAATAGGTACACTGTTAGATCATGACGAGACGATGAAGGAGATGAAGAAGGAGAAAACATGTTAGAAGACTTACTTGTAGCTTGATGGACGAAAGAATCTCATCAAGAACAAGCGTAGGGAACACATGAATGCAACTACTTTTCAAGACCAAGATCATTAAAGACCCTGCAACATCAAGCCATGCATATGAGAAAATACATCACATCCAATAACACATCCATCACTTAGCAGCAACAACGACTTGACATTGCTACCTCAGCAAGCTAGTCCATCTCACCAGTGTCATGTCAGGTTGTTCCATGTGTTGTCAAAGACCACATCACTATTATGAGCCATGTCCATTGTAAATGAAATGTAATGTAAAGTGGAAGTCCAATGGACACACATGAATATGAAGAGTCATGTCAGTTGAAAAGTCATAGGAAGTTCAATGATCATGAAGGTAGTTGAAGAGTCACAAGGGTCAAGCATCACCCCTTGGTTATATATACCCCCTCATTGTATGAGAAAGGGAATTTTCACCTTGGTTCCTCCCACGAAGCATAAAGAGTTTTCAGTTAGTTCTTTGAGGAGCGAGGAGTGGCTCCAATGTCCCACTACTGGGGCTAGTGATGTATGATGTACATATGTGTCTTGGAACTTTTGCTTAATACAGAAGCCTGTTTAGGCCAACACGTTTTCATGCATGTCTTGTGGATGTTTGTAAGACTATTCTTTCGGAATTTGTAATTCATGTTTGTTTCACATGTACTAAGATAGTTGAACTATTTCGGTTGTTTTAGTACTTACCTTGTTGGGAATGTGTTGTATTGGTTATCACTGTTGTCTCATCCTTGTGGACTACTCTGTAGGATACTAGACAAACCTTCCTCGCTTACTGGTTATAATGACCATCACATCCGTTGTGGACTACTCTGCTGGATGGTGGACGGGTCTTCCCTTGTACTTTGGTTTTAACGATTGTCGCATCCACTGTGGACTATTCCACTGGATGCTGGACAGACCTTTCTGGTTCGCATGTGTCTCTTCCTGGGTGGTACTATTACCTCTCACTTAGAGGCTCACTTTAATTCCCCCCTCTTGCAGTAAGAGAACCTAGACATAGTTACATTATGTACTCACCAGGCACACTACCTTGCTGTTTGAAGATACCAGCGTAACACTCTCATGTGCTGGTAGCTAGAGACAAGGCATATCTCCAAGTACATGGAAACCAAGCCTTTATACTAAATGGGACTCCTACACCAAATAGTGTGAGGTCTAGTTGGGACTTCATATTAGGGATATCCCCTTGGTTAATAGATTTCTAGCACCACCAACAAAATGGGACTAGAAGGAGGGCCAGACGACATGATGTGCCCTAGAGTCTAGTTTGAATCTCTTATTTTCAAATGGCTCTTCTCGAAATCATAATCCCAAGATGTTTTTATAAAGAGCTTAATTGTACCATCCCTGTGAAAGTTATTCATGACCTATTATGAATTTTTGCCAATGTCACTAGATAGAGTCCAAAGATGTCCGAGATATATTACTCACCCTCATATTCGAAGGTCGTGTTAAACAATGGTGTCATACATTACCCATTTGTTCTGTTGGTTCATTCAGTCAGCTTGCCGAGATGATGGTTAAAGCTTTCGATAAGTATATCTACTGGGATGTCTATGAAAGAACATGTCGTTTAAGGATGGATCCTGACGAATCATTTGAGGACTTTACTAATCGGTTCCTTCACCTCTATTGCGAAATTCTTGGCAAAAATTTAAACCACGATTTCTTGAGATAAGAGTTTAAACACTTGGTTCATGTTTCCCAATATGGTGAAGCTCCTGTTTTTCCTTCCTCCCCAACTCTTGTGGATCATGAGGCACCTTAGATTGTAGAGGAGGAACCCATTACCCCGTTTGTTCCTTGTCATCCTCCTTTTCCGGTCCCGATGTGGGTGCCTCCTTGTGGTGATCATGAAACTGAGAAATTTGCAAATCAAATCTCCAACCCATCTTCTCATCCATCTCTTGCTCCAATGGAGAAAATTCCAGAATGGCTCACGAAGCCTATGATGAAGGTTCACTCCTCCATTCCGCAAGAGGATGTCACAGTTCATAACTCTAATCTCAAGGCTGATCTAGATTTATGTTATCCTCTATCTTCTTCACATCCCAACTCTTTTTACCATGACTCGCCTGATCAATCTGCTTCACCAACCAATTTTTCACATTCTCTTTATTCTCAAGCTGTTGGCTCAAATTGCGACTAGGCACAAAGTAGTCACATCATGCAAGTAAAGGAGAAGAAAGGTGAGGACACTTTCAAATTTTCCTCTCTGTCTCAAAATTGTCCGCATCAAAACAATGTTTCCATTCTTGAACGACTCTCATCTCGGTGGAAAATCTAGTACAATCCATTCTTTCAATCAACCCTCAGCCTTGGGAGGTAGTCATCCCAATGATGATAACTCTATTTCCATATGTCATGACGAGCGCCCAAGCAAATCATGTGATCTTCTGGTTTCTCATGAATATTTTAATCTAGATATAGAATTTGCTTAGGTCAAAGAAGATGTTCATATCGAAACTTCCCCTTCACCTCACGTTCCCTTATGTCCTACCATTCACAACGCATCTACGTGCAACAGAGATACTCCATGTTCTCTTGCTTATTCATCCAATGAGCTATCTCCTCGATTGACACAAGGTAGTGAGGTTGTCCATGATGAATTTGAAAATAGTCAAATCGCAGAGAACTCTTCCCACCCCTCATCATATCTACTTTTGCATGAAGATAACTCCCCAAATCAACTTTCTCATGAGATCTCACCAATTCATTTAACTTTGAATGCATTACCAAAAGGGCCTCTTCAATTGAGCAATTTGATTGTTGTTGAAGCTGAAAAATTTGGTGGAACTTGTGACAAAGATGGCTGCCATCCAGAGAGCAGTTTTGAAATTAGAAACAATTTCCACCCCCAAACCATGAACGATTTGGTTTAAGCTTCAAAATGCGATTCTACAATCTTGGAAAGTTTAGGGACCTGCCAGGGAGTCGAGGCACTTCAACTTCCGTTGATGGTTATGTCAGGATCTTGTGACTCTAGTAAACCCCCTAAACTAAATTAGATCTGTTTTCTCTTGCACAATCCATCTATCTGCATGGTTTCACTCGATGTTGATTTCCGCGTAAAAAATGTTTGGTATTCCAGGTGTGATCTCTCAAATTTTCAACTTTTCACTTATGACTGAATTCACAAATCTGCCATAGTTCATTCGCCTTCATGCAAATCCCTCACATCAAACTCGGGTTGGGAATGTCCTTCTCTAATGAAGTCATGGAGTTATGAAGTTAATCATCTTAAAGACTATCTTTGCCCATAATCATACTTATCGAATTTCCCCCTTAATGACCAACTCCTTGGTCTTCTTGTGAATCTTTTACTGCAAATATGTCCTCTCATCACACTAGAAATCTCCCTATGTGATGATAAATGCACAATTTGTCAAACGAATCAAGTTATTCTCCATCCACCACGCCTCAATTGGTTTCGTGCATTAACAGTGCTAACATCTTTGTTAAACTCTTTTGATAACTATGATGCTTGTACAACTAGTCACCAGTTGCAGGAAGGTGGTCTGTCATATCTGGCTCCTAGCGAACTTGGTTTGATTATTCAAAGCATTTGCAACATTTTTCAAATTGATTTTTCTGCATTTATTACAAAAATGGGAATCCGATGCTTCAATTAGCTCATATAATCATTTCTCTATCTTGGGTGCTTGTCATTTAGCTTATCATTTTCCCATGAGCACATCTGATGATAGTTGTTTCACACTATTTGATCTTCACTGTTCAACATATTTCTATTCAGATTTATGTCAAACAGGGGAGGCACTTCAACCTTCATTGATGGTTATGGCAGGTCCTCACTGTCTTGGCATGATCGCCAAGGATGATCAAATCTATTTTTCCTTAAAAGATGCCCATCATGATCCTGCTTCTCGAATAAAAAATTCACCTTTTCAAAGATCACGAGGCTTTCAAGACGATCGTCGTGAATTTTACGATCCAATTGCTGAATGACTAGAACAATATTACTTTTCAAGCTCTGTTGCAGGCAACATGTTTCAATCCTTCCTCGAGCTTGTTAAGAATCTCGATGTAGATGAGGACACATCCATGAGAGGATTTCGAGGTTTGTTAAAGAATGGTATTTATCGAAAAGGTAAGCATGTCGATTGGGTAAAAGTTGTGGTTGTGACACATCTTTATGCCCACAGGCAAGACCTTCCTTTCCTTGTGCAAGTTTTTCAAGTTTTCATATCTTATGTTGCACATCACTTTTTATTTGTTCTAATAGTTCATATCTTTGTGGATGTAGGTTGGGAGCAATCATTGTAGATTCACTGGAAATTTCATTTTACGTGAACTTGAACTTCTATTTGTTAGGATATGGTAGGATTAGTTGCATCTTAGTTTTCCCTTCCTACACTCATTTTGCATTCGTTTTTCGTAGTTCGTCCTTGTTTCCTTTTTCTGATTCTACATCCTGCTTGTTTTAGTCATTTTGTTCTCTTGCCTTTTGATTTTGTTTCCTGGTTCTGTATCTTGTTTTTTGTTTCCTTCCTTGTTGAATTTTCCTTTTTTTCCATTACATGAATAAGTGTTGTGCCTGGACCTGTTTGGCTTCCAAGTGTGAATGTGGCTGAAGTTCAAAGATTCTTGTGACACTACAACCCTTGGCTAGTCCTATGTCCGTCTTGTTTGTGTTTGGTTGTAACTTTTGGCCAATGAAGTCCTGACAGAAAATATGATCTATCTGTAAGAAGAGTTTTGGTCCAACCATGAACCTGTGTCCAGACTGGGAACATCATGCCTATACTCAATTTTCTTCTTTGGTGTTTTCAAGCTTATCCATCTAGTAGAAATGGAGAACGGGAAAATCTAAAGGAGAAAACCTAAATCAGAGGTCTTTATATGATTCTCTAAAGGAGGAACCTCTCCTGCTCTCAATAAGTTGGGATCCCTCTTTTGCCCCAAAAATAAGTAAGTGCCAATGCACATTTCTCTTTGAAAAATAAATAAAGGTGAAAGAAGAGAATGGATTCCTGCGTAGAGAGGTGAAGTAGGCAACTCCACCAGGGTACTGTCCATGCTCGCTAGCAGTGGATCAATGCTTTTGTTCCTACGTGACTCCACGAGGGTACTGTCCAAGCCTTCTAGCAGCGAGGCAACACCAGAGATGAAAAGCTATACTACAAAAATCTTAAGCTCGTGAGCTAAACTACCCTTCCCAATTCGAAACATTATGATCTGGCTAAATCTTATGTTGTGTTCAACTGAGAAGGTACAAAGGGTACCATGTCTGCCCATGGGGTAAGTGGGGAAGCCAAAGTAATATGCATGATGAATCAATACTCCATAAAGGACCAAGGCCCTACACTAAAATGAACCAAGACAGAGAAGTTGGTATTCAACTAGTGTGTCGCCAAGTGTTGTAGCGGCTGCAACACCCTCCAAAATTTTGGCCTACACTTAAATTTCAAAGCCTACTATGGATCCTGTGATTTTCATTCCTTAGTCACTCACTATTAAGTTAATGATATTAAGCTCATCTCTTCAATCTTAAGAGTCATTCACGCTTTTATCTTTATATAGTATGTGTCATCTTTGGGCATGGGGATTATCGCTTGTCATGCAAAGGGAAGTTTGTTTTGCTTCAAGGGGAAATATTTGTGAGAATGGGTTGTCCTCACCACATAGAAATGTTTCTCACTCATCTCATGCACTCTTGCACAAGTGTCACCTTTATCCTCTCAAAGTCTATCATTGGAGCCGCACTTGTCATAATCTATCGCAAAGGTTGTTGCATTAAGTGGAGTATGTGTTTATATGTTCTGGATGGTCTATGTTGTATCACTAAGTGTTCAAGTGTGTGAGCGTAGTCAATTTATATCACTGTTCACATCAATTCCACTGATCCCACACTTAGCCAAATTTTGGAGTATCCCTAAGAACCTAGCCCCATCTAGCTTTCCTAAACTTCGCACTTCGCATATGTAACCCTCAAGATTTTCCCTTGCCTGTTGGAATTGCAAAATGCGCAGAAATCCCAGCCTCCCTTGGCCTCCGAAACTATGCAGTGGCTTCCTCTAGTGTCCTTCCCTCCGTTGGAACCCACTGTCTCCAAAAACTACGCAATTTTGTCCCTTAGGCATCTTAGCTGCCCAGTTTTCTTTGCATCCTAAAACTCTGCAGATGTGTCCTCCCAAGGCCTCACCCAGTAATAGTCACTGCCCACTGAAACTATGCAGATGTGTCCTCCTAGGGCCTCATCCAACAACAGTCACTACATTCTTAAACTGTGAAATTGTGTCTCTTAGTGGCCACAAAGAAGGATGACATGCCAGCTGAATTCAAGGCACTGAGGATAAATATAAGCAGACCAAGGAACCCAAGGTATGATAGAAGATCGGGACCGCATGAAGACTCCATCTGATGCATAACCATTTTGGAGGGTAGGTATGGAAAACAAAGCACATCTTTTGAAATACATCTCTTAGCATAGCATGAAGGACCACTTATCATTTTCATATCGTTACGTCTTCAATGACATGCATGGTTGTAAGCATTGATAATCATTCCACATGTTTCCTCTAAGTCTCTTGATCCCTTTCGCTTGTTGGATCAATTGTTGTATTTTGGCATGTTTGGTTGTTATGTCATGTTTGTGAGCCTTTATGGTGACCTCGAAGGTTAGTCTTTGTGTATACAAGTTATCCGAGCCATGTAAACATCTGTCACATTCATACAAAAAGTTTTAAGCACTGTCGCACAAGTGTCATCACGGTCGTCCTAAGGTCTATCTCAAGTGCCACACTTGTCGCTTTTAGTTCTAGACAGTCTCATAGAGGGTAATTCTTTGTCTTGTTGTCCTGGTGGTCTATGTTGTCATGCCATCGAAGTATGCTAAGTGTGTGATGACACTGTCAAGTACCTGCCAAGTTCACTTACCTCCCACACTTTGCCATTTTCCTAAAAATCCGTCTGATTGGACAACTCCGCTTCACTGGAACCTGACTAAGCTGCACTACATAGTATCAACCCTCAATGATGCTACTCTGTTGCTTGGAATGACATAGTGCATAGAGACTATCCTCTAGGACAGTTGCACCACGCAATCCCAGAGTTGAGCAGCCTGTCATCCTTCCCAGAATTATGCAAAAGCTGCCTCAATCCTGACATGAACTGTGCATTTCTAAGGATTAGATATCAAGCTTCCTCCTTGACTACTGGAACCCCGCAATGCATAGAGACCTGGAACATACATATGAAAGAATCATTATTCAACTAGCGAAATAGTTCACATAGAAGTAACGATCATTAAAACACGTACAACACACATTCAACAAAATGAGCACCAAAGACAATGAAATAGTTAATTTTCTTTAGTACAAAATAACAACAAAATATACTAAAAACATTCAAAGAATAGTCTTACAACATTTACGATATATACATGAAATTGTGTTGGCTCGAATAGCTTCAAGTATTAAGCGAAAGTTCCAAGATACATTGATACAATGAACACCACTAGCTCCATAGTGGAGAATTAAGCCACCACTTGCTCCCCAAAAGGACTATCTTCCTCTATAATGCCTAGTAGGAGAAGCCAAGGTGAAAATAATTAAGCCACCACTTACTCTCCAAAAGGACTATATTCCTCTGTAATGCCTAGTAGGAGAAGCCAAGGTTAAAAGTCTTTTTCTTGAGCTATGAGGGTGTATATATATCAAATGAGGTGACTCTTCACCTCCCTTGTGAATCTTGAGCTCCCCTCATGACTCTTGAGATTCCATATGACTTTTCAAATTCTCATGAGACCCTTTGACTTATACATGACTTTCACATTCTACAGGTGACCTTTGGAGTTACACATACTTTACATTTCTCATTTGATTGAAAATTTCATAATTACATCCACAAATGAGGTGGCACATGATGACTCATATGACACTTTGACATGACAAGACTTGACACTGATGACACGGACTTTATGGTGATGTGTCAATGTCAAGCTTCTCCTCTTATTGATATCTTTGCGTCTTCATGAAAGATAATGCATGTTCGTCCTCTTCCTCCTCTAAAAGGATTCAAGATAGAGAGTCTTCATTATGATTTTGGTCTTTCAACTTATGTCGCAATCTAATTTTCCTTCATCTTCTTATTCAATGCTTATCTTGTCTTTACAACTTCATAAGTGCCTTCTATCATAATATCCTTCTCCTCTTTTCTACACATCATCTTGTCATGTCAACGTATAATACCTATAGATGAAATTCACTCATGACAAGACGACATTAGTCCAAAAATATCCTAGTCTAACTTTCTTCATGAAAACCATTGATTAGCCTAAAACTACGTATTAAATAGGGAGAAAGGCTCAGGGATTCTGTAGTGTGCAGTTTCAGAGAAAAAGAGTGAGGTGTTGATGACTGTAATTGTGCAATGCACAACAACTGGAAGCATGAGAAGCAAGACTGCACAATTGAGGGTCATAGTGAGGCAGACTTTCCTTTTGTAACTACATAATGCATAGTTCAAGAGAGATATTGGGCCACTGAATTATGCATTTGCGCAGTTTAGAGTTACAGAGAGATAGGATACTGAGGAAACTTCGCAGTGCATAGAAAGAGGTTGGTTGGGAGGCAAGATTGTGCTGTTATGGAGAGAAGGAGTTAGTTCTTGAGCACTGTGACTGTGTAATGTGCATTCCTTGGAGGCAGTGACTGCACATTGTATAGTTCCAAGAGATAGGGATGTTGACTGAGGTTTGCATTGCATAATGCACAATTTAGACATGTTGAGTGAATCTAGGTTGGCTGGGCATGATTTTTTTTAGAATTTGACAAAGTGTGGGATCAGGGAAGAAGAATTGAAACTAGGATAAAACTTGAACATTATCACACTCTTAGACAATCGATGACACAACATTGAAAACTCAACACCCAGAATCAACATAGTACCTTTGATGTGATGATAAAACAACAATCTTCCCAAGTGTGACACTTAAGATACTCTATGTGATGTCAGTGATAACACTAACACAATAATGCATAAACCTTTCAGGATGAGTCTAATACATGTCTATATAGTAGATAGGACCCATTATATCAAAGTTTCCTTTTGAAGTGAACCATAACTTTTCTTTCACAATGTGTGACACTTCCCATGCCAAAATATGACACTTAGGTTTTCTCAACAAAGGGACTAGAAAACTTAGAGGATAGTCATGGAATGTCTTTTGCTACTAGAAACAACAGTTGACATAAAGTAGGCTCCAAAATTTGGATATAGGCCAAAATTTAGAGGGTGTTGTAGCAACGACAATAGAAGGCCAATTGAAACTAAGTAGAAACTCAGTTTTTCCCTGGTTACAACCTTTGTTGACATATCTGTAGGATTCTAGCTATTGTATATCTTTTCTAGCTTCAATTCTCCATCTTCCAAAAATGATCATATTAAATGGTACCTAAGCTATATATGTTTAGTTTTAGAATAAAATGTTGAGTTATTTGCAAGATGAATGACACGCTGGTTGTCAAGGTATAACCTGCTAACCTCTTATTTCTTACCCAATTTATCCATAAACCTTTGTAACCAAATAATTTCTTTACTAGCCTCTATAGGAACAACATACTCTACATCTATAACGATCCTTTTCATTTTAGAAACCCAACTTATAGTTTTTCCACCCATAGTAAAGACATACCCCGTGGTGCTCCTTTTGTTATTTATATCACCTGCAATATTTGAATTGACATATCTCTATAAAATAGTGTTTAAACCTCCAAAACATAAAACAATGTAAACTTTGAAACGAGAACTAATACTGTTACCCATTTTGTAGAGATAGCAAAAAAGTGACCCGATTTTGAAAAGGGGTGATGCAGAACACACATGTTCTTTTTAGAGCATAGTTTTTGGCACTATAAATTTTTTATGTACATCACGTTTTAGAATGGTAGTGATTTTCATGCTGATTTAAAAAAGTGGTAATTCTACACCAGACCCTTTTTTTAAAAGGTTTTTTTTTTTTTTTTTTACTTTTAATATTCTAATGTGTGTAATGTAAATAATTATTTTCTAAATTTAATAATCTTTGAAGTGGCCTTCTTCTTCATATTTTCTTGTTTTTATTTTAATTTTTAATTTTTTTGTAGTGAGGTTTTTAATGTTTTGCATATTTAAAGAAGAAGGTCGATATTTTGAATTTTCAATATTCTACATATTTATACATCGTTAATTAATTTTTCAATCCACATAAAATAATTGTCTCTAAACACAATATTTTTTAACAATTGACATAAAAATAACTAAAAAACTACATGTTTTGATATTTTTTTGCTAGAAATGACATGTCAAAATCACAATTTTTATAGGAAATTTTTAACTAAAAATAGTTAAATAATAGTTTTTTTTTTTTTTTTTTTTTTTTTTTTTTTTTTTTTTATGAATTTCATGTCAAAAAAATAATAATAATCATTTTTTTTTTCAAAAAATAATAATTAACATAAAAATTAATGTGCAAATCACATAATACAAATATTGAATGCATAACAACCTTAATTGAGTGTATATTCTTCTCATAAAATGTCAAAGTCAAAACATTACAAGTATAACTAATTAATAGTTACAAAAAATGAGCTTGATTTGCAAGCATAACTTAAATTTAATCAACAATGTCATCTATTCCAAACTCTTCGTCCTCTAGAGTTTCATCATTGTCTTCTTTCACAATATTTTCTGCTTCATTTTGCTCATTTTCCTCTTCTAATGGATCTTTGATGTCTGCGAATCTCCCAATGTATGCCTTTCCAATCATTCCGTGTAATGGTGGTTGGGGTTTCTTTGCATTTTTTTGCTACACGTGATTCACTAAAGTTCCCTTTCTTCAACCCAATTTCTTGCATTGCATCTGGAAGAAATTGAAGAGCATTAATTATTTGCTGAATGAAATTGCACTGTATTGTATCTTTTTCAATTGCAATGCAATTTCTTCCTTTTTGAAGGCAACATGCTAGTGTTGTACCTAATTATCAAGCACAAAAGAAATAATGAAGTAAATTAGTACAATGACATATTAATTAAGAAATAACATATTGAAATTCAATTCCATATAATAAAACTTACCTGAGCCAAAAAATAAATCCAGAACCCAATCTCCTTCATTTGAACATATGTCTATAAGATAGTTAATCAATAATTGTGGTTTTTGGTAAATGTTAACTATCTCTCATTTTGCTTCTTTGTCTTCATATGTTAGTTTTCTCACAACAGCATCATAAGTCAGTATTTGGCTATGTCTCTTTCCATCTAACCGATTAAAAATCATAGACATATAGCTATCATCTTTTGCCCAACTATCAATATGGATGAACTCACAATGATTTATAAATAGTTGATCTTCACGGTTAAGAAGATTTGACTTTTGCCTGTAACATGAAATAGTAAAAGTTCAATTAACTTGTACATAAATGAATTTTTCAACATTAATCAAATATACATTTTAAACGTCTTACCATGTAAGCTGCATCCTTGAATTTGTTTTCCTCTTGAAGCTTGACAATAACATTTCCAATTGTGTGTCTGAATGAAATGTCACAAATCTCCATAATGGTGATGATGTGACTTCTAGAAATCCCGCAACCACTTTACTAAGAGCTTGATAAGTATAAGAGTCACTATCATAGTCAATGTTTGGAATATTGAAACCATGGGGAATATCTGCAATAACTAGGGCATAATCCCTTTTAGGTATGAGTTTAGCAATGTTTTCACAGTCGCCTTGTATTACTTGATATTGAATAGTGTCTAGCCCATTCCAAATGAAATGAGTAAGAGTTAGATCAATTTCAACATTCTTAATACGTTGCTTCTTTAGTCTTTCGATCTTTATTTTTTCAATAAAGGTTCTGAAACTATCTGGTGCTCCATTATCATCCTTCTTCATCTTTTATAAAATAAAAAAATATATGTGTAAGTTATAAATTAAAAATAGTACACAGATGAACAAAAATGAATATATAAATCAACATATCTTTTTAAATGTAAGATAATTTTTTTTTAATGTTGATGTAGAACTTGAATCTGGATAGTTGCGTACAACATCATCCCAACTATCTTCATTCAACAATTTAACCATTTGTTCTTGAATTTTCATGTAAACTTTGTGATTGCATAAATAAAGTAAAAAAAGTTAATATAATGATATGTATAATAAATACTACCAAGAACAATATGTTATATTTAAAAGAAAATTATAATCTAAAAATAAATAAAAATAATTCAACAAACTTACTTTTGAAATTCCTCAGACATTTCCTCCAATGATAATTCCCCTGACCTCACACGAGATAATATTGCTTTGACAATTTTTTCATCCTTCACTCCTTGCAATGCTCTCTAAGGTGTGATAGTCATATCTTCTGGAAGCTGCTTCATTTCAGGACCTGATTTACTGTTGCTACATATCAATGGCTTAGAATTTTTGACCTTATGGTTTTTAATGCCAATGTTCTCCCACATGCTAAAAATCTCATTAATCAACTCCCATATCTCTCCAGTTCTAAATGCCAACTAGAAAATGTTATCAACACCTCTGAATAAATCACTAAATTTGCCGCCTTTGCCACCTTTTGAATTGATTTTCTCTTCAATTGGATAGCCTATTTCCATACAACATTCCTTTCGGAAATCTACAGTAACATTTATCCTATCCCCACCACATTTTTCTTCAAATTCACTATGAATAAATCTAACCCTTTGGATGAAAGTCATAGACATCCTATATTCATTTTCTAAATTATGATCCCACGCCACTAACTTTGCTTTTGTATATGATAAACCAGCATAAATGATACATTTCATTGTTTCAAAACATGGGTTATTGGGATATTCCTCCATCAATTGCCTTTGAGCTTCTACAGAATGGTCCCCCCCAAGCACATAATAATTGTATTCAAAACATTTTGACTTATCAAATGCTTCTTTATTGGGAACTTGAACTGGATCAACAAGAAGCACATAACTAACCACATGAGCATATGGATTGTACCTCATCAATGACTTCAAGTTGTGAACATGCAAATGATGTGGCTTTCTGATTTGATATTGACATTGTCCTTCACTTGCCTTATATATTTGTCTGACATTAAGCTGAAATGTACGACCACCCTCAATTAAGTTTCTCTTTGTCAAATTCTGTCAAATGGCATTTTGTTTTGTTTTGATAATGCCATCCTTTAAACCAGCTCATGGTGTAATGATTTCTCTGCTTTCTTTTGAAGTTTCACTAGGTTCTTGACTGTTGGTAATGTTTACTTCAAAATGTTCAACTTTACTTTTCTTCTTCATAACATTCTTATCATTAACTGTAACAGATTTATTTTTGGGCATTGTTACTTTTGGTCTTTTACGACTCTTCTCAGTTCCAATGTCATCTTCAGTAATGACAACATATTCTTCACTACCAGTTTCAACTTCCTCATCTTCAAAAGTAACTTGTCTACCCTTGCTAGATTTATCCACTAGAAGCTTTTTTTTTCTAATCCCTTGGATGTAGTTTTGTAGCATAATGAATTGCTACATTTTGCTTGTTTGCCATATCTTCTTCTGACACTGAGTAGAAACTGCTGACAACTTTCATAATATCATGCTCTATAAAATGAATGCCTCCCAACCTAATTGAACAAATTTCAAAAAAATTCTGCCAAATAAAATATCATATGTCAATAAAAAAAAAGTTAAAAAAATATAGTGAGACAGTTACAAGAACGCAAAACACAAATATAAATAACAATATTTACGATATTTTGTTTCATCTCACTTACGATTTGTTTACTCAACTTTGTAGATACCTCTCGTGTCATACAATGAATATGATAACTGGTATTTAATCCTTTCATGTGACTTGGGTGGTTTTGTAAGTATGTAAACAACTTCACTGTCCGGTACCGAACACATTTCTATGACTCTTCCCATCACGTCATAAATTCCATTATCATTAGGTATATCAATATATAGATATATCTGCACATTTTGGCTTTCTCTTTCTTTCACATACTAGATTTTTGATAGAAGTTTCACTTCTTTTGATTTCTTCCAGTATGAAATCATCTTTTTATCATTTGAGGCACTTGAAATATTTGTAGCCATCGGCTCAGATGGAGTTTCACCAATGTTTTTTTAAGATCCACCTTTAAGAGTCTTTGGTCTAAAAAGATTCACAAAAATCTTCTTTGATGCCATTTTTCTGAAAAAAAGAAACACATAAATCAGTAAATGATGAAAACATATTAACTTAAATTAACAATGAAAACGATAAATAATAATTAATTTTATAAATCATAACAATTTCGAAAAAAAATAAATTAAAAAATACATTGCCCTGTCGTCGCCCCCTGAAAATTGGCCGGCCAACTGAGTCAGTCGTTGGGTCCAGCCCCCTAGCCCACCATAGTGGCCCAACCACTGCCCTCCGCCCATCCTCGGCTTGCGCCACCCCAGCGGCCTGCGGGGTGGCGGGGCTACCCGCGCCACCCCAGCGGCTCGCTTGCCCGCGGGGTGGTGGGTGATTCCGCCTCCTAGCCCACCATAGTGGCCCAACCACTGCCCTCTGCCCATGCTTGGCCCGCGCCAGCCCAGCGGCTTGCAGGGTGGCGGGGCAACCCGCACCACTTAGGCGGCCCACCCGCTCCGGGGTGGCGGGGCGACTCAACAGTTGCCTCGCCACCCCGCGGGCAGGCGGGCCTTCTGGGTGGCATGGGGGGGCCTGCTGCAGCCAATCACCCCACCACCACGCAGGCAGGCGGGCCATCGGGGTGGCGCAGGGGGAGGCTGCGGTAGCCACCCTCTCACCACCTCGGCGGCCCACCCGCGGGGTGCCCTGCAGGCAGGCGGGCCGTCGGGGTGGCGCAGGGGGAGGCTGCGGTAGCTCCCTTCACGCCACCCCGGCGTCCCACCCGCCCGCGGGGTGGCGGGGTGACTGTTGAGTTGTCCTGCCACCCCGCGGGCTGGCGGGCCATCGGGGTGGCATGGGGGGAGGCTGCGGAAACCCCCCTTGCGCCACCTCGACAGCCCACCTGCCCGCAGGGTGGTGGGGTGATTGGCGATTCCGAGAAGCACCCCGCGACCTCGCGGGCGGGCGGGCCGCCGGGGTGGCGCAGGGGGAGGCTGCTGCAACCTCCCCCCGTGCCACCCTGGTGGCCCACCGGCCCGCGGGGTGGCGGGGCGATTTTGAGAATCGCCCTGCCACCTTGCGGGCGGGCGGGCCAGCCATCCCCATCGCCCCTAACCTACAGGCCCGTTTGGCCGCCGTGAGCATTACCGGGCCCGTTTGGCCATCGTGAGCTTTACCGGGCCCACCATGCCCACAACGGACATAGTGGGTAAATTTTGCCTAAAAAAAGTTTTAATTTAAAAAAAAAAATTAAACTTCATTAAACTTATTTAATATTAAAATTTGCAAGGAAAAAAATTAACTAACCTTTCAATTGTGAGAATTCTCCGTTGAATATGTTGTTGATAGTAATGTAGCTGCTCCACAAATTCGCTCCAAGTATTTCAACGAACCTCAGAAAACCTTGATGTGATGTGAGTAATAGTGATAATGGAATTTATTATATAGGTGAAATTACGGAGATGTTTTACCGTACGGTTAATGTGGGATTAATTTGTTTTAAAAAAAATTTAACATGTTAATTTTTTTATGGCGATATAGGAAACTATGATAAAGCAAATATTATGGAATCATTTTACAGTGGGGTGAATGTGGGATTAATTTGTTTTAGAATGTATTATAAAAATTAAAAAAAACATTCAATTGTTTAGTAAATATTATATACTTTAACTATTAAAATAATTTAGGTAAAAGTTTTAGTTTACAATTTTAACTTTAAAGATTTATTTCATAAAAAAATTTAGTTTACATTTTTCAATAAATTGTAGAATAAAATAATGAAGGGAAATAAATCTAACAAAATTTTGGAGGGAAATATTTTGGCGAAACTTTTTGGAGGGAAAATTTCATTCTCTAAGCTATATAATATCTTTAGGAGACTCTGCATTTGTATCATTCAACCTCTTCTATTTGAAAGGGATGGATTCTCCTGATAGTGAAGTTTCACTTTGTACAACATCAACATCTTCATCGTGTAACAACTCTATTCATATTGATGAATATAACGGAAATTCTTCCACTATGAATAGAAAGTCAATTCTTCCACTTAGTCCTAATCCTAAGGACTATGAGAGAAACACTGATGAAAGAGGGGATGGAGAATTTCAAATAAATAAAGAGTCACGGATTCCACTTAGTCCTAATTCTAAGGACTATGAGAGCAGCAGTGATGAAGAGCATGATGACGAATTTCAAAAGAATGGAGTGTCACGGTGTCCACTTAGTCCTAATCCTATGGACTATGAGAGCAACAGTGATGAAGATCATGATGATGAATTTCAAAAGAATGGAGTGTCACGGTGTCCACTTAGTCCTAATTCTAAGGACTATGAGAGCAGCAGTGATGAAGAGCATGATGATGAAGTTCAAAAGAATGGAGTGTCACGGTGTCCACTTAGTCCTAATTCTAAGGACTATGAGAGCAGCAATGATGAAGAGCATTATGATGAAGTTCAAAAGAATGGAGTGTTACAGTGTCCACTTAGTCCTAATTCTAAGGACTATGAGAGTAGCAGTGATAAAGAGCGTGATGACGAATTTCAAAAGAATGGAGTGTCATGGTGTCCACTTAGTCCTAATTCTAAGGACTATGAGAGTAGCAGTGATGAAGAGCATGACGATGAAGTTCAAAAGAATGAAGTGTCATGGTGTCCACTTAGTCCTAATTCTAAGGACTATGAGAGTAGCAATGATGAAGAGCATGATGATGAAATTCAAAAGAATGGAGTGTCACGGTGTCCACTTAGTCCTAATTCTAAGGACTATGAGAGCAGCAGTGATGAAGAGCGTGATGACAAATTTCAAAAGAATGGAGTGTCATGGTGTCCACTTAGTCCTAATTCTAAGGACTATGAGAGCAGTAGTGATGAAGAGCGTGATGATGAATTTCAAAAGAATGGAGTGTCACGGTGTCCTCTTAGTCCTAATTCTAAGGACTATGAGAGCAGCAGTGATGAAGAGCGTGATGAAAAATTTCAAAAGAATGGAGTGTCATGGTGTCCTCTTAGTCCTAATCCAATGGACTGTGAGACCAGCAATACTGAAGAGCATGATGACAAATTTCAAAATAATGGAGTGTCACGGTGTCCACTTAGTCTTAATCCTATGGACTATGAGAGCAGTAGTGATGAAGAGCATGATGAAAAATTTCAAAAGAATGGAGTGTCACGGTGTCCTCTTAGTCCCAATCCTATGGACTATGAGAGCAGTAGTGATGAAGGACAGGATGATGCACTCAGTACTAATCCTAATTACTATAAAGGTAGTAGTGACAAAGGACAGGATGTAGCATTTTCAGTAAGTAAAAAATCACATTTTCGACGTAGTCCTAATTCTATGGACTATGAGAGCAGCACTGACAATGCACATGAGGAAGAATATCCAATAAACATCGAGTCAAATTTTCCATTTAGTCCGAATTCTAAGGACTATGATAGTAGCACTAAAGAAGGGGAAGATGAAGAATATCCTCCAAGTTAGTATTTGAAAAGCACAGCTGATCATAGTGTGGATAACATTCCTCTTAATGATGATGAAAATCCTTATACAAATGATGATCCAATGATGGAGATGTTGCCAAGAAATATTGTATCGAGGAGTAGGAGCAGACCTTTTCGTATCAATACAATATGTTCTAGTTATACAAGGGGTAGAGCAGAATATCTAACGAGAAGAAGTTCTATCAGCGCTCTCATTTCAAGTGAATGTTGTCAAAAAGATTGCTTGAAACATATGGATTTCAAATTTTCATTAGAGAGCAGGAAGAGATATTTGTCAATGAATAAAAGCATGCAAAATTCATATTTAGTTGGGTGTATGCAATCTACATTGTCAGGTTATGATTATCATATTGGGTCTTTATTTATCTGTAGAAAGGCTTTCAAAATGTTTCATTTGATTAGGAATTTTCATTTCTCGAGAATTCAAGAAAATTTGGAAAAGGATCCCACATTTTATTCAGAAGTACATCATAAAAGATAGTTTGGGCCATTATCAAATACTGCAATGTCATGGATGAAATATTTCTTTTCAAAGCATGGAGAGTGTATGCCAAATAGAGAGACAATACATATTCCAGATAATTTTTCAAGATGAGAAATCTACAACTTATACAAAGAATATGTAGAAGGTGCTGAGGGACATGGCCAGTTTATTACATATCAATATTTTGTGAAGGTATGGAAGAAAGAATTCAACAATGTCCGTATTCTTAAGAAGACAAGGATGGGATTTGCAGTACATGTGCTTCTCTTAAATAAAAAAGGGACAAATGTGAAGGGTCAGAAAGAGGTAAGCATTCATAACTTTAACTTTTAAAATTGTATAGTCATCAACTATGAAAACATATTTCTTAATGGCTTTCTTTTATGTTGTGTAGATTCAATTGTCAAAGAACTTCAGGAGCATTGCGAACAACAAAAAAGTGAAAGGAAAACATTGTACACGCATCGAAAGAAGTGTTATGATAATCCGAATAAATATTTGGGTTTGATAATTGATGGTATGGACCAGAAGAAAACACTTTTACCACATTTTGTTCGCACACCCAAAAATTTATAGGAGGAAAATTTTATTCAGTATCACTTGGTCGGTTGTATGGTCTTCAATGGGAAAATGTTGCCAAGGGTGTACTTCACAGCTCCAAATATTCATAATGATGCAAATCTGACCATAACCATAATTCATGATGTGCTTTCTCATTGGTCTGGTAATCTTCCTGAAGTTTTGTATCTACAATTGGACAACACTTGTCGTGAAAACAAAAAATAGGTTGCTTTTGGATACCTAAACATGCTTGTTGAATTGAGAATTTTTCAGAAGTTAAAGGTTGGTTTCCTTCTTTTTGGGCACACTCATGATCATATTGATCAGATGTTCAGTCGCTTTTCAGTCACATTGAGGAGGAAAGAAGTTGGGAGCTTGCCATCATTGATTGAATGTATTAAGAAATCATACATGCCAGAGCCTACTTTTGATGTGTTGGAAGAAACTGTTGACATGCGAAGGTTTATTCTGGGATCGCATGGTGAGGGGAAATGCATTGAACAACTTCATGACATTAGCTTCCAACATCAATTTCGTATCAAAAAAATTGATGGGAAAACACTAATATGGGGCAAGAAGTATTCAACTACTATAGAATGGGCATTGTCATTAGGTTTGCAATTTTTGAAGTTCATTCCAGATCATCCAATATTTGAATCAAAAATATTGTTATTACAATTAGTTGGTGAAGTTCATAATGCATGCAGATAGAATAGAGATATAAATTATTCTGATTGCCTAGAAGAAATTAAAAAATGTATCAGATATACATATGAGTACTCTGACATTGCTGATTCAGTTTGGTGGGAGTCATTTTTCAATAATCAAAGTGATATCATTTCAACAACAACAAATGAATATATAGCTTTGAAAAATCCATTTATTTGGCCACAAAATCTGTCAAATGAACATGAGGAAATAAAAATTGTTGACAACAACAATCTCAAGGTATTATTAATT